>OX454319.1:68215984-69500317 GCA_949715965.1 Dysmachus trigonus
CACATAATGACGAGCACTGGTAAAATTCGGCGAAATTTGGCAATCGTCTGTAGATGCCAACCAATCAATGGATGGTAAATTAAAATCACCTAAAAGCAGAAGCTCGTCTCGAGGAAGCATGGATCCCGTGAGCGCGTCGATGCAGTTGGCTAGTCGTTCATAGATCGCTGGCAGAGAGCGGGGCGGAACGTAAACGACCACTATATAAATGCATCTATGTGGAAGTGCAAGTGAGGCGCAGCAAGGAACGACCACACGACGGCAGGAGATGTCGCGGCGAACGGCGCAGAGTACTCCACCACCAACAGGAGAATCGAAGAGTTCGCCATGGATGGCGGTCCCGACGAAATACCAGGTAGTCCGAACTCAGCAACTCAGCATCAGAGATCCCTCCACATAGCCATGTCTCGGTAAGGCAGATAATGTCAAAATTCCGCGACGCGTTTTTTGGCAAGACCGGAGCAGATGGTCTAGATCTAGGTTTATGTATGAATTCGCGGACGATGGAATTAGTAGGCCAAATGGTAGGAGAAACGACCGCAGCAAAGAGATCGTCCGGGACCAAAACCTTAAAAGAAGCGGAGAAGGAGTGGCCGTTTCGAGTGTATAAGGGTGTAATACGTCTGCAGGCGACAAGACCCCTCGAGGCGTTGACATGAGAGGAAATGTGTTCAGTAATTTCCTTCTCCGTATTGTCCGGGTGTACACGAGAGATAAAAATCTGCCGCGGAATCCTAGCTGGACGAAGTGCAACGACGCATTTTGAAGTAGGGGCCTCACTGATAGGGTCAGCCTGAGAAGGCAAAGCGGAAGACGACGCAGTATTACAATTTGAGGACCCGTCCATGACTAACGCCAGCGTAGTGGGAGAAGTAACTGATGCTACTCTTCCACGAGTCCTAGCGTGCTTGGCCTTACGACGTATAGTAGTCGGTGCAGGTGTTGACGAGGGAGAGCAGGACGGCACAGAAACAGCAGCGGCGAGGGGAAGTTGAGGGTCATCCGAAGACGGAGGATTCTGACAGTTCTCCATCGGAACGATCGTGGCGGCTGGAGCGTCAGTATTACGGGTGACGAGGGTCCTCACGTCGGACGCAATTGTACGCGCCAAATCGGAATTTAGCGAAGCCAAGCCATTCCAGGAGCCAACATCAGTTTTTAGCTATTTGATACCACGCCGTATATCCTCGAGAGCTGGCAAGACAGTGATACAACCAGTAGGCGAGGTTTGGGCACTCTCGGCAAGACTCTCACGCAATTCATCAATCGAGGACGAGGCAGCAGAAATCTTGCTGGAAACAGCATGAAGCTTTGATAGCATTTCCGACGAATTCGTGTTGAGGACTGCGGCCGAATCAAGAATTCGGTCCAGTTTATCATGAAGTTGATTCATGTCGTCGGAAAGTAACTGAAAGCCTCCCAGGCTAGATGAAATTGAATTTACCTTGGTGGCGATGATGGAATGCTCACTATAGATTTTATTGGCGAAAGTACTGATAAAGCGAAGGATGTGGCAAGACTTAATGTCAGAGCACTCGTCGCAGGTGATTAAGCCGTCAGAGCTGATTTTCGTCCCACGCTTCAGGCAAGAGGCATGAAAAGCGCGAGTACATACGCCCGTGCATTCAATCTTGCGGTTAGTAATGGGCTCTGAGCAAACATTACAGACAGCCATAGTCAACAAAATAAAATAAAATAAATATAACAAAAATTAACAAAAAAACAAGGTTGTAAGCCCCTGGCCAGCGAGGATTATATCCAATTATGGCGATGAAGCTAGTCACTGCACAGGATGAGATGGTTGAAGCCCAGGGTGACGCAAGGATCGTGTCGCAGCTCGTGATCCAGATGAGTAGGGCGGGAAGGCCGAAAACCAAAATCCACGGGAATCCAAAAAAACAAAAAGGCAAACTCAGGAATGCAGTACACAGAGCCTCGGCAGAGGCATATACTAAATAATGTACCCTTGGGAAAGAAATTGATCCGTGTGTAATGTGTATAGTTCTATAGGCAGAAGAACTGGGTTGGGGCCGGGCAAAAAATCCGCACCAAATTCAGGATCAAGCGACCACTCCAAAGAAAATCCTCCAGCTGCACACAAAACTGGAACACAAAACGAGGAAGTCGCAAACACAACAGCGAAAATAAATAAGTGCGAACAAAAGAAAACTAAGAAAAACACGGAGCACCCAAATGAACGATCATAACAAACAGCTGTCAAACGTCGGACTCTTGTGCACCCAAGTTCAATTGTACGATTCGAATAGAAAATTGGGGCGATTTTCTTCCAAAATCGTATATATGGGGTTTACGGTGATGTTCTTTCGGAATCTGGCATTTGTTTAGCATAAAATCTTCAAAAACCCTATTATTTTTTGGGTTTTTTAAAAAAACTGCGAATTTTTGTTGGTCTTTTTTCTTTTGAAAATTGATTCCTACTATTGAATGGTCCGAATGTCTTTTCAAAAATTGGCCAAATCCAAAAAACCAAAACTAGTCGAAAAATTCTGGAAAAAAATCACGCAAGTTCTTTGGCTAATTTAAAGTATTTTTTGTTCTATACAATTTTCTTGTAAAGTTGATCCTTTTCGTGTAAAAAAATCGCGAAATTTTTTATTACATTGCTATACATAATGGCCATTTTGCAAAAACTTAAGCAAAAAAGAACTTTCAAAACCAAGTTTTGAGAATATCTAGACATTCGGATCGCGATTTCTGGTGATTATATGATCATACAATAGTAGGAACAATAAGATAATCAACTTTCAAAAGAAAAAAGACCAACAAAAATTCGCAGTTTTTTTAAAAAACCCAAAAAATAATAGGGTTTTTGAAGATTTTATGCTAAACAAATGTCAGATTCTGAAAGAACATCCCCGAAAGCCCCATATATACGATTTTGGAAGAAAATCGCTCCAATTTTCTATTCGAATCGTACAATTGAACTTGGGTGCACAAAAGTCTCGTTTTGCGCATTAATGGGTTAAGGTCCATGGTCAAGGTTAAGGTCAACCAAAAATGTTTACGGTTGTAATGACATGCCTTGATAACTACAAACAACTTTTGTGTTCAAAAATGTTTGTTAGAGACCTTGGTTTCCGAGTTAAGCGACTAGAGACTTCGTGAAGCGTACTTGGGTCTACAACAAATGTCTCACACTTCACCCCTCTATATCTCCGCAACTAATCATAGGATGACTTTGGGCCCATTGAGACTTTTGATCAGAGAACTACCTTTCTGCAAAGTTTCAGCGAATTTGACCGGGACCCGATTTCCATACAATTTGTGCGGGGTCCTTTCACATTTTAATTATGTTTATAAAATTTTTTAATCACAATATGAAAAACCCAACTCGACAGACTTAGACAAAACAATTTTAAATATTTAAAAAAAAAGCATAACAAAATATTAAAAACTGTGAGTTATCATGCATACCGTGCAGGAAAAATTAGTTTTTAAAAAAAGCCCATTTGAAGTTTCAAGTGCGTTTCGCTCGATGTTGATAATTGAGGTTAAAGTGTTTAAAGAATTGGCGCCGAAAGTGAAGAAACATTTATAGAAGAAATAAATATAAATTTTTTCCTGTTCCATTTCACTCCCTATCAAAACAAACGGAACGTTTTACATCTCACATCTATATTGATAAAGATGTGTGCGAACTCATTTTGTCAGCAATCTGGTGTGTATCAGTATATGATACATTGATACATATATAGTACGTGGTGTATTCACCCAAATATTGCTTATCAGAAAAATACTTCTTAAAATTTGATGTATATAGAATAACATATTTCAGTCGCAACAAAATCGGCCGTGACACGTCGGGATACCTTCCTTGTGAGTTATAAAAAATGTGCAATTTATGGTAATTTATTGAGAAAAAAAGTACTTCTGGTATTCTGGTCATGATAAGACAGTCATTAATTTGATCACATTTAATTATATACATATTTATTACAAGAGACAATATTATCAGATTTTAATAGGGACCGAAAATAATGATTACTATTGAATACTAATAAGCTAAAATCAATTTCATATGTAGTCTTATTTAAATTCAATAATATTTCTCACAAAAGGATTGATTTATTACGACTAAATAAAAACTATAAATTAGATAATAATGATTGTGAAATAATTTTTCGATCACTCGATAACATTTTTATTTTTAGATTGGTTAATAACGATTACAAAGTGACTTTCGATACGTTAAGCAAAAGCTTTTAAAAATTCTACATTCAGTATCACGTATACAAATCCTCTGATAATGATCTTTCTATTCAAACTTAATATAAGTTTCCAAAACTTCAGCTCAATCAGTTAAAGCATTCGGGAGCTACGTAGGGTGCTCGGAAAGTCTTGTCCGTCACAATTATGTATTATTGTTTTTCAAAATACTCTTCACCACAGTCTATACACTTCGACATACGCTGGAACCAATCATCAAACACACACACACACACACACACACACACACACACACACACACACACACACACACACACACACACACTCTCTCTTGGTCTGATGCTGCCAGAAGTTCTTCGTCGCTGTAAATACGTCTTTCAGACATTTTTTAACTTCAACAAATAAACTGAAGTCACAAGGCGCAAGGTCTGTACTTGTACGGTGGATGATCTAAAAGAGTCAGTCCGGATGTTTCCTTTGATTTGTGCGCCAGATCATTGTCATAATGATCTACGTGTCATGCCGAGATTTTGGTCGCATCTTTTGAAGTATTTTAATCACTTTCGGCAAACAACTCTTTGAACAAGACTCCATTTGCCAAAGAATACGGCAATCGTCTCTTTTTAAGTTGAGTGAAATTTGCGAACGTCTACTGGTGTATCCTCATTTTCGAAAAGCCGTACTTTGGCCTGCCATTTTGAGAGCACATCGAAATAATACAGTCATTTTTTGTTGTCCGTTATGATGCTGGCCACATTCTTGGATGACCCATATTCAAATACCTGACCATTTTCTTGAACCATTCTACTCTCATGCACTTTTGTTCCTCCGTTAGTGAGTGGGGTACCCAAAGACAACAAACTTTTCTTACTCGCAGATAACTGTGTAGAATGTTATGAACAGACGATGCACTAATGTTTAAGATTTCCTAAATTTGGCGTGTTACAATATGAAGAAAATATCATATCTGGTCACACTTTTCATGCCTCTCAACTGCTCGGTCTTGGAAATTTCCCTGTGTTGTCCTTTTATGTGTGGAACTGGAGCTTTCGTTCTGTAGGGAATTATCCATTTTCAGAACCTCCGATATAAAAGAGGGGAAATTCCTGGATATGGTTGGTCTAGAATCTAGATGAGCTGTCGGCAACAGGCGGCCCGCGGACGTCTTACTTGCGGCCCGTGAATGTTTTGTAAATAAGTTATAAATATCAATATAAATGCATTAATTAATGAGTAAGCGCAGCTCTTAAGAACGAGCTTCGCTCTGCCGCGGAACAACTTCCCCGCTACCTCCGATTGAAACGAACGTCAGCGATGACAATTGCTTCCCGCGCTCCGTCAATTTCGCTTCTCTGCGTCATTGGTGCAACAAGTTATTTCATCTGTGCCGTACGAATACTATTTTTTGATTTAATTTCGGTAAGTGTGAGATTCCTATTTGTTTTATACTTATATAAGGTTACGATCTACGTAAGTAAGCAATTCGAAACAAATGCAATCGCGAAGCGTTTGGTCATGTAATAAGCCACTTTAATAGTCGGGGAGCACTGAAAGTGCACTTACACGGATTTCACTATTTTTTATATGAAGAGATAGTCCATAGAAATACGAATAAAATAAACCCAGTATGACGAGGTCTATCCTGATACCAATATTTTTTACAAATTTTTTTATTATTAATAAACATTTATAATTTGCACTTATTGCGGAAATTAATTTCTACCAGTGCATTTTATTCTAAAATTAATGTATGTACTTTCAGAAAAAAATGTTATGACAGCTGCTATTGTGGCAAAAATGTCTGTTATACCTACTTTAAAAACATATTAGTGATAAAGTTTTACCCTTATCACGGAATAACTTTTTTTTTTTTAATTTGTTCCTTTTTTTGTCTTATTTGTCATTATTTGTTTTATTTCGGTATGACAGACGGCTCAAAACTTGACAAAAACATCTGTCATACCAGTTCAAACAAGCGAAGTAGGGGATTAGATTCGTGCAATAGCTAATATATTACCCGGGCCATTTCTACCTGTAAAGGCATGGAAGCCTGGCAAAGCTGATTAAATCCGTAGATACTGATGTTTTGATTATTTGCCTTGGAAACTGTTGGCATCGACGATGGTTTTCTTGTGGAAGCTCGGTGATCCCACCCGAGGTTAGAAGGAAAAGAGGCTTTTAAATGTAAAGTACTTTATTGCTCAATAAACGTGAGCTCCGGAAAGCTGCGCTGAACCGACTGACTGACTTACAGCAGGAAATGAGATATGCACAAGTGTGCGTGAATTCATGTTATAATAGAGGGAGTGTGGCAGACCTAAATTGCCTATTATAACACCCCCCTTCAATTTAGGTTCTCTAACTACAATTCAAAAAAAAAACAAAAGAAAGCTTTCCGAAGCAAAAATTTACAAATATTTACAATCTTCATATTGCGCTGATACCAATGAGTTTCCTTATCCTCTCGAATGGTCCTCTAGTAAGGCTTTTGGTCAAGATGTCTGCTTTCTGGTCCTCTGAAGGTATATATTTGACGTCGATTGTTCCTTGGTTCACTAAATCCCTTGTGAAATGATACTTTACGTCCAGATGTTTCAATCGCTTATGTTCCCACTTACTAAGCAGGTGAATGCAGGACTGATTGTCCTCGTAGATTACCGTCGGGCCTGTTCCAGCAACACCAAGCTCTTGAAGAAGATTTCTTGTCCAAACTACCTCAGTAGCTGCACTCGCAAGTGCAACGTATTCAGATTCTGTGGACGACAGAGCCACCGTTGTTTGTTTCCTAGTCGTCCAGCTTACTGTGTTGCCAAATACCTCGAGTAAAAAACCAGTAGTTGATTTGCGGTCCCGTGTTCCCGCCCAATCTGCGTCTGCATAGGCCACGAGCACCGGAGAATTCCTTCGCTTGTAGATTAAGCCAAAGTTTGAAGTTTCTTTAACATATCGAAGGATACGTTTGAGTCCTTGCCACTCGCGTTCAGTTGCGTTATTCTGAAAGCGACTAAAGAAATTTATTGCTGCGCTAAGATCAGGTCTGGTGTTGAGCATTAAATATGAAAGACACCCAAGAAGCTCCCTATATGGTTTATCGGTAGTGACGTCTTGTGCGTCGTCGCTGGGCTTCGTTTCCATCGGTGTTTTTGCACCTTTACATTCTTCCATCCTAAATCGCGTAAGCATTTTCTGAATGTACACGGACTGACTAAGCAATGTCTCGTCTCCTATTCTGGTTACCTTGATTCCGAGAAACTGTTTCAGGTCACCGAGATACGTCATGCTGAATTCCGCCTCGATCTTCGTTCTTATCTGTGCAATTTCCTCAGGATGATTGCCTACAATTAGAATGTCATCAACATACAAAAGGAGATAAACTTTCTTCCTTTCTCTTGTACGCATGTACAGGCATAAATCGTATTGAGATTGTTGAAAACCTATTTTCTTGATGAAAGCATCGAATCTTGAGTTCCAGACTCTTGGCGCTTGCTTAAGCCCATAGATTGCTCGATTAAGCTTACAAACCTTTCCTTCTTGATCAGAAATTCCTTCTGGAATCTTCATGTAGATCTCCTCGTCCAGAAATCCATGAAGAAATGCATTCTTCACGTCCAGCTGAATAACTAGCAAATTTTTCTCGTTTGCAATCGAAAGGAGAATTCTCACAGTAGTTAGCCTGGCAACAGGAGCATAGACTTCATTATAGTCTATTCCTCGCTTCTGCGAGCAGCCCTTTATCACCAGTCTCGCCTTGTAGCGTTCTGGATTTCCACTACCATCTCTTTTGAGTTTAAAGACCCATCGGTTGCTGATCGCACGTTTCCTTGGAGGTAAGTCTGTGAAGATCCAGGTTTTATTTTTTTCCATTGCTTCAAGTTCCTCAGATACTGCCAGGTACCATTCATCACTATCATGTCGTCCCTCGATGTCCTGATAATCCGCGGGAACATCATCAACGAACGCTTCAGCGCTGAGAGCGAGCACAGTATAATCTTCAAAGTACTTAGGAGGATTTTTCTGTCTCGCTGAACGACGTGGGGTGCTGGCCATTCTAGGCCTCGAATTCCTCATTTCAATCGCTGTTGTATCATAAGATTCAGTCGAATTATTATTCCGAAGAGTTTCTTCGTCTGCTTCCGCCTCCGCTTCTTCCGACTCCGACTCGTTTTCTTGTTCCTCATCTTCGTGGTCTTCCTTCTCACTAGGCGTGGATTCAGCTTCCCAATCCACATGTGCAACCCGTTTATACGGTTCAGGAAATTTCGATTCATCAAAGACTATGTCTCTTCCGAAGATGATTTTTTGTCCTTCCGGGTCCCAAAGCCGGTAGCCGTTTGGTGCATAACCGAGCATAATGCAGCTCATAGATCGCTTATCAAATTTACCGGGATTAAGTTGCTTCGGAATGTGGAGATGTGCCAATGATCCGAAGATGCGAAGCCGCGACAGGTCTGGTTGACTGCCATACCAAAGTTCTGCGGGGGTTTTATTCAAAACTGCATTCGTGGGGGATCTGTTAACCAAATAAACAGCTGTCATCATAGCTTCAGTCCAAAAACTCTTTGATAGTTTTGACTGCAGCAGCATGCACCTGGCCTTTTCCGCAAGTGTCCGGTTCATCCGTTCCGCCACGCCGTTTTGCTCTGGCGTGTACCGTACTGTGAATTCATACTGGATGCCGTGTGCCTCGAAATGCTGCTTCATTTCATCTGAAATATATTCCCGGCCATTATCACATCTGAAGCGTGAAATTTTTAGGCCAAAGTGACCACTTGCCATTGCTTCGTACCTTTTGAAATAACGTAGGACTTCATTTTTCGATTCCAGTGCATAAGCTACTGTAAAGTGCGTAAAATCGTCAATAAAGGTCAATATAAACTTCTTACCGTCGAAGGACTCAGGTTTTGCAGATAGGAGATCGCTATGAATTAACTGCAATGGTCTCGTTGCTCTTCGTCGTGGTCGATTGTGAGGGAGTTTCGTTTGTTTTCCTTCCACACAAATTCTGCAGATTCGGTTCGTCTTGTTAAGTGCATCCAATGGCTTTATTCCGTTGACCATTTGTGGTATTTTACGAAGACCGTCCTTGCCAATATGCCCTAATCGCCGATGCCAAAGCTCAGCTGTCTCCTCCACTTCCACGGTACAGGCCACATCCTGCTGCGGTTCCAGATCAATTTCATACAATTTTTCGTTTCTCCGGGCGACTGCAATCGTTATGTTGTTTTTAATTATCAGCCCTTGCCCGTCCTTGAATGTGACAGAGAATCCGTTGATTTCTAGGCGACGTACAGACAGCAAATTCATCTCCAGCCCTGGCACGATGAGTACCCTGTTAATCATGATATTAAATAATTTGCCATTTACCATGGAAATGCATTTAAGATCACCCGTCTCACGGGCTGTGAGAGTCACACCAGATTTCGCAATCTTTATAATAAGAGGCTGCTTTAGAGTTTTAACATTTGTTACAGATGTTCTGTCTTTCACCAGATGCTCAGAAGCCCCAGAGTCCAGGCACCAACGTGTACTGTGTTTTCCTAGCTTGGTTTTAACACTTGCTGAAAAGGTAAATTCCGCTTCTCTGTCCTCGGCGTAACTACTTGTTTTATTTTCCGCCGCGAGATTAGCTTTCCAGTACTTGCCTTGTTTAATTTTTCCCGAAGTTTTCTGCTTACATTGAGAGCGAAAATGGCCGACCTTACCACACGCATGACATCGAAGTTTATCTTTTGATGTTTGCTGCTTACCGTTACCGTTTGGTGCGGCAAACGCCACAGATGGCTGGGGTTCCGATCTGGATTTTCCTTTAGACTGCCTTTTTAACTCCTCGTCCCGCAGACGATTCTTCGCGAACGGTAGAGAAAGATTTTCGGCCGAGACCGTTTCGAGCGCCGTTACAACAGAGTCGTATTCCGCTGGCATGGTAAGGAGCAGATGGCACACAGTGTCATTATCATCGAGAGTTGCTCCGGCCGAGCGTAGATCTCGCGTAAGCCTATCGAAACGCTGCAAATGAGATTCTATTGTTTCTTTAGCGGGATTGAACTTCAGTCCGAGTAGCTGCTTGCGGTAAAACAACTGACCCGCTACTCCTTTCCTCTCAAAAGCTGCCTTAAGAGCCTTCCAGATATCGTATGCTGTCGGCTTATCTTTTATGTATTCTAAGTGGCTATCAGCTATCCGTTGAACAATTTGAGACTTACATTTGCGATCCCTCTTTTTCAGCGCATCCACTTTCCGTGTTTTTTCCTCAGCTTCAGCCGCCGAGTTCTCAATTTCCTCAATCGAGTCGTTGAGCGGTTCCTGAAGTATATCCAGTAGGTCATGATCATCCAAAAGGGTCTCCATCCTGAACCTCCAGTTGTCGAAATTAGCTCCATCAAATAAGGGAACTTTATATTTCTCGACTATATCCGCCATAATTTATATTGCTCACACTGACTGCTAGCACGTTCCAACCTCAAAAAGGGGGCCGACAAGGCGAAAGCAAAAAAAGAATTCCAAATCGCGTATCTCACCGAACGGCTGGGCCCATAACCCTGTTGGCATCGACGATGGTTTTCTTGTGGAAGCTCGGTGATCCCACCCGAGGTTAGAAGGAAAAGAGGCTTTTAAATGTAAAGTACTTTATTGCTCAATAAACGTGAGCTCCGGAAAGCTGCGCTGAACCGACTGACTGACTTACAGCAGGAAATGAGATATGCACAAGTGTGCGTGAATTCATGTTATAATAGAGGGAGTGTGGCAGACCTAAATTGCCTATTATAACAGAAACAATCATAAATTCGATGGTCTTGAAATATGGATGACTACCAAAAATAATAATGAAATTGGATATGTAAATTGTACAGAGCTAGCAAAAAATTTAGGTTCCTCACTTTGCCAAGCTTTGCCAGGCTTCCATGCCTTTACAGGTAGTGACTACACAGCAGCGTTCGTACGTAAAGGCAAAATAAAAGCATACAATCTTCTCTTCAAAAATGATGAATATCAAAATGTTTTTCGAAATCTTATAAACCCCGAAGATATTTCGAATGAAGATAAAATAAACACGATACAGAAATTTACTAATGAATTTTATGGAGTGAGCCACAATAATGTTAATAAGGCCAGATTTGATCTATTTTTGAAATTTTTCGCTAGCACGAGTAACAACGAGGCATTTTACAAGGGCATAATGAACTTCAATTCTAGCAATATTCCTCCTTGCTGCTAAGAACAATATTTATAAATGCAATGTGGCAAAATGCGACTGAAGAATCGTGCATTTTACATGACCCGACAACGTGTGGATGGCAGCTTAGCGAAAACAATAGACTTGAACCATTATGGTATACTGGCCAAGCAGCTCCTCTAACCGTGGAGGAAACTACTAAAAATTCTGAAGATGATGACGAAAATGAAGAAGAAGCCACAAATCAACATTATGATTGTGATGATTCTGATGATTTCGAATAAACAAAATATAACATTATATTGATATTCATTTTTTTAAATAATAAATTAAGATTTTTTATGTAATCTAGACTTAAATTAACCTATTTTCACATTATATTATATTAATAAATGGTATTTCAATAATAAATAATTATTAATTACCTAACCTACACTTTTTTTACCTTATGCTTGTCAATATGTCTTTTATTGAGAATAAAGTTGAAAATACAACGAAAACAAATATATATATTTATATTTGTATTCCAAAAAACGTCATTAAAAGGCTTCATTTATTGATAAGAAATGATAGAAAATAATAGTCTAGAAATGGCCCGGGTAATATATTAACTATTGCACGAATCTACGAATCTACATTTTTATTTTTTCTATGGGATATGACGAATTACACGTAGGGTTAAATTCACAAGTGCGGCCTTTAGTTTATTTTGCCACCTTGTGGCCCTTGCCTGCCAAAAGGTTGCCGACCCCTGATCTAGATGATGGGGGAGCTCATAGGGAACGAAATTATTTTAATCGAGGAAAGCCAGAGGAGGGATATTTTTATTAGAGGAATCCCAGATTGCCGTATCCACTCTTCAGAAGAAGAAGCATTTCTATTCGGGGAACCCCAGGCCAGTATAATCAACGACAAGGGAGACGTATCATAGATGGCACTGATCCCGGCTGATAATTGGAAGTTGTTCGATGTCCTCGATGCGAGTATACTTACCTGGATTAAAGCTATTGGAGATAATGCTGATCATCCCTGAAAGAGAAGCGCTATTTATCGTCAGAAATTTAATTTTTTTTTTTTGAATCTACTTACCCGGATTGGACCTGTCACAGTGAGCCGTTTGTTTCATCACGAAGCTGAAATATAGAAGTTAAGAGAATAATCGAAATGTTTATAGATAGCGTTGTAAGTAGTTAAGTAATAGAAGAGAAATATGATTGTGATAGAAATGAACTCATTTAATAAGCGTTAATGAGCAGCGAGTTTTGTTATATTGTTAATTCCCATAGTATAATTAAAGAATTTGTATTTCTAAATAGTACCTAATCGGTAATGAGGTTTGTTAATGGAATCCGTAAAAGTATTAATGATTTAATGTGTTAATTTAGATGGAAGTAATAGAGTTGAAGAAAAAAAAAATTATTAAGAATTAATCCCGTAGTGTAGCAAAATAAAAAATATATCGAAATATGAGACGCCAGATAAAGTATAGATATTAGGCTGTATATTAAAATAGGGAACATGAGTTTTTCTTTGAAGTTTAGTAGAATTTGCTTAAATATTATTGTACTTACATTGTAACCGGGACAGGGTAATTCGAGGTCCACTTTCCGTGACTCTTCTCGCCTGAAAGAAGGGTATTTATCGGCTATCCGATTTCCAAATAGGTGATTTCTTATAATTTTTACAAAATACTTACCTGGTCCCAGCCGCATTCCAAAAGAATCATCTATATGGCATCGTTGTCTCTCGTTTCTACTCATCACAGACTCGACTCTACAAAGTGATCGACTTTATAAGGAACCAACCGTAACCCGGGTTCATTAGCAGGTCACCTTATACCATATATGTACGTTATAGTAAAATATCAATAACGCTATTTCAAAGGAATCTGAAAAATAGTAAAGGAAAATAATATGCATGATAAAAATTGGCGAAATGGGAAAGGTCATGAAACCTAAAGCTTAGGAGAACGAAGCTAGAATTCCGAACGCTTTCACCGGAAACGTTAATATGGGTAGACCGAAGCTTATATAACCCGGTAGGTGAAGCGGTTGGTTCTCTCCGGATAGTCAGTTTTTGAGTGGACAGTGTGAGCAGTGGACCAGTGTTGGGAAAAGTATATATAAACGAAAGTATAGTCGGGAGTGGAGGAGGTGATCAAGAAAAAAAAAGGATAAGAACTGGAAGCAAGTCAACAGGAAAAAAAAAAGGAAAAGGGTGTACCAGGGAGGAGACCAGGAAAAGAGGCCTGGAGTTTAGGCCGCTGGACGTCGGATGGCCCGGAAGAATTCGGATCCTCGAGGAGGCGGCTGGGACATGTGGCATCCAGTCAGTCGATTTAATTTGGGCAGCTAAGTATCCTTTCTTTTTTTCCCCTTTTTTTTTTATATAATGTTGCTTCATTTTTTTTTCTCGTTCGAACGATATCGAAAAGTTATGAGCGGTTTAGCTTGAGTTACCTTGCCCGGCTTAATTGAATAATTATACCGTAAGTTGATAAGATCGGAATTTATGCTGTGCCTTAATTTTTAGTAAACCATGTACATCGCATTTAATCTTGAGCGGCTTGTTTTTCTTTTATAAATTCCCGGTTTCCTTAGCGTTGGTTCTCGGTCAGCCATAATACCGAGTGGCGCCCAGTATAACTCTTTCTTTTGGTGATCGTGTATTTTGGATATGTCCATAGATTTCTTTTCTTCAATGCAAAACCCGGCCCTTCTCCAATGCTAGCGGGGTACGCACACGCAAAGCAAATTTTGCGCGTAACAGGCGGTAGGTGATACGCCTGTCTTCCTTTGGTAGTTTCCCGACCTCGGCAATGTTTTCAGGTGTCACTTCTTCATGTGGTCGACCATAGCGTGAGTCGTCCTCTAAGCTAAAATCTCCACTTTTAAATTGTATATACTAGCGCTTTTTCGATTCGACCAAGTTCGAGTTTTCTCTTCTTTTCAAAATTTCTACCACAGTCAAAGTCCAATAAACGTACCTAAAAAACAATGATTTTGTATTCTCCAGAAAAAGTCGCGTACGCCGTAAGATACAGTACGAGTACACCCTTCATAAAACATATTCGTTTTCATTTCACTCACTCACCTCACGGGTGGCGTTGGTTGGTTCGGTGGCGTCGGTGTGATTGGTTTGGTGTCTGGTCTGGTTGTTGTTTGTATGATCACATTATTCGATCACACTTCGTATGAGCGGTGCATCTACTGATGTTCTCTAACATTTGTCGAACACAAACGAGAAATGAGAAACAAAAATCATAAGAGAAAATATCATCATTCGCATGGATGTGTTAAATCGCTTTATGAGACGTGTGTTAACATGTTCCCTGCCGAAGTTTTCAAGAAAGCTTTGGTGTGAGAATTGCATGTAAAAAAATGCATTTGACGATATAGAGCTTTCATTTGTGAACCGTTTTTGGTATACGTGGCATGGAACGTGTTAATAAGCAAATTATAAATTGCCGACGTGTAATCAAAACATTTTTGGCGAAATAATTTTCTCAATTAAGTTTAGAAGAAATATCTAAGGTGAATAATTCCGTTAAGCGGACAACGGCACTTTCAGATTTGATTTACAAGGTAGTAAATAGTTGTTTTGATGAGGTCCTGGAAAATGTTGTCAGAAAAAAGTTGTCGTATCGAACTCAGAATTGTTTAGCAAAGAAATAACAATAAACAAATACGAAAAAATCAGGAGAAAACCAAAAAATATATAATAAGAGCAAAAATATTCAAATGGGATCCTAGTCCATCACGACTACGTCGCGGTCCTAGATAAAACTAAAAATAAATTTAAACAAAAAATTAATGTTGAAACCCTGCTGTTGAAAACACTACGACACGTCACTGAGTTCGGGACCGAAAAGGTCAATTACAGGTTAGATTGGTAATCTAAAGGATTTGTGGAAAAAAGTAAAAATAGCATAGGAATATATGGTATCCCACCGAAAAAATGAAAAAAACTTAGTACAAAGTATGTCTAGTCGGATAAAGTCTGTGATTCAGGCGCGGTGGATAGAAAAAGTACTAAGGCTTTGAATATTTGTAATTATTTGAACTCAAAGAATTGATCAGTATAACATCCGAGAGCTTTTACCTTTGTTACAAATGAATTAAAATATTGTTATGTTTCATTTTATAAACTAGAATTTTTGCTATCTTAAAATAAATGAGAAAAGTTTGCATTTAAACGAGGATATTTAATTTTCGAGCACTTTTATAATCCCATACGAGAGCATGATCAAAATTGTGACTAACTATAGAAGCGCTAAAGAAAAATGAAAACAAAGAAATTAAGTTTTTTAATAACTGTTATTTATTTGGGATTTTGAATATTATTTATTATTTTATTACATTCCAAACGCACTTGATTTCCGACGGAATCAAGAAAGGCCAATAATAAAACCTCAAAACTAAATAACGGAAACATCCATAATCATAATACTTTGAAAAATCCTGTCAATGCAAACACACGAACTATGACTCGTGAAATTTGAACTATTGTTCATCTTGCCGAATAGCATGTCGTTTTAGTAACCGGAACAGACAAAAATTTCTTGAGCGCTTTTTTTTCTTTTACATCTATTTATATAGATCAAGAAGCATAAGCATACCAAACTTAAATAAGGTTTTGTGGATATATGTTAGAACTGAATACTCTCAATACTGATGGTTGCTTGCCAAGGAGTAATGTGTTTTTAGAAAGACCGCAACAGGCACCGGAATTCCTGTGGCAAAGCTTTTAAGTCCTCTAATATTATTTGTGTATATATGTATATAAGCTATTAAGCAATAAAAACTTAATGGTAAAAGTTTCTGTCTCATTTCAATGGGCGGGCGGCAGCTGTTACATTTTTTTTGTCTAAGAAAGCCCTCTTGCTCTTTTTTAGGGTTTCACGCGGAAATCTTAACAAAACTGAAGAAATTTTTTTGAATTACGATTATTAGGCAAGAGATTACGCAACTTACAGTCTGTAGTGAGGTGACTCGTAAAATTATGGTAATGATTTGGCTTTTCACAAGCGCCTCCTATTAGCGCTGTAGTTCTCAAAAGAAGGCCCGGAGGTGTCAGAGTAAAAACCAAAAAGATGCTTTGCGACAGAGACAAATCAGAGAGTTTCAAAAATAAAGGTTATCTGGTCTCACATTTCGTGTGTCCCTGAATTACAAGTATAAAATATGACTAATGTTCGTCCTCTGGTTCTGACCTGACGTAGAGGACAACAAGAGCCATTCCATGTGAAATGCGAGCAGACAATTTGCTATTAATTTTCTTTACTCAAATGTTATGTCCAGTTGAGGAGTGGTCACGCCACATGAAATTTGCCGACCTCCGAAAAGAAGCTCCTCGCTCCCTTCCCCAGGGCAGAGATTCATGATTTTCATTGCACCGAGGATAGAGCTCAACCGCAAATTTGTCCTTATTTCACTCACGAGATAAAACAATTTATCGGGCCTGCTTTTGTCTAATTGAAACAATACTTGGAGACCCTCGTTGTTTCGTTCTTGATTTATGTATTGCCACATTCTCGAATCAAAATATTTGTCCCAATGTCTAGCCAGAGAAGTCCTCTCGAACTCGATCTGGGAATTCGACTTTCAATAAGTTTGCTTATTTCTCGTCCGGAATTGCTCTTTGTTGGGAATTTCTAATTCAACACATTCCTACAGGTGATGCTATTGCTATATGAATTACTGCCTAGGTTACCAGTTGCCAGGTGATTTTGTAATGTTCAATAGTAATTTCTTGTAGCAGCTCCTTTGTTTTCATAACTTTACTCATTATTCACATAGGTATTATATATCAATGTGGTATATTCTCAAAATACACATACTAGGTTTTTTGAAATTTTATTATTAATTATTATTATTTATTATAAATTACTTAATAGTTACGAAGTATGTTATATGGTAATTAAACTGATGCATAAAGTTTAAAAGGCAATATAAATCTAGAGATTTAGCGAAAAAAATGTGATTTTCATGAAAAATTGTTGCATTTTGTTTCAGGGCTACGATTTCAAGAGAAATACTAGCTAGGGTTTAATAAATTTATTCAGCTCTGAGTTGTTTTGTTTTCTCTCAGAGGGTGTTGGTTTTATTTTGTTCGTACACGAAGAAAAAAGTCTTTCTTCTTTCAAAATTTAAAAATATGTCTTTTTTAAATTTTTTATAAAGAAAATAAAAATATATAATTGTGAAATTTTGAAGGTATGTTTATTTATATTTAAAAAATTATAAAAAAAAAAACAATCCGGCCGTTTGGATCGATTGAAAAAATATGTTTCTTGATTTCATTATTCAATATTGCAATCGTTGTAGCCCGAACTAAAAATAAAATTTGTTGGCTAAGAAATAACACAGTGGCGGATGTTTAAAAAAAACGGTTTTGAGGTTAGAAAATCGATTGAAAATCAGAAATTTAGACAGCGATCATTTTGATTTTAGTTCGCGCTATAGCGACTTCAATGCTGAATAATATCCTGTTTTTTTTTTTAGTCGAAACAAATGGCCGGAATCATGGTGACTACTGTTTATTGATATATTTATCAAAAAATTGTTATAGCCTAAAACTGGCACTTTAAAAATCAACCTTTATTAGATATGCTTAGTACAATCTTATTATTAGATAATTTAGACGGTGTACAGTAATCAACATTCAGCAATCAGTGTTTTTACGGTGTACAGTAATCAACATTCTGCTCCCGAAATCAGTAGTACAAATAATGATTCAGATGACTAATTCATGTGGCTTAAATCTTTTGAGGCGTCTCAATTCGTGGGTTGTATCCAAGAGTAGTATGGACTTAATATTGGTGTGTTGAAGAAGTCTTCTTTCGTGATTGGCAGCATATTCCTGTATTGTTTCATTAATCCATTTTATTGTAAGGTCGTTGTGTAGTTCTTCATTGCTTACATAGCAGTAAGCACCAGTAATAGCACGTAGGGTTTAATTATTGGGTGTGTGAATATTACACCGCCCTTTTTCTTGTTAAAACAAAACACATTTGTTTTTTTAGAAAATTAAAGAAAAGTTGATTCAAAGAATGCTCCATCGGCAGCTATACAACCTTCGCCCATCTTTCAGGTAATTTACGTATTCCTTGCATGAAGAAATCCCGGTATTTTGACCTGATTCAATTATCAATCCAAATTTTGATACTTTTATATGAAGTGACCCATTCTCCCGTAAGATCTGACTACATTGTTCGGAGTAAGTGATAATCCCAAGGAGCTATATCTATATATATCTTTTCACGACTTGTGCTGTATGCGGTTTGGCATTACCCTGTTAGAGAATTAATTTACTGTGCCTATTCACCTATTCTGGCCGTTTTTTTTTCTATGGCTCCCTTCAAACGCATTAGTGATCATTGGAAAACTTTTCCATTAATAGTTAGAGAGGGTTCGAGCCACTCATAATAAACAACACATCTCTGATCCCACCAACTGCAGAGCATAACCTTGTCACAGTGAATATTTCTCTTTGGCTGTGATGGGCCGAGTTTACCTGGCTTCACCCAGGCTTTCTTACGTTTAGGTTTCTCTTCATATATCCATTTTTCATCTCCTATGATTATTCGACGCAAAAAACCTTTTCTTTGCTGCTTTTGAAGTAGCATTTCACAAATTGTTTTTCGACGTTCAATTTCTCTTTCTTTCAATTCATATGGAACCCAGTTACCAACTTTTTGAACCATTCCCATTGCTTTTAAACGCTTTGCAACAGTTGATCGTTCAACAGTTAATGCTGCAGCCAATTCTGATTGAGTTTGGCAAGAACCCTCTGCCAATAATGCTTCCAATTCAGCATCTTCAAATTTTTTTTTTTTTGTTCTCAGTGCCAAAATCATTATTTTGAAATCGTCAAAACCATTCCTTACAAGTTGTATTAGATGGAGCATTCTCACCGTAAATCTCCACAAGCAAACGATGAGTTTGCGCTGCACTTTTCTTTGCAATAAAATAGTGTAATAGCAGTTCCCGTAAATGATGTTTACTTGGAACGATAACCGACATTTTCAAGGAGGTAAAAGCACTTGTTGCTAATATTTCAACCAAATGTCACGAAGTGCGTTTTACAGCTGGCATAAAGTACACAAGTGTTGCCATTTATTAGTACACGTAAGCAATACTAAAAACGACATCTGTTTGATAAAGGCGGAGTCATATTCACACATCCAATATACTCTGGTAAATTAGGCTTTTACAGTATAAGTTCAGCTTGGAGTGTCTGCCTATTAGCCAGTACATCTCACATTGTTTAACTCGGACTTGTTCTGTTTTTTGCCTAATATGGCGTTTTCAATTCAGTCTTGAATCGAGATGTACAGACCCTGGCCATCGAATTATGAACATTTGCAAAAGTATTAATAAATTCGTTTTTGTATGAAAAAAAGTGTATTTGAAGCAAAATAGAGAAATTCAGTTAACATTTTTCTGAAACTACATATTGTTAAGATTATTAATAATATAATATTACTGAGCTTAGATCTAATATTTTGTTGCGCCACCCTTATTTTTAATAATAGCTCTAACCCTATCCGGCGTACTCTCAATGCACCTTGTAATAACGTCCCTTAATGAAACATCTTCCTTCCAAATTTTTTTAATATTTCTAACCAAATCATCTTAATTTTGATTTGTCAAACTATTAACTCTACTTTTCATGTAGCTCCACACGTTATCTATTGGATTAATATCCGGAGAATTAGCGGGCCAAGGAATGACTGGAATATTTTTTGAAATCTGAAATTCTTTTATTATTTTTGCCGTATGACAAGGCGCATTATCTTGCATAAATTTTATATCAGAATGTTCTCTTCTTAATTAGTTAAAATAAGGTAAAAGGACGTCTCGTTGTACTTGTAAAAATCGATCCTTATTCATATTTCCATCCACGATATACAGGGGTCCGGGTCCTTTTCCACTAATGACACCCCAAATCATTACTGAAGAAGGACGTTTTACTTTTGTTTAGATAAAGGAGGGAACAGAGCCGTCGCGAGGGGGAGGGGGGGCTGGCTGGGTTTCTCAGCCCCAGGCCCCAGGGTCGCATAGGCCCCCAAATCGCTACATGCCTTACATACAGCTAAAATACTGCAAACTCGATATCCAGTGGACATCAAAGAAGATCTACTAACACAAGAAATACTTTTGCTTTAGAAAAATAAAAATTTAATTTCTCCAAACGAACCAGGAACGACTTCTTCTGCTTTAGACATTTTAAATAAAATTTATGATTTGGGCTTAGAAACCGTCTTTTATAATAATAAAATCTTAATAATAATAATAATAATAATAATTTATTGATTTATATATTCCATATTTTGCAACAATCGCTGCCCTTACATAGGCCGCGAATTCAAAAATGGCCCAAGCCCCCGTACACAACGCGACGGCTCTGGGAGGGAATAAACTTTTCGCTAAGGCACCGCCTAACCCAATTGCACGCTTGCGTTTGTGCACCAAAAGTCGATTCGTCACTAAATAGAATTTGAAAAAATGTAAAAAATTTAGATTTTTTGAAATGACAAATTTTTATTAGCGATAATTTTTAAGGAAAATAAATACCTTATTCCAATCTGCAACAGTAAGGTTTTAAAATTGTTTGGGGAAGTCTAATCGACGTCTGCAATGAAGGTTAGCTTCTTTGCTCCTTCGCCTGAGTGTACGCTCAGATATTTCTATTCTTCTTCAGCTAGAATCCTCGCTAATTCCTTAAAGGAATATCTCCGGTGTGCGGTAAGTGTTGCAATAATCCTACGGTCCGTTCTCGTTGAAGTCATTCTGATTCCTCTACATCTTTATCTGCCTGGGGGTTCATTCTCTTTATTTTCTTCATAATTCTTCTTAATTTTCGCTACACTTCCTACACTAACACTTTCCTGTCTTGCTATTTCGCGCATTGTAAGATGTCCTGCTTGCAATAAAGCTCTAATAGCTGATTTGTTCTCATTTGACAAATCCGGCCGTTTACCCATTGCTTAAAATAACACTGACTGAGTGTAAGGGGGTATCCCACTCTAGAACGTTCAAAAAATGCATTATTTTTTTTTTAGTTTTGAAAAATTCTGTGTTCTTTCCTGAATCGTTTAAGCTATCGCTTGCCGCGAAATTTGAAAAGCTCGCGCCGCTACAGGCGATTCCGCGCGCAGCTGCGCGCTCTCCATCACTCTTAACTTTAACTTAAATGCCGTTTTTCTCAAAACACCGTCTTGATGAATGGTGTGCAGCATTCTGAGAAAACCATTCATCCGACAAATTTCAGATTTTGATACAAGCTGTGTTAGCTTTGTCTCTATGACCTAAGTGGAGCAAATCAGGCATTTTTACATTTACATCGCTTGTATCCCATATTTTAACAGTAAAAAATCAACTAAAATATAAAACTTATAGTAGAAAAAATTAAAAGAATGAATAAACATTTTTTTTTCAAAATGCGCCACACTCATGCCATAGCCACATATACCTATAAAGAGTACTAATGTGCAATCTCATAATTTTGAAATTATTTGTTTGGCTGCCATCGTGCACACCGTTCCTAAGGTATGAGTCCCAGTAGCAAGCCTGCCCTGACCCAACCACTCAATAATTTTTTTTTTTTTTTCTCAAAATATTCATTAAAGATCATATAATAAGAGGATTATTATGTTTAACTCTAAATGTTTTGTATTTTCTTGTTCAACTCCCTGAAAAAAACGTTCAATTCAAGGGCCTCTAGAGTGGGATACCCCCTTAAGTGCACAATTTTCTAAAATATTACAACAATTTTGACAATTACTGGGATCTACCGTTAACAATATTTTATAATATCTTGTATTAAACAATTGGCATACACTATACAAGAAAAAATCCACCAAGCAAAGGAAACAAACGAACTAATTAGGAGACATAACTTGTTTGAAATTTGCTACTCAAATGATCACTTTACCTAAAATGGGATATATTTATTACTGGAATCCTAAAAACATTTAAAATATCCAATCAGTCATCCTTAACAATTCAAGGAATTTGAAATATAGTTTTACTGCCCTGTAAAATTCCTCGAATTGTCATAAAAGCAGGTAAAAAGTGCAAGAGCGACATTTGTGTACGTGTTCATAATTCGATGGCCGGGGACTGTAATCCGAGATATTTTGTTAATTCTGCTGGAATTTGCATCCCATTAAAAAGGGTGTGAAGGTTGCAATCAATTTTACGCAACTCATATGTGACATGGATTGATTTTAGTTCGTTGAGTTTGAGTTTCCAGACCTTTGTCCACTGGCTAATTTTGTTGAGCGCATATTGTCAATCTTGGACTGTTTTTATTCGTGAAGTGCTTGATGCCATTACTACAGTATCATCAGCAAAGTTTCCAATAAATGTTTCATTTGTTATCGGTATATCAGCAGTGTAAATCAAATACAAACTAGGTCCTGAGACACTACCTTGAGGCACTCCTGGAAGAGCTCTATAGAATCTAGAACATGCTTCTTCATGTAGAACTCTGAATTTTCGTCCTAAGATATATGACTCGAGTAGATGGCAGTAATTTTCCGGCAATATTTTACTGATTTTTTCTTTAGGCCCTTATGCACTAACCTATCGAAGACTCGAGATACATCAAGGAACACTGCTGGCCAGACCTTCTTTTCTTCGAATGCATGTGCTGTCTTCGTGATGATACGGTTTACTTGTTCAGTGGTTGAGTGCTTATTCGTGAATTCGAATTGGAAATCTGGTAGGTACGCTTATTAACAGCTTAAGTTTTTTTTAATAACTGTGGGATTAAAAGAGAGTCATAGACTTATTAACTGAAATAATTGATTTTATTTAACTGAATTTTAAAAGAAAGAATTACATGGGTTTTTAACAATGAGGCGATTTACAAAAAACACGTATAGCGCACGTCATTCCCTGCACACGCTTTCTTTAAGACTGTTCACACGGACACAAACATCTCTTCTCAGATTCTCACTCAGACCCTTATTTACTGTGCTCTTGTATTCTTATATTTTCTTCACAGTCTCTCTCTCCACCTCTCAGCCTGATTCTCTCTCACTCTCTCTTACACACTCGCATTCCTACATAACAATTTTTCAAATAACTTGTATTTGGTAGGTAGAAGGGAAATTGGCCTGTAGGATGTCACTTGCTCGGCTGGTTTGTTAGATTTCTTTAGCATGATTATTTGTGCAATGTTAATACATTCTAGCACATTTGTAAGATGAAAGCATGCGTTAAATAAGTATGTCAGCATAATGATTGTCCTTCGTGATAGTTCCTTAAATAGATTGGGTGAAGTTTCATCAACACCAGGAGCCTAGGATTCAAATTTTCATCAATTTCCCGTGCCGCGGGTGATGGTCCGGTGTGAAATCAACGTCGGATTTTATATCATGTGGTTGAAATACTATTGCTAGGTGTTGTGCGAAGAGTTCAGCTTTTTCTTCATTTCGTCTCACCCACTCTCTTTTGCATTCTTAATGGGTGGCACTTGAACAATTGGTCGCTTAAATCTTCGAGTTGCCCTCCATATTGAATAGGCCCTGTCAGCTACAGAACTCAATCAACTTTAAAAATAAAAAAATAAAAATTGTTTTTCCTATTTTTTGAATATAAATAGATGCTATAAACATAACTACAAAATTTCACAATGATCTTAAAAGTCAAGCGCCCTAAGCTAAACGTTTTATCTGGATGTTTTAAATAAATAGATTGACTTGGCAATCGCACTAAACAATCTAATTTAATATAATATGTATTACTTGTGAGATACATTGTGTTTTCATGCGATGACCAAGTCAATCTATTTATTTAAAACATAAAAGATTTTTAATATTGATATGGTCAGTATAAGATGTTGTTAGGTTAGCTAATTACGTAATAACTTAAGGGAGTATCCCACACTAGAGGCTCTTGAATTGAACGTTTTTTTCAGGGAGTTGAACAAAAAAATGCAAAATATTTAGAGTTAAACATAATAATCCTCTTATTATACGATCTTTAATGAATATTTTGAGAAAAAAGAAAACAATTTTTATTGAGTGGTTGGGTCAGGGCAGGCCTGCTACTGGGACTCATACCTTAGGAACGGTGTGCACGATAACAGCCAAACAAATAATCTGAAAATTATGAGATTGCACATTAGTACTCCTTATATATGTGACTCTGGCATGAGTGTGGCACATTTTGAAAAAAAAATTTTATTCATTTTTTTAATTTTTTGTACTATAAGTTTTATTTTTTAGTTGATTTTTTACTGTTAAAACATGGCTACAAGCTATGTAAATGTAAAAATGCCTGATTTGCTCCACTTAGGTCATAGAGACAAAGCTAACACAGCTTGTATCAAAATCTGAAATTTGTCGGATGAATGGTTTTCTCAGAATGCTGCACACCATTCATCAAGACGGTGTTTTGAGAAAAACGGCATTGAAGTTAAAGTTAAGAGTGGTGGAGAGCGCGCAGCTGCGCACGGAATCGCCTGTAGCGGCGCGAGCTTTTCAAATTTCGCGGCAAGAGATAGCTTAAACGATTCAGGAAAGAATACAGAATTTTTCACAACTAAAAAAAAAATGCATTTTTTGAACGTTCTAGAGTGGGATACCCCCTTAAGACAGAAGGTCCCTTAAGTAGGGACTGAATAAATTAACCGAAGTATTACATGGATCTCACAACTTTTTACGGTAGAAGAACTGGTTTTTTTGCAAGTTATGTTTTTTATGGCATATCTATTCTTCATCACTCGAAGTATGCTGAATGGTGCGTTTGACTAAATAGTCAAACTGTTATAAGTACTATTAAGTTTTGCCCGAATAAACTTCATTTTTCTGTTTTAGCATTTATAATTCAAGAGTTTATCACTTTTTAAAAACTGAAAAAATAATTGAAAAGTTTAATCAAGACAAGAAAACCAAGAAAAAATTATGGTGTTTGCAATTTATGAGCAATAAGGAAATAGATCTCCATTAATAAAGCTATTGCCTTAAAAATAGCTTTGTTATTTTTTTAAGTAAAATCTCATATCTATATACAGGGTGTGGGAGGGAAATATTGTAGGAGGTGAAAGGTCAGACCGAGACAAGCAAAAAATCGTATGCGTGGGGGGGGGGGGGGGTGGAGGGGCATCTCGCACCGTTCGGCAGTTACAGGGTGATTCGTTAATCAGGATTTTGCCTTATATGGGTACCGCTCTTGTATTTTTATCGTTTTTTCTACGCATTGCAGCGGCCCCAAACCGATCTCAAAAAATTACTATTTCGAAGCACTTTCCAAAACGGTCAACACCACCCCCCTATCCCCAACCCCTTGGTCACAATCCCCCCTGGAAGTTCAAAAAATTAACTTTTATTTCACGATTTTTCACCTTTCGCCCCACTTTTCTCCGAAATTCATGTTATTAACATACCTACTTTTTATTTTTTTTACGTTGCCTTTCTAATTACCTTTTAAAAAAGGTGCAGCATGCCCAGGTAGAAAGGGGTTGCAAAAGTTCTGAAATTAAAACATCCTCACAGGTACCTAATTACTTTATTGCACCATAATGGAAAAAGTCGTTAAGTAAACAATTTTAATGACAGCAAGTTCGGAAATGTTTCTTTAGGAAACACAGGTAATACATTTTTATTATTTCAGCAAAACAGTAATAAAATAATAAATGTAATCTCGTTAAATAGCGTTATTAGTTTATTATATCCAGTATTGACTCCTAAGTATCCTGACGCTCCGTTTCTAATACCTCCTATGAATTATGGTATAAAAATGGGTAAGTTTGAAAGGACATTGACCACAGTTGAAGAAGCAAGTGATAAGAACGGGTGTTTAATAGGAAAAATTAAGATAAAATGGCAGAATTCAGTGTTGAAGAGTATGCCGATATAATTTACGTGTACGGTTTAGTAGACGGAAATGATATTGAGGCCGTACGAGAATACCAAAGGAGATTCCCGAATCGACGTGTACCCGACAGAAGGGTATTTTCAAGGACTTTCAGAAGGTTAAAAGAAACCGGAAGTGTAACCCGCCTCAGAGCAGAAACGCGATCAGGAACATCGGCCGATTCAGCGGAAGCCGACTAAAAAATCCTCAACATCGTCAGGAACAGCCCTGAAATAAGCATCAGGCAGGTCGCACAACGGTTAGGATTGTCTTCAGGCAGAGTTTGGACCGTTGCGAAACGAGAGGGACTACATCCCGGTCCAAGCACTACAGGAAGGAGATTCCGAAAGACGATTGCAATTCTGCACTTGGCTGCTCGAGTCTGACTCAAGACCAATCAACACCAGAGAAGAATTAGTTACCAGGATTGGGACTGTAGCCACGAAAATACGGGAGAGACTGGCTACCATAGACCTCAAACGCGAAATAAGACGAAGGCTATTTGCATGCATCGAAACTGGCGGAGCACATTTTGAACAGCTTTTTTAGGACATACGTTTTACTTGTAATTAGTTTTTAAGCGAAAAAATGTATTTTTTAGTTAACTTAAGTATAATTTCTTAAAAATTCGAATTGTCATGATATTCTGTAAAAGGATTTTTGTAAATAAATTTTCGTATCCTTTTCCTACCTGGGCATGTTGCACCTTTTTGGAAAGGTAATTAGATAGGCAACTTAAAAAAAACAAAAAGTAGGTATGTTAATAACATGAATTTCGGAGAAAAGTGGGGCGAAAGGTGAAAAATCGTGAAATAAAAGTTAATTTTTTCAACTTCCAGGGAGGATTGTGGCCAAGGGGTCGGGGATAGGGGGGTGATGTTGACCGTTTTGAAAAGGCTTCGAAATAGTAATTTTTTGAGATCAGTTTTTTCGCCGCTGCGATGCGTAGAAAAAAAGATAAAAATACAAGAGCGGTTCCCATATAAGGCAAAATCCTGATTTACTAATCACCCTGTAACTGTCGAACGGTGCGAGATGTTTGTCTCGGTCTGACCTTTCACCTCCTGCAATATTTCCCTCCCACCTCTGAACACCCTGTATATAAAAGAAAGTCGTTTTAGTTACACTATTTATAACTCAAGACCGGCTGAACCGATTTGGCTGAAAATTGGTGGGGAGGTAACTTAGAACCAGGAAACGGCTATACGATACTTTGTAGGGTTTCAAAATAATTTTAAATTTGAAGCGATTTTCATGAAAAAATTGGTATATAGGGGTTTTGCGGGATGAGGATTTCAAATCTGCTGTCCAAATTTAGAAATTCAAAATGGCAGATCCAATATGGTGACCAAGATTTCGTGATTTCAACGGATTTTAATGAAAATTAGTACAATGAATGTTTTGAGGTCACTGATTTTGAATATTATCAAAATTTAGAAATCCAAGATGGCGGATCCAAAATGGCGACCATATTCCTCGATTTTAAGGGATTTTAATGAAAATTAGTACAATGATTATCTTGAGGTCACTGATTTTGAATATTATCAAAATTTACAAATCCAAGATGGCGGACCCAATATGGCGACCAAGATTTCTCGATTTCAACGGATTTTAATGAAAATTGGTACAATGATTATTCTGAGGCCACTAATTCTGAATACATATTAGCAAAATTTCCAAATCCAACATGGCGACCAGAATGTCTCGATTTCAATGGATTTTAATGAAAATTGGTACAATAATTATTCTGAGGATACAAGTTCCGAATATTATCAAAAGTTGTAAATCCAAGATGGCGGATCCAATATGGCAACCGAATATCTCGATTTCAATGGATTTTAATTAAAATTAGTACAATGATTACTCCGAAGCCACTAATTTCGAATATTATCAAAATTTCCATATCCGACGTGGCGACCAAAATTTCTCGATTTCAACGGATTGTAAAAGAAATTAGTACAGTGATTATTCTGAGACCACTAATTTTGTATATTATTAAAATTACTAAATGCAAGATGGCGGACCCAACATGGCGTCCAGAATGACCTGATTTCGACGGATTTTAATGAAAAGTGGTGCAATGATTATTCTGAAGCTACAAATTTCGAATATTATCATAATTTGTAAATCCAAGAAAAAATTTCCAAACTCAAGATGGCGGATCCAATATGGCGACCAATATTTCTCGATTTCAACGAATTTGAATGTAAATTGGTACAATGATTATTTTAAGGCCACTAATTTTGAATATTATTAATAAAGGGGTTTTCGGGTTGAAGCAATTTCTAGGATATAACAAACTAGAAGTGTTTAATTAGTAAGTATTTACCCAACACCGGGTGAAACCGGGTAACCCCGCTAGTAATATATGCATATATATACATATAATAAATATAAAAAGTGTTATACTTTATTTAATATTGAGCTTTAAATAATAGCCCCCGTTAATATGAATTATCTCACTTTTGTAAACAGTTAAATATTTTACCTCTTCAGCGTTATTACGAGTCTACCTACATGACGGTAGACTTGGCACATCCACACAAATTTAAATTTGTCTTTTACAAACAACGTAGTCTATGATGTGTCATTCGAAAAACAAAATCCTAAAAGAAAACAAAACCTCACCATAAAAAAGCTTTTAATTTTGAGAAGAATTCATGCGTTTACAATATACGGGTTAATATGCTAGGTTATTCACAGAGGTTATAGCTATGGCGACACTTACGTTTAAATTAAGATGTTGAAAAAATGCGCTCCTTTCTCCGTCCTCCCTTTTGAAGTTGCCCTCTCGTAATAATATAACAGCAAAATTTTACCACTTTGCAGGGCTAAGAAAGTTAAATTGCACAGGCATTTATTTCTCCGGCATGTGTTCGACTGGATGCCGGCATACCTTTGTCCTCACTTGTCTTCACTTCAAACAAGACGGAGCCTGGGAAAAAATCAACATTTCATAAAACTTTACCTTCGCCCACCAAATGAAAAGGCAAATTGAAACATTCGCCATATCGTCGCTGGGAAACGGACCCCCCGCGCTTTTTCACCTGTCTGGCTGGTACCGTAATTCGGCTACCATACTGCACATTGGCAGCTTAGGAAAAAATGCAAACTCCCAGCATGGTCCCCAAATGTGGCGCTCTATGTATTTGCTCTGTGCATTTTGCGCTGGGCCATTTTTATGCTGCAAATAGTATTGTTGGCGTTCGTGGTGTGTTGGAGCCATGTTTACAAATTTTCGGCTCGTTCCGCTTAATTAAATTTTTGCTGCAGAGAACCTTGTCGGGGGATGGTTAAAACTCGATTTTTGCGATTATGTTCATGACACGTTATAACATTAAACATATGTGGCTACTAAGGGTAGTAGGCAGGGGTCTACAATTCTGATTGTGTAGAATATGTAAAATTATTAAATGAAGCACACATGGGCTCTATTAAAGGAACAACCAGCAGCCCCAGCTTTAATTCTGGGTCATAGGAACTGTGATCCAGAACGACCGCTTTGTCTGTGGACTTATACGAGTTCGCCTTGTACGAATTTTCACCTTTCCGGGGCATGTGAAAGCTTGCAACCTTCTATAGAAAGTAAGCCATGCCACAAGGTTTTGTAGTTCCAGACAGGTGCTGGGCTATACTGCAGATAGTTTCAGGATAACTTAATGAACATAGCCTTGGCCGGGCTTAAAAAAATGTATTTATTATCACAAAATTGTAGTCGGCTGTAGAATTATAATGCTTTGCCCCGTCATTCTCTTGTAATTACCTTAATTTTTTTTATAAGCAGCCCTCCCAGTGTGGCGGTGGTTTTTATCATGCCACATTTGGATCATATATTGTGGTAAAAAATTCTCTTATGTTATATACGTACTTCTAGTAAAGATTTCATCAAATCTCTGATCGCTACCAACATTTCACAGCCTCATAATAATCACTTACTATCTTTTGAGTTACGAATATGGCTGTGCGATTGTATTTTGTAAATGTATGGGCGCTTTCGGCCCAGTAGGAGAAATTGCTATGTCTCCCTCTAATATAAGAAGTATGAGGAAGTAATGCGATCGAAGGGATGGCAATATGAATTTAAGTTTAGCGAAATTGTTCGCCTTCCGTGTTTTTATTTTTTTGACCGAAGAGGCATGCAGTCTCGGAGCATAGTGAAACAACAAGTGAATATCCTGGTTTGTAACCGGGGGTTAGCCCGTTATGGTGCCTACCAGAGCTAGCCGATAAGTTTAAAAAAAAAAAAAAAAAATCAACGCCGGTAGGCGAAAGAAGAAAGTCAGATCTAGGCCCAGCACATTTGACTGGCTCGAGCTCAGGGTTGGGGAGGTTCTTTCCTAGATGACTTTCTCCTTTAGGGGTGCTGGGTGAAATAGGGCAAAGCAAAAATTACCGCGAAGATCGCCGGTATTAGATAGGAGGGAAGAGGTTAAGAGGAAAGGGAAATAAATAAGGACGAAGATGTGACGCGAAACCGAAAGCACATCATTCCACCGCCCACACGATGTATCTAAATAAGGGTTGCTGACATGACCACCCACTCACCCTGCCGATGCCTTTTCACGCCAACCCATTTATACACTTTAGCAATCTGCCATTTCGCTTACGTTCCACACATGACCCAGTAAGAGAAGATAACGCATTTATAAAAACAATTCAAATTTATTCTAAGAAAAGAGAAAACAAACGAAAGGACTACATTCTAAATTTCTAGAATTAATATTAAATTTTTCCTTTTGTTTTATTTATAAATTATTATTATTACCCCCTTTTTTTTTCTTTCTTTAGACTAATTAGACGAGCGTTTCTCCAGGTTCGTTTAAGCGAAAAATATATTCATGGCACTTCAATAATTAATGATAATAATAAATAAAAAAAAATATAATGTAGTAATTAAGTGTAAGTCCCCTTTTTTTCAAAAATGCAGCAACCGGACTAGGGTTAAATTTAATTAATTGGCAAAATATGTAGCTATAAATGAGATTTTTTCTTCTTCTTCTAGCAGTAAATATTCCAGCAAATAAGAAATTTGTTTTTCTTCAGCTGCAATATAACGGAAGGATGTAGGTAATTCTTTTTTAAAGCTAGCTTTTTTATAGCTAGCTCCCTTTTTCCGACTGGGTAGTAAACCACCCGAAGGTATTAAGCACGGAAGTACACTTGTTACATACTAAAAAGTCAACCCAACCCAATTGTATTTTCTGTCCATGTAAGTAATTAAACGCGAAATGACAAATTACTGCAACGAGGCTATTTGTAGAGAGAACACTTTTAACATATGCCAAGATTGCAACAGTTAATTTTTGTAGGTTTCTACTTTTTTATTAAAATATAGTTATACTTCTCTTAAGTTCCGTTATTTGTTAAGTATAAATAAAGGAAATATAAAAATATCATGTTTTTGATTCATAGTCTTTGAGGTTAGTGATTAGTTGCAGAGTAAAACTGATTTAAGTTTAGTTATCTAGGATTAAATAGAAGTAGAAATTATTCGAACCCAGAAATTGTATGACAGCAAAGCTTTAGAACTTACTAGTAAGAGTCAGTATGATTCACTTTAAATAATTAATACTTTGTCAGATAAGATACAAAAGCTTGGAATAGATTGAGTTTCCGATGCCCTCACGAAATATGAGAAAACGTTGTAAAAACGTTCATTTATAGTCAAAAGTTATGAATATGTAAAAATAAGAATTTTGTCGGCCGCTTATAAAGGGTGTCCCAAAATTCACGCAAGAAGTAATTTTGATAGAAAACACAGGTTTACAATTAAAAATTGATTATTGATTCATAAAGTATACCGTATAGGGTTTTGTACTGAATATAATGTCGGGTAAATGGCCTCCATGGTTTTGTAGATAGTCAGTATATAACAGTTAATCGTGCTCGCTATCGCGACATCATAATCCAGTTTTTTGTGACTAAACTGCAAGATATGGATGTGGACGACATGTGGTTTCAACAAAACGGTGCCACATGCTACACAGCCTGAGAAACAATCCTAATTATTGCATGAATTATTGCCTGATCGTGAAATTCCCTGTTTTGGTGATCAGAATTTGTCGCCCAGATGCGATTTAACGCGTTTGGACTTTTTTTTTGGTATTTTTTTAAGTTTAAGCTTTATGCCAATAAGCCCACAACCACCCACTCTTTGAAGGAGGAAATGGAGCGCTGTATCAACGAAATTTAGCCACATTTATGTAAAACGGTCATGGAAAACTTAAACAAAAGTGTGCGTATCATACGCACGCAGCGTATGTTCCAGCAAAGCTGTGGAGGCCATTTACCCGATATTGTATTCCATACATAACCCTATACTGTATATTTTATGGATCAATAAAATAATTACAATTTTTAATTACAAACCTGTGTTTTCTATCAAAATTATTTCTTGCGTTAAGTTTGGGACACCTGAGATATTTAACTTTAAGTTTCGCAAGTTTCCGCGATTCCGCCGCGAACGAACGATTCTACGTTTGCATTATAAACAAATCTGCAACAGTCTTTCAAACTAATGAATTAAAGGAAAGTATACAGGGTGTTCAGAGGTGGGAGGTCAATATTGCAGGAGGTGAAAGGTCAGACCGAGACAAGCAAAAATCGTATGGGTAGGGGGGGGGGGGCATCTCGCACCGTTCGGCAGTTACAGGGTGATTCGTAAATCAGGATTTTGCCTTATATGGGAACCGCTCTTGTATTTTTATCGTTTTTTCTACGCATTGCAGCGGCCCCAAACCGATCTCAAAAAATTACTATTTCGAAGCACTTTCCAAAACGGTTAACACGACCCCCCTATCCCCAACCCCTTGGTCACAATCCCCCCTGGAAGTTCAAAAAATTAACTTTTATTTCACGATTTTTCACCTTTCGCCCCACTTTTCTCCGAAATTCATGTTATTAACATACCTACTTTTTATTTTTTTTAAGTTGCCTATCTAATTACCTTTCCAAAAAGGTGCAACATGCCCAGGTAGAAAGGGGTTGCAAAAGTCCTGAAATTGAAACATCCTCACAGGTACCTAATTACTTTATTGCAACATAATGAAAAAAGTCGTTAAGTAAACAATTTTTATGACAGCAAGTTCGGAAATGTTTGTCTAGGAAACACAAGTAATACATTTTTATTTTTTCAGCAAAACAGTAATAAAATAATAAATGTAATCTCGTTAAATAGCGTTATTAGTTTATTATATCCAGTATTGACTCCTAAGTATCCTGACGCTCCGTTTCTAATACCTCCTATGAATTATGGTATAAAAATGGGTAAGTTTGAAAGGACATTGACCACAGTTGAAGAAGCAAGCGATAAAACCGGATGTTTAATCGAAAAAGTTAAGATAAAATGGCAGAATTCAGTGTTGAAAAGAATGCCGATATAATTTACGTGTTCGGTTTAGTAGACGGAAATGATAGTGAGGCCGTACGAGAATACCAAAGGAGATTCCCGAGTCGGCGTGTACCCGACAGAAGGTTATTTTCAAGGACTTTCAGAAGGTTAAAAGAAACTGGAAGTGTAACCGCCCCCAGAGCAGAAACGCGGTCAGGAACATCGGCCGATTCAGCGGACACCGACCAACAAATCCTCAACATCGTCAGGAACAGCCTTGAAATAAGCATCAGGCAGGTCGCACGACAGTTAGGATTGTCTTCAGGGAGAGCTTGGACCGTTGTGAACCGAGAGGGACTACATCCATACCACCATATGCCGGTCCAAGCACTACAGGAAGGAGATTCCGAAGGACAATTGCAATTCTGCACTTGGCTGTTCGAGTCTGACATTGGAAACAGAAGGTTTCTAGACCGAATTCTGTGGACGGATGAATCGCAATTCACCCGGGATGGCATCACAAACTTCCACAACCTCCACACCTGGTCGGGTGTGAACCCACATAGGACAAGGTGTCGGTCCTTCCAGCAAAGATTTAGTGTCAATGTCTGGGCTGGCAACATCGGCAACCAGTTGATAGGACCCTTCATCTTGCCCCAAGTGCTGAATAGTCAGCTATATTCGGACTTTTTGGAGAATACCCTTCCGGATCTGTTGGAGGACATCCCCCTGGCCACCAGAACCGCAATTTATTTACAGCTCGACGGAGCACCTGCGCATACTGGGAACATTGTTAGGGCAAGGTTTAATGAGTATTACCCAGAGCGCTGGATTGGACGAGGTGGACCGATTCCTTGGCCTGCTAGGTCACCGGACCTTACTCTACTGGACTTTTTCTGATGGGGAATGATTAAAGATGAAGTTTACTCAAGACCAATCAACACCAGAGAAAAATTAGTTACCAGGATTGGGACTGCAGCCACGAAAATACGGGAGAGACTGGCTACCATAGACCTCAAACGCGAAATAACACGCAGGCGACTTGCATGCATCGAAACTGACGGAGAACATTTTAAACATCTTTTGTAGGACATACAGTGAGCGTCAAAAGTTTGTATACACCTACTACTTACTACTTCTGAGGTGAAAGTTCTTTAAGGTAGAAATGATTACTGAAATATTTTGAAACACAAGTAAACCTTATGCTTAAGTCTTTTATTATTCACAATACTATAATTTATAAAAGAAGCAATTCAAGTAATATTAACCGAGAAAGAAGACTTCATCTGAAAAATGCAGTCAAAAGTTAGTATACTATACAGAAAATAATCAGTTGTTTTTGTACCTATACTTGAAGGCAAGGACCATCAGTATTTCGTTGGACCTCCTTTAGCTTTTATGACTGCCTCCAATCTTCTAGGCATAGAATTAACAAGATTCTGGGTAATATCAGAAGAAATTTTAGCCCATTCTTCACTCAATGCAACGCGGAGTTCATTTTTGGAAGTTATGGTCCGTTTTCTTATATTTCTGTCCAAAACTTCCCATAAATGTTCTATGGGGTTAAGGTCTGGAGATTGTGGAGGCGAGTCTAGACGTTTAGGGGTATTATAAAGTAGCCATTCTTTTACAATCTTAGCTGTGTGCTTAGGGATCTTCCTGCTGGAAGACCCAGGGTGTTTCAAGGCCCAATTTTTCCACACTAAATTGTAAATAATTTTTTAAAATCTGCAGGTAATCATTGCTCTTCATTGTCGACTCAATGAAAACAAGATTTCCTGTCCCCGCAGCCGACATGCATCCCCAAACCATCACTGAACCTCCACCGTGTTTCACGGTGGAAGTGAGGTTTTGAGGAAGAAGCTCGCTATTTGCTGATCTCCAGACCTTATTCCTGGGTTTTGAGCCAAATATCTCAAATTTACTCTCATCGCTGAAAAGGACATTATTCCAAAACCTTTGTGGAGAGTTACTGTGGCTTTTTGCAAAATTAAGACGCTTAACACGATTGACCGCTGCAATGCATGGTTTTTTCCTAGGCACTCTTCCGTGCAATCCGTTAGAATTCAACACTCTACGAATTGTTGATGCACTCACTGGCTTACCGCGTTCGTGAGTAATGTCCTGTGCTAATTGCACTGCACTGGACATCGGCTTTCGCCTCACTTGACGCACAATTTCTCGGGCTTCGCGTTCTGTTATAATGCGAGGACGACCGGAGCGTGGAACAGTCTTCGTATTTCCTCGTAAGTTATACCTTTCGATAATTTTTTGCACTATAGCACGACTTTTTTTTACAATTTGGGCTATTTCCCCTAGAGATTTCCCATCTTTTCTATGCTGCACGACTAAATTTCGCAATTCTACCGGGATATCCTTTCCCCTTACCATTATTACGTTTTAAATGTACGCAAAATATGCAAGCTGTGCTGTAAAGTGCACAAATGACCACACACTGACTATAGCCTTTAAAAAATAGTAGAACTAAAATTAAAACTAACGGGACTAATCGGAATATTTTTAAATGTAGTCTGCTGTATACTAACTTTTGAATGCATTTTTCTGGTGATTTACGCCTTTTGTGTTAATATGACGTGAGTATTCTCTTTTACAAATTATAAAATAATGAAATATAATACATTGAGGTATAGAGATTACATTGGTATAAATATATTTTTCGACTATAATTTATTACTTAGCGAACTTTCATCTCAGAAGTGCAAGTATTAGCTGTATACAAACTTTTGACGCTCACTGTACGTTTTAATTGTAATTAGTTTTTAACTTAAGTATAATTTCTTAAAAAATTCGAATTGTCATTATATTCTGTAAAAGGATTTTTGTAAATAAATTTTCGTATCCTTTTCCTACCTGGGCATGTTGCTCCTTTTTGGAAAGGTAATTAGATAGGCAACTTAAAAAAAATAAAAAGTAGGTATGTTAATAACATGAATTTCGGAGAAAAGTGGGGCGAAATGTGAAAAATCGGGAAATAAAAGTTAATTTTTTCAACTTCCAGGGGGGATTGCGGCCAAAGTGTTGGGGATAGGGGGGTAGTGTTGACCGTTTTGGAAAGTGCTTCGAAATAGTAATATTTTGAGATCGGTTTGGGGCCGCTGCGATGCGTAGAAAAAATGATAAAAATACAAGAGCGGTTCCCATATAAGGAAAAATCTTGATTTACGAATCACCCTGTAACTGCCGAACGGTGCGAGATGCCCCCCCCCCCCCCCACACCCATACGATTTTTTGCTTGTCTTGGTCTGACCTTTCACCTCCTGCAATATTGACCTCCCACCTCTGAACACCCTGTATATTTTTCAACTTGTCCACGATGACAAGCACGCATATTTCATGTGAAATTGCACATCGAAGAAATGAAAAATCGTCATATTTCAGAACTTTTCCGGAATTATTTCTGAAAAAGAGATGGAAACATCTTTAATTTAAGAATTTGCCACAATTTTTTGTAAACCTCCACTCGCTTACGGTAACCCAGAGCTGGTATACAAATTATTATTTGTTTTAATTTTTTTTTTCTCGCATTCTAATCTTAATTAATTAATCTTAATGGTTCTTTAATATTTTAAGGTGCATAATCTTTTTCTGCATCACATGACGAATAATATAAAACGAATAAAAATAAAAACGAATTAAAAAAAGAAAAACGATTTCCGTGTGTCCGAACTGATCTTCTTTTGGTCAATCTGTGCAATTCCTCCAGCCTCTACTAATATATTAACGCAGTAGAAGGACCAACTGCTACGCTTTTATGCTAGGTAGTATACGTATAACTTCAAATGAAAAAATTGGAACTTGTTTGAAGAGCAAATTAGGACACATTTGAATTGAAAAATTGACCTACTTGAGTAGAAAAGACCTTTGCACTTTAAAGACGACTTTGTTTAGCTCAAATTCGACCTCTGTGATTTAAAATTGGTCTTTGAATATCTATCGATCTATTTCTTTTGTTATTTGTTATGGTTCAGTACCATAAAAGCAAAAAAAATATAATGGGGGAATTCGTTGCCTTGCTTTCTGTCTGTCGTACACGGTTAACTTTGGCCAATAAAGAAAATATTGTTTTTAGAAACACAATATGAGTATTAAATCACAACTTTTTGTAGATATATTTGTATATATGGCTTACATGTACTTCATTCAGTGATGAGTGAGAGCCCACAAACTAACAAGTCAAGCTAAAACTAAACGGTCCTCAACAGACCAGATTTGAACAGCTGACGATATTGTTATTGCACTTTCTGTTATACTAACATCCCATCCTTCTCAGTAGCGATATTGTAAAGATAAGAATTAATAGCAGTAATTTGACAAATTTGTCAGTGTTCAACATAATTTATATTGATTGTGATCTAAGTAAGACCGTGGTAATTAAAAGTACATTAGCACTTTATGACTTGAATTTTTAAAGCAGAAGTCCTATTTATTCAACGCGATTTAGTTTACAATGAAAGTGAATACTCTCTATAAGTGTGCAGGGTACATATTTTTCCTACAATTTATTTTCGCCGCTTCGTCATTTCGTCGAACAGAAAACAATTTAAAAGTAACTCGGTTCACTGTAATTTTCACAAATATTATGTTAACAATGCCCACTTTGGGCATGTTTTTCGGTGGAATCAGTAAGGTGCAAAATTTAGGAATAGAATGGTTTTTAAAAAAGTTTTCACCATTGGTTATCTTTATTGCTCTGATGGAAATTTCAGTAACAACACTCAATTTTTTCATTACTGGAATGCTGATGCAGATAAAGAGAGGAAGACATATCGAGATATATAAAAGGTTGAAGGATATTGACGAAATATTTATCAAAGAGTTCAAGGTGGATATGTGCTATATTAAATTACTTCGGAAAAACTTGTTTTTGGCTACAGTTTTCATAATATATTACGCCTGTATGTGTGTCGCTCTAGTGCTAAAACTAGAGGACGGTGATATTTTTTTGACAATATTTTTGGGTTTATGCTATGTTTATATGAATTTTGGTTTAGGTGCAGTGAATTACGCTAGTTTGAACATAGCGGATATACTTCGAATTCGATTTCGCCTTATGCAAAAATTAAGTGATGGAAAAAACCTTAAAAAGTATTTTAAAGACATCGACGAACGGTCGGCAAAAATTCAGCTCCTCTTTAAAGCGTACAAGGATCTCTACAAAACAATATATTTCATCAATGATGTGTTCGGCATACCTTCGGTATTTTGTCTTTTCCATGACTTCTGCCTTGTAACGTGCGAGTTGTTTCTAGTTTTTTGGAAGGCAAGTGAGATAGAAACGGGCATGCCCTTGTTTTTAGGTATCCTTGCAGTTATGATTCCATCGTTCTGGAAAATGATTCTGTATATGATATACTCTCATTTTGCACAAAAAGAGGTATTTATTCAATATTTTATTCATTTGATTTACATTCAAGAGCAATCATTTCGATGATGTCGTACTCTACCTAGAGTGAAGCTTGTATCGGGCTCTTGACACAAATGGACATACATACCCCCTCGGGTGCAGTCGTTATCTCTCAGACGAATTTTTTATATTGGCTAAAACATAATTCAATAAAACTCTCTGTAGCCGGGTTCTTCAACACAGATATGAAAGCTCTTTTTTCGGTAAATTTTCGATTCGTTTGCCAATTTCACATTGATGTATGTTTTTGTAAAGATAATTTTCATTTTAGGTTTTTAGTGCAATGGCCTCTTACTTGCTTGTTTTGGTCCAGTTCAAAATTCAGGAACAAGAGCTGGCTGAAATAGGACTGTGATGATAATTATTGCGAATTTTCGTGATGACGAATACTGCTACAAATCAGCAAAAATAGCATAACATGTTTTTATTTTTCTGTAAAATTCAATATTAAAGATTTAAAGGAGGAGTTATTTTGTTTTCTTATTTTTCCCTTCTTAATGAAACATATTTAATTTGTCATGCAGAAATAGGAGGCTTATGTATTTTAAAATGAACGTGGCAAGAAAAAGATGCAATTAACCCTTTGCACTATAATTGTTTTTCTAGTTTGTTCTCGGCCAACTCTGATTTAATTTTTCTGATTTTGATATCACATGTTAGGTATGACGTAATTGCTTGCAGTTATCTAAACGATTTTTTAAATAAATCTGCTTCCCACTAATTTGTTTTATATATGAAGAATTGCGCCAGACAGAGAGTTCTAGGGAAAAATAATTTTGTCACGCCAGAAGTGACTTCATAGTGCAAAAAATCCTAATTAGGTATTTGATTTTAAAACACTTTTCTCATGATGATTTGTAAAGAATTAGATAGACTTTTAGCTGGACATCTGTGCTTATATTTCATTTTTTCCCAAAAGAAAAGTCTTTAGTCTTATGGCTATGTATCAGTGTATCACCGACAGGATAGCTTAATATAACAACATCACACATTTTATTATGAGCTTATTCATTGTTCATAACTCTTGATAAGCATTTTACTGAATAAATAGACAAAATTGTAAGTCAGCTTCACAATTAACCATTACAAACCAATGTACAATGATTCTCCCACTAAGCGCATCAAGAGAAAATCTTTCTAGCTCCATAATTCCCGAGTTAAATGGGTTCAAATTTGTCAAAGTAAACAAGCGAGTTCCCATAGTGATTGCACTTAGACTAATAGTTAAGATTTTCAGAGTTCTACATACACAGCAACTGCTGAGTGGATCAATTCTGCTAGAGCTCCAGCACAAATCATTATCCGCCGCCAAATGTCAACTTATTCAGACTTTCAGGCTCCTTCGAATTGCTATACTGACGTAGTTCGTCTCGGAAAGTTTACGGAGGAAAAATAAAGTTTATTACATATCTGGAAATTCCGGAGCTATCTGCCATTAGCTTGGTCAAGAAGAAGAATGTCACACAATTGAGCTCCTTTTGACCGATACAGTCCTCCCACCAGAGCTTTCATTGTAAATAAATAAATAAATAAATAAATAAATAAAGTAAGCCTTAGGTCGTCGGTAATACTCACAAAGTACACAACTTCCATGTAACCTCAACTGAATAAACCTTAAAATTGGACAAAACGATGTAAAGTAATCGAACTGAGTTAACCAGCAAAGCTTTCTTCGAACGCTCCCACTTCTACCGACATCATTAGTTAGTGGGAACAATATAATCCGCTTATCGCTTTAATTTGTACGTTTTGACCGAAAAATGCATATTCGGTTTAATTCATATCATGAGTAACCCAGGATAATTCAGCACAATAGATCTTATAGGTCGCGTTGCTACCGAGAGGAACCCAGAGTGCCTTAACGACCGGCTTGTATAATAATAATAACACGGGATAATTACGCGCACAAGGACTAATAGTTTAAGCAAACATTTTAAATATGCTCAAGTGTAATCACATTAGGTCTTTCCAAATGGCAAAGGTAATCGTAACACACGTCATTTTATTCCTACCCAACACGGAATATCAGTAGCCAAATAAATTTGCGAATTTTGTAGCAAATATACGCAGATAATTATTAACTGAAGCATGAAGATTGAAACAGACTGGCCACTACAGCGGCGTGCAATAATATTTTCGGAATAAAAGTTTCGGTTCAGTGGCGATGTAAGGTATCTGGATCACGCAATGCGCGATCTTTTGTTAATTAATTGTCGCGGTGCATATTAGCAGTAAATATTCATGGCATGGCATCAACTGCCTTAATATTATCAAAAGTTCAGCTGGGACCGTAAAATATCCGATTAACAGCGTACCGCAACAGTACGATGGAAAAGTTGACCCGGCTGGCTGAATTTTAATCAAGTTTATTTGAGAGTTGGGAGCTTTTCGCAACTTTCCAAATCCCAATCTCTCTTTTGGCCGACAGAAATGACATTAGCAAAAATGGATATCGAAGGGGCGTTTGTTTTTCAATGCAACCGAAAATCTCCATAATAATTCTGCTTTTTTCCGGAAATTAATATGGGTTATTGTGAAACTAGTGATTCAAACTGATATTCTGAACCAATTTTTGGTATTGAAAATATCTTTGTTATGTGTTAATAACATTCGCTCATTCCCTAGAAAAATGTGAGCTTAAAGCGCTTCTCTTCTCTTCAGTGTAAACTGTAATTTTTGACATCCTATTTAGTTTATGTAATCAGTTTCTACTAATTTGGTCTCTTCAGACCACAGAATCAATTATCAATCGTAAATTCAACTTCTTCAATCTCTAGTTTTTATTTGTCTACATATATTCGCGATGTACGCGATTTTAAATAGTTAAATTATGGAAAAAGGCAAGTATCATTCAAGGAATAAAAAAGCTGACTTATTGGAAAATAACTTGGCATATTCCTTTTTAGAAATTGGTAGGACAACAATGTTTTTAATATTATAATTTGTACTGAAATGGCTTTCAGCTTTTTCAAATTAACCCATTAATGCGCAAAATGAGGATTTTGTGCACGCAAGTTCAATAGCAAATTCGGGCGATTCTTTTCCAAATTCGTACATAAGGGGTTTTTGGGGATGCTCTTTCCGAATCTTGTATTTGTTTTGCATAAAAGCTTCAAAAATCCTATAATTTTTTCAGTTTTTTCAAAACAGTGATGATTTTTTTTTTGTCAAGTTTCTTCTCAAAGTCAATTATCTTGTCGTTACTGCTAATGAATGATCATATAACCACAAGAAATCGCTGTCCGAATATTTAAACTTTCTCAAACCAGAATTGATCCTTTTCGAGTAAAAATATCACTAATTTTTTTTATGATGAAATTTGGTGATATTTTTACTCAAAAACGATCAATAATACGAATAAATTTATACGACGAAAAGTGCTTATAATTAGCCAAAGAATTTGTTCAGAATTTTTGGAGATATTTTTGGATTTTTCAAATTTGGCCAAATCCAAAAACCTAAAAATAGTCCAAACAGTTACACGTATTCTCTGGCTTATTTGAAGCATTTTCTGTTCTATAATTGTTTTTTTTATTTGTAAAGTTGATCCTTTACAAAGCAAAAAAAAAATTTCAAAACCATTGTTTGAGAAAGCTTAGACATTCGGACTGAGATTTCTTGTGGTTATATGATCATTCAAAAGCAGCAACGCCAAGATAATCAACTTTGAGAAAAAAAATGAAAAAAAAAAAAAATCAGTACTTTTTTGAAAAAACCGACAAAATAATAGGGTTTTTGAAGCTTTTATGCAAGATTCTGAAAGAGCATCCCCAAAAACCCCTTATATACGAATTTGGAAGAAAATCGCCCCAATTTGCTATTCGAATCGTCCAATTGAACTTGCGTGCACAAAATCCTCATTTTGCGCATTAATGGGTTAAGGATGTTGGGAAAATATCGATATATCAAATTACCAATACTTGTGCTCCAATTCAGTCTGTTCATCAAGAAAACAATCGCCCTTTTTCAAAGAAGATAAAAGATATCTATCTCTCTCTCTTTCTGTGAGTGATTGTACAATGGAAGGGTTACGACACCAATTTCAGTTCATTTCAGTGTCGCTTGAAACGTCACAGTGGGCTCAAGTTATTCAAAATGAGTTCAAAATACGCGAAAAGGTATGAAGCAGTCTTTCTGTGCACGCATCCAAAAGGACCAAAGTTGTCGTAAGCCGCTAATGCAAAGGCAATTAAAAAATCTAAGAAGTTCGTTGTGAAATGGGTAAAACGGTATTTGGAGTCGAAAACTGTCGACGACCTTCCTGGACGGGTGGTGAAGGGAGCAATTACGAACAAGGAGGAGAGTGATACTGTAGTTGTTTAAGCGCACCTCCGCTTTAAGACTACGCGAGGGGAAGGCTCAACTGGCAAAAAAGGGAATTCACATTAGAATCAATACAATCAGAGAGCGTTTACGTGAGGCAAACGTAGAATACCGCGCTACGATATCAAAAACCCTTCTTTCTGAGGTCCATATTAGAAAATCGAAGGGCCTGGGCTGCAGTGAATTTGAATCGCGATTGGTCGAACATTGTGTTCAGTAAGGAATCGACTTTTTGGGCATGGACTCGCATAAAACATGCTTGATCCACTCGCGGGACCCAGCGGGACTCCAGCGCACTGCCAAGCATCCGAAACAAATTTTGGCTGCTTAGAGCTTATACCGAGAATTGGGTCGCTAAGAAGATGTTCAAAATTTATCAGCGTGAACTCCTAAATCCTAATCGGAGTCAACTGTGCAGGATCTGGAAAGCAAAAAATAACATAACAACGGTGGACTGGCCATCCCAATCTCCACCCGCCAATCTAATTGAGAATGTGTTGGGCTTAATGAAGAGCCAACTCGCTAAAAGACCTGTGTACAATCTCAAGCAGCTAACACGGTTGATTCGGAAAACATGACATTCGCTGTCGATTTAATATGCGTAAAAACTTGTTGAAAGTATGCCCAGAAGATGCCAGGCCATTTTCGATAGCGGTGGGGACTACAGAATTTATTAACTGGTTGCGTTGTAGTACTTATAGTATACTTGTAGGCAAAAAATTAGAAATAAATATTTCCTCTGTAAGTTAAAAAGAAAAATGCGGTTCCTTTCTTGTTGAACAGACTGTATATACAATTTTTGACCGATATTTCCCAATATTGATATTAAAATCTGATTATATTTTGAAACAATTACACCGCACAATGTGGGAAATGTCGCACTAGTTACATCGACATGTTAGGCTAACATCTTACCTTCAACACCCGATCACCCAATACCAAGCTCACTCTAGTCATCATCCCGGTCATCAATCGAGATCAACTTCAATTGCAATAGTATGCAGCGTTGCGAGATTTGATTGGAATACTCATCAAGGTAGCAGTCACTTCTAAACGGGCATTATAATTTTAATTTTTGTATATCCGCCTTTTATTAAAATATAATAAAATTGTAGTTTAAACATATCTTTTTTCAAGGATCCCTAGGTTAATAATTTAATTTGCGCTTCAGCAGAAACAAGGTAATTAAACATTTGGGTGTTAATAAAACGTAATAAATAATAATAATGTGTTCCTGAAAGTTTTTTTTCATTATAAAAAAGTCGGTACGAAAAGAATGTTTAAATTACAAGGTCTATAAGACACCTGTGATAAAGGCGGCGACAAAATTAGAGTTTTTATTGACCTGCCACGTCTTTTGTTTCGCCAGAAGCGTAAAATAAAATTCAAGGATACGAATGAGGTTCATGTGAATTATAGTAGCAGGTTAGATAAAGTGTAAAACAAACAATGAACTAAGTATATAGTACACAGGATATAAGAGCATTTCTTAATGAATAAAGATCTGCATTACCGTCTGTTCTGTCGCGCCAGATTATTTTGTTAAAGTTTTCACTTTGCTTCAGTCTTTACCTTTAATTTGTGCATTCGTATTTTATATAAGCATTTTCGGAGTCTTAGAAAGAATATTTTGCAGTCTGAATGAAAAATATTAGTTTAATTAATAAAGTTTTCTGTAGAATAAAAATCATTTTGTGTACGAAATAATTATTACAAAAATTCGATACATTGGATGTTGATATTTTTTATGTAGGTGTATATAACTAACTCCGATATTAGTATTATTCAAAAAAAACTCGGTATATCGATTATGGATATATTTTACTTATCATGAAATATTATGAATCAAATTGAAATCTCAATTTTGGTAACAAAAATATTAAATGAGAAATTTTTATATATAGATACCAATTTTAATATACCTAATAAAATTAATGAAAAATTTAGTAATTTAATATACGATTTTGTGATTTTTTGAGCAATGGCCGTTAATATAATTTCAACGATGAATTTAAAAATGTTATTTGTGGTCTTTTTTTAGAGATGGATATAAACCTCGTGTCCTTCTGATTAATGTTATTTTTAGACTGTTTTTTATAACTGAAATTAATTCTGAAATTATGGCCAAATAAATGAACTCTTAACGGATCACCTCGGTGCAGCGAATAAAGTATCACCTAGACCGAAAACAAAAAAGAAAGCAGAATTGTCTGTGATACTCTTTCTGTTTATTTATTTTTTTTAATTCATATATTTTTGTTCCCCTAATATGTATACATAGGTCGAGCTAATAAAAGTTAACCATCAAAGAAATCCCCTCACAGTTGAAAAGTCGAAGTGTAGAGGATATCACGCATACGGGCTGATATATGAATGGATATATATCTGCGGAAAGGATAATGGACCAATTTGTTTGCCTTTCGATGTATTTATCAATATAGAACATCTCTTGGGTATCTTGTCAATATGTACACATATATCAAGTGGCGACATTATTGGATTGCAATAAGCAGGTGGCTTTCAGATTTTTGATTCTTCGAATTTAATAAACTTCTCCTAGGAGACAGGTAGGAAAAAGTATTTTCTGCTTTTTTTTTATTTTTTTTTATTTGAAACTTAATTTTGATTAAGTTTATTTCAAATAATAAATATTTTAATTCCAACTTACTTCAATTTTCCAAAAATTAATTAGTTAATTATTATGTGCGTGTATCAGCGAAAATAGACTACTTACAAGGAAACGTTCTCAAGTGTGTCTCACCGATTTTGATGAAATTGAAATATGTTGTAGAGCATCGAAAAATAAGAGACACGTAATTTTTTTTATCTGCGGATACGCAAGTTTAGGGTTTGAAAACCACCCCTAAAGTTTACCCCCAAAAACAGTTTTTCTTAAATATCTCAAGTTCTAATGAATTTTTTCGAATGAAACAAAATGGCAATGATGTCTCGTAAATATACTAACCTTTTGTAAGTAATCCGGTCCCCGGTGGTTGCAACCCTTATTTTTTATTTCAGAATAAATTATATTTTTGCGTCACAAAAATAACAGTGTTAGTTCAAAATCATTGACAAATATTTTTTTACATACGATTTTGAAAAACAAAATTGACCTGTTTTTGCGTTTTCCTGAAAAAAGCTTCTCAAGGGGGTAAACTACCCCTAGCACTAACACATCATGTATATACTTTCAGACATCAGTTTTTTTCGTGAAAACCAGTATTTAGGGGTTTTTGGAGTCGCTGATTACGAATCTGATGTCAGATTTGAAAAATTCAAAATGGCGGATCCAACATGGCGGACGGATATTTGAAAAATTCATCAATTTTTATAAAAAGAACTATAAGTAAAGGTTTTTGAGGTCGCTGATTACGAATCTGATGTTAAATTTCAAAAATTCAAAATGGCGGATCCAACATGGTGAACAAACTTTTGAAAAATACATCAATTTTTATTAAAAAAACAATAAAGAAAAGTTTTTGAGCTCGCTGATTACGGATTTACAATAGTAAATGAATAATAAAAAATGATAGATTCATTATCGCGCACATATGTTTTAAAAGTATTACAATTTTGATAAAAACTAATAAACAGGGGTTATTGATATCGTTAATTATGAATCAATTTGTAAATTCAAAGTCAGATTTATAAAATTATATATATATATAAAACATTCATACATAACTGCATTCATCTGTAAAAATGTGTACAATGATGATAGTCTTCAAAATAATGCTTTAAACATAATGATTTTTTACACCAGGAACATCGAATTATAGCAACGTTTCTACAGCCTTGCACTTCACATCTAGTATTGCTAGAATTCCCAAAACTAAAATCGACAGGGTTCTCAAAATGTCCAGGCTTTTCATTGGTACCTTTATACCATGAGTACTTAAATAGATTTAGATACCGTGGCGAGAGTTGATTATGAACTAATGACTGCAATTTAATGATATTATTTCTTAAATGTAAATTAAGATCCGAATTCATTAATATAACGCTATCCGAGAAGTGTCGAACGTATTTTTTCCATATTCGGAAAGCAAATACATTCAATGGTTATATGTTGCCTGTAGTACCGGTAGGTATTTTTTTCACTTCTACTATTTTATTCGATGGAGTATTTTGTTCTATAATTTTGTCACAATAGCCGCTCCACGAATCAAATAAAAGAATCGAATGGTATCCAACGTTAGGAAGATAAATATTTTTATACCATGTTTTGAAGTGATCTGAAGTGTACAATGAAATATTAATATTTTACAATAATGTCCCATATAATTATAAATGTATGTGTTGTATGTAGTTAATTTCCCTGATTTTGAAGAATCTACATGAATATTGTCAGGTCTGAATAAATTTTTTTCTACTATAGGACCAAAATGTCCAATTGGCTCTTTCAAAACCAAATATAATGGTGATAAAAGTTTTCCTTCCCCAGATATTAGTGGCTGACTAGTATAGCTATGAGTAGTTGCTGAAATTGATTGCACCATACATTGCACGTTCTGCTCTCCTTCAATAGCCAAAGTTCTTCCCGCATGGATTTCCAACTGGAAACCGCTTTGATCAGAATTATATATATTTTGCATTCCAGCTGTTAAAGCGCTCTGTTTAACATTAGTTACAAATTCGTTTGCTATTAGTTCTCAAAGAGCACAGTTTATAGTAAAGAAAGCGTCAGAGGTAGACCACACATATATGTGTGTACATAGAATGTAGAGAAACGCCTATATACATTAGTATATCCATCAGGATTATTACAGATTTTTTAAATGTATGATAATCTCGTTTGAAGTTAAATACCAAGCAAACGGCGAACACTTCGATTAGCATATTTTATTTTGAAATATTGGCCTTCGATCTGGCTACAATTTCAGGCTATGAAGCATAAGTTTTGGGTTTATTAGGTTTAAGATTTATAACATGTAACTTGAGGTTTGGAATTTAGAGCACACTACAATTATGGCATTAGAAAAAAAAAATACATGGTAACTTTTTTAAGAGATTGAAGAACGTAATTTCGATTTAGATCCAATGTATTAAAACTATAATTTAAAATTTTTTTATTATTTTTAATAAAAATTGATGTATTTTTAAAAGTTTGTTCACCATGTTGGACCCGCCATTTTGAATTTGTTAAATCTAACATCAGATTCGTAATCAGCGACCTCAAAAACTTTTATTTATAGTTCTTTTTATAAAAATATATGTTTTTTTCAAAAATCCGTCCGCCATGTTGGACCCGCCATTTTGAATTTTTCAAATTTGACATCAGATTCGTAATCAGCGACTCCAAAAACCCCTTAATACTGGTTTTCACGAAAAAAACTGATGTCTGAAAGTATATACATGATGTGTTAGTATTAGGGGTAGTTTACCCCCTTGAGGAGCTTTTTTCAGGAAAACGCAAAAACAGGTCAATTTTGTTTTTAAAAATCGTCAGAGACCCCAAAAACCCCTAAATACTGGTTTTCACGAAAAAAAAACTGATGTCTGAAAGTATATACATGATGTGTTAGTGCTAGGGTAATTTACCCCCTTGAGAAGCTTTTTTCAGGAAAACGCAAAAACAGGTCAATTTTGTTTTTCAAAATCGAATGAAAAAAAATATTTGTCAATGATTTTGAACTAACACTGTATATATAATTTATTCCGAAATAAAAAATAAGGGTTGCAACCCCCGGGGACCGGATTACTTACAAAAGGTTAGTATATTTACGAGACATCATTTCCATTTTGTTCCATTCGAAAAAATTCATTAGAACTTGAGATATTTAAGAAAAACTGTTTTTGGGGGTAAACTTTAGGGGTGGTTTTCACCCCCTAAACTTGCGTATCCGCAGATAAAAAAAAATACGTGTCTCTTATTTTTCGATGCTCTACAACATATTTCAATTTCATCAAAATCGGTGAGACACACTTGAGAACGTTTCCTTGTTAGTGAAAATATAAGGTTTCTACATACACCCGTGGACAAATAATTAGAAACATTTTGATCAGCACTGCTTTGTGCACTCCCCTTCTTTCTCCTTAGTTTAAAATTTAACGGTATGATACCAGCGAAAACCTAGCGACCACGTGCTACTTAAAAACTGCACTTTTAGTAGTAGTTTGTGCCCACACAAACATCCTGTGGTGATATCATTTCGCGTGAATGCTATTTTACGTGGACAACTAATTAGAAACAGTATTCACTTTTATCTTACTAAACAAAAATTAATTTCTCTGAATAATTGCATTGGTAATTGGCACGATAAATACCTGTGTACTAACCAAACTTGAAAAGACAAAAGATTTGGGTGTGTGGCTAAACTGTCGTTTCACTTTTGACGATCATATTAATGTAATAGTTAATAAGGCGAACTCTACTTTAGGTTTCGTTAAGCGATGGTGTAGGGAGTTTGAAGATCCTTACATTACGCGTCTTTTATATTGTACGTTCGTGAGGCCTATTTTAGAGTACGCCTGTTGTGTTTGGTCACCTTTTTACTTTACTCATATTAATCGCCTGGAAGCCGTTCAACGTAGATTTGTTCGCTTTGCTCTTCGCGGTCTTCCTTGGAGCAATCCTATTTTGCTACCTCCGTACTTAGATAGGCTTAAACTTATAAAATTTGACACCTTAGAACATCGACGCAATGCCTCCAAAGCTGTCTTTGCCATGGATTGTTTGCAGGGTGGTATTGATTCTTCTGCGTTGCTCTCGTCATTTAATATATCCATTCCTTCTCACTCCCTGAGGAACCGCGAATTTTTCAGCGTTCCTTATCATCGCACTAACTACGGTTTCAATGCGCCAATTGCATCTATGTCTCGTGTGTTCAATAATAATTATGATGTTATCGATTTTCATTTATCGAAGAAAACTCTTAAGACGCATATTATGTAGTTGTCTACTTCTGCATTGTATTTTCTTTTCCATAATTTCTTATATATATATAAGTGTGTATTTTTTTTAGTAATCAGCCATTTGATGAAATTGAATAAATAAATTAAATTAAATAAATTGAATAAATAAATTAAATTAAATATTTAAGTTACATTAAATATTCATGTTAAGACATTATTTTTGTCAATACATTGTTCATAAGCATGGGCAAGAAAAAAAATTGTAACGCTTCCATGCACATGGAAGTAGTGCGTCTTTGGTAAGCAAAAATGTCTTATTGCCAAATTGCAAACCAACTAATATGCTCTTTAAAACTTGTTTATGGAGCAGTAAAACATTCCCAAGTGCACGGAACAATGGAAAAAGTTCTCAGATCCCGGAAAATGTCTGAGCTAACAGATTGACAAATCATCAGAGAAACGAAAAAGGACACTAGAAAGAATTCTATTGACATCCACCGCAACATTTTCGGTGATAACGTAACGGCAGTTTCAGCGAGAACCGTTAGAAGGTGTTTGGCTGAGGCTAGGTTGCACGGCAGAGTTTCACGGAAGAATACATTAGTGTCTGCAAGCAACCGAAAAAAAATAATTGAATTTTGACAAGCCTCATTTGGCGTGGACAGCAATCCAATGAAAATATGTGTAAAGGAGCGACGAAACAAAATTTAATAGAACGGGTCCAGACGGTAGAAGGTCTGTTCGTCGACCTAAAGCCGCTGCATTTGATTCGAGGTATACTACTCTTGTTGTAAAGTATGGCGGATGATCGATCATCGTGTGGGGCTGCTTCTTCTGGTATGGAATTAGTCCCATTCATAGCATAGAAGGCATCTTGATGAAGGAAAAATAAGTCGACATACTTGAAAACGTAATGTTGTCATGTGCTGAGGGAAATTTGCCTATGGTCTAGACATTCCAACAGGACAACGATCCTAAGCACACAGCAAAGCATACCAACAACTCTTTTCAAGCCAACTTTATTAGTGTGCTGGAGTGGCCTGCATCAAATGCGCACCTCAATCCTATTGAATACCTGTGGGGCGACGTACAGAAATGAGTTTCTTCAATAATGTTAACGAACTTTTTATTGCAATTAAATTAGCATGGGAAAATATACCTGTGAAGACATGTAGCCGACTTATACTTTCAATAAAGAAGAGGTGCGAAGAAATAATATTACAAATAGGTTTTCCTACGAAATATTGGAAAAAAAAAACAATTTTTATTCCATCCAAAACAAGTGTTTCTAATTAGTTGTCCGGCGAAATTTATGTATTGGAAATATTATGGCATTATATTCAAAATGTTTAAAAAAACAATTGAAATTTAACTATAAGTTTTAATACACTGTAAGTCAGAGAATGTTAATTTAGCTCCATTTTGTACATATGAAAAAAGAACATTGAGAATTTTCAACTCAATTCAACATCATATATGTGTTTCTAATTAATAATAATTAGTTGTCCATGTATATAAATATGTAATACCTCACATTCGGTACCATTTTATTTTTTATGAAACAGTTAAATTAGTTTGTAATAGAAATAAACAGTTTTAAACTAAATTGTTTCTTTTATAGATAAAAATAATAAGATCAATCTCTCTTCGTCCATTGCTGACGGCAGCCTGCTTTCATCATTTACTTGTCCAAACTTACAACAGAAACTCCCAAAACAAATACAATTAATTTTAAACACGCAAAAATTCCTAATCACATCCTGGACCAAAGCGATCACACTTAAACGCCACCTTAATAAATTAATTCAAAGCCTTAGACGAACAATTTTCGAGTGCCGAAATAAGTCATGGTACTCTCTTCTCTCGATAAAGGCTACAAAACAATATAAAACCTAAAAAAATAAAACGAAAAATAAAACACATCACCTACCGCGTTTGTATCTCTATAACAAAAAAAGTTCACAATCCAAAAAAAAAAACTAATGCTTTGGCTGCAATCTTCAGTACAGCCCATGCATGCCTCAACCTGTATTGATCAAAAGAACCATGGAAGTTAATAACACAGTAAATATGTTACTTCTGATCAAATAAGACCGCAAACGCATAACCAACTGTATTTTACACCGCAACAAATAGCAGCGGTTATTTATTCATTCAAAAATAGAAAAACAGCTGGAAATAACTTTAAAAGCCGAGGTTTATAAGAAACTAACAATGCTAACATTTATCTTCAATACCTGCATTAAGAGATCTTACTTTCCCAACAAGTCAGTCTGATTCTAAAAACTGAAAAAGGCCCAAAAGGCACTAATAGCTATAGATTTATCAGCTTACTAAACACTATATGCAAGTTATTTGAGAAATTAATCCACGAGATGATAAATTAATATCTTCAAAATAATCCTATTCTTCCCCAACAACTATTGAGGTTTATTTAGCTAAAACACAACATCGAATACAAAATTTTTCACTAATAATAATAGATGCGCCGTTTCCAGAGCCTTCTACACAATCCACGATTTACTCATATTTTTAAATGGCTATGCAACTAACTAATATAACAGGTTTAACGTTAATTTTGCAGATATTCAACACGCCGTACTCAAATTTAACGGTTTAACAAAATTTGAATCCTATTCGTTCCGTATGTTTGTAATCCGTAGATCCTGGAAGTGGTTTGGTAAAGATGTCTGCTGCCATCCTTTCTGCCGGTGGGTGAACTAAGATCAGTTCTCCATTTTTGAATGCCTGACATACGAAATTATAGCGAGTAGCCATATACCTCGTCCGAGAGTGGCATTTTCCAGCAATACATTTTGTTCCGAGATTGTCGGTCCCAATTGTTACATTGGATAACTCTAAAATTCCCAACTTAGTCCTCAAATTGCGTAAGTACACTGCCTAGCTAGATGCTTCAGAAAATGCTACATATTCTGCTTCAGTCGTTGAGATGCCCAGCGGGAAAAGAATCGCTTTAAAAGACTTTTCCAAGTGCTCCTACTGAAGCACAAAGTGCTTCGTTTGCGCTTTAGTTTCATACAAATTTTAACATATGATGTCCGCAGAGGAAAGCACTTTCTTTGAGCTCCGTTTTAATACCTTTTAAATCACTTTGTTGGAAGCAGATTGAAAGCGCTTGATATTGCATATATGTTCGCAGAATTAAGCCCTTCTTTTAGCTTCGTTATAATACCTTATAAAGCACTTTGTTGACAGCAGATTTGAAGCGTCGTTATAAAAGTATGTTATTCCCTATCTCTTTTTTCCACACTGCATAATGCATTAAGGAGTGTTGTGTACTGTAGTAAAAGATAGACACTAACACACTGCGATCTATGTACAATGAGTTCAAATACAATTTTTGAAACAAAAAATCCTCAAACTAATAAATCCTCGTTATTTGTTTCACGTTTTATAGCAGAAATTATAGACGTAGCTATAATACATTTAAGCATTCATTCAGTAATACACAAATTTATATAAAACTAGCTGTGCCCCCGACTTCGTTCGGGGGGCGTTTTGGAATTTGAAAACCAGTTTTACAACAACGAAAATCAAGTATAGAATAAGGGAGAAATGAAAAATAAAAATATTCTTCTTGAGCCATTCCGGAGGTATGTATAGTTTTTTTCATATAGTTTTTTGACTACCCCACGAGAACTTCTTTCTTTGCCGGAATAAGTATATATAAAAAAACATATTCAATACGTATTAAAAAAATTATATTCAATAACAATAAATAATAAACAACAATCCACCATACAAAATTAACAAATTCAATACATAAACAAAAACAAACTCAATATATAAAAAACAAACGTATTCAATATACAAAAACCCATTCAACATACAAAATTAACATGTCTAGAGTGGTATAATTTTCATGGCATAATACCAATTTTCCTCTTTCAGGCACATATTATAATTTTGTTTGACTTTATCTCTTTTACACAAATTGCAATTGTTCTTTTTAAATGGTTTTATACCACCTTAAAAAATATTTCCGCATGAGAAATATGCGGAAGTCTTTTTTAATGGTATAAGTCCATTAAACACAAAAACAATTGCAGTTTGTGCAAAGAGATAAGATCAATCTATATTATAATATGTGCCTGCGGTATCATGATTTAAAAACAAAGAGGAAAATTGAAATTATGTCACTCTGAAGAAAAGGCTCATACTTAAAAATATGCGTCGATTTAGCTTTGAGAAGAAGTCTTCAAATCGAATTTCTGTCGATACAAAATATTTTTGGCCTTCCGAAAGCCAGCTTTCATCTCTGCCTCAAAGTCAGAGTAAATGTCTCGCTTTTCAAGGCAACTGAGAAGAAAAGTGTATTGTTTTTTATTAATATCTATGATTATCATGAAAAAATAAAATAAAAAAACTTACGATAGACAAACTCCTTAAAAAAGCTATATTTATTTATTGCGACTTTTTTATGACGACCATCCCAATTTATTTGTAAAATAACTTCCGGTGAAAAGAAAGTGTGAACACATTTACTTAATTTTTGCCGTCCTATGTACTCCTTAATGTATGATACCTGTAATGGAAAACGTTAATATTTTGAGAAGATACATACATATATGAACGTATTTAACAAAATTTACAATGCTTTCTTCTGGAATGTTCGAAAGTTTTCTGTCCAATTCTTCCAGTTCATTTAAGTTTTTAATTGGGAATATATTGACCTCAAAGTTCTTGTTGCTTTTGTCTGGAAATATTTTTTTGGCAATCCGGTCTAAGGTTACTTGTTCATGTGCCAATATTGTTTTAAGTTCGGCGATGAAATTTTTAATATTTTTAAATTCCATCTTTATATTTTGATTAATCTCCCCTGAGAAAATCACGCAATATAAGTCCAGTAAATAGAATTTTATTAAAAGAATAATTACCTAGCAGTTCACATTTTTGGCAAAAGTTTGGTTCTGCTTGTTTGTTTGAAACTGCCGGATCTAAAGAAATTACAGTAATAAAATAAAGTAAAACTTAAACTCTTATATATAATTACTTTGATTTTCTTCCATGCCGACAGTCGCGTTACAACGAAATACTGGCGTCCCTTCAAATTGCCTCTTCATTGGGAGCATGTTTGAAGTCGACATAGTATTTATCTGTATTTGAAGAATTAGAAAAGTTCATATTAATTACATAATATTTACCTTAAGAGGAGCATTAGTGAATAATAGGAATAAGAACATAACCATCTTTGAACGGCAAGCTCATTGTTTTAGAAAAAAATATCTTCAACGGGAAATTTTTCTTCTTCGTTGCTAAGTTCGCGAACATAACTTATACCCAGCGCTTCAATAGAAGATACAGGTTCACAGAAGAAATTTTCAATTGTTTTGAAGTAAAATCCAATAACGTAATGTTTTTCATCCATATCTTTGCAAAATCCAATTATCTTTAAGGGCTTCAGGGGTTTAATATAACAGTAGTTATCCGGGTTATTTGAGCTAAGAAAAAACTGATCGGCATATAATCGTTTGTATAAAGGTGACACTGTAATTGTAGATTTCTTTTTTGACAATGTTTCTAAGCGAGGTATGTTCTTGTGTCGATTATCCTTTAGCGTCAATCTTTCGGATGCTCTATTGTACAATTGTTGCAATATGCGTGTAGGCTGCCGGCAGTATTTTTTCAAAACCTGCATAAAGTTTTCGAACTTGTAAGCCGAAAAACTGTCAACATTGCCAAATTGTTCGACGGTTTCACACAAATGAAGTAAACTATGAACATTATAGCTTATTTTATTTAACCCATATAGATACTGAAAATTATGAACGAATGTCTGCAGCATTTCCTTAACACAACCTAGATTATTGCGACAGGTTGAGGACGATAGTAGCCTATATGAAGTGTGAAGCAGGAGAAAGTGTATATATAACTCTTCGTCTAAAATATCTTTAAAAACGACAATACCAGTGTATAATAGTAGCTGACGGAATTCAATTGCCTTCCATCTATGGACATCATCAAAACTTCTCGGCTTTCGTCCAAATTCTTTGGGTATATACGCAGATAATGCCAGAAGCTTTTCATTAATATATTGCTTGCCTTCAGCACTTAATTTTGTTGCTAGTTGGTTTCCTTTTAATATGTTTACAACCATTTTTTTCACGACACCCAATTCTATAAGATGCATGACATCTAATGGAAACTGCGTCAATAACTTTATACCTATGTCTTCTAGGACAAGGCGGTTTGTCCGAAAAAATTGGCGATGATGTTCTGGATATTTGCTTGTATCAAAATCAGTATCTGTCCTTAAAGTGCCGATTGAAGTGCTGTATGTCATTGTGTCATTCTTTTTGCTTTCTGTGTACACTTTCCGCAGCCATCACCGCATGTGTGGCCAACCGTTCCAGTCACAAATGATTTGGCAGGTGCATCACAGATAAAAAGTCTAATTCTCAATTTAAAAATATTCCCATTAATAATTAAATTTTCAGATCCTATCCTCTTTATTTCATTGACAAATTCTGCTAGATATTCATTTACATTATCCGACTTTCGCGGGCCAACATATGCGCCAATCAGAAACGGTTGAACTTCATTACAATTAGAAAATGCTCCTAGTATTGGCCACAATGTCGTACCAGAACTTTTAAAAAGTGGTAGACCGTCTATCCCAATATCAATGTCTATATATTCTTGATCAACAATTTTTAAGACCATAGACTTAATGGCTTTTTCCAAGCCAAAGTGAAAATAATGCCCAGGATGAAACGCAACAGGAGTTATTTGGTTATTTTTTACTTCCAAAAGTGTTTTCATCGATCTTGGCAAGTTTATGCCATTTTCATTTAAAATTTCTAGGAGATCATCGAATGCATTGCGCGTTATTTTATGCCTTATACACCAGTCTTTTAAATCTGGCATCAAATTGTAATCCTTTTTTCGGCGGTTATTAAAATTAATATTTAAAACAGCTTCTAAGTTCTCTGTTGAATTTGTTTCAACAGTATTGCTTTCAGCCGATACCTGTTCATTAATTACTTGTTCTGAATCCGCATTACATAAAGTAGAACTCACTACTTCATTGTTAATACTTTTATTCAATTCATGCGCAACCAATCTTCGGAAATGTCGTTTACTTACGCCTGCTTTCATCTTTCTATATTAACCACTCCTTTGATACCTAATCTAAACAAAACGAAAAAAGAAGTAACGTAAAAATAATACCTTTCCAAATAATGCAGGGTAACAAAGGAAACATCCCTTTCACTGTATAATCCAGTGCAATAAGGTTTTTACCTGAGCAGAAGTTTATAGGGAATAGATTTTTGTAAAACAGTCGTTTCATTGAGTTTGTAATAGTTCAAACTGTAATCTTAAAACATTAAAAATGTACGTAATAATTATTTAATCATATAAACAGGTGATTCTTAATTATTAAATAAATCTACATGATTTTCGCAATATTCGGTAAATTTAAAATTGGTTAATTAGTCATAAAGAACAAAAAACTTAAAAAATTAAAAAAAAAATTAAATACAGCAACTTTAGGCTGGAAAATATCTGGAGAAAGGATGAGGGTACATAAAAGAAGAAAAGTTGCCCTGAAAATTTGTGAAAAATGAAATGAGTCTAATTAAAATTCTAGCTTCTATTTTTAAATTTATGACATACCTACTTAATGTTTCAATCAATACATTTTTCATTCTATTAATATTTATGTGGGATCGGTCACACTTCTCATCAGAACGTCGCAATTATTCGAAGGACACCGGCAACCGGCCACCGTATCTCAGCGGTCAGAGAATCGGAGCGCAAATTTGAAGGTCGCAGGTTCGAATCCTGCCAATGTCCGGCCCGGTTTTTTCGAGTAATTCCCACATTTATATGATTTCTAAATTGCCAAACTTGAGCAGTTTAAAGCATTTTGCGAAAAATCGCCGATTTTTCGTTATTCTCGTCATGCTTTAACTATGAGCGCAACGTGGATACACTTTTATATTTACATATCTTATTAATCACTTAATAACACATAACATATATCAGTAACAAAGTGTATCCCGATTGCGCTCATAGTTAAAACATGACGAGAATAACGAAAAATAAAAAAATAACATGACAAGAATAACGAAAACACTTATTAAATATTACATCTATTTTCGCACATTTTGCAATAAGTCCCATGTCTGTATCTTAACCGGAAGTTTTTTTTTTTTTTTTGAATTTTTGAAGTTGGCTAAGTCGCTACCGCCGAGGCAAGGACCAAGAAGAAATCAATATTGTGTTTTTCACAAAATCAGCTGTCTTGAAAAGTTGTGATTTTTTCACTAAGGAACACAGATCTCAGAAAGTAGTCGTCCAAACTCAATCAAACACAATTCGCAGTTATAATCTTAGATAGATTGTCTGAGCCCTCACGGAGGGTTTTTTTTTTTAAATAAAAAAATTAAATAAGCTGTAAATTTTTAAGTTTTCGTTTTCAAAAATGCCTCCGTCAGGATGTAGTGAAGGACCTATAGTAAGAGCACATAAAATTTCAAAACAGTGAGTCTTGTAGTTCCCGAGAACTGTGTTCCTAAAAAGCGGTTGTTTTAGAGCGGGAGGTGGGTGGGGTCGAACCCCCTTAAACTGCTCAAGTTTGGCAAAAAAACGTATTGATTGAAACATTAAGTAGGCATGTCCTAAATTTAAAAATAGAAGCTAGAATTTTAGTTCGACTCATTTCATTTTTCATCAATTTTCAGAGCAATTTTTCTTCTGTTATGGACCCTCATCCTTTGCATCGTACGCAAAAAATGTTTTTATTAAAAATTAATATTTTCAAGGGAGCCATTTACATTATGCTAAAATTAGAACGCGATCGCTCCCCCTGACGGTGGGACGAGACGTAACTTTAAAATTTGCCGCATTTGAGCATTTGATTGATGCTTTGGCAAATTCAAAAATTGCGCGTGAATGGCTTAATTGATAATATGTAATTTTAAGATAAAAAAATTCAGAAAATTACCTTAATCCACTGTAAAAGTCACTTTTACACTTATACATATCACTTTCAGAGTAAAAATCACCTTTATTGCACCACTTGTCACTCAAAATCTCATTTATACACGAATTCCTGCTCCTGTGTATTCTGCAAATATCTAGGAACTCGTTTAGCCGCTGAGCAATGCTCTTTCTTGTAAATATCATTAAATTGCGCAAGTATATTTATACTAAAGGTTATATCCAGCCTAGTCGCAACGGCCAAATACATAAGTGAGCCTATTAATTCTCTGAAAGGTCTTTCTTTTATATTTTCCTTAGAACGTCGTTCTCCATTTGGCAATTTTGCTTTTAAATCGCTTGATGTACTTACGGGCTTTGATTCGTCCATTTTGAACTTTTTTAAAATATCCCTAATATAGCCTTTTTGACATAGTCTTATCTCACCCTCTTACTGTTGAATTTCAACGCCGAGGTACTAGGTAGCAACTTGCAAAATCCAAATCCTTGATTTCAGGACGGCTTAGTGTGTGTAGCGTCCCAGTTTGTTTATCGGGTCGAGGCGGTGGTTCGACCTGGCTACGCCGTCGCGATAATTTAATTAAATAATCGAATTCCGCGGTTGGTTCCGGGTGCCGTGTTCGCGAGTGCAGTAGGTGCAATGTGTGCAGTGAAAGTGTAAAAGAACTCAAAAGAAAAAAATTTGGAGAAGTGTAGTGTTAATTGTTTTTTTTTTTTTTTTTTTTTTTTTTTTTTAGAGTTCCTAGTGGGAGCCCACGATGACGGCGGCCAACGTTGGACCGGCAGCTACAACATCCAGGAAGAGCTAAATCACAAGGTGAGTAAACTTTATTTACACTTGTAACAAATCCGGGAGTGATTGCGCAGCATAAAGTGCGAAGCATAAATTGCGGCGTATTTGTATCCTCTTTCGCGACGAGTGTGGGTGACAATGTGTGTTATGCGTAACGTCCGTGTGTGAACGATGTTGCGGGCACGATATTGCGAGCACTATGTTGCGAGGGAGGTGACGTTTGCGGAGCCCCAAATTGCGGAGTCTTCAGCACTCAGCTGATCGGGTTTTTATTTATCTTTTAGTGCAGCCCCGGGGACTTCGGTCTGGACTGAAGGAGCGCACTTTTTGTGGGAGGTGGACGATATGGCCCGTTCGGGAATCCGGTGAGTTTTTCTTGTTATTGGTCTAATTTAAATTAAATTACGCTTTATTCTGTTTAACTCGGATTGCGAGTGATTTTTTTTTTTAAATTAAATCGCGATTTATTTTTCCGTAAATCGAATTACCGTGGGGAACATTCATAGGCACTAGGCACGGTAATTACCTGACCTACAGTTATACCGGGCCAGTGCACTAGACCCGAAATTCACGCGGCTGAAAATTACAGTGGGCACAATTCAAATAAAACTCGCGTTTCGCGACAGGGTTTTCATTTTTTGGTCCGTTCACTCCCCACAATTCGGTTAACAAAAGAAACCAACTCGTTACTAAATAACTATTACAAAATAATTCGAAATTATAAATTGACTATTTTTTTCTTTTTTCTTTTTAGCGCTCGACGACGTGCTCCGCTCAGCTTCTCCGACAACATGGACTGCTCTTTTCTGGAGATGACGAGCACATTAATCTTCCCGCTTTGACCCGATCCCGGATGGTCCTCTCCACTTTTTCTCATTAACCACCAGGTGAGTAGTGCTAAAAATTTCCCTAAAATTCGATAAATTAGTGAAATTGTTTTTATTAATAAAAATTAATTTCTCTATTTTTTGCAGAGGCTGCAACAATATTCACGAAATTTTAGTAAATTTAGACAGTTTTTGCAATATCCTAAATAACAAGCAGCTTTTGGATTTCTGCATAAAACATACAGCAGTCCGAATAACTTTTTAGTGGATCCTCCAATTTATCAGTCAGAGGAATCTTCAAACATTGTCTTGAAATTTTAGTGCATTCCACATACGCAAAGGCTATGAGTACCACTTTCCCCTGCTAGAACACCAACCAAAATGGCGCAATGCAGAAAATTTGCTAAAACTTAAAGGATATTCTTGATATTCATTTTTATAACTGCGATATAAAACTTTAATATCACATAGAAGCATTTTTTTAGGAACAGATACTATATTACCGTTTTGTCTGACTTTAACTATATCTTTTTTATTTGGCATTACACGACTATATATATCAGATTCATAAGTGTTTATAATTTTTTCAACCGTATTTGCAGGAAGATTTTTCCCTTTTTTGGATTTGGGTCGCTAGAATACCGTGTTCTCGTTTCAAATCTCTCGATTTTTTTGCCATTCTATAAGAAACATTAAATTCTGAAGCAATATCACGTAATGTCCAACAATCAGATGCCACTGTCAAATTGATAATCTTAAGGGATCATTAGAAGGTAGAGCAGATATCTTATCTTTAAGTCCGTCCAACATTAATTCTAGTTGATTTTCTCTTGATAAACACATTTTTTTAATTTTAGGTGGTCCATCACAATCATCCGAAAATTCGTGGCTTAGCGAAATATTAGATAAAGAACGATTTCCAAGAGTAAATAATTTTCTACAATCTGAACATATCTTAGCATTTTTAGGTAGATCCTGATATTCTAATAAAAGTTTACTTGAAACCCTGCGCAAATCATTACCTCTATGTCCAGTTTTATTGAACGGATTGATACATCTATCATCATGTACTATATTGGATTGTCACATCTCAAATAATTATAATGCACACAATAAGACGTTCACATAATAATGTACTGTACTGTTCGTAAAGCCGCTACTGAAGTATGCCTCTCAGGTTTGGTCACACTCCCAATCTAGATTCATCAACAGGATGTAGATGTAGATTGATGTGACTGTCCGAAGACACACTTAGGCCATTATGGGCCCATTGTGATACCACTTTTTGTGACCAGGGTTTCTCGTCGGAATCGAACCAACAACCTCTAGCGCCCTACTAGGTCGCAGTCACCGCGTCGCGTTACCAACCGAGGCCCCCCATCAACAGGATTGAATCTATTCAGCACAGAATCACCCACTTTGCGCTACGTGACCTTCCTTGGGTAGACGACCTCAACCTTCCACCCTACGAAAGTCGTTTAAAATTTATAAATCTCCAGCCTCTCACCCTCCATCATGATGTTGCTGATATTATTTCCGCCCATCAACTTCTAAATGGTTTAATTGACTGTCCTGAGTTCCTACATAGTTTTTCCTTCAATACCAACCCTCGTAACGTCAGATCTTTTGCCACCTTCCGCCTCGAAAGTCATCAGATTAATTTGATCATTTTGAACCCTTCACCAGAATGCTTCGGAAAGCAAGCAATACAGCTCACTTCGACTTCTATTTTGATAAAGTTTCCCTCAAACGTTTATCATTTTCTAATTAGTAAAGCTACTAACCCAAAGTAAATTGCGATATGGAATACAAGTAATTGAAGTTCATACAGAAATATTTCGGGTCAAAACGTTAATAGGACAAATGATTTCTTCACTATTTGGCGATTTTCGCAGATTTTCCACCAGTTTGGGTCCGCCATTTTGAATTTGGTAGGGTTAATATTTCAATATTATATGTTTGATGTAAGAGGAGTATTTTAAGTTCAAGTAATAATGTTTTTATGTTAAAAACGTGCGTGCGATCAATGATTCTTGAGTACATCCCGTTCGTTACACGAACAAAAGTTACAAAAAAATTGTCAAGAATGAAAAATTTACATTCGAGCCAGTCAGTCTTGAATTTTCAACTTTAAAAAAGTTCTGAACACCAAATGGCTAACATCGATATTTTTTGAGATATTGGGCTTTGAAGTGGTGGTAGTGTTTCTAGAATTTAGCTCAATAATCCATGAAAATTCCACACTACCTCAATTTCAAAGCCCAATATCTCAAGAAATATCGATCTTAGCCATTTGGTGTTTACAACTTTTTGCAGAAAATTGAATTTCCTACAAGTTTGTCATATACATTTTTTCTGTACCTCTTGTTGTTTACGAGATATGGGCATAAAGCGAGAATTTCTTGGTCTAGTACTTAATATTAATATTAAGGGCTCCAATTTTCAGAGAATTTTGGTTTAGGTATTTGCCACAAAATTCCTCTATTTTTAAATGTTCATTTACTTAAGGAAGTTGGGGGCGAACAGGTTCACAAGTTTTTTTTTTGTTTTATTTATTATAATTTTTTTTTTTTTTTTTTACATTGAAGGTTTAAGGACGTCGTCAGTAACCAAATGGTAAAATTTATTTTGATTTTTTTAGATACGTCTAGTGCAACCAAACGAAAAAAAAATCCCTACCCAAATTCCTCAAAATAAAAAGGCAACATTTTTCTGCGATAAAAAAGTAAAGTACACTTTAACATGTGTCTTTTCTTTTTATTTAATTATTTGTTTCGCTTAATACAAGCTACAAAAAAACAAAGCAATAAACTTAAAACTACAGAACATAAACTACGGAACTTAAACTAAAGCTAAAACGAGAAGGAAGAAAAAGGGGTACTACTTCTGCATAATATTTAACTTGTGTGATAACAAGGAAATTTGTTTAGATGCACTTGCATGTCGTAATCGTCTGATATTTGATATATGAAAAGGATATACGGCTTTTTGTATTTTAAACATATACATATAATAACGACTATCTATATCTAAATCAACATGCTCTGCAACTTATAATTAGTATTGAAAAAATATAGGGTTAAATACAGAAATGTTGTGTTTTCGACGATTGTAATACCTTCTCATTTTACAAATATGGAAGTAATATATTTGCATGCTAAACCGGGAAAGAACAGGGACTTCGTTAGCTAAACAAAATCTGTCGTTTGCTCGGCTTCCCGTGCAATCCATCACAGCTGGCTGATGTAGGCATCATCATCAAATACGTTTATGCGCGTATATATGTACATATATGGAAAATTATATAAGTGCCGTTGTGTCGCGCTTCATGGAGAAGACTTAGCCCGGCCTTTGATTACAATAAGCACAGTAGTTGCCATAGCAAGGACGGTGTATCCTTCCGCAGCAATTCAGGAATGGTTGGCGTATTAATTTTCCTTAAAAATGCACGTCAGCCTTTGTTTCTTGAATGCAATTGTCGTTTTCGCTCAAATATTTTTCAGAAATTCTATCCTATTCTGTCATAGCAGAAAAAGGCTGTCTCCTAAAGCCCGGTTGAGCCCAAGTCGGTGAACCCCAGCTTTTCGTGTCGTGCACTTGGAACGAAACTTAAGCACAACACTTGCTCCACGATGAAACACTTTTCATATATAATGAATAATAAATGCTACCGAGTGGAGAGGTGAAGAGGATACTGAAGCCCTTCTGGAAGTCTATGCAGGGTAGGTGCGCTGCAACGCTTTGGACTTGGCTTGTAATTACAAAGAAGCGGAGCGGAAAATGTGAATAGAACTTTCTGTGGCCCCGGATCCCAGAAAGTACTGCCCCGGGATTTCAGATATAATTGCTCATAATGGCAAGGGAGGAATGAATTGTGGGCTTTTCCTTATTATTAAAATAGTCTGATACCTTTTCCAAAGGTGGCGTTTATCCCATCGCCTGAGCTTGGACAATTTCATGAATATTTAATTTTCCAGTTACGGTTGCCTTTCGAAAAACATTTTAATGTGCATTAGCGACCAGCTCTTAAGGGGTTCCTAATGTTCTAGTAAAACATTAAACGTTTAAAGAGGTACGCAAATCCATTACTACTACATATTTTCCGTGGAGATGCGGTAGTTGACGTCGCCAATTACTTCTACGATTCGGTAGGGTCCTTCCCAATCACGTTGTAACTTTGGGCACTTCCCTTTCTTTCGCTTCGGGCGTGTAGCCAGACGTAGTCTCCTTCCGCGAATGGTTTCGCCTTGGCGGTCAGGTCGTATCTCTCTTTCATCACGCAGCTGTTCGTTTTGAGGTGTTCTCGAGTTTGTTGGTGAACCTTTTGTAGGCGACTAATAAGCTTTTCCACATATACGGTGGTTGTGGTGCTTTCCTTTGGTAGTCCTCCCAAATGAAGGTCGATGGGTAGTTTCAGTTCTCTCCCCATAAGTAGCATGGCAGGGGTTTCCCGAGTAATTTCGTGCACGGCTGAACGATAGGCTAATAAGCAGAGTTGGATGTGATCATCCCAGTCGCGCTGCTGTTGGCTCACAAATGTTGATAGATAATTTAATAAAGTTCTATTAAAACGTTCTACGAGGCCGTCGCATTGCGGATGCAGTGGACATGTCCTGGTCTTTTTAATACCTCCCCGGGCCATAGTTTCGCGGAAAACTGCCGATTCAAAATTCCGCCCTTGATCGGAGTGTAATTGAGATGGCACTCCGAAGCACGATGCGGATCTGGGGGTCCTTTTCCTGGACGTCCGGCAGGTCCGATTCGATCGTTGTGAAACGAATATTGAAGTTCTCCCGTTCCTCAAATCGTTCGCAATAGCGACAGTCATCGGGAAGACAGAGGCGGCGAGACAATGCGTCAGCGTCGCCGTGTTTATTACCAGGACGATGTTGGATCTCGAAGTCAGATTCCTGTAGTCTTTCGAGCCAACGGGCTATTTGGCCTTCAGGTTCTTTAAAGTTAGTCAGCCAACGTAGCGAGGAGTGGTCTGTCCTGATGATAAAGTGTCTTCCTAATAAATAGGGTTGAAATTGGGAGGCAGCTTTAACGATAGCCAACAGTTCTTTGCGCGTGACGCAATAATTCTGTTCTTGGCGACTGAGAGTTTTACTATAAAATTCGATAATACGTTCGATTCTATCCTGAACTTGGGAAAGGACGGCGCCCCAAGCAAATTGGCTAGCGTCGGTGTCCAGGATAAAAATTCCGGACTTGTTTGGCTGGGCGAGTATCGGAGAAGAAGTGAGACGTTCTTTCAAGACAGTGAATGCCTCAGCGCACTGGTCGGTCCACTCAAACTTAGTTTGCTTCTCTGTGAGCCGAGTTAGAGGTTTTGCAATCGCCGAAAATTCCTTGATGAACCTACGGTAGTAGGCGCACAGGCCAAGGAAGGACTGCATGTCATTTTTGCATGATGGTGTGGGTCATTCTCTTACAGATTTTACCTTATCCGGATCCGCAGAGATCCCGGAAGTAGAAATGACGTGGCCGAGAAATTTCACTTGTCGCTGGCATAGTTGGCAATTCGCCGGTGACAGCTTTAGTCCAGCGGCGGAGAGTCGTTGAAAGACTATGTCGAGGTGCTGCAGTAGCTCCTGAAAACTTTTCCCGTGAACGACAATGTCGTCCAGATACACTAAACATACATTATAAGGAATACCTTCTAACACTAGTTCCATCAGCCGTTGGAACGTCGCTGGGGCGTTTGTTAGTCCAAAGGGCATGACGGAAAATTCCCACAGTCCACTTCCGAGAGTAAAAGCGGTCTTTTCTCGATCTTTTGGACCCATAGGTACCTGCCAGTACCCGGACTGTAGGTCTAGCGTAGCGAACCAAGAGGATTTTCCCAGGGCGTCAAGTGTGAGGTCGATACGTGGTAGTGGGTAAGAATCCTTTTTGGTGATGTTGTTTAATCTACGGTAGTCGATACAAAATCGCAACGTGCCGTCCAGGCACGCTCCAGGGGCTTTGCGACGGTAATACAACTCCCTGTTTGATCATCTGTTGCAGCATCTTTTCAGCCTCTGCCCTTCTCGCTAAAGGAATTCTTCGTGCAGGCTGTTTAATTGGCATAGAATTTTGCATGTCGATGCGGTGTTTAGTGAAGTTAGTTCGCCCCATGTCATCCTTCGCCTTGGAGAAAACGCCTGCGTGTTTGACAAGTAGAAGCCAGAACTTGCGCTTTCTGCTCGGCGTTCAAAGCGTGGACCTGGAGGTCCAGAAATTGTGATAGTTCTGGTAATGGGCATAGCGTGGTCGCCGCTGGAACGTACACAGGTTCCGAGCTAGTGTTCGCGATTCTCGCAACAACTTTGCCTCGATGGCAAGGCGATAGTGTGTCGAGAATTTGTAAGTGGGGTGGCACCTCAGAAAAGGCGTTAAGCAGAACCACTTTTTCGTGCATTAAGGTATTGCACAGCCGAACTAGAAACTCCCCATTCGGTGGTAGGCGAAATTCGTCGAAGGTCTGCGCAGTATAAATCTGCTGATCATTCTGATTCAGTGCGAGGACCTTATTTGATAGTGTAATTTCGCCTTTGCGGAGGTCTAGGTTACATCCGTGTTTTAGGAGGAAGTCCATACCGATTATGCAATCGTCGAAAATTTCAGCTACATAGAGAGGATGTAGGGTAGTGAAATCTTCTATCTCTACACAGACATTAGCCATAGTTTTAGCGGGAACTATATCTCCACTAACGCTTCTAATAGTTGCGGTGGAAGGCCATGATTCGGGATAGCGTTCACTCCGTGACAAGATTCGTGGGTGACAGATAGTACGAGTCGCCCCCTTATCGATTAAGAGTCGACATGGTACTCCGGCTAATTTACCAGCAAGCCACAGATGGTGAGAGTCGTTTGTTAAACTGATACGGACATTAACAGTTAGTGGGGCTGTAGTCACCACCGAATTTTGCCCCTCTATATCGGTGGTGGTTAGTTTAAATCGAGATTGCAGAGACACAAAGAGTTCTCTGTCACGCAACCCGCACTGTTTGTTGGTGGCAATTGTTGGTTGCGTTTCGACGGTAGTATAGCACGTGCCTCAATGGTAGCAGGAGGCGATCGTGTGCTTAAGGGTTGTTCGTTCGGATTTATCCTCGGGCCATGATCCAGCAAGCGAACATTTACGGCTTTCGGCGACTTATCAGTTTCGACAACGTCGAAGATAACTCTCTCGTCCGCCTGTAGTGAGGGCCTGGAAGTTCTCAGGTGGTTGCCGTGGACAAAAGCTTCACCTCCAGTATCCGTGCTTCTTGATGCGATTGTACCACCGAACGGTACCTCGAACGTCCTTTTCGATGGGATTTCGCGGTTCTGTAAGGGCAGTGGCAGGCTTCGAAGTTAGGCTTCGAGCTGCCGTGGGATTTTTGGTCGTAGTTGTGGCTTTGGAGCTATGTTCCGGGCCTGGTTTGCGCTCCTTCAAACCAGGCGCTGTCCTTTTCCCGATGGTTGGTTTCCTCGCTTGAGAGGCGGCGGGTCCGACACCTTGGCTTCAGCGACTCTAATATTGCGACGGCTCAGTCTGGCGGCCCCACGACTAGCCTCTACCCTAGTATAGTAGCCTGGGCGAGGGCATCTTCTAAGGTTCCGGGCTCGACGTCCCTAACGCGCTGTTGGACGTCTACATCGGCTATGCCGTCCAAAAACTGCCAGATAAACCAGTCTTTGCAAATCGGTGGCAAATTCGGCTAGGCTTTCGCCCGGTTTTTGTACGCGAGCCCTCAGCTGACAGTGACCGATTGATTGCCGATATTCGTCGCTGAAACGCTCGGCGAGCGCGAGATTTAAAGACTCGTAGTTGTCTCGAATTCGTTCCTCTAGCATGTCGTAGAAATTTAATGCAGTCCCCCTCAGATAAGGCGCAAGATAAAGTGTTTTTAGTTCGTTGGACCACGCATTAGCCCGCGCTACAGCTTCGAAGTGCCGCCAATATACCACCCAGGGTTCTTTCCCGTTATAGTCCCTAGGAAATAGACCGATTCGAGTGTGTGGAACGAAGGGAGACGCGGAAGTGTTCATCGGCTGAGAATCTGGAGGATTTCCCCTTAATTTGACAGATGCGTTCTCAGAAACTTTCGTTTTCTCGGGGAAATTAGAGCTTCTCGTGTCATACGAGCGAAAATCCCTATTCGAAGCAGGTTCTGGAAAAGCGCGGGTACATTCCGGATCCCTAACTCCGGTCTGGGCCTGTTCGGTGGTCTCTTTGGGTAGTGTACCCCGAACAGGATTACCTAGTGCTGTCGAGTGCATGTTTGAGGCGAGTTTACCGACGTTCGGTCCCATCGAGTCATCGGCTTGTGAAGTGCCCATGGGGCTAACATAATGCGGAGAGTTTGTAGTGATCCCAGCCTTGGCAGCGCTGTTAAAAACGTGGCCCAGTAGTGCGCTGGGATAGGTGCACCTGCCGTGGTCGTAGGGCTTTTGGGGCACAAAAGGGTAGGCGCGACTGACGGAATCGCGAGTGGTTTCGGGTGAGGTGATAGCGGCGTCTAAATTCGCGTGCGGTAGTGTTTGAAACTCGGCGGAAAATGTGGAGTGCATCCCGGGAACCAAGGTGGGCTGAACACTGATTGGGGGCTCTCCTAAATCGATTAAAGTCACTGCAGGGTCCGGCACAGGGTCTCCAGCTTCCTTCGGGGTTGTCGAATCGCGTTGGCTAAGCACTACCGGCATAGTTCCTGGGTCAGCACTGCGCGGGACGAGGACTTCACCCCGAGAAGCTTCGAGTTCGTTCATTCGCGTCGATAATTTTCCGACCGCCTCGGACAACCTCCCGACTTGCCGCAACAATTGACAAAGGATCGAGTTTTCCCCTGTACTATCCGATGCCGAGGCCAGGTTATGTGCCTCGCACATGTGGTTCGATGGGTTATCCGCCGATAAACGCGCAATTGCCTCGGAGGCGCCGTTATTCGTGGTCATGATCCGGTCTTCCCGACCGGAATAATTCCGATCACCGTTACTAGGATTTACGAGCCGAGCGGGATATTTCACAAGGGATTGTGTGGGGATGGCCTTTCAGCCACACTTGGGTATTTGCGTGTACCCCACACACCTGGTACCAATTGTAACCGCGATCGGTTCCTGTTCTCCGGATGGGGCTACCGAGATCTTATGGCACTATAAAAAGGGGCGCAGAGGACTTACCCGTTGACAAACGAAAAAAAACTGAGTAGCTGGTGAAGAACTTTATTCTTTTTCTTCGCTTTGTGATCACACGAAAAAAAAACGTCCGCACATAGGGCTTGTCATGCCTCGACTCACGGCGGAAATCAACCAGTGACAGGATCTGCTGTAAACGGTGCCCGCAACAGGCAGGCCAGAAAATGCGGGACAATCCCGGCCGAAAGAGCCAAAGCGCCCCGCACTACCCTACCTACTCCCATAGCCGAATACCCATGGTCAATACTACGGTCTGTCAACATCCAACCGCACATCAGCTTAACATATACAATGAATACACCAACATCTACCCGCAAATCGGGTAAACATTCTAACACCCGCAATTCGGGTTGATATGCAAACATCCGCAAATCGGATCAATATTCAACCAGCCGCAAATCGACTAAATGCCCATCTTTCATCAAGCTATTTTCATCATATTATCTTCAGTTTTTTTTTTTATTTGTTTGGGAGGAGGGTGATGTGCCGGCAAGTTATGAGGAAGATAACTAAGCAAGCTTTTAGAAAAAGTCGAAAATTGTTTTTAAAAAAAAGCTGGCTTTGTGATAAAAAAATGAATTAATTTTTGGGACTTGTATTTATCTGCACGACAAAATATATCAATATAAAAATAAATAAATAATAAATAAATTTCGTATCTTAAAAATATTTAAAAGTGAGTAAATAATTATTTGTTAAAAAAATCGAGGGATTATAAATTATGACAACATTCACACTGTAATCCCTCACTACACGGTTACTGCCGCGTAGAGGCACCACATCCATCGGTGTCGCTAGGCAAACGGAGTTCTCGACCGAACCTGGTAGAGAGACGGCCGTGTGCCCTCCTGCGCGGACGATGCAGTGATCCGAGGAGGGGGTGCAGCTGGAGGTTGAGGTGAACGGACGCCTACGGGGTTCGGGATCCAACACGCCTCTTTGCTGCATTCGTAACCTCGGGGAACTGTGGCTCTACGGAGTAGCATACTCTAGAGAGTATAGGGAGAATACCCGCGCTGATCCTTAGGTTAGACGGGGATGTGTAGGGGAGTGTTCTTCTGAAAGCCTGCGGAACCTTCGGAGGCAGGTCGCTGGTGATGCGGTGCCTGTTCAAAGAGAGGAAGGTACGACCGGAGCGGGAATGCTCTCCTATGGAGCACGGGTGTAGCGGGAGGCGAAATGCTGGCGAGTTCCTCGGCTGTGTTCCGAGAACGCGAACCCGTGCCTGAATATGGGGAACATTATACCCATTCTACACTGAATATGGATACCAAAATTAAAGAAAATCGTTTTGGTCGTAGCATGGAGTAGACTGAGCAAGGGAGCGGCAGCACGCCTGCCAATCCCTTTGCGAGGTGATCACGGGTGGCCCGTTCCCCGGTGCTACAAACACCGGGGGCGCAGGCACAACAGCGTGGGTCCTTAACGGACTCGCTGGGGGCTAGTGACGCGGTGCGTACACCAGCCATTGAAATGGCTAGGCCTCTGCTGGATGCGGTAAGAATCGAGCGTTGGCTGGCCGAGGCTGAGGAAAAGCTAGATAGGGGGTTCCTCCAGATGAGGACCCTCATCAAGGCGCCTAAGAAGCAGTCAAACATTTCCAGGGTGGTGAAGGCAGGGTTGCCGGTTTTGGAGGACACGCTGGACGACCTGAACGCCTCCAGGAAGGAGCGCCCTCGAGTCTGACGTGGTCTCCTCAGGGAAAGACCGGCGGAGAAGTCTCCGGTCACGCAAGCTGCTCCGGTGGAGGCAGTGAGCAGAGAGGCCCCGCTGATGGTAAGGAAAACTCCAAACGGAGCGGGAGACTAGGAAGAAAAGGAAGGAGGCGCCAGATCCGAGCTGGACCGAAGTGATCCGGAAAGGCAAAGGAGCTAAGGCTGGCGCGAAGGAGAAGAAAGAGGAGGAGAAAAAGAAGAAGGAGAAGAAGAAAAAGACCCTCGGGGCAGAGCGCGCAGCGAGGACTCCGGCTTCGACCAGGCCAGGGCCTTCATTCAAAAAGGCCAGGCCAGAGGCCATCCTCCTCAAGCCCACGTCGGGGAAGACCTATGCGAACGTGCTTGGCACGGTCCGCTAAACGGTCAACCCCGAAAGCTACGGAGTTACGGTCAGGACTGTCCGTCAAACTAGGTCCGGCGAGGTTTTGCTCGAGTTGAAGAAGACAACGGCCGAGACGAGGGCAGCCTTTTCGTACACCCTAAAGTTAGCTGTCGGAGATCAGAGAGCTTGACGGATGCACGACTAGGGAGGAGGTGTTAGAAGCCCTCAGGAGAGACCTGGGGGATTACAATGGCCTCCTTCAGGTCCCGCTGATCCGGGCAAATGGCCGGGGCCAATGCATGGCCATAATTGAGGTGGGGGAGACAGCCGCGGCGAGACTTTTGCGGACGGCCCGGGTCAAGGTCGGCTGGTTCGAAGGTAAAATCCGCAGGCGAGTGGTGGTACCCAGGTGCTTTTAGTGCCTAGGGTACGGACACCAAAGCCAGGCCTGCAAAGGCCCGGACCGGAGCAAGCTTTGTTTCCGGTGCGGCGCGGATGGGCACAACGCGAAGGCGTGCTTCGCTGGCCCGGTGTGCTTCTTTTGCCCGGAGATAGCGTGGAAGACCGACGCACAGCGGACCACGCACGACCTGTTGGCTCAGATCCGCCTCGAGAAAGACGCTGATATTGTGCTAATCAGCGAGCAGTATCGGGACGGGGATGAGCCGGGACACCCTTGGTACGGCCGCAATCTGGGTCCCAGATCTGCGACGTTTTAACGTTGCATACCATGGCGCTTGCGGTGGCTTCGTCTGGGTGAGGAGTGGCGATGTTACCTACGTCAGCTGCTACTTCACCCCATAGTACAGTCAATCTGTAACGAAAAAATGGGGTGTCTCCGAAAAATGACATACCGAAATTTGACTTGATGAATCGTTAGGGGGGCATATAATGAAGTTAATGTCAAATTCCCGAAGTCCCCCCTCCCCCTGTTTTTGAGAAAATCAAAAAAATTTTGAAATGCGTTTTTCTCGGAATCTATGGGTTTTGGTGAAAAGTTTATTTAACAAAAAATGTAGAGGACGTTGTTAACTACATTTTATGTCATTGAAGTGACGTCATCCGACTTGAAATACAAAAGGTAGGTGGCGCTAAAGTATCAAAAAAGTGTTTTTTTGCTATTTTCATTAAAAAACAATGGTTTTTTTGCAATTATGTAAATGAGAAAGTTGTTCGTCACAAAATCAGCTACAACTTTTATTTAAACTATTTTTTTATAAAACTTACCGTTTTCGAGCTGTAGGTGAAAAGATGCAACGCAGCGTAGTTAACGGTTCTTTTTGTTGTTTCTTTTGTTACTTTCGCCCGGCAAGTCGGCATAGTTTGGACAAAATGTCAGTTTCGTAGAGTAAAGGCGTCCAAACTTTGCTCTCTTAAAATGAGTGTCTGTTTCGTTTGTGAGACAAGTGTTGTGAGTGATAAGAGCACGGTGGGGCCAAAAGCTCGACAGACATTGATAAAAGCAAGCAAAATCAGAGGTGATTCAAAAATCCAAAAATTGATTGAAAATGAAAGCATCCCTGTTGAGGTTCACATCCGGTGCCAAAAGCGTTATGCAGATGAACGTTGTGCTGCGACTGCGTCTGGTCGAAAATCGGAAGGCTCGAAAAGGTATTTCTATGTAATATAAATAACCCCTTCATTCACCTTGTACAAAATATTGTACATGCCTTAAAAATCGAATTTTTAATTTCTCTACAATTTTTTTATAATTAATCAAACTTTTTTGTTTATAATAAGATTGTTTATCAAAAATAGAACCTGAAAAATATAAAATCCAGATGAAAAATTGTTTATAACAAATTTTATTGCAAAAACTTTAAAAAAATTTCATAAAAAATGTTATATCAAAAAATCATTATTTGGGTTATTTTAATTATATTACACATTATTCCGTAAATGTGTAGATAAATGACTGTCCATTATTTCGATGTTAAAATTACAGTAATTGTTTTGCAGAAGTCGATTGGATACAAATGAAGTCGATGAATCCGAGCCCGGCCCATCATCGTATTCGGAACCAACGGTCCCAGCCTTCAATTCGAACGTATGTTTTATTTGTGGATACAAAGGAAAAAACTTCTTGAAAGACACTTGTGAAGTGAAATCATCTTCTGTTCTTGATGCCTTGATGAAGATCGTAGCATTCCGAAAGGATGATCAGAGTCAGACAATTAAAAACAAGATAAAAGATGTGGATTTAGTACAAGTGAAAGCTCGGTACCATAAGAAATGTTATTCAAAACTTCAAATCCAGAAGATTATCCTGCCAGTACCAACTTTATGAACAACGTTGAAAGAGACGTCCCGAAGTTACTGAGGATTCTACTGGAAGATATTATACTTCCGGGTAAGAGAGTAACTTCTATTCCTGCCTACAAGAAAAAAATAACGGCTATTGCTCATGCTATCATACAACTTGCTCGTCCAAGATGTTTTCGATCTAAAGTTCTTCTCGGAATTGGATGCTACTTAAAAAAAAATCACGGATCAAGACAACTCATCGATGCTTTAGCAGCAGTTGGTTTCTCCTGCTCTTACTCGGAAGTTCAGCTTTTGGAAGTTTGTTATGTGGATAAAAATCAGCCTATAGTTCTACCTTCAGCATTTTCTCAATGGGTTGCTGACAACGCGGACTTCAACATCAATACGCTAGATGGGCATAATTCATGGCATGTCATGGGAATGATTCAGTGCGTTACTCCGGCCGATTCGATTCAGCAAGAGAAGTCAGTATCTAGAGAAGTAAACAATAGAAGATCAATTCGTCCAGCCGAATTGGCAAAAATCGAATTGGTTCCATATCATGCTAAGCCTTCCACTGGATTAAAAAAAGTCACCGTATTAAATCTCGATGACCTTTACCCGTCTCCAGATCGAGCTGTGCCGACAAAACTGGACTTGATTTTAGCTTATGCAAAATGGAAGTGCGATGACACATTTCCTAATTGGAACGGTTTCATGGAGCAAGTTACGGAAGGTAAATCGTTTGAAGTTTCAAAAGTATTGTTCCTGCCTTTCATCAACGCACCCCCTACGGACCTGTCAACAGTACTTACTACCCTTCTATACATCTGCAAAATTGCAAACTTATGCGGCCAAATTATCAAGTTTGTGAACTTCGATCAACAACTATACTGGAAGGCAAGGGATATTGTTGCACACGCTTCTAATGATCCCGAATTGCACTATCCCGAACTGCAAGACGTTGTTGTTCGCCTTGGAGGATTTCATCTCATATTATCATTCATGGGTGCAATTGGCAATATTATGGCAGGCAGCGGATTAGCGGATTTGTGGGCTTCAATTTATGCTGAAGGATCAATACCCCAAATGCTTCTTGGAAAAGCGTATGCAAGAGCAGTTCGAGCGCATCTTCTGACCAATTTAGCTCTTGCGAAAATAGTCTTGGATTCCTTGGATCAAAATGAGGTAACGTTCGAGGAGATGCGTAATGTTCTGGACGAAGTTGTTGGATACATCGATAGAACTGAAATATTGGATGCTGTGGAAAATGATGCAATCGATCGGTTCTCAAAGTCATTCGAAAAAAAACTTTGTGAATTTGAGCAAAGAGGTCCAACCGCAAAGCTGTGGGTTCAATACTACCGCATGACTTGTCTTCTAAAACAGTTTATTGAAGCCGAACGTACGGGAAATTGGACTTTGCATGTAACTACAATCCGGAAGATGTTGCCGTTCTTTCATTCATGTGGACATTTCAACTATGCGAAATCCGTACACCTTTATTTGCAAGACATGGCTATGTTAGAGGAAAGGATGACACCTACGGAATTTCGCGACTTCACGGAACGTGGATTTTGCACAATTAGAAGGAGCCACAAATTTTTCTCTGGAATATCTCCAGATCAAACGATCGAACAAACAACAATGCGGTTGGCAAAGACTCGAGGAGGATTGACAGCACCAGGTCGAGGAATAACGGAAAACGAAACGGCAAAATGGATTCTCAGCATGTATAGTTTGATAAACATTTGTGAGCAGTTCGAGTCGTTTGCTGGTGTTTACAGTCAATCATCAGAGCAACATGTTGACTTGCGGTGTAAACGAATGGAAAGAGATAACGAAGATGTTGGAAAGTTAGACTCCTGGTTCGCCAGCCACGATCCGTTCCCCACTATTTCAGAAATAGTTTCCATCAGCACAGGCGTAGTAGGTGATGAAACCATCAATTGTCATCTAGCTGAAGAAGAGGGCATTAAAATGATGAACAACATGATTAACGGTAATTTTGGCGAACTTAAGTTTGAACGAAAAAAAGCAGTGAAACCGCTGTCAATCATGACATCAAAAGTTAAAATGGCTGATACGGTTGTTGCAATCGATCCAGTGTTACTATTCCAACGTATGGCAATTTCTCAGGCTACAACAGATGAATTGAAGAGATTTCTAGAGTTCGAGATCTCGCCTTTCCCATTATCTCTGTTCGACGAAAACGGCATGCGAAAAGGAACCAAATCGTCTTTGTACAACGAATTCACAGCTATAACTAAACCTCGCCTTGGAGATAATCCTCTTTTTGTTTTTGATGGAGGATATTTGCTGCACAAAGTGACGTGGGAAAAGAACATGTCAATTAAAGACATCTGTGGCAGGTACGTGACATACCTCCAGAAAAATTATCCTCAGGGAAAAACTAAAGTGATCTTCGATGGATATTCGTCTGGCACAAAGTCTGCTGAAAGATTACGTCGGTCTACTAGATACACCTCTCCTTCAATTGAGTTTGACAAGAAAACTGAAATCACAGTTTTGCAGAAAGTTTTTTTGTCAAACGACAACAACAAAGATCGTCTTATTGGGATTCTTTCAAGTGAACTCCAAGCTGCTGGTATTGAAACTGAACAAGATTTTGAAGATGCAGATCGTTTAATAGTTACCACAGCTCTCAAAGAATCTGCCAATCACGACTCTACTACAATTATCGGAGAAGACATTGACCTTCTAGTTTTGCTCGTCGCGTTGCGCAAAGAAGAACAGAATGTGTTCTTTAAAAAACACCAACATGGAAACACTCCGGAACACGTCTACTCGCAGGAATCCTTCAACCATCCGGAATTAATTCATCTTTTACTTTTCATTCACGCCTTCAGTGGTTGTGATACTACTTCAGCTCCATATTTGCAAGGAAAACAAAAATTTATCACGGTTCTCAAAAAGAACGAAGTTCTACAATGTACAGTCAGTATTTTCAACAAACCATATTGCAGCACTAATATGATCGAAAGTGCAGGACAAGAGATGTTAACAGCTTTATACAATGATGTCAAATCCAGAAAATAAACTAATAAAAGTTCAAGAAGTCAAGATTTATCTACCACAGATGAAGAAGTTTTGGATGGCAGTCAGGCAAAACAACTTGCTCTACTTCGCTTCTACAAATTCACTCAGGCTTTGAAAAAACCAAAAGTTGATTTAAGTTCTCTACCACCTTCAGTTGATGCAGCAAACTTTCATAGCCGACGAGCTTACCTTCAAGTGCCATGGTGGCATGGAAATGATTATGAGCCAACACTCTGGGGATATAACTAAACTTCTCGAGGACTAGATCCAATAACGACAGTGATGGACCCAGCACCAGAAGAACTCATGAATCTTATCTCCTGTGGTTGTACTACGAGCAATTGTGGATCAGCATGTGGATGTAGGAAGGCGGGTCTCCACTGCTCGATTGCTTGTAAACACTGTAGCGGAGAAAATTGTAGCAACACACCACCCATTGAAGAAGGTGCAATTTCCTCTGAAGATCATGACTTGGATTTTCCTTCACAAGTCGTTCACTGGCAACCGAAGACAAGCAGCAACAATGATGACCATGCAGAAGAAGTAGACGCAGAATCGGGGAATATAACATGTACCGGAAATCAGAAGCAATTCCCCAGACCAACCAAAGATAAAGAGGGCCCGACGTACGACGAAATATAATTATTGAATAAAAAAAAATACAGAAATAAAATGTACAGCTACTTTTTTTATTTACATAACCCACAATTATCTTACTTTACAAAAATTTATTTTATTATATGTAATTCATTAAAATCGTTACTTTAAGTCATATAAGAACCAATTGTCGGAAAATAATGTCGGTATTTTTTAACTGAATTTTATTTGTTCATATTATTTTTATGGCACTTGTCTGGTTTTTACCGTTTTTTTTCGCTTACGTTAAAACTTCAAGTACGTTCTATAATAAAAAGATACATGATATCAGGTCAATGAAAAGATTTTATGAAACTACAAAAATATGCAACATTTCTGTCAGATTAACTCGATCACTTAATAGTGACAAATTTTAAATTAAAAGAAAATTAGTCTTGACATTTTGTGTGAATCTTTCACTCCTATCTTGTGTTACATTCGTTTCAACTGTATGTGAACCGTTTACAACAAGCTGTACCAAAAGGGTACCATTATTAATTGTTTCTCTAAATTATTGTTGAAAATAAGAATATCAAGTAAACATTATTGTTTATTATTCCCAAGATAATCTTTCTATACAATTTATGACAAACACGCATTGGCGCAGCAGTTAATGTACAATTTGTACACATCGGCAAGCTCCAGCTCGAAAACGGTAAGTTTTATAAAAAAATAGTTTAAATAAAAGTTGTAGCTGATTTTGTGACGAACAACTTTCTCATTTACATAATTGCAAAAAAACCATTATTTTTTAATGAAAATAGCAAAAAAACACTTTTTTGATACTTTAGCGCCACCTACCTTTTGTATTTCAAGTCGGATGACGTCACTTCAATGACATAAAATGTAGTTAACAACGTCCTCCACATTTTTTGTTAAATAAACTTTTCACCAAAACCCATAGATTCCGAGAAAAACGCATTTCAAAATTTTTTTGATTTTCTCAAAAACAGGGGGAGGGGGACTTCGGGAATTTGACATTAACTTCATTATATGCCCCCCTAACGATTTATCAAGTCAAATTTCGGTATGTCATTTTTCGGAGGCTCACTTACAGATTGACTGTACTACCAGACGAGCCGGTAGCCGACTCCAGGCCAAGTTAGATGGCCTGGAGGACGCCGTCCGGGGCATGGATGGGGAGCTGGTGGTGGCTCGGGACTTCAAGACGAAGGCCTTGGAGTGGGGGGAGCCTACGTCTGACTCCCGGGGAGGACGCGTCCTGGACTTTGCGTTCAGGGTCGGCCTGGTGTTACTAAACATCGGCTCGACACCTACCTTTGGGCGGCCTAATTATAGGGAGACGATCGTTAATCTCTCCTTAGCGACGGAAAATCTGGCTGCACTAATGCAGAACTGACAGGCGATCGAGGACTATACAGCCAGCGATCAGCAATATATCACGTTCCGCGTGCGTGCTGTAGCGCCAGCGCGGGCCCGACGTTCCAGGATGGATGCTGAACGAATTTCTCTCGCCATCACACGCGGCCGGCAAACCATTGATGGGATCCCGCAAGGATTTCCGCCTCTCGAGCGAGTCGAACGGGTGGTGGACTGAACGATGAGTCTAATCCACCGGGTTTGCCGAGAAGCTGTGCCAAGGAGGAAGACATATAGGGAGGGGCGACACCCGGAGTATTGGTCGACGGATGAGATCGCGGAGCTGAGGCGGGTATGTCTCCGCCTAAGGCGGTTGGCTCAGCGAGCCTATCGACGCGATCCCGACGCAGCCCGTAAAGGGCTCACCAAACGCTCCCCTCAATGCGGGGACAATCCGAACCATCGTGGATTCCCTTTTCCCTGCCCACCCATTGGGACCCAACCGCGCGACTGGCGGGGAACTCGAAGCTCCTCCTTTCACAATGGAGGAGTTCACGAGGGCTTCGCAAGGTCTTCAAAACAGGAAGGCGCCGGGGCCCGACGAGATTGCAGCGGAGGTACTAAATGCGCTGACGGCGAGCCATCCAGAGCTCTTGCTGGACATGTACAACGCCTGCCTGAAGGCGGGAATTTTTCTATCTCGCTGGAAGGCAGCAAAGCTTGTGCAGATCAGCAAGGGCAAGGGACCGGCAGTGTCCCCTGGGTCGTACAGACCGCTGTGTATGCTCGACACAGCCGGCAAGCTCTTGGAGAAGCTCCTGAAGCCTTGTCTCCAGGCGGCGGTTGTGGTCGCTGGAAGTCTTTCCGAAAGACAGTATGGCTTTCAGAAAGGGAGGTTGACGATTCACGCTATCCACAAGGTAGTCGACGCGGCCAGGGTCACTGAATGCGGGAATCATTATTAACGTCCAGTGTGCCTGCTGGTCACTCTGGATGTGCGCAATGCCTTTAAACCAACTGTTTTTTATTTTTATTATTTCTTACTGTTATATGAAATTATGATAAATAACAACTTTCATATGGGTAGGAAGTCCTTGTTATAAATTTCATGTGAGTGAACGATTATAGCGACCTCTATTTTCAAAGAATCTGAAAAAAAAAATCTAAGCTAATTTTTTATAGATAATCTACCATTTAAGACAATAGCACCCAAGAAAATCGAAAAAAATTGTTTTGTTGGGCACCTAAATGTATATCACACCACAAATGAGGTGTGTACATTTCACTAAAATCGTGGATTTTGTCGATGACATCGGACAATTTGCCGTATCAAGACGTTATTTGAATCACAAGCCAACAAGCACATTGTACATGCGGGCTCATTTTCATTAACATTCAAGTTCATAAATTGTTGTAATCACTTTAATCTATTTTAATATTATTTACGGACTTGTCAAACATGTTTATACTTAAACCACAGTTTTATGTTAATTTCTTGTGTTATGAATTTTTATAAGCATAAGACAAACAGACTTTAAGGCATCACAACTAGCTCTCCTTTCCTTATTGCACTCACCATGTAGATGAAGATTCCCGATGACAGTTGAGTTTAACCGAAGATCCGTGAAGCTACAGTGATGGCCAAAATTAGAAATACCGGCAGATATGTTTGAAATTAAGTGCACAGGGGTTTTTAGTGTTGCTTATTTAAAACCTAAATGGAGAAGTTAAACATTTTCAAACCAATATGGTGAGTGATCCTTCACAAAAATTGGTTTTTAGTAGCTCTAGGAGGTACTTTACTGAATTCTGATATGAAAACTTTAAAGCTAAAAATTATATCTTGTTACGTTGCGGGCCTGCAAAGCAAATATTTTCCGGCCCGGATCGTAATATAACCAATAATTTTCCGAGAGGGAGAGTTTTTACCCAAAAGGAATCGGCCACGGTAAATTCTATTCGAACTTTAAACCCTGAGAGTTCTGGCAATGCGCTACGGTGAGCTTTCGCGCACTTCAGTAAAATTGTGCACGCACACAGTTGTAACCACTGCAGCGCAATTATAATACGGCGACTCACACACGGGTCTGTGGCGGAAGTCTATGTAGGGTCGGCTTGGCATGCGTAGCGTCCTAGTTTGTTTACCGAGTCGAGGCGGCGCGCCCCGGTTCGATCTGGCTACGCCACCACAATAATTTAATTAAAAAATCAAAGTTCGCGGTTTATTTCGGGTGCCGTGTTCGCGAGTTCAGTAGCTGCTTTATTATTTAGTGCAGCCTCGATGCAGAGAAATGCCAACGAGGGACTTTTGATTTAGGAACGGAGGAGCGGCCTCTCTGTGGGAAGAGGACGATACGGCCCGATTGGAAATCCGGTGAGTTTTTATGATTGGTTTAGTTTAAATTAAATTACGATTTTTTTTGTTTAAATTAGATTATGAGTTATTCTTGTTTGAAATTAAATCACGATTTATTTTTCTGCAAATTCAATTACTGCGGTGAATTTTCATAGGCACTAGACACGGTACTTACCTGACCTAAAGTTACGCCGGGCGAATACATTAAACCCGTAATTCACGCGTCTGAAAATTAAAGTGGCCAAGATTAAAATAAAACTCGCGTTTCGCGACAATGTTTTTATTTTTAGTCCGTTCACTTTCAACAATTCTGTTAACAAAAGAAACCAACTGGCTATTAAATTACTATTACAAATAATTCGCCCGAAATTATAAATTGACTAATTTTTCTTTTTCTTTTAGCGCTCGAAGACGTGCTTCGCTCAGCTTCTCGGATGCTTCGACCACCTTGGACTGGAGATGAAGAGCACATTGACCTCCCGGCCTTGACAAGGTCCCGGGTGGTCCTCTCCAGTTTTCCTCCTTGACCACCAGGTGCGTAGTACTAAGAATTTCCCTAAAATTCGATAAATTAAAACAAAATTGTCTGTATTAATAAAAATTAAATTTTCTATTTTTTGCAGTGGCTGCAACAATATGTGATAATTTCTATAATAATTTAGTAAAGTTTAGACATTTCGGACCTCCAATAAATCATAAAAACTATAAGAAAACAAGTTAACGTATTTGTTGAGTAGTAAACAACTTTTTGATTAACACGTATGAAAACATCATCTCTTTAACTAAACTCTCACAACTTGATTAAATACGGTGGCGTCGTTGCCACAGAAAGCAGACAACAGCAAAAACATTGTTTGCAGTTCTAGAAACTGAACTGATTGCAAACAGAAGTGGATACGAATTTGTATGATAGGAAAGGACTCGGGACGTTTACTGCCACATTGATTAAGTAGACGCCTCTGGCTTTAACAGAAGAAAGCAGCTTCTAACTGGGCGAGTAAAAGTACATATCACCGGTTCGTGTAGGAACTTTCCAATAAATTTCTGCTCAACCGCAACAAATCACAGTCGGGCTTACAAAAGCTTTTACGATAATTAACAGACAGGAAAACTTTATTTAAATATAGCTAGTAATAAATTGTTGTATAGAACCGCCGAGGAATGCTCACCTGAACTATTACGTTCTGCGAATTCATTTCATTGATTAATCCTCTCGTAGTTGGGCAAAAGATTCCGGAAAACTTCGATTTAATTGTACGAAGTTTTAGATGCAGCGTACCATGGGGCGAGTGCAATGACAACCGTTTCTAGATAATCTCCTTCCCGTTTTACCTTAGATATGTAAATCAATTTGTCGTATAAACTGAATTAAAATATTCCTTTGATCTGTAAATGTATAGAGTTGGCTGACAGTGACCTAGGACAGTAGCAGTGGAATTACGAAAGGTTGAAAAGTACAAACGCTCTAGTAGGAGAAATGGCTGCTCGACAGATACTTTGGCTTGAGTAATTACCTCCAAGGAGATCCATGGAGGTATCTGATCGTTTTAGAAATTAAAGGACTCCCCAAGGAGATTCTCCATATGCATTTAGTGTATTGATTAAGCTCCTGCAATTAGAGTAGCTATAATGAATGCTTTCGACAGACATGGCACATGTTCGAGATTTTCTTCAATCATTTCAATCAACAGAGTTTACTTTATATTGAAACGTTATTTCAACAAATACAAGAACCTCTTGAAAATTAATTCACTTTAAGTAATTATATTTTAACTAAATCGATAAATTTTCAAATACGATAACACAAGTTCTAGTAAGGAAATGAAAAATTTGGAAAGCTTAAAAACTTAAGACCTTATATACGTCACGAATTTTCAAAATATCGGTTTTTTTCTTTTTTAACAGATTGTTATTCTCTATAGTTTTAGGCTTATTTCTGTGAAAGTCGGATGCAAAGAAAATTTATGATGTAAAACGCATACTGTTTTTGAAACTGTCACAAATTGCTAAATTTTTCTTAGTGTTGTGGATCACGTGATTTTGAATATAGTAATTTTTGTAAAAATGAAGTGAAATAAATTTTTTTTATAAAGTTTAAATACCAATAAACAATGTATTGTTATCACTACTAAAAAAAGTTTTTCTTTTAGCGCATTTTAGGCGCTGCTAGACGTATGTAAGGCCTTAAACAACCAAATAAACTTATGATTGACTTTCTTTCTGTGATACGCGAAAAAAATCTTAAGTAGCAATATCCAGCGAAACTAAGAATATCATTGTTTTGTAAAGTAAGTAAAATTTGTATTACTATATTTATGGTTAATTTGTTTTGATTGGAAACGTTCATCTTATGTTAATGAATATATACATAAATATGTCACTATGTATTAGTTCATGCTTTGTTGAGTGTAACTGATTATATACCAAGTGAAGATTGTGGATATATTTTTGCCTAGACCCTAGACTGGCCACTACCGATAATCCTTGAGGCTATAACTCGACTTGAGTATACAAGGACCGAATCTACAATCCTTTTCCCGGTCAGACTGCGACAAAAGGCGATTTTGTAGTAGTCCTCTCGAAAATGACCTCCGCGTGATCTTTGGATGACCTCTATCGATCTTCTTTAGTTGTTAAACTCCTACCGAGGAATTTCACCCAGAAATAAAATAGGAGGGAAGATTAACATAGTTTCTGCTTACAAAAATAACAAATTTTTCTTAAAATCGTAAATTTTAAAGCCAATTGTCTAACAAGGAAACGTTCTCAGGTGTATCTCACCGATTTTGATGTAATTGAAATATGTTATAGAGTACTGAAAAATAAGAGACACGTATTATTTTTTTTTATCTGCGGATACGCACATTTAGGGGGTACTTTTATTTATTGGTTCTTTTTTATAAAAATTTGTTTATTTTTCAAAAGTTTGTCCGCCATGTTGGATCCGCCATTTTGAATTTTTTAAATTTAACATCAGATTCGTAATCTGCGACTCCAAAAACGCCTTAATACTGGTTTTCACGAAAAAACTGATGTCTGAAAGAATATACATCATTTAGGTATTAGTGCTAGGGGTTGTTTACCCCCTTTAGCAGCTTTTTTTATGAAAACGCAAAACCAAGTCAACTTTATTTTTCAAAAGCGTATGTAAAAAAATATGTTTCAATGATTTTTAACTAAAACTGTTATTTTTGTGAAGCAAAAAAATCGGTTTTCTGGAATAAAATTTAGGGTTGTCACCCTCGGGAACCGGATTGCTTACAAAAGATTAGTATATTTATGAGATATCATTTCCAATTTGTTTCATTCGAAAAAAATTCATTAGAACTTGAAATATTTAGGAAAAACTGTTTTTGGGGGTAAACTTTAGGGGTGGTTTTCACCCCCGAAGTGTGGGTATCCGCAGATAAAAAAAACTAAGGGTCTCTTATTTTCCGATACTCTATAACATATTTCAATTTCATCAAAATCGGTGAGATACACATTAACAACATCCGTATCTCTCGCGAGAAACAAAATAATTTTTGTGGCGGGCGAATAATTAAAAGAAAATGTTCACTTTGGTAATGCACTTTATTACACTGAAGTTAGTAGAGTTTTCAAGTAAAACGGACAAACAAACTTAGATTAATGAATTTTACAAGTTTTAAGTTCTTAATAATCCCGAGAGGTGCGATATTCACTTTTTTACTTCAGACTTTCGACTGCCCATTTGATTGTTGATTCTTGTTTTTTGAAACGATCGCCGCAGTGCAATCGCGGTAAGAACCCTGAATGCGCGTCTGGCGGGACGGCTGATCGAGCGTTCGCAAGGTAGGTCACGAGGCAGGTCAATATGCGCGAATTATGCTGTTTTGGCATAATTAGGCATTATTGGGCGATTACATTAAAAAATCACGAGCTGAGTAAATGTGACTAATTACGTTGAATATATACCATTTAAATAACATGTGTATGATGAATGATAAGGAAAATAGGAAATTATATTACTGATTTTATATTACGGGTGGCGGGTTTTTGTACTATAACACCGCCACCGTTAGATCGAGGCTCCGACGAGATTGTTGCTACTGTAACATTTTTCTTCCCGCGCACCTTTCTGAATTTTACAACAATTATTACAATAATTATACTTACAATTATTACAGTATTAATGCTTGAATTAATGGTTCCGACTATGAAATTTTTATTTGACAATTCTTCTATCAATTCTCTATTGTTTACGTGCTTTAGGTACAATTCTTCCAATTCTATTCTATGAACTACCTTTTCATCTTTGGTTTTAGTAACAAAATTTGGCAAAATTATTTTATCGTGTATTTTCATTTCGAAAGGGTCTAGCCTAGCCTATTAAGATAGTCAATTCAGGCTATGTCCCCAAATGAAATAAAATATATACCATTGTGTAGGGGATGAATAGTAACGTCACTGTACCAAGTTTCAGATCATTTTAAGTTGACATAACCTCAAAAAAATTGAAATGTGTTTTTCAATTTTTAGCGATATCTCAGGATCCAGTGAATAAATTTTTATTTTTTTTTTAAATGTAGGTTTTGTCATTCCTTACAAATTAGTATTTTTTTAAAAAATTTTGGCGCGAAATTCAAATTTTTAACAAATTTTGAAAATTTTAAAATTCGATATTTTCTTCACGAAGGGGGTATTTCGACGAAAAAAACTTTTTTACAATACTCCCACACTAAAGTATTACTGTGAATTTTTTCAGATTTTTAAAATTGGTGGAACATAGTAAAAAAAAATATATTTTTTTTTTTGGTCTCTTTTTCAAGTTTTAGATAACTCATGCCTTACATAACCTCAAAAAAAAAAAAAAAAAATAAAAAAATTGAAGTGATTTTAGTTTTTTTTTGCATTTCATAAATGAAAACTTTTTTTTAAATGAGTCCTTTTTGCATTCATTCGTATTTAAGGGAAATAAATGTTTAAGAATGGTAAAAGAAACTTTATTATCTATGGTGATATGTATATTAATGTACAATTCGGATGCTCACAAAAGCAAACACTACAATTTCAATTTGGTATTATAAAGAAATGTATTTTTCTAATTTTTTAAACATTGGCTATTTAATAATCCAGTAAATAAGGTAAACAAATTAACATTTTTTGGAATTTATCCCAAACATGATTTGAATGATCGTGAAAAGAATTTCTCAACTCCAAATCAAGTCAACTCAATTGTGTTTTATTCAACGACTGCTGCTCATTTCAATTTCCTATAGTCAACTCATCTGATCGCTCAATCATCGTAGTATAAATCAACTGCCTCCGCGTCATTTAGAAGCTTTCAAAACATAAAAGAAAATATGATAAAATTCCAAGGAAGATATAAATGATGTGAATAGAAGGGATGTATAGAAAAAGAAATACCGTTAGGCACGCACCGACTTCGGCCGATTATAATTAAAAAAATTGCGCAATTAATTCATTCTGAGTTGAGTTTACAACAAGTGCAGTTCTTGAGTACCTACTTGAAAAATTAAAGTGAAAGTAGTTCGTACCAAAAAACTATTTGATTCGCTATTGAAAGGTAAGTAAAGGTGTTAGTTGCTTTTTAGTAAAAATAAAATAAGAATTTAAAAAATTGGGCTAGTAATTTAAAACTGTGAAGTAGTATTGTACATCTATGAAATTTTGGTTCTAGCACCTTGACAACCGTTATACTTCATACTAAATATACCCAGTTGGAAATAGAAGTCTTTTCCATGCATGCAGAAGCCTTCCTCTCAGTACTCCATATCATATCTTTTTTATATGGCCATGTCATTGGTAGGAAGGCATCTGTTCGGGTTTTTGTCGTATTCTTCCCACGAACTTTTTGGGAAGTCTTCTAAAGCTATTCTACAGAAAGTTTACAAAAGTGCTCTGGCGAATTTGCTTTACGACGATTTTGCAGTCTTTTATCAATTTTTTGTTTACAAATTATTATAAACAGCTGCAAAGTCTTCGTGAGGCAAATAGGCATTCTGTAATTGTAAAAGTGGGGTATCCCACTCTAGAACATTCAAAAAATGCATTTTGTTTTTTTAGTTTTGAAAAATTCTGTGTTCTTTCCTGAATCGTCTAAGCTATCTCTTGCCGCGAAATTTGAAAAGCTCGCGCCGCTACAGGCGATTCCGTGCGCAGCTGCGCGTCCTCCACCACTCTTAACTTTAACTTAAATGCCGTTTTTCTCAAAACACCGTCTTGATGAATGGTGCGCAGCATTCTGAGAAAACCATTCATCCGAAAAATTTCAGATTTTGGTACAAGCTGTGTTAGCTTTGTCTCTACGACCTAAGTGGAGCAAATCAGGCATTTTTACATTAACATAGCTTGTATCCCATATTTTAACAGCAAAAAATCAACTAAAATATAAAACTTATAGTAGAAAAAATTAAAAAAATGAATAAAACTTTTTTTTTTTTCAAAATGTGCCACACTCATGCCATAGCTACATATATAAAGAGTACTAATGTGCAATCTCATAATTTTGATGATGATCCGCATCATCACCCCAGTATCAGCAGCAGCAGCCTCACCAGTATCATCAGCAGCAGGCAACAGCTTCAACTTCAGCAACATCAACATCAGCAACACCAACGTCAGCATTAGATAAGTAAAAACACCAGATTTCCCGTTTTTTGTCTATATTTAAATTAATATTTCCTAATCTTAGAAGATAACTACGTAGTTTTTTTTTTTGTATTCTCGCATATATATATATTAGGGTGCTTTTTTTTCGAGACTATTTTTTTTTTTTAGTCCCACTTCGAAATTTTGTAGCAAATACCTAAACAAATATTCCCTGAAAATTGGTAGTGTTTCTACAATTTAGCTCAATAATCCATGAAAATTCCACACCACTTCAACTTCAAAGCCCAATATCTCAAGAAATATCGATGTTAGTGATTTGGTGTTCAAGAACTTTTTGGAGGAAATTGAATTTCCTACAAGTTTGTCATATTCACTTTTTCTGTACCTCTTGTTGTTTACGAGATAGGGGCAAAAAGCGAGAATTTCATGGAAAAATTGGGGTTAATGACCCGTACTATCTCGCTGGTGGGAGTTAGGGTTACACCGCAATGGATACTTTTGTAGAGCATTCAATTCTGAAGAAATCTTACCATTGATCAAGATTATACCCCAAAATGCCTCTGAGCTGTAGAGTTTTGAAGAAAAATAATCAAAGTTTACGTGTATTTTATATGGGAAATCTTTATACGCCTTGGTCTAGTACTTAATATTAATATTAAGGGGAGGTTCTCATCTAGAATCTTGAAATTTTCGATTTTTTTTTTATTTCATATTATTAAAGTTTAATATGTCTAGAATGTTGCTTTAAAATATTTAGTCGATCCGAGCACTAGAACGGATTCTACAGCCCATTGATTCTGGCGGTGTCATGATCGTAGTGGGGCGCTCAGCCTGTGCCGTGCCGTTCAATCACGATTATCTCGGAACTTTGTTTTTCAAGATTTTTCAAATTTGCGTACAAGATAACTCAAAAACGGTTCAACCGATCAACTTCTAGTTTCGTGCATATTAAAGTAAACAATTTTCTTCATAGAAAGAGTGGAGCACATTTTGAAAATTGTAACATTATCTCCTTTTTGTAAGTGATAAACTATGAAAAAAAACGGCCGAAAACGGCCTTAAAATTTCAAAATCGCGCCATTCCGTCAATTTTAAATTTTTTTTGAAAGTCGTCCACTCTTTCTGAGACAAATTTAGTCTAGTTTATAATAATGTCATCATTATTTGATTTCAGACCAATCTGCGACCCCTAAATTGTACGCAGCTGGGCCATTTTCGAAAAACATGCCTCCGGAGAAGTTGAATAACGGGCGCCATTTTTTTTTTTTTTTTAATAAAAAAATTTTTTCGTACAGATAAATATACAATAAAAGATAATGCCAAATATCATTTCCCTATGTCTTGTCATTTGCCTTCAAAAAAATCACGAACTTTACCTACTTTTTGACGTTCTAGATGAGAACCTCCCCTTAAGAGCTCCAGTTTTCAGGGAATTTTTGTTTAGGTATTTGCCACAAAATTCGTGGTGGGACTGCAAAAAAAAAAAATAGTCGCCAAAAAAAAAGCACCCTAATACATATATATATATATATATATGGGACATTTCACGTCAAACGGATAACCGGCGCCCTCAAAATTTGAATAAACCGATTGAGATAAATAAGGGCTCAAATTGTTCGTCTAAATGAGAACTTTCGAAAGCCATGTGGTATTTTTTTAAATTCAACATGGCGGCTCCAATATGGCGGCCGGAAGACAGAGAAAAATCGAATGTCCAGTAAAAAAAGCTTGCAAAAATAAAAATTTGCAACCGAGCGGATCGGATTTTAACTCAGATTGCAGCTCATGGGTCACTAAAAGTTCGGTATGGTAGGTAGGGTTGGATGTTAGCAACCTACCATACCGAACTTTTAGGGACCCATCAGCTGCAATCTGAGAGAAAATTCGACCCGATCGGTTGCAAATTTTTATTTTTGCAAGGTTTTTATTACTGAACATTCGATTTTTCTCCATCTTCCGGCCGCCATATTGGAGCCGCCATGTTGAATTTAAAAAAATACCACATGGCTTTCGAAAGTTCTCATTTAGACGAACAATTTGAGCCCTTATTTATCTCAATCGGTTTATTCAAATTTTGAGGGCGCCGGTGATCCGTTTGACGTGAAATGTCCCATATATATCTCCGATCTTTAGCTTTGTTAATTATTATTAATATAGGAAAGTTTTTTTTGGTTGTAATAAATAATAACTTCTATCCGTTTTTGTACAAAATGAAAATAGCTTATTTTCATTCTTTAACATTCTCAGAAATAAATAACTTTTGTCGAGTAACCAAATAACCATCCAGTTTTAATTTTTATTTTGTACAAAACGATTATTTATATTTAGGGGAAAACTGAGCAAACAAAGCAAAAAAAAAAAAAAAAAAGGTGGAAGAAAAACCAAAAAAATATAACATGAAATATAATGAGAATATGTTGATCCAAATGTAATTTTTTTTGTATTTTCCCTAAGTCCCATCGCTTAATTCTTTTCAGCCTCGTTTTCGCGAATTTTCTTATTTGGCACCTCCCCTAATTTTTGGGCCAGGGGGAGGTCATTTAGACGGTTGGGGCTAGGCCAGGTGGGGGATCCATCAAGGATCCCCCCTGAGAGTCAATCACGGGTAGGAACAGGGGTTTTTACCGCACCTGTCCTTTTTCCGTACCATACAATTTTTTTTTGTGGTTCCGTCGCGAGAGATTTTCTTGTTGTCGGCGGTCCGTTTCGGTGGCTAAGTGTGGCCTTAGGCAGATCCCCCCCACACTACGCGATGCTAGCCTGCCAGCTCTCCCAGCCACAAACCACCGAAGGAAGGTGCAAGCCGGGCCCCTTCGAGGACGCGACCTTCAACACACTCAACAGAAATCAATTTAAATCAAATTTCGAAATTTGGTAGGGTGTGCGGAGAACATCTGCGCACCTTAGAGTGAACGCCACTGGTTGTTAAGATAGAGTCGCCAAATATCGTCCCTTTTTTGTAAAATAAATCTAAAAAAATAAAAAATAAAATACCACAGTAATAAATGAAACGTTAAACATTAGGTTCAATATTCCTTTATTCTTAAAAATAATCAAAAACGCGTTAACATTGTTAGAAGAACTTATAAAATAGCTTTAACAAAAACACTCAAATTATGAAAATATATTTTTGGGCTCCTAATTACGTCCCGGGGACGATATTGAGATCACAATAATCAGTACCTGAACTGGAGTTTGTACTTACTCCTTTTCTATTATATGTATAAAATTGAACCTAACTATCATATTAATATCTAATCAGCCCTTTCTTAATTATTTTAATCATTGGTAAGGTACAAAACAAATAGTGCAGACAAATTTTGGTCCTGGATTTTCAACGCAATCTTCGTGCATCCATTGGATACATTGAATGCATCTTATCCATTTTTCTCCCTTTTTGTCTTGAGAATAGGTATTATGACAAACTGGGCATTCAGCGTCATCATTCTCGCTAACTTCTTCATCAGTGGACACCAAAACTGAGTCATCATCGTCAGACGATCAGGTATCTCAATATTTTATGGAATCCGAGAATATTTCAATGAAAAACTCACCTTGAACACTTTTTTGATTTTCGAATTTCTGTCGGTACGAACGTCGTGACGCACTCACCTCTACACAACGGCCGACTAATGCAACTAGCTGTTGGTTCGGGTCACTGATAATAGATGGCAGTTTTTAAAAGAGTAGATATTAAAGGGGACGAAATTAGCTTTGGGGACGAAATTTGGCGACTGTACCTTACTGAACAGCCAAATAAAATCATTTGAAATGGTGTCACATGGTCATATGTCCGTTGGCCATTAATAAAGCGAATACAGTTGTTAAATGATACTTCCAATTTTCGAATCTGGTCTTCTTATGTTTTGACAATTTTGAATTAAAAATTTCATTGTTACTAGCAATTGCGTTGCAGTGGTATAATTTATGCTACTGAAAATTACAAGTCAAGATCGTCCGAAAAATAATATTTATTTTAAAGCTGAAGGTGGTCAGTCTGATGACAACATTTTTTTAAATAACAGAAAAAGGAAATTGGATTGGCGGCAGCATAACTATTGACGAACTATATTTAAAGTTTGACAGAAATACGAGCAATTTAAATGGCTCTAAAGCATTAATGAGAGAGAATGGGGTATATTTAAATTGTGTAAAAAGCCGTAAAACATAGGAAGATATTCAAATAATAATCCTAAATAATATTCCAAAATTCAATTCTTCTCACTACAACGCAATTAAAAACAAAATAGCGATTAAAATATAAGTATTTTACTCTGAAAAACTTCATTATGCCACCTGCGCTACAAACAACGAAATTTAATTTAATTTCATCCTAACACTTTGACTGCCGCATTTTAAACAAAAACCTTTGCACTTGTTACCGCACCGTCCGAAGTCACGAAAATCCAGAATAAAAAAACAAACAATTTTAATTTTTTGAGAGTTCCCCATCCATTTTTGGGCTATTTTTTGTTGAAAGGTTGAAGGAGTGAAGATAGAGGGAGCAATTTTTTCCAAGTTATCGAAAATAAGAAGATGCATACCGTTTCATACGTTTTCGACACCGAAAAGCTCATTTCTAAGGTTATTTTTTTAAATTTGTGTTGAAGAGGGGAATATAATAGGAGTAGTTTATTTCTGCACTATAGCTAGTTACAAGATATGGTAAATATGGTATGCGTGAGGCCCATGGCGTTTGAAAACTTAACTTTGTAGCATAATTAAAAAGTGGCTAACGAAGATCAGCTTTAGTTTGTTTAGAGATAATTGGACACCCTATGAGCGTCATCCTATAAATCCGTTTTACCTTTATACTATACTATTGGAAAGGTTAATGCATATACTTTTATTTGATGTGCTTGTTACTATGCTTTCTGCCAGTTTATTTAGAAAAAAAAAAAAAAAAAAACCGTCAGGAAATTTAAATTACGTATATGTGAGTCCGGCCAATAACCGCCATCAAACTGAAACAATGCATACGTGACTCCGGCCATCAAAGTCTTAAATGAGTGGCATTAGTGCTTTCATTTGTCGTGAACTTATCGTTTTAATTCTCGGCTTGTCACCAGTTACAGCTTAAAATCCGAATATCCTTAAGTCGGACAAAGAATTCTGTCCTCAGTGACATAAAATCTAGATTTATTCAACGGCATCATTAATTACTAAAGGCAGGCAAGTCAACAGCGTTCGAATTTCCAGAACACAAGCTTCTTGCGTTCGTGCATCTCCTTGGGGGAATTTTCTATCTATATGATGAATTCGAGTTTCTGTGGAGTGTGTGATTAATGGACATGTTTTTCACGTATACCATAAGGACGTGCAGCTTTCCTTATCTATCTCTTATTAAGGCAGATTGAACCTAGATAGGTCGTGACAATTGTGATAATATTTTGATGAAGCCGACATTGTCGTATTAATTCCACGGAACGTTGGAGGGACTCTGAGGAACGAAGACAATTTCATCGACAATTTTTTTTTCTTTTGGGTTGTCACTTTTTGCATAATCACCGTGTTCCATTAGTTTTGCTTTGTTTTCACATAAAGAGGACAAAGTTGGTCCTCTTTCTCAATGAGAGAGAAATAAATTTCAAATACAGTTCAATGGGTTTTATTTTTATAGAAACTCTCAAAAGACATCCTAAAAGCCTTCTCTGCAAGATATGACTTTTTTCTATCCGCATTCAAGCAAATATTTCAAGGATTATGAAAATTTTCTTTTTGAAATTTAAATTGTTATGCTGTGCATCTACATATTAAGAGCTATCAAAGAAGTGTTGGGATGAAATTTTCATTGGTTGAAGAAACCCTGAACATATGCGTTTATTTAGTTAATAATTGGACAGTAGATCTCAAACTTTTGTTAATGACTTCAAAAATTGCTAATGAAAAAAATGTTTATCGTATTTTAAAAATATCTTTAAAAAAAAAATATTCGTTTTCTTTTCCTTTTGTAAATTCTTACGCTTATAATTAAAATAAAGGAGAAATATTTTCAAACACATGCACCGTTTTAAATAATATTAACAAATATAGTATATTATAATACCTTTGGGAAAAAACTAAGGAGTTGGGGAAAAGTCGAATTAAAAATGTAATTTGTAAAACCTAATGCTCTGTTTTCAGTTTCTTGGTATCGTATCGGGATGATATAAAACTTATAAAATTATCCAGATATTCAACTAAAAAATTGTGAAATGTATCTAATTTCAAACTACTATAATAGTATAACTTTTAAGCGGCCCATAAACGGTCAATATTATTGCGCAATATCTGGGTTTGTGCAATATAACTGATCTTGTGTAGACAATATTGAAAGCCTGTGCAATATATTGTACCAAATCCAATTTTTTTTAAATATATTGCGCAACCTCGTAAATATTCTGCCGTCTGTTGGCAATATTGTGCAACATCCTGTCAGTCGGAATCAACAAGTGGTAGAGAACGCGTCGTGATTGCGGATAAAAAATTGGATAAAAAACTCATTTTGGAATTTATTGAAGTTTACCATGAATTTCCGGCCCCATGCACATTGTTTCGAGTAGGTTCAGAACCACCCACAATTCGCATTTTTAAGGAAATTTGAAATTTCTTGTTGCAGGATAAACGAAGAGATGATCGAAGCCCTTTTTGCCCAAAAAGTCTTGGGTGACAATATATTGTCAAGCACATTGTACGTTCTCGTTTTTTTTTTTTTGACAACATTTTGCTTGTTGGCGATTAGTTTAATCTTTGCATTTCACGTCCCATAGCACATTGGGGCTATATTGCTAAATTAGTTCAAAACCACCCACAAGTCGTAATTTTTAACGAAATTTGGAAATTCTGGACTAGAAAACGAAGACCTTTTTGCGTACATTTTCTTGGGTGATTTTAAAAATTTCCTTCAATTTTACGATCCAAGAACTTAAAGTGAAAATGAAAATCTGAAAAAAAAAAATCAAAAATATACCCTTCAGGAGATCTTGTACGATTAAGTAAATGCCTAATTTTGATTCAAACCTCAAAATCATATTTTTGATTTTTTCAAGATTTAGCTTTAACTTCTTGGATTGTAAGACTGAAGTTTCAATATGCTGAATTTTCGAAGCCAAAGTGAAGTAATTCGAATTTTTAAAATCACCCAAGACATTTTTGGAAAAAAGGGCTTCGAGTTTGTCTTCGTTTTCTCATAACGAGTATCCTGCAATAAGAATTTTCAAATTTCGTTAAATATTACGAATTTTTGGTGGTTTTGAACCTACTGGGAACAATTTGCATAGGGCCGGAAGTCCATGGTAAACTTCAATAAATTCCAAAACTAGTTTTTTATCCAATTTCCGCCATCACGACGCGTTCTCTACCACTTGTTGATTCCAACTGACAGGATATTGCACAATATTGCCAACAAACGGCACAATACTTTCCAGGTTGCACAATATATTTAAAAAATTTTGATTTCGTACAATATATTGCAAAACCTTTTACCGCTTTACAAAGTTACTCGATGTAGATATGCCAAAAAAAAAAAAAAAATAAGACTCCTGCCGCCTTTTCTTTACAACCTTAACAAATTGACAAGAAAAGGGGTTTTGAGACGATCAAAAACAATAAACTAACGATAAAAGAAAAGTGCGTTAATTTTAATATTTATATAGTAATTCACCTTCTGCCCACGAAGCCACTGCTTAACTTGTCTGATGTATACCGAAAGAAACGTGAGAAGATAAACATAAGAAGGTCTATCACGAAAGTTGCTAAATTGTTCATAAGCCAGGGTTAAATTACCATTAAAAGTTTATGAGAGCGTTAACTGTGATAAAAATCGCCCTCCATATGAGATGTAAGATATTTTCATTAGGCAGCTTTACAGGACGAACTGCAATGTGCTATAATTTAGAATTGTATATATAATAATGGGTGGAGATGACGAATCAATAACAGTTCATTTATCATTTCAACAGTAAACGTTCTGTGTTGCTGAAGTAAGAGAACAAGAAAAAGAAGAATGACTTACTTATCTAAAAGTGTGTGTGTGTTGATTTCAATAAGTGTAGTAATATTAAAACCACTTTAAAAATTTGAAAGATGTAGACTGGAAAATTAAAAGTAATAAAAAAATAGCACTAATTTAAATTTCGTCATGACAAAGTCATCGGATATTTTAGGACCTCACATAATACAGTTTTGGAACAATCGCAAGAAATATTCGGAATATATGATATTATGCTATTATACAACAAAATTTTCTATAAAAAAAGACAAGACTCTTTTGATTTACCAACATTTTTATGTTTTGAATAAACTCATTAATGTTAACATTCCAAGATTTTTCTCGGCAATGAATATTAGGCCGATTTCGCGTGCTGCATGTTATGTCTATTATGGTAGAACTAATTAAAAAGTTCTGTTCTGGGAGAATTACCTCCCTTGAGTACTGACAATGAATACACAAAATCCATTCCCTTTTTATGACTTTTTTACACAATAGTTTGTTAGTGAAAAACCTAAACAATATAGCTTTTGTTATTTTTAATTTATCTAGGGAATCGGCCGAAACATGAAAGTCCCATTTTCAGTTGAAATGTCGGTAAAGTGAAACAAATTACTCGTTTCTCGAATTTATTATGGCCAAACTTCCAGACAAACTGCAAATTACTTCCGAAGAGCAGTGAGAAGTCCTTCTGAGAAATTGATTTGTGCTGAAACATCCTCCCATCCCAGTTCAATTCAATATGAGAAGATGTCATTCATCCCCCATGAATTTTGCTAGATAGCGCTGTTTAACTGGCTCAGCTCCTTTATACATACATTCGAATTAATTGCATATTATCTTAATTCCTTCCTGATTGCTCTTTGCCAAGCAGAGTCTGCTTCTACAATAAGATGAATGATAAGATAATAAGAGCTATTATGCTTATACTTACTTACTAAAATATTTCAGTTTTGTTCAATCTTCTACAGAGAAGATATTCGGAGTTTCTGTCAAACGTAGCGACTTGAAGTATCTATAGATACTACCAAAGATAATATAAACTACTAGTTTATATTATCTTTGATACTACCCATTTCAGCGCTATGTCGGTTAATCTGTGAACTTCCTCATTTTGATATTATCTGTAGATCATACACATTCATATTTTTCTGCTACTGAAGTCGTCAAGTTGCCGCTTCGATTCTGCAGTTGAAATCATGTAGTAATCTTCTTTGTACATATAAATAAGGAAATATTGTTGCGTGTGTACTGAAACGTAATGAACATAATTTATATGAAGATGCAACAAATTATTACATCGAACTGCAGTATGTAATTAACTTTTGATTCATATTACACCTTAATAAGGGATAGGAACTTTGATTTTATGAGGTGAAATCTTAAGCAATAAATCCTCATTTATGTACACATTTACGACAGTTCATGGATATAAAATGGCCTGGCAGGGAGAAATTTAAAATAAAACAAAACAAAATCGTGTGTGCATCTGCATAATAAAAATCAGCTTATTACAGCGGAAATTAAAGCTTTTATAAAGTTGCACGAGAAGTTTTCATGACCATAGAAGTTTCTATTCTCATCGCTGTTGTAGGAAAATACTTTATTTTGTATACCTAAGATATAAGTATAGGTTATAAATTCTCCATTAGTTTACTCCGTTTTAAGTAAATACCAGAACAAACGTGGCGGGATGGGATCAGCATTCACACAATCGATTCTTGAAAGCTACTTAGATACCAGAAAAGAATAGAAAATATCTACTTTAGATACTTCTAACATAATCCTGGGTGTACAAGATATACAACTTTTATGAAGATTAAACGTTTTACAAATCTTTACATGAATGCGAATACTGATCAATTTTATTTAAGTAATTCTCACAATTTAAATAAAATTTTATGGTTTCCCAATGGAGTATAGTCAGAATAATTCGTTACGAAGAGTTAAATAATATCAGACAGATGTTCTCTTTAAAAAAATATATATTTTTATTTTGATGAACCTATACATTTTTATAAAGAAGTATTATGAAAATCTTATGATTAAACTATGTAGGTATTATATACAGGGTGTTCAAAAAGTATCGGACCCCCTCCACCTCAGAAAACACTGACCGCAGAAAAAAATAAGCTCTATAAAAGCTGTAGGATTTCGCGTGGGTAGTCCAGTGGTGACCTTGAATTTGACCTTGATCCTCAAGGTCATTTAAAGGTAAACTTCAGAATTTCAACCAGCACCCCATATTTTTTATCCCGGAAATCTTTGACCGTGTTGCGACCTTGACTATAATCTCAAGGTCGTATCAGAACGTAAAATTGTCCGCTCTTTCGATTTCTGGGTTCAAAAATATAGGGGTCCTATTTGAAATTCCGAAGTCGAGCTTGAAATTCAAGGCCAAATTTAAGGTCATTATTGGATTACCCACGCGAAACAACAACAACAACTTTAGTAGAAGTAATGTTTTCTCCGGTCAATACTAGATATAGAGGGGGGTCCGATACTTTTTGAACACTCTGTATAATTCAAGAAAGTGTACACTCGGGTTATCTTTACGCTAAACCGTGGGTAATACGTCTTCATTTTTTATGAACTGACAGAAAAATAATAATAATTTTTTGTATACTCACATGATGTATTTCCATTATTATCGATTCTTTCAATATTGATTTATTATAAACAGTTGTAGAAGATCTCTGGGTTTCCTTTTCGGGAAACTGGATGGTCCCTAGTTTTTTTTTTAGATCTTCTTACCTAAAAATTATTTTTTTTTGTTTATTTACTCTCAATTTGATATTAGTTTTTTAAAATGTTCCATTTATTTTGTTGCAGGTCGCGTCCTCGAAGGCAGGGTAAAGGGAAAGGGACAGGTGCGGGATGAACCCCTGTTCCAGTCCCTGATTGAGTCTCATCACTTTCCGAAAAAGATCCCCCACCTGGCCTAGACCCAACCACCCTTTCGTTATTGATTAATATTTGTTTGTTACTTTCTTCTATTAAATTGTGGGTGTTCATTGTAAGAGTGTCCAATTTATTTTTAATTTCCACCTCGTCGTCGTGATCCATTGTACCAGTCAAATATTTCAAGCCGGTACCTAGTACGTTTAGTAGTCATCTAGTATTTCTAATATGGGGCCTAAGGTGTTTAACCTTCCTGTTTAAAGAATTGAAATTATGAAGCAATGTGTTGTACATTGGTCTGACCAGAAAAGCCTTTTCTTCTATAGTTTTGAGATTTTCGTAGATTATATCTCTAGTGCGTTCATACTCAGTTATATTGATTATATGGAGAACTTTTGTATGTTTTCTAATTATTTTTATATCTTCTAATTTTATTGTGAGGTAACCATTATTATTGTCTAGGGTCTGTATCTCGAGCAGTTGGCACCGAATCATGGGGATAATTGCCAAGACTGTTAGCCATATTAGTTTCTCCATGCTGACCTGGAATGGAAGGATTGGTTTTGGATTTCTTTTTAATTTTAGCTCTAATGGTTGGGGATAAGGTATTCTGGAATTTCTTCTTCCGTTTTATGTGTGACTTATAGTACTTAAGGCCGGTTGCCACGTCGCGGAAATGGTTCTCGTCTAATTTATCTATTTCAGCTTTTCTAAATTTTGCATGGTTTTTACCGCCACGACTGTCCTTAACAAAACTAACTCCTGGTTCTATTTCTACGTTTTCTCTATCCCTATTTAATCTACTGATAGCTTTTTCTTTTATCTTCGAAATTCTTTCGCGGATATTCGGATACTCGTCATCTTTGACAATCCCTTTTATAAAGTCTATCGGTTTCCTATTTGTGGTTGAGTGGATCGAATTGTTATAAAATTGCATAACTTTGAACATTTTCTCCTCTACTGTGTCAACTTCTCTGTTGTCATCATGTCTAAGGAGACGTATATGTTCATTTAGAGTGCTATGCAAACGTTCCACATCTGCATTCGATGTGTGGTTATAATTGGAAGTATAGTGTACTTCGATCCCTTCGTTGCTTAGGAATTCCTTGAGGGGCAAAGCCTTAAAACCTAATTCGTTATCAACTATAATTTTTGCCATTTTTCCAGCAGTTGCAATGTATTGCAATACTGCTCGTTTAAATTCCACCCAAGTTCTACCATTTATTTTTATTGCTTGCGCATATTTATTGAACTTGTCTATGAAGGTCAAGAAAAGAGTTTTTTCTAGCGAATAGAAAACATCAATGTGGATAACTTGGTTTGGACCCGTCGGTGTATCTGTTGTCTGATATTTCTGTTTTATTGGTTTCCTATCGTATTTTTCGATATTGCAAATCTCACAATTGTTGATAAATTGTATGATTCGGATACGCAATTTCGGGTGATAGTATTTGAGTGACAGTTCATTATAGACTTCGTTGATTCCTCTATGGTTGTTACTAAGATGCTCGTTTTGTATTAGCTGAGCTAATTTCTCCTCATCCAAGACATATTCTAGCATTTTATGACATTTTATGATTTTAAGTTGTCCATTGTTTGAGAAGTGGTTTTTGAAAGCATCTTCTAGGACATTCAAGAATTCTTGCTCTGCGACGTATATTACGTTAAGGTTCTTTGGGTTGAAGTGAGATTTCAGCAGAGTTATTGCGGTTTCATTGTCAAGCGATTTTGTATAAATCAGCTTTCTTGATTTATTGAAAATTTTTACGTTTTTAATTTTTAATGACCCTGAATTTGTTTTAATGATAACGATTTGATTTTTAAATACGTTTAAAGGAGATTTGCTAATCTGAATTTGCTGATTTTCATTTTCATCCACTAGGTTGATCTCTATTTGTGATAAAGCGTCGGCGTTTCCGTTCTTTTTTATACCTTATCTCATAGTCGTATTCTGAAAGTTTAATTTTCCACCTAAATAATCTGGAATTAGGTTCTTTCAATGAGAATAACCATTGCAATGGCTTATGATCGGTTTCTATAATGAATTTACGACCGAAAACGTATGGGCGGAAATACTTCACTGCCCAGACTACGGCAAGAAGTTCATTTTCTATGGTACTATAATTAAGCTCGTGGTCGTTTAAGGTACGGCTTGCGAAGCATATTGGGTGTTCGTCCTGCGATAGGACTGTACCAAGAGCGAATTGGCTTGCATCCGTTGTAACGGTGAAAGTTTTGTTAAAGTTTGGATATTTTAGAATTGGTTCTGTTGTAAGGAGTCTTTTTAACGTATTTATGCTGCAGATGTATTCGGGATCATCTATTCGCAATTTCGCATTTTTCTTAAGATATCTGGTTATTGGTTTAGCAATCAGAGAGTAGTCTTTGATGAATTTTCTGTAAAATCCGGTCAATCCTAAGAATTGCTTTATTTGTTTCTGGTTTTTAGGGACAGGGAAGTTCCTCACACTTTCTATTTTTTTTGGGTTTGGTTTTATTCCATCCCTTGTGACGATGTGTCCGAGGAATTCTGTTTCCCTTTTAAGAAATTCCGATTTGTCTAACTGGATTTTCAGATTTACTTCTGATAGACGTTGAAATATTTTGTTTAGGGAATCCATATGCTCCTGAAGCGATGTCGAGTAGATGATAATATCATCTAAGTATACCAAACAGATTTTATTGATAAATTCCCGTAATACGTTGTTCATTAAACGCTGGAAAGTTGCCGGAGCTGTCTTAAGCCCAAACGGCATGCGCAAAAACTCATAATAGCCATCTTCGACCGAAAATGCGGTTTTATAGACGTCCTTTCCATCAATCTCAATTTGATGGAAACCTTTTGCAAGGTCTAACGTCGTGAAATATTGGCAACGGCCCAATGTTTCCAGTATTTCATCAATATTGGGTATTGGGTATTTATCATCTATTGTGACTTCGTTAAGTCGACGATAATCGATTACAATTCGCCATTTTTTCTTCCCGCTAGCATCCATTTTTTTGGGTACAATCCAAACTGGAGCAGAGTAGGGCGAATTGCTAGGCCTTATTATGCCTTTGTCCAACATTTCATTGATTTGTTTCTTTACTTCTTCTTTGTGTATGTAAGGATACCTATAGGAACGAACATGAATAGGGACATCATCTGTAGTGCGTATCTGGTGTTTTATTGCATTTGTGAAAGTAAGGTCACTATCTTCTTGATAGAATATATGCTTATATTGACGAATAAGCTTAAATAAAGCCTTTCTTTCCTCTTCGTTCAGGTGATCTATTCTTATCTGCTCGTAGAGGGGTTTCCTTTCGAGAGGTTCAATAATATTAAAATTTTCTCCGCTTACAACTTCTGTTTGTAAGGGTTGAATTTCTATTGATCCTATGATATTTTCTGTAATCATCTACATCATAGATGCCTTCTTTAGTAATGAGACTTCCGTCATGGAATCTCTGTTCTTTTACACAGGCCATTCCATCTTTCTGTTTTACCGGGATAGTGAATTGTTTATTTTTTAAATTATATTGTGGCGAGATGCCCTCGGTTTGGTGCGACGTATCGCTAAAGAATATTTTAATAGTTTTACCGTTTATTTGCAAAGGTTTCTCATTAAAATTAATATTTGATTTAAGCGGAATCAGTATATTATTTCCGATTAATCCATCGTAGTGGTCGTGAAATTTATTTATGTAAAAAGATAAAATTGGTTCAGATGTTCCAAACTCTTTAAATGAAGGGATATTGGCTCGTTAAAAAATTGTAACATAATGATTAAGGGTTTTGAGCTGTATGGGAGAATTAAGTGGGAAAATATATTTAGGATGACACAACCCTGGGTTTAGAATAGAATGTGTCGCGCCGGTATCTATAATAAATTTTAGTGGTTTAGTATTACTACTGATTACGATATAGGGTATTCCTCCTGAGAGGCCGGTAAGCGAAAATTTTGTTGTTCATCGTTGTTCGATCTGTTAGTATTAGCTTGATTGATGTATACTGCGCTGGATCTAGATCGTTCGCTATTATTTATCTCCATGGGTTCTGGTGGAGGTAAGTTACGTGAACTAGGAGGGTTGGAGAAGGGGTTTTGACTTCCCTGATTTCCGAAGCCCGTGTTCACACGAGAGTATGGATTTGGGTAGCTGTGATTTCCCATGCTCGAACTCGTGCTTGCACTAGGTTGTTGATAACGGGAGGAATTCTGATATTGTTGGTTCCTGGGGTTAGTAAATTGAGAGTTGTTATTTGGGAAGGAGTATTGTGGAGTTCTAGGGTAGAAATTTTCGTTCCTGCTAGATCTGGGGTGTCTATAGTAGTTATTTTGTTGGTTTCCATTATTATTATTAAATTGGTTTCTTCTGGGTTGTTGATTAGGATGGGGTCTGTTGTTTTTAATTTCGTTATTATTCTTATTATGCTGGAAATTATTTTGATTACCGAATTTATTTTGCTGGTAGTTATTTCTCTGGGGTGACAAGTTCATATTGTTCATGTGTAATGTATCCAGCCTCATATAATATATTTATTCCTTCTTCTAGGCTTTCGGGTTTCCTGCAGTACAGTATTTATTTTGATTTAAAAATTCCTAAAGCTGAATTTTTGTTGATTCTGATCAACTCAGTTACTACTCCGGGGTCGCCGTTTGATATTTGTTTTGTTTTTATGTTTAGTCTCCTAAGAATAATTTTTATTTCGTTATAAAAATCGATTGCCGTCGTTTTAAACCGAAGCCCTCTTAATTCATCGAATAATTCCTCAACAGAGAGCCGATCGCCGAAATTATTAACTAACACCTCTTTTATTTCGGACCAGGCAGTAATATGGTTGTTTATTTCTATTATTTCTCTAGCCCTACCTCTTAATTTTGACTTGATTACATCCGAGAGGATGCTCTGGCTTAATGGATCATATCTCTGTGGGTAAACTTTGTCTATCAAATCTACAAAGTTTTGGAGGTCTCTTGGATCTCCATTGAAGTCGGGCAATTTCGAGAGATATTTCAAAGGATCTATATTTAGTGACAGCATGTTTGTTGTGCTAGGACTGTTGTGACCCTCCACAAGGCTATTTATTGTTTCGATGCACCTTTGGTAGGTTTCGTCAGATGACATGCTTAGTTTAATACATCGTTTCTAAACTTAATTCTAATATTACAAGTCAATATTCCTACCCTAATTATTTTTTATCTGTTGTCTTCTGTTGGGGATGTTGAGGTTGGTCCAATGCGGAAAGTCCTGGTGGTGTTAAAGATGAGTTCCCGCCCGGTTGTATAGTTGCTGAAAGGAGTCCTTGATGAAGTCCTATTGTTGTTGGTGAGTTCCTGAAGAAGTTTCCCCGGTGGAGTCGGCCCAACGATGAATATGCTGATGGATGATGGATGCCCTGTTGAATTGTTTTCCGTTGACTGAGGAGTTTCCGCTCTATCGTTGAATCAATATGTTGTTTTATTATTTATTTATTTTTGCCTGTCCTCACGGTTTGTTAAATCTTTTTTTTTTGCATAAGTTGTAATTTTACTTTTATTCGAACCGAATCTTCGCGGCACGATCTCTTGATAATTTTATTTTTATTTGCACGGTTTTTTTTTTGTTTATACCGAATCTTCTCGGCATAATTTTTCGATTATTCCGAATCTTCTCGGCACAATTTTTCCGTTTGTACCGAATCTTCCCGGCACAATTTTTCGATTATTCCGAATCTTCTCGGCACAATTTTTCCGTTTGTACCGAATCTTCCCGGCACAATTTTTTTTTTCGGTCGAGGCTGCGTAAACCGAATCTTTTCGGCGGAGCACTTTACCGTGGATTGCGCGTTCAAGTATTTAAATACACACGAGTGTTAGAGTCGCTCGCGACACGCAATCCTACCGACTGCGCCACTGATAAATGTCGTAGGATCTAATGATAAAAAAAATTAAAATGAAACACACGCGGATACTTTAATTAACTTTTTATTAAATTCTCGCGGTACAATAAGCGGACTTAGAATTATTAGCGGACTTAGTAATATTAGCGGACTTAGAAATATTAGCGGACTTAGAAATATTATTACTGTCGATTCGGAACTCAATTTGGAACTGTTGGGTAGTGGGTTGCAATTTAAGAGGTCACCTCGGTTGACAAAGGAAAGCTGGACTGTGTGAACCGCTGATGCGATTTATCGGGAAATAGACTTGGGTCACCTGGGTTGCAGGTGCAGACAGCTTGTAAGCAGAATTCGGGTTCTTGGAACTGAAATGAGGACTTGTGGGAAATGTTGCAATATTCTGATGTGGGAACGTGAAAACTAATGGGGATTATATGATATTATGGGAACTAAGGGATGTTGGGGTCGTAACAACTAAGCTGATGGTCTGTTAAAAAAAAAATAAAAAAAACAAAAAAAAAAAAAATACGCACCCAGATGGTCCCTGCTGCTCATTCCGTTAGTGTAGGAGCCAGAGCCAGTCCGTTGTCCGCTTCGATGGTAAGGTAAGGCTTGGCAATCTAGCCTAATCAGAGCGTCCGTTTTAGGGGTTATTATGACTTCCGCGCAAATCCTCCCCAATATGTCCGCCGCTGAAGACACTTGAAGTTTTATTTGGGTGCCGCCGATTCGCAGGAAGCCGTCGCAAAAATCGAGTTTGCACTTATATTTTAGGAAGAAGTCCATTCCTAAAATACACTCGTGATGGATCGCCGCAATATGGAACGAGTGTTGTGCCGCAAAGTGATCGATTTTTATTGGGACGATTACCAAAACTTCCGTCTCTTCCCCTGTTACGCTCTGAATGATTGCGTTTGTCCGCCGCATTTTTACGTTTTGCCCGCTCTGCTGCAACAGTTGACTGGCTGGCTCCTGTGTCGAGAATAATTTTGCAAGGCACGCAATTAATTCGCCGTCCACTTGCAGATTGCCGATGTCCTTCGCCGAGTTAACACGTATGATGGGGCGCTCTAATCCCATTAATTCTGGCCCCGGAAGGTTAGTGGTGACGTGTTTAAATCCGTCTCGGCTGTATAGGCAGTATCATACGCTCTGCTCGTAGGCGGGATCGCTGCTGTGGTGCTAATGGTGGTGTGTTGTTGGGCGGGTGGGGCGGGTGTCGCTTCGATCGCCTGGTAAGTGGGCCTTTGCGATCTTAGAATTAGGAAGACATTCTTGGCGGAGGGCGTTCGGTATGTCCACGCAACGTCGAACTGCACCTTGTCTCCCTCCCTAAGGGTAACTGGAGCGTTTGGTGGGAGATTCGCTATCTCGTTCCGGTGCAAAAACACGTTTTCCCCGTTGTCATTGCGCGTTATGAACCCGAAGTTTCGCCCCTGAAGGAAAACCCGGATTTTTTCTTTTCCCCCTTTTTCGACAGCGTTTTGCGCCCCTGTCGACGGTCTATTCCCAGCTTGCCGAGTTCTGGAGTTGCTCCGCTACTGCCTTGTCATCGTCCTCGTCTCTGGCCTAGGAGACGTCGATTGTACGTCCGCTACCGCCGTGCGCACTGTCCTTTTGCAAATCCTCGTCGCCTGCCTGCTGGCCTCGATTCACTCTGTTAGGGCCAGAGCGTCCTCGATGGTCATTGGCAGTGTGTCTCTTACCCGCTGCTGGATCTCGGCGTCCGCAATCCCAACGATAAATTGCGCCAATGCCACAGCTTCCCGAGTTGACGCGAAACCGTTTTCGAAGGCCAATGTCGCAAGCTCCTGTACTCTTGTGGCAAATTCTTTCAGCTGCTCCAGCGGCAATTGCACACATCCTCGCAGTTTGATGTGTGCTACGGTTTTCTCCATTCGATTGCTAAAACGCGCATCGAATGCTGCGTCCAACTGCGCGTAATCGAGCCTGAGTGTCGTAAAACACCAGCGCGGTTCCTCTGAGGAAGGGTATCAGGTACAGGGCCTTGATGTTGTCCGACCATCCACTTATTTTCGCCACGGCTTCGTAGTGTCTACGGTAAATTCTCCACGGTTGTTTTCCATCGTAGACTTGTGGCGAAACCTTCACTTTGGTTGGCGCCGCATTCGGAGTAGGAGGAAGAGGTACTTGCTCCGGATCATCCAAAGTGAAGGTGTCACGAAACCGAACCGCTGGGGCTCTAAGTGGGGTGAAATGTGGCATGGAGGGCATTGCAGAGGCTGTGGCATTTGTCTGGGGGGTGGGTTGGGAGGTTGCCTGCTTGTTGAAGGTTCCGGCCTGTACGCTTGCGTAACGTGTACTCTTGCGCCAAGAGTAAAGGCCGGTTTACTAATGTCCGCGTCAAAATCGATTAGCGTCTCGTAGGTGCGTGTCGCACTCGCAGCAGGTTTTTCTGAGCGAGGGATAGTCTCATATCCCGTCTCTTCCACCCGCGGTCGCCCTTCTGGGGTCGATTCGGACGCAAGCTGGTCGAGACGCGTCCTAAAAAATTTTCCCTGCGATAATTCACAACGGGCAACTCGCTCGGAAAGGTCCTTAACCGCACCTAGCAGGTCGTGGATCATTTTGGCCTGCTGCTCAACGAAACTGTTGAAGCCATCCATGACTCTCCTAAGGGCCTCAAAATCCTCAGCATTGCCGCTCGCTATTTTTATCTTAATCGCGGTAGGAGCAAATGTAAACAAATAAAATAAAAAAATAAAAATAATTCCTCAAAATATCGCGAAGGAGCGAAGAAGAAAACTCGCAAAACTTATTTTTTTATTTTTTTTACTTTCCTTTTATTGCTTATTTATTTTAGCGCTGCGTGGAATGAGATCCTCTCAGAACTCGTCCGTTCCGAGCACACCTGGCACCAGTGTTATGTCGGCCGTGCGATGGAAAAAAAGGAAGTTTATCACTCCTAGACTCCACTAGAAGTGATGCTGCGAAATTCGAGTAAGTAAAGTCGAGAGGGAGACTTTGCTGCAATCAAATTTATGGCTACCCCACTTGTCAATCGTCGTGTCAGCTGTTTTTCGTGCAGATCGGAGCCGCCGCGTCGGGCTTTAAATTTTGTGCGAATTATACATATGCTGACAACCGATAATTAACTGGGAAATCGACCTGTCGGGGTGCGGTAGTGAAAATAGTGGAGTGCTGTGCAATATTGGATCGCCGTGGCCGAAATAAGATCGGCTTCCGCGGGTGTTTTGTGTGAGAGCTCTATGTGGGTGTTTCTGTGGGTGGTGCGCTGATGACCGCGGGGGAGGCTCGAGCAGCCACGTAGGAGTCAGGTGAGTCCTGGGAGCACACCAGGTAAATCGAGTTGTGTAAGAATGCGCTTCAAAACTTGTAAGATACACTCGGCACTCACGGGGCGGAAGGAGAAGAACAGCACATGCACTGACAGTGGTGTGTGTGCGCGAAATCGTTTCTCCTCCGAGTTATGCTCGCGGACAGGCCGTTTATGCTCGCTATGCTCACGGCCGGGCGATCAGCTGACGGCCGAATGTAGCGAAGTTTTATTTTTATTATTTCCTGTCTCTTTATTTTAGGGACGACTGGGAAATTGCCTCAGCCAGCGTCGGAGGTGCACGGCTAGGTGGCGGGAAACGCGGCGGAACGGGATAGCACAGATGAGTTTTCGCGACCAAAGAGAATGATGAATCTCGCTAACCCGTTTATTTGATTTTAGGTTCACCGGAGGGCTGATAAGCTCTGGAAACAAGGCTCACGGTACTTACCGTAGAATGGGCTCCTCAGTTCTGGAGCGGGCTGGACCACGCAGGAGGTAGTGCACTATCACGTACAAAACTTCTTTTCGATCGCGGATTGTCTTATGCGGTTTCGCCGGAGCAGTTTGTATCTGTTCGTCGTGGTTAACAAAATTAATTTACTTTTATTTAATTTCACTTCACTTTCAGAAACTTCGCGGGACTTGTGATTGCTGATCAGGACTTCTTCACCTCAGAACTTCTTCACAGCATGGGAAAAGAATGCTGACTCAACCTCCGGCTGAGGTGTATTAGGGCAGTCCCTTCGGGCTTGTCCCGAAGCTAAGGGTAAGTTCCCATTCATGTACTAAAAATTAATTCGCTTTAATTTTCTTTTCTCGCCCACAGGTGTAACAATATATTGGTTTGCACCATACTCAGATTTGCTCGCTCAGCACTTATAGTGCCTCAGCTGACGGTCTTACCCCCTTTGAAAGAATATATGACGATTTTTTTTTATCATTTTAATGATGTAAACAGTTATCTGTATAAATTTCATTGAACCTAAAATGACTTTACATCAATGCTTTTTTATACAAAGCAGCTGACGTATAATCCCCCATTGCCTACGCAGCTGACTTTTTTTATAATTATTGTTATCATGTAAACATTTGTTGTACAAATTTTCAAGCGACCTCAACTCATTTTTGAATTTATTTTTTTGGACATAATTGACATTTTCTCACAGCCAGGTCTACCACGATTTTGACAGCTGACGCTTGTTTCAATTGCTAGCCATATCTAAACTATCGAATGGACACAAAATCAAGCGACCTGAAATCACTACGAAAAATGCAACGCTACCTCCCGTACTATATAGTTATAATGGAAATCTTAAATTGCAGTCTTAGCCAACTCGAGAATACACTTACCTACATATATCGGCTTATTGAAATTAATCTCAGTCTTGTTGAGTTCAACAGCTACCAGGTTCTCATTGAAAATTGTTGAAGCCTTGAATTCGGGTTTTGAAAATGAGAGCTTCAGCACCGTATCGCCCTAGCCACCTGGTTACCAGCTTGACAATGCTATGTTTCCGAACGTTCTCCATAGTCTTACCAAAGACGGCATTGTTCATGAGCTTGAAGATATTTTTCTCGAAATAATTTTTGGATAATGCTCGAAGGCTGGTATTTAGATCTATATAGGACTTGAGATATGTAGACTAATCGAATTGCAGAACGCCTTGAATTTTATTTAATTTTAATCCGTGAAGGAGAGCTTGTTTCAATTTACGGTAGTGTCAGACATACTTGGTATTGTTGTACAGTGTGGCCAAACGTTTGTTTTGTTTTGAACCAGAAGGTGCTCTATGTTCGGGGCAAAAAGGGAGGTCTTTATGGAGGTCGTGAATTTCTTGAGGATGCTCTAGATCCACTTCTGAAATGTTCCCGACGGGTGAATCATGAGCTATATCTTCATCCTTGAAGTTGTCTACTTTTTCAACCCACTTGAAGCCACTGTGGGGTAGAAGTTTACACATTGCCCAACCATATTGGTTCTTAATATCATAGTTTATTTGAAAAACTGAAGGCTCAGAGGGATTATAGCTAGACATATATTTATTGTTGGCCTTTGAGTATTGTTTAGAGCACTGACTAAGGCCACCTCGAATGCCTTTCTCAACAAGCATGAGCATATCTATATCAGTCAATAGCTCCAGGATAACGCTGGTATGCTTGAGCATAGCGTTCCAAGCATATCCTGGAAGCATATAGTACATAGTGCGTGGAGTCAAGTCCGTAGGTTTAGTGACAGCTTGCACGGAATTGTTCGAAAATTTTCGCCAAGAGTAAGACATCTGTCTTTAGATATAAAACTGAGTATTCACGAAGATTTTGAATATCGAACTCATTCCATACATTGCAAGAATGCGCATAATCTTCTTGGCTAATATAGCAATCATTTAATTTATTGTGAAATTGGGTAATATCGGGAAGTTTGGTATCTAAAAATTTGGATGTACTATTGAAATAATCATAAGGGTATACTCCTTAACGTGCTAACAGATTAAACTGGGATTCAGATAAATGTTCAAATTGGGATTTTAAAATGGGATAAGAGGTTAAATAAGAGGAAAGGGTATCTAGGATACTTCCCATGAATCTAAAGGAATCACTGAATCGCAATTTAATAGGATATTCATCTAAATGTTTGGTAAAGGAAATGTATCGTTCTTTGTTAATTGGGAGGAGATCAACGCGACCTTGGAGATTGGTAGCTATATTTTTAATTATGAAATGGGTATCGTAGCTGCTAAGGTTGTGGAAAATAACGGAGATGGTGTGACTATCTTGGAAATTAATATTGCATCCCTCATCACTTTTGGTACTTAAGTTGTGGGAGCGGGACTTTTGCGATTGTCCTACGCTCGCTGGCGGCACATACTCCTTTTATCTTTTCGGGGGAGAGTGTTAAACCAATTGTCCGGGCGTGGGCAGGCGTTAATAGTACACCTGGAGAAGGGTTATCGGAATGGTTTCACTTCGGGATGGTTTCACTGTGGTTAGGGGTGTCACTAAATTAAACAGAATGTGTTTGGTTCTTAATGCGATAACTCTGCACTGCAACTTTATTTCACTTATTGTGATTTCAACTACACAGGCTTTATACAAACTATGACACAAAACTCATCTGGTTAATACCAGATGCGAACACCTTATAAACTTAAACAGTAACCACCGATACCGAATTTACTTCTCGAAAACACTAACTTCCGTTACTTTGTTTCTTTACTTTTAATAATTGACTCCCACAGCTCGGAGCTGTTGTCGCGCTCGAATATTGAATCGGACTCCCATTCTTCATTGATTCCCGATTGCATGAAACCTCAATTTCAGGCGGTCGGTTATCAATCGAAGAAAAGCGATCAAAGCATTTTTTGTGCAGCGACAATGCTTTCCATTGTTCGCGTGCGGCTTGACCGTACTTTGCCCCCTTGCCTCGGCACTTATGGTCAAGGGTCGGGTCATCGTTCGTATATAATTTACGTAAGTCGTAAATTATTGTTGGGTGTTATGTTTATTAGGTTTCTTTAAGTCAATGCACTTACAAATGTGCAAGGGTGCCTTTTTTTCTTGAGATGAAGTCTCAAGGGCTGTTTTTAAAATATTTATTCCCAACATTTGTTTTAAGTCTTTGTTCTTCGTATTTTTTAGTATCTATTAAAATAGATATATTGAATATACAACATTCCTTCCCCCTTTGAAAAAGAGGATTATTCTTGGAAGAGGAATAATTCTCAGGGTGAAGATTGTAAAAAAAATGTTGCTTGTAAAAATTCTAAAATCGAGAAGTTTCGGTTACGGTTCACAAAATTTTTTTTTTCTTAAATTAAATACAGGTTATTTTAAAGTTTTATATATATATGTTAAATTTAATAAAGATTAGAATAAAATTATTTATATATCGGATAAATTCTTATATTATTTCTTAAATCCTTTTCTAAAATATTTCTCTTCTCTTTTTTTTTTTTTTTTGAGATGCATTTTTATATGTACTTAATTAATTATATCTAACATAATTTGATTACCCTAAAACCAAGACAATGTTTTTTTTTTTTTTTTTTTTAAATATATTTTACTTGTATTTAATTAAAGGAAATTAATGTTTTTAATATCTTATAAAATTGTTACATTGAATGTTCTATTTATAATTTGTTTTAAAGAATTACTCAATTTAACCAATTCGTGAGCATGCATGACAATTTAGTTATAATATATATTCCTTTTTTTTTTTTTTTTTGTAATATTAATTATTTGCCGTATTAGGTTTCTAATATCTCTTATAATCTATTTTTCTGTGCATATTTAGTTGATAAAATTGAATATCTTTAATATGCCTTGAATGAATATATTTAATGATTATAATATAAAAATTTATTTGAATGAATCTATCTATTTAAAAAAAAAATATATTCTTACAAAAATTATTTATTTATTAATATATTTTCATAGCCTGTTTATTTTTCCTTTAAATTAAAAATTGTAATACGAGAATAATGTCTGGCTTGTTCGTAAATTGCAAGCTAGGTTGTCCGAATTCGGCGGTATTGCTTTATTATTTTATACTTTTTTATTTTTATTTTTTCGCGTTTGATTGTGAATTTTGATGGTCCAACGTTTCCACGACTTTAAAAATTCTTTCGTTTCACGTTCAGTTCTGACCTTCTCCGAAAAATTTGCCATGTTTAAAATACTGGAAGTTTCGACGCGGTACGTCGAAGTACCGACAGCTTTTCTAACAACCATTTGGGCAGAATCTCTACCCACGAGATTTTATTATCCGGTGTTTTGGCGACTTCCTGGTGGAAATCGATTACGCGACTTTCTTTTTTCTTTTTTTTTTATTCAAAATATTTTTTCAGTCTGTTATTATGAATTACTTTAAGTCGTTTACCAATTTTAATTTCGGTATTTACCGGTGAAATTATTGCTGTCACTAGATAGGGGCCAACCGAAATTTCCGATGACTTATGTTTACGGCTTTCGCTTTTTAAGAGTACTTTGTCTCCTACATGGAAAGATATAGGTTTGGAACTCCTATCATAATATTCTTTAGATTTGTTTTTGCTCGCTAAAATATTCTTTCGCGCAGTAGCGTAAGTTTTTTGTAGCTTGTGTCTGAGCAAATAATAATAATTTTCGTGGTTATACAAGGGTTCTGGTTCTCTTTTTAAATTTGATGGAACGTCTGCTGTAAAACCGTAAAGGCAATCCATTGGGGTGAATTTAGGACCCTCGTGTATACTGTTATTGTATACAAATGCAGCAGTTCTCAAATATTGGTCCCATACTTTGGGATTATCATCTATTACTGTCCGCAGATATTCAATTAACGGGCGATGTGCTCTTTCTAAAGCTCCGTTTGATTGCGGATGATAGGCAGAGGTTTGCAATTTTTTAATTTTCAGCAATTTGCAAACTTGCTTGAACAAACCACTAAGGAAATTTGTTCCTTGGTCTGTTACAATTTTCTTAGGAATTCTGTAGCGTGTGACGATTTCGTCAAAGAAAATTTGAGCTACTGTGGTCGCTTCTGCATTAGGCATCGCGTACCAATCTACCAATTTAGTGAGATTGTCCTGGAATGTCAGAATAAATTTATTTCCTGACGTGGACTCCTCTAATGGTCCTACAATGTCCAGATAAACTTTATCGAAAGGTTTTTCTGCCACATCTGTAATGATCATTGGCATTTTATTTTGTGGAGAAGATTTTAATTTCTGGCACTTTGGGCAGCGCTTGATATAATTCTTTATATCGCGCAACATATTTTTCCACCAGAATTTCTTCTTTATTCTTTTATACGTTTTGATCACACCCTGATGACCTCCGAAGGGGGAATCGGGATAATCATGTAAAATTATCTTGATTTCCGTTTTATTTATTTGGTTTGAATCGTTTTGTATTTTTTTCTGGCACGATTTCTGCCTGTTTTTGAGCTTCTTTAGCTTTGGCTCTTGTCATTGCATTGATTTTAAAATTCTCTTCTTTTTGCTCTAATTCAGAGTCTAAAGAATGATGAATTTGTGCTTTAACCGTGAAGGTTTGACTTTCTCTATTTTCACTCTCTTCCCTTGGAATGCGGCTTAAAGCATCTGCATTCGTATTGTACTTCCCGGGTTTATATTCGATATTGTAATCGAATTCAGAAAGTTTGTGGTGAAATCTCACCAATCGAGAAGTAGGATCTTTTACGTTAAACACTCCTTTTAGGGGTTTATGGTCTGTATAGACTGTAAATTTTCGACCTTGTAAATAACATCTGAAATTTCTAGTCGCCCAAACAATAGCCAATAGTTCTTTTTCTATTGTAGAATAATTCTTTTCGGCTTTGTTCAAGGTGCGGCTAGCAAAAGCTTTTGGTCTGTCATTTCCTACCTCACCCTGGGATAGTACTGCTCCTAGCGCTTCATTACTAGCGTCTGTAGTCAGATTAAACGGTTTGTTAAAATCTGGAAATATTAGGAGGGGTGGAGTTACTAAAGCATTTTTAATTTCATTAAATGCTTCTTGGCATTTCTCGGTCCATTTAAATTTTACATCTTTTCTTAGTAAATTTGTTAATGGCCGTGCTATTTTTGAAAAATTAGGAATGAATTTCCTATAATAATTTTCTAGTCCTAGAAATGACTGCACTTGTCTGACGGTTTTTGGTGCGGGAAAATTTTGTACGCACTCCGTCTTACTTGGATCTGGAAGCGCTCCTTCTTGGGTACATTTATGCCCTAGGTAAACTACTTCCTTCCGGAGGAATTGGCACTTCTCCGGTTGTAATTTCAGGTTATTTTCCCTCAATTTATCGAACACTTTTCTTAATTTGGAATTATGATCTTCTAAATTCTTTCCATAGATGACGATATCATCTAAGTAAACGAAGCATTCTAAACCCTGCAAGCCTGTTAATACATAATTCATCAGGCGTTGAAAAGTAGCAGGTGCTCCTTTGAGTCCGAACGGCATTCGCTTGAACTCATAGTGTCCGTAGCTAGTGCTAAATGCTGTTTTTGGTCGATCTTTGGGATCAACCAGCACTTGATGGTATCCACTAGCTAAATCTAGAGTGGTAAAATACCTTGAATGTCCTAATTGATCGAGAATGTCCTCGATTCGGGGGAGTGGGAAAGCATCTCCAATAGTCTTTTCGTTTAATTTACGAAAATCGACTACTACTCTCCATCTTTTTTCTCCATTAGGTCCTGCTTTTTTAGGAACTACTAACAAGGGAGAATTCCAGGGGCTTTTGCTCCTCTGAATTACATTATTTTCGAGCATTTCTTTTAATTGCTCATTTATTACTTCCCGCTGTCGCTCAGGTAACCGATACATCTTCTGATTGATCGGCGCCTGGTCTTGTACAGTCGGTATAAAATGTGTGATCGCATTAGTATGCGTCAAATAATCACCTTTAAGATGAAATATATCATTATACTCTTTGCATAACTCTAATATTTCTGTCTTTTCATTTTTATTTAAAATTGGACTCAGGTTGAGTTCTTCCTCTAACCTGGTATTACGATTTATCTCGTCAGTATTTTCTATTTCGGTTGGGGCCCCTTTCATTGTATCTTCGCGGTTGATTATTTAGATTTTTATTCTACGGCATGTACGCTCGTCGTGCCCGTATATTTTGCAGTTATTGCAGTTATTGCAGTACGGGGTGTTTTGTCTTTTGAGACAATTCGCGTACGTATGACCTTTTTTATTGCAATAATTGCAGGTCATTTTTGTCAGGGCATTTCGGGTTGGGTCGTTAATAGGAGGGCCTGGAGCTGCTACCTGTGGCTGATTTACCGGCGGTACGCCAGGTAAACCGGTCATTGCACCTTTTTGGTAATTTGTGTTCACTGTTGCATTTTGCACAGCCCAAAAAGGTTGCAAATGCGGTATGCCTTGCTGGAGTCGCTCCATATCGAGGGCCTTCTCTATTAATTTTTCCACCGAACTTTCACTTATTGTGAGGAGATATTGCGAAAGCAACGGGTTCGCAACTCCTCCGCGCAATGCTCCCATGGCCAATTCTTCAAGTTGAGCATTTATTGCTTCAACAGCTGTGGCATCAAATTTCTTAGAAGCGGCCTCTTTACACTGAACTAGGGCTTGCTTTAATCTTGCCGTGTAGGCATAGAGAGTTTCCATGGGAAATTGTCGGCAAATAATTATTTTATTTACCAACTCATGGTAAGTTTCTCTAGGCAAAAAGGCCCTATTGAGGCGCTCTTCGAAATTTTAATAAGAGCTGGGTGGATCGGCCACGAATAATTGGTACGCGGCTCCCTCTATACGGTTGACCATTATTTGGGTGGAGATGGTTTTTTCATCTTCTGTCAGGCAATTTAATGCTTGCCTGCAGCCACCCAAAAATTTCTGTAGCTGATTCGTCAGCTCTGGTCCAGGGGTTCCCGAAAAAGTCGGAACTGACTGAGTCACGATTTTTATAACGCGCACTTGATCTACCATTTTCTCGGATTTATTCTCAATTGAAAATTTTCGCGAATTATTTTTCGGATTTAAACACGGAGAATCGTAAAATTCGCGGGATTGATCCGAGCTTGCAATAGACGCGCTCAGCCAATCAATAGCGATTTCGACCGCGCAAACTTCCTTATCACTAACACTTGATTCACTTAGGTCTAAATCACTCTTATTTTCTAATTCTGAGTTTATTTCTAAGTTTTGGAAAGAGCGTGAGTATCCGTCGAAATTAATTAGGGCTTCGCGGAATCTCTCTGTGTCTTCTTTTAATTTTTTAAGGCGTGCTTCCCGTTGATCTCGAGTTTGTTTTATTTGTTTCTCGAGATCGTCGCACTGCCGCACAGAGATTCCCCCTGATACTCGCGCTTTTTCACTTAAATTAATTAAATATTGATTTAGACTTACAGTTAAATCCTCAGCGGGTCTTGGCAAGATGTTTCCGCTGCGCAGGCGGATTCCTTCCGGTGTTTGTTGTGAGGTGAAAGTTGGAGTCCCTCGCTGTGTTGTGGGGTGATCCCTCGCTGGATGTTGTGGAGTCGATTCGGAGATTTGTTCCCTCGATGTTCCGGGTTGTGGTGATGGGGTGTTTCCCCTCGATGCCTGTTGTTCCTCTTCGGTGATGTTTTCCCTCGTTGGCTGGGCTGGCGTCTCCTCTCCTCGGGGGCACTCAGGTAATTCCTCGTCGGACATTCACTTGCTCGATTTGTTTCCTGTAGTTACTCCCACGTTGGTGCTGCTTTGCACTGCGGAATGGATTAGGAGATCGCTTGTTCACCTGGAACAGCGGCGACTAAAGTTGTTCTCCCTTTTAGCGGGGTAATTGCTTGCTCGCCTGGAGCAGAGGCAACTAAAGTTGATTACCCGCGAGCGTTGGGGTTTTCGCAAAAACCCTTAGATTGCAGGATCAAGGCTTTTCAAGCTCTTATAGTTTTCGTGACTATGAAAACTAGGCTTCCCTGATCCTACCGGCTGCGCCAAAATGTTACAACTTTTGGTACTTAAGTTGTGGGAGCGGGACTTTTGCGATTGTCCTACGCTCGCTGGCGGCACATACTCCTTTTATCTTTTCGGGGGAGAGTGTTAAACCAATTGTTCGGGCGTGGGCAGGCGTTAATGGTACACCTGGACAGTGGCGGATTTACCGGGAAGCAAAGGAAGCAATTGCTTGGGGCCCCGCTTGGACAGGGGCCCCAAAAATTGAAAAATTTTGAAAATACATTCGGAAATTTGAAAAAAAAAAATAAATAAAAAATGCAAAATGAAAAAATCCATGTAAACAATATCGATTATTCATTGTCCTCAAACGAATTTAAATTTGTTCAAAACTGTATTTCGCGCGTATAGTTGACGCTTCGGTCGCTCGTGTTTCGTGTCTTCGTTGGAACAGCTGTAATTATAAAAGCATCATCGTGTTTAACACACAGAGTGAGAGGTAATTATATTGTATCTCAGATTTCAATAACACAGAAAAACTCACTTCAATTTTAAATTTAAAAAATTATTTACGCTCATCGATGGGCCAAGAAAAAGTAAGTGATTTGGGCTTACTCTTTATCGAAAAAGACAAGCTTCAAAAACTTGACTTTGATGATGTCATTCATCAATTTGCGACTGCGAAAAGTAGGAAAAAGTTGTAAGTTAGTTCGTAAATTATAAGTAAACTGAATAATATATTGATTTTGCAAAATTAACTGGTTATTTATTATTTTAAAATATTGAGGGGGGGGGGGGGGGGGGGGGTTAATTTTAGAATGAGGGCCCCGAAAACCTGAGGTTGCTTGGGGCCCCGTCACAGGTAAATCTGGCACTGCACCTGGAGAAGGGTTATCGGAATGGTTTCACTTCGGGATGGTTTCACTGTGGTTAGGGGTGTCACTAAATTAAACAGAATGTGTTTGGTTCTTAATGCGATAACTCTGCACTGCAACTTTATTTCACTTATTGTGATTTCAACTACACAGGCTTTATACAAACTATGACACAAAACTCATCTGGTTAATACCAGATGCGAACACCTTATAAACTTAAACAGTAACCACCGATACCGAATTTACTTCTCGAAAGCACTAACTTCCGTTACTTTGTTTCTTTACTTTTAATAATTGACTCCCACAGCTCGGAGCTGTTGTCGCGCTCGAATATTGAATCGGACTCCCATTATTCATTGATTCCCGATTGCATGAAACCTCAATTTCAGGCGGTCGGTTATCAATCGAAGAAAAGCGATCAAAGCATTTTTTGTGCAGCGACAATGCTTTCCATTGTTCGCGTGCGGCTTGACCGTACTTTGCCCCCTTGCCTCGGCACTTATGCTCAAGGGTCGGGTCATCGTTCGTATATAATTTACGTAAGTCGTAAATTATTGTTGGGTGTTATGTTTACTAGGTTTCTTTAAGTCAATGCACTTACAAATGTGCAAGGGTGCCTTTTTTTCTTGAGATGAAGTCTCAAGGGCTGTTTTTAAAATATTTATTCCCAACATTTGTTTTAAGTCTTTGTTCTTCGTATTTTTTAGTATCTATTAAAATAGATATATTGAATATACAACATACTGGACCTTGATACTTACCTGTTAGGTGGCAGTGGTCGCGCACCTTTTTATCATCCTCGGTGAATGGCTTCTCACATATATGGCAGAGCGTTGCGGCCTCAAAGATCTCCATCTCCTTAGCAGTCATCGATTCAATGGGTAGAGGGCTAAGAAAAACTGATTCTAAATTTTCCGCAAATTCGTTCAGCTCGCGCACAAAGCACTCGATACAATTATCACCGCGATTGCACTTGAAAAACGATAGTGTGGGGTCATACAAACATTTCAAATAAAAGCCTACACTACACGGAATATGATTTTGATACTTATTTTTATCCCTACATTCTACTAATAAACATTCTAAGTCCGCGTAAATAACAAACGGCGCTTCTACCTTATTCCTATAATTCTTAAATCTAAGTTCCTTCTGTTCCTCGGTTGGCAATCGGATTTTGCAATTATTGAGCTTTTTACAGTCTTCAATGTGATGTTCTAATGCAGCGGGCGAGTAAAAGTAGTTGAGGCAGCGGTCACAAAAGTATTTCACTGTTTTATGTTGCGATACCTGTGATGATAAAAGTCTGGAGAAATTCTTGATCCAAACAAAATGGTAGCTGATTGGTACATGGTGTTCTTCTTCGTCATCTTCTCCATCCTCATCAAAGTATATTAGATGTTCTGGCTCATTAGGAGGTTCACATGTCTCTCCTTCTCCTTGGTTAGATAGGTCGGTAGAACTTTATAATCTTCTTTACCCATTTTGTTCAAAATATAAACGTTCACCGATAAATTATTCTGCCTCTCAAACCGGGGAATCTGTTTTATAGTCATTGGAAATACAATATCATTGAGGTCCAGAACGTTGGAATAGTGAGGGAAATACGTAACACGATGGGGATTATGTTCAGCTGGATACAAAGCTGACGTCACTGCCCAGGCAAAGGAAGCATCGTCCGCGTTTTTTAACATTGATGCAGCCCTCTTTGCGTTTAATTTTTTGTGGCAGTTCAATATAAGAGGATCCCGGCTGAGGCATGAACTTGTTGATGTTATTGGCTAAGTTGGTGATAGCTGACAAAGCCCAACCACTATCCTTTTCTTGGAATTCTTCCAGTTTCTTCAATACTGGTTCCTCGACATTTTGCGTCAACCAGGCGTTAATATCAGTGTCTCGGTAGAAGGAAGCTTTCCTTGTGCTCATGTATTTGAATTCAAATACCTCCTCACCCGCCTTGATGATTTTATATTCACCGCAGGATACGCCGTTGACCTTGAGAGCGGCTTCCTTTTTCAAGGCGTTACTTGATGCGTCGCCGGAAAAGTAGTGTGCAATCACTTAGGAAGTCCTTCGGTTCCTTATGCTTGGTATTAAATATAGCACCTGTCCTAATCCTAAAATTGAATACTTAACTATTGTTATACCTATGTCATGTACAATGACTCTTGCGACTCTTATCCGATTGCGGAAACCTACGCCGTTGGGAAATTGGCGAGTAACATGGTTAAATCACATTGCACACCGTGAATGTACCAATAAAGCGAGAGCTAGAAGGGGTTGACTTTCTGAATCCCAGAGTCAATCCTACAATAGGTACAGAAAATAAGGGATTCTCTATTAAAAATAAGTCAGACATTATTATTAATTAAAACTGTGGGAAAACCTAGAAAAACTGCCCAAATATGATATATTGCTTCACCAAATAGCGATGTAACCATTCACTTATATTTAAACATAGTAAAATCGACTACAGCGAGACTACTAGTTGATACAGGTTCTGACATCAGTCTTCTGAAAATTAGTTGTTTAAAACCCGAGGTTCCCATCAACCATACCGTAATTCTCAATGGTATATACGGAGGGAAAGGCAAAACATTGGGTACCTGCACAGCGAAATTCACAACAGAAGACAATATCGGATGTAAATTTCACCTAATAAAGGATGTCGAATCTATACCGTTCGACGGAATACTGGGTAGAGATTTTCTGTGGGATAACACTCGCATAGAATGTATCGAAACACAACTCGAAATACTCAGACAAAATACGAATCAAAAAGAAATCGTTATTTTCTTTCCGAAAACCACTCGATGCAGGGGCACCCGCCTTAATACAAACACAGCATCTAGGTTCCTAAAATCTACATATAATACTAATAATAAAAAATCTAAAGAACACTTGAACTCGAAAGTAAATACTAATAATAAAAAAACTAAAAAACACTTGAACTCGAAAGTAAATTCTGAAAATTTAACCCAAACAGCTATTAAACCTATTCTAGAAACCCTCTCTAAAATAACCGCAGTAACAAAAAACGCCACGCAAAGTGTGTGTAATTCATCAAAAATATAAGTGGTAAGGATTTTATGAATTCTAATGACTCACTTCCCAAAAACTTTACCCCAGCATTCTGTATTGCCCGTTGCCCAAGCAACAGACACCGATCAGGCTAAAGACGCGATCAGAAACGGTAGTAAAATTAGCGGTAGGGGACTGCCTGCAATCAAAAGTATGTGCAGCACAGGAAATAAGGGAAGATGTGTTCATTGGAAACCCGATAACGAAGCCGAGAGATGCAGAAATTTCAATTCCTATTATCAACACGTCCGAACGCGAAGTTACACTATCAGAAGCACATCCCAAACTACTCCCATTGCAAGACTATCATGTACACCCTCTGGCACAAAATCGCCACAATTCGCCCTTCGACGGCTCCCTAAATGCAGACAAAGTAATTCATTGAAGAAGAATATCACGATATATTATTCCTGGAAGGAGACAAATACCGATACGGTATACCACGACATTCCTTTACTTCAAAAACAGGCCCCTATAAATTAGAGACCATATCGTCTACCAGAAGCTCGTAAACAAATTGTAAATGAACAAGTTGAGGAAATGCTTAAAGATGGTATAATTACTGCTAGCCGAAGTCCATGGAATTCCCCCCTTTTGGTAGTTCCAAAAAAGCCGGGAAGAGACGGGGAAAAGCGCTGGCGAGTGGTAGGTGATTTCAGGAAACTGAACGAAAAAACTGTTGGGGATGCATTCCTATTGCCGAGGATTGAAGGAATCCTGGACCAATTGGGTAACTCCCGATATTTTTCCACTCTCGATCTCGCTAACGGCTATCATCAAGTACCAGTTGAGCCCAAAGATCGGGAAAAGACAGCACTGAGCATGACTTTCAGTGAGTTTACGCGAATGCCTGTTGGTTTAAAGGGAGCCCCAGCCACCTTCCAGAGCCTAATGAACTATGTGCTAACTGGGCTCCAAGGTATCAAATGCTTCGTATATTTAGACAATTTAGTGATTTATGGAAAAAACCTGGCGGACCACAATCAGAAACCGGAAGTATTCGAAAGATTACGAAAATACAACCTCAAATTATAAACAAGCAAGTGCCAGTTTCTACGAAAGGAAGTAGTTCATCTAGGTCATAAATGCAGCAACGAAGGTTGTTACCCAGATCCCGAAAAAATAAAATGCGTATTATACATCCAATACCACAAAATATAAAACAATTACAAAGTTTCCTCGGTCTGGCAAATTATTATAGAAAATTCATACCAAATTTATCCCGAATTGCTGAACCTTTGAATACACTTCTGCGGAAGAGCGAGAAATATGTATGGACTAAGTCGTGTGATGAGACATTCGAACAACTGAAAAGAGCACTAACCACACCCCCAGTTTTAGCTTATCCGGATTTCTCCAAACCCTTCCTGCTTACCACCGATGCTAGTAATGCGGCACTGGCAGCTGTGCTTTCGCAAGGAACTGTTGGAAAAGATATACCAATAGCATACGCAAGCCGTACTCTAAATGCTGCTGAGCGGCGGTATTCAACCAACGAGAAGGAGCTTTTAGCTATAGTATGGGCTGTTAAGAATTTCAGGTATTATCTACTGGGAAGAAAATTTACAGTGTATTCGGATCACCAGCCTTTAAAAGGTGTTTTCAATACTAAGGACCCCACCTCCAGACTAGTAAGATTTCACCACAAACTCTCGGAATATGACTATCACATCGAGTATAAGCCAGGGAGAAAAAATGCAAATGCCGATGCCCTTAGTCGGATTCCAAAACAGGAAGCCGAAATATTTGTAACCACTAGAAGTATGGCCAAGCAAAAGGACATAGAAACAAAGTCCATTCCAGATTATGTGGAGTCTGAGAGCGAAGAACAAAAGGAGACGAAAAAAGATCGGAAAACAATCCCAATCAATAATAATGTTCATACCCCTAGTACACCCACGGAATTTAAAGAAATACTAAAAATGTTCCATACAAGTCCTTTGGGAGGACACCAAGGTGTTGCTAAGACGTATTACCGAGTCAAAAAATAATATCGGTGGCCTAATATGCTTAAGGATGTGGCGGAGTACATCAGGAAGTGTCCTAAATGCCAAAAAAATAAATATTCACCAGAAGGAAGAGCCCCCATGGTGATCACTGTTACTGCCCATAAACCCTTTGAAAAGGTCTACTTGTATATAGTAGGGCCTCTGCCAGTGACCCATCTTGGAAATAAGTACATATTAACCTTCGAAGACAATCTCACACGTTTCATAGATTGCTACGCAATGCCAGATGGTGAAGCGAGTACGGTGGCTAAAGTTTTCTATGAAAAGATCATCACTATATATCAAATACCCGAAAAGGTCATAACTAACCAAGGCTCAAACTTCACGAGTGAATTATTCTCTAATTTGTGTAAATTGCTAGGAATAAAAAAAAATCAACACCTCCGCATACCGCCCTCAGTCAAACGGGGCACTTGAGCGCGCGCATCGACCCCTCGCAGAAGACCTGAGGAATTTTGTCGATGAAAACCCACAGTCCTGGGACCAATGGCTAAGGCAAGCAGTACATGTGCGAAATAACTCCAGGCACAGCAATACTCGTCTCACTCCTATGTATTGTCTTTTTGGGTTCTCGACAGAACTACCCACTGGTTTGAGCAAGAGTCTTCAATCTAATTATAATCATGAATACTACTTTAATATACTTAGATATAAAATTCAGAGAGCTCATCAAATAGCAAGAAAGAACCTCATTAAATTAAACAGACAACGAAAAAGTATTACGATCAAAGAACCCGCGAAATAACTCACAAAATAGGAGAACAAGTACTTCTAAAAAACCCCTGTAGAAATAATAAATTCTCTCCAATTTGGTTAGGTCCGTATGAAATAAAAGATCTTAAAGGAACGGTAAACGCCATCATACAAGTTGGTAGAAAATTAAAAACAGTTCATTATAATAGACTTAAGCCGTACTATTCCCAATACTTAAATAAAAAGGACGAAAAACCTTCATCACTCCAATTTCATCCGGCTCAGCTGATAACGTTTCACCAAGCAAAATAATGCTACTACAAGGAATTACCGAAAGAGCAGGTTGAGCTAATTACAGTAAGCATAGGGCAGAATTATTAGATTAACAACATAGTAACCTTAATGTATAGCTAAATTCTAAAAGAAATTAAAAAAAAATATTTAAAATTAATATTGGTAACAATAGATATCCAAATAACTTTAGAGATATGTACTAGTATTTTATAAATAAATCACCTTAACAAAAAAAAAATAAATTTTTTTTTCACAGAAATCTTAATAGTCATAAGAATTGGGTACATAGAACTAAACCACTGTTTTAGCTCATTATAAAAATAAACAGTCAAAACTCTTTCAATCATATATCAAACTTTATAGACAGATAAGCAAATTCGAAAATTGTAAAGCATCAAATTAAAAAAAAAAAAAATCTAATTGTATTATGCATGTCATGAAATTGTAAAACAAAAAAATTATATTGTAATGCGATACCACCATTCAACCACCGCTAGCTTAATGTGGAATTCTTTCTAAAATTAAAATTTACTTATTTCCAGAAAATTCTTCTTAGAAGAATATTTCTCCTAGAAAGGGGAGGTGTCATGTATAATGACTCTTTCGACTTTTTTCCGATTGCGGAAACCTACGCCGTTGAGAAATTGGCGAGTAACATGATTAAATCACACTGCACACCGTGAATTTACCAATTTACTCGCCGAAATATGAACCGCTTCACCCAACGATGACACAACTGCGAGGTAGGTCAGTACGCGCTCCCAATCAAGGCAAGAAATCTGACTAGGCAAAATATTCGGGTCAGGCCATCCAGAAGAACTTGCGTATTCGGGTCATCTTGCTTGTTGGGCTATCGGAAAAGAATCGAAAGAATTCTTTTCTTCAGAGTGAAATTTGAACATGAGAAGTACGCAGACCTACCGCGCGGCACGGGTGTTTGAGCGGCCGGTGTTAAAAAAAAGCAGTGTCGAAGATTAAAGTAAAAATTGAAAATCGAACAAGTGTTTTCTTTCGTTGGGGTTCACCCAAGATCATACATATATGTATACTAAAGTTTTACTCACCGATCATTAAAGGCAGATTGTATATCTTCCCATTTAACTTGGGTTGAAGTCCAGTTGGCTTGTCTTGAGAAACCAGCACCTGTCATCAGTTTCAAACTTTTCAGCTGGGTACGGTAGCCTTGCACAAGATTGATACCATTGCCTATGTGATGACGCTCACTTGTTTTGGCTGCACTCTTTAAAGCACAATTTCAAAACCATAGGATCTTACTACACTCTTTAATATATTGTTCAGTTATGGAATGAATTGATGTTGATAGCGCAGTGGTCTGTTACGTTCCCACATATCTTTCCCAATTTCATCCCATACCTATTTCCCAACCTCATACACGTGCCTTCATCCTCACGTTGCAACTATAAAATTTTGTACTTAGCAACAATTAAATTCCCACAGTCACCTAATTATTTTCGCCTACACCCAATTTTACCTGCACGAGTTCTCACAATCATCCGATTTTTTGCTATGAGACCCCTGCGTCCGGTGGGTCAACTTACGCGCGATCACGCTGAGCCGCGTGACAAAAATGATTTGTCAGCCGGTTGCATTTCGTTGCTTGTACCGGCAAATAAGTAGCTAATTTTTAATTAAATCACTGAGTCTAGGGGAAGAAAGACAACAATTTGTAATCTTCAGTTGTTCTGTAAAAGTGTTTAAAGTCAATTTAGAAATTGTAATCTTCAGTTGTTCTGTAAAAGTGTTTAAAGTCAATTTAGAAATTGTAATCTTCAGTTGTTCTGTAAAAGTGTTTAAAGCCAATTTAGAAATTGTAATCTTCAGTTGTTCTGCAAAAATTTTTAATCTTCAGTTGTTCTTAATAAAAGTGATTCATGAAAGTAAATCGTTTTTTGGCAATTAACGATCCCTTCAAACCTGTTCGGTAACAGGTCATTGACTGAATTGGAACACTTTGCTTAATTCATCTATTTATACGCAGCTTGGAAATACAAAGTCTGAAGTATATCGAAGGGAAATTTTACCATGTTGAAATGGATTTAAACATAAATCAGACCACGCACGTTGAATCCAGAATCAGTTCTCGGAAATAAGATCACGTGATTCCGAATCCACCAATCAGAGCCTTAGCTACTGATAAGGACTACCTCTACCAACCAAGCAATTCCTAACATGCTCAGACATGATCGCTCGTGAATCAACTCGATGCTATTAAACCTGGAGATAAAAGCATTGTCAGCATAAACAAAGCTTATAAGAACCCCGCCGCCAGATGCCACCCCGGACGTGCTCCGTGCGGAGCTTTCAACACGTCATTGACATTTAAACTGCTCCTAAACGTAGAGGAAAAGCTTTTGATACCGTTTTATGTGAATTTAGACCCGTATGTAAAATACCATAAGAAAACGCGCCAGATCCGGCACATGATAGCTGATGAACCAATTCGATGCTATGCCGCCTAGAAATGAGAGCATCGTCAACATAAACAAGAACCCACTTAACATAAACAAAGCCACCTGCGTAGATGACTCATTATCGGGTACAGATCGCAGCGAAGCCATGAGCACAAACAAAGCCACCTACATAGATAACTTATACTCGGAGAGATATAAGTATCGTCTCTCTCTCTCTGCTCTTGCAGCGTATCTCGAGCGTAGCGGATAGTTTCTCTCTCGGTCTTGATGGTATAACTGCCACCTTCGTTAAGCGTTGTTGTGTTCCTCTTGCCCCTGTTCTTTGTTATTTGTTTAACCTATCCATCTCGACCGGTATTTTTCCGAGATCGTGGAAGCTCTCGCATATAATCCCTCTGCATAAGAAAGGATCTAAGTGCAATATATCGAATTACCGTCTCATTGCGAACCTCTGCTGCTTGGCTAACGTATTCGAATTCCTTATCTGTGATACTCTAAGCTTCCACTGTAAACCTTTTCTACAGTCATTCCAGCATGGCTTCCTTAAAGGAAAGTCTACCAGCACTAATTTGCTTGAGTTCTCTCACTTTTGTCTGAATAATGTTGAAAACGGCAAACAGATTGACTGTGTCTTCACTGACTTCAGCAAAGCATTTGACAGGATCAACCACCGCATATTACTCCTCAAATTATCACTGCTGGGTTTCCCTTCTCTTTTTGTGAAATGGCTCCATTCCTACCTTTCTGGACGCTCCCAGCGTGTATCTTTTCGCGGTGTCTTATCTAGGGAAATTTTCAATACTTCTGGCGTGCCACAGGGCAGTCACTTGGGTCCTCTTCTTTTCGCCATTTTTATCAATGACGTGTCCTTGGTCCTGCCCAACTCAAGAATCCTTTGTTACGCCGATGACGCGAAGATCTTTCGAGTTATCTGTAACGAGCATGACTGTACACTTTTAAACTCTGACCTCACTTCCTTTTTTGAATGGTGTGTGCTGAACCAATTACCTCTAAATATTGACAAATGCACATATATGTGCTTCTCACGCTCCAAACACTTGACATCTTTTATCTATTCTATTGACGGATGCTCGTTACGGAGACTTGACATATTCAAGGATCTAGGTGTCTGGTTGAATAGCCGTTTCTCTTTTGATGACCACATTGACGCCACGGTCCGTAAAGCCAACTCTACCCTCGGTTTTGTCAAGCGCTGGTCAAAGGAATTCAATGACCCTCACGTCACAAGGATTCTCTACTGTACTTTTGTTAGACCAATTCTTGAGTATGCTAGCTTGGTTTGGTCTCCGTCTTGTAGGACTCAGGTGAACCGTATTGAAGCGGTCCAGAGAAGATTTCTTAGGTTCGCTCTTAGAGGTCTTCCTTGGACCAATCCCCTCACATTGCCTCCTTACGTTGATAGACTCAAACTGCTCCCGTTACAAACTCTAGAGCAACGCCGCACTGACGCTAGATTAATCTTCGCCCTAGACTGCATGATGGGTAATGTTAACTCGCCCGAGATTATCTCATTTTTTAGTATTTCAGTCCCCGCACGTTCATTGAGAGACCATTCTTTCTTCCATGTTCCGTTCCACCGCACGAATTATGGCAAATCTGAGCCTATTACGTCAATGTCGCGCGCTTTTAACTGTAGGTACGTCCATATTGACTTTAATTGCTCGAGAGAATGTAAAAAAAATCAGCTTCGTTGCGGTTGATCTAATTCAAAATTGTAGTAATCAGATCACTGATGAATGTGCAATAAATAACATAAACTACTGATGCGAACCCACTTACCATAAACAAAGCCACCTGCATAGATGACTCATACTTGGAGAGATATGAGCATCGTCACATAAACTATTGATACGAACCTACTTACCATAAACAAAGCGACCTGCATAGATGACTCGTACTCGGGTACAGATCGCAGCGAAGCCAGCCCAGCGGACGGGGGGGGGGGGTAAAGCTTTCAGTGGGGAAGGGCAGGGGTAACCAATCCATTACTCAAGACTAAAACCACCACCGCCAGATGCCACCCCAGACGCAAGCCCACGCGGAGCTTTTATGACGTCATTGACCTTGAAACTGCTCCTAGACGTACAGGAGGAGCTCTTAAAATCCAAGATGGCGGAAAATGTGAATTTAGACCCCTATATAAAATCCCATTAGAAAGTGTTCTCTAGCTCCCATAGCTATTCTACTATCAGTCAATCACCTAATATAACAAGGAAAAAATTTTGTTCAGACAAATATCTGAATGTCAGTTTTCGTAAACTAAAAAAACACTATTATTTTTAGTTAGTTATAGTTAGTTTAAAAAATTAATTTCGAAAAATAAAATTTACTGCAATAATAAACGTTTAAATAAAATTTGTTTCTCTGGCGAAATTAACTGTGCACTTACAGTTAATCATCTTCCAGTAACATACATGCTACAGTAACTTTGTTATATTGTCAAAAAACATTGAGTTTTATTTTGGATGGCTTTGCTCCTAGCATCGATATTAAGGAAAATATTTCAAATGTTTTCGGAAGTGTCAAAAAACTAAAATGTTTACGATAAGGAGTGGCATTCCATTGTGAGGCAGTAAAAATTCAAAATGAAATATAAACGCTATAAATCCGCAAAAGCCAGTGGCGCTGGCTATGTGGCTTTCGCAGGTTTATTCAACCTTAAAGTTAAACGAGGAAATAGCACTAGTTGGCGACTAGCAAAAAACTCTGCTATTCAGAAATTCGTAAAATAAACAAATTTCAAATAAAAGGAACAGTATAGGAAAACTCGCTCCAGCTAACGCATCTGAAAAGTTGCCCGTTCAATATATTTTGTGAAAAGATTCAAATGTGGGCAAAATGGTCCGCAGACCTAGTAGCCAGGCACCTGGATTGTATTTTGTGCTTTATCAGAAAAGCGAGTGGCCTCACGCTTTTCCCATTCAGTTGCTAAGATAAATTTGTCCAAATTATTTGTGGATTTATCTCTATTTCTCCTACAATTGTATTCTCTGCGAGGACATAAATCAAAAAAAATATATTCCTTTGAGTCTCTCAACAAAAGGTTGAGTGAGACTCCGCCTGGGCGGGAGATTTGCTCAAGGCAATATTTTATACCCTTAAAGCATTAACAAATTTCTGTGCGGGTGTAGTGCTTCTAGCGCTACAAATAATGCGGTGACTTGTTCACCCCCGCCCCGGAACGTGCTGTTGTATCGAGCATCTAGCTACTGGATGAACCCTGCCACGCTGAGCACCCGTGCTGCAAACAAAGAGTGCTGTATTCGGCTTAATCCCGAACTTAAAGTCCTAAGTTAAACATGAATTCACCTGGGAAAGCACTCTTAATTGGACCCTTAAGAAAATCCTCGGGCCGCTTCCTCGAGTTTAAATTTTACGCTTTCCCTAAATCTAATTGCACTTTAATAGCATAAACTTAAACAGACTTTCATCAGGAAGACACGTCTTAGTTAAACAGTCTTGAAAGCCTTCCAGGTGCGCACAAAGTGGCGCGTTGTGGTGAGCAAACTGAATACCTGCTACATATTATCTTACATAGCTCGGTGCTCGGCGAATCGTCAATTGCGAATTTGGCGCACCATCTTCGCATAGAAGAAGTAATTTTCACGATGGCTCCGCCTGGCTTTTAAGATGCATTTTTGGAAAGGGCTTGGATATCTAAATGGGCTCCTTCACAGCCGAACACTTCGACAAAATGCAGTATTTGATGTGCGAGCATTTTACCTACGGAACATTTGTTGTCCTGAAACAAGGTGTTCACAATCCTGCAAGTTTTAAGCCAACACTAATAACGCATTTTAATTAATTATTTTTCTAGTACAGTCACACAAACTGAAATACCTCAAGATAAATAGGAAAGTTCAGTGCAATAATACGATAGTACGATATCAAGAGTTGAAATTAAAAAGAGTTTGCCCACTGCGTTCCAATTCAATTATGAAATATGTTGGCTTTTTTTAATTATTTAAATATATTTTAGATAAATTCGTCTTACCCAACAGTTTAAAGTTTGTAAGAATTTCAGGGAAGTACAGGGTTGGTCATCGTATCGATTATTGTCATTCTAATCACATATGTTAGTAGATATGTGTTTCCAGAATTTTCTGAGTTTTATAAACTTCTGGGGCATTTTATAAGAAGCCGTTATGTAGGTTTATTCACAACCACATTTATAGTAATATAAAATAAATAATGAATAGTTTCTTATGTCGGTAGATCAGAGGTATACCACTCCACTCCACGTACTTGTTCTGCCAAACTATCATTTTTACAGAAAAACGGAATTCTACTCATTATAACTAAGGCGTACTTGCTAAACTATCGCTTTAACGGAAAAGTAATTTTCTACTAATTATAACTGGGGAGGACTATTTTCCTAATGGCTTTGAGTCACTATGTAGACGAGAATAAAATATTCAAGATTTCTGTGTTTGAAAGTCACTCTTACAGTCCCACGGCAAAATGTAATTTTTATACTTGTATTTACAGGTTTGAAAATTATTATGATTAATAGATCATAAGGAAGGAATTTTTTCCCAGTAATAAGTAGAAGGTAATTTTTCTAAAAAACTGATAGTGTAGAAGAAGACTCTTATTTTCTTTGCCAAGCAAATTTAGTACGGGTTTCGAAATAATTTGCTGTCCTGATTGCAGGAAAATTAATTAAATTTTCTTATCTCTACCTCTAATACTTCGATTAGACAAAATAGTTAAACTTCCCAAGTAGTAACTGCCCACAGCAAAAGATCCCTAAAGCCAGCCGCGACACTGAAAAACACCACTTACACTCCCACCTGAACCCTCCTTTAAAATATTCAAATTTCAAAATCAAATCTTAATTTCACACAGCTGATCGTAAAATCAGCTGTTCAATAAGCGCCATGTACCATGGAGGCAAAAGTCCTTCAACTTATTCTAGATAGTACCGCTGTCAGTGCACCTCACTTCACAGCTTCTCACTACTTGACTAAGGCTGTCGCCCACTATATATAAGCGGCTCGATCAGTCAGTCGAGCAGCAGTTGCAAGATTGAGCTTCTAGGGTATTGACCTAGAAGTAAAAGGGAATTGACCTTACAATCTGACCAGCTCATTCCTCTTCCAAGCGTATTGAGCTTAAGTCCCATTCTTCATATAGTTAACGTGTTGAGTTAACTATTCCTACATAGCGTACTGAGCTATTCCTCATAGTTAACGTATTGAGTTAACTATTCCTATATAGCGTGCTGAGCTATTTCCTCATAGACAACGTATTTAGTTGACTATTCCTACGTAGCGTGCTGAGCTATTTCTCACAGTCAACGTATTGAGTTAACTATATCTGCAGCGTATTGAGCTATTCTCTTTCACGTTAACGTATTGAGTTAACTAAAAACTCTCTCCGACTAGCGTAGTGAGCTACCCAAATTTTCAGACCGCAGGCACTCAACGACGTCAACTCAAGCTGGAATAACGACATACATATGGACTAACTACCTTACTCTTTTTGCGATTTACTTGTGTAAATAAACTAGTATCTATTTAATTGAGTAACTTAATCTGCTAAGTTTAATTTTAATTTCAGTTTAATTAAATACTTATAGGTACTTACGCAAACCTCGCGACAAGCTTTTATGATCATATAAATTGTGTATAATGAGGCTATAAGTTGATAGTTAAAATTTTAAAGGAAAATTTCATTTTCTTCTTTTTAGAGCATTTAAATAAAAGCCTTTTTTAAAAAAGATTTTTTTGCTTTTAATTTTTTACTTTTTAGTTATCGCTGACTAGGTTTCTGAGTCTGATCATCTCATTCAACGCATCATTGTTGCAAGGTCGTTTCCCGGTTAATTTCGAACAGTCTAGGTCTTCAATAAGGAGACCTTCTAATGATTTTACCCTACTTAAGGCCACTTATGCTTGACCACCATCAAAGAGCTTCGAGCCTAAGTAAACAACGGAGTGGTCGACAGTACTACCCTGCATTTTGTGTACTGTGCTACCTCAAGAATAATCAAGGTCTCTACACCAAATTTCAGGTGGATTAGAGCAACGGAGCTTATAATTACCATCTTTTTTTTAACCTGCATTTTTATTCTCAGCGAACCCTTTCATTTAATACCCATACTATAGGAAAGCATAAAAAACTTCAAAAGTCCGCCATATTGGATTAAGAGTGATGTCAGAATATTTTTCTAACTATTCCGCCATCTTGGACGGTCCGCCATATTGGATTTAGAATGACGTCACATAGCTTATCGTGTATTGCCATCCAAACTAAACGTGTATACACAATTTCAGCTCAATCGGTTGAAGATATCTGCTTCAAAATTGAGTAGCAAGATTCCACCCGAACAAACATACATACATACATTGCAAGTTAAATAAAAGCTTTTAAAATAGGCAGTCATTGAGGACTGCCGACAGAAGTGAAAACTTAAAACTATGAAATAATAGTGGTTTTTGAATATTCAAATTAATTTTAGTATCAAAAATTAAAATTTCATAATTTGTAAATTAAACTCATTAACATTAGTCTAGTTTTCACTTCGAGCAACAATTATATACATTTTTATGTGGTTTATTTATTAATCAAAACAGTACTTAAGTTATTTGTTATTAAATCATTCCATTATATTCTAAAAAGGATACAACAGTACATATAGACACTAATGTAAGAAACAAAAATGTTTGATTGGAATTTATGTAAATATCTTGTAAAAACCACATCCATCGTCGTTTTATATTTTGCAGTGGTGAGTTTTCGATCACTGGACGGACATAGGGGCATTTCACATGAAGCGGACAACGAAAAAAATGTGAAGTCCTGTATTTTGTTTATAATTGGGTTAATTGTACTTCTATGGGACCTGAATAAATTACATGATTATTTTTATTTTTTTTAAGCCTAGTTACCAATTTATGCGACTTCAAAGAATTGGAAAAATTTGAGGAACGGATTTTTCGAATGCTATTAATACAGTTAATCAAATGGATTGAATAATAAGTAAGTGTTTATTGGGGAATATTAATTGTTTTTCTTAGAAATTAATTAAAATTTGAAATTGGATTTTTTTTCCCGTATAGTAAACCTACAGTCACACTAAGGAACCGCTCAGTACAACGCGCCATGCGGCAGCTCCCTACTTTAGTTCATATTTTCCAAACGAATCGAGATATCATTCTAAACCTTTTTGCATAATATTTTTATACCACAAGCTATATTCTTTTTTAAAAATAAGAAATTTAAAATACATACGAAGTTGGCAAAAATCAAATATTTAATATTAACTTCCGGTTTACTATACGAAAAAAAAATCCAATTTCATATTTTAATTAATTTCTGAGAAAAATAATTAATATTCTCCAATGAACATGATTTACTTATTATTCAAACCATTTGATTAACTGTATTAATAGCATTCGAAAAATCCGTTCCTCAAATTTTTTCAATTCTTTGAAGACGCATAAATTGGTAACTAAGCTTAAACAAAATAAAAATAATCATGTAATTTATTCAGGGCCCATAGAAGTACAATTAACCCAATTATGAACAAAATCCTTGATGTGACAGTTTTTTCGTTGTCCGCTTCACGTGAAATGCCCCATAGTCAAACCTAATGTTTCATTCAAAAATTTATTTAATGGGATATTTGTAGCTTCAAAATAATCAGTGTACCAATTTTTATTAAAATACCTTAAAATCAATACATTTTGGCGCCATATAGGGTTCGCCATCCTGGATATAGAAATTTTGTAATATTTTGTAATTAGTGGCCTCAAAACAATCATTGTATGTACTAAGTTTCATTAAAATCCGTTGAAATCGAAAAATTTTGATCGCCATCTTACAAGAAAACGTTCTCAGGTGTGTCTCACCGATTTTGATGAAATTGAAATATATTATGGAGTACCGAAAAATAAGAGACACGTATTGTTTTTTATCTGAGGATACGCACATTTGGAGAGTACTTTTATTTATTGTTTTTTTTTTTTTTTTTTTAAATTGGTGTATTTTTCAAAAGTTTGTCCGCCATGTCGGATCTGTCATTTTGAATTTTTTAAATTTAACATCAGATTCGTAATCAGAGACTCCAAAAACCCTTAATACTGGTTTTCAAGAAAAAACTGATGTCTGGAAGAATATACATCATTTACGTATTAGTGCTAAGGGTTGCTTACCCCCTTGAGGACCTTTTTTTACGAAAACCTAGAAACACGTCAACTTTATTTTTCAAAATCGTATGTAAAAAAATACTTTTCAATGATTTTTAACTGTTATTTTTGTGACGCAAAAAAAAAATTGTTTTTCTGCAATAAAAAATAAGGGTTGCCACCCCCAGGAACCGGATTACTTACAAAAGGTTAGTATATTTATGAGACATCATTTCCATTTTGTTTCATTCCAAAAAATTAGAACTTAAATTTTTAAGGAAAAACTGGTGATTTCACCCGCTAAATGTGCGTATCCGCAGATAAAAAAAATACGTGTCTCTTATTTTTCGATACTCTATAACATATTTCAATTTCATCAAAATCAGTGAGATACCTGAGAACGTTTCCTTGTTAGAATTGTAAATTTTGATAACATTAAAAAGGAACCATACACAGAATGTATTGAAATCAGGTTTCCGGTAAAAATTTTTATATTGCAGTATGTTGTGCATTTTGATCCCCTCATCAAAATTGTATATGGCACCAAAGTTATAGGGCCCCAGGATTTCGAGATATATCCTGATTACTATCACCACTTTGTGGTTGTACCTGATGTGGCAATGGTACCGGAACAGCAGAATAACTCTGCGGGAACGCATTTCGGGAGAACATGGTAAATGCACAAGTTGTAGCATTTGTCCCTGGCAATCCGGTGGTGACTTTCAAGGTCATTTAGACGTAAAATTGATTTTCTTGAATGTGAAGGCATACTTTTGAAACTTGAAATGGAAATTTAAACTCCACAAATTCAAAGTACAAAAAACTCCACTAGCGTTGAATAGCTGCAAAACTTGATGGGGTAAGAGAAAAGTATACTGCTACGGGTTTCATTAATGAATTCTGATATTCCCTCTAAGGAGACATCCAAGAGACTGATATGCTAAACTTACGACGTCCCCTCAGAGGGGACATCCGACTGCAAAGAGTTAAAAGTAATATCATTTTGTGAGATTTCATCGTTGGAACAGAATGAATCTTTCATAAGCTCACTATTATAATACCTGTTGTTTTCGGTAAACATTCCTACTTGAGTATTCATAATAGTGTAACTTCATATGACGTGTAATATGGCTCAAAGACAGAACTGTTTCGTTTGTAATGACTTATATCCCGAACGTACTATGCGTTTGATAAGCAACTATGGTACAGAAAAAAAACAGATTACCTTACATTATCGTCATGAATTGAATTATCCTGCAGCTGAAATAAATAACCAGTTTCGTACTTATATCGAATGTAACGAAATACTCCGCCGGGATTTAGAGCCGTTACAACACCCGAGGGGAAGGGAGGAGGGGTGTTCACTCAACGTCATGTCTGAATTTCCATTTCCGAGTCCAAAAGTAAGCCTTCCCATTTAAGAAAATAAACTTTAAGTCCAAATGACCTTGGAGGTTAAAGTCAAGGTCAAATCCAAGGTCACTGCCGGATAGCCAGGGACAAATGCTACAACTTTTGTATTTACCATGTTCTCCCAAAATGCGTTCCCGAAGGTTATTCTGCTGTTCCGGTACCATTGGCACACCCGGTACAATCACAAAGTCGTGATAATAATCAGGATATATCTCGAAATCCTGGGGTCCTACAACTTTGGTGCCATATAGACTTTTGATGAGGGGACCAAAATACACAACAACTGCAATATAAGAAAATTGAACGGAAACCGGATTTCCATACATTCTGTACGGGTTTCTTTGTGGCCTTAAAGTTATCATCCTACCAATTTTCATTAAAATCCGTTGAAATCTTGAATATCTAGTTATATATATCCAATCGTAGAGTGGGGAGACGATGTCGGTGTCAGTGACGGCCGCCGGGAACTCATAAGATTTTACCCATCCAAAAATTGCTACCGTGCCTATAGAAGTTGTCACTTAAAAATGTTCAGAATATTATAAAACCGTATGTACATATGTTATTTCGGTCGATAACACATCGATTTATAGAGATGAATGAGAGAGAAAAAATTATGTACTTACATAGACTATATAGCTAAATGTGTGGGGTTACGCTTTAAGGTAGTGCAGCTTTTGCGGGTTGGAGATTTTCGGAGGAAGTGAAATAGAATAAGAGGTATAAACAGCAGTTGAGATGTCACGGGTTGGTAATAAAAGTAAAATATTTATGAAAAAAGACGAAACTCTAATGATATTACAAAAATTCTTGAAAATTGAAATATATTAAGTTTTGGTAACTAATTAAAAAAATATATATACATATATATATTGTAAGGTCCTATTTTTTAAACTTTATGGGTGACTACACAAAAATATAGTTAGTGTGTAAAGAACTCCGATTCTACTCTCTGTATCTATTTTATGAATTCTTGCTGTATATTTTTATTATATTAATAAATTAATAAACTAAAGGGAAGGAGAAAATTTAATTATTAAATATTCCAGTTTTTCCTTTTTTATAATAATATTTTATTTTAGAATATTGTAGCTTTTAGCTAATTTATTTATAGCTAATTTAATTTAATTTAACTTTTAAAAATATTATCCTCCGAAAACAAAATTTTCATGTTTTCTTTATAAAAGCCACTTCTCTCTAAAAACTCGCCTACGCAAACCTACTACAATTTTCCACTTCTTTTCAAATGCTACTACGTTAATAATCCGAGGCGTGACGTAGTACATTGCAGCCACATTACCCCCCCTTCCAGTTGACCGAAGGTTTAAGGAAAAAAAAATAAAATTTATAAATGGTTCGAACGCCTCGTGAAGGTGTTAATTGTGTCAATTTGATCTAAATTGTTCCGAACATTTTTTATGATGTGTTAAGAGCACTGGCCTCTTTTTATGTGATGCTGCACTAAATGGATAATTTTTTAGGTTTGTTTTATCCACTCCATTCGTAAAGCAAGGTTGTAACCTATTTAAAGAAACTTTAACATTTCCCCATTTAATTAAAATTGTAAAATAATCTTTAAAACGCGAAACAACTTTAAAAGGTCCTTCATAAGGAGATTGAAAAGGGACTCTAGTGGAATCAGCACATATGAAAACCTGCGAGCAATCATCAAGCTTTTTAAATTTAAAAAATTTAGGCAGTGTATGATTTGAGGCCTGCATTGAATGTTTTTTTTTAAATTGATAACGGAATCGCTCTGGCAGAAAGAACTTGAAAATTTCCGTTGAAAATCATCAGCTAAACGGATGCTCTCCCCATAGAGTAATTCTGTGGCTAGGAACTCTTCCCTAAATATAGTCCTTAATCCATGCAGGACGAATAGTGGCAGCTGTTGTCGCTGTAATCTATAATAGTGACTTTAAGTGTGCGGTGCCACCTTTCAATAAATCCGTTGGATTGTAGGTGATAAGCAGTAGTTTGGTTGTGTTTGAAACCAAGTAATTTGGAAAGTTCCTTGAATAGTGAGGATTCAAATTGTCTACCCTGATCTGTAACTATAAATTTAGGAATGCCAAAAAGATATATCCAAATTTGACAGATTTGGCACACGTCTCGGCTGAAATATTAGCTAAGGGTATTGCCTCAGGCCATAGAGTGAATCGATCGATTACGGTGAGACAATACTTAAAACCTTGAGACTGTGGAAGAGGACCAATAATGTCTATATGAATATTTTCAAATCTATTTGAAGTAACCGAGAAAGAACTGAAAGGGTTTTTAACATGGCGAGAAATTTTACTTCTTTGACATGCTAAACAACAACGACTCCAATTATTGCTTTGTTTGTTCATAAACGGCTTAAAGTATCTAGCAGTAACCATTTTATTCGTTGTTCGAATGTTGATATGTGCTAAATTATGAACCGATTTGAAAACATCAAAACGAAAAAATTCCGGAATGAAAGGTCTTGCTCGAGAATTTGAAATTTCACAATAAATTTCTTTGTCACTCCCAAGAATATGTAGAATTTTCCAAAAATTCTTCGAAGTCTGCGTCAGATTCTTGGTCCAAAGCAATAGCTTGAAAATCTATTGAACTTGGTAAACAGAGTTCTTCAACACGCGACAATGTATCTGAAACAATATTATCTTTTCCTGAAATGTTTCTAATATCCGGTGTGAATTGTCCGATAAAATCCAAATATCGAGCTTGTCTAGGAGAGGCTTTTTCTGTATTTTGTCTGAAAGCGAACACCAGAGGTTTATGGTCTGCAAAAAGTGTAAAGTTTCGACCTTCTAAAGAATATCAAAAATATTTTACAGTTAAATAAGCACCCAACAATTCTCTCTCATAAGCACTATATTTTGACTGTGCCGTATTTAATTTGGTCCAGAAAAATCCTAAAGTTAGCCAAGAATCATTCACTCTTTGATGCAAAGCGGCTCCAATGGCAAAATTGGAAGCGAGACTAGCGTTAATATCAGGAAATACTAAAAGAGTAACATCTGAGAGTTGTACTTTGGAGTCTTGGAATGCCTTAAGTGCTTCTGTAGTCCATTCAATTTCTCTAGAACCATCTTTTTGATTTCCAATAAGGTATCCGTTTAGAACTGATTGGTGTTCAGCAACAAGACGCACAAAACGACGGTAGAAATTTACCATGCCAAGAAAACGTCTTAGTTTTTTAACTGTAGAAGTCTGTTTAAAATGTCTAATAGCCTCGACTTTATCTAGAGTAGGTTTAGTACCTTCTGAATTTATAAAATGACCAAGAAATTCTACTTTTTCTTTCATTAAACCATGATCACGAAAACGTTGAAAAATTTGTTTCAAATGAATTAAATGTTCTGCTTCAGATTTTGATGCAACTAGAATACCATCGAGATAAATAAAGCAAAATGATAGATCTTGAAGTACCGAATGAATGAATCTTTGAAATGTTTGAGCGACATTGCAGACTGAAAGTCATTCGTGTACATTCAAATAGTCCAAGAGGAGTGAAAATTGCTCTTTTGGGTATATCTGCCTGTTCCACAGGAATTTGATGATAGGCTTTTGTGAGATCTAAAGTTGAGAAAAATTTACAATCTCGCAAATTATGAGAGAAATCATAAAATAGTGGAATTGGATATCGATCTGGAACTGTAACGGCATTAAGACGTCTATAACCTCTGCAAGGTCCCCAATCACCATTGTTTTTTGGGACCATATGAATTCTTTTTTAGCCAATAAAAGTTTCTCCGGAGAGAGACGGCGAACTTTGGATACAATTGTCTGCTGGGATGTAATAATCCCTGAATAAAACTGAGCCTCAAGACGATCGAACCAAAGATGGATGTGGTAATGCATCACAACCTGCATTTGCCAAGCGCAATAATTTATAATAGATACCAACGTCTGAGAGCATAATTGTAAAACGAACACGTTATACCACTACTTTACAGAGTTATAATTACAAAATAAATTATAACAATTTTTTATTATCTCATTGTTATACTTAACCTTCAGAACAAAATTTAGTTGATTGATTAATAATTTAATAATGATGATAATTATAATAAATTTAACCAAACAAATTAATTAAATTTTGTTTTTAATTATGGCTATTTAACCATATATTATTAGTTATAATAATAAGCCGTAAGTAGCGAGTAAGACAACCACACTATTTGTAGAGATTTTGTTCGATTTGAAGTTTAAATTCATAGTTTCTTTATTTCAATATTCTTATGTTGGTAGCAGATTTTTTTTTTTTTTTTGGCAGTCAACGCCATTTTTTTTCTTTCAAGTTTAGTTTCGGGTTACGTGTCTTGGTGAGCGGATGAAAATTAACAAGTTGTAAGATTAAGTGATAAATAAATTATCCTAATAGTTAATTCCGTTCTATTGTTGTTATTTGATCCACACCTCCAACACTATTATTATTATTATTATTATTATTTTTTTTATTATTATTATTTATAGCGGGTCGTTAAGTTACTCTAGGTACCTCTCGATAGCAAGCGCGACCTGAAAGATCTATTGTGCTAAACCCCTCTCGATTAGACCCTATCCAATTGAAGGTCGTTGAAGTAGGCTATGGTACTCTGGGGCGTCGCATTCGACACATCTGCCGGAGCGATGATAGACGCTCCGAAGTGTGTCAGCCTTTGTCGACATAAGGCCAGACAGTGGCAGAGTACATGCTCTGCTGTTTCCTCTTCTTCCAAACAGAATCGCAAGTGTCATCATCCTCTACACCTATCTTTTTAAGATGGTATTTTAGGGCACAGTGTCCCGTTAGTAGGTCGGTGATGATTTTTAGATCCGGCTTGTTGAGCAGTAAGATTTTCCTCGTCCTCTGTTCTGAGGGGTCGATGAATCTTTTTGCTTGTCTTAGTCCGCTTTGATTATTATTATTTGAAGTAGGATCTGTAATAGCTCCTGGCAAGGCCACAGTAAGGCTCTGGTCCGATGAAACCGGATTTAGTTCCATTTCTGGCAAGTTCATCCGCCTTCCCGTTACCAATTATTCCTTCATGGCCCGGTACCCAGGCTATGGTAAGCCTGTTGGACTTTGCAAGTATTTTTAATGTTGACAGGCAACACCAAACCAGATCTGACTCTATGGTATAACTAGAGAGCGCTCTAATCGCTGCTTGGCTGTCCGTCAAAATCCATATTTTAGCACCTCTCATTCCCTTTTCTATGATGGTTCGGGCGCAGGTATCTATAGCAATTATCTCAGCCTGAAATATTGTGGGAGTTCTCCCTAAGGCCAAAGAGATCTGACAATTGGGTCCGTAGACACCAGCTCCGGAGACAGCCACACTAAGTAACCGCTCAGTACAGCGCGCCATGCGGCACCTTCGTACTTTAGTTCATATCTTCTAAACGAATCGATATACCATTCTAAAGCTTTTTGCATAATATTTTTATACTACAAGCTATATTTTTTGGTAAAAATAAAAAATTTATAAAAAAGGGAAATTGGAAAAAATCAGATTTTTTATGTTAACTTCCGGTTTACTATACGAAAAAAATCCAATTTCAAATTTTATTTAATTTCTAAGAAAAACAAGTAATATTCTCAAATAGGCATAAAATACTTATTATTCAATCCATTTGATTCACTGTATTTATAGCATTCGAAAAATCCGTTCCTCAAATTTTTCCAATTCTTTGAAGTCGCATAAATTGGTAACTAAGTTAAAAAAATAAAAATAATCATTTACATTTATTCCGGTCCCATAGAAGTACAATTAACCCAATTATGAACAAAATCCAGTACTTGACATTTTTTTATATGAGAAATGTGTTTTCTCTCTAGAGATTTTCAAAGCCTGTAACGATTTCAACACATAATAAAATAAAAATGGCGGGTAATATCAGTAAAATGTTTGCAAAAAGAAAAAGGGTCTTGCTAATCTGGTCTGCCAAATTGTGCTAGGCTTTATTAAGTAGAAGGAAGCAGTTGTCAAAATTGCAAGAGATAGGAATTTAATTCATCCAGCTGAAAAAATCATAGACTGGCTTTGCAAGCAAATAGGTACTACAATTCTATAAAGTTTCAGCAGGTAGAAACTAAATTGAGTAAAACGTAAAACACCAGTTCTAAGACTATAGGGCTCTATTATTAATCCTAATTATTGCCTTTCAGTTCGATTTTTTTTGCGGGCATATTTTTAATTTTTCTAGTTAATAACTATTTTATTTAAAGAATTAATTTACTTGATTGTCGAAAAATCTGCTATGAGACGCAAAAATATAAATACGTATATGTAAAGTCTGTTAGTAAATAAATTAAAAAATAATACTGATTTTATCCGTCAACATTTCTATTTATAATTTTAGAAATTAGTTAATTAATCGTTTAAAAAATATTACTGGTAGATTTTTAAGAATGCAGATTTTTCATTTAAAAAAAAATACGAAAAATACTTCTTCTCTCCTCAGACACTACTCTCGAATCAAATACTTATAGTCAATTTATGGCGGTTTCAATATAGGGGCAGAATATACACTCACAATGCGCTAAACATTGAATGGTTTTTTCTGTATACAAAAAATACCGTGCCTGACGCCCGTTTCTCTGCGCTACCGACGCAGCGCTTTTGAGGGTTAGCTTAGCGGTGCCTTACTTGCGTTCACATTTTCTAACCTAGCTCGGGCAAATATTAATTTAATCACTAGCATGTAGTTCATGCTTTCCCCAACAGATGGCCGTTTCAAGCCGGACGATAGCACCACTGGTGACCGAGTAACTAATGCCTACTCTCCAATGAGCAAGCCAACCACGACCCAACCACAAAAAGTACTGCTACCTTTCCTTCTCATTATAAAATAAATCTCCCGTTTCGCTTGTGTTTTGGTGGGCATGCTCTAGCTTTTCGTTCGTATTGGTTAACTCATTTGAATTGCCTGAAGAAATTCAGTCGATTTTTAGTACTGGTTCTGAGCCTAGATACATATTTAGTACCTGAAATCTGTCAAATCTTAAGAAAAAGTGAGGTTAAAGTGTTTAAAAAATTGGCGCCAAAAGTGAAAGAGCATTTTTAAGTGGAAATGGTATTTATTTGGAGTATTAAGTAAAAAAGGATGAAATTTATAAACATCCTTGTTCATAAATTACGAAATATAAATTTCTGCCTGTTCCATTTCACTCCCGATTAAAACAAGCAGAACGTTTTACAACTCACATCTACATTGATAAAGATGTGTACGAACGCATTTTGTCAGCCAACTGATAAGTGGTTGGTTTGTGGTTGGCTTGCTCATTGGAGAGTAGGCATTAGAATCGAAAACAGACCTGTCGCTGGTCAATATAAGTCGCCTGCGGTCTGTAAGCATGGCAACATATATCGCCTGCGGCTGCGAAAGGGTTAATTAAGAATTTCAAAAATTTTATCATAAAGCACCTCGTCGGTAAATTCACTGCAGTGAACGTATTGTATTTTTTTTTTTTTTTTGTTAAGACGAACTCTAGGGGGAGTTGGGGTACGATACGATTTTTTATTGACCCAAAAAAAAAAACTACACATTGATAGTAATACCAATAGTCCGGGAGTCGCTTGATTTTGTGTGCAGTCGATAGTTTAGATATGGCTAAGCGTCAGCTCTCAAAATCGTGGTGTACCTGGCTGTGAGAAAATGTCAATTATGTGATTCAAAAGTGATTTCAGTCGCTTGAAAATTTGTACAACAAATGTTTTCATGATAATAATAATTATAAAAAAAAGTCAGCTGCGTAGGCAATGTAGGATTATACGTCAGCCGGTTATATAAAGCTGTATAAAAAAGTATTGATGTAAAGTCATTTCAGGTTCAATGAAATTTATACAGCTAACTCTTTACATCATTAAAATGATAAAAAAAAATCATCAGCTATTCTTTCAATGGGGGTAACACCGTAAGCTGAGGTACTATAAGTGCTGAGCGAGCTAATCTGAGTATGGTGCAATCTAATGTATAATTTATTATTAGAAATTTCGTGAAACTTTTTTTGTTTAATTTTCCAAGCAATAGGCGTTGTTTTAATTATCTTGCATTAGTTAATTTCAAGCACTGTCCGAGCGTAAACCTAGTATATCTATTATATTATTTGAATTTATGATTTGAACGTTTAATAAATCTTTATGAACTAATTTTCTCACTATGTATAAATCTAGATGGTAATCCGACCGTTGTGCTGCCTGTGATAATATTTTTGATTAAGTGCGTTGTTAACTTATATCGATCACCTTAGAATCTTGCGAAATCACGAATACCATATCCAACACACAGATCAAACCAAAAGACGTTAGTTTAATAAGATTCGAAAAAGAAAACACACCATTCGAAAAGTATTCGAAAATATCCATAGAAAAACTTAATACGAAATATAAAATCTTTGAAGTGATCTATACCGATAGATCCCTTCAAAGTACAAAAACACGATTCACCAAAAAATCTACCAGAAAACAATTCTATTGCCTAATACTAGCACACTAAACGCAGAACTAATATAGCATAGAAAAGGCAATAGAATATGCACGTAACCGGAATAGTTAAAAAAAATATCTTAATCTGTACCGACTTACTAAGTTCCGTACCAATAACATGCAAAATGTACCTAATCCATCCGAACTCTCTAAGAATAAAAAAATTAGCACAAACATCTAAAAATAAAGTCTGCACCCATAATGCGGATCCTAGGACACAAAAATATAAGAAAAAAAACGGCGCAGACTCTTTGGATAAGAACTCTATCACACTACACTAATCTTATAAGAAGCAAAATTGACTAGGAACGGAAAGAAGAATGGCACCAAGTATCTGAATCTAACAAATTAAAAAAAAGAAACAAAAATAAAGCAAGAATGGAGAAGTCTAAATCTACTAAATATAAGAGATTCATTTCAAATTACAAGACTCAGAATAGAACACTGCTTAATAACTCACAGGTACATATTCAAAAAGGAAAAATCTCCGAAACTTGTCGGCAACTAAGACCTAATAATTTTACATATTTTGACTTCTCCAATATGTAAGTTAACGAATTTAATTAGCGAAGAGTTAAAAAAAATTATGTCCACTCGCAACGAACCACAAATTTATTCTGAATTCCTATTCTAGCGCTTACAATAATTATGATTTTTACAGCTAAGCATTATAAATTTCTTAAGTCTAAGCAATTTTTAATATTAAGTTGCTGCATCGGCGGGAGTGGCGGCGGCGCGTGTACTGTAGGTCGGTAACCCCGGATGCGGGTCATGTTAACTATGCGGGTCGTGTTAACTCCTCCTTCCTGAAATATCTCCGTCCCGCTGATTAGATGTTGAGCTTGATTGGCCTGAGGTCCTGGAATGACTCGGAGATCACCGGGAATGCGGTTGGATGGACGATTTTCGGGAGCAGTGCCGGTTTTAGCACTACCAGCGCCCTGGGCGAGATTTCTACGGCGCCCCCTATCTGCCATTGAAACAGTAGGTAATGGGTCAGTTACCTACTTGAAACGCATACGAAAAAAAGGCAAGGGATATAATGAAATAACCATTTATTAAAAAAACTAATAAAATTTCTTTTCCTTTCTATCGGCAAACTCTTTTATTAAGACATCAAGGTCTATGTTTTCCGCAATTTCATTTTCGATTGACAAAATTGCTAAGTTTGTCAATCTAGATTGAGATATTGTGGATCGCAGATAGGTTTTTATCAGCTAAAGCTTAGAAAAACTCCTTTCCCCACTAGCCACAGTTACAAGTATAGTGATCAATATTCGCAATGCTATCCATTCATGTGGATACATACAGCTCTTGTAAGTTGCGATCTTTGATAAAATTTAAAATAAAGACAGGATTAACCACATTCTGATCAGGCAAAAAAGATTTTAGACTTATGAGTTCATCGCACAACATACAACCATCTATACCTGATTTAGAGTCTACAGTTAATTTCAATTGGAGATCACTACAGAGTTTGAGAAGGTCTAGTTTTTCCGGAATCTTTTTTATATTGTACAAAAAAGACCAAGATTCCCAGTATTCATTTAACTGTTCAAATCTTTCATTGAGTGAATTTATGGTAGTGTCCAAAAGACAATTGAAAAATTCAACTTCAAATTTCTTTTCTGGAGAAGTTATAGGCTCATCGCGAGTAGTTTCACCAGCTTGGCGTTTAACACGTCGAATTCTTGTCGTCGTTCTAAACATAGGTTCAATTCCAACTCCTTCGCAGTTAACCCGTTAATGGGCGATTTCCTTCCAAATTCGTATAGGTACAGGGGTTTTTTTGGGGTTTTTTTTTTTCAAAAACCAAAGCAAAAAAAATATTTCAAAACCATGGTTTGAGGAAGTTTAGACATTCGGACGGCGATTTCTGGTGGTTATATAATCATTTAATATCAGCAACTTCAAGATAATCGACTTTAAAAAGAAAAATGACCAAAAAAATCAGCACTTTTTTTTTTTAAAAACACAAAAAATAATAGGGTTTTTGAAGCTTTTAGACAAAAAAAATGCCGGATTCTGAAAGAACATCCCCAAAAACCTCCTGTATACGAATTTGGAAGAAAATCGCCCAAATTTGCTATTCGAATTGTGCAATTGAACTTGCGTTTTCCTCATTAATGGGTTAAAATGGCGCTTTTGAAGCCTGTTTTTCTATATTCTTCCAAGAAAGCGCAGCATTTTTTCAACATTTCTGTGCATTTACCGAGATCCATGTCTATTGATTGTAGAGATTTACTAATGACATTTATTTGAAAAAGTATATCATACCAAACAACCAATGAAACCGAACACTGCATTCCATTCTAGTGTTGCCGTCATAACGATTTTGTAACTAGATTTAGGGAATTTACTAATAAGTAGGACTCGCTCAATGAACAAGCGGATATAAAGGGGGGCCTGCGGCGCCCCTTCAAATCTGGCGCCCTGGGCGATCGCCCAACCGCGCCCTACCCTAACGCCGCTACTGTTCGGGAGTGTGGTTGCATTAGTGACTTCTAATTTTGCCCTTCTAGTTTTGAGTTTGAAAGCTATAATTATACCAGAAATTATTAACAAAATTGTAAATAGGCTAAAATCTGTAATTAAGGAAATCCCATTTTTAGTAGCGAGGCTCTGAAGTTCTTTTCTATTGTTGAGATGTAGATCGTGTAGGTAGTCCATATCTAACCTAACGCTTTTCTCCGCAGGGCTGCTTTGGAATACTGGTGGTAGGGCTCGAAATGTCCTAATCTGCTTGTTGATGAATTCCCTCTCGTTTATTTTGATTGTCTCGTTATTAAATTGTACTATAAAGCTTCCTTTCAGATGTTTAGTTGAATTTTTTTCGAAAAGCTCCCCACTAAAATTGTCGAGGAATACTGTGTTATCGTTTATTATTTCTATTTTCTCATTTTTGTTGAATTCATAGTCGCATTCGGCTTTTTCTCCTTTTAATGGGCGACTAATGCAATGATGTTCCGGTAGTTTCTTCAATTGGCCTTCTTTGCAGATTGTTATATTTTTTATGCTGTGACATTTTTCACTTATTCCAAAATCTTCGCCTTGGTTAACTAGTAATTCTTTAAATTCCAGGTGCACTCTTTTATTATTTTTCGTCGTTGATCTAACTATGATATGGTTGTATTCATTTCTGCTTGTTTTTGGCATTGAGATTATATAAAGGAAGATTGGTCCTTTTATTACAATTTGAGGTTCCGCGTACTCGATTGCTTCAATCTCATTTTCGTATGGAAGTGTTTCCATTTGAGTTATAAGTTGATTAATTTCTGTTTTGTCTAACAGATTTGTGTTGATGATTCCACTTTTAGCTAGCTGTTCTGCTGTTACTATTTCACTGATCTCATGTCTTAGAATGCTTAATCTGTTAAATAACATTTGTTCGTATTTCTCATCAACTTGGTTACCAAGGTGTTCGATTATTTTATTATATTGTTGAAGCATTTCGTTTGTGGATTCCATTAATTTTTTGTTAATCTTGTATTGCTCGTTGTTGTTGACAATCAGATCATTTTGGCTTTTGGTAACTGAATCCCAATCTGTGGCGTCTGGTGAACCAGCTATCCATTTCCATGCGGATGCTATCCAATTAATTGATCTTCTGCTTTTAGAACTTACTCCCTTCAATTTACGAACCATTTCTTTTATGTACTTAATTTGATGTTCTAGTTGGTGTTTAATAATACTGGTCCTATTCGTTTTCTCTTCTGCCATTGTGGTTCTATTAAGAATTTCCTCATAGTTAGTAAGGTCTATAATATGTACAAGCCTGATGTTTCCGCTCATTATTCTCCCATTTCCTTGTTTTACGGTTGCGATTGGTCCCGTGTATTCGAAGATGTTTGCCGATGAAGCAATGTGTGCCCATACTGATCTGAAATTGAGAAATCTCTTATTGGGTAATATTATTTATATGGGATTTATGGACGCGTCTTCCACTGGTTGTAGTGACGGTAACTTTGTTATCTTTTTCAACTATTTCCTTTTTATAAATGGGTTTATGTTTGCCCTGAATTTGTTTTATGGCCACATGAACTGTTTCTCCTGGATTGTAAGTTTTTGGTTTTTGTCTTTTCGGGTTTTCCCGGCTCAACTTAGCTTCCTGTTTCTTTTTTATTTTCTCTTTTAGGTCCGTGTTGATTTTTTTCCTAAGATCCATTAGATTTTGGTAGTTTATTCTCTGTGATCTACCCAAAAATACGTCGCAAGGTTTCATTTTTGTTACCGAGTGAATTGTGTTATTGTATCTGTCTACAGATATGTTCATGATTTCTTTAAGTGAGAGATCCGGATATTCTTTCCTTAAACACCTCGCAATTTCGATAATTGTGGAATGAACTCTTTCTATGGTGCCATTTACTTCGCTTTTCTGGCTGGGAGTTCTTTACAGTTCGATACCCAAAGTTTTAATGTAATTGGAAATGATCGGACTAATAAAACTTTTTTCGTTGTCTATGACCAATATCTTAGGTACAGTGAAGAAATGTAGTGCTTTAGTTATCTTATCTCTAAGATGTAGCACAGATCTGTCCTTAATCCGAAAAAATTTTGAAAATTTTGAAAATTTTGAAAATTTGTCTATGCAAGAAATGTACTTTTCATTTTGAAACTCAACGATGTCCATGTGTATTATCAACGAAGGGATAGGTGTTTTCTGTAATTCCGGTTTATTAGGGTGTCTATCATATTTGTGTGAGTTCCAAATATCGCATGTTTTGATATAGTTTTTAATTTGTTTTGTCATTTGAGGGAAGTAATACTTCTCTAGAATCTGTTTTTTATTCTCATCGTGGTTTCTATGGGCTCTCTTATGTTCATTTTGGATGACTTCGAATTGGTGTTCGGGGTTTTTAATATCTTCGGTAACTCTTTGTGTTATGCGGATTTTAAATTTATTAAAATTTTCTTTGTAGATTTCTTGAACTAGTTGCAAGTAGGTATCTGGTATTTTCAAACCATTCAAAATATTGGGATTTAGTCGTTCTTTAAATGTTTTCTTCAAGGTATCATCAGTGATTTCGCGCAGTTTTATGTAGTGACGATGAAATCCTGGATGGGGTTCTTCATAAGCGTATATGTCGTTTCCTTCCGAAATAATTATCTGATTTTTAAATACATTTATTGCTGCTTCGCAATGTGGAATAAGATCTGTGTTGTCCTCCTCAGCACTACGCGCGGTTTGCGTTGAAGATGATGATGGCGTGAGGATATTGGCATCCAGTTTTAACCTTGACAGAGCATCTGCGACATGATTAGTATTTCCGGGTTTGTAAATAAGTTCATAATTGTACTCCTCTATTCTAGCTTTCCATCTCTTAAGCTTCGCGTTAGTGTTTCTGTTACTCAAGCTAAGTGTTAATGGTTGATGGTCCGTGAGTATTTTGATTTTTTTTGCTCCATAAAGGTAGTTTCTTAGCGTATCTAACGCCCATACTATAGCTAGCATCTCTTTTTCATTAGTTGCGTAGCCTTCTTCGGTCTTGTTAAGTGACCGGGATATATAAGTAATTGGCCTGTCCTTTCCAATTTCCCCGTGCGAAAGAACTGCTCCAATGGCATGGTCCGACGCATCTGTTGTCAAAACAAATGGCTTAGAGAAATCTGGAAAAGTTAGTATTTCTGGGGAAGCTAAGAGTTCCTTCAAGTTGTTAAATGCTTTGAGTTCACTTTCACCCATATGAATTTTTATCTTCTTTGATTGGTTTGACTTTATTTGACCGTTTTCTCCCCTAGTGAGATTTGTCAAAGGCTTGGCTATTTTCGCAAAGTCTCTTATGAAGCGCCTGTAATAAGATGTTAGTCCGATAAAGCTTTTCAGATCTTTTAAATTATCTGGTTTTTTGATATTTCTGATAGCCTTTACTTTCTTTGCGTCCGGTTTAATACCTTCGTTTGTAATCATGAAGCCCAAAAATTCCGTTTCGGGTTTTAGAAATTCGGTTTTGTCAAAATTGACTGTCAGATTGGCTTTCTCCAATTTTGAAAAACTTTTTCAATGTTCTGTAGATGTTCCTCTTCTGTTTTGCCAAAGATGATTATGTCGTCGATGTAGACATAACATATTTTCCCAATATATTCTTTGAGGACGTCATCAATCATCCTTTGAAAAATCGCCGGGGCGTTCTTCAGCCCAAAGGGTAATCTAGTGAATTCATATTTGCCATTCATAGTGGATAATGCTGTCTTCTGAATGTCCTTTTCTTTCATCTTAATCTGGTGAAATCCAGATGTAAGATCGAGAGTCGTGAAGAACTTTGAATTACCTAGACTTGCTATGGTGCTGGATATGTCGGGAATAGGATAGGTGTCCGAAATCGTTACAGAGTTTAACCTCTTGAAATCGATCACCATTCTATACTTCTTGACTCCAGAGGCATCCATCTTCTTTTCTACAATCCAGATGGGTGAATTGTACGGACTTTTAGAGGGTCTTATTATTCCGTCTTTCAGTAGTTGGTCTATTTGACGTTCTACCTCCTCCCTCATATTGGCGGGATATGGGTAGGTTTTCGTATATATTGGTTCACCCGTTGTGGTTCTTATTTCAGCTTCCACTGTGGTTTTAACTATTTCTTTGTCATTAATGGGTCCTGTTTAGTGTTGGGATTAAAAAGTAATAACGCGCTTTTAGTTTAATTAGCTTGTTTATTAAAGTTTAGTTATCGGAGCAGTTTACCGATCTTTACTTCACGGCGGTTAACAAGAGAAGAGACAGAGATTTTACAATTTGTTCTAGGCAACAAAATCAGCTAACAGTTTTTCTATTGTTTAAACTCTTAGAGCAAAACCAAATCACAGCAGAGTACAGTGGCTTATGAAATTGAATAGAAAAGCAAGTACATTTAAATGAAGTTAACTTTAGATGCTTATGTATAAAATAAGATAATATGAAGCATGATGAATTAATAAGATGGCTCTAAACATTCCGCCCGCCTCGTGTGCAGCACGACCAGGTACTCTTGCCAGGAAGTAAACCGCCCGCCATGAGGGATTGTCTCACAAATGTCGAAAATCTGTTAAGAAGAGAAAAAAGCATAGATAGTAAGTAGATGCTTGATGACTTCGGCATGTTAGTAGATTTGCATCTTAAGTTTGAATTTTGCTAGATTTTGCTTTGTCTTCTGGTTCTCCTGTGTCTATTGGAAGAACACATAGCTTCGTCACAGGGCGTTTAAAATGACCGTCTTTATGCCTAACAGTGGCTACTCGCACTTTTCCGTCTGAGCCAGGATGAAGAGCGACAATCCTACCTAGTAGCCAGCATTGCGGGGGCAAATTGTCCTCCTTAATCAAGACTAGGTTGTTTATTTGTATGGGGTCTGATGGATATTGCCACTTATATCTCAGTTGAAGGTTATAAAGGTACTCCTTGTACCAGCGGTTCCAAAAATGTTGATACATATGTTGCACCATCTGCCAGCGATTTAAGCGATTGGCAGATATTTCAAGGAGACTAGGCTCCGGTACAGCTAGAAGGCTTTCGCCGACTAAAAAGTGTCCAGGAGTTAGAGCAGTGATATCTGATGGATCGTCAGATATGGCTTGCAACGGACGAGAGTTAAGGCAAGCCTCGATTTGTGCCAATAATGTGAGCATTTCCTCGATGGACAGAAGATGGTTCCCAACGACGCGTTTAAAGTGGTGTTTCATGGCTTTAACACCAGCCTCCCACAGACCTCCAAAGTGGGGAGAGTAAGGAGGGATAAAATGCCATTCGGTCCCGTCTTTCAAAGTTATTTGAGTAGATTCATTCATAAGCTGCTGGAGATGACGTGAAAGTTGCTTATCGGCAGCTACAAAAGTGCGACCATTATCACTGTAAATGCGAGCACAGTGACCACGACGACTGACGAAACGACGAAAAGCAGCAACAAAAGCTTCAGCTGTAAGATCCATGACGAGTTCTAAATGGATGGCACGAGTAACGAAGCAGATGAAGCAAGCAACATAAGTTTTTATCTGTGTGCGACAACGACCTTTCATAAGTTTGACGACAAATGGTCCAGCAAAGTCCACTCCGCTATGTAAAAAGGGTTTAGCAGGACGTATTCGATCAGCTGGTAAATCTCCCATCAGTGGAGCGCTAGAACCTCCTTTAAACCGGCAGCAAACTACACAACGACGTATGAATTGTTTCACCTTGTTACGACCATTTAGGATCCAATATTTACTACGAATATTTTGTAGAGTAGCTTGCGTTCCACCGTGTAAAGTCTTCGTATGAAAGTAAGATATAATAAGTTCAGTTAAGCGACTATCAGCAGGCAAAATGAGAGGGTATTTTTCGTCCTCAGATAACAACGCGTGCTTGAGGCGTCCACCTACACGAAGTAACAATTTGTCGTCAAGCCTTGGATTAAGCATGCGTAACTTGCTATTCGATGGTAGAATAGCATTATTATCCTTCGCTAGCAGCTTAATCTCAGCGGAGAAATATCGATGTTGGACAAGTCTAATCAATGCTTCAGATGCCATTTGAATTTCATGGGATTTAAGTACTCCTGAATAGTGAACAGACGATCTGGATTGGCAGTTGAAATACATCCGAAAGCACAGAGCTATGATTCGAAAAAGGCGCATTAAATCCGAATAGCGATTAAGAATCGATGTGAGAAAGTCTTCAGTAACAAGACTGTCAGTAGCAGAACCAGAGAATGCCGAAGTGCAGCTGATGCGAGTAGTTTCTTGAATTACTTCATCGGAGAGAGGAAGCTTAGTCACTGGCCAATATTCCGACGAGAGACTAAGCCAACTAGGTCCTTGCCACCACAAATTAAATAGCTGTAGTTCCAAAGCTGTGATCCCTCGCGTAATGCAGTCAGCAGGATTTTCACCTGAAGGAACATGATGCCACATAGCATTAGGTAGTTTTTCATGAACAAGTGAGACCCTGTTAGCAACGTACACCTTCCACTTAGAAGGATGTGCACTCAACCAAGCTAGGACGATAGTCGAATCAGTCCAAGTATGTACAGGCACTTCCGAAAGTTGTAGATTAGTTTGCAGATAAAACAAAAGCTCGGCTAACAATGCAGCACCGCATAACTCTAACCGTGGCAACGATACTGTACGTATAGGGCTTACACGAGTCTTAGCAGCTAGAAGCTGTATTTCGAAGTCATCGTTGCCGTGATTGATTCGCAAATAAACAGCAGCACCATAAGCGGCTTGCGAAGCATCGCAAAAGCCATGAAGTTCAAGCTTTTCTGAAGGAGTTTTTAGGCCGATCCAACGAGGAATTTTTAAGTGGTTTATATCCTGAAGTTGTTGTTTTAAATGAAGCCATTCAGTATTCAAATCCGGAGATAGTTCATCATCCCAGTCAATTTGACTTTTCCACAAAGTTTGAAGAAATATCTTTGCCGTTATAGTCACAGGAGAAAGCCACCCACAAGGGTCATATAATCGGCTAATATCAGCTAAAACAGATCTTTTAGTTGAGATAGACGACGTAGGAAGTTGAATATTAAATTTGAAGCAATCTAGTGTAGGGTTCCAAATAACTCCTAAAGCCTTTATTTGTGAGTCACTAACGACTTTTTCAGGAGTAGTTAGCTCTCGGTCTTCTAGTGGAATACAATCGAGTAGTTCTTTATAATTGGAGAGCCATTTCCGTAGCTTAAACCCTCCTTGCAGAAGTAAGGTGTCAAGCTGAATGCGTAAGTCCATAGCTTCTTTAAAATGAAAAGCACCGAAGAGAGCGTCATCTACGTAGAAATTTTCCAGTAAGATTTTCGAAGCATTTGGAAATTGTTCTTTATAATCAGTAGCAAGTTGCTGTAAAGTCCTACAGGCTAAGTATGGTGCACAGGCGGTCCCATATGTGACTGTTAAAAGCCTGTAGCATTGTACTGGCTCATTTGAAGAAGTTCTCCACAGTATTCTCTGAAAATCCGTATCCGTACGATCGACTAGAATTTGTCTAAACATCTTTGCGATATCTGCGGTATAGACAAAGGGATAGATTCGCCATCTAGTAAGTATGAGCATTACATCAGTTTGCAACTTCGGTCCTATATGCAAAATGTCGTTCAGTGAATGACCAGACGAAGATGTTTGTGAGGCATTGAAGACCACACGCAGTTTAGTAGTGGTACTACTAGGCTTCAACACAGCATGATGTGGCAAGTAGTAGCAGTTGGCGGGGTCTTTATTTTCACTCTGAATCAGTTCCATGTGATTCAAGGAAATATATTCTCTGATAAAGTCTGAATATTCAGAAAAGAGTTTAGGGTCTCGATTAAATCTTCTCTCCATACGAAGCAGAGCACCCAAAGCAGCATCACGACTGTTACCAAGCGAAGGATGATTTGATTTAAACGGAAGTTTTACAACATATCTTCCCTGCGAATCTCTACAATGGGTGTTTGCATATATAACTTCGCATTCTGTTTCGTCTGGCGTGTAGATTGTAGCTTTTGGGGGTTCTTCTGTTTCCCAGAATTTTTGGAATAACGAGTTAAGCTCGCTTGTTGAAGTGTGCAGACTGATAGTGGCTGTCGTTTTAGATAAGTCATTCTCTATTTTCCCAGAAAGTATCCAGCCCAGCGTAGTATTTTGAGCCACAGGAGTTCCAATCGGTCCATGACGAACACCAGCTTTGAGAACTCGACTATAAACATCAGCTCCTAGAATAAGGTCTATACCTGAAGGCTTATCAAACTCAGGATCAGCGAGTGGTAGTCCTATAATGTGAGGCCAAGCTTCACGACAAATAGTTTTCGACGGTATTAGGTGTGTAAGTGTCGGCAAGACTAAAGATTGGACACAATATTTGGTTGTTGAATCGATATTCGATAAAATGTTGTGCGTGACGACTGCTTGCACAACACCTGCATTACATTGGCCTACACCTAGCACCGATATATTTGCTCGTTGTTTTCTTAAGCATAAAATCTTTGCAAGACCTTCAGTTATAAATGAGGATTCTGATCCTTGGTCTAAAAGAGCTCGAATGCGAAATAAACGACCATCAGAAGATTGAATCAATACGACAGCAGTGGCGAGCAAAACAGAAGAATTCCAATTATGAGATACATGCGATATAGTGCTATTAGCAGCAGTTTGCTGATTGTCTTTTAAAGATGATGAAGCAGTTGTAGGTGATTGTATCGATACAATAGATTGAGCAGCACTGTTAGATGTCGGTTTATGTATCATAGTATGATGTTGTTCGTTACATTTTTGACATCGTTTTATAGACGGACAGGCTTCAACCGTATGATTTTTGCGGAGACAGTTAGTACATATTCTTTTAGATTTTAGAAAGGCAACGCGTTCATCAACTGTTTTTGCTTTGAATTTCGGGCAAAATAAAATAAAATGATTCTCACGACAGCACATACACGCAGGTGTTGACGATGCGTGGTGAGAATGATGTGCGTAAGATTTCGAATTACGTGAATGCAACTTCGACTTTTGACCGATATGTGAGCCCACAGAAGTGTTATTTTCGCTAAGTGCGCTTAACGCTTGCAACCGATTTTCTAGAAAGGTCTGTAGGGAATTCAAAGCTGGAACATCTTTTGATGAGACGAGGGAAGTTTCCCAATCCTTGCGTGTGTTGTTGTCCAATTTATTGGTTAGAAAATAAACTAACCAATCGTCCCAATCCTTTACAGGTCGCGAGAGATTTTCTAGGGCTCGTACAGCTTGATTGAATCTGTCGAGAACTCTTCTAAGCTCATTTGGAGTTTCCGAAGACATGCTAGGCAACGTTATGATCTCATGAAGATTTGTGTTAACCAAGACTCGTTTGTTTTCATATCTAAGCAAGATTACATCCCACGCAGAATTGTAATTTGAGCTCGTTATTGAAAAATGTTTTAATAACTTGGCCGCCTCACCAGTGATTGCAGATTTAAGATAATGCATTTTCTGCACATCAGATAAAGAGGCATTATCGTGTATGAGTGATAAATAAGTATCATGGAACGAAGGCCAGTCTAAAAAGGACCCACTAAAACTTGGTAGTTGTATTTTAGGAAGCTTTATAACTTGCGAAGAGGAAGAGGGCTTCGCTGTTGAATGAAGCAAGTGAGCTTCGTTCTCGCTCAACTCCTCTTGTGGAGCTTTAAAAGCTATAAGTTGTTTATTGATCCAACTGATCGCTTCCACATACTCGCATTCCACCTTGGAATAAACATCCGTAGTAAAAAACTCATCTAACTTAAGGGTATCTTCATCGACCGTATCAAGTAAATTTTCATATGCTTTGCTGTACTGGTGCCAATAATTATGAAGGAGTTGTAGCCTTGCTTTTAAAAATGTCTCGTCTCTCTTCTCTTTACACGTTTTATTAGCGTTCGATATAAATCTAGAAATTCTCTCCGAAATTGTTGTAACTTTACTTTTAGCTTTATCCATATTTATTTTATTTTAATACAGCAGAATGTCAATAAGCAAAACAATAATTCGATATTATAACGCAATTATTTTATTTTATAACACCCTTTAGTCTAAAAGCCGAAAATGTAAATTTTCTTTTAAATTTCACTTAAAATCCGAAGTATTTCAAATTAGTCCGAAAGCTCACGAAAAAAAAGGGCTTTTGTCCAAAAGTTCACTCTCAAATTGCGAGTATATATCTCAAACTAGTCCGAAAAAAACCATGAAATTAATTTTAAGTCCAAATAAATCACTCTTGCAATTGGGAGTCCGAAAGTCCGAGATGGAAATTTTATCTTAAAATAACCGCGTTAAGATATCACTTTGGTTCTCACACAATATAATATTGTACAAAGTTTGGCTAAAAAGTTCAAAGGAAGCTTTTATGCAAGGAAGCTTTTATGCAGGAAAGCCTTTATGAAATTTTTATGATGTATGTCCACCGTTAGACTCAGTAATTTCAATTATGGTATGATTTAAAATTTGGAGTATTTTTTGGTAGATTATAGCTTTAATAGATAATGTATTTATGTTTATTTTATAGCTTCATGCGCTGTTTGTCACATGAAGCAGGACAATAAAATTAGTAAAAATAATAATTGGAACGGACTCACGGGATTCCAACTAATAGTTTTAGCATATATGAGGCTGCTTCTTCTCCTGTTAATCCTGAAGCGATAATCCAGCGATGATGTCGAGCTGTAGCACAGACGAATACAGCAAGCACATGTGGTTATGTTGGCACAGACCAGAATTAAGGCACGATCAGGCGATTTTATTAATAGTAATAAATTATCGCGGATCACGATTATAGTCAATAAGTTTATTAGTTTTAATTTAGTTTAAGTTTTTAGTCACTTATGTAATTTATTCGACGATTACCACTTTCCGTTAGTCGGCACACGCGGTAATGTACTCAGCCGAGTTGATCTACACAGGTAGACGAATAGCGCGAAATACTTTTGCCGGAATATCGAGAATTTAAAGTCGCGAATTATTAAATCCGGCACGAAGGACCAGAAATGTTTAGTGTTGGGATTAAAAAGTAATAACGCGCTTTTAGTTTAATTAGCTTGTTTATTAAAGTTTAGTTATCGGAGCAGTTTACCGATCTTTATTTCACGGCGGTTAACAAGAGAAGAGACAGAGATTTTACAATTTGTTCTAGGCAACAAAATCAGCTAACAGTTTTTCTATTGTTTAAACTCTTAGAGCAAAACCAAATCACAGCAGAGTACAGTGGCTTATGAAATTGAATAGAAAAGCAAGTACATTTAAATGAAGTTAACTTTAGATGCTTATGTATAAAATAAGATAATATGAAGCATGATGAATTAATAAGATGGCTCTAAACAGGTCCAAAAAGTTTTTTGTGTTTTTTTATTATTTCCTGTAATTTTATTTTCGTTTGGGGCATTAAGTGACCATCTCTAATTTCTATATTATTAACTTGGACAGATCGTTTTTCTTTAAGAGGGATTATTATATTTGGTTTAATTTTTAATAAATTGTTTTTCCTGTCTATGACGGCTTCCAAGTCTTTTAGAGTGTCATCTCCTATAATTCCATCAAATGATTTTAATCCTGGTAAGACAAAGAAATTGATTTGGGTATCGTTTCCGATACTAGCAAAGAATTTTCCTGAAATTTTTTCATTTATCTCTATTTCACCTCCAGCGGATTGTATTTTAAATGATGTTTCAGTTGGTTGCCTATTTTAAGCTAATTCAGGTCTAATAAAATTTTTATTTGCTCCAGTGTCTATGAGGAATTTGAGTATATTTCCCTCCCGAGTTTTGTACTCTAAGTAAGGTATGCTAGAGAGGCTCCCGTCATAAAATTTACTTCAGGTTCCTCTTCCTCGCACAACTCAACAGTATACTCATCGCCAACTTCATTTTCTAGGGTCTGACTATATTCCTCTTCCGAAGGCTCCTCTCTGGTTTCTAACGTATTAATCCTTTGTTGTTTGTGCGGATAATTATCAGAACCGTGATCTCTTTTATAAGCATAATTATTATTAGTTGGTCGATTCATATAGTTGACTTGTCTGGTTTGTATAGAGGTATCAACTTCCATAGGGACTGGAGGTTTTGCTTGAGTCGGCCTCGGAGGTGGCTGTGATCTTTGATTATGTTGGATGTGATAAACCTCATTCCTCTGGTTAAGGGGTAATGTTTTAGGTGGTATTTTTGGTGTTGGCTTCGGTAGGAAGTTTGATGATGTTGGCTTGTTATTATGAAAATTAAACTGGTTTATGGGTGTAGTTATTGGGTTATTAAAGTTAGGTTTTTGGACATTCACGTTGCGGAGATTAAGGTTTTGAATCTCTAGACAGGAAGCATATGCCTCAGGGAGTGTTTGTGGTTTTTGTATCATTAACATTCTGGAAAGCTCACCATTTACGCCCCTAATAAAAACGTCGAGTGCTCTATTCCTATAGGTCTCGATCAGCACGTTAGTTGTTTCTACAGAATGGTCTTCTGTTTTTAGTTTATTTATTACTAGCGAAAATTGGTGGTTCACGTTTGCATAGAATTCGTCCAGTCGCATATTGCCTTGAGTCAGAATTGGTCAATTGGTGTTCTAACGTACGAATATCTCTCTTGTCTGCGTAGTGCAGTGAGAGACATTTTTTTATAGCAGGCCAGCTATCGCCAAAAATATTGTAAGAAATGAGGGCAGCGTCTGCAGGGCCCCTTATCTTTTGTCGTATGCTTTGTAAGATAGCCCTGTACAGGGGTTTGTTTCGGATTATTTCGAAGTCTTTAAGGATATTTTCTACGTTGTGAATCCACGAAACATATTGCACCGGATTCCCATCAAATATCTGTAATTCTTTTACGCAATCTGGCAATTTACATATTTCTTTCAACTCCGCCTCGTCTCTTGGGGGCTGAAGTGATTGTTCTTGAATTACTGAAGGAGCGCGAGCACTTTCTAATTTTTGGAGTCTTTGTTCGACTTTTTTAGACAATTCAATTTGCGCGTTAACAGCTCCTGTTAGCTGTCTAATTGCTTCTTGGAGTTGTTCAATTTTTCTTTTAATTTCGCTTTCTTGATATTCTCGATATAAACTATAACACTTTTTTATTTAGTGGGAAGAGAAAAGGAAGTTATGTGCAAGACAAACTTGCAAAATGATTACTCCAACTTTTCTTTAATTAATCAAAAGATTATACTATTTGACCCGTATCACTTTTACTTCACTTTCACTTTTTATTTAATTCTTGCTTTTATTAAAATTTCTTTCTTTCCTTTTTTTCTTATAATTATAGTTAATTCTATGTAAGTGAAAAATGCTCTACTTACATTAGAGAGAAGATTTTCATAGTGCTGGGTCAGCTTGAGAATAAATCGGTGGTAGTTGTGGATGCCGGGTTGATGGGATGTCCTCTTCAGTCGTCTAAGGTGGGATAGGCCGTAGATTTCCCTTTTGGCGATGAACTTTGAGGTCGTAGATCGCCTACTCGCGGTACGTACACTAATCACTCACGCTCTACCGGAAGTTTTCACTTTTCCCGTTCTACCGAAATTTCACTTCGACTCAGCGGCAGATACCGAAACTCACTTGATGCGATTTAGCGGCCGATAGTGAAATTTTACTTCGATTTACTCGATTAGGTGGTAGATATTGAAATTTTACTTCGATTTACTCGATTTGGTGGTAGATATTTAGTACGACTGTCCCTGCTCGGGCGCCAGTTAACGAATTTAATTCGCGAAGAGTTAAAAAAAATTATGTCCACTCGCAACGAACCACAAATTTATTCTGAATTCCTATTCTAGCGCTTACAATAATTATGATTTTTACAGCTAAGCATTATAAATTTCTTAAGTCTAAGCAATTTTTAATATTAAGTTGCTGCATCGGCGGGAGTGGCGGCGGCGCGTGTACTGGAGGTCGGTAACCCCGGATGCGTGTCATGTTAACTATGCGGGTCGTGTTAACTTGTATAATAATAAAAGAAAGAAATTTAATATATCTTTGGAATCCCTTAAATCTGAATGTAACAAACAACTGAAACAAATCATATATTTGCTTAAGGATATACAACTTTACGTTTAAATTTAAAACGATATTTTTTCTACTTTCGTGTATGTATACTAAAATAAGGTTTTTTATTAACATTATTCCTAGGACATTAGGGACATTTCATTACTTATGTCAAATAATTAGAGCTTTATAAAACCTAACTGTATGTAGTTTTCAAAAGCTTATATTATAAACCAATAAAATAAATGATTATATTGCATCTGTGTTGCTTTTCTAAGATTTGGTTCTTAACGTACAAAATACAATGATTAATAGATTATAGGTCTATTTTATAAACTTTCAATTGTATGATACCTAATTTGTTTCTACACAAATTTCCAATAAGATTATTTAATAACACAACAAAAATTGTTTTCTTCTCTTTTTTAAATTGAGGAGAAATACAGCTGCAGACTCCTATTCTGCGTTGAACCTTTATCTCAAGCGCCAAGAACACAAGCTCGATTTCCATATTATTTAAGGCTAATAATATAATAGTAATTATATGAACAACAACTACACAACTACTTTACATTTTTAACAATTTATTACATTTTTTTCCAAAAATATATTAATATGATTAAAAAAATGTATGACTAATGTAATAATGAGTTTGGTCGCAATTTTTACAATATCTTTCAAATGATATGACTGTATGGAAATCCTTAAGGGGGTTTCAGCGTGAACAAAAAACACTTCTTTTGCAATTTTTTTTTAGAAATATAGATTGAGCAAAGTTATTGAAACCTTTTTACGTTATTAAGTATAATTTCAATAATACTCAGTAATTTTTTCATGCGAAAATATCGACAAACAAGCCGGTGACGGAGCTTTTCCAAGAACATCTTTGGAAATAGAAGATTTGCGGTGTACACTGCATCTCAGCTGGAAATCATCTGAAATTAAAATCCTTTAAAATTCAGTCAAAGTATCAATCCTCCAACGTTCTCTAATTATTTTTTTTTTTTCATTTTTAAATTTTCGTTGGTCATTTAAAATGAAAACTGCTATTTTTTACGAGAAATTTCGCCATTTTGTAAGTGAAAAACTCCCTTAATGTAAAGAAAAAATCTAAAACTTAACCTTGGGGGGAGGTATTTTATATGTAGAAATATTTCTAAAAAAAAATTGCAAAAAGTGTTTTTTGTTCACGTTGAAACCCTTACCACCCCCCTTAAGTATTTACATACAGTCATATCATTTGAAAGATATTGTAAAAACTGCGGACAATATTAAAATTCACATAGAAAATTTAGATGGTTTGTTATTTTTAATTATAAAAGAAAGCAGAAACAATGAATAGTTGTTATTTGTGCTTCTACGTCAAGAATGACCGCACAGCGAAATTTAATTACGTAAAGTGTGAAGCGGATGATTCATTTTTTAATTAAATAACACACTAACACGAAATGCCCGAAAGGGACAAAACACTTATTACCGGACAAATGAACGCGAATGAAAAGCTTTCTAAGTATCTGTACCGTTTGCTTCAAATGCGAAATATTTCTGATTTTAATATGAAAAAGAATTTACATTTCCTTTGACTACTCCACTTCAACCTGAAATTCAATCAGAACAGTTTGCTTTGAAGCAGGATTTCGAAAAGCGCGTTCGATTTTCCTTTGCTTCCGAGATTATCTTTAAACGGGTGAATGTTTCAATACACATATACATTGAAACTGTTTAAAATTTGAGAAAATTCAATGGCAATTTCTTTACCTTCCTGGCATTTGTACAAAGGCTTCCAAAATTGACATTAAAGATTGAATGGTAATTCATGAAAATCAAGAGATTAATTTCAGGACTGCAAAGGTGCAGGGATGCTTCACATTAGACAGTAGGCGTTGCTGCTATTCGGGGAACCATTACAGATTCTTTTAACTGGATTCATAAAAATTAATTTTTGGTGTTATCAAAAGTTAAGTTGTATTCTTCTAAATTAATGTATGATTTTCAATTTACTATGGCAAGAACTAAAGAGTCAGACATAAGAGCTAAATTCTATAACACGAAAATCAATAGGTTAAGTTTACGTGAAAAAGCCAAAATTAGCTGCCAGTTAGCGGCTGAATTTGGGAGGACTTTTAAAAATTTAAAAAAAGTACTATAAATTGACCGAAACGTACCCTTTCCTATATCCTAATTCGAAAGGGATTTTTTCCATTATTTTTGGCCCTTTAGTTTGGAGTACAATATTTTAGAAGGGTTCTAAGAATTTCAATAGGGATAGAGAACTGAATGAAGGCTCTTTGGAAAGGAGAAAGAGTTCCCTATTAATACGTTGACTGTCACGACGGTCACCCGGAACTGGCACCCAATAGCTGTGTGTAGCTTAATAAAACGTGTAATGCAATGTGTTCATGAAACACCTCTTATTTGAGTGACGGATACATATTTTTCCAAGTAGAGTCACGAGGTTTCTACAAAAATTACCTTAGTGTATTTCGTGTGCTTAACTGATTAACACACCCCTGCAAGTGCCACAGAAAGTTTCAAAACTAAGGCCCAGCAATAATAGTCTTTTAAATATGTCCTAGACTTTAAATTCAAACTCAGATCCCTTTATTCAAAAATCCCATGAGCTAAGATCTAAAAACTCTTATCTTGCCGAGTTCGTCGATGAATTTCGCAGGTTGTTGGTACTACACCATTAAACAAATTCCTGAGAATATAAGGAGACTACTGAACTGTGGCTATCTCTGCTAATTTCACGACTAATTAACGACGTCGCGTCTGTGTTACATCTGGAATTACTTATCGTGGTGAACGCCTTCACTAGGGTTAGCAACGCTGAGGCATTCACCCCAGCCAAAAAACATCACCATCAGCACCGTGATGCGTTCACCCCAACTAATTGCAACGCCGGCGTACGCCAGCCGCGCAACGTATGAGTCAGCGTATCATCAGCACCTTACGCATGGAGCCACCCAGCGTCCGCACTTGACGGAGGTAACGTCGCTGACCTGAAGGGAGTCGAATTGAACACCGGGAACCATCGTCATCGTCTATGAGAGTTAATATGTACGCTTTTCGTTACCGTCTATCATATGTTAATTGTATAATTTTTTGAAGTAATTTAAATAAAAGTAAATTAATTTCCAGTATAATAAACTTTTTTTTCTTTGTAAATTGTCCCATCCAACCAAACATTTGGTCCTTCGGAGCCAGATTCGCGATCGGGGGTGCAGTGAAAGTGAAAAAGTGCAACAAAAAGCTAACAGTGATCTGTGAGTACTACAGTGCAACAAAAACCTAACAGTGATCTGTAGTGTAGTGCAACAAAAAGGATAACAGTGATCTGTGAGTAGTACAGTGAAACAAAAAGCTAAAAGAGATCTGTGAGCGAAAAGCAGCAGCAAAGCACCATTACAACTGCCCAGTACCGAAAGATAATGTAAGTAAATTTTAACCATAAGCATTGGGTTTTCTTTGACCAGTTTTCTAGTTCCCATTTAAGTTATTGCATCTCCCTTATACCGATATTTAATCTCCCTTTTCGAACCGAACATGGACAGCTTAGTAAAAACCCAAACTTTGGATCAATATGAATTAGATAAATTCATAAAGAACTTATAGAAAGCGCCTAAAGACAGACGAACAGAAGGCTACCTTAAAAAGCGGTTAGATATGTTAGAAAGCTTGTGGGCAGATTGTCGTATTAAGCATAGAAATATGCTAGACATTCATGAGCCAGATGCTGATAAAATACCATATTTTTCAGAGGACATTTTCTCCGAAATTGAGGAAAATTAATACCTAGCGTACGGCATTATACAGGACCAGTTAGAAAAACTATCCCCAAAGACCGCTGTTGTGTCAGACAAAGCTGAAACAAGGGCAACGGTCCATGAAAATTTTGATCTGCTGTAACCACGCACAAACATCCCTCATTTCTGCGGAAACTATCAAACATTGTCCTCATTTCATGATTTATTTGATTAGTCCACAAAAACCCGAAAATGTCTGTCGCAGCTTCGACATGCTGAAAAGATAATGCATTAATTAAAAAAAGAAATGGTAAAGAAATTTACCCCATAAAATGAAAATGTCATATTGACTTGGTGACATTTGCAATCAGCTGTCCTGATATTTAGGACCACCAAACTATAAAGCATTTACTCTTCGAGCGCCATCTGTGTTTACATGAAGAAATGTAAAGAATTACGGTTCAGTGTACAAAAGGATTCGTACAATCCCTGTGCACCACACGCATCCCAGTCTAGCTCTATTTTGCTATATAAGCAGACTGGGGTGCATAGAAAATTCAGTCTGTACTCAGGTTTATGCCGAGGCAGTCTCAACTCAAACTTACAAACTTACCGTATCCAATCGAAATGTCATATTAAACAGGTGACATTTTGCAATTAGCTGTCCTAACATTTAGGACCACTAAACTAAAAAGCATTTAATTTTCGAGCGCCATTTGCGTTTTCGTGAATAAATTTAAAGAATTAAGGTTCAGTGCAGAAAGGATTCTTACAATCCCTGTGAACCACACGCATCCCAGTATAGCTCGATTTTGCTATATAAGCAGGCTGGGGTGCGTAGAAAATTCAGTCTCAGCTCAGGTTTATGCCGAGAAGATTCAAACTGCAGGTATATGCCGCAAAACAACATTAAGGACGAACAAGTTAGCAATTATAGGTATATGCCATGGTTGCTGGCTGGTTTATTCCCTTAAACATAAAAATTCAGTAATATTGTTAGGTATATGCCGATAATATTACTGAATATACTTCGTCAAATAGAATAACTTCGAAAACGAACAAGCGGTCATAGGTATATACCGTGATTGCTTGTTAGTTAAAATAAATAGCCCCTTCAATAATATTGTTAGGTATACGCCGACAATATTATTGAATATAATACGTCCCGAACGCCAAATAATTTCAAATAATTAATTGAACCAATTTCGTTTTTTATTTCCAGATAAAAGCAGATTTGGTAATTTTAAGAAAAAGAATTGTTATTGTTTATTTTGTATGAATTTTTGAATTTTTGTTTATATTGTTTATTTTGTTTATATTAAAAAAGAAAAAGACTCAATTTGTTTAATATAAGAAAAAAAATTAATAAAATATATATTGAATTAAATCAGCGTGTTTCAAGCCGTAGGATTTTGACCCAACACCTTTCCTTATCTGAACACTCATAAAAAAATATATCGTGCTACAGAATCGCTGTAACAACTTGGGACCCGTTTATGATATATTTAATGACTCAGAAATTAAGCAGCGAGACCGTAACTCAATGGGAAACCATATTAAGTTTAAGACAAGATTCAAGTGCTCTCCCAACGATACAGGAATTTACTAGTTTTCTAGAAACTAGATTCCGCACATTGGAAGCGATTACGAGTACGAAAGATGTCATAAAATTCACAAATGACCGAGCGAAGAATAACCACAGTAGCACACTTGTTCACATTTCTACTGTGTTCCGAAAACCATCGACTCAAAGACTGTCGGCAATTCTTGAACATGAAAGTCAAGGAACGGTATTTACTTATTACAAACCAATCCCGTTGTCTGAATTGCTTTGCATCTTCGCATACTACCATCAATTGCTACAATTTACTGGGTTGTAAGCGTTGTGGAAAACGTCATAACACAATGCTTCATTTTGAAAATGTAAAATTCAAATCCGCTACAAATACTCAGCAAGTTGCATCAGCTTCTGCCCCTAAAAATTATAACAGGCAACAACTGGCTGCAGCCCCATTTATACCAAAGCAAAATGGGCAGGATGGAGATCACCACGCTCATTTTGTTCAGATTGAACCCCCTCATAGCAGTAACAGAGGAATCACTGAGAACCAGAGTCAACCCGATGAAGCTTTGCAGAATTACCAAACACATATTGCTAATGGGATTCAAGCGAAAACCATATTGCTAGCAACAGCTCTCATACATGTAAAATCACCGGAAACAGAAAGCCAGATCATGAGAGTGCTGCTGGACCAAGGCTCCCAAGCTTCATTCATTACCGAGGAAGCTATGCAACACCTAAAACTAACTAAAAGACCAAGTTATACGAGCATTACTGGCCCCGGCGGAATGGAGGCAGGGCTCGCTCGAAATCCCATATCAATTACCATCCAACCTCACATGCTATACAACCAAAGTATCGTACTTGAAGCCTTTGTGCTAAAACATATTACAGGAATTTTGCCTCCACTGAAAATTGATGCAAAGAGTTGGCCTCATATTGAGTCCTTGAGGTTAGCTGATCCACTTTGCTGTGAGCCAGGGCAGATTGATATGCTTCTAGGAGCAGATATTTATGCAGAAATTCTATTAGGAGGAGTAATAAAAGGACCCAAAGGCACCCCCATGGCTCAAGAAACTGTGCTAGGTTCGATTATATCCGGGCAAATTGCCAATCACAATTGCAGGCAAATAAACCAGACCTGTCTGCATATAACAGTAAGCATAGCAACGCAATAAGAAGATCACCTAGACACGCTATATCGAAAATTCTGGGAAATTGAGAACATACGCAGTCGACCGATTTTGAGCCTTGAATATTAGCGATGCGAAAAGCTGTTCAAATAGTAACACTTCCGGACTCCTGAAGGGCGGTATGTAGTAAAGCTTCCGTTTAAGAGCGAAGGAACTGTAACAGAATTAGGTTTTTCACGAGGAAATGTAATACGGAGATTTCTACAAATGGAAAAACGATTTCTGAGATACCCCGAATTAAAATAACAGTATCGAAAATTTATAAACGAATATCTTGAGGTGGGCCACATGCAACGAATTTCTTCTGAAAACAAGCTTTCATAAACACACCTTATTACCTACCCCATCATGCTGTCATCAAAGAGGACAGCAGCAAAACAAAATTAAGAGTCGCTTTCGATGCTTCATGCAAAAGTTCAAATACCAAATCACTCAATGATTTATTACTCTTTGGACCCAATTTACAAGATGATATTACAGCAATTCTGCTCCGCTGGAGAAAAAACAGTATCGTCTTCACAGCAGACATAGAGGAAATGTATTGCCATATTTAAGTGGCACCCGAAGACACCGATTACCAGAGAATTGTGTCCCGATGACCCAATACAAGAATTTCGGCTTTCAACAGTCACCTATAGTACTGCTTGCGTCCCATTGATTGATTGATTGATTGATTGATTTGTTATGGGGGGAGGCAAAGCACCCCGAACGCTCAGACTTCAAGTCCATTGCGCTCAAAACCCCCGCTCTATCTGAACTTCCCCGTTGTCCTGCGTTGCGTCCGTTGCGCCCCATACTTAGCTATTAAAACCACAATACTACTAGCCCTTCACGAAAAAGCACAGCTGCCCCTGGCATCCGAAGTAGTACTGAAAGACTTTTATGTAGATTATGTAATGTCAGGTGCTAATACTGTCAAAGAAGCGTTAAGTATTCAGAATCAATTACGCTTACTACTAAAAGGTGGATTTATTTTAAGAAAGTGGTCCAGCAATAGACAAGAGCTTTTTGAAAATGTTCCCCTAGAGGATCGAGCAATAACTCAGCCACTTGTGATAAAATTAACAGAAACCATAAAGGCATTAGGCATACACTGGAGCCCAAGGAGCTATAATTTCGAATTTAAGGTGCGGATAGACCTAAAAAAAAACGTGACCACTAAAAGAAAATTCCTAGGGGAAATTCGATGCATATTCGAACCTCTTGGAAGGCTAGTACCAACCGTAATTATTGCCAAAATAATGTTTCAAAAACTATGGCTGGCCAGTATAGGTTGGGATGATGATTTGTCTAATCTAAACAATTACTAAATGAGTGGGGAAATTACAGAGGAAACCTGCACAAGCTCGAAGAGATTGTGATCCCAAGATGGATCCATTTTTGTCCGAGGGGATCGTCTTTTCAGCTACATGGGTTCAGCGATACTTCCACTCATGCTTACGCTGCGGTAGTGTATTCAAGATACTAAGATGAGAACGGAAAGGTATGTATATATATATCACTGTTAGCTGCGAAAACAGAGGTTGCACCTATCAAACAAATAACTCTTTCTAGATTAGAGTTATGTGGGGCAGTGCTGCTTAGTAAATTATTAAAACAAGTACAATGTGCATTCGAAGTACAGCATTCATCCATTCATGCATGGACGGACTCAACCATCGTTCTTGCATGGTTAAAGGCGACACCCTCTAAATGGAAAACGTTTGTCGCCAACAGAATAAGCGAGTTTCAACAACATTTAAATATAAATCAATGGGCTCATATAAACATAATCCCGCAGACTGTGCGTCTAGAGGAATTCCACCAGCTGAACTAAAGTGTCACCCGTTATGGTGGTCAGGACCAGCTTGGTTAAAGAAACCCTCAAATTCCTAGCCAAAAAAGACCTATTTACCGAATTTCACAGAACTGGAAAGTAAAAAAGCAACCCTTCTCGTTACAGACAGCAAATTATCTAAAGAACTAATTGCTTTCCCGATTCTCATCTCACAATAAAGCAAAATGACGCAGTCACGCATCGTTTTTATAATAATCTGCGCAACCGAAGCAGAGGTACCAGATATCTGACTGTCCAAGAATTAAGTAAAGCTATGCAATATCTTATAAAAGTAGCTCAAAAAATAAATTTCGCGGAGGAAATTGTCATTCTGAAGAATAATAAAGAACTGCCAAAAGAATGTTGTATATTAAAGTTGCACCCATTTGTCGATCAAGATAAAATACTGCGAGTGGGGGGCGGCTGCGGCATTCTGAGCTACCTTATAATGAAAAATTCCCAATAATCTTAGCAGACAAAAGTGAACTAATCAGATTATTAATTGATGAAGCCCACAAAACCACCCTTCATGGAGGAACGCAGTTGACTTTGAATATGCTTAGAAAGAAGTTCTGGATATTTAGCGCACGCACCCCAGTGCGTCTCCAAATTCATAAGTGCATCCTTGTTATCACTACAATGCTCAAGCAAGAAATCAATTCATGGCTGATCTACCACAGAATCGAGTCACAGCAAGTTGCCCATTTTTACACACTGGTGTAGATTTTGCTGGTCCAATTGTAGTAAAAGAGTCGAAGTGTCGTAGCCCAGTCAGAATATCAAAGGCCTACATCGCAGTGCTTATTTGTTTTACAACTAAGGCAATTAATTTTTTTTTTTTTTTTACGGACCATCAGCTTAGTCAAAGCCTTGTAAAATAACGGAATTAATATGTAGCATATGACTGATTATTCATCACTTGGTCCGATGTTAGTACACAAGCGACCACAGCCACCAAACAGACTATTCTTTAGTGCATGCCTACTGACACGAACATCAAACAAATCAGCATTTTTGTTCACATTCAACCTCATGCGAGTAATACATAGGTTGGAAAAACTATAGTTATTTTTACATAAACTAGTTTGTAGAAACAATACCGCCCTAAGATTACGCTCGTTCAGTCTGAAAGTGAATTCACCTTTAACACTAGATTTACCGGCGCGAAAGCTTGTAATTTTGATAATTTTCGGCACCTTTAAAATGATATGCTTTCAGATTTAAATTAGTAATTATAAATGGAAAAAGATTTTTGATATGTCGTAATTTTAAACCTTAACCTTAAGCTTTGGCATAACTCTTAGGAGATAACTTTACAAAATTTAATAAATTCAAAGAATAAATTGAGTACCAGTCAATTTGACTGGTCTTGGTAAATCTAGTGTTAAGGGAAGCTGAGTCAATATTACCAATTATTAATTGGTGAACAAATACAATATCTGCAACCTCCCGACGTTTGTACAGAGAGTGCATATCAAGGAACCTCAGACGATCATTATAAGGGGGGAGAATAACTGGGTTGCTCCAAGGTAAATCCTTAAAAGCGAATCTGACAAATTTTCTTTCCACAGATTCGATAAAATCAATATGAATTTGATAATAGGGCGACCAAACTGACTCGCATATTCAAGAATTGGTCTAACAAAAGAAAAATAAAGCTGCTTCAACACAGTCCTATTGAAAAATTCACGGGACCATCTTTTGATAAAACCCAACATAGAGTTGGCCTTAGTCACCATAGACTTAATATGCTCAATGAAGTCCAATTTACAATCCAGGATAACCCCCAAATCACGGACAGACTGAACACATCGTAGAGCATAATTTGATAAGGCATGGTTGCGGCCTCTACAGAAGGTCATGATTTCATACTTACTAATATTCAGTTCCAAATTGTTGTGTTTACACCACAAGTGTATATATGTCTAAGTCCTTTTGCACCGCGTGGCAGTCATTAATATTTTTGGTACAAAAGAATAATTTCGTACCCTCTGCGTAAATTAAGATTTTACAGATTTTAAGAAGTTGTGAGATGTCATCTATAGATAAAATAAGAAGAAGTGGACCCAAGTGACTACTCTGCGGGACTCCTGATGTAGCTAATATCTTCTTCGAGGTAGCATGACGAAAAGAAACCTGGTATGTCCTCTCGAGCAAATATGAACGAATCCAGTTAATAAGCAGAGATGGAAAGCCTTGAGCTAATAATTTAAGGATTATTATGGAATGAGAAAGCTTATCAAAAGCAACAACAAGAGTTCAAATGACGATGTCTGAAACGAGTGGGCGCTGGAGTGCAAGTGAAGCCTGCATCTCCTGGTGCCGCCAATCTAACAATTCAAAATTAGTACTGCCCTGGTGCAATATTTTAGGATGGAACATTTGACAGGTTCTAACATGCCGCCCCCCTTGAGAGGGCTCTCAATCATCTGTTGGTATAGGTAGAGGTGCGATTTTTGTGATGGCCCGCCGAAGAACTCCAGCCTGTGTTTTGATGTCAACCACACGGACCTTTCCATCTTTGCCGGGAATAGTGTTGATCACTTTGCCCACCAGCCATTTCTGAGGTGGTAGGTTGTCGTCAGCTACCAGCACAATGGAACCAGTTGCGACGTTTGGTGATGCGATCTTCCACTTGTATCTGTAATGAAGATTTGAAATGAATTCTTTAGCCCATCGTTTCCAAAAATGCTGCTGAACAGCTGATATGCAGCGCCAGCGCTGTGTGTAAGCACTATCAGAGTCGGCTGCATCAGGCTCCAATAGAGAATGAAGTGGAGCTTGACCCCAAAAGTGTGCCGAAGTTAAAACTTCCTCGTCGCTGGGATCGGAAGAAAGCTGGCAAATGGGTCTTGAATTCAAGACCGCCTCAATCTGGCAGCAAACGGTCGTTAGCTCCTCGAAAGTGAGTAGAGCTTTCTGAAGAGTTCTAAATAAATGAGCCTTCGCGACTTAACAGCAGCCTCCCATATTCCCCCGAAGTGTGGTGATCTAGGTGGGATGTGATGAAAACTTATGCCCTCCTGAGCACACCAGTTCTTGATGTCTGTCTGTATCTCTTGGCTAAGGAACGCTTCTTTGAGCTCACCCAGTAATCTCCGTGCACCCACAAAATTCGTAGCGTTGTCGCAGTAGATATGCTTACAAAGACGACGACGACCAACAAATCGCTTGAGGGCCGCAATGAATGCTTCTGACGTCAAATCCGAAACAACCTCTAAGTGTATCCCCCTCGATAAGAAGCAAACGAACACACAAATGTAGGATTTATAGGGTCGCCTTCCACGCATCCGATAGGTTGTCCAAATGGGGCCGCAGAAATCCACGCCGACACTGTTAAAGGCACCTTCACCAACTACTCTTGATTTGGGAAGATCTCCCATCAGCTGCTTGACAATCTTAGGTCTGTATCTAAAGCAATATATGCATTTTCTGATCACCTTTCTAGCGCAATGCCTGGCATCTATGATCCACACTTGCTGGCGACTGAAAGCTACCAATGTTTGAGCACCCGCGTGGAAATTCTTAAAATGTAAGTGCCTCAGATACGACCTAGCAAAGGAGTTGTCCTTCGGCAGCAGTAATGGATGCTTTGCTGCATAAGGCAGATCAGCATTTGCCAGTCTACCTCCAACACGAAGTAGTCCCGCCTCATCCAGGAAAGGATTTAATGTCTGTAAATGGCCCTTGAGAGGGTCGGCGCTGTTCTTCTCCAACCGAGCAATATCCTCGGAAAGTTCAATACGTTGAATTATCCACACGATCCTAATCATAGCCGCTTCCATTTCCGATGCCGTGATACAGTCGTCCATGGGTTGGGTCCGTTTTCCTCTGCGCTAAAGACAGTTTGTGAAGCGCAGAATGCGCGCACAAATTCGCAGAGTCTTCGTGTAGCTGCTCCATCTATAAATGTTGGCTAGAAATGACTTCCCCACACAACAAGTCAAGATAGTGTTTAGTTTCCTCCTTTCCGGTAAGTCGCTTAGTTTGCGTTGCTTGCTTGGCCAACTTTCAGACGACTGATGCAAGAAGTCAGGTCCGCAGAACCAAATGGATTCCTTTAACTCCGCTACTGAAGCCCCTCTGGAGATCATATCTGCAGGATTCAGTTTGGTGGGCTCATATCTCCAAGTGGCATGACCAGTAGATTCCTGTATGATCGACTCCCTATTGGCAACGAAAGGCTTCCAGTTTGATGCATGTGACGATAGCCATCCCAGGAGACTTTGGAAATCTGTCCACAAATATGTTGCGTCGACCGGTTTTTGAAATATTTTCAAGACTTTGAGAACTGCTTGCGCCAGAAGTTCTGCTCCGCACAATTCCAAGCTAGGTAGGGTTCTTACAGTTTTCGTCGGTGCTACCCTCGATTTGGCAGTTAGCAAATGCACACTAATTTGTCCTTCACTATCAATACATCGACTGTAGATGCAACAGCCGTATGCTCGAGTGGACCCATCGCTGAAACCATGTAACTCTATCCTGGCTGTGGCTCTCTCACTGAGGATGAACCTCGAGATATGAATTGTATGAATGGTTTTCGCGTCCTCCAGATATCGCTCCCAGCGACTGCTCAACTCCATTGATAAAGATACGTCCCAGCTAAGGTCAAGAATCCATAACTCTTGCAGGAATATTTTCCTTTTTCCTACGAATGGATTTATAAGGCCCAAAGGATCAAATAATTTAGACAGGTCGGATAAAATAATTCGCTTCGTTAGCTTAGAATAGTTTCTATCAGTCGCTTTATATGAGTATACGAACTTGTCTGTGGTCGGTTCCCAGGATATACCCAAAGTTTTTATGATGTCCAGATCGTGCAACTTCAGAGGTTTTGCATTTGAATACCACTTTCTGAGCTCGAACTTGCCAGAAGACAGGATTTGTTGAATTTCATCTCTCAGCTGCAGGACCTCTTCTTCAGTATCGGCTCCGGTGAGCAGGTCATCTACGTAGAAATCTTCCTTAATGACTTTGCAGGAGCCAGGGTAGTTCTTTTCATTCATTTCAGCCAAATACTGAAGACAACGAGTAGCCAAATATGGTGCTGCAGCTGTACCATATGTGACAGTGTTCAGTCTGAAGGTTTGCAATTCTCCTGTTTCAAAATTTCTCCATAGAATGCATTGCAGATCTCGATCTGCTTCATCAACTATGATTTGGCGGTACATCTTATGTATGTCTGCTGTTAGAGCGAATTTCCAAAAACGAAAACGAAGCAGTATGGAAATAAGATCACTTTGAACAGTGGGTCCAGCCATCGAGATATCGTTCAACGAAATTTGCGACGAAGTGCTGCATGAGGCGTCAAAGACGACACGTAGTTTTGTGGACGAGCTATGCGGCATGTAGTACCTTACAGATGAGATTTCATTATCAGAGACAGGTTCCATATGGTTCAAGTCGTAATACTCTTTCAGAAAATTATGATATTCAGCCTTCAGTGTGGAGTTCTTTTCCAACTTGCGTTCTAATGTGGCCAATCGTTTCTTCGCAATTTCGTAAGACTCCCCCAAAGCAGTGGGTGGAGACTTCAACGGCAATCTGACGATAAATCGACCATCAGCAGCGGTTCGTATGGTACTAAGGAAGTGTTCTTCACATTCCTGCTGCTCCGCAGTGTACCGGTTACGAGTACTTTGAATGCTTTCTATTTCCCAGAATTTCTCAACAAGTAGGCTTAGCGAATCCTGCTTATGTTGCAACTCAATGACGGAGATTAGACTGCTGGCTTGCTCAACCGATGGATTCGCGTTATATGAACCGCACACAATCCAACCAAGAAGGGTTTTTTGAAATGTAGGTAAGCTAGCTGCGAGTTTGATTTGGCCGATTGAAAGGAGTTCCAAGAATTTATCAGCACCTAGAAGGATGTCAACTTTTTGTGGCTTGAAAAATGTAGGGTCAGCCAACTCGATATTGCCAGGTATTTTCCATGATTGCACGTCAATTCGAGTCTAGGGTTGCAACCCAGTTATTGTCGGAAGGATGTACATGTTGTGTCGGCTTGGAAATTATTTATCCGCGATTTAATTGAGCAACAGACCTCGTACAGAACTTTGGTGGTTGTGTCCCCTATGCCGCTTATATCGGAACTTATGCGCCTCCGTTTTAGACCCAATTTATGTGGTAAGTCAGCGGTGATGAAATTGATTTGATAAGCAGAGTCCAGCAACGCCCGCGCTGGCTGGTAGTGACCCATTTTGTCCTTGACAAGAATTAGAGCAGTGGCTAGAAACACATAGCCTTTGGACGTATCAAATTGGGAATCCTGTGTGGCTGAGCACAACGTTGCAGGTTGTTGCACTGGGCTTACTTGAGCATTGCTAGGTTGAAGCGGTAATAAGGATGGCGATGTGGAATCTGCAGGAGGACTGGTTCTCGGAAATCTATGTAGCAAAGTATGATGGGGTTTGGCGCACACTCTGCATTTCGAAGAACGACAAGTTTTTATTGAATGCCCTTTAGTTAAGCAATTAATGCACAAGGACAATCGTTTTGCTGTTTCGAAACGCTCCAGCACTGACAATTCAACAAATTTAGGACATTGTGCTACAGTGTGATGTCCATTTGAGCACATCAAACAATTAGATTGAGTAATTTTTAAAGCTGTAGGTGCTCTATTCAACGAAGATTTGTTATTTTTAGGTTTCTGCGGATATTGATTCAAATGAAGAGTAGTCGATTTTTTCTCTGTGGCTTCGAGAAACAAACAATGTCTGCTTAGCACTTGTTCGCATTTTTTCCAGGTTGGATAACAAGTGTAATCAATGGCTTCATCCCATTTAGCTTGCGACTCTTTGTCCAACTTGCTATTGACCAGATAAATTATTACAGAGTTTAAGACGTCGGTGTCGCTTCCGAGCGCGCGTAAGGCGCTGAGATGTGCCCCGACATTGTCCAAAAAATGGCGAAGTTGACCTGCAGTACCGTTAGAAACCTTTGGTAATTCGAACATTTCCTTTATGTGTTCTTGGAAGATGAGGCACTTATTGTCGAAACGTTCTTTTAACTTATCGAGAGCCTGAGTATAAGTTGTAGCAGATTTTCCCAACGACTCCACACAACGAAGAGCAGCCCCTGACAAACAACTTAGTAGATGGTTGAATTTTTCCGTTACCGATTTATCGGCATCATCGTGAACTAGTTTGTTGAATATTGCGATGAAGTTGGGGTATTCTGAATATTTTCCAGAAAATTGAGGAATCTTTAACGGTGGTAATTTTGGTTTATGCGGAGATGGGGCGAAAACTGATGTGTTCCCTTCAACCATGCTGGCACGCTTGTTGGGCATTAACGACAGAATTTTCGATTTAATTTCACAATACAAGTCCTCCAGCTCACCGCGTACAGCTTGGTTGCTCAAATCATCGGGGGTAAGTCTCTCGATGGCAGACTGGTGTGAAATAATAGCTTTCCAATAGGATTCTAGAATACCCAGCCTACACTCCAACTCCGTAGCAGTCAACGTGTCACATCGAGTACTAATTAAAGTTTTGATGCGCGTTATGCAGCCCTTAGTAGCCGCCCGTTGCGATTTAAGGTCTTCTAATTTCTTTGCGTCCTGTTCATGCGTGCTCATTTCGAACCGGTATTTAATTTAACGGAATGTGCGTAAGGAACCGTTATGTACAACTAATTGTCCGCGAGGGTACCGAGATTGTCTCTTTTTCCGCGCCGAAGAAACCGAAATTTCTATTTATTTCGACTTGCACTCCTGAATAAAGTCAATTTATATTAGTTTGCAGGATTTTCCTGGTTACAATATGAGCAAGAGTTCAACGATATTTTTTCGAGAAATGCGTACCGAGAGTTCCCATTGACACCCATACGATTTGGCACAATTGTCCCGTTACAACTTGAACATGCGTGTAAAATGGAAAGATCTTACTGGTTTCCAGAATGAACGATGATCAGAACAATACCGGAGTCCTCGTGTCAGAGGCTGATACTTTGCACAAGAATGCCGATGAAGAGGTGACTGGATGAAATAACTGCAATTGGCTTGCACGTGTTTCTTCAGGTCCGATGTGTTTGGAGCCGATGTTATGCTGATAAGATCCAATAATTCCTATTCCAGCAAGAAGTCCTGTCACGGTCGCCAATGTTCGAGCAAGCGTTTTTGCCCAATTAATCCAAATACCACACCGAAATAATAAACTGAAACTTTGTAGCAACACGTTTACTTCACAAGCCTTTGGTACAATTAACAAGAGTTCAAATGACGATGTCTGCAACGAGTGGGCGCTGGAGTGCAAGTGAAGCCTGCATCTCCTGGTGCAGCCAATCTAACAATTCAAAATTAGTACTGCCCTGGTGCAATATTTTAGGATGGAACATTTGACAGGTTCTAACGGTCAGTATAGATGCAATCTGTTTGCAGGCCTTTTTGGAAACCTTCAGTAACAAAGGTAACAAATTCAAAGAGATTCGTAGAAGTAGAGCGACCCTGCATAAAACCGTGCTGGTTTGTCGAGACCAGCCGCTTGCAAACAGTAGAAAATTGTGAGTGTACAAATGATTCAAAAAGTTTTGGGATACACGATAATGTCGCCTATATATTCGGCCTATATTTGCATACCTCACTTTTGCTGCCTTTTTTATGAATAGGAATGATGAACTAGTTTTTTCAGAGCATAAGAAATTGTCCGGTCTTGAGCGACCTTCCAAAAATTGTAAGCGTAATCAATAACGGCAACATATTCAGTATTTTCAGTAGTATAAAAATAATTGATTTGGAGAGGCGGGTAAAATTTGTCCAGAGTGGATAGGAGAATTGGACTGTGATCAACAATTGTATTGTTACAGTCGGAAGAAAATACAAGATCTAGCTGCCTCCCCATGTCATTCTTAATGGATCTTATCTGACTGAGACCTGAAGAGAAAACTGATCCCAGAAATGAATATTCTTTCAAATTCAGTTTATTAGAGGGATGGCAGCCATCGTCATCAGAATTGGCTACCCATTGAACGCTGGGTAAATTGAAATCACTCAGTAAAAGGAGATCGTCATCTGTGTTCATTAAATCAATAATGATTTCTAATTTCGAGATTAGTATATCATAGATTCTATGTCAATTCCTGTCAAGGGTGTTGATTAGATCTAGAGGAATATAGCAACACATAATAAATAAAGAATTTCTGGCTAATGTTATTTTAAGATTAATTAGCTCCATGTTAGAAGGAGCAGATAGGTCGAGTGATGAAATCAAGCTGCAAGAAAGTAGTGGACGACTGATAAAGAACTCTAGTCGTGGTCCTGATACCCTTTACATTCTGATAATATAAGGATATCGTCTGGGAATTTAGTTTTTTGAGATGGATTGACACTCAAATTCCTTGATATAACCTTGGAGGTAGGTCCTCGAGGGACGAAATGTTTTACTAAAGCACCCGACTGCCAAAAAGAGGTGTTCAGGAAGGTGGGAGCCAATTCCTCAGGCACATGCAAAATGAAGGAAGCAATTGGACTTGAAGTTTTATTAATTTTCCGACAAGTTATATTTTTTGTACAAATATTTCGAGCCTTAAGGGTTCATAGCGAATTAGACCCATGAAAAACAGCCTATTTTTCAATAATTTTTTTAGTAGGTTTCAATTGTAAATATAAATATGGGAGGGGTTTTACTCAATAAATATAGTGTCGAAATACATGAAAAAAATGTTGTTTGTTTATTTTTCAGATTTTTTGTTGATGAAACAGGCGGTTGAAAAAAAGTGAAAAAAAGAGGACTGCGCCTTGTTGATGGTATCTCCGAGACGGATCGTTTGAAACAAAAAAATGAAAAAGTTTTAGATTCCGTATGATAAGGGCTATTGCATGAATAGACAGATTTTTGATTTTTTGAAAATTGACAAAATGGCGGAAATTTTTCGAAAAATTTCCAAAAATCATAATTTTTCCCCGTTTTTGCCCTTAAAAAAATACTTAAAATTAAATTTCAAAAGACTGTCTATTCATGCAATAGCTATAGTTATAGAGAACAGTGGTAAAAATTTGGTGAAGATCGGTTCAGTAGGCACCGAGATTTTATCAACAAGGTGCCGAAAAACGTTGTTTCGAGAAAAACGCGATCAAAGTTTTTTTTAATGAAAAATCGTAAAAAAATCTCACCTGCGCTTAATCAGCGATGCCTGCACCATACAGTATGCCTTCTGTATGTTCATAATTATCATCCAAAACAGCGTTTCTGCGGATGATTCTGGTTTCCTTAGAGGCAATAGTGCTGATGCGCGTCAGCATCTCGTACGCGCTGTCGGTCACGGTCATTAGCAAATTGTATTTCGGCCGGGCCGATTTTGACGCCCATTAATATAGTTAGAGTACCAAAAATATAGTTAGAGTGCTCCGATCTTTATAAAATTTTAATATGATATTTCTATATATATATAGTTTCCAAAAATGTAATAAAAAAATCGATTTTTTGAGAATTACAATTCGCTATGAACACTTAATATAGGAGAGGATTGCCTCAGAGGAAGTTCCTGAGTCAAGACGAGAGATAAATAGGGTTCGTCGGTGGGGGAATACTTTAAGTGATTCTTCAACATTTCCCATAAGAGGAGGGTTAATCTCTGTTTGAAAAGATATTGATGTCAGATGTCAGAATGGCACTCTGAATCAGGCGTAGGTACCGAATGTTTTGGACCAGAAGCTAATGGGGAAGCGGTATTAGAAGAATTAACACCTCCAATATCTTTACTAACTAAAGTCCTTTTTGTGAGCGATTATTTGGTAGCTTTTGTAGAAAACCGGATATCTTCTCGTTAGAGACTTGATCATTTGAGGAGGGAGGAGGAGGGAGGAGGAGGGAGGAGGAGAAAGAGCCGCGGCTGGAATTTTTTCGGCCGAAGTACTTGGGCTCAGATTTTCAGGATTTTTGAGAGCTTCGATCTCACGTTTAATAGAATGGAGCAACTCAGTACTTTTTGAAAACTCAGAAGACCATGAATTTATATTACTATAAACTTTCCGCACGTGATTTAATGTCTTCAATTAAAGGTGTGACCACCGTATTATCAGCACCACAAGAGATTGGTACTAAATTAGTAGTTTTCGCGTGGGTACTAGAAATATTTGAAATGTTTGAAAATATATCATGGGTTTTACATAATAAGACTCCAGAGGTGCTTGTGGATAATTCGACTACACCGAAGAGCCTATAAAATTTTGTATTAAGGACGCCAAGATCTTCGGATATTATCAGTGCGTTCGCTTGGAGAGTGTTGTTCACTTTTTCAGTCAAGAGGGATTGATCACTAGAGGTAGAATTAGTCATGTTCATAATCAACCTCAGAACATAACAAGGCTTTATAGCCGAGCATTCCTCGCAAGTGAAAGCCGAGGATTTAGCCCGTCTGGTAGAGAGCTGTTTTAAACAAGTAGCTTGAAAGACGTTGTTGCAAACGCCACAGTATGATATATTTGGAATAAATTTTTCCATTTTTCAATTATCTCCCGACAGAGTAATGTTATTCAGATGAATTTTTCTTTTATATTAAAGTGCACACCGTGGTGAATATGGAAAAAATACCAAAAGTATCTGATGGCCTTTCTTTGACCTTGAAAATTGGCTTCAAAATCATTTGAAGGTCATTTTCGAGAGGACTACCACGAAATCGCTTTTTTCGCAGTCTGACCGGGAAAAGGATTGTAGATTCGGTCCTTGGAGGCTCAGGTCGGGGTTACAGCCTCAAGGATTATCGGCAGTGGCCAGTCTAGGGTTATCCAGAGGTCATATGAAGATCAATTCAAGGGTCATTTTGTGGGGATCATCACAAAATCACCTATTTCGAAGTCTGAGCAGGAAAAGGAGTGTGGATCCAGTTCTTGGATGCTCAGGTCAAGTTATAGCCTCAAGGATTATGGGAGTGGCCGGTCTAGTGTCATCCAGAAGTCATTTGAGGGTCAATTCAAGGTCATTTGTCGGGAAGCACCACGAAATCAATTTTTTTCCGCAGTCTGACCGGAAAAAGGGTTGTATATCCAGTCTCTGGACGCTCAGGTCGAGTTAAAGCCTAAAGGATTATCGGCAGTGGTCAGTCTTGGGCCATCCAGAGGCCATTTGAAGGTCATTCCGGTTCATTTCAAGGGAATCACCGTGAAATCGCCTTTTTTCGCAGTCTGACCACTGAAGTGGATTGTAGATCCAGTACTTGGATACTCAGGTCGAGTTATCGCCTCAAAGATTATCGGAAGTGGCCAGTCTAGGGTCATCCAAAGGTCATTTGGGGGTCATAATCAAGGGAATCAACACAAAATGACTTTTTTCCGCAGACTGATCGGGAAAAAGAGCGTAGATACAGTAATTGGATGCTCAAGTCGAGTTATAGCCTCAAGCATTATTGGTAGTGGTCAGTCTAAGATCATCCGGAGGTCATTTGAGGGAATTACTACGAAATCGCTTTTTTCCCGCAGTTTGGCCATGAAAAGTATTGCAAATCCAGTCCCTGTATGCTTAGGTCGAGCTATAGCCTCAAAGATTATCCATGGTGGCCAGTCTAGGGCCACCCAGGGGTTATTTGAAGGTCATCCAGGCTCCTTTCAGGGCAATCACTACGAAATCACATTTTCTCGCAGTCTTACCGGGAAAAGGATTCTATATCCAGTTATTGGATGTTCATGTCGAGTTATGACCTCTGAATGACCCTAGACTGGCCACTACCGACAATTCTTGTGGCTATAACTCAACCTAAGAATCCAGGGACCGGATTTACAATCCTTTTTCTGTTCAGACTGCGGAAAAAAGCGATTTCGTAGTGATTACCTTGAAATGACCCGTATATGACCCCTGGGTGACCCTATACTGGACACTACCGATAATCCTTGAGGCTACAACTCGACCTGAGCATCAAAGAACTGCATCTACACTCCTTTTCTTGGTCAGACTGCGGAGAAAAGGCGATTTCGTGGTGATTCGTTTGATTATGACCTTCAAATGACATTGCGATGACCCTGGACTGGCCACTACCAATAATCTTTGAGGATATAACTCGACCTGACTATCCAAGAACTCAATCTACAATCCTTTTCTTGGTCAGACTGTGAAAAAATATAATTTTATAGTGATTCCCTTGGATATGACCTTGAAACGACCTCTGGACGACGCTAGAATGGGCTCTACCGATAATCCTTGAGTCCATAACTCGACCTGATCATCCAAGTACTGGATCTACACTAATTTTCCTGCTCAGACGGCGGAAAAAATGCGATTTCGTGGTGATTCGCTTGATTATGACCTTCAACTGACATCTGGATGACCCCAGATTGGCCACTATTGATAATTCTTGAGGCTATAACTCGAACTGAGCATCCAAGAACTGGATCTACACTCCTTTTAACTGTCAGACTGGACTGGAAAAGGCGATTTCTTGCTGATTCCCACCAAATGACCCTTGAATTGACCATCAAATTACCTCTGGATGACCCTAGACTGGCCACTACCCATAATCCTTGAGGCTGTAACCCGACCTAAGCATCCAAGGACCGAATCTACAATCCTTTTCGATTTCGATTTCGTGGTAGTCCTCTCGAAAATGACCTTCAAATGATCTCCGCGTGATCTTCGAATGACCTTTATCGTACTTCTCCAGTTCTAAAATAACTCCCGAGGATTTCAGCTAAAAATAAGATTGATATAGTTTCAACATCCAAAAATATCAATTTTCTCTGAAAATCGTCAATTATGAAGCCAATTTTCAAGGTCAAATGAAGGTCATCAGAACTTTTTAGTATTTTTTCCATATCCTGCAAAGTGTACACTTTAATTTTAAAAAAAATTCATCTCAATAGCGTTATTCTATCGGGAGATAATTGAAAAATGGAAAAAAATTCGTCCAAATATATCATAGTGCGCCGTCAGAAGAAACCTCGTGATCAGTGATCAGATTGTCGCAAATTTTGCAAAGATCAATCAAAGTGGGAAACAAATGCGAGAAATTAAGAACTGATTATTTCGGTGACTGTACAATCAGTTCAATATGCCTTGTTGGCCTACTTTGTGGCTGAATTAGAACAGGCTACTTGAAGGGGGAACGAAGCGCGATAAGCGGCAAAACTCTTTTGAAACTAAGAGCGTAAAAAAAGAGCAAAATAGACACAAGACGCTTACCGTGCACAATTCAACGTAGAACGAACTCGTAAAAATGCAGAAAACTGCAATCACAGAAAATTATCAAACCAGATAAACAGAACTAAGCACCGAATAAAACGAAAGCACCACTCCGGATAAACAGCCGAAATTTATTAACAAATAAGCCACCAGAAAACCGAAAACACAGATCACCAGATCACACAAGCAAACCACCCATGTAGTTAATTGCAAGGAGATGGAAGCTGTAAGTGATTTGTCTGCCGAGGCATTTCTCGCAGCTTTTCATCGATTTACAAGCAGACGTGGGCCTTGCACGAATTTGTACAGTGACTGCCGCACTAACTTTGTTGAAGCCAACACTCAAATCACCAAAGCCAGATATATTTATGAAATTGGACTTTCCGAAGATTTAAGAGAAATTCTAGCCAACAAGGGCACTGAATAGCAGTTCATACCTCCAGCCTCGCACCATTTTGGAGGCTTTTGGGAAGGTGGAGTCAAGTCAACAAAGCATCATTTAAAATGTGTCACATAAAATTCACTTTTGACATTTGAAGAACTAACTACCGTGTTGACACAAATTTAAGCGTACTTAAATTCACGACCATTGTGCCCGTTGACCACAGATCCTGAAGATTGTACCGCACTCACACCAGGACATTTTCTCGCAGGTGATGCACAATTAGCTGTACCAGAACCAAACCTATTAGAAACAAACATCCTTGTCCTTAGCAGATGGCAGAAAATTCAACAAATAAAGCAAGATTTCTGGAAACGTTGCTTCGTCGAATTTCTTGGGAACACTTCTGTAGGGTGCATATCACAAAAGTATTTGAATGCAAAACTCTTTTATTAATGCATTACACACTGTGCACAGGTTTTAGTACACAATTTCGTTATTACGTTAAATGCCGTGACATGACGCGTTACACGATACGTGATATGATGTGATTCATAAGACATGACGTGACACGTGACGTGTATCATGTGCTATGCAGCGTGTCATGTATTGTTGCTTCTTATATCGTGCCACAGTAACTCCTGATACATAGATATTAGTATCTATCTAATACATGCCATGTGTTATGAAACTTATCGTGGCACGACTCATGCACCGCATCGTTTCACTTGCCATGTCACGCATCATGTCATGTGTCATGTTATGCAACATGTTATATCCAGGATCGTGTTATGTGTCTTGTCATGTAAAATATTACACCAAGTGATATGTTACGTGTTATGTAACATGGCAAGGAACATCTAGATGATGCAGGCCTTTATAGAATGCTCGTCCATAATGAATGTAGTGACATTTTGAAAATAACAATTCAGTCAAGGTACACGGGTTCCAAAATACCATATACACTCTTTGGATATATACCACCTTGATCAAAAAGTTTCAAGAGGACCATCGTGTGGTGCTGTCAGTCACCCGATTTTAGTTTTTTTTTTGTTTTTGCAAGTTTGGTACATCTGAAAATCAGCCAAATTGCAGCGTCATAGATTCATATTTGTATTGGGTGTACAAATTAGTTCGGTCCGTTTTCAAAGGATGGTTCTGGCTGTTATGAATGTTTCACAGTGACAGCTGATCTCGATGGTTTCAAAGAGGTTAGATATCTGTCAATAACATTCAGTTTCTATTACTTTGAAGTTCATAAAAAACTTTGTTTTTTATTTTGTCGAATATGTCAAATTTTGTGTTAACTGAGGTGCATGTGCGGGAGGTTTTAATTTGTTGCTTTAATTGGAAGAAAAGTGCAGCGGAAGTTTATGGTGATAATGCTCCAAATGATAAATCATGTAGAGAATGGTTCCGACGTTTTAAGAATGGTGATTTCAGCGTTGAAGTTAAGCCTCGTCCTGGACAACCCAAAAAATTCGAAGACGAAGAATTGGAGGCATTACTCGATGAAGATTTTGACACGGATCTTCACGGATCTTCGCAAAAGGAGCTTGCAGATACATTGGGAATGACTCAACAAGCAGTTTCTGTACGATTAAAGTCCATAGGAATGATTCAAAAGCAAGGAAACTGGGGTCCTCATGAATTGAAACCAAGAGACGTTGAAAGGCGATTTTTCACTTGCGAGCAGTTGATCCAAAGGCAAAAGGAAAAGTTTTTTTTACATCGGATTGTTACTGGAGGTGAGAAATGGATATTCTACGATAATCCCAAGAAGAAAAAATATTACGCTAGGCCTGGTGAATCGTTACCATCGACCTCAATATTAACACCAAAGCAAAATTTAAGTTCAAAAGTCTTGCTGTGTATTTGGTGGGACCAAAAGGGTGTTGTGTATTATGCTACAACCTGGTGAATCTATTACGGGCGATCGGTATAGGCTACAATTGACTCGTTTGAGCAGAGCATTATGAGAAAAATGGCCAGGATATGAACGAAGACATGATAAAGTTATTCTTTTGCATGATAACGCTCGACCTCATGTCGCAAAAGTCGTCAAAAAATATTTAGAAACACTGAAGTGGGATATTCTACCGCACCCGCCGTATTCTCCGGACCTTGCTCCTTCTAATTACTGGTTATTCCGACGGATGCAGCACGACTTTCACAGAAATAGAAGACAAAACATTTTTTCAAGATGGAATTCGAAAATTGCCTGAGAGGTGGGAAAAAGTAGTAATCAACTATGGACAATACTTTGATTAATCTGTTAATTCATTTTGTTTCAAAATAAATATATTTTTAAAAACAAAAAAACGAACCGAATTAATTTGTACACCCAATGTACGCCCTCTCGGAAACGAACCTAACCTCCGGAATCAACAACTATGAACTATTCTCATCCGACTTCAGTGTTTTTCGCACCGATGGATGCGCAACTAATTCCGGTTCCTCTGGTCGCGGCGTCCTTATTGCTGTTCACAACCGTCTCAGCTCCACCTTGATCAATTCCTCTAACTCATCTTCCTTTGAATGGGTATGCGTTAAAATCTTTCTTGATCGCCGCTCCCTCTTCATCTTGTGCTGCTACATTCGCCCTGCTCAGCCTCTCTAAGCCTACTCACACGCAACTGAAGCACTCGATGCTGTGTCGGCTCTCGCCCATCCCCTCGACGACATTATTGTCTTGGGTGATTTTAACCTCCCTCATCTCATCTGGTCCCTCTCCGACGATGACTCCTCCTATTTCGCTACTAACGTGTCCTCTTCAACCGAGTCTCTAATTATCGACCACTTCTCCGATTCTGGCCTCTACCAAATGAATGGCGTCAAAAACCACCTTGGCAGACAGCTTGACCTTATCTTCTCTACTAATCCGCTGGACTCAGTTGTTACTGAAAGTCGCCACCTTCTTTCTACTCTTGATTTACATCACCCCCCCCCCCCCCCCCTCTTTCTATCTTTTTCCTATGAACCGTCTACCCCTCTTACTATCTCCGAAACCCGCTATCACTACAATTTTCGTAAAGCCGACTTTGCGAAACTTAACCTCCTTTTAAGTCACTCCAGCATCCTAACATCCCTAGACGATTTGCAACTACCTATTAATAACTGCGTCTCCCTATTCTATACCGAACTCTTCAACTGTATGTCAAAATGTGTACCCTTTGAGCCCGTTATAAACCGCTCCTCATCACCATCCTGGTACGATAAAGAGCTCCGCTCCCTGCGTAACAAAAGGAACAAACTTTGGCATTCCTTCCTCCTGTCTAAGTCCAACACTGACTACTCTTCCTACTCAGCCATTTCCTCACTCTTTTCCGAACGTTGTGAATCCCTTTACAAAGACTACCTGACTTCTATGCAATCCAAACTTATTTCCGATCCTAAGCAATTCTATAAGTTCATTAATGTTAAGCGCAAATCTAACGGCTACCCCTCTATCCTTAAACTCGGCGACTCATCCTCGTCCAACCCTACAGAAATTGCCGATTTGTTTGCCGAATTTTTTAGTCAATCCTTCTGCGATCTTGTCTCTGACCCTGACCTTAACTACTTCTCCGCCCTAGAAAACTGTGCTCAAACCTCCTTCGTCTCCATAAACATTGACCCTTCTCTAGTTGCTTCTAAGATCAGTGCGCTCGTCGACGATACTGACCCCGGTCCTGACGGCATTCCTGCTATTGTCCTCAAGAAATGCTTTGCCCATCTAATTCAACCTCTTACCCACCTCTTCCAACTTTCCCTTTCTGAGGGTACTTTTCCTGATCACTGAAAGGACTCTTATATTACCCCTATCCATAAAAAGGGTTGTAAAAGCGATATCTCAAATTACCGTCCGATCGCCAAACTTTCATGCATCCCTAAACTCTTCGAAAGCCTCATCTATGACTCCTTGTCGTTCCACTGCAAGTCCATCCTATCTCCATCTCAACACGGATTTATCAAAGGTAGATCTACTACGACCAACTTATCTACCCTTGTGTCTCGCACCCTTCTTTCTGTCGAGAACGCGAACGAAGTTGACGTCGTAGCTACTGATTTTAGCAAAGCCTTCGACAAAATCTCTCACAAAATCATCACTCTAAAATTAAACTATATTGGCCTCCCTCCCCGACTCATTTCTTGGATCAGTTCCTACCTCGATAATCGCCACTGTAGCGTCCGTTTCGCCTCTTCGATTTCCAAACCCTTCTTATCCCGTTCCGGTGTCCCCCAGGGCAGTCATCTCGGCCCTTTACTTTTCATATTGTCCATCAACGATGTCGTGAACGTTATCAATCACTCTGACATCCTAATCTATGCTGACGATATGAAAATCTTCAAACAAATTTCCGACACATCCGATTCATCGCTACTCCAAAACGACCTAGACAATTTTCGTACCTGGTGCTCAAAAAACTTTCTCGATCTAAATATATCCAAATGCCAAGCGATTACCTTCTCCCGTAAGCGCACCTCTACTCCTCCCAGATCCTACACCCTCTCTGGTGAACCCATCCCATCTGTTACCTCCCTCTGTGATCTTGGTGTGATATGCGATAGTGAACTCAACTTCCGTTCCCACATAGATCACGTTATTAGCAGGGCCAATTCTACTCTTGGCTTTGTCAAACGATGGTCTAAGGAGTTCTCCGATCCTTATGTTACCAAATCGCTCTTCATTTTCTTCGTCAGACCCCTCCTTGAGTATGCCTGTCAGGTTTGGTCTCCCTCGCAATCCTCTACCATTAACAGAATTGAATCAGTCCAGCGTAGATTCATTCGTTTTGCCCTGCGCAACCTCCCGTGGACTGATCACCTCAACCTCCCTCCGTATGAAGACCGCCTAAAACTAATTGACCTTCAACCTCTCTCCTTCCGTCGTGATATCGCTGATATCGTCTTCGTCCACCAAGTCCTAGCTGGTCTCATCGATTGCCCCGACCTCCTACATAGCATATCCCTCAACACTAACCCCCGCAATGTTAGATCTTTCCCCACCTTTCGTCTTGCGACCCACCGTACCAATTATGGCCACTTCGAACCCTTCACTAGAATGCTACGGAAGGTCAACAACTCTACTGCCTTCGATTTCCACCTCGAGAAATCCTCCCTTAAGCGCGCCCTATCCCAGCCTGTTCCACGCCCCCTTTGACTAATCAATTTAGGTTAATGTTATTCTAGTCGTAGTTTAAGTAAATTTCTGTAGCTTGTATTAAGCGAAACAATAAATAAAGTGACGCTGTCTTGAATGCATCTGCCTCTGTGCGTGTTTCCACTTTGTAATATTTTGCATCAACGAGTTTGTATTAAATTTTGCGTTAAAAACGTAGTCAACGGTGCGAAGTCCTTGGAAATATTGGATAAGTGTTTCGAAAACGATATTCTATCCAAAATAAATATTTATGTGTGGTACGAGTGCTTCAGCGGCGGGCGTAAATGCGTTCAGGATGACGAACGCAATGGCAGGTCTTCGACATCGAAAACCGACGAAAACATCGATAAAATCAAAGAAATGATAGCCTAAAAGCACAAATTGACCATTAGAGAACTGGCAAAGACCTTGAACATGGCTTATGGATTCGTTCAAAGCAGTTTGGTTAATTATTTTGACTTCAGACGTGTCGCTGCAAAGCTGGAGCTGAAAGAGCTGAATTTCCTGCAAAAAAGGGACCGCGTTGACGTCGCAAAAGACGTCATTTCGATGGCTGAATGCAACCGCATAATTACTAGAGACGAGACATGGATTTATGAGTGTGATTAAAAAACCTGTTCCGGGGAACGCGAGTTACATCACCTATAAACCCGAGCCCCTAAAACTACATATCTCCCAATTCCCACGCATGCAGTCTCCCCAATTCCCACATTTTGCAGTTTCCCACATTTTTCCCTGACCCAGCGTCTACCTGTTCCAGCCAACCACCCAACGTGACCACCGCTATCGCCAGGTGACCGGCTAGACACATCGTCAGCAGAAATAGTTATTAAATTGGGAAAGCGCAGTCAGTCAGCCGCCAGTGTTCACGCTAAATTCAACTCGTACTTACAAGTCGCATAATTGTTCTATCCAAAGTCGAATTAATAAATTAATTGTTCAGTAAATCTTAGAGTTTTATTTTTTTTGAATTCCGTTCGGGGCGAAAGCGTTATTGGCGCAGTCGGTAGGATAGGCAGACAGTCCTATCCCGCGAAAAGTACTTAAGCCGAATTAATAAATCGAGCGATCGTGTCGTCAATCAACGGGAGTTCACCGTAGAAGTGCCGGCAATATTAGGGGAATACTAATATTAGTGAAGTTCGTGGATTCGGTTCGGTTCGCGGAGTGGCTGTGGTGTGTGTTATTTCATCGAGGGAACATCGGAGGAAGTAAGGACACCACGGAAGACTGGAGAATTTCTATTCATAACCGCCTATCCAAGGAAAGGATGATCCTCATCGCTTTAGCCCTCTGGGAATACATGTAAGTCAATATTGAATATTATTTTCCCTTCCTAAATCCCATGTGCGATTCCAACAAAAAGAATAAATCGAGTAAAATAGTGAATGCTAGGCCGTATCCCAAAGTAAGGAGCATATTCAAAAGTATCGAATCGATTTTAGAAAAAAGAAACAGTGACCCCGATATTTCTAGTATAGCAAGTTCATCTCAACCAAATCTTAGTGACATTAAGTTGTGCGCGAATTTAAGTTCAAAAATGAATAACGACTTAATCGGTAATAACCCCGGTGCTTCTGGTGCTAATGCTTGTAGCCCACCAGATATATTCAAATCCTTAAGAATTCCCGACGCCATTAAGGATTTGCCACGTTTCGATGGCAATCCTCGAGTGCTACATGAATTCCTCAATAACGTAGAGGAAATTCTCACGTATATTAGACCGGTCGATGGTACCCCATATTCAACAATTTTGTTGCGAGCCATTCGAAACAAAATCGAAGGGCAAGCAAATGAGGTACTTAATATGTACGGTACACCGTTAAACTGGGATGATATAAAAAATAATTTAATATTACACTATTCGGACAAGAGAACAGAAACCTCGCTTATCAGAGACCTACACACCTTGCGGCAAGGCAATAAACCGGTACAAGAATTTTATAGTGAAATTGTCGAGTTACAGGCAACAATGTACAATAATATTCTAATTCATGAGGTCGATGGAAACGTAATCCTGGCGAAGAAAAATCTATTTGCTGAAATGTGTTTGAATACTTTCCTTACCGGATTAAGGGAACCTCTTGGCTCAACAATTAGAGCCATGAGGCCGGAATCTTTACCATTAGCGTTAACATATTGTGTAAAAGAACAGAATATCTCGTATATGAAGATGGAACCAAATCAACACAGGCTACAAACAAATCAGAGTCTTCCTAAGAAAGCGCCGCTTCCCTCAAATTCAACCTCTTACAGGCCCCAATTCTCATTTCCCCAAAATTATCTCAACTACAAACCTCCCTTTAATTCTGCCTCGTACAGACCTTCATTACCAAATCCACTTCAACAGAGATCTTCGCCTGGACCATTTTATTATAATTCCTATCAGAGACCCCCGTACCCTCAAATTTCGCAATCACGACCCTTCAATAATTTTCAACAACCAAGACCCCTTAATAATTACAGAATGCACACTAATAATTTCAGAATGCCTCCTAATAATACCAATAACAATATTAATAAACCTAATCCTAACCCACTTCCTAAAGTCGAGCCTATGGATACTAGTTCAGGCCATTCAAAACAGCCAGCAACTTTCCGCCCAAATTACACCCCATATTTCAGACAGAATAATAACGCGAATCAAGGAGGATTCCCCAAATATATCGCGGAAGAATTGTTTAATGTCAACGAGATCGACGACGCTATGTACACCTATCCACACGTTCCTATGCCGAACGAAATGTACCAGCAACAACTAGACGAATTTTACCCCTACTACCCACAGAATCCGTATATTCCGCCAGATGCAGAAAGTACAGAAAATTCTGACCCACAACCGGTAAACGAATCAGAAAATTCCGAAAATTTTCAGCCAGCAGCCTCGGAAACACCACAGGATACATAGACGTGAATAAACATGGCTTTCTACTACCTTATATTCACATTTCCTCTCCTTTTGGGCGCCCCTTGAAATTCCTTATAGACACAGGAGCGTCTTCATCTTTCATCAACCCAGAATTTACAAATCCCGCAGACCATATCCATTCCGAACCCATTACTATCTCCACCATTGCAAGTAAATACAAAATCAATAAACAAGTAGTAATTCCTAGTTTCATAGAATTTAATCAATCAGGAAATTTACGTTTTCTCCTATTTAAATTTCACGACTATTTCGATGGGTTACTTGGGCTAGATATTCTAACCCAACTCGGCGCTAAAGTTGACCTAGCGAACAAAATTCTAATTACAAACAATGTTGTTATCCCCTTAATCTTTAAACCAAATTTCTCTCTAAAAGAAACCCTAATCCCCGCTAATTCAAAAGTACTAGTGAAACTTCCCGTAGATATTCGTGACGGTGATATCTATTTAAAACCGACTAAATTAAATTCTTGCCTATATATCTCTGAAGGTATTTATAAAGCAAGCGGATGGCATAGCACAATTGAAGTAGCTAACAAATCTGATGTGCAACAAAACCTCGTCCTCGATCACCCACTCAAAGTCGAACAAATCAACACTTCAGAAATAGTAGAAGTCAATAATTTCAATATAAACTACGATGGTCCACACGGTAACGATAGCACGGATTTCTTAGAATCAATACGCACTAAACATCTTAATCAAGAAGAACAGAAATTACTCCTCAAACTCTGTAGAGAATATGAAGACATTTTCTTCCAAGAAGGGCAAAAATTAGGTTTTACTAATCAAGTGAAACATTCAATTCCAACCGTAGACAATGTACCAATTTACACTAAATCCTACAGGTATCCTTACATCCACAAGGATGAAGTACGTAAACAGATAAATGATATGCTCGACCAGGGAATAATCCGCCCGAGCTATTCACCTTGGAGCTCACCCGTGTGGATAGTACCGAAAAAGCTAGACGCAAGCGGTACCCAAAAGTGGCGACTAGTGATCGACTATAGGAAACTGAACGAGAAAACTATCACTGATAGATACCCCCTTCCAAATATCACAGAAATTCTCGACAAACTCGGACGATGCATGTACTTCTCAACCCTCGATCTGGCAAGCGGGTTCCACCAGATCGAAATGAACCCCGACGACGTGCCGAAAACAGCCTTCACGGTAGAGGGAGGTCATTACGAATATATTCGTATGCCTTTTGGTCTTAAGAATGCGCCATCGACTTTTCAAAGGGTGATGGATAACGTCCTTAAAGACCTCCAGGGCACTATATGCCTAGTCTACCTTGACGATATTATCGTCTTTTCAACCTCTCTTCAAGAGCACATAGAAAACTTGAAGAAAGTATTCACTAAACTCCGGGAAGCAAATTTAAAAGTCCAAATGAATAAATCTGAATTCCTCCACAAAGAGATCGCATTTTTAGGACACGTAGTCACTACTCAAGGCATAAAACCGAACCCTGAAAAACTACGAGCGATCAAGGACTTTCCAGTCCCACGCACCCAAAAAGAAATCAAGTCTTTCCTAGGATTACTCGGCTATTACCGGAAATTTATTAGAGATTTTGCTAAATTAGTTAAACCTCTAACCGAATGTCTCAAAAAGGGAAGAACAGTCCAGTTAACCGAGAATTACCTCCGGACATTTGAGAATTGCAAACAAATTTTAATGAATGACCCGATCTTGCAATACCCCGACTTCACGAAACCTTTTGTCCTCACGACTGACGCGAGCCAATTCGCCATAGGCGCAATACTTTCCCAGGGTCCCATTGGTTCTGATAAACCAATATGTTACGCTAGCCGAACACTCACTGATTCTGAAATCAATTATTCTACTATAGAGAAGGAACTCCTTGCTATAGTTTGGGCCGCTAAGTACTTCAGGCCCTACCTTTTCGGCAGAAAATTCAAGATAGTGACGGACCACAAACCTCTGACTTGGCTCATGAGTCTGAAGGAGCCCAATTCGAAATTGGTGCGCTGGCGCCTCAAACTCGAGGAATACGATTACGAAATCGTATATAAAAAAGGAGTTCAAAACACTAACGCTGACGCATTAAGTAGAATCAAACTCCCCGAAAAGGAAACAATCGAGGTGAATATTAACGAAGCAGGAAGCTCAACTTCAGTACAAAGTACTCGAGGGTCAACCATTCATTCCGCCGAAGAAAATTTAGACGACGGAATACCAATCTCCGAACGTCCCATCAACGAATTCAACCTCCAATTAATATTTGAAAGAACTCACAAAGGTCCTCACACTAGCTTAGAAACTATATTCCGCAATAAGCTAAGACGTACTTTCCGTGCACCCGAATTCACCGAAGAGAACATTACATCGCTTTTCAAGAGATTCGTTGCCCCCAATAGACTAACGGCAATTTTTGCAGACGAAGAAACCTTCCGAATTATCCAGACAGTTTACTCAAAATTCTTCTCTAGAAATAAAGCTTTCAAACCCCTTCGCTGTAAAGAAATTCTAATAGATGTAACTGACAACGATCAACAAGATAAGATAATCCGCGATTACCACAACAATACTAACCACAGAGGAATTCGAGAGACATTTAGTCACCTAAAAAGGCAATATTACTTCCCTTTTATGCTTAACAAAATCACAAAAATCATTAACAACTGCGAAACTTGCCAGACACTCAAATACGACCGTAGTCCGCCAAAAATTAAATACGAAAAAACAGAAATTCCCTCAAAACCCCTAGAAATAATTCATATCGATATCTATAGCATAAATCATAAACAGATACTAACCATCATCGACAAATTTTCAAAATTCGCAGCAGCTTACACAATACCCACACGAAATAGTTTGAACATTATCAAATCACTGAAACACTTTCTAAGCCTACACGGCATCCCGAATAAAATAGTAGCGGACCAAGGGAGCGAATTCACCGCAAGCATTTTCAAAGATTTCTGTGACCAGTATAATATTCAGTTACATATTACATCCTTCCAACAAACAAGCAGCAATTCCCCTGTCGAAAGATTACACTCCACCCTGACTGAAATCTATAGGATAATCGTGGACAAATATAAACAAATGAACTACAACAAAGACCACGACGATATTTTAAACGAAACTATTACAACATACAATAACGCCATACATTCTACAACTAAATTAACACCTTTCGAACTATTTTCTGGTAGGACCCATAAATTTGACAATATAAAATTCAATAGCGAGCACGAATACCTTAAAACCTTAAACGAATTTCGAGAAAAACTTTATCCTGAAATAAAAGAAAAAATAGAAAATTTAATAAGTAAAAATATAGATAAGTTGAACAAAGATAGGGAAGAACCCAAAGAATTTGAAATAAATGAAACAATATTTAGGAAACAATGTAGAAGGAATAAATTAACCCCTAGGTTCATTAAGCAAAAGGTAAAAGGAAATAAGAAAGTGACCGTTATAACTAACGAAAATAAAAAACTTCATAAGTCTAGGATTAAAAAGAAACGTTTATTTCAGAACGCTGACGGCTTACGGACAGAAGATGGAAATACAAGAACTGACTGACGTACAAACTATACTACCCTTACGACTTGGTACTGCAAGGACTATAGACTACTACGAAAACCTAGTACACGTGATCAAATTAGAAATCTATAAAGAAAATATAAACAAAATTTCCGAATCACTGGCAGCGCTCGAGAAACTTAATGGAGTCGAAGATTCTGTGAGGCTTACCAAATTTAAACTACAAGCATTAAACCGGAAGTTAGAATCACTATCACCAAGAACAAGAAACAAAAGAGGACTGGTTAACGGTCTAGGGTCGATAATCAAAATTATAACAGGAAACATGGACGCTTACGATGCGCAACGCCTAAATGAACAAATAGAAAACCTAACTACTAACCAAACCAGATTTTATACCGAAATTAACAGGCAATTAAGAATTAATAAATTAATGTCCGAAAGATTTGATAATATAACTAACCACATTAATAGAGAACAGAACGAAATACAGAAATATTTGAGTCACTATACAATACAACTAGATAACAGGATCCGATCGAATGAAAACCTTTTAATACATATCCAATACCTCAACCAAATTAACTATAATATAGATTTGCTCTCAAACCATCTAACCAACATTGCAGAAGCAATAGTTTTAGCCAAACTAAATATTATCCCAAAACAAATATTAAACCCAAATGAACTTACAGAAATTTACCATATCTTTGAAAATCAATCCATAGAAATAAAATCAGAAGAACACATATACGAATTACTTGGATTACAGGCCTATTATAATAACTCTAATATCATATTTAACGTTCGCATCCCAATTATGTCCAATGAAACTTATTCCCTTTTTAACATCATCCCTATTCCCGTAAATAAAACAAAATTAATTGTCACTAAACCCTATATTATTCTTAACCCTACTAATATTCAATATCTTGACAAAACATGCCCAAAAACCGAGGGAATCTTCTACTGCGATGGAAACAACCAAATCGAGCGGACGTCCGAATCTAGCTGCATCAGTCAACTCATGTCCAACAAACCAGCTACCTGCATCTTCGAAGAAATCATCGAACACACAGCCATCTCCCAACCACAACCGAACTACATTCTACTGATCAACACCCCGGAGACCCAAATCCAATCCACCTGCGGAGTTCAACAACAGAAGCTGCGAGGAACACTCCTAATTCACTACCAGAATTGCTCAGTCGAGATCAACGGAATCACCTACCGAGACAACCCGAACATCTACTGGGATAACATCTTTATATATCCAGCCATACCTACCGAAGTCCACCAAAACTCATCCGTAGAAAAATTAACACTACCCAAACTCAGGACATACCACATCGAAAATAGAGAAGCATTAGAAAACCTGGAAATCAAAATTCACCAAAGGGACAACATCGTGTACATCATTCTAACGATCTTCGGACTCACCGGAGCCATCATAGCAGCATACTTCACCCGGAGAAGACATCTAGCCTTCAGCATCAATGACGTCATCCCGCAACAAAACATCGCTTCGACCCAAGGAATTTCAAACCCTCAATTCCTTTGGCCTTCGCTCCACGCTAAGGGGGGAGGAGTTACATCACCTATAAACCCGAGCCCCTAAAACTACATATCTCCCAATTCCCACGCATGCAGTCTCCCCAATTCCCACATTTTGCAGTTTCCCACATTTTTCCCTGACCCAGCGTCTACCTGTTCCAGCCAACCACCCAACGTGACCACCGCTATCGCCAGGTGACCGGCTAGACACATCGTCAGCAGAAATAGTTATTAAATTGGGAAAGCGCAGTCAGTCAGCCGCCAGTGTTCACGCTAAATTCAACTCGTACTTACAAGTCGCATAATTGTTCTATCCAAAGTCGAATTAATAAATTAATTGTTCAGTAAATCTTAGAGTTTTATTTTTTTTGAATTCCGTTCGGGGCGAAAGCGTTATTCGCGCGTATAATGTGTAATAATATCGAAATAAAGTTGATTGTTCGCAGGTTATGATTTTTAATAACACCTTCCTATACTAATAATATTCATAATATAAGTTGAATGAGAATATCGTTGTTATCGTATTGCTTGTTTAAAAAAAAAAAACCTAATGCCCTAACCGAATTGAAAATCGAGGAGGGGCGACAATTGCTGCTTATCAATACTCGTCCTTTATTCTACTTTTCTTTGTACTCCTTATCTTATATTGCAGAACTATTTTCCGTAGTAAAAAAATAAGATAGAATTAAAAGGAGCTTAAGGAGTTATTCTACTGTTAAACGGGTAAGAAGCAGTATCTTTTTAAAAGTGTTGTAAAAAAAAAACTATTAGAGATATCAATTTGAAATTTTGCATGCATCTTTATTAATGAAAAAAATATATAATGGCATAGTTGATTAAAAAAAAAAATCGGTTAAAAAAACTTTAAACGCGATTTACTCAAAACGTGTTGTTTTGGTGCGCGGTACATCGTAGAGAAAAAACTAATGAAGCGATTTAGCTAAAAATTTTTTTGCATAGTTATATATCAATTTTACACAGACTGAACCTAAATTGAGCCATAAAAATTGAAATTTAGTTATTTGGGAGCACTTTTTTCATCGAAAAAACGTCCAAAATCGAGCATGATATTTTTCAACGCTTGTCAAATCGCGAAAATTTAATATTTATGGCTCAATTTAGGTTCAGTCTGTGTGTTTTTAGCTAAACTAATAAAATTTCATCGTTAAATTGATTGCAGATCACCTGGACGACCTGGGCAATGTACCGCGCAAACGACTCTGGCCGTCAGCGCGCGCTACATCAATCATAAACTGAAGCCGCAATTTTGTTTTTTTTTTTTAATCAACTATGCCATTATATATTTTTTTCATTAATAAAGATGCATGCAAAATTTCAAATTGATATCTCTAATAGTTTTTTTTTTACAACACTTTTAAAAAGATACTGCTTTTTACCCATTTAACAGTAGAATAACCCCTTAAGATATGCAATCTTAATAAAATATGACCAACTTCCTAGTTATCGTATGTGCATATAGAATTATACTAAATAAATTGTGCGACCCAAATGTCGTTTTCTACTCAATTCGCTGCAGAGGGCGTCTGTTCCTCCCAAGTGGCTGCGCGCAAATAAAAGCGGGTATCCCATTTCCACTTTTCTGCTGCGTTTTTAACGCGTAAGCCATTGATTAGTACATAGCTTTGAATGATACACGCACCATATTCAATAGGTAATTTCCCGAAAACCCTTTAGTGTGTAACAAAACACCGCTTCAATCGAAGAGAATTGCTGGTGGAATATTAATAGCGAGCTCAGTTCCAATATATCACACGAAATGGCCTTTGTTGTCCCATATGTCATACAGGAACTATGGAATAAGCATTTGTCATATTCCAGATTAAAATGAGGTGAACACGAGGGCAGATTATATTCCAGTACCAATTATTACGGCGAATATGCATGAATTTGCAAAGTCGTTAATCATCACGGATTTTATGAAATATGAAATCCGACTTTTTCCTTATTTACCAAATTTAGGTTAATTTTCTTCACTTGACCGCATTTCAAATTTGTTTATATGTGAATTTATTAAAACTGATTTGCCATATCGTATCGCATGGAATTATATTATAAAACCTTTGATAATAATACACAAGTTCTTAATTTACCATACCTGATCAAGGTCAAGTACTTCTTTTATAGTTTAGTATCATCAAAAAAAAGTACCTATATTGAAAGTTTTTCTACAGTATTTATCAAGTTATAAGAAATTCTTAAAAATTATTAGTAATCATCATAAGTAAAGCTCAATTATCATTCAATCTCTGAGCTGTATTTTAGCATTTGGAAAAGGTTGAGCATTTTTGAAATCATATTTCTTTGAGGAAAGTAAGGGGACATGCATAGTAAAAACTTCTGGTGTAATTAAATAATTCTTTTTATAAGCCCTGTCGCATTTAATATCTAAGTATTCTATATCCCAACAATTTATATTGTCATGTACAATGACTCTTTCGACTCTTTTCCCATTGCGGAAAAAGAAAAAGTGTTTCCTTTTGTAATAAAGAAAAAGTGGAGTAAACTTAGTGAATCAGGTAATTAAAGTTAAATGATAAAAAGATAAAGTGTTTCCCTTTGTTGGAGTTACTACTCGGGGTTCACCCATCAATACAAAAATATTTTGATTTTCGCTTACCACCTTATAATAGTTTGCTTTTTATATGAAAACAAATGACATCAACCTTAAAAATCGTATCAGTCGAATGCAATGAGTTATTAATTTTATTCTTAATGAGTTTTAATTCGACTAATCCTTCGAATAATTTTAATCTAGTGTCTTGTAATCCTAAATTGCGTTTCTATAAAATTTACAGCCGATTTTTTGGAATTTATATGTATTCTATTTTGGATCAAATTTACTTCGAAAATATCTGGCATATTCACATATTTTCGAAGCAAATTTGATCCAAAATAGAATATCGACAACGAAGCCGGTGACGGAGCGTTCTCAAAAACACTTTTTAAAAGTCCGTGTACACTGCTATTTAAAAAGTACATTACCGATTAATTTCAAACCTGCTACAATCTTTCTACATATAAAATACGTCCCCCCAACGTTAAGTTTTAGGTATTTTTTTACATTAAGGGGGTTTTCCACTTACAAAATGACGAAATTTTTCGTAAAAAAACAGTTTGCACTTTAAATGACCACCAAAAATTTAAAAATTAAAAAAATAATAATCAGAAAACGTTGAGAGGAGGATTAACATGATACTTTAACTAAATTTTAAAGGTTCTTAATTTCAGATAATTTTCAGCTGAGATACAGTGTACACCGCAAATTGTCTATTTCCAAAGACGGTTTTGGAAAAGCTCCGTCACCGGCTTCTTTGTCGATATTTTCGTATAAAAAAAATTACTGAATATTACTGAAATCATCCTTAATAATGTACAAGAGGTTTCAATAACTTTGTTCAAACCATATTGCTAAAAAAGAATTGCAAAAAAAAAGTGTTTTTTGTTTTTTCAAGCTGAAAACCTTACCTCCCTCTTCAAAGGCTGTTTGGCTGTATGTTTTACTTTTCGTGATCCTATTTGAAACTCAGAATGGGCCAAGAGATAAAATGGCCAGTTTTTTGTTGCAGGCTGACAAAGTATCATTTTTGCAGGATTTTAGATTTTTTCAATTTTTTTTTGTTTTGCCTCTTAATCGAAATAAATATTCTAACTTTGTGGACATCTTGTACAAATATAAAAATATTTTCTTAACTTTTATTCCCAAATGAACGTTCTTACAAAATTTAAACGAAATCCTGAAACTCAGTCTATTACGAAATTTCAATATACAAAGGTATTTTGTATTGTCACAATATAGAAGAACAGTGATATGGAAATATCATTTTTCCAAAGTTTCAGTCTTGTACATAATATCGATCGGAAACCCACCAGCGGCCTATTGAAGTGCATGTCGACGATAGTATTAAGATTTTTAATTTTAGTTTTCTTTCGTTTTTAAGACTTGTGAAAAAAAAAGTATTAAGTATTAAGGTTTTTTTTTTTTAAATTTTAGTTTTCTTTCGTTTTTTTTTTTTTTTTTAAGACATGTGAAGGCCGGCAGCCGTCAGGTACACAGGGGAACTCACGCATACACGCAGGGGGAATAACGCGAAAATACTGGTGTACGTGCCGTATCTGCGTGCATGTGCCGCAACTCTGTGCACTGATGGTAGTGCGACTATACCCTCCCCGTGGGGGCGGCCGGAAATAGGCTCCCGGTATGGTCAAGTCTCTGCCGGGAGTGCTGGCTAATTGTAATCGGGCGGAGAGAAGGACACTCTCTTAAATAAAATACCCTAATCCAAGGTGGAACAGCATACGCCGAGAGATGCGTGGCCAAGAGGGAGCTTGGTCGTGAGTATGCGGACTCTGGATACCTGTCGCCCTCCAGTTTCAATTAGACTTCGCCGCATAACGGGCTCTGTGCGGTGTGACCTTCCTGATGTAGTTCCGGCTACATTCGCCGATGAACGGGTAGCGATCACGGCAGAAAACACTGTAGCCTATTGGGCTACAAGAACCCACATCCTGTAGTGGAGCCATTGGGCACTCTGCAGGAGAACCTTTTTCGGAAAAGGTGGAGAGCAGCTGTGCCCCAACATTGCCAGCACTGTTGGTGCCAAGGGGCGACAGACGTAGTGCTGTGTCTGAGGAAATGTCCTCGGATACAGACTCCGACTACCACGAGGTGCCGGATAGTGTAAGCCTGCGTTCGGAGCAATCCGGACTCACGGCTGTTGGGCAGAGGTTAGCCGGATGAAGCTTGACGCTGGATCCGGTTTTGTCAAGCTGACCAATGCAGAGAGGAGGAGATTTAGGAAGGCTTTGGCGAGTGGCTTCTCCAAGGAAAAGTCTCTGGAGATAGCAAAGTTTAAGTCTCCGGAAAAAGTTGAGTCAAAAAGGACTCGATCAGAGGATAAGTCCTCTGATCTTCCGGCTACAAAAAAAAAAACATACACGACCATATGGGGTCCGTGAAACCCACCTTTAGCCAGGTGGTTAGTAGCATTAAGTTAGGGCTGACATGGTCAGTCGTCCCCTCTCAGCGGAACAAATAGCTCTGCTACAGGAGGCAATTGTCAATGCCAGGATAGATCTCGTGGACAAGAGGTTCCAGCCGGAGTTCGAACCATATATGCCTCGAACCGGCTGTCTCCTTCTTGTCTGCACGACTGGGTCAGGAGCAATTTTGAACACATCCGTGCCAAGAGCGCTCTTGACATTGTTCTCGCTGAGGAAGAGCAGTTCCCCCGGACTCACGTGATCCGGGGCTACTTTCCTCAGAGCCTTTCCCTCACAAACGAGAAGGTGCTGCCAACAATTGATGCCCAAAATGCCTTCTCAGCCGTGCAATGGAAGGTACTGCAGAGGTTGACACATGGTCAACTGCTGCATTTAGTCATTGCCATTGACGATGCGTCAATGGCAATCTTGACTAAACAAAAAGGCAGGATCGCCTACAGGTTTACCCACCTGAAGCTCATCCTTAAGGGCGCCACTAAGGATGAAGCAGTAGTAGGGGGAAGCGGTAGTAAACCAGAAGGAAAGGGACCAGTGTCTGTGGAGTCTGTTAGTCGAGCCATTGGGCAGGCAAAAGCTGCGACTGTTAAGTCGGCCCCTAGGATGACGACCACTGGGTCGTCTCAAGGCAGTGTCGCCCCAGCTGGAGGGTCAGTGGATGCTGTTTCCACTGCTGGACCCTCAACTAGTCGAGTCACAGGACAGGCTACAGCTGCGACTGCCAAGTCGGCCCCCATAAAGAAGACGATGACCACTGGGCCGTCTTCGGCCAATGCTACAAAGAAAAAACAACAAAGGCCAAAAGTGGGAAAACTGCGTAACCCCCTTCAGGGTGGCAGTACCAAGGGACCTCGACGAGCTAAGGCGGCTGGGCTCGTCAAGAAGTCCCTCTCCAGAGAGGAGAAATGAGCACCATGAGGGTGCTCCAGGCGAATCTGTACCATGCCAAAGGGGCATCGGCCACGCTGTGCAGAACCTTCGCCGAGAAACAAATAACCCTTGCGCTCATCCAGGAGCCCTGGGTTATTATTGGCCAAGTCCGAGGACTCAACATCGACTCATGTAAGTTGATCTATGACCGCGGGGTAGAAGTACCACGTGCGGCACTTCTGATAGACAAAAGTGTCAATCATCTCCCCATTTCTAATTTTATTTCCAGGGACCTCGTAGCGGCGCTGGTGGAGATCCCCACGCTGGGTGGAATACAGGAAGTTGTCCTGGCATCTGCCTACCTCCCAGGAGATAGGACAGATATTCCACCAGAAAAAGTCCAGGAACTCGTCGAGTACTGTCGACGATCTAACGGTTGTGACGCAAACGCGCACCACACGGTGTGGGGTAGCAGCGACGTAAATGAAAGGGGTGTCTACGACACGCGTAAGGCACCCGTATGCCATCGACTCCAGCGCATCTGCACTGATCAGCAGAATCAAAGTTCAAACGATTGTACACCTGCATATCCGTTGATTCTGCTGATCTGTTGCACGAGCGCTGATCGATCAGAAATTGGAGACCGGACCTGACGGCAGAGCGGCACCACGGGCAGGAACTTAGACGATTTTTGGGAGTCAGTCTTCCGTCGATATTCGTTCGATCTTAATTTAATCATTTGTATTTTAATCATTTGTAATAATCTTAATAATTTTTGTCATTTGTAATAATTTCATAATTTTAATCCTTGTAATAGTTTAATAATTTTAATTATCTGTGTTCTAATAAAGTGTGTAATTAAACTGTAACGGCTTCGCTTTTTCTTTACGAAAACTTCACGAGAGTGCGCGCAAAGTGTGTGTTTCATTTTGTGTCTGATTGAAAAGAAAAAGGAAGCCAGGACACCCGCAACATTGGTCCTTCGAGCCGGATATTCATGTCCGGCCAGCAGCTATAAAATAAACGTAAGTCCCAGATTCCTTTTCTAGGTTAGTGAAAGTGAAGTGCGAAAATGGAAAGCCTGAAGTCATTTCTTCATAGCCAAGAGTGCCTTATCGAGCAAATGAATAAATTTATATCGAACACGAAAAAAACCCCGATCGCTAGACGCACCCATGGACTTTACATTGGGCGAATAAACGGCTGGCATGATCTCTGGCAAGCTTTTTTATCCAACGAAACTAAAATAAGCCAACTAAAATCCGCGGAAGACTCAGAACATAAATATTTCAAAGAGGACTTTTTTGGAACCCAAGAAGCAATCTTTTATGAGTTCAAAGGTGAACTCATAGAAAACGCGGAAACCCTAGAGAGGGCTTCCCGATCCAGTGATCTAACCGTCCCACGCACGCCTGCTCAGAGTTCTTCGATAAATGCGGAGACAAAATCATTAGGGCAGTCAAATCTGCCCAGAATCTCGTTACCAAAATTCTCCGTTAACTAAAATGATTGGATCAGTTTTCGAGACCTATACCTTGCGGTGATTCACCAAAATCCCAATCTGGAAGAAGTACAGAAGTTTCACTATTTAAAAACTTCATTAATAGGTGAAGCTTCAAATGTCATAAAGCAGTTTAGCATGACTCAAGCGAATTACGCGTCCGCTTGGAAACTATTAATCGAAAGATACGAAAACAAACGCATTCTCCTATCATCACTGCTCCGAACATTCACTTCACAACCAAAAATGTCTGCCGATTCTATCAAAGGTCTTCCCGACGTCACCAGTGATTGCATTGCTTCACTGAATAACGTGCAAATTAATACTTTGCACTGGGACCTCCTTATCGTTCACCTGGTCGTCCAAAAGCTCCTAGCAGAAACACATAAAGAATGTGAGTTATCAATAGGTGATACAACCGACGTTCCTCAATGGAGTGAACTCAAAAAATTCTTAGAGCTCAGATTTCGCACGTTGGAAGCAATATCAGGCGCGAAGCCAAAATCACATGAACTCAAAAAGGTGGATGAATCCAATAAAACAAATTTTAAAAACGTTCATATGGCTCAAGCAGCATGTCAAATCTGCCATGAGATCATTCCATTCGTTCATGCCCCAAGTTCTTAAAGTTTGAGCCTCTCCAGCGACTAAAGGCTACCAAAACCAATGGTTATTGCATCAATTGTTTAGGTAAATATCACACACTTAATAAATGCTTAAGTACTTCACGGTGCACTCAATGTCGAGGAAAGCACCACACGCTGTTGCATGCAGCTTTTAAACAACCTCAAGAACAGGTCGCATCAAATAGCACTAGAGGCCAAGTTGCCCGTCATGACCTGCCGCAACAAACAAAAGCACAAACGGCAGCTTCTAGTGGCCCTTCGAGCCGTAGCTAACAGGACATGTCGGAAAATCGACCTGTCCTGTTAGCTACGGCTCTGTTATACGTTGAGACGCCGCACGGACCCTAAATAGCACGAGCTTTGATAAACCCAGGATCCCAAATAACTTTCGTGACTAATTCCCTTTGTCGACGCCTAAAACTCAAGATGAGCAATACCTTTGTTAAAGTCACGGATCTAGCAAACAGTGAAGCGGCTAGTTCACGTAAAATGGTAAAATTGACCTTAAAATCGAGATATGAACCTGGAAGCGTGACAGCAGATGCTGTCGCTCTTGATACACTGACGGATTTACTACCATCTAGAACATTGTTACAAGGTAAATGGGAGCATATCGAAAACCTACTTTTAGCAGATCCCACCTATCACGTTCCAAATCGGATCGATATTTTAATCGGAGCGGATATTTATCCGTTAATTCTGAAAGACGGAGTAAAAATCGGTCCCATTGGTACTCCATTGGGCCAAAATACTATTTTCGGCTGGGTTTTATCGGGACAAATCCGTACTAATTCACCAGAAAAGCCTAAAATTGAAGTAGTTTTCTTAAACAATACATTCGAGTTAAATTTCGATCTTAAAAAATTCTGGGAAGTAGTAGTAGTAGCGATCTACGCCGAAAATCCGGAAGATATACTATGTGAAGAAATCTACCGAACCACACATAGCCGGAAATCCGATGGATCGTACATTGTTCGATTGCCTTTTAAGTCTAATCCAGAATTACAGTTAGGATCCTCTCGCAACATCGCACTAAGACGTCTTCTATCTACGGAGAAAACTATTCTGAATAAAGGATTGTTTGAAGACAAAATCCTCAAGAATATTCTCACTTCAAATCAAATGGAGGAAATAGCGCCGTTTGAAAAAATCCACAATATCCGATCAGATAATGAAAGCACAACAGCATTTAAAACTAATTATATTCCCCATCACGGTGTTACAAAAGAAGCCAGCTCTACAACTAAACTAAGAGTCGTGTTTGATGCTTCTTGTAAAACGTCGTCAGGAAATTCACTAAATCAACTTCTAATGACTGGTCCGCCTCTTCAAAGGGATCTAACGATGATACTTTTAAAGTGGCGGTTTTCCAGATTCTTTTTCTCAGCAGATATAAAGAAAATGTATCGTCGAATTTGGGTTCATCCTGATGATAGAGACTATCAAAGAATTTTGTGGAGATCAGACGTAAATTATTCCGTAAAGGATTACCGCCTTTTGACAGTCACCTTCGGAGTTTCCTGTGCCTAAATACGGACAAGTTTGTTTACATTTCTTCATAGTGCATTTTTAAAGGTGCCCTGGTTTTAAATGTATTGCGTGCTCCGCTCGCTTTGTGAAAAGTACCGGGTGGTCTTGATTTGTTCGGAAATTTGAAGAAACTTAAAAGCTTTTGAGTAAAAAAGTACTTTTTTAGAAGCAATTAATTAAATTAAATTAAATGTGCTTTAGTTAAATGACGGGTAAGCTAAATATAATGTATTTGGTGTGTGGTTGTGGAAAAGGCAACGTGTAATATGTTCATAGAAAAGTTTTGTGATAAAAGATTTTTGTGAGGTGCACCATGCAGGAGTGTTCCACTTTTCGCCCCAAATTTTTGTCTTTCTCTCACCTATGCCTTCTTTATTACTACCTATTTCTATCCCTCTTGTTATAGGTACTCTTTGGTTAGCACGAGCCTGAGTTGTGTATGAATTGAGCTTTTAGGCGTTGTTTGATTTTGTAGTGAACTGGCGGCTTGGTGACCTTTCAGACCATCTTGCTTTCCAATTTCTGGACATTCGCTGGACCTGTGGGGCCCTGCACATCTGCTGCATTTTGTGAATAGATGACATTTGCTGGCGCCGTGACCATACGTTTGACAGTTATAGCAGCATGTAGACCGTTTGGGATTTGGTATGTAGTAGTCTTACTTCACTATGATGTTGAAGACTGCTTTGCCTTTGACTCTAATTTCGTTTAGTTTGATACTGCCTTTTGGAAGATAGAGCAGATAGGTTGCGTGGTTGCGGTATCTTTGATTTTTGACAGTGAGCTCCTTGACATCTGAGCAGTCTATGCCAATACTAGTAAGCTCTTTCTGAACTTCTGAGCATTTGACCTTATGTAGCTTATACATCACAATTTTGTAATGTCTGTTCTGACTGACATTGTGGCTGTAGAATTTTTTTTTTTCAGAGTAACCAGTTTTTATACAACTTTTCGTGGTCCTCAAGGCAAAGGCAAAAAATTTTGGTTCCGATGCTAGTATTTTTTGTATTAAATTAGTTGATTTTGAGGTAGGTCATAAGAGAGCTGATGAATTTATAACTTTCCCCAATCAGGATGACTGCGAGGTGTAACGAAACTGTTTGAAATAACGCACAGAATAGGAAATACGTCCGTCAGGGTTCAAGTACCAAGACTGAATGAAACCCAAACAATAATAGGGTTTTTGAAGCTTTTATGCAAAACAAATACCAAATGAGCATCCCCAAAAACTCTTTATATACGATTTTGGAAGAAAACCGCCCCAATTTTCTATTCGAACCTCTGAAGGTCATATCAGAGAAAGATCAAAGTACGGCAACTGCAGAATAACTCGTCAAGAGCGGGTTTTCTGCAAAAATGTTCCAAACGGAAGTTGTAGGATTATTCCGTGGCTATCTGCTGGTGACTTTAGTTTTGACCTTGGCCTTGAACTAAGGTCGTTTCAAGGTCAAGTCCGTTTTCTCAACTGGAAACGCATACATTTGTCGCCGAAAATGAAAAGGAAGGAACATTTTTCGTTCGGGTGTGGCCTTGAACGGCCTCCCCCTTTGGCCTTGAGGGTCCTCCACAAGATCAAACTACAACAACTCGGGTATCCTTCGGTGTAGTAGTATCAGTAGTGTCTACCAATATACCTTAAAATCTACGATAAACCAAATGGAGAAACATAAATTTCTTATAACAGATGAGGAAAAACAAATTATTTGGATTTCACAAGTCTTTTTATTATTTACTAGCTGGGTTATCCGGTTTCACCCGGCGTTGGGTAAATACTTACTAATTAAACACTTCTCAAATGTTCTAATTTGTTATACAGTAAAACCCGCTTAAATGCACATCCAATTTGTCAGAAAATTTCGTGCATTTAAACGTTTTTAAGACAAATGCACATGTTGTGCATTTAAGAGAGCTCGGATTACTTTTTTTCAGTTTGGTTAATTACATAGCGTTCTGTTTTTGTCTTTACTTTACGAATTTTACCAAAATTAAACAATTACAATCCGCAATTTACAAGGTCCACCCGCCAACTCAAAAAGACTGAAATGTCAAAGCAAAGACTAACGAGAAATTGTTCTTCTTCTTCTTTGCCTTTAAATGGTAACCACCGAGGGGACAATGTAAAAGTACTACACTTCTACAGAAATCCAATTTTTGACATTACATATTTGTTCATTTAAGGGGGGGGTAAGGGTTTCAGCATGAAAAAGAAACACTTTTTTTGCGATTTTTTTTTAGAAATATGGTTTGAGCAAATTTATTAAAATCTTTTGTATATTATTAAGTATGATTTCATCAATACTCAGTAATTTTTTTATGCGAAAGTATTGACAGACAAGCCGGTGACTTCAAAACCACTTTTTAAAAGTCCGTGTACACTGCTATTTAAAAACTACATTACTGATTCATTTCAAACTTGGTACACACTTTCTATATATAAAATACCTCCCCCCAACGTTGAGTTTTAAATTTTTTTTTTACATTAAGTGGGGCTTCCACTTAGAAAATGACGAAATTTTTCGTAAAAAATAGCAGTTTTTACTTTAAATGACCACCAAAACTTTATAAATGAAAAAAATAATATCAGAGAACGTCGGGGGGAGGATTGAATGATACTCTGACTAAACTTTAAAGGTTTTTAATTTCGGATAATTTCCAGCTGAGATACAGTGTACACCGCAAATCGTCTATTTCCAAAGACGTTCTTGGAAAAGCTCCGTTACCGGCTTGTTTGTAGATATTATCGCTTAAAAAAATTACTGAGTATTATAGACATCATACTTAATAATGTTCAAAAGGTTTCAATAACTTTGCTCAATCCATATTTCTTAAAAAAAATCGGAAAGAAAAGTGGTTTTTTTACGCTGAAACCCTTACCTTACTAAATCAAGAAATTTGGTCTCATATTGGACCCGCCATCTTGGATTTACAAATTTTGACAATATTCGAAATTTGTAGCTTCAGAATAATCATTGTACCAATTTTCATTAAAATCCGTCGAAATCGAGACATTCTGGACGCCATGGTGGGTCCGCCATCTTACATTTAGAAATTTTAATAATATACAAAATTAGTGGTCTCAGAATAATCACTGTACTAATTTCTATTACAATCCGTTGAAATCGAGAAATTTTGGTCGCCATGTTGGATATGGAAATTTTGATAATATTCGAAATTAGTGACTCCGGAATAATCATTGTACTAATTTTAATTAAAATCCGTTGAAATCGAGACATTCTGGCCGCCATGTTAGATCCGCCATCTTGGATTTGGAAATTTTGCTAATATTCAAAATTAGTGGCCTCAGAATAATCATTGTATCATTTTTCATTAAAATCCGCTGAAATCGAGAAATCTTGGTCACCATATTGGGTCCGCCATCTTGGATATGTAAATTTTGATAATATTCAAAATCAGTGACCTTAAGATAATCATTGTACTAATTTACATTAAAATCCCTTGAAATCGAGAAATATGGTCGCCATTTTAGATCCACCATTTTGGATATCTAAATTTTGATAATATTCAAAATCAGTGACCTCAAAACATTCATTGTACTAATTTTCATTAAAATCCGTTGAAATCAGGAAATCTTGGTCGCCCTATTTGATCCGCCATCTTGAATTTCTAAATTTGGACAGCGGATTTGAAATCCCCACCCCGCAAAACCCCTATATACCAATTTTCATGAGAATCGCTTCAAATTTAAAATTTTCAGCCGCCATCTTGGATCCGCCATTTTGAAACCCTACAAAGTATCCTATATCCGTTTCCTGGTTCTAGGCTAGCTCCCCACCAATTTTCAGCCAAATCGGTTCAGCTGTTCTTGAGTTATAAATAGTGTAACTAACACGACTTTCTTTTATATATGTACTAGCTGGCCCGGCAGACGTTGTACTGCCCTTTCCGCTACATTTTCATTATGCCATGTGCGTCGACCAATATTTGATCGTGTTCTTTCTTTTCGCATGTTTCTACAAATAATACCATTAATATAAGAAAACAGTATTTCCGTTTCATATCCCTAATTAATTTATTGAAGAAACTTACACGTTGTTTAATATTAAGTAAACCGTTTTACACTTCACAAATATTGGAAAATTACCCGGTTTCACCTGGAGTTGGGTAAATACTTACTAATTAAAGACTTCTCAAATGGTCGTTTGTTATATCCTAGAAATTGATTCAACCCAAAAATCCCTTTATGGATCCGCCATCTTGAATATCCAATCTTGATAATATTAGAAATTAGTGGCATTAACACAATTATTGTAGCAAATTTAATTAAATCCCGTTGAAATCGAGAAATTTTTTTTATATGTTGGGTCTGCCATCTTGGATCTAGAAACTTTGATAATTCGATAATGATCAAAATTAGTGGCACCACAAAAAATCGTACTAATTTTCATGAAAATCCGTTGAGGTCGAGAAATTATGGTCTCTCTATTGAACCCGCCATCTTGAATTTACAAAATTTTAATAATATTCGAAATTAGTGGGCTCAGAATAATCATTCTACCAATTTTCATTAAAATCCGTCCAAATCGAGACATTTTGGTCGCCGTGTTGGATCCGCTATCTTGAATTTGGAAATTTTGATAACATTAAAATTAGTGGCCTCAGAATAATTATAGTACTAATTTACATTAAAATCCGTTGAAATTGAGAAATTGGTGACCAACAATTGGATTTGGAAATCTCGATAATATTCTAATTTAGTTGCCTCAGAATAACCATTGTACTAATTTTCATTAAAATATGTTGTAACTGAGACATTTTAATCGCCATGTTGGATCCGCCATCTTGGATTTGGAAATTGTGGTAATATTCTAAATTACCCCCCGATTCTGGATCAAAATTAAGAGCTCTTAACGTCTTAACTATTATCAAAAATCCTTTTAAAGGAATTAATATGCTACCATGTTATTGAACAAACATTAGATATACACTGATTTCTTATAATTTGTGAATTCTTCTACAAAAAGAGGTCGATCTCTTGAGTTAAAGGGATTTTTCAAAACGATTAAGAGGTTAAGAGTTCTTAACTTTACTATAGAATTAGGGGGTTAGTTCAGTAAGAATAATCATTGTACTAATTTTCATTAAAATCCGTTGTAATCAAGACATTTTTGTCACCATGTTGGATTCGCCATCTTGAATTTGTAAATTTTGATAATATTCAGAATTGGTGCCCTCAAAATTATCACTGTACTTATTTTCATTAAAATTCATTGAAATCTAGAAATCTTGGTCGCCATCAGTGGCGTGGGGTCCATATAACACGACTCCTACCGGCTTCCCTTTTGGGAACTCATCCTATTCCCGTAAATTTAAAACTTGTTCTATGCCTGTAAAATTCCTGGAAAGCGCTCCCAAAATTCATCTCGTAAAGAAAACATGACAAAACAAGTGTTACAACCAAAAACAACCATAATCTGTTGTTGCACTACGATGGAACCTTCCCTCGCACCGTAGCAGGTTCTATCAAGGGGTTGCATCGGGTATGAAGCGCTCGCTCGCTGCTTCTGTAAGGCGGTCATTTTACGGCTTACTCAAGCCCACACTTTTCTCCACGAGTAACAAAGAAATCGTGTGTGATATCCTTTGCTCACTAAAAGCAAATCCTATAAGCAAATAACACGATAGAAACCGGTTTCTGGGTTGTTTTCGTTTTGCATAAGTTGAAACTCGGGTCACTTCGGCGAGTGGTTGTTTATTTCTTAGAATGTCAGCTGATTCGTGTCTTCTCTATGAACGGGTGTGAGTGTAGTGGTGCTCTCTTATTATCCCTATAACACGGTAGAAAGCGGCTTCTCGGGTGAGTGGGGTTGGTTGGGGTGGGTTTGGTTATTAATTTTTTTCATAAACAATATTCAGCTGACTCTTAATCTCTTTGATACCGAAGGAGCTGTGAATTGTAGGAGTGAATGCTCCCTTATTTCACAAGAACACGGCAAAAGTCGTCTTCTCGGGAGGGTGGGGTGTTGTGGTTTTGTTTATTATATTTTAATAAAAAAATTGTTAACTTGTGTCTCTTTTTGCCTTGGTGCTCAACGGATTGTGACTTATGAGTGTGATGTGGTGCAATTTTATTACCTCTCGATAACACGATAGAATCCGGCTTCTCGGGTTTTTTCGTTAGGATCGGCTATTCGGATGACGATTATTTATTTGTTTCAATTTGTCAGTTGAAGGATTTGTCCCGTCTATCGTGCATGTTTGATTTGAAGTGAAGTGTAATTGTACTTTAATATATAGAATTTAATTGTGAAAAGCTGGTGAGAATTTTGTAAGGTCTAGGTGGTCTGTTATAGGACATTTTAGTAGCTTTTTATTTATATCTTGTTCTCAGTCTTTAATTTTTGTTGGAAATGGCGTTACTTAGTGTTGATTGCTGCTTAACGGATTTTTTATTAGAACAGGCAAATGAATTTAATAGATTATCTTTTCAGTAAAAAAGCAGAGTTATCGAATTAGGTCGCGTTAAACCGTCGATGAAAATAGATTACAAGCGTAAGGACGGGTTTTTCAAACATTTTAATAAGTCGATTTATGAAAAATATTCGTGGCTGACCGGAAGCTGCAAATTAAATAAAATGTTTTGTTTCCCATGTCTTCTTTTTTCGAATTCTTCGAGTGTTTGGAGTCGCACAGGTTTTACGGACATTAATAATTTAGTAAACTCTTCAAGTAAGCATATTCAAACAGCAAAACATATTCGTAGTTGCTTAGCTTTACATAAATTTGGCGCGAATCGGATTGATACTTCTTTAGGAAATACTTATGAAGCTCATAATAGAAAAGTCGACCGAAATCGTAATTTAATGAAACGCTTCATAGATACTGTAATTCTTTTAGGCAAACAAGAATTAGCATTCCGTGGTCATAATGAAAAACCCGTGTCCGATAATCGCGGCAATTATATAGAAACTTTGTTGTATTTAGCTAAGTACGACACTTTAATGGACTCACATTTAGAGCAGTGTTCTAGTTCACAAAATCCAATTTTTTCGGGCCTATCAAATGATATTCAAAATGACTTGATAATTAGTATTGCCGCGGCTATAAGATCTGAAATTAAATCAGAAATTAGTAAAGCTCGATTTGTTTCAGTAATGATTGATGAAACTCCCGATGTTAGTCATAGAGAACAACTAAGTGTCGTACTAAGGTATTTATCACAGAATGGAATAGAGGAGAGATTTCTTGGTTTTTTTGACGTGAGTTTAAGTCGTAACGCAGATAAATTGTCAGATCATGTTTTAAATATACTGGAAATATACGACTGTAAAGAAAAATTGGTAGGTCAATCTTATGACGGCGCCGCGGTAATGTCGGATGAGCAGGGTTGTGTTCAAACAAAAGTACGAGAATCATGTCCAATGGCCATTTCCATTCCTTACTATGCCCATATTCTTAATTTAGTGTTATCTCGATCTTTGGAAAAAATATCAGAGCTAAAAATATTTTTCGGTTATATAAATAGCATCGTTCGTTTTTTTAATAAATCAACAAAGCGCTCTAACCTTTTAAAAGAAATTGCTGACCGACGTATGCCAGGAGTTTCGGAAACTCGTTGGCATTACCATTCGCGAATAATTAACGTTTTATTTACCTGCAGATTAGATATAATTGCAACTTTTGAAACAACATTAAATAACTCGAATGAATGGGATAATGACACACTTTCTCTGGCCGAAAGTTTATTACAGAAATTGGAAGAGAAAGAGCTCTGCTTTTTTTTACACACCACCTCGGAAATTTTTGCAAAAACGGATGTACTTTTTAATTTATTACAAAATAAACAGATGGATATTGAAGTTGCTAGGCTAGAAATAGAGAATTTCGAGTCTTGAATGAGTTCTGACTTTTTAAATAAATTTGATTCGATTTTTGTTAGTGTGAAGGATTGCACAGAACCTGCAAGAAAACGTCGAGTGCTAAATTCTGACATCGATTTAAAAACTAATTATCGAAGAATTTTTGTAGAAATAAAAGACAATGTCATTTCTCAGATTAAAACTCGGTATAGTTCCTTTAGTCAACTAAAATTTTTAGATTTACTTAATAAATCAAAATATGATTATTTTGCTCAATCAAGTCTTAACGAAAAGATATCATCTTTAATTACAGTTTTCCCGGGAATTTTCCAGTTTTCTGCTTTAAAAAATGAATTAAACGTTTTATATACCACTTCTTCATTACGGCAATTTGTATGATAGAAGTGGCCGACTAAATTCGACAAGAATACACGCAGTCACAGTTGAACACATTTTGTAATATCTGACTTCATTTGGTAAGTTTTTTTGCGCTATTAACTTTCTGATTTTTGCACCGGCTTACCTTCTCAAAAATTTCACCCCACGCCACTGGTCGCCATCTTGGATTTGTAAATTTTGATAATATTCAAAATCAGTGACCTCAAAACAATAATTGTACTAATTTTCATTAAAATCCGTTGAAATCGAGAACGCGCGAACTGTCAGACTCGCGAAGTTAAAATAGTCGTTAAATTTCCTGATATTATCCAATTTTCTACGCAATTTTCTTAACTTTTCTTTCCGTAAGAGCCATCTACAAAGTATTGGACAACTTTTTAAAAAAAATGAATCAAATCGGTAAAGTCGTTCTCAAGTTATTGCGTGATCAACGGAAACAGGGGTTCATTTTTATATATATAGATAGAAAAGTGTTGTTTTTAGACTTTTTCCGGCAATTTTTTTTAATTTTTCTCTCCGTAAGAACCATTCTCGTACTCCAAGGAATATTATAAAAAAAGAATTAGCGAAATCGGTTCAGCTGTTCTCGAGATTTGCGCTTAGCAACACATTCAGCAAGTAATTTTTATATTATAGAATATAGATTACTTAAAAAATGCGGTCTGGAATTGAATTTACGAGGACTTGAAGGGTTTCTACAGGAATGTTGTTCCAAACTTCTCGAATGGCTGCTTTAAGTTTAAACACATTGTTGAATTGACGTCCTTGCTCGTAGACTCGACGGGTTAGGATCCCCCACAGGTTTTCAATAGGATTTAAGTCGGGACTACACGCTGGCCATTCAAGTATTTCAATGTCCCGACTTTTTAACCACTCCATGGTATGGTGTGGTGCGAGCGATGTACTGCTGCGTTGTCATGCTGAAATATAAATTTTCCTTCGATGACGTCATCTGTAAATGGTATCAACACATCATCCAGAAGATCTGTGTAGTTGTTCGAATTCATTTTGGTCGAATTCCAACACATTGAGGTTTTTCCAACATATCAAAATGCTGCCCACACCATCACTGTTCCACCTCCAAAATTTCTGCTTAAGCGAACCTTGCTTAAATCATGCCAATAAATGCTTGCTTAAATCATGCCAATAAAATTGGAACCCGTCAGGTCCGTCCAAATTAAACTTTTTTTCATCACTAAAAAGGACATGACGCCATTCATCTTTCCAGAACATGTACTTTTTAGCGAACATTATACGAGTTTGCTTGTGTTTGTCAGTAAGTTTGGGTTTTGGCAATCGTTTTGTCCACTTAACTTTCTGGGAACAACGCAGAATTTGTTGAACACGTCTAACGGTAATTAGTAAATTTAATTCGGCTTTAATTATCGACGCTGTCAGCTTTTCCTTTGCTGCTTTTTGAATAATTTTGTTTTTAGTTCTTTCACTAATTTTTGATTTCGGTCCTGGATGTCTTTGTTTTCCGTATTGACTTCTTAAATTTATATAATTGTTGACAACTGATCGTGACCTTCCTATTTCATGCGCGATCTGTCTATTGGATTTTCTCAATTTAGATAATGCCTCAATTTTCCTGATCTCTAGTTCAGAGAGCTTAGATCCTCTAGGCATTTTTATTTTTTTATTTTGTTTTTCTCTTAAAATTATTTTGCTATGTTAAATCAATGTATTTTATTCACTAAAACGGTATTTTTACTTACTTATAGTGCAAAAAGTCACACTGGCTTTATATCTATTTCCTTCGAAATTCGGTTCACAAATGCTTTTTCTCCGTAAACTTCCTAACTTGTAATAATTTGTGTAACGGTATATCGGTATCAAGAACACACATGCTTCAGTAAATGTAGGCAATCAATCGCTCTCGTAATGTGCATTGAAAATACGTTTTACAAATAAAATCAAGTGGCTTTATAACTATTTCCTCCACTGTAAGAGAAGCCATCAGGACCATCAAGGTTATATTATTTTCGTCGCTAAAAATAACTTTACCACTCGGTTTTCCAGTGCATTTTATCTCGAGCAAAACTAAGTCGTTCGCTTATATGAAATTGTTTTAAGGCTGGTTTTCTTTTAATCTTCAGGAGTTTTAAATGAGGACATTGTTGTATTATCTTCTGTACTGTTCGTAATGAGGCTGCAGTTCCAAGATTTTGTGCTATTTGTCTAGCTGTCAAAGTTGAATTCGATGCTTTTTATTTATTTATTTATTTATTTATTAGTGACAATTCATCATAGACTGATTACTACAAAAATAGCAAGTACATGTATATGGCATGAAAAGTGCAAAGTGAAACCTTAACGAAGCTGACTCTTCAGTTGGTTTCGCGACAAGTTAAAATCGATATTGGCTTTATGATTATTAAAGGCGCGTGACATCGACGACAGAGGATTATTCATACCATAATTAGTACGATGAAAAGGCACTCGGAAGAAATCATGATCACGCACGGAGCGAGTCGGGAGAGAAATCTGAAAATAAGCGACAAGCTCAGGTGAGTTGATCCTGCCCGATAGGCAAACAAAAGCAAAAACTACTTTCGCAGTGTCGCGTCGTTCCTCAAGAGATTGAAGGGATAAGAGCCGCAGACTGTCAGTGTAAGGAGGTAGCACTGAAGGATTGCTCCAGGGAAGATTACGGAGGGAAAACCTAAGAAATCTACGCTGGACACCCTCGACACAATCAATAGAAGTCGCATAAAACGGAGACCAAACTATACTGGCATACTCAAGAATAGGCCTTACAAATGTACAATACAGGGTCTTAGTTACAAAAGGATCATGAAATTCCTTGGACCGACGCTTAACAAAGCCAAGCGTAGAGCTGGCCTTACGAACGATCGCATCGATGTGTTCAGAAAATGTAAAATGGCTATTCAACCAGATGCCGAAATCTTTGGTTTTGTCAAGTTTTAGTAACGAGCATCCGTCAATAGTATAATTAAAAGAAGTAGTGCTTTTCTTGCGAGAGAAACGCATTTGTCAATATTTAGTGGAAGTTGGTTTAATGAGCACCATATGTGAAAAGCATCAATGTCAGAATTTAAAAGGTCACAGTCATGCTCGTTACGTATAATACGAAAGATCTTGGCATCATCTGCGTAACAGAGAATCCTAGAGTTAGAAAGAGACAGAGACACATCGTTGATATACGTTGCTTCACGTAATATTGCTCGACGTTCCCTTTCTGTTGTGGCAAATTTTCTTCGTCCTTTAAAACGTCTACTATAATTTTCAGGTTCTATAAGAAATTTACTCACTGACTGATGCCACCGCCCAATTCTTCTTGCAATAGCTCTATTTGAATAACCTTCCTCATGCAAAATTTTAATTCTCCCTTGTTCTTCTGGTGTCAAACACTTTTTCTTCCCCATATTTAAATCAAACAAATTTTTAAGTCTCTTTATTTTTTCCTTTGAGTATAATGAGCACACTTGATGTCACTCGCTCGCGCTCCTTAATTCAACTGCGTAGTAGTAGGTCAAGTTTACTGCTGGTCGTATTCAAGCGGCGCACTACTGCATGCACGAACTTGTCTCTGGACGCGACGATGCAAGCTATTGCAGACAAAAATTTTATAGTCGTACACAGCGTAGAGAAAGAAACGTTTAGCGTTATAGTGATGAAACAATTTTCGTAAATCTTAGAGAAAATTGATAAAAATGTACTGGTCTTATTCATGTTGCGAAAATATATATATATATATAATAGGGTGCTTTTTTTCGCGACTATTTTTTTTTTTCAGTCCCACCTCGAAATTTTGTGGCAAATACCTAAACAAAAATTCCTTGAAAATTGGAGCCCTTAATATTAATATTAAGTACTAGACCAAGGCGTATAAAGATTTCCCATATAAAATACCCGTAAACTCTGATTATTTTTCTTCAAAACTCTACAGCTCAGAGGTATTTTATGGTATAATCTTGGTCAATGGTAAGGTTTCTTCAGAATTTAATGCTCTACAAAAGTGTCCATTGTGGTGTAACCCTAACTCCCACCAGCGAGGTAGTACGGGTCACTAACCCCAATTTTTCCATGAAATTCCCGCTTTTTGCCCCTATCTCTTTTCATTAGGTTCGTCTTCAAGTCAGGTTTCAAGCTTAAAGAGGAATATTAATCTATAAGTGAACCTAATTTCGTTTGATAATCAAAATTAAATAAAACCCTAAGGGTCGGGAACACCTCTAGCGCCGAACATATCTAGTTCCAAAGAAATTGGGCAAGTTATACTGCCGTGGCAAATGTTGGGTATGTTTCGTTTCTCTCTTGGTACCATTTAATAGTCAGTAAAGATAAAGTCTGGAGGTTTTAGGAACCATAACTTTTATGACTTTTTTATTGACTTCTCTTATCTCCCGGCAGTACTTGACCAGTCCGTAACATATCATATTAACTTGCCCGGATGTAGCTGAACAAATTCCATCGGGGAGGTAGGATAGTCTTATGATAAAAACTATATCTCCAAAAAGAGGAGGCATCGCTGGAATGATTTAACGAAATATGCTCATATCATATTTCTATTAGCAATGATTTGCCCCTTCGTAATAAAGGAAAATATGGTGCGTAATAAAACGTGCGAGAACCGAAATCTTGCCTGAGGTTGATTGATAGACACCCGCAACACCAATTAGGTATTTCGAAGCAATTCGAAGCAAATAAATTCATGACAGAGTACTTCATTTTATGTGTTGGGCCAAAAATAGACCACAAATTTGATGGGAATAAAAAAGTAGGGTAGTGATATAAAAACACTCAGTCCGCCTCAGAGAAGAATTACCTGCAATCAAATCAATTCATGTTTCAGCCAGTTTCACTAAATTATAACTGATTTTCAATTAGTTTAATGCAGCTAGATTAAAATTCTCAGCCGTGCTTTATTTTTGCAATTCGGGTAATTGGAAAATAGGCAAATAATTCAGGATATGACTCGTAGCCGCAGAAACCGAAGAGTGGTTACAATTTCAAAGAGTGGAAAAGGAGATGGGTGCTATGTATAATTAGTAATTTTTTTTAAGTTTTTAATTAAACTGTTAAAGAAGTGTTTGCCATTGGTTAAATTATATAATAGCTTCGAAATGATTTACAATAATAATCCTAATTGTTTTGATTTTAAAGATAAAAGTCGTAAAAATATTATTAAATATTGTATCATTGTTGAGTTAAAAATATATAATTATATTTACAGTGATTTTAAAGGGATTTATTTAAGAGAGATAAATATTAATTTATTATATTATATTATATTTATATATATTATTATATATAAATATTAAAAAACCCTTTTAAAGGGTGATTGTATATAAATTTACTTTTTTTATTATTTAGTATCCTTTTATAAAAAACACTCATGTTTGTTATCATTCAAATGTTTGTCAGAACATTTTAACTTCTCAACGTTTTTAACTCATTTGATAAGGTAAAGTTATGAAAAAAATGTACCAAATATGTAAGAAATAAATAACACAATTTTGTTCTTCCTGATAATAATTATTGGAAAACAACGTGAACACTGTACTGAATATTGTGTCAGTATCTCTATACATACATTTAAAAATTAATAAGCAATGAATAAATTATATTGCTTAAGTGAGAAAGATACGAGGTCATATGTTTACAGGTTAAAGGGGATTTGATCAAGCTGAAATTTGCTACACACCTAAAACATACAGTCCCGATAACAAAAAACCAAAATGGCGGTAATACATACAATACCGATGAAAATTCAATATTATAAAAAGAAAAAAAATGGCGGGTTTTAAAATGGTCGTCTCACTGGTTGGAGGAGAAAATATCAAACTAAATACTAGAAAGTAAAAAAAGGCAAACAAATACTTTTAAATTAAACGGTTTTATTATAAATCATCAGCTTGTACCACTAGAAAATAATTATAACACAAAACTTAGCCTTCTTAAGATTCTGACGTCTGGTAAGAAATCGTTCAATACTACAATTCGTGTCAGGGGCACTTTGTGTTGCTACGTCAGCGGGATAAGTAATAATCTGTGACTTCTAACAGAAAAAAATAAAAACGTGGGGCGCATAAAAACCTGTATAGCGATTGTATAATTAAATAAGAACGACTTGTCTAAGAAAATGTGTTTCGAAGCCCACCAAAAAACTATGTCAAATGCGTCCCACTTTTTAAAAATCCTATAGAAATGATCTGGTACTCTTTCGGGAAAAAAAATGAAACATTGAATTTGTTGACTCGTGTTCTAGAAGAAGATAGTGATGAAGATTAATTATCCTATTCATATTTCAAATACGGAATTTTATCCATCGCCTTATGTTTTCAGGTTCGGTATAATACATGCCGTCTTATGTTTTCGGACTTTTCTTTTTTTTCAGGTGATCCTATATTTATTTTTATACATGTTTCCGTTGTAGGCAATTACTCTGTTGTAGACAATGTAGCTGTAAACCGCGGAGGGTTGAGTGGGAGGTTAATAGTAGGAAGGTGGTGTTTCTGGGAATGAGCCCTTACCGTTGGTCGGGGGAACACAATATGGGAGACTTGGGATTAAAACTGTTTCGGCTCGCTTCTTAACACGGACTCTCCTTTATTGATAATGTAATGCTCTATATATACAAAATTTATTTGCTTATTCCAAAAGCACTGTGAGCGCATACTACAATTAATCGCTTATATTGTTAATTTTGGTCAATGCACCTTAAGGGGACGTGACACACCCAATTTTTTTATTTTTTATATTTGGAAAAATTGCAAAATTGAAGGGAAAAACAGTAGATACATTAATCAAACTTTGCATATTTATTAAAAAGGGTTAAAGTAATACAAAAAAATTTTTTTGTAAAGAACCACAAAAATTGACTGCGGACACGATTGGGAGCGAATGGAACGTCTGAAAAAAAAAAAAAATATGGGGTTAATTGTTATCAAAATCCCCAGGGATTGAACCTAAATGGAACATTTTTCACGAAAAAATTACAAAATGGCGGCATTTTTCCGGGACAAAAAAAAGTGAATTTTTGAAAAAATGCCGCCATTTTGTAGTTTTTTCGTGAAAAATGTTCCATTTAGGTTCAATCCCTGGGGATTTTGATAACAATTAACCTCATATTTTTTTTTTTATTTTTAGACGTTCCATTCGCTCCCAATCGTGTCCGCAGTAAATTTTTGTGGTTTTTTACAAAAAAATGTACAAAGAAAAAAACGAATTCAAAAAATTAAAAAATTTTTTTTTTGCATTATTTTAACCCTTATTAATAAACATGCAAAGTTTGATTAATGTATCTACTGTTCTTCCCTTCAATTTTCCATTTTTTCCAAACATCAAAAATAAAAAATTGGGTGTGTCACGTCCCCTTAAGTGCGCTGACCGACGCTGGCTAAATGGTGCTGACGCATAGGTCACGGGCGCCGGGTCTGCTGACTAGCTCACGTGCCGTCGTGACTTAATTATTCATATGTTCAAGCCTGAACATTCTGCCGGGGGTGGGGAACTGGAGGAAGATTGAATTCGGTTATGTTGTCAATGTTATCGGTTGTTGTTGTTGATCGTTGATACTTCCATTTGACCATGAAGATGATTCCTGCGATGATCAATATTGCTGTGATTGAGATCCCTGCTCCGATGGCTTGATGGTGAATGACCTTCAACTGTTGTCCTACAGTCAGCTCTTCTCCTTGGATTTTCAAGGCCTGATAAATTTGTTCTGAAGGTTTTATTACTGGTTCTGCTTCAGTTGAGATTGAGATCATGTTGGTAGTCGACAATGTTGAATTTACAGGTATGGGCTTTATGAAGGATGTAAAAACAGGAGCCCTCAGATTGTACTCAGATTTGAGCGTGCTTGATTTAGTTTGCAGTATACATTCTTGAGGAATTTTGCTAATTCCGGTTCCATTTAACAAGAGATCTTTTCTGACTCCACGACACTGTAGAGCGGCTGTAAGTGGTTTGTTGGCTATGAATAAACAGGTGTTAGCCATATAAAGGTGTTTCCACAGTGTATTAGTCAAAATGAACCATTGTACAGGACACTTGTTTCCTTCATGCCTGTGGTACAGGTTGTCAATAATGCAGTTTGGGTAAGCATCTATGCGTCTTACTACTGGTAGCATGCAAAGAAAATTTTGTTGTTTTATCTTGATACATTTATCCATTTCTTGGTCTGTCAGTGTGAAGTAGCTCTGAATGCTGTAGTTTATGGCTACTATGGGTGATTCCAAGTCTAGAATGGTATATTGGCTGTCTTTTTCTTTTTAAGTTATTGCAGTGCACTTTATTAAGTTATACTTAGATAGTTCTGCTATGTTCAGGTAGGTGAATATTTTGATTTATACTGAAGAAAATTCCATTTCCAAATCGGTGTGTTGGTATGGTAGTATATATAAGGTGCTGCCTATTTTCGAGTGTGCCTTTTTGATCGTATTTAAAATTTCCACAGTTTTTAGAAAATCTAGTATTCTTCCGTGTTATATACATTTATGATCTTGTCATATTTTGTTTTTAATTCTTCTATATAATTGAGTGCTGAATGATATGCCCCTAGAAAGTGGATGTTAAGCTTATTCTTGTCTGGCCCTGTGAACCATTTCTGCATTTCTCTGATTGAGATTAAGCCAATGTTTAATTTTTCTGCACACGATTTTAGCTTTCTTGTGATTCAAGACCTCAATACATTTCTGTACTTCTGTTCTGGTTTTGTCTATGTGGTGTATTAATCCTTGATAGTGTGTTTCATCAGAAATCTTGCTGATTTCGTTACATAGTGTATTAATTTGTTGCATTGTTCTATTAATATTGTTGTCATCAGCTGATATCTCAGTAATTGGTATTTTGAGCTCAATCCGGAAAATCCCTCTTTTTATTTGGGCGTCACCAATTTGTTCCACGTACATACCCGACTGAGGATACTTTATAGAATAGTTGTGTCCGAGACAGCTAATTATGTTAAATAAAAACAGGATAATGGAAAACATTATTTGGAATGATGTTGTTGTATTCCTTAATTTTTTCGGATCCTGGTTGTCTATTCGTTTCTATTCTTTTAACACCTACCTCTGTAAGTTCCTGGAGTGAAGGCCTTATGGGTATGTTGGTAGGGTTAATTCTCTTTCGTCTTGCTTCGTTCTTCACTGCCTTAAATCTCTCCCGCAGTTCTGCAGGTATTGCTTTTTTAAACATTTTTGTTTGAGGTTCATTCTGATTGATGCTACTAAGGTTGCTGGGTGTTTTTGTTGTTTCCTTAATACGAGTACCTTTTGGAGATTGAATGTATATGTATGATACTTGAACTGGTTCAGGTTTTGAGGTTGTTTCCTGATTGCTATCATAGTCATGTCCTTCTACCGGTAGGGGACAGACCTTTGTTATTGGTCGTTTTATTGTATGATTTCCCTTATACCGTAATGTCACTACTCTTATGAGGTTATCACATCCTGGATGCACTTCCGTGACCCGTGCCAAAGGCCAGCTAGTTGGTGGTGATGCTTCATCTTTAATTAATACTACTTGGCCCACCTTAATATTGTCTGTTTTGTTTGGCCATTTGGATCGTTGTTGTAGTTGTTTTAAATAGTCCGTTGCCCAATCCTGCCAGAAGTCTTTATTCATTTTTTGAATATTGTGCCACCGAGACAGTATACGCTGTTTTTCGTTATATATTTTTGGATCCGGAGGAGCTATAAGTTGTTTTCCTACCAAAAAGTGTCGTGGTGTAAGAATGTTTAGATCTGTGGGGTCTTCAGTAATCGCGCACAGAGGTCGTGAGTTTAGACAAGCTTCAATCTGGCACAGCAGTTTGACATTTCTTCGTACGTGAGGGTGTTTTCGCCTATGATTCTTTTTAGGTGGTATTTCATGGACTTTATCCCAGCTTCCCATATTCCTCCGAAATGAGGAGCTGCGGGGGGATAAAGTGCCATGTTGTGTCCTTCATTGCTAGTGTTGATGATGCGTCTTGAATTTCGTTCTGTAGGGTTTTCAGGTCTTGGATCAGTGTTTTATTGGTGCTGACGAAAGTGATCTGATTTGAACCATGGAGTGTGGCCTCATGTGCTTCCTCTATGATTAGATTTGTTGTATGATGATTTGATGGCAAGATTAGAGGATGTTTTTCACTGAACGTTAAGTTGGTGTTGCTCAGTTTGCCTCCTATTCTTATGAGTCCTTCTGAGTCCATGCACGGATTAAGGGCTGCAATGTGGCTTTTCCGGGATAATGGTAGGTTTTTTGTAATGTTTCCAACGTCAGATGGAAATTCGTTTTGTTGAACAATGCGGATTATGTCCTTAAGTGCATTGGACATCTCGGATGCTGTTATGTGCGTTTTTTTAATTGTTTCCTTACGACATGTTTGGATAAATCTACGGACGTATGACCATATTCGTAAGAGCCTTGACAATTTTGAATATTTAGTTATTGTTTCTTCGAGGGTGTTTACTCTGAGCATGTTTCCGCATAGTAATTGGCGTTTCATTTCTTCTGTTGTTGAAGTTTCGTGTTTTGGTGAAATTGGCCACTTTTCCTTTGTCTCTGTAAGCCATGCTGGTCCATGCCACCATATTGTTAAATCACGAAGTTTGGATGCATTAACTCCTCTGGAGGCAGCATCTGCCGGATTGTCTTCCGAACGAACGTGATACCAGATATTTGGTTGTGTTACTTCCCTGATTTCAGTTACCTGTTTCAAACACTAGTAGCCATATTTGTTTCAATTAAGGAAGTGTCCTTCAGCAAACCACGATAGACAAACAATTACCATATCGATGATGAAACAAAATAATTAAATAAATAAATAAATGCAAAAACACGACTTCAGAAACTGTCGTGTAGCGGACTATTGCGTGCTATCAAAGAACGTATAACATAAAGAACTCGCACTAGGAACAAACAAGCTGAGCTGAAAATTTTCTTCTAGGGTTCTGCCAGCAGAACCCTACAGTCGCCTACATTTCACTTCTTGCGGCAGCTCAGAACATCGTTTCGTTTGGCAAGAGCTTTTGCCCATGTGCCTTGCCTTTGGCTGTTAACGCTGCGTGAGTGGCTGATGTTTGTCGGAATTATTTCTCTTTTAGATTTCGATAAAAAACTGCTCGTCGGATGTTGGATGCTAATTTGATTTATATAAACATTTAAATATTTTACTTATTACTTTAAGATACATACTGAATTTATATATACTTACTCTAAAATATTGAATAACATTTTTGTTTAAGAAGTTTCTGTTTATTTTTTAATTAAATACTGAAATTGAATCGGTCATTTCAAAAACCTCATAAGTCACTCAATTAGAATTTTTCAGGAATCAATAAAAACTGTTTCATACACAAACAAATGAGTTTTAAAGGACTTTTTTATGCTTAATTTAGTATTATTGGAAGAGGAAGGAATGTATCGACTTATGTGGTTTTTACCCAGAATACGAATCTCCCTTTAACCCTTTAACTGTTTATGTCGAGTATACTCGTCATGAACAAACCACGATTTTTCGCATAATGTCGATTGTATTCGCCACAATGATAAAAAGATAGCATTTGTATTATCAATCAACGAAACGACAATAATTTTTATTTGTGAAAAAGGGCAGATAAAGAAATTTAAAAAAAATTTACATTTTAGAATATTCGTTAGTTTGCGGGCAGAAAAAGTTCTTAAAATAAAATTAAACAGTTAAAGGGTTAAGGAACCATTTTCAGCAAAAAAAAAATGTGACTAAAGAGGTTTTTAAAATGACCGCTTCAATTATTCTGTGAAAGATTGATTATTTTTGTTTATTTTTTACTATCTTATATGCTAAAATGAGTCAAAAATCGGGTTTAAAATGTAGATTATTGGAGACTGAATATGCTGACCGTATGATAGAAGACATTTTCGGGTCTGAAAAGTTTGGAATTGAGCTTCTTTCTATGAGATATTTTGTAGGTTACGTAGTATTTAAAGTGCTTTTAAAAATAAAATGTGAAAGTTGTGAAGAAATATTACGGAAAAGTTTTAACTTGTCCTTCAGAGATAGGTATTCATATTTGCAAAAAATTATAATCCATCAATTTCAGATTTTGGTAATCTTTATGCTCCATCAAATGAATTTTTTAATGTGTGCAAATTACACATAACTGTCTTTGAGGAAATTTTTTAAAAATACGTCAGAAATAGCAAGACTTTGACACAAGATTGGTTTAATACGCTTAATTCCTGTTATGAACATAGAATCCAACTTCTTGAATTTATGATACTTGTTTCATTGATGTTTTATTGACAAAACATTGTTCATGGGCCGTAAAAAAAACTGAAAAGAAGGCAAACAGAAACTAAATATTTTAACAAGTTAAAAATATCGCAGCAAGAGATATGCTTTGATTAAGGGGACCCTCTCTTTGAGAATAAAAAAAGAACACACTTGTTCAAAATTTTCTTGTGAAAAGACTATTATATTTGTTCAAATAATTTCTTCTGGACATTATCAAGATTATGTAAAAAAAAATTTATCACTTTTAGTTGTTCTTGACAGCTGTAGCTGTCTTCCAAAAAACACCTTTTAATCGGTGGGACGCTTTTCGGACTTCCTGTAACGGTCTAAGTAAAAATTTAAACGGGATTCTATTTATAAAGCTTAAAACTAGACGATATTTCTGAAAAAAAATTTAATTCTTTGTATTTGCATTTGCATATTTCTGCAAAAAACGCCACATTTTTGGGTCCATCTACCTCTGTATAAAAAAACATAATCAATTTCTTTAGGTCTGTTGTCTAGTATTAAGAATAGAATCCCCTTTGAATTTTTACTTAAATTGTTATAAGAAGCCCGCAAAGTGTCCCATCGATTAAAAAGTGCCTTTTGGAAGTAGACGCCATCTACAGCGGTCCAGAAGAAATAAAAGTGCTTACCATTTTTTTCACATTCTTCATCTAATATATAATAATGTTCAAAAGAAATTATTTCAATAAATATAATAGTCTTTTCACACAAAAAAAGTTTAAACTAGTTTGTGTTTTTTTCCAATTCTAAAAGATAAGGCCCCTTAAATAAGCATTTTAATTAAAACTAATTATTTAACGAAAACAATGAAGACATATTTTTTGTATTATTATATATATTGATTTTTCAATTAGAACATTTGTTGATTCCGAAAGACCAGCGTAAACAAAAATATTTAGAAAATATTCCGCATTGCTCGCTTTTTGTTAATTTTTAATATCAATTTATATATTTTTATCTACTTCCAAATTTCTAACTTTGAAGGGTTTTCTAAGGAACATTAAATATTTAATAAAAATCAGTTGTTTTAATTGATTGACTAGGTTTGAGTTCTTTTTAGGAATATTTAAAATTTGCTGTTTACAGATTTACAGAACAAATTTAAAAATAATATTCCACACCAACTTTAGCCGCTACTCCTAATGTTTTCTAACTACCCTAACACATCCTAGTTTAATTATTTTATATAAAGCATTTGAATTTCCCATCACAATCAATAATTGTTTCTAAGCTGATCTCAGCCCCTAATTTCTATTCCAAAAATCCAATCATATACCATCAGGCAGAGAATTGCAACACAACACAGTGCAGCGGCTCGGGAAGCAATTCGCTTGCGCTACCTACATGCCCACACGAACGGTGGTCTACAAAATCTTCTTCGATTCTGTGCTGATGTTTCGCTCGCTTGCCCCTCATGTTTTCCCTTCGCATCAAGACGAGCTGAGAATATTTCGACTAGGTTGTGAGCCCGATAAGAGTTCTTTATGTTATATGTTCTTTGGTGCTATGCAAAGAATCCCACATATTAGCAAAATGTAATACATTTAAACAATTGTCGAATGGAGAAAAACAAAGGCTTATAGTAAAGAACAATTTATGCTATAACATGTTTTAAATGTGATAAGCGCCACCATAGATTGTTGCATAATGATTCAATAAACAACAATGAGACGATCACTGGAAAACAAATAACTACTTTGTTGTAAGCAGCCGCCTTATGCGCCTCCTTACATTCTCTACCCAAGAACTTTAAAAAAAAATAAGGGAGACCATTCAGAATACCAGTCCCACTGATGAGCAGGCATCGCATATGTTAACACTTCACGCTTACGCGTTTATAACATCACTCTGCGACTCGCAATTGGACCACCAGTTAATAAACCAGGACGCGCGCACATTTCTGTTTTTTCATAAACAAACATCTTGCACAACGACTTAAGTACTTTGTGACTTTGCGTTTTAAATAAAGAACCCGGAAAAGTGCACAGCTAACAAACAGCCCAATAAATTAAGCACTTTGCCTTGGCACAAAAAGTAGAGTGCATAGCAAGCGCTAAGCGGTCGGGTAATCAGTAATCAAGGACAAGTCTCCAGTAACTAGTAACAACACGCGAGAGCTTAAAGACAAATTAAGCTAAGTACAAATTGTTAATTTTTTTATTAAAAGTGAATAAGTTAAGTGTGTTTAGTAAATTAGTTAAGTGTACTTAAAAGTTATAGAAAAATGTAGAATAACCAAGAGAATAAAAACTAGTGCCAACCGATAATTAATCCCTAGTTTTAATAAAAAGGAAACTAAAAGGGTTATGAGACCCTCTCCCAGTGAAAGCACTCTCGTGCTCCTTGGGGAGCAAATAATTCCCCAATACAATACAAGTGATTTATCAGCAGAAGATAGATCAGTTGGCCATTCTGTTGAAGGGGCTGTTAACCACGAAGGTCGATGCCACCAGAAAGAGTGATTCAGAAGGTTTCAAGGAGACAAGCCTCTCGTCGCGCAGTTCGCTGGATTTTGAGCGGAGTTTGGACATTACGCCAAGAATTACCTTTCAGCAAGCTTTAAATCTATGTGACTCTGTTTGCGATGAAGCATTTGCAGCTATAAGGGTGAGAACGAATCCAAGCAAGGACTGTGGTCGAGTCAGTCCAGGAATAAATGGGCACGTCAGTTAAATTTAGCGTTTTGCGAACATAGTCTATGAGTCGTGCAAGGAGAACAGCAGCGCACAATTCCAGACGACGAATAGTGACTTTTTTGAGAGGAGCTACGCAAGACTTAGCGGTCAGTAAGGATACTTGGATGTTCCCGTAGTCATGTCCTACTCTTACGTATACAACAGTAGCATACGCAGATTCCGAGGAGTAAGAGAATCCGTGGATTTCCCAAAATAGATTTTCAGAGTGGGTTCCTAGCCAGGGAAAAACTTTCACCTGTTCTATACAGCATAACTCGTTACAGTATGATCGCCACTCGGATGTTAAATCTTGGGGCAACGATTGATCCCAGTCAACGCCAGCTGTCCAAAGCTTTTGCAGTAGAGAGGCTAGATCGACAGTCACGAATCTAGTTGAGTTCTCTAACTTCTGCCTAAATTATTTGGAAAAGCATGAACAAGTCGACTGTGTGTATACAGATTTCAGTAAGGCATTTGACAAGCTCTCTCATGATGTGCTAATTTTTAAACTGTCTCATAATAAATAAATAAATATACTAATAAAAAGATACATATAATAATAGATAAATAAATGTGTTAAATAAAAGATATAAAAACAAATAAATAAATATATGGTACATTAAATTACCATAGGATGAATCGCAATTCACATGGCATCAAAACTTCCACAAGCTCCACACCTTGTCAGATGTGAACCCACATAGGACAAGGTGTCGGTCCTTCCAGCAAAGATTTAGTGTCAATGTCTGGGCTGGCATTATCGGCAACCAGTTGATAGGGCCCTTCATCTTGCCCCAAGTGTTGAATAGTCAGCTATATTCGGACTTTTTGGAGAATACCCTTCCGGATCTGTTGGAGGACATCCCCCTGGCCACCAGAAGCGCAATGTATTTGCAGCACAACGGAGCACATGCGCATACTGGGAACATTGTTAGGGCAAAGTTGAATCAACATTACACAAAGCGCTGGATTGGACGAGGTGGACCGATTCCTTGGCCTGCTAGGTCACCGGACCTTACTCCACTGGACTTTTTCTTATGGAGAATGATGAAAGATGAAGTTTACTCAAGACCAATCAACACCAGAGAATAATTAGTTACCAGGATTGGGACTACAGCCACGAAAATACGGGAGAGACTGGCTACCATAAACCTCAAACGCGAAATAAGACGAAGGCTATTTGCATGCATCGAAACTGGCGGAGAGCATTTTGAACAGCTTTTGCAGGACATAAGTTTTAGTTGTAATTAGTTTTTAAGCGAACAAAATGTATTTTTTAGTTAACTTAAGTATAATTTCTTAAAAATTCGAATTGTCATGATATTCTGTAAAAGGATTTTTGTAAATAAATTTTCGTATCCTTTTCCTACCTGCGCATGTTGCGCCTTTTTGGAAAGGTAATTAGATATGTAACCTTAAAAAAAAAGAGCAGGTATGTTAATAACATGAATTTCGGGGAAAAGCGGGGCGAAAGGGGAAAAATCGTGAAATAAAAGTTAATTTTTTCACCTTCCAGAAGTGATTGTAGCCAAAGGGTTGGGAATGGGGGGGCAGTATAAAGCAACATCCTGATTTACGAATCACCCTGTAACTGCCGAACGGTGCGAGATACCCACCCCACATACGATTTTTTGCTTATCTCGGTCTGACCTTTAACCCCCTGCAATATTTCCCTCCCACCTCTGAACACCCTGTATAGTGCAGGGTAAGTTTTGCTGAATGTATTTCTTGGAAATTTTTTTATCGTGCATTTCTGCTTACACCCAATAAGGAGGGACAATAAGGCTGGTTTTCGGCCTAAATTTCTTTGCAGGAAGGACTTGAAATTTCTTTGAAATCTTTTTTGGTTTTTATCTAAGTATAATCAATATATTGTAGTGTCCGCTAGGGTGTGTGGCTCTGGGCTTGTAGCCTTTCAAGTCGTCTTCTGAAGATATTGGGTAGCTCAATAGAGCATCTATCCCAGTGGGTGTATTGAGGCAGCTCTCTTTGAGCAGGAACCTCTAGGGAATTGAACGGGCAGCAAGAATGCACGGTCCCGAAGTGAAAGTCTTGACGTCTTCTTTACAATTCCCTGTTTACTCCAAATTTACCAGCCTATTTATGTTAAACAAATCTTACAACTACATATAGATAGATGGTTCCATATACCATGTTCTTAATACTAAAGACCGATATTGGTCAAATATTGCTAATTCGGCAATTTACACCCTTAGCGCATTAGCCTCGGGAAAAACCGCGCAATCGGCACGATACGCCGGCTCATAGTTCAATCGCCTTCGCGCCCGTGAGCTGGCGTAACCCGAAACTCACGTGAGAGTTAATTGGGTCACTTTAAATACTTGTGCGTGCCTTGCACCCTTGTGCCTGGTGCTATGCATCACACGCTTCCCCTTAAGGGAGAAAAAATTTTTTTTTTTTTAAATGAAAAAAATTTTTGGGATACTTCTTAACAATATTAATTATTGATAGATTTACAAACTATTGTATTATTATTTTATGCATTACGTTATTAATATTCTATTTATTACATTATTATTATTTCATTTCGTCATCATGTTTGTATTTTACTTATATTAATACATTTTTTATTTTATGATTCATTTATTCCTAGTTTCCTTAGTCTATTCTTATGTACTTTCATAGTTTTTTTGTTGCTTTCTATTATACAATTTACCTTATCTATTTCTTTTACTGTGTAGGGCCCTTTATATAGGGAGTCTAATTTTTTTCTATCTTGTATTTCTAAAAGTACTTTATCACCTACTTTTATTGATATTGGGTTACTGTTTATATTATTGGTTTGTTGGGAGCGCAGCTTAGACATTTCTACATTTTGTTTTGCTTTATGTAAGGAATTTTGCAATCGGAATATCATCTCCTTGCTGTATAGATCATAATTGTAGACAGGATCTGGTTTGGTAGTTATTACTTCTGCGGGTAAGTTCACTTTTTTCGCGAATACCAGTTCAAATGGTGTATAGCCGTGAACTGTATTTGGTGTAGTGTTATAACAGAACGAACAGTTTGGGATCCATTTGTCCCAATCATTCTTATTTTCGTTAACAAAACATCTTAAGTATTCATTTAGACACTTGTGGTTTCGTTCCAAAGCACCTATCGTTTCTGGGTGTGCAGCAGTAGCAAAGATTTGTTTTATTTTCAGTATATTGCAAATTTCGTCAAAGATCTTATTTTTGTATTCTGTACCAAGATCTGACTTAATTCTACTCATGGGTCCGTAGGTGAGTATAAACCCATTAACCATTGCTCTTGCAATTGTGTTTGCTTCCTTGTCTTTAGTAGGAATGATTATTATATATTTACTGAGATCGCATTGCATTGTTACTGCATACCGGTTGTCGTCTTCAGTTCTTGTAAACGGTCCAACTGTGTCTATAGATACAGTGTCGAAAACCTTTTGTGGTGTTGTTGTTATTTCTAGTAGTTCTCTGTTGTACTTTTGATGCTTGTTTTTGGCACATAGTTCGCACTTACTTACATAGTTTGCTATACTTTTTCTCATTTTCTTCCATCTGTATATTTCTTTTAGTTTCTTGTACATCCTTCTCTGGCTTAAATGTCCGCCAGTAGGTGTATCGTGAAAATTATGCAGAATTTCCTGGATTTTCTTGTTATCTGTAACATGTATATGTGGTCTGTATATTTTTATGTTTATAGTAGTTAACTTTTTATTTCCTAATAATTTGAATGCGGTTTGATTTATTACTTTAAAAATCTCGCTTTCGGTCGAAAGTTTCAGAGTCTTGGTCTGAAAAGTTTTATTTGTATATTCTTCCAATATTTCGAAAGCCTGCACTAATGCTGGTTCTACTGATTGGTTCATATTTATATACCGCTTGAATTCTTTGTTGCAATTGCTTAATACTATAATTTCTAACTTCTTATGTTTTTGGGTACCCATATTAATTTTAAATGTAGTTCTGGTAGGTCTGTTACTTCAGTCGGAGATAATACATCAGTAATACGCAGTTGATCAGGCTGCGGGTCCGTGTAGTCGATCTCCGTTTCATTTCTTTGTAACTGATTTCCTTGCTTCTTTTTCGAGCGTGTCTGTACTTGTAATATACTAATGGCTTTTAAATCATTACTATCGAGCTGTATCCTGGACAATGCATCTGGTCCGACGTTCTTTTTATCTTCCACGTACTGGATTTCGAAGTCAAATTCTTCCAAATCAAATCTCATTCTTGTGAGTTTGGACGAAGGGTTTTTCATACCAAATAGGTATGCCAGTGGTCGATGATCTGATTTCACGATAAATTTCTTGCCATATACGTAAGGCCTAAAATATGTTATTGCCCAGTGTATTGCTGTTAATTCTTTTTCGATTGTAGACTTGTTCTTTTCCTCGCGAGTAAATTTTTTGCTTGCATAAGCAATTGGTAGTTCTTTTCCATTTATATTTTGTGCCAGGATCGCACCACATGCTACGTTTGATGCGTCAGTTGAGATTATAAATTTTTCTTGAAAATTTGGGTATTGTAAAATTGTGGTGACATTAAAATTGTCTTCAAAGTATCAAATGCTTTTTGATGGATGTCTGGTACTCGTATTATAGTGTAATACCTTATTTGTCTGAGGTTCATCAACTGTCATAGCTTTTGTGGTCACTTCTGCTACTGTTGTGAAGTTTCCAGCTCTTAGTATCAGAGATGTCTCGGGATTGGAGACATTTTTGGCAAATGTTTGCACCGCGGCTTTTTCGGCTAGCTTTTCTGCTGTTTCGCCGGTTGCGATTTCTTCGTGTATATAGGCCCTTGTTAGCTGTCTTGTCAAATTTTCTTTTTGCGTTGCATAATCCAGTAACTTTTTACTTCCTTGACGGCAGGCTTTTAGCTGAGCCAACACTGCTTCTGACGAGATCTTTGTGGTGAATTTTTGCTTCAGTTTGGCCTTTATTAGACTTATTGAAGTCATTTCGTCTGTTATTACGTATCTAGCTTTTCCATACACGCGAGGTTTTATGAATTTAATCATAGTTGATTTTTGGTCTTCTGGAGTTAATTCATCTAGTAATTCCAGTGGCTCGATGAATGCTTCGGTTTCATCGTGGTTTCCATCGTATGGCTTTAGTAAAGCCGTTGCCGTTTTTATATCAAATGATGCCATTTTTGTATTGTCTATTACATTCATCTGAGAGTCTATTAAAGCTAAAATAGAGTCAGCTGTGTTCTTTATACGCGAGTAGGTATCTTTGAATTCTATAACTGTTTCGGTATCCGCTGATACTGTTACCAAAGATTTTGTTTTATTCACCAAAAATTCGACTGCTTCTCGTTTTTCTTGCAGTGTTTTACTCGTATATTGTCTGTTTTTATTCTTGTTAAAATTTATCAATATTCTTTTTAATTCCTCTTCCATTTCGTTTAGTTGGTTCATTAGTTAAATAGTTCTCTGTCGTGAATCCATCCTCGTGAGATGCGTACTTCTTGTGCAAAATTTTGGAAAACTGTGTGTGCGTTCTTCAGTGCTAACATTATAAGTCCGGCCTGCATGGCCATAATGGCAAACAATGCCATCAGGGACAAAAGAATCTCTATAAAGTCTCTCATTGCTTATTGCGATGAGGTAGTGCCGAAGGTGGTGTTTCTGGGCTTCGTCTCCTATTGTCCGAGCTTCATCACGGTCGCCATGTAGTGTCCGCTAGGGTGTGTGGCTCTGGGCTTGTAGCTTTTCAAGTCGTCTTCTGAAGATATTGGGTAGCTCAATCCCCGCGGGAAAAAGAACTAGTTCAGAATTAGTTTAGAATTACTTCGCATACAAACCGACTAGTTCAAATTTGTATTACTTTGTATGAAAAGAATGAATTACATTTACACGGCAATTGCATAGGCTGGAATGCATTGATTCGCTCTGCATTACAATGTAATGCATTCTGAACTAGTTAAAAAGTAATGCATTTAGAATAAGAGATACCACCAAACTGTCGCGGCGGTGCCACTTCGAAGGAAGGGTAAACCGGTGTTTGAAACATCTTACTACTGCATTACTTTGTAATGTATTCGGAACTGATTCAGATGGAATTAGTTCACATTTTTACCGCTGGGATAGAGCATCTATCCCAGTGGGTGTATTGAGGCAGCTCTCTTTGAGCAGGAACTTCTAGGGAATTGAACGGGCAGCAAGAATGCATGGTCCCGAAGTGAAAGTCTTGACGTCTTCTTTACAATTCCCTGTTTATTCCAAATTTACCAGCCTATTTATGTTAAACAAATCTTACAACTACATATAGATAGATGGTTCCATATACCATGTTCTTAATACTAAAGACCGATATTGGTCAAATATTGCTAATTCGGCAATTTACACCCTTAGCGCATTAGCCTCGGGCAAAACCGCACAATCGGCACGATACGCCGGCTCATAGTTCAATCGCCTTCGCGCCCGTGAGCCGGCATAACCCGAAACTCACATGAGAGTTGTGCTTGTGCGTGCCTTACACTCTTGTGCCTGGTGCTATGCATCACAATTTCAACCAATACGAATAATCCAAATACCCACCCCCCCTCTCTGCCATCCCCCCAAAGTTATGAAAAAGTAGCTATACTATAAATAGCACCGGCCTTATTGTGTAGTAAAAAAAGTAAGTGAATATTGCACGAAATGATTAAACACTGTGCAATTTTAATTACTTTCGCTTACATACGACCACAATTTGTGTTTTAGTATTACATGGACATTTTCAATAGAAAACTGTATAAAATTACTTTTAAGTTAGGAGTAATTTTGCGTGCAGTTTTTAATACAAAAATTTGATGTTACGAGTACTTAAGTTCAATCAAGTTGTATTCAATAGTTTAATCATAGAAATCACGATTTAATTAAATTACTCTTTTTATGGTAAATAGAAGTCAAGTTTTGCTGTTAGTTTTTATTTGGAGACACATTTTAGGGTTTTAGTTCTATGTGTAATTTAATAGGAAAAGGTATTAGAAATTGATCTGAATGCTTTGTACTTTTAATTTGACAAGTCTCCTTTTTTTGATAATTTTTATAGAAAACAAGTAGATATTACAGAAATACTAATTACTGAATTACAATTTCTTCAAGTAAAAGTTCAGAACTCATAATTACATAAACTGCAATAAGACAATGTTAAGGAGTAATCGCATTTCCTGAAAACTTTGTTTCGGACAAATTTTACGTAGTTGTTTACGTTTTCCTTTTTTAGTCCCTGTTGTTGTCTTCTTCTATCAGACTTATCGCATGTGCAAAACAATTGGTTAGCATCGAAATTAGATCGTGAGGATCAGTGGCGGCTCGTGGTGTCCTTGAAAGAGGAGGTAGAAAATTCAAAAAAATTAATTTGCGACCCCAAGTTCGCTACAAATAATAACGAACACCTATATTGTCGTTGGCCCTTTTTTAACCAAGATTGTTTCTACACTCAAAACGACCACATCTGATAAAATTAACCCATTAAGGGACTACTACCGGTTATAATTTTGAAAAATTCAATTTTTTTTTTTTTACATTTTTCAACTCAATATACCTTCAGAAATCACGTCTCAACATTTTATTTTGATATTCCCAAAAATATAAAAGTTACAGCAAATTAAGCGTGCCCGCCTATTATATATTTATAAGTAAAACAAAAACTTTAAACGTGATTTTCTCAAAATGACCTTTTATCATATGGCGGACACACTAACTCCGAATTGGCCCAACCGATTGGGCTCAAATTTGGAGTGCTTCTTTATTTGAGTATTCTGCACAGGAAAAAACCACAATATTAGTCAAAATTCAATCCAAAAAAATGTAGCAAGTGAAAACAAGTGAAAAAATAAGCGATTTTTTGAAAAAAAATTTCAAACGTCCGCCATTTTGTTTTTTTAATCATTTGTTGACATATTCTGGTTTTTTCCTACGTAAGGGACATTCCTTAATAAAATGCCGTTTGGTTTATTTGTTTCAGACTCTTCGTTTCTGAGATGAGTTGTCCGCCATGGGACGAGTCATTTTTTGAGCTACCAACTTCGGCGCCCTCTATAAACAAGGAAAAAAATGATAAAAATAAGAAAAAAATTTTTTTGTAATATTTGAAATAATTATTATCACCATGCAAAATTTGAAATTGATATATAATAAAGGAGCTGAGAAAAAAATTATTGAAAATTATGCTGTTTTTTTGCAATCTAACCGGTAGTAGTCCCTTAATGCCTGAATAACACAAAATTTTACGGCAACTTCGAGGCCCTATATTTTATCTAAGGGGTGGTCAATTCTCATCGAGACCACCTTTTCTAGACGTATTTTGAGTCGCCTGACACGATCCAACCAAAAAAAAGTAAAAAAAAAAATTATTATTATTGTTTCTTTTGCAATATTACGTAAATAAATACCTTTTGCACGTCATTTTTTTCGAAAAAACGACCGATTTAGTGGGAAAAAAGCAACTTTTTACTGCAATAAAGTGCATAAAACGTGTTATTAGTACTTAAATTCAAAAATATGCAGGCATTTTTTTTGTTAAAAATACTAGGCTGAATAAAAATTGCAACAATGTAACGCATATTTGCATTACATTCGATCACTTTTTTTATCTCACTATGTTCGACTATTCCCAAAAATGTATATACACTAGTTTTAAGGGTCACTGATTACGAATTTGCTATCAGATTTTTGTAATTCAAAATGGCGGATCCAAGATGGCGAACAATTTTTGGCAAAATTCTCAATTTCTTCGAAAAAAGTGGGTATTCGGAGTTTTTGGGGTCACTGATTACTAATTAAATGCCTGCATATTTTTGAAGTTTAAGTCCTAATAACACGTTTTATGCACTTTATTGCAGTAAAAAGTTGCTTTTTCCCCACTAAATCGGACGTTTTTTCGAAAAATATGATGTGCAAAAGGTATTTATTTACGTAATATTGCAAAAAAACAATAATAGTAATTTTTTCACTTTTTTTTTGTTGGATCGTGTCAGGCGACTCAAAATACGTCTAGAAAAGTTGGTCTCGATGAGAATTGACCACTTAGATAAAATATAGGGCCTCGAAGTTGCTGTAAAATTTTTTGTTATTCAGGCATTAATGGGTTAATGATTTTAGTCCATTTCTTTTGTAAAACCTTCCTTTTTGATGTACAAAAAATTATTCAGAAATATTATAATTCTGATTACTTTACTGTTGCAGATATTGTTTTCGATTTTTAAAACATATTCGATAATAGGACTTACGTAACTTAAAAATATTATCTGCGCATTTTAATATGTTAAATAAATAAATGACTTTGGATGAAACAGTTCTGTTATTGTTAAATGTAAGTTTTATAAAAATTAAGATATGCTCACATGGCAACCTTTCGTCCGTTGTGGAGCAATATTTCGCATTATTATTTGTTAAGCTATAGCTCTCCGTTCCGAGGTACATTCCTTGAACCTTGCGGCCCCTTCAGCTTTGCCATAGAAATCCTGATTAGAACAAAATATGCTGTATATGACAATACATACATCAGTTTGTTAATAAAACAATCGGAGGTTAGAATAACACCGAATTCTCATCTATCAGAGGAATTCTTCGGCATCATTTTCCCAGATTCTTTTAAACAAATTACGTCACGGCCCTCTGTGTGTGTTGCTTTTTTGTTTCTCTACTCATAACAATTTCGGAGGGTAGCCTCCTCTGTTTATCAGTTTATATTTAACAAATTACGTCGCGGTTCTTCGTATTTTTTGTTTATCATGTTTTTATTCATAAAGTCGTCGGAGGCCAGCATTTTTTATTCAAATTTTTATTTTGTTGCGAATGTGTAAACACAATAGCAGATGTAGAAATAACAGAAAAACACTATAATATTAAGGCTTCGTGATTTTTGTTTTTACTGAGGACAATTTTTCTTATCTCATCTCTTTAAGTTAAATTAAGAATTACAATAGTATAACAATTGATACAACCTGTTAACCAGTTAGGACAATTTATGTATCCCTATATATATATAAAAATGAAAGTTTGTTTGTTTGTTTGTTTGTTTGTTTGTTTGTTTGTTTGTTTGTTTGTTTGTTGCTCAATCACGCCTAAACGCTTGCATCGATATTTTTCATTTTTTGTCCGAAGGTAGTACATATTCCGACTTAACATATAGGCTAATTTTTTTTCGGATAATACGTAGGGTTTCAAGATGGCGGACCCAAGATGGCGGCTTAAAATTTTAAATTCGGAGCGATTTTCATGAAAATTGGTACATAGGGGTTTTGCGGGATGGGGATTTCAAATCCGCTGTCCAAATTTAGAAATTCAAGATGGCGGATCCAATATGGCGACCAAGATTTCCTGATTTCAACGGATTTTAATGAAAATTAGTACAATGATTGTTTTGAGGTCACTGATTTTGAATATTACCAACATTTAGAAATCCAAGATGGCGGATCCAAAATGGCGACCATATTTCTCGATTTCAACGGATTTTAATGAAAATTAGTACAATGATTGTTTTGAGGTCACTGATTTTGAATATTACCAACATTTAGAAATCCAAGATGGCGGATCCAAAATGGCGACCATATTTCTCGATTTCAACGGATTTTAATGAAAATTAGTACAATGAATATCTTGAGGTCACTGATTTTGAATGTTATCAAAATTTACAAATCCAAGATGGCGGAACCAATATTTCTCGATCGAGCAGATTTTAATGAAAATTAGTACAATGGTTATATTAAGGTCACTGATTTTGAATGTTATAAAAATTTACAAATCCAAGATGGCGGACCCAATATGGCGACCAATATTTCTCGAATTCAACGGATTTTAATGAAAATTAGTACAATGAATATCTTGAGGTCACTGATTTTAAATGTTATTAAAATTTACAAATCCAAGATGGCGGAACCAATATGGCGACCAATATTTCTCGATTACAGCAGATTTTAATGAAAATTAGTACAATGGTTATATTGAGGTCACTGATTTTGAATGTTATAAACATTTACAAATCCAAGATGGCGGACGCTATATGGCGACCGATATTTCTCGATTTCAACGGATTTTAATGAAAATTGGTACAATGATTATTCTGAGGCCACTAATTTTGAATATTAGCAAAATTTCCAAATCCAACATGGCGGATCCAACATGGCGACCAGAGTGTCTCTATTTCAACGGATTTTAATGAAAATTGGTACAATGATTATTCTGAGGATACAAGTTCCGAATATTATCAAAAGTTGTAAATCCAAGATGGTGGATCCAATATGGCAACCGAATGTCTCGATTTCAACGGATTTTAATTAAAATTAGTACAATGACTATTCCGGAGCCACTAATTTCGAATATTATCAAAATTTCCATATCCAACATGGCGTCCAAAATTTCTCGATTTCAACGGATTGTAATGGGAATTAGTACAGTAATTATTCTGAGACCACTTATTTTGTACATTATCAAAATTTCTAAATGCAAGATGGCGGACCCAACATGGCTTCCAGAATGTCTCGATTTCGACGGATTTTAATGAAAATTGGTGGAATGATTATTCTGAAGCTACAAATTTCGAATATTATCAAAATTTATAAATCCAAGATGGCGGGTCCAATATGAGACCAAATTTCTTGATTTTACTGAAAATTAGTACAATGATTATTCTGAGGCCACTAATTTCGAATATTAGCAAAATTTCCAAACTCAAGACGGCGGATCCAATATGGCGACCAAAATTTCTCGATTTCAACGGATTCAATTGGTACAATGATTATTTTAAGTCCACTAATTTTGAATATTATTAAGATTTGGAAATTCAAGATAGCGGATCCATAAAGGGGTTTTCGGGTTGATACAATTTCTGGGATATAACCAACTGGAACATTTGAGAAGTGTTGAATTAGTAAGTATTTATCCAACGCCGGGTGAAACCGGGTAACCCAGCTAGTGTATATAAAAACCATCAGCTACGATGTTCCTCGATTAAAATCCTAAGTACACTTTTTCCATAGCTTTTGACATTCAGCTTAAGGAATTAGAGATACGCATTACGCTATTATATTTTTCCTGTACCTTATTCGTTTGTCTTTTGTTAGGTTATAGTGCCAAGGAAAATGAGTATCTATATAAATACACTCAACTCAATTATGGCACGAACTGAATACAGTAGCAATTGATTGACTGAGCTACGTATATATTGTGTAAAGTAAAAACCAAACCAAATTGAAGAAGGTCGGAATGATTTATTCTTGAACTAAAGAGAAATACAAAACACAACAGTTTGCATACGAGATGATTTCACAAAAATTTTCTAGTGTTCTATACCATCTCATTCAAACTCATTTCTAGTGATATATAAAGGTTAATTTTTTTTTGTTATATCAACATTTTATTGAAAATGGTATCAATACTTTTTGTTGTGGGAAAATATTACGAAAATGTATTCGACGGCAGTTCTTAGAGAATAGCTTCATTAATTTTATATTGTTAGCAATAAATATTTATTACAGCAAAAACGAACCAAGATAATATATTCCTATATACCAAATATCAAACAGGAGCTAAAACCTCAATTTTGACACTTCTCTATTGCTTTGACAAATATTATTCTTATAATAATGCACATACAAGAACACGCCATGAATACTTGCTATTAAAAAGTAAGAATTTAAAACGGATTACAGTTCAAAGACACTCTAATAAAAACGCCATGAAAATGCATTAAAGGCACAATAACATAATCTTCCTGCTAATTCTGATCGCTCTAATGAAAATCGTTCCCATTTAGCATAAAAAGGTAAAACCTCCGTTCAATCCAAGGAGACAAGTAATACTGAACCGGGAATGAAGTAACCTTGTCTGTGGCTCTGAACAATATAGTCACTATCCGTATTCGAGAAAGTCACATTCTTCAGTCTCTTAAAGTTTTCCAGTTTTCCACATTCCATAAAACTCCTGGGGAAATGCGGAGTAAAATATAGGGAAATTACGAGTTTGCTCTTGGAAAATAGCAGCATGCGCCAAAAATCCTCCCATACCGTAAATATTCGATTATTCTTACATCGGACGTCAAAAAGTGGAATAACTTCAAGATAGCTTGTACATTTTTCAGTAGGAAATAGAAAACAATGAAAAATATTTTTCTTAGTTTAATTATAAAAGTTGTTTCACATTCAAAGTTAGTAGGTGTAAGATACAATATATTGGCTTAATGCAGCATGAATTATTTTATGAAAAGTAATAACCCGTTCTCAGGTGGGGTAAACGTATATAAACAGGCAATGTTTGACCATACTCAAAAATTAAAACTTATAATACTATGTGAAAATAAACGCTTTTGTGTTAATGTCCTTTTCTGTATGTTCTGTTTCTCTTCAAAATATATAAGTACTAGCTGGGTTACCCGGTTTCACCCGGCGTTGGATAAATACTTACTAATTCAACACTTCTCAAATGTTCCAGTTGGTTATATCCCAGAAATTGTATCAACCCGAAAACCCCTTTATGGATCCGCTATCTTGAATTTCCAAATCTTAATAATATTCAAAATTAGTGGACTTAAAATAATCATTGTACCAATTGAATCCGTTGAAATCGAGAAATTTTGGTCGCCATATTGGATCCGCCATCTTGAGTTTGGAAATTTTGCTAATATTCGAAATTAGTGGCCTCAGAATAATCATTGTACTAATTTTCAGTAAAATCCGTTAAAATCAAGAAATTTGGTCTCATATTGGACCCGCCATCTTGGATTTATAAATTTTGATAATATTCGAAATTTGTAGCTTCAGAATAATCATTCCACCAATTTTCATTAAAATCCGTCGAAATCGAGACATTCTGGAAGCCATGTTGGGTCCGCCATCTTGCATTTAGAAATTTTGATAATGTACAAAATAAGTGGTCTCAGAATAATTACTGTACTAATTCCCATTACAATCCGTTGAAATCGAGAAATTTTGGACGCCATGTTGGATATGGAAATTTTGATAATATTCGAAATTAGTGGCTCCGGAATAGTCATTGTACTAATTTTAATTAAAATCCGTTGAAATCGAGACATTCGGTTGCCATATTGGATCCACCATCTTGGATTTACAACTTTTGATAATATTCGGAACTTGTATCCTCAGAATAATCATTGTACCAATTTTCATTAAAATCCGTTGAAATAGAGACACTCTGGTCGCCATGTTGGATCCGCCATGTTGGATTTGGAAATTTTGCTAATATTCAAAATTAGTGGCCTCAGAATAATCATTGTACCAATTTTCATTAAAATCCGTTGAAATCGAGAAATATCGGTCGCCATATAGCGTCCGCCATCTTGGATTTGTAAATTTTTATAACATTCAAAATCAGTGACCTCAATATAACCATTGTACTAATTTTCATTAAAATCTGCTGAAATCGAGAAATATTGGTCGCCATATTGGTTCCGCCATCTTGGATTTGTAAATTTTGATTACATTCAAAATCAGTGACCTCAATATAACCATTGTACTAATTTTCATTAAAATCTGCTGAAATCGAGAAATATTGGTCGCCATATTGGTTTCGCCATCTTGGATTTGTAAATTTTAATAACATTTAAAATCAGTGACCTCAAGATATTCATTGTACTAATTTTCATTAAAATCCGTTGAATTCGAGAAATATTGGTCGCCATTTTGGGTCCGCCATCTTGGATTTGTAAATTTTTATAACATTCAAAATCAGTGACCTTAATATAACCATTGTACTAATTTGGCAATCTTTGTAACCAAAGAGTCTTCAAAATGTCATCGTTTAAATTTCCGTTAGATAAATTCCGCATTTCTCGAAGAAATTGTGATGGAGATCTATCCCCCATCACAATATCTCCGAGAAGCTGGTTTAATTTGGTAGTTTCGCTTGCGGAAAGCCGTGAAATTAATGCTTCTTTTAGTTGAGAATATGGATGTCTAGGATCAGGACTTTCCAAAACATCGCTTAAAATAGAAACTAAGCTCTCATCCAACGCGGAGAGAACGTAGTTAAATTTTGCAATCTCTGTTGTAATTCTGGCAAGTTCAAATTGCGCCTCAAGTTGCTGAAACCAAAACTTCGGAGCATTTCTCCAAAAAGAGGGTGCATGAACCGAAAATGTAGAAATGGATGGTGTGAATGTTGCCATACTACGTAGTGATGGCTGAGGGAAATTAAACGGATTTTCGAGATTATTAACCGAACCTTCGAAACTTGTATTTCCGGAAACGGAGACTACCGAGTCACCACTCAAGTTCATAACGAACGCAAAAGAGAATGCGACCGAAAGCAATAAAGAATGGATAACAAATCAAATATACTAAATAATAATGCTAATTTTTTTTTTTTAAAGGAACTAAACCTGCAGATAAAATGTTGATTGCTGAAGATTGCCTTTGCAGTTGTAGTTCTTGTTGATAATCTCTTCCTTTTTGATGTAGTTGTTGCTTGTCGGTTTGCAACTGTTGTTTGTCGGGGTTATTCTTTTTGGAATATTCTTTGGAATATTCTTTATGCCGTTGTCGGCTGTTGCTGCCGTGCTGCAGTTGTGTTTGTTGTCGGGGTCACCAGTTGTAGGCGTAGAAAGAATTATATATCTTCATGTTATATCTCCGTTTATTAATTATTTTATTTTTTAATCTATTATTTATTTATTAATTTATTTATATTAATATTAATTTTTATTACACTCTTTTTAAAAAAGGTCAATTTAATTTTTAAAAACTTTTTCATAGACTGACTTTCTTTTAAAAGCCACCTTCCTAAAAACAATTTCCAAATTTTTGAATTTTAATCTCCTACTTAAAAATTCACAACTTTTTCTTCCACCACAAAGTCATAAATTATGTGGAAATTCTATGTTTTGTACCCGGTGATTGGCTGTCACTTCGGGTTTTCTTGATAATATTTGATTATTATACGGATTTGCATGACAAATCATCTCACTAACGTGCTTAATCTTTTATCCGAGTCTCCTGAGATGATTTGCATATACATCCGTGTTATGCAATTGGCAACTTTTATGTTTTTATGCTTGCATGCATTGTTGTTGTTGTATTCGTCTCCACAAGTGCTTGCATGAATTTATGTTATGTTTTTTTAAGAATTCAGTTGTTCTTCAAGATTTTATCGTAATTCTATCATTTCAGATTTTGTATGGAGCACCTGTTGAGTTTTCCCAGGTGCCAGGTATTTTTATAAGTAATAGAAGTTCATATCTTTTAAAATTGATTTTTATTTCAGTTATTTAAATCTTGTTGATTCAACACCTTTGTGTCTGCGTTAGTGCATTTGGTATTGATTGGTCCAAGTAAGATCCCACCATTTTCTAAAATTTCTCCGTAAATGTCAGCGCCAAGAAGAAGATCGATTGGCCCCCTGGTTCTGAGAACTTTGGATCTGCTAGAGGTAAATTTCTCGTGTAGTTTAGACACGATGTGTCGATTCGATTTTTCGGAACCGAACCTGTTATGCTTTTTAATACTAAAGCTTCGACATTAATTTGAAATTTGGAATGTACGGATCGTATATGAAATGGTACTTTTGAGTATGTATGTGCCGTACGTGTTTTACCCAATCCTGTGACTTGTATGTCGTTGGGAATATTTTTAAGTTTTAATTTTTTACATGCCCTTTCGGTTATAAAGGATACTTGCGATCCAGAATCTATTAATGCTCGTAATATTATATTTTTAACCATTACTAAGGCTGTGGAGAGCATGGCCCTTTTAAGGTTAGTAGAGACGAAGTTTTGAGTTTCTCTACTTTGTGTATTTGTTTCTCCTGAGGAGTTTGAAAGCGATTTACTGCTTTCGTTTGTTTTGAGATTTTTTCCCTTTACGTGATCTAAATGTAAAAGCGTGTTATGGTTGTCCTTACATTTGAAACATTTGTATTTACTTCGACAATTGTCAAGTTTATGATTAGGCTTTAGGCAATTTGTGCAGAGTTTGCGTTGCTTAGCAAACTCTAAGCGTTGTGCAACATTCAATTTTTTAAAGAATGAACAATTTTGTATTGTGTGATTTTGCTTGTTGCACTTTGTACACGTTTTGGTGAGGAAGCTTTATGTTCCTCTTTGTGTATTACTTGAGCTGCCTGTCGTTTTTGTAAGAGTTTTAGAATCTTCAAGAGCTTCTAAAGTGCGGAATCGTTTTTCTAGGAAAGCTATGAAGTTTGCGTATATAATATAGGTATGTCAGTTTTATTACCTTGCTCCTCTTGCCAAGCCCAGCGTGTTCTAGCTAGTAGTTTCTCTTCGAGAATATCAACAATTATAGCGTCCCAATTGTCTGTGTTGATACCCAGAGATCTAAGTTCGTGCAAACTTTCTTCTGTTTGATCTAGTAGATTCTTAATGGCTTTTGAATCTTCATATTTAATATTAGGATGAGTTCTTAGCAATTGGACATGCGTTTTGGCCAACACTCTTTTGTTGTTGTACCGCTTGTCCAGAAGATCCCAAGCCTTTTGATAATTGTGTTCTGTGATTTCGTACTGCCATATTAAGCGTTCTGCTTCACCAGTAACACTAGTTTTTAAGTAATGCAATTTTTGCACTTTGGATAATGTTGGATCCTTGTGGACCAACGATTTGAATAGGTCATGAAATGACCTCCAGTTTTTATAACTTCCATCGAATTTAGGGATGGACATTTTTGCTAATTTTAAATCAGACCTTTGCTGATGTGTTCTCCCTAGAACACTTGACTCTTCCAATTCAGGATTTTTGAGTTCATCTTTAAGTTCTGAAACGTTTTCGATGTAAAGAGCTTCTGCTTGTTCGTAAAGTGTGCCGTTGATGTATTCATCGGCGTCACCAACCTCGAGCTCATATATTTGGGAATGATTCTTGTGGAATTGCTTCCAAATTGAATGAAGCAATTCAATACGTGTTTAAATGTAATTCTCTGTACGCTTATTTTTCGATGTTTTCCTGTAATTTATTACTGCATTTTGTAATTGCTCGTGAAGAGCGTTTTGTGCTTTAAGCAATTTGGGCACATCCATTTTTGCTGAACAACACATGCGGCTCGAAGGACCAATGTTAAGGCAACTTAAGCGCGTTAACTGAAAAAACGTGCCATGACAAAATCGTAGTCAGTCAATAGTATATTTCAAAACCAACTTAAAGCTAACAATAAAATTAACAGGAATTCAAAGAAAAAAAAGGAACAAAAATAATATAATGTCAAATAAATACAAAATACAAATAAACTAATAATTCTTCTTTGGGTCCGTTGGCAGTTCGTCTGCAAAGAGAGTAAAGTAATTACTTCTGATATCGTTATTCCAGGTTGAGTTGACATCGTTGAGTGCCTGCGGTTCGAGAATTTGGGTAGCTCACTACGCTAGTCGGAGAGAGTATTTAGTTAACTCCATACGTTAACGTGAAAGAGTAGCTCAATACGCTATAGATATAGTTAACTCAACACTTTAACTATGAGAAAATAGCTCAGTACGCTATATAGGAATAGTCAACTCAATACGTTGACTGTGAGAAATAGCTCAGCACGCTACGTAGGAATAGTCAACTCAATACGTTGTCTATGAGGAAATAGCTCAGCACTCTATATAGGAATAATTAACTCAATGCGTTAACTATGAGGAATAACTCAGTACGCTATGTAGGAATTGTTAACTGAGTACGTTAACTATATAAGGAATGGGACTTAAGCTCAATACGCTTGGAAGAGGAGTGAGCTGGTTGGATCATAAGGTCAATTCCCTTTTACTTCTAGGTCAATTCCCTAGAAGCTCAATCTTGCGACTGCTGCTCGACTGCTTATACAGTGTGTTCAGAGGTGGGAGGGAAATATTGCAGGGGGTGAAAGGTCAGACCGAGACAAGCAAAAAATCGTATGGGTGGGGAGGGGGGCATCTCGCACCGTTTGGCAGTTACAGGGTGATTCGTAAATCAGGATTTTACCTTATATGGGAACCGCACTTGTATTTTTATCTTTTTTTCTACGCATCGCAGCGGCCCCAAACAGATCTCAAAAAATTACTATTTCGAAGCCCTTTGCAAAATGGTCAACACCGCCCCGTTATTCCCAACCCCTTGGCCACAGTCCCCCCTGGAAGTTGAAAAAATTAACTTTTATTTCACGATTTTTCACATTTCGCCCCACTTTTCTCCGAAATTCATGTTATTAACATACCTACTTTTTATTTTTTTTAAGTTGCCTATCTAATTACCTTTCCAAAAAGGTGCAACATGCCCAGGTAGAAAAGGGTTGCAAAAGTCCTGAAATTAAAACATCCTCACAGGTACCTAATTACTTTATTGCACCATAATGGAAAAAGTCGTTAAGTAAACAATTTTTATGACAGCAAGTTCGAAAATGTTTGTTTAGGAAACACAGGTAATACATTTTTATTATTTCAGCAAAACAGTAGTAAAATAATAAATGTAATCTCGTTAAATAGCGTTATTAGTTTATTATATCCAGTATTGACTCCTAAGTATCCTGACGCTCCGTTTCTAACACCTCCTATGAATTATTGTGTAAAAATTGGTAAGTTTGAAAGGACATTGACCACAGTTGAAGAAGCAAGCGATAAGAACAGGTGTTTAATAGAAAAAATTAAGATAAAATGGCTGAATGCAGTGTTGAAGAGTATGCCGATATAATTTACGTGTACGGTTTAGTAGACGGAAATGATAGTGAGGCCGTACGAGAATACCAAAGGAGATTCCCGAATCGGCGTTTACCCGGCAGTCGATGCTTCAATTTTAGGCTTCTTTGGGCGGCCATATTTAATTTTTGGTGAACAATTTTTCAAATCTGAATTGGAAAGAGCAGGTCTTTTTACTTTAAAAAATGTTTTTCCCTAATAATATTTAGTTGTTCTTAGGCTTTTTATAGACGAAAAACCAATCTACTGTGAAATGTCCGCTTAGTCGTTAATGGGTTAATTAAACAAGTGTGCAAAAAAAAAAAAAAACCGAGCTTGCTATATTTTTCATTTACAGCGCAATAAAGAGCAATAAATTGGCTAACTGTATTATTAAAGCTGGAAATATATAATGAAAGTGGCCGTAGCTGCTGCACTTAATTGTGCAAACGATGCACTCACTTGCTATTAGTTGCACTTGAGTATCAATTAGCCTTTAGGTGCTTATGCCAGCCATTAGGCGCTATTGGGCTTTTGTCATGATATTGATTCGTAAATCGTGTCTTTCCAAGCCACGCTCCAAATAATTTAAGCAATATAAGTAAAATTAATTAATAACACGAATACATGGTAAATTTAGCAGGGAAGGGAAAGGAGAAAAATATATAATAATATAAGCCAACAATACGGTCACGCCCTGGTGGTAATACGATCAGACCAAAAGCCGTAAACGTTAGCAAAACGACTCTCAGGATACAAATTCTCCAGCCCTTCAAACCATTCGAAACAGCACAAGGGAACAGCCCAGCAGCTCCAAATGCCATTTGGGGCAGTAGTTCCACCACTTTCACGCAGATCCAAATTGTTCTGGTAATGAGGACATTAACATTCGCAGATTACATTTTAGCTGGGGTAATTGTTTGCCAACCATTAACAAACCCCTCTCATACGTTTAACTTTCTGCAAATAAATTTTATAACTTTGTTTTCGCCCCGAAATTTACCTCCTTTTTAATTCTCTGGGATTTATCCCGTGACTTTGTTTAGGTAGATACTATTAGTCGGACCCTTGTGGACCGGGTGACAAGCGGACGTAAATCTCCATTTAATTAACAGTTGATTAGAGGGTATGTTCATAAAAATGAAATTTTAAAACATTCGTCTCAAGCTGTTCTTATAAGAGTGTTTGTTGTGACTTGGCGTTTTTTCTATGTAATTACCCTTATTAATTTTTTGTTTGCATTTAATCATAAAAAAAATACTTAAGGATCAAAGTGTCCTACATTTAAAAAAAAAAACTTTAGCACTTGGTAAGGCAAGAGTGTTGACAACATTATTTTCCTAGAAAGCAATTAACTAGGTATGTAAGAAGTATATATATATGATATTTATGTACTGTACGTCAATGCAAATGCCTAATTGCTTTTCCATATATTTCTGTTACTTTGCTATCAAATACAAGTTTACAACCGCATGTTAAAAAGCTTAAGGGGCTGAAAGCTAACGCTCTACAAAAATAATTAAGTGATTATATTTAGCCCATGAAAAAGGAATTAAAAAGAAAGAGCAAATCTCACCAAATGAAGGATACACTATGTCAACAAATTGCACATACCACATATTTGATTTCTGTTTCGTTTTTTCATTACTTATAGTTAACTCACAAATGCACGAAACAAACATTTCCGTTTACTTTCATTTTGTTACAAATATTTACATTTGTGCGTTATAGGTTCATTAAATTAAATTGTACGTCATATATCATCAAATTGTTTAGTTCCAATGCAGTAGTAAAAACGGCTACAGACGACCAAAAAAAAAAAGAAAAAATACCTAACCGCCCGACTCTCCACCCTATTTCGCTAAAAATTGGGTCGTATGTAACACCGTTGGACTGATTTCTCGTCAGTCATGGGCCATAGCAAAACCCCCGGGAATACATAAAAACACAAGCCGTGAAGTAGAAAATGCATACGTAGTGATGTAGTCCGAGAATCGCCGCGAAATAACATTGCTTCTTATGGCGGAAGATCCGAAGTATGCCACTCAACTCGCCTGAACTGCTAAACTATAACTTTTACGCGAAAATGATGTTCTACTAACTATAACTATGGAGGAATACCTTTCTAGTGAACTGAAAAACGTTATAGTGGCAAGAACAAAATATTAGAGTTTTTTGCACTTAAACACAACTCTAAGCATTTCCTCGAACAAAACAGCAGCGGCAGGTCGACTTGACAGCACGACTTTCCGTGGTAATTTGTTCGATGGGTAGTAAGAGTAACTTTTGAGCTCCAATATCTTTAATATTTTGTTCTTACCCCTGTAATGATTTTGGTACCATAAGAACGGTATTCCTCCCCAGTTACAGTCAGTAGAACATCACTTTTTCGTAAAAGCAATAGTTTAGCAGATTCGCCTTGTGGAGCGGAATGAAGGGGCTATACCGCCATAAGAAGCAATGTTATTTCGGTGCAATCATCGGACTACATGACCCTATAGGTGTGGCAGTGAACAGGTCTACTTCACGGCTTGTATTTATTATTCCCGGAGGTTTTGACCATAGCAAAACCCCCGGGTATACATATAAATACAAGTAAGAGTAACTTTTGAACGCAAATATCTTTAATATTTTGTTCTTGCCCCTATAATGACTTTGGTACTATAAAAACGGCATTCCTCCTATTTTGCGGCAATCATCAGTCTACCTACCACCCTATACATGTGGTAGTGAGCATGGAGAGCACACTCAATTTTTCGCCCTAAAAATCGGACTCTGGAGATTGGGTCGTCTGTAGCCGACTTAGCTCTGCGCAATACAAATCGCCGTACATCAGACTCGAAAACTTTATACTTATTCGATTTCATATATGTACATATTAATATTACCAGAATTATATATTTCACAGAATTTTTCATATTTTCAAAAACATTCCTTGGCGTACTCGTTTTTTAACATTCACCTTAAAAATGAATGGTTTCTTTCTTACAATGCAGCCCTTGTAACCTTTTCTATGTATGAAATTTCGTACAGTTTGTGGGTTTACGGATATTCCATAATTATTTTGAAGGTCAATGGCTATTTTCGGAGCACTTCTTTTTGGATCGGTGTTCATAATTATTTTTATTCGCCTTCGTAAATGTTCATTCAATATTTTCTTACGGTCTCTTCCTAGACCGTGCTCGTCCGCTGATTTTTCCTATATCTGTATATCTTTTACCATCTTCCTTAAGCTTAACAATTAGTTTTGTTACTTCAACAGGAACCTTTGTCTTTGTTCATGCCATTTTGAAATAATTTGCCGGAATAAAACTACTGAACAAACCTACAAGTATTTCGCAATTGCAGCTGTCACTAATAAATAGATAATGGAGCGTAAAACTGCATTGCAAATTAAGTACTGTTACTGTTTCCTTTTGTGAATATGAGAATACTTTTAAGCAACTTTTAACTAACGAGTTTAGATTGCATTTTCGCAGAATAATTTTGGAGGTTAGAACTGTTGTTACTTTTGCAAAATGTGTCTGTTGGGGCAAAAAGATCGGGGCGTAATGGGATAATCTTTCATACCTATTTAATAATAAGTTTATTTTTCATTTGAAGACGATAACAATGATTGTCTTTGCATATATTGTGGGTACAGTAGAATTCGGATATAACGACGGATATAGTGACGAAAATGCAAACTTAGCAAAGTTATGTTTCATATAGAAGTACTATGAAAACATATCCGTTTAGTACGACTCCGGTTTGAGCGACCAACTGCTTATAGCGACCTATTTTGACAAGAAATGATGCGCTTAGAAGGACGCGCAGTGTTGTTTTCAATACCTACACACAAACAATACCTCACCGCCCCGCGTCCTGGATTTCTCCCCTCTCTTACGTACGTATGCTGATTAGTGCGCTTAAATAAAAGTCAGTGTTTTTCATCTGATGTGCCAAGGTCAAGGACTCATTACGTGCGCTAAAATGAGTTCCGAACCGGAGGCAACTAATTCGACTTCCAATGCGTCTGAGGCTCTGATAGCTGCCGAAACGCTAAATGTGTTTGTTCAAAATAACTTTGATGATGATGTCTTTTATTCACAATGCTGTGCCTAATTCTTACTATCGAACAAAAATCAGTAAAAAAAAAAAAAAAAAAAAAACCATTACAGTAATATTAATACATAAAAACAAGCTTAAATTCGTCAGTGTTCGTTCGTTTTGTGCGTCATCCGGTTAGTACGACTAACAAGGACACGTTCTCAGGTGTGTCTCACCGATTTTGATGAAATTGTAATACGTTATAGAGTATCGAAAAATAAGAGACACGTGTTTTTTTTTATCTGCGGATACGTACATTTAGGGGATGAAAACCACCTCTAAAGTTTACCCCCAAAAACAGTTTTTCCTAAATATTTCAAGTTCTAATGAATTTTTTCGAATGAAACAAAGTGGAAATGATGTCTCATAAATATACTACCTTTTGTAAGTATTCCGGGGTGGCAACCCTTTTTTTTTATTGCAGAAAAACTATTTTTTTTTATATTTTTGCGTCACAAAAATAACAGCTTTTTTTAAAGATCATTGAAAAATATTTTTTTACATACGATTTTGAAAAATAAATTTGACGTATTTTTGGGTTTTCGTAAAAAACAACCCTTAGCACTAATATGATGTATATTCTTTCAGACATCAGTTTTTTCGTGAAAACCAGTATTAAGGGATTTTTGGAGTCGCTGATTACGAATCTGATGTTAAATTTAACAAATTCAAAATGGCGGACCCAACATGGCGGAGAAACTTTTGAAAAATACACCAATTTTTATTTTAAAAAAACAATAAATAAAAGGACCCTCTAAATGTGCGTAACCGCAGATAAAAAAAAAAAAATACGTGTTTCCTATTTGTCGATACTCTGTAACATATTTTAATTTCATCAAAATCGGTGAGACACACCTGACAACGTTTTCTTGTAAGTGTCGCCGGTTCCTTGAGGGCCGTTATATCCGGATTCTACAGTATGTACTTATATTCACAGTCCACTGAAGGATGGATTATTTGTAGCGTGTGCTCTGGCTGGGCCCATAATTCCTGCGCAGGTGTAGACAATGACGATAAAGATGATGATGACATATATCTGAACGTTGCCAACCAGATTGAAATGTGTACTTATTATGCCCCATAGCTTTTCCCACTTTGCGCCGATCATGGGGCAAGACGGGATATGTGACATGTGCCATTTAATTCCTATTTGCCAAAAAATATGTGATTTAGCGCCATAAAAGATTATAATTATATTAATTAAAATTATGAGTGTTGCTTTTGTTGTAAGAGATTTTTAATAAACAGCTTGATTTTCATATTATGACGTTTTTTCTGTTAAGTATCCCATCTTGCCCCGGTCTCCCCTCATTACCTCTCTTTGATGTTGAGGAGGTTCAAAGGCTACCTCTTTATACTTTGAGTAAAAGGTGTTTAAATGACCACCGAACCCGACTTAGAATTGATTTAGGATCGCTTCGAACGAATTCCGACTTAGAATGCATTTCCGAATAAAGGCCCAAACAGAATAGGCCGCTGTAGCCTGCCGCTGTGTTGTTGTCTGAACTCGCGTCAGTCATGCATTTTTGTATGGCCAACGCCAGCCAAGATCAAAACCCAGAGGTTGCGCCAGGCTACAGCGGCTTTTCTGTTTGGGCCTTAAAGAAGAATGACTGGAATCACGACTCAAATAATAATACCCTTCCAAAATGCCCTACACATTTTCTTATAGCGCCATCCCCATCAAGCTGCATAAATTGCACGTTTAAGTTGACGTAATTAGTATAATCAATATGGTTTCTTGAGACGCAGAACTTTTTCCGGGTTTTGTGCCGTAAGTCTTTTAAGTGCTTCAAAGAACTATCAAGCCAGGGAAGCGAATCATTATTTTCTTTGGAGACATTGAAAAGAACGCATTGAATAAAACATAAAAATAAAATATTCTAATAAGAAGTTATAGCCTTGTCAACATCAGTCTCCTGCAGAACATAGGATCAGTCAGAATCCAGCAGATAGTCACTTACAGAAGATTGATTGCTAAATGAAAAAGTAATTACATATATTTTAACTAAGATCATCCTATGTAGATACACTAATTTTTGAAGATGGACAAAATTGAGTTCTAATTTAAAGATGCCAAAAAAGGGAAACAAGTAAATTTCATATTAATTTTCAGTTTTCTGGTAAAGATACCAGTATTAAATTTCTTTCATATTTGAAATTTGGTGTATATAGGATAATCCATAAAACTTTAATCAACAACTTTTGACTACCAGTAATATAAAAAATCTCAATATAACAATTTTCAAGTTGAAATAGTATGATTAATACAAGTATGTAGTTTGCAGATCTTTCAATTCCACTTGCCGACTGCGAATTTTATGCATGTTGGTACATGTTTTGTAATTTTTGTGCAAATGTGCCCATTGTCCTTTATAAATACATATTTTTACCTTTACTTCAAATTCGTTAAAGAGAATTCCACGGCTGTTTACGAAAATTAAATACAGCTAAAATAATTAAGGACACAAATAATGAATACAATACGCGAATCCAAAAATTTAAATGTAAGATGGAGAACTCTTACCTGTCACATGTTATTAAACGTTCCCTCTATTCGCGCAACTCGATTAATAATTCAATAATTTATCGCGAAATAAAAACATGGATGAAAAGTTTAACCAAATGGAAGGCTTCAGAAATGTATGCAAATTGAAAAAATGTCTACTATATATTCTCGCCCATACCTTTGTAAACATTTAATTTAAACATGAAATCAACCTCCGTAAAGTGTAGAAAACAGTGACGTGCCATAGTGATTTCAGCAGGGTATTCAACACAATTTTATTGTTTAAATATAAACGTCTATTCTTAGTTTTCTCCAGAACCACGACGGGGACGTGATAGACTAGGATCCCATTTTAATTTCTTTTGTTGTTTATATGCACTGACCGAAACGTGTGATTTTTATGAAACATATTCATTATACGCACAATTTTTTTTCGTTTTTTAAAAAAAATTTTTGTTTTTATTAATTTTGTTATTTTTTCTTTATTTCCTGCATTTTCTGTATTTTTTCCCTAAATAATTTTAAAACGTTGAGTATTTATTTGTATGTTAGCTCAATTCTACGAGTTTTTTTCATACAAGTTTTCAAGACCTCATCATAAAAGCTACTCTTGCTTTTTATTTCCTTAAGAAATGCTTCTTCAATTGAAATCAAAGCCATAATCTTTCTCCGAGCATAGTATTTCTAGAATAAGTTATTCTCTTAAATGCAGACAATGATTTTTCAACAGGGTTTCTTGACGTTGGAATTGTCAGAATTAAGGAATTTAGTTTAAAAATTTCTGAAAACATATATTTTAAGTCCAAAGTCAGAAATATCTACGGCATATCTTCGACACAAATGCCGCCACCGTCCACATGAGTAAAATATATTTAACTCATTTCTAATCTTGGCAAATTAAAAGAAAGGAGCTTTTAAGGCTTTCAAAAGTTTCTAATGGAAAATTTCTTTGAAATTGATAAATTTTTTTGAAATTAATGGCTCCAAATATTTTAAATTTGTTCATGATTTAAACCTTATAAAAGTGCCAATTATTTAAAAAGAAACATAGTACCATCTTGCGACGGTAGACAGAAGTGAAAGGTTGAACTAATAAAATTGGAAAATAATAAAATGTAATTAATAAACTAACAAATTCCATAAGATTCGACAGTTCTATTTTTTCATTCAAAGTACATATATTCGTTTTTTGTAAATACAAATAATATATTTATTTGAAAAAACGAATTGATGATTGATTGAATTTTAATACATTTATCTATATATATAAAAATGAACCCCTATTTCCGTTGGTCACGCAATAACTTGAGAACCACTGTACCGATTTCATTCATTTTTTTAAAAAAAGTTTTCTAATACTTTTTAGAAGGTTCTTACGGAAAGAAAAGTTAATAAAATTGCGCAGAAAATTGGATAATTTCAGAAAACTTAACGAGTATTTTAACTTCGGGAGTTTGACCGTTGGCGCGTTCTCGATTTCAACGGATTTTAATGAAAATTAGTAAAATTATTGTTTTGAGGTCACTGATTTTGAATATTTTCAAAATTTCCCAATCCAAGATGGCGGACCCAATATGGCGACCAAGATTTCTAGATTTCAATGGATTTTAATGAAAATAAGTACAGTGATAATTTTAAGGGCACCAATTCTGAATATTATCATAATTTACAAATCCAAGATGGCGGACCCAATATGGCGACCAAGATTTCTCGATTTCAATGGATTTAAATGAAAATTGTCACTGATTTTGAATATTACCAAAATTTCCAAATCCAAGATGGCGGATCCAACATGGCGATTAAAATGTCTCAATTACAACGGATTTTAATGAAAATTAGTACAATGGTTATTCTGAGGCAACTAATTTAGAATATCGAGATTTCCAAATCCAAGATTGTGACCAACAATTTCTCGATTTTAACGGATTTTAATGGAAATTAGTACTACAATTATTCTGGGGCCACTAATTTGAATGTTATCAAAATTTCCAAATCCAAGATGGCGGATCCAATATGGTAATGCAAATTTCTCGACTTCATGAAAATTAGTACGATTTTCTTGGTGCGACTAATTTTGATCATTATCGAATTATCAAAGTTTCTAGGTCCAAAATGGCGGACCCAATATATATAAAAAAAATTTCTCGATTTCAACAGGTTTTAATGAAATTTGGTACAATAATTGTGTTAAGGGGGGGGTATGGTTTGAAAATGACTTTTTAAGCAAATTTTTGTGAATTTTTTTTGGAAGTATGGCTACATTATTTTATTTTTAAATTAAATAGGCTTTTTAAGTATAATTCAAAGATTAATTATATGAATTTTCAAGAAAAAATATTAAGAATTGTGACAACGGTAGCCATTTTTCGCAGACACGTCCAAAAAAAAAAATGAATTTGCGGTGGACATCAGAACTCGTCACTGGATAATCTGAAAAAAAAAAATTCAAAAAGATTATCTTAGTTTATGAGTTTCTCGATGGAGTGACGTCGAGCTTTTCAATTTTTATCGATTTTTGATTTTTTGGCATCACTTAGAAGTCAAAAAAACGAAATTTTTTGTAAAAAAAGTGCGAAAATCAACATATTTATTATTGTTTATAAAAAAATATGCATAAAAAAAAAATTATCTCGACGTCACTCCATCGAGAAACTCATAAACTAAGATAATCTTTTTGAATTTTTTTTTTCAGATTATCCAGTGACGAGTTGTGATGTCCACCGCAAATTCACTTTTTTTTGATGAATGTGTCTGCGAAAAATGGCTACCGTTGCCACAATTCTTAATATTTTTACTTCAAAATTCATATAATCATTCTTTGAATTATACTTAAAAAGCCTATTTAATTTAAAAATAAAATAATGTAGCCATACTTCCAAAAAAAAAATTTCACAAAAATTTGCTTAAAAAGTCATTTTCAAACCATACCCCCCCCCCCCCCCCCCTCCCCCCCCCCCCCCCCTTAATGCCACTAATTTTAAATATTATCAAGATTTGGATATTCAAGATGGCGGATCCATGAAGGGGTTTTCGGGTTGAATCAATTTCTAGGATATAACAAACTAGAACATTTGAGAAGTCTTTAATTAGTAAGTATTTACCTGACGTCGGATGAAACCGGGTAATTTTCCAATATTTGTGAAGTGTAAAACGCAGTGGTGGATTTACCAGCAGGCTGAGTAGGCTGGAGCCTAGGGCGGCAGATTTTAGGGGCGGCAAATTTGGGACCAAAATTTTTTTTATATTTTACAGAAATTAAAAAGATTCATATTTATATACCGAAAATAGTAATCCTTGGTTTCGCCGGCTGTCGCCGTAGGCGAGACTCTCAGAATCAAGCGCCCTCATCCTACCAGTATATATAAATTATATATAAATATCAGTAACACATCTCACAATTCCCAAAGAAAGTCATGTAATTTGCAGCAAAGCAAATATACAGAATAGAAAATCGCGCAAAAAGGTATTGTAAAACTTTCATATTTTAATTAATTGAATTTCATCTTCATCATCCGCCGGATTGTTACCACATAATGGAATATATTGTTTTTAAACTGTAAGTAAACGCAATAAAAATTATTTAATTACTTTTACCGATTGTACATTGTTTTGTAAGTAGTATTAAGACATACCTTACCCCGCCTTATTAGTAGTACATAATTGAGCTTGTATTAGCTCAGAAATATACCCAAAACCTATTTCTTGCGCAATCTTATCTAAATCGTTAATTAATATGATTGTGAACTAGGGTCTCGAAATGTAGAGTACGGAAGGGCGGCAAAATAGCCTACTGGCGGCAAATGTGTAAATCCGCCACTGGTAAAACGGTTTACTTAATATTAAACAACGTGTAAGTTTGTTCAATAAATTAATTAGGGATATGAAACGGAAACACTGTTTTCTTATATTAATGGTATTATTTGTAGAAACATGCGAAAAGAAAGAACACGATCAAATATTGGTCGACGCACAGGGCATAATGAAAATGTACCGGAAAGGGCAGTACAACGCCTGCCGGGCCAGCTAGTTTTATATAATGTTGTATAATAAAAGTAATATCATAATATCAGTCGATATAATATATATTACAATTTACATTCAACTAATAACTTAATTCATATTAGACAATATAATAACTACACTATTCAAATATCAGCACTGTTTGTGTTATTGCAACGACTTTTTACAAATCATAAAATCGGCTTATGAAAACTAAAGTACGAGACAAATGTATTTGATGTGATGTTTTCTTAAAATCTTGAGAAAACAGCATCAATGGACAATGGTTGTCCCTCCTCTAGAAATTTTCCAGCGCCTGCTTCTGAGGAAGTCGGACTAGTTCACTCAATATATTTCACGAAGTCAACACAAACGTTAACTTGCTCATCAAGCTATACGGGCTTAATTGCTAAATCCTTTGAAATCGAGAAATCTTGGTCACCATATTGGATCTATCATCTTTGAATTGCAAATTTTGATACTACTTAAATTCAGTGGCCTCAAGATAATCATTGTACCAATTTTAATTAAAATCCGTTGAAAACGAGAAATATTGGTAGCCATATTGGATCCGCCATCTCGGATTTGCAAATTTTGATAATATTCAGAGTAAGTAGCCTCAAAATAATCATTGTAGCAATTTTCATTACAATCCGTTGAAATCGAGAAATTCTTGATTTTCTAGCTATACAATGGGGAGAACTTCTCCTCACTTTTTCGTGTCAATTTTTGGTAACGCTTTTTCCCCCAAGCAAAATTGCCCGAGGATTCACATAAAAAGTTTTGACTTCAAAAAAAATTATGACTTGTGAATAATCCAAAAATTTATTGGCGAGAAAAATGTAAAGTCGATAACTTCGGTAGTCAAAAGGTAAATCTTTTAGTAGACTTTTTCAGGCTGCTAATTATGAGGCTAAGTTCTGGCTATGCGGTTGCGCCGCGATTAATAAGTTCTTTTGTTGGCCTTGTTTACTTTGTTCAAGTAAACAAGAAAGGCGGGTTTGGACGACAGGTTACAATGATTTAAATAATTTAACTGCTGCAATGATAAAACACGTCATGTCCCAAGTACATATCAATAACTGCGTTAGTCTACAACTTACGGAAATGCACGCATTGATGAATTTCCCGATGTTCAAAAAAAAGTTTCAGTTTCACGACACAAGGAGCAGGTTTCAGAACGCTGTTAAGTTTTGGAGCGGCTTGTGGAATCTTTCTTGGTTCTCTTGGAATTTAGTGGCAATGATGAAACTGAAGACATAAAGGCAATTATGTTTAGCTCATTTATTTAATAGCTAAATGTAATGACAAATTAATACAACATTTATCTACGGCAAATGTTTTTAAGGTTACTTCGAACAACATACATAACGATTTAATTAATTCGATTGCAGTTGTAATTTCGAATAATATTGACAGAGAAATAAATTATGTGTTATTTCTTTCTGTAATGCTTGCTGACATCACAAAAAAGTCTCAATTAACTATCCGTCGTTTTTCGGTATGTTGATGCTAAGGGTTTTGCGAAAGAACGGTTTTATCAATTTGGGATGTGAGCGATGATCGTACGGTTGCTGCTATTGCTAGAAAATTGATAATTTTATTAAATCTAAAAATTGAGGCGGAAAGCTAGTAGCTCAAACCTACGATGGTGCAGCAATTATGGCTGCTAATTTAATTGGAACCCAAGCCAAGGTAAGAGAATAATTTCCTAATTTTATTTTAATCCATTGTAATTCACATGGCTTAAATCTTGTTCTATCGCAGTTAGCTAATTTTCTTCAAGAAGTTAAATTTTTTTTTATTAGTTTGCCCAGGCTATCAGCTTTTTTCTCCCAATAAACATAAGGAAATAAGTTTTTGAATCAAGTTGTTAAACGAAGACTTCCTACAGTTGCATCGACGACATGGTTTTATTCATATCCATACATCGCTAATCTGATAATATTATTTGAAGAAATGATTGATGATCCAAATACTTGGGGTGCCGATACAGTTCAAGCGAGAGCATTACTCCAATTTTTGACTACATTTAATACAGTTTTCATGCTTAATACATTTAATGATATATTTTCATTTACTGATATTTTATTTAATATTCTACAAACAAAATCCTTCGATACCAACCAAATTTGAATAGACAAAGATTAAAATTTCAAATACCAAGTCGCATTTTCAAAAACAATTTTTTGCTACGAAAAACGAAGCGAAGATTTAGAATGTTTTGAGTTACGTTACAGGCAGGTCTTTTTTAAGTCAAAACTTTTTATGTAAGGCCTCGGGCACTTTTCCTTGGGGAAAAAGCGTTACCGAAAATTGTCACGAAAAAGTGAGAAGAAGTTCTCCCCATTGTACGGACGCATAAATATTTTATTTCTCGATTTCAACGGATTTTAATGAAAATTGGTACAATGATTATCTTGAGGCCACTAAATTTGAGGGTTATCAATATTTGTAATTCAAAGATGGATCCAATATGGCTGTCAATATTTATCGATTTCAACGGATTTTAATGAAAATTGGTACAATGATTATTTTGAGGCTACTAATTTTGAATATTATCAAAATTTGCAAATCCAATATGGTGGCCAATATTTCCCGATTTCAAGGAATTTTAATGAAAATTAGTATATTAATTATTTTGAGGCTGCAAATCCTGAATATTATCAAAATTTCTAAGTTCATGATGGCGGATCCAATATGGCTGCCAATATTTATCGATCTTAACGGCTTTTAATGAAAATTGGTAAAGAAATTATCTTGAGGCGACCGCAGTGGCGGATTTACCAGCACGCTGAGTAGGCTGAAGCCTAGGGCGGCAATTCTGGACCCAAAATTTGTTATATGTCTTACAAAAATTAAAAGGATTCATATTTATATACGTACCTAAACTAGTAGTCCGTGGTTTTTCCCAAAGAAAATCATGCAATTTGCAGTAAAGGAATACATCCAGGATCGCCGATTCCAATTAAAATAGGATGAAAGCGACAAAGTAAAGCTAACTCTATAAAAGTAAGAATAAGAAAGAGAGTAATTCAGAGTTCAGCTAGTCAGAGTTATTAGAGAAAATCGTGCAAAGAGGTATTGTAAAACTTTCATAACTTAATTAATTTAATTTCATCGTCATCATCAGCCGGATTGTTACCAGATAATTGAATATATTGTTTTTAAACTGAAAGTACCCGCAATAAAAATTATTCAGTTAAGTTTACCGAATATTCATTTTTGTATAAATAGTATTAATACATACCTTACCCCGCCTTATTAATAGTACATGATTGAGCTTTTATTAGCTCAGAAATATACCCTAAAACTATGTCTTGTGCAATCTACACTCTAAATCTACTAAATCGTTGGCTTGTAAAAATAATCTAGGAACTGACACAATCATTCTAATTGCGGGAAAAAAGGTAAGGTGTAATTAGGACTATAGTGCACAAATCATAAAGTTACAATTTCATTGACAAAAAAATTGTAATTAATATGATTGTGAACTAGGGTATCAAATTGTAGAGGCAATTCCAAGATGGCGGATCAAATATGGCTACCGCTATTTATAGATTTCAACGGATTTTAATGAAAACTGGTACAATGATTATTTTGAAGCCACTAATTTTGCATATTATCACAATTTGCAAATCCAAGACGGTGGATGCAATATGGCGACCAAGATTCCTTGATTTCAACCGACTTTAATGAAAACAGGAACTAATTTTGAATACTATCAAAATTTGCAAATACAATATGGCGGATCAAATATCTGCTGCCAATATTTATCGATTTCAACGGATTTTAATGTACATTGGTACAATGATTGTTTTGATAATTATAAAAATTTACAAATCCAACATGGCGGATAAAATATGGCTGCCAATATTTATCGATTTCAAGGGATTTTAATGAAATTTTGTACGATGATTGTTTTGAAGCCACTAATTTTGAATGCAAGCAACATTTGCATATCCAAGATGACGGATCCAATGTGGATGCCACTATTTATCGATGTCACAGATTTTAATGAAAATTGGTACTACAATGATTATTTTGAGGCTACTTACTCTGAATATTATCAAAATTTGCAAATCCAAGAAGACGGATCCAATATGGCTACCAATATTTTTCGATTTCAACGGATTTTAATTAAAATTGGTACAATGATTATCTTGAGGCCACTGAATTTAAGTATTATCAAAATTTGTACAATTTGCCAAATTGATTTATGCTCCTGAGAGACCGATTCGTGCTAGGAATATGTTATTTACGACTCCCCATCGTACTAACTATGGCGGACGTAACCCTATTACGATTTCGTCTAATCTATTTAACTGTTGCATGGAATCTACCGATTATTGTGTTTCTAGATTTTCATTTAGAAAAGAATTATCTGCCTTTTTTGCATCATCTTCTTGACCTTAAGCTCTAATTTTATTTTGTTTATTATTTGCATTTTTGTTATATATCTTTCTAACGTTGTTTTCTGTTCTTTTTTTCTTTTCTAATTTTAGTAGTCTGTACTGGTTTGTAACCTGTAGATGGGTATTCCCCATAAATAAAAAAAAAATAAAAAAAAAAAAAAATAAAAACTAGCCGATTGCCCACGATGCCAGTGGTAGACGCACGAGCGAAGCGAGTGCATTATCTGCCATCACGGGCAAGGTATATGCTACTTTCATCACAAGTGTGGGGTAACTACTAGGTTAGCTGCAGCTGCGTAGGCAATCGGTGAATTACCGCACTGTTAGCGATTTAGGTGTTTATCTTAATAACAGGCTAAACTTTGCTGAGCATATTAGTCATATCGTAGCTAAAGCCACCTCCCTCCTGGGTAATGAAATGATCCTGCGAATTCTATAGTATAACTATTTATACCTACACCTCACCTTGTTAGACCTATACTAGAATAAGCGAGTCAATTACGAATTGTCTCTATATTACGAAGCCCATATTCGGAGCCTTGGGAGAATCTTCTGATAATCCACCCATACAATGATATTTTGCTTCTTATTGAATTCAGTCATTCCAAACTTATCGAGAAGTTACAAATGTTATTAATCATTTCAATTTGATTAATCTGATCAAACAATTACTCAAGCCATCCAGGCAAGAATGTGGAAAATGGGAAAGTAATTCCATTGATAAAATCATTAAAATTCCTTGCAAGAGTCAAAGCCACCGCTGAAAAATGAAATAGCCCTCTTGAGAGAACAGGAAATGTCTCTAAAATTCTAAAGTACCAACAGTGGATTCTTCATAGAAAAAGAATTCCCAATTTACAGGAAGTAACGTCCATTTGCTTCACTGAACTGAAGTCCTTTTTAAGAGCGGATGGGATGTAATCCGGAAATTGAATTCTAACCAAAAAATGTTGAAGTGAAAATAATAAGCTGACTAAAATTGGTTACAGAGAAAGCCAACGCAACTTTTTGGGTTAAGAGAAAAGAAGTCAAAGCAACAGTGAAAAATATAAAATTGAGACTTGAATTATGGAAACTGGAAATATTGTATTTTTCAATTTCCTTAAAAAGTAATAGATAAATTAATACACTTATAGGGTAGTTGTAGTTTCATAAATTTCTATAAAGTGTGACCAAGCTTTACTGTTGGAACACACGTCGATCTAGAATTCCAAGAAATCTGATGACAAATACCATCTTATTTTTGCTGTTACATTTATTTATTATTATAATATTTATCGTGCGAAAATCAGAAACAAGAACATAGACATATTGCATAAAATAACTCAAATCAAATGAAAATTGTTTGAATCAGAAACAAAAAAAAACTACAAAAAATAGTATTACTGATTAATCTCATTATTTTAAAAATATCCGAGAAACCCAATTTTGAATAAATGAAATTTTGTTAATTAAAAAAATCACTTTTTATTTTCGAGATGAGCTCCAGGACATTTTTACCCCATTTAAATTAAATTAAATATTTTCGCAATAAAATTCAAATTAAATAATAGTATGGAATTCTTAAACCTAATACTATAAATTGATAATCCTCAAGTGATCGAACGCAGTACGTGACTTCCAAGTTCGGTGAAATTACTCCGAGTTCCCGGCAAGTCCGCTGAAGGGGAAATTGCAGAGTTCACGGAATATGTGCGGTGAGAGTGTATGCGTGTTCCCTTTAGTTATATTAAGCGGTCGATGTAACCGCTCGTGTATGTGATACCCTTCGCTATATTTATTGGGTTATGTGCAGAGGAATTCAAGGTCACCGGTCAGCTGATCTTATGGGAAATTTAAAATCCCCCACTTATGTTCCCCTTTTCCTTCTTGATTTCAGAAGATGGCGGAGTTCGGGATTGGATTTCTAGCGGAGAGGCAGTCACCGGGCGGATTAATCACGGGGAGGACACCCAACAGGTAAATCGCTGGTAAATAAGGAATTTTTAGCCAATTAATTTATGCATGTGATAATTCGCAGGTTTTCGCAAATAGTTCTTACAGCTTAAGTTTGCAGGCAGATGGTACTTACCACGGGGATGGCCCACCTGGGCTAATTTTTGGTGTGGAGGTAACCAGCCAACTTTTTTTTCCACTCAGATTTTTCTTCATCTACACATGGTTTTTCTCACTTCGAGAAGGAAGACATGTCGATCATCGGCCTTGCGCGTTCGTCCCAGTTCAGATCGGCCTTTCGCTTTTCACCACGATAAAACATAGGTGAGTTTTTAGTACTAAAACTAAAGTTAAAGGCTAATTAATTTCAATTATATTTCAGGAATTAAAATCGAGGCAACAATATAAATAATGGTCCTAATAATTTAATAAATAAGGCCATACTATGTAATTGTATTGACTAAGTAATGCACTAATGAGGTATTTGGTAGCAGGAACAAATATAATTGTTCCGTAAACTTAAAGAACCAATTAAAAAAATTAAAATAATTATAATTATAATGCAAATTAATTACCAGCACCTGGGTCTATACAGGTGCCAATGAATTATGAACTGAAATATAAAAAATGACTAAATTAAATTAATGAATTTAAATATATGATACTTATAAATTTCTCGAGTCCTAGACGGATTCCAACAACAACAACGTGAGCAATTTAAAACACTAGACAGAACGTAACAAACTTTATGTTCCATAACAAAGCATTTACAGAAAATCACAGATAATAGAACACGCAACAAATTGATTTGCAACATATTCACGGACCAGTCAGGTAAGAAATCCGCCATTTCTTCGTACCTTGACGGGTGTTCGCGGAAGTTGCAAATATCCGCGAACGACGGTAAATTTCACCAGATTTCGTAACACATCACTAAAGGATATCGATACACTTACAGTAATCTCTAAATACTTACCTTAATTGTCGCACTTTAATAAAAAAAAAAAAAACACTTTAAAACCAACATCAAAAAATGTAACTGACATGTCATCTTCTTCTACAAATTGACCTGACAGAAGCATGGAACTTATTATCGCGGACGGAATGATAATAACAATTCCGCGATGTTTTTGATTATTTTTGCGAAATTCGCAAATTTCTCATTGGATAAACATACCAATGAGTGGGAAAGAGAGGGTCAATTCTTAGTCTCCACAACCATAAAAGGGTGATATTTTGTGAAACAAATTAAAAATTTAAGAAAATAAGGAGCTGAATACAAGAAAGTTTAAATGGATTGAATGAGATAGAGTTGAATATTGTTCAGCAACCGAAGTCGACACATGGATTTTATGCGGACTACTTTGGGAGGTATTTGCAGCGAAACTTAGAATTATGGATATATTCAGCGGATTAAAAATGGCTTACAAGGATATAAAAGCAGAGCGATTCTTAAGATCGGTCTCCTTTTCGAGTCGAATTTCCCAGCAGGTAGTTCAAAGGCTGTAATAGAAGCAAAAACATTCCAACCAGGGATTTTGCTACAACACGCAACCTTTTCTTCTTTCAGAGAGTGTACTTTAAAAGATGTCTACAATTTTACGTGTTAGTTTGTTAAATAACCGAATAACTTTAATTGAAGTAACTAACCATATATATATAACTAATAAGGAATAACTTAAATTTACATCAAAAAATTGAATGCAATAATTTTTTTTGTGAATTGTTTCTTTTTTTTTGGTAAATTAATATTTCTTTAAATTCAAAACTCATTAAATGTTGGTATTTAAATAGTTATTAAGAAAATTCTGATTTGTACAGCTTAGAATACTGAATGATCCTTAAAAATAGTTAGCAATGTTACTATGACTTAACTTGATCGAAAGGAAATGTCATTTATTGCAGCTCACAGTTCCTTCACACAAGTAATTTATGGATTTTAATTTAAATAAATATGTTTCCTCATAACAAATCTGGTACCCTTCCTTAATTTTGAGGAAATTTCTTATAACTTAATATTAATTTCCTACTTTTATTCGTCCACATAAGTAAATTTCGTAATAAACATAAATCTTATACTAGATTTTAGGAAGAGCTTCCTCAATATTAGGAAATTCTAGGTTATTAAAGATCTCTGAAGACGTCAAAGAGGAAGTAAGCGGTTGAAGCAAGTGCATTCATGAAAAAGCAGCAGATTGCATCATTGCATCATTTGCGCATTTTTGCTGATGTGCTCTAGGAGAAAGGTCGTGTTGTGCTCTGATTTGGTTTTGTTTTATGTGCTGTGTGTTAACTTTTTGGACTTCAAATTTTATGAATAGTGAGTTGAAATACTCGTTATTAAAAATTTTCGAAATAATGGATTGCCAGGAAGAAAATGAAGAACTCTTCACATATATTTTTGAAAATGAGGAAAATACAGACTTAAGGGGGTATCCCACTCTAGAGGCCCTTGCATTGAACGTTTTTTTCAGGGAGGTGAACAAGAAAATACAAAACATTTAGAGTTCAACATAATAATCCTCTTATTATATGATCTTTAATGAATATTTTGAGAAAAAAAAAAATATTTTTTTTTGAGTGGTTGGGTCAGGGCAGGCCTGCTACTGGGACCCATACCTTCGGAACGGTGTGCACGATAACAGCCGAACAAATAATCTGAAAATTATGAGATTGCACATTAGTACTCTTTATATATGTGGCTATGGCATGAGTGTGGCACATTTTGAAAAAAAAAAAATTTATTCATTTTTTTAATTTTTTCTAAAATAAATTATAGTTTTTAGTTGATTTTTTACTTTTAAAATATGGGATACAAGCTATGTAAATGTAAAAATGCCTGATTTGCTCCACTTAGGTCATAGAGACAAAGCTAGCACAGCTATTACCAAAATCTGAAATTTTTCGGATGAATGGTTTTCTCAGAATGCTGCACACCATTCATCAAGACGGTGTTTTGAGAAAAACGGCTTTTAAATTAAAGTTAAGAGTGGTGGAGAGCGCGCAGCTGCGCACGGAATCGCCTGTAGCGGCGCGAGCTTTTCGAATTTCGCGGCCAGGGATAGCTTAAGCGATTCAGGAAAGAACAGAGAATTTTTCAAAACTAAAAAAAAAAAAATGCATTTTTTTAACGTTCTAGAGTGGGATACCCCCTTAAACGGCACTCAAGCAAAAAATTAACTATTTCTCATTCTCAAAGAGTTGAATGGTGAAATGTTTCATACAATTTTCTTAAGTAAGTATGCAGTTCTTTATAGAATAAGTATGTATGTACATTAGGGTGGTCCTTATTCATAAGAAAAAAATTATTTTTCTTTAATTTCGCGGGGTACCACGTAATTTGATTATACACCATAAGAAAGTATTTCAGTATTTTTTTTTTGAATTTTTTAAATGACATTTAGTGGTCGCTGCCAAGGTTTGAATTTTAAATAAAAATTCAAAATCTGTATTTGTTCGATTCTTTTATTTTTATAGCCAGGACATAATTTCCATTATGTGGTGACGACAAGCAAGCCAAAGCATATCTTTATCCATTTTTTGCTCCAAAAGAACGCATACTCCACTTCTTAAGCCGGTATTTACAGCAGTAGTGTCAAAACACAAACATTTTACCTTATCGCTCTCGTTAATGACTTATTAGAACTGAATTGCGGGGCGGGCTAAATCTCGACGCGTCGGTACAGAAGAGGGGTCGAGGGGAGGAGGAGATAAGAAGCGATTGTCTATGCGAGTTTCACTTGCACGTAAAATGTGATATAAACACCTAAATGAAACCATCATTTAAGCCGTCCTTCAACGCTTTTTGTAAAAATTTTGACAGCTGCTAGCGACCTCTAAATCTTAACAAAAAAAAAAAAAAAAAAAAAAAAAAAAAAAAAAAAAAAAAAAAAAAAAAAAAAACCTATTTCATATTTAGAGATATATAATGGAATGAGAAAGTGCCCCGGGCATAATTCAAAAGTCGAAAAATAAGGACCACCCTAATGTACATACAAGATTTGATAAAAAATATAAATTGATGTAGAACACGGAATTACGGCTGAAAGTCTCAAATTACTGAAGTCAAGTCACCTTGCTGAAATTATTCCTCTTTGGCGCACGTGTAATCTTTGAATTCAATTTGTTGAATTGGCAAAATAAACAGGTAAATATATTTGTCTCCTTAACTATGTGAACATGCGATCTCACTCACACATTGATGCGAGCACAGCAGGAAACTTACTTTTTTCGCATCCCGAAAAAGAAACCTGGTGGTATGTTATATGCCAAATACCACAATACGATTTATAAACTTCGAGAAGATGGTCTGATGAATAAACAGGTATCGAGGAAGAGAAAACAGGACGACCCCTCTTTACCTTCAACATTTCAAGCGCAAAAATATTCTTGTGGTATAATAAAGTTGGTATTTACGCGGTAGCATTATTCATATTTTATAAATTTTCAGATGCCAATGACAAATGCGACCAAAATTGGTTGAAATTTAATATCGAGCCGATAGAATTAGTAACGGAGAAGTGAAAATCTACTGTAGGATACCGTCTTTCTTCAATAAAAAGTCTTTCAATAAATGAAATACTATTAGAGTGGCCGTTGTATAAACAGTCTTTTGGATATTCACTTGTAAGAGTAAAATAATATATGTAATTCAATTTCTTTTTGACTTATCTATTATCTTTCAGATTGAATTGGATTTCCATTTCCTTTTTCCAGAAAAAACAAATTCTATTTTCGAAAAGTGGGAGAATTTCTGCAAACAAATTTTGCCTTTGATGCAACTAAAAATAAAAAACTAAAATAGTAAGGAAATCATAGACAATTACTTATCTTTGGGAAAAAATAGCATAGGTGAGAGTTACAAAAACATTGTTTTTGGAAGTACAATCAAATGATTAAAAAAAAAAAAAAAATTTTAATGTCTATTAGCAGTTATGTATAAATATAAATGTTTAGAATAAGTTTCCTTAACCACTTCGGTACGAACGTCGACTTTAGTCGACATCCACTCTAGGATGTAGGTTTAGCTGACTACGAATCCTTACCCTTTGTCAAGATCGTAGGAGAAATGATTATAGCACACTTGTGATTCATTTAAATAAAATTAATTAATACAATTTCCACAAACTATCGTTTGGATAGTGAGTGTTGGCTGTGTGATAATTTTCACGGCTGGCGAACGCCTGGTGAAGTGTTTAATCTTAATAAGATTCTCTAAGTTTCATTGTCATAGCCCTAACTATGAATTTGACTGCTGAATTTGTATTTCCAAGAAGGCAATAATTTATACCTGCCGTCGTAGTATACAAAATAAATGTATTTTACAGATTGTAGAGATACTATCTTGCTTATTCTTCTTCACTCTTTAATTACGCCAACTTCGCGAGTATTTCTTTACGATCAATCAAAAAACAAGAAAATATTGAAGAAAACGACAATTAATGACTCCAGAAATTCGTTTTTATTGTATGCATCAACGGAAAGCCACTTATTTTCCAAAATTAAGGAACTAACAGAGGGATGTAAAAGAACAAAACCACTATTCAACCATTTATTTGTGCAATCGGGTCAGATATCTTTAATTTAAGGGAGTTCTTTGTGTATTATTTGGGTACTTACTATAAATTACCAAATGTTATCAAATGTGTTGACGTACCGTTTAAAATTGTCCATGTTTTTGACTTAAGATATCCTAATGCAAGCAATTAGTTTGGACTATCATTCAAAAACATTTGTATGATATAAATCTAACAACTGATGAGAAAAGTACATCGGTAGCAAGTTTATTATCAGATTTAAACTGATTACATTTGAACGTTTAAGGTGACAATTTTTTGCTTTTTAAATAAAATAAAAGAAATAAATTTTGTTGTTGATTATAATGATTTTCTAACCGCCGAAATTAGTATAACTTTCATAAACTAAAAATTAATGAAAAGAATGGATCGGTAGCAAGTTTATTATAAGATTTAAGCTAGTTATTATTTCAACGTTTAAGGAGATTTTTTTGCTTTTTAAATTAATAAAAAAGAAATACATTTTGTTTTTGATTATAACTATTTTCTTAGCGCCGAAATGAATATAATTTTCTTCGTTTGCAAATCCGAATTTCAGGATTGCGAAAAATGATTTACTCACCTAAAGTACTTTCATTTTTTAAGTCCCAATAGTGTTTATGAGTGTACGTTTCCTTTTTGTAATCAAACATTTACGTCTTTCAGATGTTTTTATAGGCAATTAAGAAAACAAATTAAAGATGTTGAAGAAACAATAAATTGCCAAAATCCTCTCGAAACTATAGGCTCTGAATATAAATTTCTAAAAAATTTGAAATTGATTGACATGTATGAAAATCCGACAGTAATACAAATAGATAATACAATAACAAACCTAATTTTAAATAATCGCAATAAATTAGATCAAAAAGTGACAAAAGGTGTACTTTTACCTATTAAATTTCAAATTCGAAAATTCTTGGAAGCAGGCAATGTTCTTGAAAGCTTTCTTGACATTTTTAATAATTCAAAAGCAAATGCAACTTATACAAATTTTATTGATGCGGAATTATGGAAACAAAAAATGACAAAAATGAGTGGGAAAATTGTTGTGCCCTATTTCTTATATTTCGATGACTTTGAAATAAATAATCCTCTAGGTACACACTCGTCATCAATTTTAGGTGTGTATTACTCTTTTCCAACAGCCCCATTAACTATGAAGATTTAAATTACAAAATGTGTTTTTAGCAGCACTTTTTAATAGTAAAGATGTTAAACTATTTGGCAACAGTAAATGTTTCTCCCACTTTATAGATGTAATTAACGATTTGGAATAAAATGGTATAGGTATTACTAAAAATAATAATACGACCCATATCCACTTTGTAATGGGGCTGGTGTTGGGAGATGATTTAGCTTTAAATACTATTCTCGGGTTCTCCAGATCGTTTTCATCCACTCATTTTTGTCGATTTTGTAAAGCAGATAAAATGTAGACTAAAACAATGTATTTAGAAGAATGCACTTTCGTTCGTACGCGGGGAAATTATAATGAGGATATGAATACTACAGAAACAGGAATAAAAGAAGATTCTGTATATAATGAAATCAGTAGCTTTCATGTAGTGCAGTTGAACATTTTTCTGTCGATATTCTTCATGATGCCCTCGACGGCATTTTGGTTTACGATTTTTGTCATATTATAATATTTTATATTAGCAATAAGGTATTTGATTTGGATATGTTAAATATTCGTATACAGACTTTCAACTACGGGGAAAGTGAGATTGGAAATTTATCACCACCATTCAAAATAAACCATCTAAAAAATGTTAACCTTAAACTTTCTGCAAGAGAAATGGTTACTTCCACAAATTTCTTCCCCTTAATGATTGGAGACCTAGTCAAACAAGATGACGAATGTTGGAGTTTTGTTATTAACTTGTTAGAAATGCTGGATTTATTACTTTTATCGGAATTTCAAACCAGTGACATCCAAAAATTGGGAAAACTTATAATATACCACCATAAAAAATCTGTCACATTATTTTCTGATTCCTTAAAGCCTAAGCACCATTTTTTAATTCACTATTGTGGAATAATTAAGAAATCTGGTCCCCTTAAGTTTCTTTGGACGTTCCAGTTTGAATCAAAGCACAAACAATTAGAAATGTATACAAAAATTTTACGTCATGAAAGAATATTTCTCTGTCCTTAGCTATTAAAGGTATTCTTGTATTTTCTGAATATGTTTCCAATTTCAAAAAGAGCTGTTATACTTTTCATGGTAAGGCGTTCCCTTTAAGATCATCAGTATTCCATAATAAATTGATCAATTTTAATACAAATATAAGTGGACTAGAACTCGCAATATGTTACAATATGGTCGAATTTTGTGGCACTATTTACAAAAAGGTATACATTATTTACAAAACGAAATAAAGTACTTTTTCAGCATATAAAATTAAGGAGATTATTAAAATTGAAGAAGAAAAAGTATTTTTCTTTTGCCAACAAATTGAAATCATAAGTTATAATAGACACATATTAGGCTATGTTATAGGAAACGACTTACTTTCTTTTGAAATGTTTGAATTAGACGTATTTATAAGTCCGAGAGTTCACCTCTATAATGTACCCCCAAACTTAGCTGTAATTAAACCAAAATATTTTCATTAAATTAAAGTTTAATAAATCTGATAATTTCTTAAATAAACGTTTTTATTTTTTCCCGTAACTACTAGAGAATTCATGCTGTGATACACAAATGAACATAATACAGAGTGAGACAAGAGCAACAGTTCGATTTGGTTTGTTTTAATTTTCAAACAAATGAAAGATTTATTTTTCTCAAACAGTATGCACACGAAAACTTTAAATAAAATACTGTCTGGGATCAAAGATCTTTTATTTATTTGAAAATTATAAACAAACCAAATCGAACTGTAACTTTTGCTCCAGCCTGTATTTCAAAGAACGTGTATTCCTTCATAACAAGGACGACTGCCTTATTTTTCAAGACTGTCATTGTCCTTATTTTAATGGCATACATTTCTTATTATTCAAAGTATCTTCCTTATTCCAATGTTCCCACTTTACTCACATTAAAGAAAGCTCCTTAATTTCAATAATTACTTATTTTAAGGAATTTTTCTTTCATTTGAAGACTTTAATTTGGCTTTGAAGATAAGAAAATTTCTTTTATAGTAGGCAGCATATTTCGTCATTTAGGAAAGGAAATGTTTCTTTACCTTAATAACACCTTACTTATATTTAGTGAATTTACTGATTGCTAAATTAAGTAAAACTGGTTCTTCAGTTTAAGGTTATAATAGATAAAGCTCCATTTCATTATCAATTTTTCTTAATTTTACACCCATTTTTACTGAATTCTAGTAAACTTTTTTTTTCAGTGCAAGTGCCAATATTTACTGACTGAAGAACTGGAAAGAGAAGTTCATTGCAAATTGAGTTAATAATATATATGTGTTTAATATTTTTAAGACATTCGTAATTTATAAATAAAAGTGTCGGCATGTTCTTTATTTTTTCAGAATACATAGTATACAGTAACTAACGTCAGGGCCCGTATTACGCTCCTCGATTCGAAAGAAATTGTTGTCGAAAACGACAAATCGGCATTCCGTAGCCCGATTCCGACTCTCGATTTCGATATGATGGCATTCTTCTTCTCGATAACGCGAAGTTTGTCGTTTGATCGTTGTATTTCACGATGGCATTTTAGTTATCGAGAATTATATCGAAGGCTTTTGAAGTGCATAAAAATGTAAGTAAAATATAACATTTTTTATGTATAAAGTAGGTAACATACATTAATTATATTCAAGGGTTAAAATGTCTGTACAAAGGCAATATGAAATTTTAGTGAAGTTTGGTCGAATCGTTCGAGAAGAGGAATACAAATTTTTTTTCGGATCGACCAGGAGGTATTGTCGAAACGATTCAACGTTTCGAGAAGCGGAATACGGGCCCAGGTGTGGGGCCCTGAAAGTGTCCCCCAAAGATGGCCACTGCTGCACCATGACTCGAGCCGCCACATAACGTCGCTCTAAGACTACGCATTTATTTGCTGCTACGAGCTGTTGTGAATACGACGTGGTTTGCTTAACCGAGACTTGGCTATGCGGTGGTATCATGGACAACGAGCTTTTTGCTCCTGGATTCCAGATTTTTCACCGGGATCGTCACCGTGACAACATTGCGGCGCCAGTTGGGGGCGGAGTAATCTGCGCTGTTAGAGCGAATGCTACGTGTTCCTTGGTAGAAACTGCTAACTGTGGTGATTTAGAACTTCTGTGCGTCGTTATAAGGCTACCACAAAATAACATTTACGTTGTTACCGTCTACGTTCCACCTAGCTCTACTTCTGACCTTTATGAAAAACTTGCCTCGACAATAGATGGAATAGTAGATATGCTGGAACCTTGCGACGATATTATCATCTTCGGAGATTTCAACATGCCCTCTGTCGGCTGGGAATATTCATCTGACGCTGATGAACTGACGCCTTCGTTTTCTGCCTCTCCCGTTTTCATCCGGACTTTCTTGGACTCTCTCGCCGCCTGCGGCCTGGTTCAATCCAATCATGTCGCGAATGGATCTGATAGGTTACTTGACCTCATTTTCTCGTCGAACTCTGATGACTTACTCGTGAGGAGATGTGCGAGCCCTCTCGTGCCTGAGTCTAATCATCATCCTGCGCTTCACGCTACTCTTTGCTCCAATAATAATATAATTGTTAACGTTGTTGATCATTGTAATTATTTTTTCAACTTTAAAAAAGCCGATTTTTCTAATATTGATAAGTCCATTTCGGAAATTGACTGGTCTCATCTGCTTAACGAACGCGACATTGACAGGGCCCTAAATTTATTTTATGACAATCTTTATTTAATTTTTACCCAATGTGTTCCAATTAACGTTTCCAAAAATTTTAATTGCACGCAGCCTTGGTTTAACAGCACCTTAAAACATTTAAAAAACCTTAAGAGTAAAGCGTGGAAAAGATATTGTGTCTCACGGAGCGATGATGATTACCGGAGCTATGTTGATCTTAGCGCTCAATTCAGTCTCGAGTTGAATGCTTCTTATAACATTTACGTGGTTGATATGGCTTCAAAGCTTCGAAGTAGCCCACGACAATTTTGGAAATTTATAAATTCGAAGCGTAAGTCTGACGGGTACCCTTCTACTTTGAAGCTTGGTAATTGCGAAAGTGGTGATCCCCTACAAATTGCAGAATTATTTGCCAACTTCTTTGGCATGGCATTCTGTGATTCGAACTGTGATATTAGTTTTAGTGATTTTACCCACTTGACGAGGCTACCACCCACTTCTCTTGAAATGAAGGACCTCGTGTTCGACGAATTGTCCATTTTGAAACACCTGGCCAACCTCCCAGATAGCTACTCCGGGGGTCCAGACGGCATTCCTGCTTCTTTCCTAAAAAGGTGCGGATCGTCTTTGGTCAATATCCTCTGTTATTTATTTAACTTATCCTTGACAAGCAGCTGTTTCCCCAAGTTATGGAGACATTCTCTGATTATTCCTTTACATAAAAAAGGCAACAAGGGCGATATATCAAATTACAGACCTGTTGCCAATTTATGTCATCTTGCTAAGATTTTTGAGGCACTGATCAATGATGTGTTGCGCTTCCACTGCAGGTCTATTCTTGGCTCCTTTCAGCATGGGTTTACCAAAGGTAAATCTACAACCACAAATTTGCTGGAGTTGATGCATGATTGTGTCCCTGCAGTGGAGTCAGGCTGTCAGGTTGATTGTATTTATACCGATTTTAGCATGGCCTTCGATAAAATCAATCACAGAATTCTCCTATTTAAATTATCTAACCTTGGTTTTCCTTCTACTTTCGTCGAATGGTTGAATTCGTACCTGTCTAACCGTACACAGCAGGTTCTTTTCCGGGGAGTTCTTTCGTCTCAAATTAGCAACTCGTCAGGTGTGCCCCAGGGTAGCATACTTGGCCCGCTCCTTTTCATTCTGTACATTAACGACGTCTCTCTGCTTCTTTCCGCTTCCAAAATCCTTTGTTATGCAGATGACGCAAAAATATACCGTTATTTCTCGAGAGACTGACTACCATCTTTTACAATCTGACATAGCCACTTTTCATAAGTGGTGCACGAGCAATCTTTTACCGTTAAATGTTAACAAATGTACAGTTATGTCGTTCTGTAGAAAAAGATCTTCCATTCATTATAATTACTCGCTGGGTGGTAGCTTATTAACTAGACTTGACAAGACCAAGGACTTGGGCGTAACTTTTAACTCTAGACTTTCCTTTGAGGACCACGTCAACTCAATTGTTGGCAAGGCAAACTCTGTGTTAGGCTTCATCACGAGATGGTCTAGAGAATTTGACGATCCCTTCATTACCAGGCTTCTCTACTGTACCTTTGTCAGACCCATTCTGGAATATGCTAGTCCCGTTTGGGCTCCTTTCTATTCAGTGCATATTGACCGAGTCGAGGCGGTTCAGCGTAGATTTCTCAGATTCGCTCTCCGCGGGCTTCCTTGGCTGGACAGTATGAATCTACCTCCTTACCAGGATAGACTGAAACTAATTTCTTTAGATTCGCTCCAAAAAAGACGTGATATTTCGAGGTTCCTCGTCATTTCTGACATCCTCCAAGGAGCAATTAACTCTCCCGAGTTGCTGAGTTCAATCGGGGTTTCGGTACCGTCTCGCTCCTTGAGAACTCACGATTTTTTGGACGTTCCATATCATCGAACCAAGTATGGTATGCACGAGCCCATTACCTCAATGTCTCGTCTCTTTAACGTGCATGTAGACAGTTTTGAGTTTAATTTGTCTAAGCCCAATTTGAAAAATCGGCTTCAAACTGATCTTCCTTAAATTAATTACACTTATTGTACAGTAATCAGAATTTGATGAATGTTGAACAAATAAATAAATAAAGTCTATTTTTTTATCTCGGTTTTTTTTTTTTTTTTTTTTTTTTTTGTGAATTGGAACTAATCGCGCGAGTCCGTTCTGTTCCTCGTTCGATTTCAGGTCAATTTGAATTTCGACACACTTTTTTTTTTTCTCTTTCCACTACTGCACAACAGGTGGCTGCTGGAGATCGATCTACCAGGACCCAGTCAACCAGATTCAGGTATGTAATATTTTTCTTTTTTTTAGAAAAAGGAAAAAAAGAAAATTGTATTGTTGTTTAATCCGGCCTACGTAAAGAGCGAACCAATATTATTGGTATAGTTATGTCTTATACCAACCTGATTATATTACCTATTTCTATTTATAAATAATGTGTCGAAGATATTACAAAGCTATAATTGTCTTAATGAATTTAATAGTATAGTTGGTTTAACGTACGTGAATATTTAATTGGTTTGACTAAAATAAGCAAAGATATATTTGTCTTAAGGAATGAGATAGTACATTTAACTTACGCTAATATTTAATTGGTTTGACTTAAATAAACAAATACATATTTGTCTTAATGGAATAATAGTATATTAGGGTTAACGTACGCGAATATTTAATTGGTTTGACTAAATAGAAACATAAATAATTTGAAACAATACACTAAGTTTCGGAAGTTGTAGTTGTAGCCACGAATGGCGAACCCCGTGACGCAATTTAATAAATTATAATATGAGCTTGTAAGCATTTATTTATGTAGCTGATCGTCTGACGTCCCTCACCCTCTCTCCAACTTTTTAAATTCTTTCTTCTTCTTCTCATTGACGACCTTGCGCGCTACACTCTACTGTGGGTGCAGAATGTCCGAGGCTCAAGACCCCACCCCATAACCCGACAAGCTAGTGACGTGTATTAAAACTAGGCGCGCCCCAAGCCACTTCGATTTCTCACCCTTTTATGAATCTCATAAAACAACGTCTTCACATCGCCACAAATTATAAATTTGCTTGTGTTAAAGTGAACGAGAAATAGCCGCACGGCAGACAGAAGCCTAGCTCCTTCTCATCCACCTTCTTCTTATTTGCTCCCCCATAGCATAATAAGCATCTTTCAGGAATTCTTTTCCCGGCACACGTTGTGGGACCTAAAAAGATTAATTATACTTCACATAATACGCATCAAAACAATCATTGTACTAATTTTCACTAAAATCTGTCGAAATTGAGAAATCTTGGCAGCTTTATTGGATCCGTCATTGGGAATTGCAAATTTTGATAATATCCAAAATTAGTGGCGTCAAAACAATCCTTGTACTCATTTTCACTGAAATCCGTTGAAATCGAGAAATATTGGATCCGCCACCTGGAATTGCAAATTCTGGTTATATTCGAAATTAGTGCCCTCGGAACAATCATTGTACCAATCTTCATTAAAATCCATTGAAATCGAGGAATCGTGGTTGCCATGTTGGATCCGCCATCTTGGATTTGCAAAGTTAGATAATATTCAAAATCAGTGGCCTCAAAACAATCATTGTACTAATTTTCACTAAAATCCGTTAAGATCGAGAAATCTTGGTCGCCATATTGGATCCGCCATCTGGAATTGCAAATTTTGATGATATTCGAGATTAGTAGACTCAAAGCAATCATTGTAAGTTTCACTAAAATTGGTTGAAATTGAGAAATCACGTTCGCCATATTAGATCCGTCATCTTGGATTGCAAATGTCAATAACATACAAAATAAGTGGCCTTAAAGGAATCATTGTACTAATTTTCACTAAAATCCGTTGAAATCGAGAGACCTCGGTCGCCATTCTGGATCTGCCATCTTGGATAAAATCCGCTGAAATCGAGAAATTTGCGTCGCCATATTGGATCCACCATCTAGTAATATTCAAAATTATTGGCCAGAAAACAATCATTGTACTAATTTTCACTAAAATCCGTAGAAATCAAGAAAACTTGGCCGCTTTATTAGTTCCGACGTTGGGAATTGCAAATTCCAATAAAATTCAAAATTATTGGCGTCCAAACAATCATTGTACTAATTTCCACTAAAATCCGTTGAAATCGAGAAATCACGTTAGCCAAATTGGATCCGCCATCTGGAATTGCAAATGTTGAAATGATGTTCAAAATAAGTGGCCTCAAAACTATCATTGTACCAATCTTCATTAAAATTCATTGAAATCGAGGAATTGTGGTCGCCATATTGGATCCGCCATCTTGGATTTGCAAATTTAGATAATATTCAAAATCAGTGGCCTCAGAACAATCATTGTACTAATTTTCACTAAAATCCGTTGAAATCAAGAAATATCGGTCGCTCTATTGGATCCGCCATCTGAAATTGCAAATTTTGATAATATTCAAAATTAGTGGCCTCAAAGCAACCATTGTTCTAATTTTCACTAAAATTCATTGAAATCGAGAAGTAACGGTCGCCATATTTACTGCCGCCATCTTGAATTGCAAATGTCAATAATATTCAAAATTAGTGGCCTCAAATCAATCATTGTACTAATTTTAACTAAAATCCGTTGAAATCAAGAAATTTCGGTCGCCATATTGGATCCGCCATCTGGAGTTGCAAATTTCAATAATATTCAAGATAAGTGGCCCCAAAACAATCATTGTACTAATTTTCACTAAAATCTGTTGAAATCGAAAAAATATCGGTCGCCATATTGGATCCGCTATCTTGGATTGCATATTCCAATAACATTCAAAATTAGTGACCCCAAATTTTCATTAAAATCCGATGAAATTTTAGTCGCCATACAGGATGTCTAGCTATTATACATATGTATATGCGGCCGTGTAGTGTGGCGAACTTCTCCTCACTTTTTCCTGACGTTTTTGGTAACGCTTTTTCACCTTAATCCGACGAGTTTCATGCGTTTACTCTCCAAGTAAAATTAACCGAGACCTCACATAAAAAGTTTTCACTTCAAAAACTGCCGGAACATCAATCTCCTTAATTTTTACCAATTGTACGTTATAGTCCGTTTTTCTTTCGATCTAAATTAATCCGTCGCACTGCATAGTAGCGTCCTTTTCTTCGGCTACAAACTCCTTTTTTTAAATTTCTAATTCTTTTAAAATTTTAAATAAGGTAAACATTACTTTAAGCTTTTGTTTATTCATTGTTACACTAAAAGTCAATATTAGTTGAGCTACACGCATGATTTCTTAATACAAGTCAAAATTAAATTTTTCCTGCAGACAGATTTGACAACTCAGGTTTATGTCAATACATATTTTGTTATAGTTTGCTTGTATCAACGTCTGACATTTGTTGTATTTCTTATATTAGTTTATGTCGATTATGGTTGGACCTTTAGCACACGATACTTTGACAGGAATAACAAAACCATTTTTGTTTACTTTGTTTTATTCCATCAACCCACTGGTATACTTATATCGTCGAACATAATATTTTTACTGTTGATAATTACAACGGACAAACCTTTGTGAAGTACCAGAAAATAAATCAATAATACACAAATTCGTTAATTAATCCATTAGGCGTTGATTGCTCTTTTATCCAAAAGGGCCTTCGTGGAAGAGCTACTTGATGCATTAAATACAGCCTCCCATTTACACAATTGAAATTAATGCAGCTCTACCTATGAATGCAGACTAAACCACACAAGCAAATCTAGATAATTAGCCGGAACTGCATGTTTCTCTGTCTGAAGGCTTCTCGAGAAGTGTTTGAATGCTCAGGAGAAACCGAAATTGACATATGCGGTTCATAATTTCAGCTTACAGTACAGGAGCTAAAGCCTGTTCGCTTGAGTACGTGGAGACGCGATCCCTTGCCAAGGGATGTCGCAGCGAAGAATCAACCCATTATTCAGGAAATATCGTAAAGCCGCACTGATGAAGTAGCTTACTTCCGCAAGACGAATTTCATGAAATTTACCTTAAACTCAGCACCAAAAAGTCGAATTTTTCGCTGTGGGAAATGTGTGTAAGGACCTTCCGCAAGAATGTGCGACGCGTACACTTACCTGGATAAGCGGAAATCACGTGGATTTCATACACGAACGCTCTTGGGAATAGGTCTCATGTAGAACGAAAGGTGAAGGTTTATTAATATTGAATTTGCATAAAGCCCACCAAGTCGCGTGAATTGGGGAAGCAAAAAGTATATCCTTTTGACGAACAGCATGAATAAAAATCTTGGTACTTAGAAAGGCCTGAGAAATTGCTGTATCTAATTACACTTTTGGGCAACGCTCGCTACTCGGTTCAGGATTGCTGCGCTGGAGAAAGCTGCCATATTTCACAGCGAATATGCACAACAACAAAGATGTGACAGGAATACAGCAGTTTTGTCTAAACGAAGCTTTTCCTACGTGACTAGAATGCGAAGCCGGCAGAGATTGAAATCAGCGCGTGATGGTATTTAGCGATAGCTGGACTATATAATTCCAACCTCGCGCACCATCTCTTCCCTCACATTTTCATTTGACCCAAAAAAAAATTTACAGGAGTTGCATAAATATCACACCCAATTAAGCACCAGCCGAGATAAGGACGCCGCGAATTGTTTTTCGATATTGGCACAGCGTAATCCTTTAGATGACTGTGGAACGTGATTGTGATCGATTCCTAACTAGGTTAATTAAAGGATGCGATATTAAGCACGTCCATAGTTTACACACAAATTATGTTCTGGGCGGTGAACGCAAGCGGTTATGAGCCAAATTAAACGTGTATCTCTGTATTTACACTATATTTTCGGGCAAACAAAATTCCTGAGAGAATAAATGCACCGCCCCAGAAAATCGTAATTGGTTCTCCAATTGCTTCGCAGTTACATAACTGTACAGACTTTTTAAGGACAGCGATTTTGGTGGTAGTGTCAAATGGGTCTTAATATTTTTCCATGAATACGTGCATACTTATTTTAAAAATGTATGGAGTTTTCACTTTTCACAATTCTATTGGAAACCTCAATCGCTTATTCTGCAAAAAAAAAAGAAAAGAAAAAACAAAACAAAATCGTTCCAAATGTAATATCCAGGCGTAAAATATCTACTTCAATTATGAAACAAAGTGATAGTGATGTAATAAAAATTAGAACAAAAAAAAAAATGAAAATGAATCGGCTATAAAATATGCGAAGTACTTATAAAGTTTTCAAGATTGTGTTTGCCGTATAATTTAATTGTACAGGGTAATCCAAAAATTATATTTATTGGTCATGCATCTCGACCAATATAGTAATTACGGTCTCAGGCAAGTACCTGAACACGCTATCTGAGGTGTTACTACGGGCCCTGAATAAACTCGCAACATGGAGTTCAAAATGTGGCCTGGGCGTAAACCCGAACAAGACGGAGCTGGTGCTGTTCACCAGGAAGCATAAGATTCGCCAGGCTTAACTCGACACATCCATGGACACGAGTGGACTATACACTCCAGTGTCCTTAACACTCATGCTCCTAGGTTAGATTATATTGTCCCGAAACCCTGCTTTGACAATAAATTCGAATCACTCATACCGGCAAGGCAAGATCTTCATAGTCATATAAACTCGGTGCAGTTGTATACCGATGGGTCGAGATTGGAAGGCAGGACTAGTTGCGGAATCTATTGCAAACACCTGGGCCTCGAAACGTAATTCGATTCCTAGACCACTGCAGCGTTTTGCAGGCAGAGATCACAGCTATAACGAAAGCATTAAAATGGCTGCGAAGGAACCTTGCATCTTCTGATGACATTTCTATCTTCACGGACAATCAAGCCGCATGAAGTCTCTCATAGGCGCCTTCATGACCTCTAGAGTCGTAGCGGATTGCCGCCCTCTGCTGAATCATATAGCAAAGGGTAAACAATTTGTACAATATGGGTACCGAGACATAGTGATGTTCCAGGCAATAACAGGGCAGGCGAGCTCGCTAGACAGGGGACAACTCAGCCGCAGAAGGCTAAATATATTTTGCGGGCGTATGCTAGAATAGCCGACAATAGGTGAAGGCGCGGAACCAGGAATATGTATACGGCATAAATTTATTTTAAATATTTTTTAGTTAAAACTGGGAAGGTGTACGGCAGTCGGTTTCTTGAAGTATATTGAAAAAAATTTTCTTCAATACTTGCTCCTCCTCCCTAACATTAAATTTTCTTAGGATTTGAAAAGTGTACTGTATACTCACTTAAATGTTCATAGCTCTTACAAGGACTTCGTAGAACCAAAGCTGAGATTTTAAAATTTATCAGTGTTGTTACAAAACTTGTAGTAGGTAAGTCAGCCATTATACTGTCCTACCAGTGAACTACTGTTAACGACAGAAATCCAAAGAAGGGGATAACATATCAGTCGGAAATCCATATTTCTTGTGGGTAAATGGACATTTAATAAGTTGCGGAGAAGTAGAATTATATTATATTATCGATCCACTTAGAAGGTGGCAAACGTTCACCAAAATCAAGCATTGCATTTTTCAGTTTATTTATTTATTCATATATCAACAGGTACAATTGATTGACCATCTGACACTAAGCAGAAATATAAACAAATGTTAAGTAAAAAAGAATAAGTAAATGAGCAAAAATATGATAATAACAACACCAAAACGAAACATAGTTAATTGATTGTTATACAATTGAGTAAAGATTTTTTAATTGTATATCTAGAAAGGTTAAAATCTAAACAATTAAAGTAGTTATTGTAATCTTTGGACATGGACGAAATCGGTTCAAAACTGCCGTAATTGGTTCTGTGGTAGGCGGAATATAAAAAGTTTCGTCCTCTGGTCATTCGAGGTCGTAAATTAATATTAACTAGGTTCAAAAGAGTTGGAGAGTCTATAGAGCCAGTAACAACATCATGCATAAACAACACACCAGCAACCTCCCTACGTTTAGACAGCGACGTAAAACATAAAACCAACAACCTATTTTCATATGGAGGAAGATTATAGGAGTCTCTCCATGGCAAAAGGCGAAGAGCATAGCGCAGGAATCTCTTTTGCACTGCCTCAATGCGGTTAATATGAACGTCATAGTGTGGCATCCACACTATAGAAGCATACTCCAAAATGGGGCGGACGAAGGTACAATACAAAATTTTTAATATAAAAGGGTCATTAAGTTCTCCGACCAACGTTTCACAAAACCAAGTGCAGAATTCGCTCGATTAATTATGCTGTCGATATGCCGCCCAAAGTTAAATTTACTATCAATGACCAAACCAAGGTCACCAACACTATCTTGCCTAGACAAAGGCTTGCCAAGAATTTTATAAGTGTGCTCCAGAAATGAAAATACATTTGCTGACATTTAACTGCATGCAATTTTTTAAACACCAAGTTTCGAAACAGGCAAGATCGGCTTGGAGGCTGTGGGCATCTTGTAAGGTCTCTATTGATCAAAAGATTTTTAAATCATCAGCGTAAACTAACACATGAGAATTACGTATAAGAGGAAACAAGTCGTTAATACAAAGCGTGAACAGCAGGGGTCCGAGATGGCTACCCTGTGGGACGCCGGATAAAACGGAAAGAGAATCAGAAAAGGTACGGGAAAACTTAACTTTAAAAGAGCGACAAGTAAGGTAAGACTTAATCCAATCAAATGCCTTACTGAAATCTGTATACACACAGTCGACTTGTTTATGCTTTTCCAATTCATTTAGGCAGAAGTTAGAGAACTCAACTAGATAGTGACCGTCGATCTAGCCTTAACAAAGCCATGTTGTTGAGTAGATAAGATAGGGCTACAATAAAATTTTAAGTAGCTAATCACAATAGTCTCGAAAAGCTTGGAGATCGGCGAAAGTTTAGCAATTGGCCTATAATTCTCTATTAAGTTCTTTTTACCCTTTTTGAAAATAGGAATTACATAAAAAAGCTTCCAAACATTAGGAAAGACAGAACAACGTAAAGATAAATTAAACAGAAAAGTAATAGGCTCAACAAGTGGAACACTACATTTACGGAGGACAACACCAGGGACCTTATCAGGAGAATCCGAGAAATCTTCGTCAATTTTATTCATGTTTTCTGAAACAGTGCAAGCCTCTAAAACAATATTAGGAGTTTGCGTCGGAAGACAAGTCAAGTCAAGTATTTAAAATAGTTTAAATCTATATCACAGGTGTTATCACAGTACGCATTGCTAAAATGTTTAGCAAAGAGGTTAGAAATTGTAGCTGAATCATGACCTGTTTCGTTGTCAAGAGTTAAAACGGTAGGATAGTTGTTAGTCTTCCGTTTACTGTTTACAAAATTCCAAAATTCCAAAATTCCTTGGGATTAGTTTTGATGTTAGACTTTATACGACAAATGTATTGGCGGTATCGACATTTAGAATAATTATTATATTGTCTTCGCAAGTGAGAATAGTTGAGGTAATCAACATCCGAGTTGGAACTCTTAAATAGGCGCCAAGCACTGTTTCTTCGGTTTCTTAATAATCTTAATTCATTATCTTACCAAGGTGGATTATGCAAAAAGTCCCTTTTTCTGACCAGAGGAACAAAACGAGGAAAACCCCCAGAGACCAACTCATAGAATTTACTCGTGGCGACATAAATATCAAGACAGTTGTAAACCGATGACCAGTCGCAGTCAAGTAAAAAATTATTTAGGGAATCAAAATCAGCTTTCCTAAAGTTAAAGAAGTATTCATTTACTCTATTGTCAGATGGTGGGTTATGAAAAAGGAAGGAAACCAGCAAAACGGGATGGTCAGGAACTGCGCTGCAAATTGGGTCCAAGCATATGTCAACCTGTGTAGAAGAGGCGTCAGTGGTAAGAACCAGATCGAGAAGTCGCTGACGAGAATTTGGCACGCCGCTAATCTGATATACATAGGCCAAAGTTGCACACACTATCCACAAACTCCTGCTCCACAGCACGCCTCACGTTTGTTGCATTTAGAAAGGAAGCATCTTCGGAATATTCCCAATTAAGGTGTGGAAGATTGAAATCGCCTACTAAAACAACTTCATCCTTATATGTGCATAATTCGAATAGGCATTGGAGATTTTTCATTAATCCCTGAAAAACTGAAATTGGGCTGTCGGGAGGAATATAAGCTGTGCAGATGTAGAGGAATTTCCCATTCAATGCAATGCGCACACAAATGAGCTCAGATTCCGAGCAACCAGGTAGATCAATGCAGCAAGATGATAATTTAATGTTGACGGCAATAAGGACACCGCCACCAACAGGTGCACTTGAAATGTGGTGTTTCAGGGGTTACCAATGTAGTTTCTTAAATAGTTGAAAAACCTACATAATTATAAATATACTAACAATTAATTTAATTTTGTTATTAGCTGCGTTTTTTTCAATCGGATCAGGATCTGGATCAATCTCTTAACATTGACATACAACAACAACTCGTGATCCACACTTTCATTTGGATTAGAATCAATGATCCGCAAGAAGTGGTTACAAAAAATTCTGCGAGAAGTGCTAGTGTCGGATGAATAGTTTGGAAATTTCTAACAGAGTCGCTGCTGTCGTTTTTCTTTTCTGAAATGATAGCAGCAATGAAATTTGTAGTCGATTGGTTCTGAGCACACAAAGAAAAAGTAATTTATAGTAACAAAATAAATCAAATCGTTTTTCTGATTATGGGATTTAATAAAAAACAAAACTTTGAAGGCCATTTTTGAGTTTTCTTCGACGAAAGCTGTCGTCTAATCCCCAATTCTTATTAGATTAGCAAAAACAGGAATTTCAGCTCCTCAAACCCAAAATCGTGATCCCGGTGATTAATCTGAATCGTTTTTTTCATTTGATCCTGATCCAGAGCCAGATCCAGATGAAAAAAACGCAGCTATTATATCACTATTTATTTTTATGAAAGTAATTCTAAATGCAAATGTTTATTTTTTCTCACACAAATCAGTGCCTACTTACCACTTAACGAAATACTTAGGTTTGTAGCAGGTAGATTGGTCGAGTTGTTATATACCTTTAAACAGGTGAGTTAGCCACAGCCGCACAGATTACTTGTGATTTTTTCCTTAAAGATCATAAGAGTCATAATCTCTTCAATTACAACTTCCAGTAATGATTTTGTTTTTTGTTGAAATACTACAGTAGATTATAATTTGTCTTCTCAATTCATACTAAAAGTTCGTAACTGGAACCTAGTATAGTGGACAGCGCTTACGATAGGGACATAGTGGTCAAGTGTAATTACGCCACATTACCCCCTGCGGGGATCGTTGACCCATAAAAGGCCCACCTGGGAAAAATCTGAAAATCTACCTGGTGGCTGGTTGTTATGATTGAAAATGTGGGGCTACGGCGCGGAGCAAATTGTTAAATTATTGATCTTGGTAACATCGCTCAACTAGCCTTTTTTCTGTGTAGTATGAGTTCGTTACGGCACGAATTATTATTCGATTTCAGAACCCAATTAAACGGACCAGGATGGGCTTTTCCTTCTACGAGCACTGGTTTTAGGGTCCTGACTAACCGTGGATTCTAGTAGAAAGGGGGAGTCTTGTTTTGAATTCTTGCTGGAATGTCCTTTGGGGGAATCGACGCTCTACGTTGGAGCATTCGACGTTGTATTTTCATCACATTTCACCAATGTTTTCCTGCGGAAGCACTGCGCTGCCAATGTCAATTCTTGATCACCGTGGGCGTAAACCCAAATTTACCGACAACTGAAGAAGAGTCAATGTTGCATACTCTGCGGCGAATCATTAATCCCTACATGTAAAGTTGCTCATCGATGTCCTGGAAGGAACCGAAAGAAGAAGGAAACTCGTGATTAATTTAAGGGGGGGGGGGGGGGGGGGGGGGGGGGGGGGGGGGTTTCCACTTACAAAATGACAAAATTTTTCGTAAAAAATAGCAGTTTTTACTTTAAATGACCACCAAAAATTTATAAATGAAAAAAATAATAATCAGAGAACGTAGAGGGGAGGATTTAATGAAATAGCAGTTTTTACTTTAAATGACCACCAAAAATTTATAAATGAAAAAAATAATAATCAGAGAACGTAGAGGGGAGGATTTAATGATACTCTGACTAAATTTTAAAGATTTTTAATTTCGGATAATTTCCAGCTGAGATACAGTGTACCCCGCAAATCGTCTATTTCCAAAGACGTTCTTGGAAAAGCTCCGTTACCGGCTTGTTTGTCGATATTTTCGCATAAAAAAATTACTGAGTATTATCGACATCATGCTTAATAATGTACAAAAAGTTTCAATAACTTTGCTCAATCCATATTTCTAAAAAAAAATCGGAAAGAAAAGTGTTTTTTTCACGCTGAAACCCTAACCCCCCCTTAATAACGTTGTGGCGACACTGCACTACGTCACGCACTGGTGCCTCGGTTTATTATCGCAGTAGCATTTAAAAAGTATAGAAAATTGTAGTAGGTTTGCGTAGGCGAGTTTTCAGAGAGGAGCTGACTTTTGTAAAGACAACAAAAAGATTTTGTTTTTTCAGAAGAAAATATTTAAAAATTAAATTAAATTAAATCAGCTAAAAATTAAAATAATAATTATAATATTCAAAAAATAAAACATTATTATAAAAAAAGGGAAACTTAAGTATTGAATAATAATCACAATTCTCTCTTCCCCTTTATTGGTGATACCGAGGAGCCCTGCCAGGGCGAAAAAAAGAACATTCAGGAATAAATTTAAAGAATAAAATATATAGCTGAACTACTATCACAGAAGAATTCGCACCAAAGCCTGTTTGCTCTCGCTCAAAAGAACAAATACCAAAAACCAAAAACCAAAAAAGAAAAACGAAGAGCGAAGAAAAAAAAAAAAAAGAAAAAGGAACATACAGAAAAAGTTGGAAATTTATTTCTTTTCCTTTAAAAATTATTTGTTTGTAAACTTTTTTCCACTTCGTGCTCTTTTTCCGTAAATTCGTTTTCTACCTTCTTATTTCGTGAGTGTTTAGCATAGAAATTTAATTATGGCTCAAGATGACCATAGCGCTCGCGATGACTTATTGCGCGTGGCAAATGCAGGTGGTGACGCGTTACCACATCCATCTTCTTCCTCCATTCAGTCGGTTTCAGACCTACTCCTTTTTGGAAAGATATGCCGGACGTTTGGTTCGATAGTCTTGAGGCCCAGTTTTATTTAGCGAATATAACATCCCTACAGACACGTTTCTGTCACGTTCTTTCAGCATTGGATGGAGATATTATCCGTACCGTTCGCGATTTAACTAGAAATCCACATTCATCATATCCTTACGACCGGTTAAAAAAAGCTTTGATTAGCCGACTTTCCCCTAGTGAATCTTCGAAAATTAACCAGTTGGGTACCCTATATGCAAAACCCGCTATATGCAAGAAAAGTAAAAAAAAAATTCAGTTAATGATGGAAATATTAACCTTATGTCTTCTGCCTCCTGAAAAACAATATTTTGTGCTGCAAAAAGAACTGAAACTCTTTTGAAATAAGGCGAGAAAAATGCACACTCTAACATATCTGTGAGAACTTTTACACGGAAACCAAGGTCCCTAACAGAAATCTTTGAACAAAAAAGTTGTTTATAGTTATCAAGGCATGTCATTACAACTATAAACATTTTTGGTGGACCTTGACCTTGACCATAGACCTTAACCCATTAATGCGCAAAACGAGAATTTTGTGCACCCAAGTTCAATTGTACGATTCGAATAGAAAATTGGGGCGATTTTCTTACAAAATCGTATATAGGGGGTTTTCGGGGATGTTCTTTCAGAATCTGGCATTTGTTTTGCATAAAAGCTTCAAAAATCATTTTTTAGGTTTTTTCAAAAAAGTGCCGATTTTTTTTGGTCATTTTTCTTTTCAAAATTGATTATCTTGTTGTTGCTACTATTGAATGATCATATAACCACCAGAAATCGCGGTCCGAATGTCTAGATATTCTTAAAACATGGTTTTGAAAGTTCTTTTTTGCTTAAGTTTTTGCAAAATGGCCATTATGTACAGCAATGTAATAAAAAATTTCGCGATTTTTTTACATGAAAAGGATCAACTTTACAAGAAAATTGTATAGAACAGAAAATACCAAAAGAGCCAAAGAACTCGCGTGATTTTTCTCAGAATTTTTCGACTATTTTTGGTTTTTTGGATTTGGCCAATTTTAGAAAAATCCAAAAATGTCCCGACAAATTCTGAAAAAATTCACACGTGTTCCTTAGATGATTTAAAGTATTTTCTACTCTATACAAGTTTCTTGTAAAGTTGATCCTTTTCGTGCAAAAAAATCGCGAAATTTCTTATTACTTTGCTATACATAATGGCCATTTTGCAAAAACTTAAGCAAAAAAGAACTTTCAAAACCATGTTTTGAGAATATCTAGACATTCGGACCGCCATTTCTGGTTGTTATATGATCATTCAGTAGTAGCAACAACAAGATAATCAACTTTGAAAAGAAAAAAGACCAACAAAAATTCGCAGTTTTTTTAAAAAAACCCAAAAAATAATAGGGTTTTGGAAGATTTTATGCAAAACAAATGCCAGATTCTGAAAAAACATCCCCGAAAATCCCCTATATACGATTTTGGAAGAAATCCGCCCCAATTTTCTATTCGAATCGTACAATTGAACTTGGGTGCACAAAATTCTCGTTTTGCGCATTAATGGGTTAAGGTCTATGGTCAAGGTCAAGGTCAACCAAAAATGTTTATGGTTGTAATGACATGCCTTGATAACTATAAACAACTTTTTTGTTCAAAGATTTCTGTTAGGGACCTTGGTTTCCGAGTTAAGCGACTAGAGACTTCGTGAAGCGTACTTGGGTCTACAGCAAATGTCTCACACTTCACCCCTCTATATCTCCGCAACTAATCATAGGATGACTTTGGGCCCATTGAGACTTTTGATCAGCAGGTTGAGAACTACCTTTGTGCAAAGTTTGAGCGAATTTGACCGGGGGCCGATTTCCATACAATTTGTGCGGGGTCCTTTGGAAATAAAGCAAATAAATACATTAAACCTTGTTCTTACTTAGATCAAAACTCAAATTTGCCTGCTGAATCAAAACAATAAATCGCTTATCAATCTTATCATCAAAGACGACGGATGATAAACGCGGTCAAACAAGTCGTCTACATATCTTCGATAAGACTTCTAAACAACTCTTTCTTATCGATACAGGAGCTGATGTTTCGGTTATTCCAGCATCTTCAACAAATAGGTTGATGCTCACTGGACTACAACTTTCGGCAGCTAATTCATCTGCTATTAACACTTATGGTAAGAAAATCTTAAACCTAGATCTTGGTCTTAAACGAAATTTTCAATGGCAATTTATTATTGCTGACGTGCAAAAGCGAATTTTAGGTGCTGATTTTCTATTTTACTATGGTTTGTTAGTAGATCTTGCCAAAAGAAATTTAATTGACCCATTAACATCACTTACTTCCTCCAGTATTTTACGTAAATCATCAATTTCTGTATTATCACTTTTGATTGAACCTACTATTCATCATGAAATTAAAAATTTTCTGCATGAATTTCAGGATATTACGATTGATTCAGGTTTTACTAAACCAATTAAACATATGATAACCCATCAAATTCAAACTTCTGGCACTCCAATTGTATCCAAAGTTCGCCGTCTCTCTCCGGAGAGACTTGGCTAAAAAAAATTTGAATTGATGTTAAATCAGGGAATATGTAGACCATCAAATAGTTCTTGGTCATCGCCGCTTCATATGGTCCCAAAAAACAATGGTGATTGGAGACCTTGCGGAGATTATAGGCGACTTAATGCCGTTAGAGTTCAAGATCGATATCCAATTCCATTAATTCATGATTTCTCTCATAATTTGCGAGATTGCAAATTTTTCTCAACTTTAGATCTTACAAAATCCTATCGTCAAATTCCTGTTGAACAGGCAGATGTGGGTGGGAAGCCGTCTCATCAAAGGAATCGCTGAAGCCGTCTCATCAAAGGAATCGCTGATAGCCGTCTCATCAAAGCAATCGCTGAAGTTTTATTTTATTTTAAGAAAAGTAGACTGTTTTGTTTTTTACAATATAATCAGTCAGAAGAAAATATTTAAAACGATAAAAAGTGAATTTGGAATTATCTTCATTTAAAAATAAATAATTAAAATTTATAATAAAAAAGAATTTGTAATTATCTTCATTTAAAAATAAATAATTAAAATTTATAATAAAAAATAAAAAATGTGAAATTTAATAATAGATAATTAAAAAATAAATAAATTTATTAAAATTGTATATTGTAGCTAAATTACTATACAGATATACCCAAAACAGCAACTTGCACTCCTGACTGTTTGAATTTACACGAATGACTTTCGGTCTTTGCAACGCCGCGCCGCTCAAACATTTCAAAGGTTCACTCATTCGGTACTTCAAGATCTATCATTTTGCTTTGTTTATCTCAATGACATTCTAGTTGCATCAAAATCTAAAGCAGAACATTTAATTCATTTGAAACAAATTTTTCAACGTTTTCGTGATCATGATTTAATTATAAATGTCCAAAAATGTAACTTTATGAAAGAAAAAGTGAAATTTCTTGGTCATTTCATAAATTCAGAAGGTATTACACTTATTTCAGATAAAGTCGAGGCTATTAACAATTTTAAACAGCCTTCAACAGTTAAAGAACTAAGACGTTTTCTTGGCATGGTAAATTTCTACCGTCGTTTTTTGCCTCATGCTGCTGAACACCAATCAATTTTAAACCGATATCTTACTGGAAATAAAAAAGATGGTTCTAGAAAAATTGAATGGACTACAGAAGCACTTAAAGCATTTCAAAACACCAAAGTACAACTCTCAAATGTTACTATTCTAGTATTTCCTGATATTAACGCTAATCTCGGTTTATTTGTCGATGCTTCCTATTTTGCCATTGGAGCCGTTTTGCACCAAAGAGCGAATGATTTTTGGCAAACTTTAGGATTTTTCTCGACAAAGTTAAATACGGCACAGTCAAGATATAGTGCTTATGACAGAGAATTGTTAGCTGCTTATCTAAGTGTTAAATATTTTCGATATTATTTAGAAGGTCAAAACTTTACACTTTTTACAGACCATAAACCTCTTGTGTTCGCTTTCAGACAAAATCCAGAAAAAGCCTTTCCTAGACAAGCTCGATATTTGGATTTTATCGGACAATTCACACCGGATATTAGACACATTTCAGGAAAAGACAATATTGTTTCAGATACATTGTCGCGTGTTGAAGAACTCTGTTTACCAAGTTCAATAGATTTTCAAGCTATTGCTTTGGACCAAGAATCTGACGCAGACTTCAAAGAATTTTTGGAAAATTCTACATATAAATTTTCCAAATTACCCGTTCTTGGGAGTGACAAAGAAATTTATAGTGAAATTTCAAATTCACGAGCAAGACCTTTCATTCCGGAAACTTTTCGTTTTGATGTTTTCAAATCGGTTCATAATTTAGCACATCCAAGCATTCGAACAACGAACAAAATGGTGACTGCTAGATACATTTGGCCGTCTATGAACAAGGACATCAATAATTGGAGTCGTTGTTGTTTAGCATGTCAAAGAAGTAAAATTTCTCGCCATGTTAAAAACCCTTTCGGTTCTTGTCCAGTTACTTCAAATAGGTTTGAAAATATTCATAAAGACATTATTGGTCCTCTTCCTCAGTCTCAAGGTTTTAAGTATTGTCTCACCGTAGTCGATCGATTCACTCGATGGCCTGAAGCAATACCCTTATCTAATATTACAGCTGAGACCTGTGCTGAAGCCCTCTGTCATGTTTGGATGTCTCGTTTTGGCATTCCTAAATCTATAGTTACAGATCAGGGTAGACAATTTGAATCCTCGCTATTCAAGGAACTTTCCAAATTACTTTGTTTCAAACACAACCACACTACTGCTTATCACCCACAATACAACGGATTTATTGAAAGGTGGCACCGCACACTTAAAGCCACTATTACAGTTTACAACGACAAATCGTGGTCCAAGCTGCTACCATTCGTCCTGCTTGGATTAAGGACTACATTTAGGGGGAAGAGTTCCTAGCCACCCCCGCAGAATTACTCTATGGGGAGAACATCCGCTTACCTGGTGATTTTCTACAGAAATCTTCAAATTCTTACTGCCAGAGCGATTTTGTTACCAATTTAAGAAAAACACTCAATAATATTAGACCAGTGCAGGCCTGAAATCATACACTGCCTAAATTTTTCAAATTTAAAAAGCTTGAAGATTGTTCGCATGTTTTCGTACGTACTGATTCCACTAGAGTCCCTTTTCCATCTCCTTATGAAGGACCTTTTAAAATTGTTTCGCGTTTTAAAGGTTTATAATTTTAATTAAAGAGAAAAATTAAAGTTTCTTTAAATAGGTTAAAACCTTACTTTACAAATGGAGTAGATAAAACAAACCTAAAAGATGACCCATCTAGTGCAGCAAAGTTAACCCAACATAATAACACACTTCTGCATCATCCAGTGCCTGACGTCGCAGTAACAAATAAAAAGAGGCCAGCCCCCTCAACACATGATAAAAAATGTTCGAAACACGTTAGATTCAATTTAGCAAATTAACACCTTCATTTAAGAGATGTTCGAACCAATATATAAATTTTATTTTTTTCGTCAAACCTTCGGTCAACTGGAGGGGAGGTAATTTGGTGATACTGCACTACGGCACGCACTGGTGCCTTGGATTATTATCGTAGTAGCATTTAAAAAGTGTGGAAAATTGTAGTAGGTTTGCGTAGGCGAGTTTTCAGAGAGGAACTGACTTTTGTAAAGAAAACAAGAAGATTTAAATTAATATAAGAAGATTCTGTTTTTTCAGAAGAAAATATTTAAAAATAAATTAAATTAAACAAGCTAAAAATAAAAATAATAATTATAGTATTAAAAAAATAAAACATTATTATAAAAAAAAATGGAAACTTAAATATTTAGTAATAATAACATTTCTCTCTTTCCCTTTAACGTACAGCTGAAAAGAAAATACTTTAGCATAGATAACACTGGCACACAAAAAAAAAATTTTTTTCGATTCCACCGACTAGACCATACAGACTTTATGTTTTTGGGGTTGCTGATCCCGAATCCGAGGTCAGTTTGGTTCCAGCACGTAAGGTTTTTTTTAAAGGTCATTTTAAGGTTAAGCAAAGAAATTATGAGCGACAGGTTCCATTCAGTCTCTCTATAAGTGTTCGAGGTCACCAAATTCGAATCTGAGGTCCTTTCGACGGTTGGGTAAGGCCCAAGGTCAAAAAAGGTCACTTTAAGGTCAATTTAGAGTGACTTGGGGCAGAAATCGAGAAAATTTGCAGCAACAGGTTGCAACCAGTCTCTATATGGGTTTTTGATGTCACTGAATTCGAATCTCCGGTCCTCTGGACGGTTGGGTAAGGCCCAAGGTCAAATAAGGTTAATTTAGAGTGACTTGGGGCAGAAATCGAGAAAATTCGCAACAACAGGTTGCAACCAGTCTCTATATGGGTGTTTGATGTCACTGAATTCGAATCTGGGGTTCTTTTGACGGTTAAGTGAGGCTCAAGGTCAATAGGGTCACTTTAAGGTCAATTTAGAGTGACTTGGGGCAAAAATCGAGAAATTCCGGAGTAGGAGGTTTTTTTACGGCACTTCTATCTATTTCTTTCTACTGTAACGCATTCTTTTTTCGGCAAATGAACGGCGTAATGGTAGCCTTTTTCGCTTTTTTCCCGTAGGCTTACAGTCTCTCTTCAATGTCCAGCAGTAATCAGCCATCATACTAACGTCCCATCTACCTTGATATCGCTCCTCCATATCCTTGATGTCTTGATGTAACCGTTCTCCCTGTTCTTCACTGAAGTCTCCACAGTTTTCAGGAAAATCATCTAAGTGATTGTGTAAGAAATGTAATTGATAGCTCATTAGGCAACCCATTTTGCCGAAGTTCTTCACCATTTTAGGTACTATTTTTTTATAATGAGTACTTCTGTTATTACCCAAGAAGTTCTTAACAACGTCTTTGAAGCTGAGCCATGCATCTTTCTCTATTTTGGACATTGTATTGATGAAATTGTCATCATCTATCAATTTCCGAATTTCTGGCCCATTAAAAATTCCTTCCTTCAATTTTACATCTGATTTTCCGGGAAATTGTCTTTCCAAGTATTTGAAGCATCTACCATCATTATTCAGAGCCTTAACGAATTGCTTCATTACACCAAGTTTAATGTGTAAAGGTGGAATAAGAACTTTCTTCGGGTCAACTAGTGCAGCTTCTATAATATTATTTTGTCCAACATTCAGAGATATCCTTCTAGGCCACTTATGACTGGTGTAATGCTTTTCACGATATCTACTATCCCATAAGCACAAGAAACATGGTGTCTTCGTAAATCCAGACTGCTGACCTAACAACATTCCCAAAACTTTCAAATCGCCACATAAAAGCCACTTATGTATTTTGTAATTAATCTTTTCTAAAATTATCTTGAGATTATCGTATCCTTCCTTCATTGTAGTTGAGTGCGCAATAGGAACCGGAGCATAAAAGTTCGTATTATGAAGTAATACGGCTTTTAAACTCCTTTTAGATGAATCTATGAATAACCTCCATTCTTCGTCTTTATACACGTTAGGCTTTATAGCTTCCATTAGTCCGTTCACGTTATTACAATAAACTATTTTATCATCATCATTCATCATTTCTTCAAAAAGTTCTTTGAAACTTCGATTCCTTGTTCTACAATAAGATACTTTTGTGCCTTTTGCCAATAAATTTTTACTTTTTAAACGTGAAGCTAAAAGTTCTGCTGCATCTTTCGGTAAGTTCAAATCTCTTACTAGGTCGTTTAGTTCATCTTGTTTCCATTTCTGTAGCGTTTTATCTTTGTCGCACGATGGCAAGCACATTTCATCATCGTCGTCATTTCCTTCATCTGTATCGTCTTCATCGCTTTCATCATCAGACACATTTTCATCAACATTTCCACCACCATTTTTTGCATAATTGGCATGTTCGTTATCATCGCCGTCACTTGATTCCATGGACAACTTATCCAAATTATGCAGAATTTCCTCATCCAGCACTTTTTTAGCTGGTTTTTTTACAGATAACACGTCGGGGTATATTCGATTTTTTCTGTGTTTCATGCTAATTCCAAAAGTTTCTGCGTTACAAAAATAACATTCTTCTTCATTACTTGGTTGAACCCATTTCATCGGACTACTAAATATCACATTTTTATCATCTTTTTCCATTTAGAAAGCGTCATGCGGCAATTTGGACAAGTACTATGAGTAGCCCATTTTTCTACAATAACATCTGATTCTATTTTGAAGCATTCTTTGTAGATTTCTCTTAAACTGACATTAAACGGTCGGCGTGATCTTTGTGGTACGTATTCTTCACATATAAAACAGGAAACATTTTTTCTTTTGAACAAGTGTGACCAAATGAAGTGGAAGGTTTATTAGGCTCCATCTCGCGCCTAGTGGAATCAAAGTGAAATTTGACAACTATTCAATCATTTATATATATACATATCTATAGCTGTTTTTGATCTGGGATTCTTTATATCGATTTTGGAAATAACGGAATTTTCGAATTTTCTAACACCAAACTCGTGTTAACTTCACCCGCTGCCTCGACGAAAACTGTGACGGTGACACTGTTCCGAAAGGGGATGTGTGATATGATCCGCTCATAAGCTTGTCGGGGTAACGATGCCAGCGGAAGCGCTCTGCCTTGCGGAGGGACGTTAGGGTGTGAGAATGAAGCCGTATTGTGTCCGACGACGAGTTGACATTTTCCTCGTCAAAGTCGGACAGCTCTTATACTTAGCCCCGGAGAGGTATAAGAGTTATCACCTCCGGGACGGTGGACTCACCTGCGATCGGACCAGGATCCCTAACGTGCGGGTTTATATTTAAAGACATGGAGCCTAATAAACCTAAGTATAAAATATTCTTCGATCAAGGGTATGACGTAAAAAAACCTCCTACTCCGGAATTTCTCGATTTCTGCCCCAAGTCACTCTAAATTGACCTTATTGACCTTGAGCCTCACTTAACCGTCAAAAGAACCCCAGATTCGAATTCAGTGACATCAAATACCCATATAGAGACTGGTTGCAACCTGTTGTTGTGAATTTTCTCGATTTCTGCCCCAAGTCACTCTAAATTGACCTTATTTGACCTTCGGCCTTACCCAACCTTCCAGATAACCGGAGATTCGAATTCGGTGACATCAAAAACCTATATAGAGACTGGTTGCAACCTGTTGCTGCAAATTTTCTCGATTTCTGCCCCAAGTCACTCTAAATTGACCTTAAAGTGACCTTTTTTTACTTTGGGCCTTACCCAACCGTCGAAAGGACCTCAGATACGAATTTGGTGACCTCGAAAACTTATAGAGAGACCGAATGGAACCTGTCGCTCATAATTTCTTTGCTTAACCTTAAAATGACCTTAAAAAAAACCTTACGTGTTGGAGCCAAACTGACCTCGGATTCGGGCCCAGCGACCCCAAAAACATAAAGTCTATATGGTCTGGTCGGTGGAAACGAAAAATTTTTTTTTTTGTGTGCCTGTGTAATTCAAGAGCTTAAGGAAATCTTAAGTAGGTTAGAATTAATTTTCAATCATACAAGAAACAGTAAGAGAAGAAAAGTATTGTATAAATATATCTTGTTGGAATTGCAAAGGTGTTATAATAATAATTTGTCGCAGATCGTTCGCTAAAGTAAAATGGATCACACTAAAAATTGTTGTAAATAGAGAAAAAAGGTAGGATAGTTAGTTAGTTAAATATCTAGGAAAAAATAAATTAGAACAATGAAGAGTAAAAATAGAGATCATATACTAGTATTATAAGAAATGTGCGAAACAGAAATTAAAACTTACCAATTGTAAAGATTATGTACGTCAGTCAGGAGGTATCTCGAGACTCGCAATATAATTTAAAAAAAAAAGAAAAAAAGGTATTTAGTCGATCGTGAATAAATTTCAAGATATATTTTAAAGTACTTACCTGGGCCCAGCCTCGTATAATAAACAATTATCATAATAAGCCGACACCAATGACGACACCATATTATCACTTGAAGAAAAAGATTGTCAGACAGCCAACCGCAACCCGAAGTAATTTTAGAAGAAAATAGGCGCGCTGAATTGGAATTGCGGCGTGGGCACAGAGTGAGTTACACGTGAATGTGTGTTTTGTTCCCGGCGAAACAATTTCGCTGTCAAACTTTATTGAAGGTTATCAAGTACAATAAGTAAGTGTGCGTACTTGTTTTTTGGTTAATGTTGTAGGAAATTTTATATATTTAAAGGTTGTAATAGAATTTGTAACATTTCTTGTACAATTTAAGAGCTGTGTCTAAAAATTTTGCATGATAGCGATCGGGTACCCCCGGACACGATAATGTCGGGTACCCCCGGACATGGTTTTAAGTTTTGAATTTTGCGATATTGTTTTAACAAACTACAATTGTTTTGTCAGTTTTAATTTCGAAAAGAGCTTATTATTCTAAATGCAAAGTATCAGAATTCAATTGAAAAGTGCATTTTTGTTCAAAACAAAAGTAAAAAAGTTGTTTGTAAGGCCAAAAAACTATTGGGCCACCATTGATTAGTATGACCGGGGCTACCCGCCATATTTTGTGTCGGTTAAAAACGAAGGCCAAAGTATTTTTTAAATATTTCTTTCAAATAATTTGATATGATTACTAATTCTTAATTAACATAAATGAAGAAGTTCTTAGTTTAATTTTAAGAGTAAAATAAAGATAGGAATTTTATTTTTTGATATTTTTATTTGCAATTCATTTAAGTGTCCGGGGCTACCCGACATTCCTCTATAAGCCGTGCGCGATATAGGTCGGTCTTCTATTTTTTCGGCTTTCAGCCAGGGTAAGTGAAATATAATCTAGAGCTACTCATGCCATTTCGTCATTTAGCTCTAAATATTGAATTCAAAGGGTAATTACATTTTCAGCACTGAATATAGTGAGTGAAAATTATCGGTGTCGGGATTTTAACATTTTCTTTGCCTTTATTAATTAAATTTCGAGTTGTTTGTATTTCGCTTAACAATTCAAAATTTATCGTTGTTTTATAAATTTTTAAATTTTTTTTTTAAATTCAGGTTTAATCTAAATTTCATTTTGCGTTTGAAATAAATTTTATGATCAGTAAATTTAGCCGTAAAACCGTTGTCACGTACGAATTATGCAACGGAATACGTCAGCAGCAAACGCATGCCTTACGCGTATTTTTCTTAACATTTTCTTAGAAATATTTCGCAACCAAATAAATTCAGAATTTAATAAGGTTTAAAAATTTCAAACATTCTTAAGGAACTAAGAAATTACCTTGAATAAATTATATTGAGCAATTAGATTAATAATATAAATTAGGTTATTTTTTTGTGAATTTAAAAATACTGAATTGAATGAATTTTTTTTTTTTTTTTGATAAGATTTAGTTACGCTAAATATAGATTAAATAGAATCTTAAATAGGAATTTGAATTTATACACTCTGCAAATATAAATAAACTTGAATTAACTATTAAACGATACATTTCTCATTCTGCTACAAACCTATCACTTTCAGGTTCATCGTTTTTTGAAACTATTTCTTCGGGGTTACAATTTCTTCTTAAGATTTGTTTGATCTTAAATTCGGAATCAAACGTTTTGGTCAGGAATCAAACACATATAATCATGAAAACTATACAAATAAACCTAGGTATTGAGGTCTACTAAAATAAACAACTCTCAACCAGTCATTTTATACAACCAAATTTTCAAATATGCATCGATTGCACACATAACCATGATTCATTTTTATATATAGAGATTTAGAGTACATAGAAATTATAAGACAAGACTTATAAAAAGAATTCATCACTCCTCCAACATTTCTTACTGTTGTGCTGCACTAAAAGTGTCTTATACTAAGGACTGAGAAAATCTTGAATTTGGCTGTGAGCTATGGGAAACTTTCGATTAAGAAGCATAATGGGACCGGTGTTAAATTTCCACAGAGGGAGATATCGCTAATCTTTCTGCGAATCTAAGTCTACTAGCGCTTCCAACCACATCTAATTTTTAGAATTATTCCTACATTAAACTTAATGAATTGTATTAATGCTAGTAAGTTTTGCAGAATATCTTAATATTTACTATACAATTTCTCACTTTGCTTTACATATTTCTGCTATTTGCTAGGGAAATATTGGATTTTTGTTGGCGAGTGTATCATATTAATGAGTATGCCTACTTTTGCTGCTATTTTTAAATAATATATATGTTAAGCTTAAATATAAATATACACCTCCCTCTGGTTTTCTGGTCTTCCGCTATTGGTTGCCTCTTTAGATTTCCGTAGTGGATAAAATTCATATTTCGGTAGTATTATAAGGAGCAAAACGCTTTGGCTGTTCTCTCGATAAAATCGAATGCTGATAGCTTTGATGATATCCCAGTTAAATTTATGAAGTTTATTTTGCAATTTTTGTTTTATATATTGGCATTCAGCAGCTTTTGCACGTCTTGAGCATCATTGTAATTGCATGGTACCTTTCCGGCTGTGGAACATAATCTGAAATTCGCCCCGTAGCAAACAGAAATACCGTTGCGGGTGACTATGGCTCCACAAGCAGTCTACTAATTATTTACGAAACTAATTTTTTAAATTTCGAAAGCAAACTGTTTACTTTACGATAAACAATGTTTTTTATTTTTACCAGCTTGCAACTTTCCATTCCAAATATTTTACTTTTTCATCGTTAATTAGCATAACAAAACAGTTTTTTCGAGCTTTTACGTTAACATATTTTTATATATTCTAAAAGCAATCAACTAATATACTAGTGCTGAAGAAAGGAAAAGAATTTAGAACATTTTCTTTCACACTTCAAAAATATATCAATTTGATTAGAATTAAAGTAGATCAGCAAATTATGATTAATATTTAAAATCTAAATATTTCGGCTTTAATTTTCTTGCCATTTCTTTACGAATTACTCAAAGCCATAAGGCTACGTAAATCCATTGAAACGTACAAGGCAAGATAATTATGAAATGTCTTACAGTTAATTTAGGATGATTTATTGGTAACAAAAGTACCAGGGAAAGAGATTTAGTGTCCTCTACCGCTACTTAGAATTCATACCATTAATTTTATGAATATTCTTCCGCATGATGATATTTTTATGAATATGCCTAGAAAGCTCACAAAATCTATATAAGGGGTTACACCACCTTGACGCTCGAAAAAATAGGCATACAAATAAAAAAATTTGTTGACACAGCCATTAAAAATATGAATTATTCATTATAACGTATACATATAATAGATTTTAAACAATTTCCAATATGTAAAAAAAAAATTACATAAAAAATGGCAGAGATATGAGTGGCTCAGCGGGACCCTCTTTTTAAAATCCTTGCTGACGGTGTACATGAATCCTCTGTCCACCATTGTCCGAAAACAGACAAAAAAATTTCAAATTCAGAAGTATAATAGCTAAGATGTGACGGAGGAAAAATTAAAAAATTTTTTTTCGGAAATGAAAGCTGTTTAAAAAAAAACTCTTTCTATCAAAATTTTGAGTTTAAAAAATTTATAACTTTTGAATATGGAACCCAATCGAAAAAATCCTTCGTCGCTTTGGGTGATATTATTAAAAATAAGTGGTGCAAATTTCAGCCAAATCGGTTCATTAGATTTTGAGATATCGTGTACAGCAGATTGAAAAGAGTATTTTGGAGAAAAACGTGATAGAAAAAAAAGTTCGACGTTAATTGCCTTAAAAGCAATTTTTTTTTTTAACCTGCGATTCCTGGACCATACATAAGATTTTTTGCTGCTTTTGCGATGCGCTCCGTTACCTGGTTACTGCTAGTTTAGTCTTTCCAAAGAAATTATAGTATTGTTAAAGATAGATAGATATGTAACTGTCCGAACGCTTCCTTAGTTTCGGGTCGGCTCATTGTCGCGCTCACTTCTAATTGCTATAACTTCGGTAATAATTTAAATTTTTGAATGTTTTAACACTTAAAATATTCTTAAAAATATAAACAATTTATTAAGCGACAAATTTTGAAAATTTCGTGGTGGTGTAACCCCTTAAATTAAAAGGTAGGGTGGGAAATGTTAGGACTAATGTGTATTGCTAGATCCGTTTGAGAATTGAATTTTATTAAATTTAAAAAGAGTCACTATTCTTTCCCTCAAATTAAAAAATTGGTCGGAAAAACTCCTAACTTCTGTACAAAACTATTCAAACTATTTATGTTTCAGTAAAGGTCGAATTTTGGGCCAAGCCTAAATGGCTTAAAATTGCGTGTTTATTGCTTGTCTGGACGGATTTCATAATTCCCCAAGAGCATTTTTAGATTTGGCGCTTAATGCCAAAAATGGGATTTAAATGTCCGATGCTCACTTCTTTTCATTTCCACTACTTAAAGATTCGCCCCGATCACCATACTTGCTCAAAAATATCTTGGTTCGACTGCATAAAATACCAAAAAGCCATGAATTATTTTCTCTGCTAACAGGATAACAGTTAGAGCACTATAATACTCCATGTGCTGTAATTTTTAGAGACCCTAATAAAAAAAAAAAAAAATTTCCAGATCTGAAATTTAATTCTTCCGTGAATTTTGCAAAGCTGAATCCAAATATGATATCCAAATAACCATTATATCCCGAAACAAATAGGTAACATCGAAAACTACCCCTAAAATGGGGGTGAAAATGAGGTCAAATGTTAGTTATGCCTTACAGTCTCAGTAAATGAGTTTATGGGGCTATGATTGTAGAATTTATGACTCAGTGCTGGCAGGAAGTATTAGTCTTAAAAAATACTCCGAAATCAAGCCCTTTATAATACCGTACTACACAAGATCACATGACCATTGAAAAAGCTGGAAAACTTCGTATTTAACAAGTGAACATAAAACACGTTTGATAGTACTATAGAAAACGACTTACAGTGCTAAAAATTATTTCTACTCTTGTGTGGTTAATTTAATTTAATCCAATGTACAAACCACGGCTTATAAACTTAAAGTACATTTCTTACAGCACATGTTACAACAACTTTTTTCTTGATATTGCTGTGATTTCCTCACTCATAGTCTGCAATTACTGAGATTGAAAAAGCGATCCGATAGTTGCATAGGCAACCGTTAAATATGTCAACAAGCAAAATGAATCTTCAAACAATCTTGAAATGACAGTGGTTAACTTGGAGGCCAAAAAAGACATGATTGAAGAACCCGTGGTACAAGAAATAAACGAGGCCAAGCCATCTACATCTAAGTCTTTAATTGAAACGCCGTGTCAAGATTATAGTCCTAAGCAAACAGGTGCAGTGGATGAAATATTGAATGTCAGTAAAACCGACAGAAACTACACTGATCCTGCTACATGGGATCGTTTCGATGATGAATTACGTCAAGATCTTCTTCAACATGGACCTACACAGATTTCAGAATTTAACTTCCCTCTGGACGATAATCGAAGAAAGTTTTCAGCAGTCCACTATAAAAGACGTTTGGTGAATGGTGAGTGTCTTCATCGAGAATGGCTAATGTACTCTACCACAAAGCATGCAGTCTTCTATTTTTGCTGCATTATTTTTTCATCTGATTCAATAGGATCTGCAAAGCGGTCAGCAATGTGTGGTACTGGTGTTAGTGATTGGAAAAATATTTCAGCTATCTTAACTAGCCATGAAAAAAGCAGTGAACATATGTCTAGTTTTCAAAAATGGAAAGAACTCGAAATCAGATTGAAGAAAAACAAAACTATTGACGATGACCGTTTGCGTAAAATAAGAGATGAAGAGAAATACTGGCATCAAGTATTGGAAAGACTGATCGCTCTGGTAAGAGTGCTTGGAACACAAAACCTAGCTGTTTGAAGTGGTTATATGGTTAATGGAATAGTTAAATTAAAAAAACAAATTATAAGATAATTCAAGTAAAGTTTATTCCACGACTTTACAACCGTAGAGCCAACCGGGAAGTATCTCGTCCATGATGATCAAGACGAGAGAGAGAGTAGTTTCAATGGTACACCGTTACCAAACTCGTTCGAAGCTCTGGGATGCTGCCAGGTCGATTGAACATACCGTTTTACACGAACGACAACTCCGCCGCAGGGTAGAGTAACTATATTGATAAAAAATTCGAGATAAATTAGTAGCTAGTACAACTAGAATTAATAAACTACTAGAACGTCTAGGTGTAAGCATCAGTTTGAAGAATCTGTTCCAATTGGTAGGACACATAGCTTGCTGATAGGGCGTTTAAGATATCCCTCCTTATGGCGTATAGTGGCGACGCGCGGTATCCCATCGTTACCGGGATGGAGCTCTACGACTCTACCTAGAGACCACCTTTGTGGGGGAAGATTGTCATCCTTGATAAGGACAAGCATATTCGTCTGAAGTGGTGCTTCCTTATGCTGCCATTTATAGCGCAACTGTAAGTTGTACAAGTAGTCCTTGTACCATCGACGCCAAAATTGTTCGTGCATAAACTGGACCATTTCCCATCGTGTCAGCTTGCTCAGTGAGGTGTTCAGGACATTGGGGGTAGGAATACTTACTAAGCTTTCACCTACCAGAAAATGACCGGGCGTAAGAGCGGATAGGTCATTTGGATTGTCTGTAATCGCATGAAGGGGTCTAGAGTTTAGGCACGATTCTACCTGAGCCAGTAGAGTAAGCATCTCCTCAATTGCAAGCGTATGATCCCCAACGACACTTCTTAAATGGTGCTTGAAACTCTTCACCCCCGCCTCCCATAAGCCGCCGAAGTGAGGTGCTGAGGGAGGAATGAAGTGCCATTCCGTGCCTTCCTTAATCACGAGTTGTGGAAAGTCAGTTTTTTGCATTTGGTACAGAAACCTTGTTAATTCCTTATCCGCGGCCACGAAATTTCGGCCATTGTAGCTATATAATCTTGAACAACGCCCACGTCGAGCGACAAATCGTCGGAATGCGGCAATGAATGCGTCTGCAGTTAAATCCATCACCAGTTCTAAATGCACAGCTCGAGTGGCGAAGCATATAAAAAGCGCGACGTAGGTCTTAACAGTTTTGCCTCCTCGACCTTTAACAGGCTTTACAATGAATGGGCCCGCGTAGTCCACTCCTGCGTGGAGAAATGGCTTTGAAGGTCGAGTTCTATCGGCGGGCAGATCACCCATAAGTTGCGTTCAAGTCCTGGCACGATAACGGCAGCATATCACACAATTTCGTATAAATTTCCGCACTAAGCTTCTTCCGTGGATAATCCAAAATCGTGTTCGCAAATGTTGGAGGGTAAGCTGAGCTCCCCCATGTAATGTTGCAGTATGAGAATGAGCTATTAGTAACTGAGTGAAATGGCCTTGCTTGGGAATAATTATAGGAAATTTCTCATCGATCGTAAGGTGGGAATGCTTTAGTCGTCCACCGACGCGCATTATACCGTGGTCATCTAAGATAGGGCGAAAATTAGTAATATAAGTTTACTAGGTGATTTACTTAACGAACTCCTTTAAAGATTTTTAATATCTCGCTTGAAAAAGCTTTGTTGCTCCAATTTTATCCACAAATTTAAGGCATAGTTTATTTCGTCGAGCGACAATATGAGGGACGATGATTTGGTTTCTCCTTTTCGACAACGCAGAAAGCGTAAGCAATAGGCCGTGACTCTAAGAAGCTTCATAAAATCGGAGAATCGATGTAGCAATTCGCTGCACGGATCCTTATTTTCTTGCTGAGTACAAGTAGTAGCAGTACACAGGGTACGTTGTTCTGCAAGCACGACTCCAGTTGGTGCTTGTCCGGTGCCTTTTGGCCAATTACCTGAGCTCTGGCGCAGCCAAAGCGGTCCTGACCACCACAATTGAAAATCCTTGAGGTCGCAAGCGGGCATACCCCTTGTTATACAGTCCGCTGGATTGTCTCTCGATGTTACATGATGCCAAGTGGCATCTGGTATTTTCTCGTTAATCAGGGCTACTCTGTTCGCGACAAATACCTTCCACCTTGACGGGTGGTCTCGACTATAGTCGAGTCTGTCCAAGCGTGTATCGGGATATCAGAGATATTCAGGTTATCTTGTAAATATGCTATCAATTCAGCTAGCAAAGCTGCTCCGCTGAGTTCCAAGCGTGGTATCGACACCGTTTTGACTGAGCTAACTCGAGTCTTCGAGGCAAGAAACGTGATTTGAGCATTATCGAATTCATGGATAATACGAAGGTAAACAGCGGCTCCATAGGCGAATTGTGATGCATCGCAAAAACCGTGTAGCTCCATGCCCAAATGAAAAGAAGTTGTGCCAAGCCAGCGAGGGATTTCTAGTTTGTTTACATATTTTAGCTCTTGTTTGAATCGAGACCATTCCTGTTGAAGATTACCCGGTAAGCGATCATCCCATTCAATTTTGGCTATCCACAGCCGTTGAAGAAAGATTTTCGCAATGATTGTTACGGGGGCCAACCAGCCAAGAGAGTCGTAGAGTCTACTTATATCGGCTAATACAGTCCGTTTAGTATCGAACTCAGTTTCAGGTAGATTTATGGTGAAGGAAAATGCGTCATTTACTGGGTTCCATCCTATGCCTAGAGCTTTATATTGGATATTCGAGACTATCTTTACCGGAGACAGTGTTTCTTGATCCTCTTCTGGGATATCAGCTAGGAGACTTCTGTGATTTGTGAGCCATTTTCGAAGCCGAAAACCTCCCGCTAAAAGTAATTCACTTAGCTGTTTACGAATAAAAAAGACAGATATCATAGGAGCCAAAAAGAGCATCATCCACGTAAAAATTGTCCTTTAAGACCGTAGCCGCTTCGGGATATTGTTCTTTGTAGTCTTTGGCCAGTTGATGTAATGTCCTGCAAGCTAAGTAGGGTGCAGCAGCAGTCCCGTAAGTCACTGTGAGCAGCCTATAGCAAAGAATCGGATCACTGGGGGAATTACGCCACAATATCCGCTGGAAATCAGTATCGGATTTTTCCACTAAAATCTGGCGAAACATCTTCTCTATGTCCGTCGTGAATGGGAAAAATCGCCATCTATTGATAACAAGAAATACATCATTGTGGAGCTTGTGAAGAATTTCGTTTAAAGAATATCCTGACGACGATTTCTGGGAAGCGTTAAAAATGACACGCAGCTTAGTGGTAGTGCTGCTAGGCTTGATAATTGCATGATGAGGTAGGTAGGAACTGCGAATTATATTCTCTTGCTCCATGTGGTGCAAGTGGCGGTACTCTTCAATAAAGGCCTGATATGATTGGAACAAGATAGGGTCCATCACAAATTTGCTTTCCATACGTCGCAAAGATAATACTGCCGCACTTCGAGAGTCTCCCAGAACACTATACTCAGATTTCAACGGCAGTCGCACTACATATCTCCCGTCAGATTTCTTATGGTGTGAAGTCTCAAAGAAGCGTTCACATTCCTCCTCATCTGGAGTTAACGGTGAAGCTTTGAGCGGCTCTTCCATCTTCGAAAATGTCCTCAAAAGTGCATTGAGCTCGGTAGTAGCTACATTACAGGTAACTATAGAGTCACTTGAGATGGAATTATTACTAGCAACATTTCCTGATAGTATCCATCCCAACGTAGTAGACTGAGCCATAGGTGATCCTTCGGGACCTTTCCTTATTTCACCCAAAAGGATTTTAGTATATAGGTCAGCTCCTAGAATCAAGTCGATGCAGGCCGGCTTAAAGAATAAAGGATCTGCTAAAGTGAGCCCTATTAGATGAGGCCACTCTTTTCGGCAGATTGTCGCAGACGGTAGAAATCTGGTAAGAGTCGACAGCACGAGCGACTTGACTTCGTACTTAAAGGAGGGGTTGAGAGTGGACACAACACTGTGGTGAGCAGTTGCTTGTACTTTTCCTGCCTGAGACTGTCCTACGCCAAGCACAGTGATGTCCGTTCGGTGCTTGGGCAATTTAAGCAGATTGGCGAGAGAGGTTGTTATGAAGCTCGACTCGGAGCCCTGATCCAGAAGAGCTCGGACCCGAACTGTTCTTCCGTCCGTCCATAGGTGCTTCAGCTTGTTGAGCTGAAAAATGTACCGACGTCGAAGTACCCGGCTTGGGGCCTGCCGATTGGTAATCTTTCCCCGTTGAGCTAGCGGAAGGCTGGCTGTTTGAAGCTACTTGGATTGAGTGGCTTGACATAGGAGATGTTTTGTTAGCCTCTGAAGAGGAATCACTATGAATCATTATGTGATGCTTCATGTTACACCTCTGGCATCTATTTGGCAACGGGCACAAGGAAATATTGTGGCCAGATTTTAAGCAATTTGCACATAATCGCTCATTTCTGAGGAAGTTTATCCGCTGCTCAATAGTTTTTTCGCGGAATTTAGGACAAAAAAGCAGAGGATGTCTTCCTGTGCAGCCAGGACATCGTTTGGATATGAAGCGTGATGGCTATGTGCACTTTTGGTTGCTCTAAATTTGGAGACATTCAATCTGAAACTTGGGGTTGCGGCTTGGTGTATTGCACTTAGGGTATGCAATCGGCTTTCTAAGAAAGCTCTTAAGGATTCAAAAGTAGGCACATTAGTAGATGAACCGATAGGCGTTTCCCAGTCCTTACGGGTGTTACTATCTAATTTATTAGATAAGAAGTACACAAGCCAGTCCTCCCACTGTTTGATAGGTCTGCCTAGATTATTGAGTGCGTTTACTGATTGATTAAAGCTTTCTAGCACTCTTCGTAGTTCGACAGGAGTTTCTGATATCCTGCCCTGGAGTCCTATTAGGATTTGTAAATTATCGTTTACAAGGACTCGGGTGTTCTCATATCGATTGAGAATAATTTTCCAAGCCGAATCGTAATTGTCTGCTGTGAGCGAAAGATGCTTTAAAAGTTAAGAGGCTTCGCCGACTACAGAAGCCTTAAGGTAATGTATTTTTTGAATATGAGATAAAGTATTGTTTTCATGTATAAGGGCGATATAAGTGTCACGGAATGACGGCAACTTAGTGAAAGATCCATTGAAACTTGGGAGAGAAATCTTTGGCAGCTTAACTGTTTGGGTTTCAAGTGGACAACCAATGAGAGTGGAGTGGTGTAGCGGATTTGTATTTTTATCCGGAAGTTTTAAAGCTGATAATTCCTCAGTTATCCACGTAAGAGCCTCAATGTATGCGCATTCTGTTAATGCATAGTGGTCGTCAGTAAAATACGCCTCTGTGGTTAATTCTTCATCTGTTGCAAGTTCGTAAATTTTTTCGTTAAGATGCATATATTGACTCCAATAGTTTTTTAGTAATTCCGATTGCGCCTTAAGAAAAGCCTCGGTTCTTTTATCCTTTCCCGTTTTTCGACCATTAACCATGAATTTCTGAATATTGCTAGCAACTACCTTTAATTTTGACTTGTATTGATCCATGCTTGGCGATATATGCAGTTACCGTAATAGCACTCACCGAATCAAATTAAAGTCACCAGAACAATGTTTTTGTTACCCAAACGGAGTTCAAATAAGGTGCTCGAATGTTGGCTTGCAATTATAGCGATGAAAATTCTAATGCTATTTCTAAACACTGTGTGAGAATGCCTTGTAAACACCGAGGTGGTATAGATAGCTTTGACAGTATACCGTTATCACACCGCTTTTTCTCCTTTTCTTTCGAATAGCAAGTTTATAAGTTCACTTCCCGATTTTGATAGCTAAATACCCGAAAATGTTTATAGAGCAATATTATATTAGTTCCAAAGTTTATCTCACAACTTATCTGCACAACAATAGTTCATCTTTCGGAATCGCGACGGCAACCACGTGGACTGGCGTGAAAGTAGGATCATCGCACAGTAAGCTTTAGGATAATAATTTCACCTGTACCTGCCGGAATAGATCCGGCTCGAAGGACCAACATGTTTGAAGTGGTTATATGGTTAATGGAATAGTTAAATTAAAAAACAAATTATAAGATAATTCAAGTAAAGTTTATTCCACGACTTTACAACCGTAGAGCCAACCGGGAAGTGTCTCGTCCGTGATGATCAAGACGAGAGAGAGAGTAGTTTCAATGGTACACCGTTACCAAACTCGATCGATGCTGCCAGGTCGATTGAACACTAGCTTTCCGTGGATCAAATGAGAACTTATTTGCTTGTGGCAATGGCAACTTCCTAAAATTTGTTGAATATCTAGCAATGTTTGATCCCATCATGCGTGAGCATATCCGAAAAGTTCGTACTTGGGTAAAAGAATTCAGAATGAGTTAATCCAACTTCTGAGTAGTGCTATTCAAGAGAACATTTTGTCTGCCGTCAATAGTGCCAAGTATTTTTCTGTAGTGCTTGATTGCACACCAGATGTTTCTCATGTGGAGCAAATGACAATCAGTGTCCGCTTTGTCTCGATGACAAAAGACAAAAAGAGCTGTGAAATGAGAGAGCACTTTTTAGGGTTCATTCCTGTTTCGGACACAACTGGGGCTGGTTTGACTGAAGCCGTTGAAAAGTTTGAAGACTTGTCACTTTCAATAGAAGACTTATGTGGACAAGGTTACGACAATGGTAGTAATATGAAAGGTAAAAACGTTGGTCTTCAACGACGTATATTAGATATGAACCCAAGAGCATTTTACGTACCATGCAGCTCCCACTCGTTAAATTTAGTTGCAAATGATGCTGCTAAATGCTGTTCAGGTGCAACTGCTTTCTTCTGCTTAGTGCAACATCTGTACGTTTTTTTCTCTGCGAGATTTGCCATCCCTAACGCTTAAACCTCTAAGTGATACGAGATGGGAGAGCATAGTCGATGCATTGCTGCCGCTTCGTTATCAACTAAGTGAAGTATATGACGCTGCCATAGCTGGAAGTTCTAGTTCTGCTAATGTTGCAAGAGTTGAAGCTGAAGGACTCTCTTGGGCATCTCTTGTTGTGTGGTACAATATTTTGTACGAAATTAATTTGACCAGCAAGCTGCTTCAGACAAAGGGGTTTGACTTATCAGCTGCAACAAAACAGCTGAGCAAAACTAGCGAATTTCTCAACAAGTCAAGAAGTGATAATGGTTTTGAGAAGATGTTAGTGGCTGCCAGGGAAATTGCAGAGGATCTTGACATTCCGACGACATTTGAACAAGAGTCTACAGCAAAACGTCTAGGGAAAAAGAAAAGACAATTTTCTTATGAGGGAGAGGATAACCAAATTCAATATCCTAAACAGAAATTCAAGGACAGTTTTTATTTTGCAATCCTGGACACTGCCATCAGTTCAGTTAGGGAACGATTTGAGCAGCTCGAAGAAATTAGTTCAAAATTTGGGGTTTTGTACCATTTTGATGAGCTAGAAGACAAATCGTCAAAGTTCGTTCTAGAAAAATGTGCAGCCCTCGAAAAAGCGTTGTGTGGAGAACTACAAGCTATCTGCAGACGAGTTGACAAGCAGTCAACCCCGAAAGACGTACTTGATTTCATTTTAAAATCAGACTTAGAAGAAACCTTTCCTAACTTGTATGTTGCTTTGCGGATTCTCCTAACACAACTAGTATCGGTAGCATCAGGAGAAAGAAGCTTCTCAAAACTGAAGCTCATAAAAACGAAGATTGGTTGGTTTGGCCACAATATCCATTGAGCGAGAGCTGGTTCAAAATATCGAGCTTAACGGTTTGGTTGCGACATTTGCCAGAAAGAAAGCTAGGAAACAAAATATCTAAGCTATTTGTTGGCTGTAGGGTCCTTTGGAAAGTGTAAATAATTGTTAAACTGTTACGATTATCTGACAATAAAAGGTACATTTCAAATTTTGTTCATGTTTTAAATTTCCTATAGTTCAGTGACTAAATTATATTGGGGGAGGGGAGTGGCTTAATTCTGGGGGAGGGGGGCGCCAAACAATACTTTCGCCTAGGACGCCAAAAACCCTTGGGCCGGGCCTGAGAACACTTACAGATTATAGACCAAAACAACCATCAAGCTATACATAATTTAAATAAACAGATTAAAATAAACAAACAGTACAACAAAGCGCTATCTGACCTAAAGCTAATAATAGAAAACAACAGACATAAAATTGCAGAATCAATAAATAGGTACTACTAACAAAAATGTACAAGAACTAAATTACAAAATTTTATATTTAGATCAAGAAACAAAACTTAGATACTTGGAAAACAAAATAAATCAGATATTAGATAATATAATGGCAACAAAAAATAATATTATACATCCTAGTATGATAACATTAGAAGAATTAGACGCATACCAAGTAGATTTTCATAAAATAAAATTATTAAACGCAGGTGTTATGAGCTATGAGAATAATCATTTGATTTTCGCAATTAAAATACCAAGAAATTATATAATAACAGAAGTACAATTAATTAGTCCGATACCAAATTCAGAAAAATTGGAAATAGATGAACCTCAAGAAGTTATAGTAGAAATAAATAATAAAATATATCATTATGAAGAAGGAGTACCTGTTACAGCGATTCTGTAGCACGATATTTTTTTATGAGTATTCGGATATAGAAAGGTGTTGGGTCAAAATCGTTTGGCTTGAAACACGCTGATTTAATTCAATACAATTTATTTACTATTTTTTTTAAAATTAAACATACAAATTCAGTTTTACAATCAACAAATAAGAAAACAAAACAAATTAACAATACATAAAATAATTAACACTAAACAATTTCTTCAAATCTTCAATTTACCAAAAGTTATTCTGAATCTAGAAGAAAAAGAAACGAAATAGGCTTAATGAATTATTCAAATTAATTGGCGTTCGCGACGTACTATATTCAATAATATTGCCGGCATATACCTAACAATATTATTGAAATGTTTTTTAAATTAAACTAACAAGCAACCACGGCATAAACCTATGACCGCTTGTTCGTTTTCGACGTGTTTTTATTATATGTGACGAAGTATCTTCAGCAATATTGTCGGCGTATACCTAACAATATTACTGAATTTTTATGTTAAGTGTATAACGAGCAGTCAATCACGGCATATACCTATGATTGTCAGTTCGCTTTGTGTGTTTTGCGGTATATACCTGCTAGTGAGTCCTTTCTCGGCATAAACCTGAGATCAGAATGAGTATTCTATGCATCCCAGCCTGCTTATATACCAAATAGAGCTGTACTGGGATGCGTCCGGTTCACAGGGATTATCCGAATCCTTATGCACTGAACCTTAATTTTCACATTTCTTTGCGAAAAACGCAGATGGCGCTCGAAAAGTAAATGGTTTTTTTAGTTCTGGTAACCCTAAATGTCAGGACAGCTGATTGCAAAATGTCATCTGTTTATTATGACATTTTCACTTGGACGAGGGAGGTAAGTTTGTCCTCGCCTTTTCTGATAATTTTGTATTATCTTTTCTAGCATGTCGATGCTGCGACATACTCCCCCTCGACGGTAATATTTTACTTTTTTCACATTACCATTTTTACACAGGTGGTACCACACCAACTTTTTGCCAGCCAGCCTTAACCGAACCTTTCGTCCACTGGCCAAAAATACGGTAAACCGCTTTCGTTTGCCGCTTCTTATGGCTGCATACGGGATTTGCTGGAGGTCTCCAAACGTGATAGAGAACGCCTGTCCCTCGAAGGTGGTGGCGTTGTATATCCGTTCCCGTATGCAGGTTGATGCCATCGCCTGACTCTTGTGGGGCGGAGACAAGATTCTGCATATGAGAGCCGACAGTGAGAGCCTCCTCTCTTGATTGCGATTCAGCCACTGTCTGCCTCTCCACCAGAACTGCTCTTCGTCCAGCAACCGGTTGTGACCGAACAGACTCAGCTTCCATCGTCTCCGCAACAGACCGTTTCCTGCTAGTGCACATCCGAGGTGTCGTCCTTTTTCGTGTTGGGCAGAATGGAACTTCTGCCCTTGCAGCCGTTCGTCGCCTCGGAGGTGTTTTGCTGATGGCTGCCCAATTGATGTTTTTTCCAGGTGTTGGGGGCAATTCACACGATTGCGGCTGTGGTGATGGAGTCTTGGACTTGGCTGACGTTGGTTCTGGAGTACCTAGCTCGGGACTTCGCATCTTAGGGGTAGAAGGCAATGATGCTTCTGCCCAGTCAACATCATCGAAAATATCCAGACAATCGTCCATCCTTGTATAGCTGGCTATTGTTGTCATAAACTGTCTAATAAAAAGAGGACAACGTTTATTAATTGATCTTTGAATCACTGTTGACTCCGTTTTTAGTGTTGCCACCCTAATTTTTCCATCCCTTCCAGGATGAACGGCTTCAATAAGTCCCAGTAGCCAGTTCTGAGGTGGAAGCTTTTCATCTTTAATGATGACAAGCTGGCCCAACTCCAAATTTGGCTATGGCACATTCCACTTCTGCCGTCTTTGAAGCTCCAGTAAATATTCATTATTCCATCGGCTCCAAAATCCTTGTCGCAATTGTTGGATGTACTTCCATCTATCAATCACAGATAGGTTTCGGCTACCCAATTCAGCTTCAGGAGGTGACAACAATGCCAGGAGCCAGAGGCTCCAGACTTGTTGCATCTCCCGTTATGGTAGTGAGTGGTCTTGAGTTGACACATGCCTCAATTTGTATTAGAAGAGTTGTAAGTTCTTCAAATGTGAGTGAACTGCTTTCGAGGATTCTTTTTAAATGAAACTTTGTTCGTTTCACAGCAGCCATATGCTAGCATATGGTGGGATAAAATGCCACTCTATGCCGTTGATTTTGGTTTTTTCAACAGCATGATCAATGGCTCCTTTTATATCCCTTTGAAGTTGTTTGTTTGCACCTACGAATGTAGTGCCGTTGTCTGAGTAAACATTTGAGCAGAGTCCCCTTCTAGCAATGAAACGCTTGAAGGCCGCCAAAAAAGCATCTGTTTTTAAGTCCGATACAACTTCTAGATGTATTGCTTTCACAGCCATACAGACAAATATGCAAATGTTAATGTACCCTTTATATTCTTTCGACCCTCGATGTTTAGACATTTTAAGAGTTATGGGCTCAGCATAGCCCAAACCAACGTTTTGAAATGGTCTGGGTTGAGTGACTCTTACTGCTCGTAATTCACGCATGATTTGCATTGGTTTATTATCGGGTTGGCTAATAAGTAATGAGCGTTTCAGTTTTTATTTTCTGAAAATTTGGGGAAGGTCGAGAACGTTCTGTTGCAGGGGGTATATAAAGAGCGAGTCGTGAGCATGCCGTCAGTAATGTTTTGGTTGTCTTTGCGTAAAGAACCACGAAAAAAATGAGTAATATTAAAACGCATATTCGGCACTGTTTATTATACGAGTACCAATTTGGGCATTCGGCTGCAGAAGCTGCACGTAATATATGCCAGAGGATAGCTGATGATGCAGTCTCCGAGGCTACAGCAAAGCGGTGGTTCCAAAAATTCCGCAAGGGTAACTATTCCTTGATCGATCAACCAAGGTCTGGGCGTCCGGTAGAAATAGATATAAATAAACTGAAGGCATTAATTGAAGAAGATCCTCGAAGCACTACGCGTAATTTGGCTCTTAAGCTCGGATGCTCTCATGGCACGGTGGAAAAGTATCTGCACGGTGTGCATACCTTTTATCGTTCCGTCGCACATTTAGCTGGCTAGACCATCTCGTTACTGGAGACGAAAAGTGGGTTATCTATATCAACCACACACGCAAGCGCCAGTGGCTGGGCCGCAACGAACCAGGTAAACCTACGCCAAAAAAAGATCCTCATACTCGGAAAGTGATTCTCTCGGTCTGGTGGGACATACATGGAGTAATATATTGAGAAATTCTTCCTACTAATACCACGATGACGGCAATAGTATACTGTAATCAACATGAAAATCTAAAGCTTGAACTCCGTCGTAAATGTCCACAACATGACAAAATATTTTTCCTTCACGACAATGCCCGGCCGCACATCGCTAAGAGTACCCGACTAAAGCTACTGGAGCTCAACTGGGAAATAGTGCCACACGCTCCATATTCGCCGGACTTAGCCCCAACGGATTTCAGTTTATTCCGGTCTCTCAGTAATCATTTACAAAGAAAAAGCTTCGATGATGAACATCAGTTGCAACAATACATACAGTGAGTGTAAAAAGTCTACGTACGAGGGCAAGTTTTTAGTTTAAAATGATATTTCATCAAAACGTTATATCTGCTTTATTAACTACTTATAATACATATTCATTTTGAACCTAAAGAATGATAAATCATAAAAAAGAACGACAAAAATAATCAACTCCTTGAGAAAAATTCCTCGAAAAATAAATCCTCCATGTAAGCCACGCAAAAAGTCTTCGTACGGTAGGTCATAGCACTACTAAAAATATCAAATTATTTTCAAATATTTTGTGTGCAGGTTTTTTTACTTACAGCTAATATTTAGTAGGATATCCCTTGGCTTTAAGTACTGCTTTTAGTCTTTTGGGCATCGAATTTACAAGATTGCTGGTCACATCCGCAGATATTAAATTCCATTCTTCCTGTAGTGCCAATTTCAGGGTTTGTTTGCTTGTAATATTCCTTTCTCGGATTTTTTTATCAAGTACTTCCCATAGGTGCTCTATAGGATTAATATCCGGGGATTGTGGAGGTGTATGCAGTACACGAGGTGTGTTGTACAGAAGCCAAAGGCGCGTATTCAGAGCCGTGTGCTTTGGGTCGTTATCGTGCATGAATATATAATCGTCCCGTATCCCAATTTTCTCTGCACTGGCAGCTAAATTGTTCTTTAGAATGTTTATGTAATATTTCTGATCCATTGTACCTTCAATAAATACCAAGTTGCCTACACCAAATGCACCCATACACCCCCACACCAAAACGGAGCCTCCTCCATGTTTCACCGTGGGACATAAATTTTGCTTTTCGAGCTCTGCGTTTGCCTTCCTCCACACCATACATCTTCCATCTGAGTTAAATATGTTATATTTGCTCTCGTCCGTAAATATTACGTGTTGCCAAAATTCTGAGGGCTTGTCTTTATACTTTTTGGCAAATTCTAAACGCTTCTTTCTGTTCCTTTCATTTATAAAATATTTCCTTCTGGCTACACGTCCGTGATATCCGGCCCCTCGTAATACATTTCTAACCGTGCTAGCCGACACATTAATGCCTAAATCTCTTGAGACCTCTGCAGCAACTTTTGGCGCACTAATTCTGGGATTATCCCTTACTTTTCTTAAAATTAAACGTCGGTTATGATCATTGAGGACTCGGGGGCGACCACTTCTATGTTTATTTTTAACAGTTTTTCTTTGTGAATATCTATCCACGATGCCTTGTACTGTTGATTTGGGCCTTCCAGTAATATTCGCAATATCTCCTAATGATTTACACTGATTATGTAATCTAATGATAATTTTCTTCTCATCTTCACTCGCTTCCTTCCTTTTTGGACCCATTTTCATTAAGTTTTCACTTAAAATGCACAACGATAACACTAAAAGCAACAGAGTCACCTAAAAACTTCTCTCTTACTAACTACTTACTACCTACCCTGAAAAGTCATGAAAATGTAACAGGACTTCCCCAATAAATTTCTTAGAATTTTCAGTCGTACGAAGACTTTTTGCGCGTCTCACATGGATGATTTATTTTTCGCGGAATTTTTCCCTACAACTGGACTATTTCCTTTGTTCTTTTGTAGTGGATTATAATTCTCTAAGTTGAAAACAATTAAGTAGTATGAAGAATTATTAAAATAGTTATAAAGTTTCGGTGAAACATTGGTTTTCATTAAAAATTTACAATCGTACGTAGACTTTTTACACTCACTGTAGATGAATTCTTCAAAGCAAAACCGGCGAAGTTTTACAGGGATGCCATCCACTCTTTGCCGAATCGTTGGCGGATGGTAGTAGATAACGACGGTGATTATATTGTTAACGATTAATAGTAAATTATTAAATAAATAAATACAAACATAAAGTCATGTATGTCGCTCATTATTTATTAGCCAACCCGATATAATTATAAATAATAGTAAAAGCAGTTTGGTAATGTATTCAAAGAGTGAATTAACACCTCCAATTACGCACTGATGAGAAATAAATGTTTCAACTGTAACGAGATGGTTCATCTAGTCGTGAATTGTCCCAAACCGCGAAAGGAGAAGGAATGATGTTTTAGATGCGGAAAGCATGAATACTTGGCAATAAATTGTGAACAACGTCGGAATCCTGCAGCATCATCAGCGCTGGGATCAGCTTCAAAAGCAGTGATGTTACTTCAAGGTGACACTTCTGACGAGACTGCGGCTGAAAATACATCATCAGGAATCAGTGATCAAGTATTCGAGTATTCCTAAATATTTTTAACGATTTCCATTATCTCTTTAGCTAGTTCCTTGTCAGCAAAACAACACGGGAGATTATAACCAGCTTTGAAGCGAACACCATGCTAGCCACAGGAAGTCCCATAAGCTTCATCCAGGAACGCTACGTCCATCCTTATATTAAAAGCTTTTATTTAACTTGCATTGTATGTATGTATGTTTGTTCGGGTGTAATCTTGCTACTCAATTTTGAAGCAGATATCTTCAACCGATTGAGCTGAAATTTTGTATACACGTTTAGTTTGGGGGACAATATACGATAAGCTGTGTGACGTCATTCTAACTCCAATATGGCGGACCATCCAAGATGGCGGAATAGTTATTTTTAATGCATTTCTACAATATGGGTATCAAATGAAAGGGCTTGTTGAGAGTAACTCGAAAAATAATGTGAAGTCATTCTAAATCTAATAGGGCGGAACATCCAAGATGGCGGAATAGTTATTTTGTATGCACTTCTACAATATGGATATCAAATAAAAGGGCTTGTGGAGAGTAACTCGAAAACTAATTTGACGTCATTCTAAATTCAATATGGCGGAACATCCAAGATGGCGGAATAGTTATTTTTTATGCACTTCTGCAATATAGGTATCAAATGAAAGGGCTTGCCGAGAATAATTAGAAAAATATTCTGACATCACTCTTAATCCAATATGGCGGACTTTTGAAGTTTTTAATGCTTTCCTATAGTACGGGTATTAAATGAAAGGGTTCGCTGAGAATAAAAATGCAGGTTAAAAAAAAGATGGTGATTACAAGCTCCGTTGCTCTAATCCACCTGAAATTTGGTGTAGAGACCTCGATTATTCTTGAGGTAGCACAGTACACAAAATGCAGGGTAGTACTGTCGACCACGCCGTTGTTTACTTAGGCTCGAAGCTCTTTGCTGCTGGTCAAGCATACTTGGCCTTAAGTAGGGTAAAATCATTAGAAGGTCTCCTTATTGAAGAGCTAGACTGTTCGAAATTAACCGGCAAACGACCTTGCAACAATGATGCGTTGAATGAGATGAACAGGCTCAGAAAACTAGCCAGCGATAACTAAAGAGTAAAAAATAAATTAAAAGCAAACAAACCTTTTTTAAAAAAAAACTTTTATTTAAATGCTCTAAAGAGAAGAAAATAAAATTTTCCTTTAAAATTTTAACTATCAACTTATAGCCTCATTATGCACAATTTATATGATCATAAAAGCTTGTCGCGCGATTTACTTGTGTAAGTAAACTAGTACCTATTTGAGTAACTTAATCTGCTAAGTTTAATTTTTTAAAATTTCAGTTTAATTAAATACTTATAGGTACTTACGCAAACTTCGCGACAAGCTTTTATGATCATATAAATTGTGTATAATGAGACTATAAAATGATAGTTAAAATTTTAAAGGAAAATTTTATTTTCTTCTTTTTAGAGCATTTAAATAAAAGCTTTTTTTAAAAAAGGTTTTTTTGCTTTTAATTTATGCTATCACCACTGGAAACTGCAAGGATGTAATTCGTCGGGATCAACGATAGTGAGTTAGTGATTTTAGGCAAGGTACATTATGTCGTCTCTTTTAAATGTAATAAGGTAGACTTGTGTTTATTTGTAGTTAAGAATTATACTATGAAATATCCAGTAATTTTAGGTAGAGACTTCTTAAGTAAATGTAATGCGAAATTTATTTTAAACGACAATTCTAACTTTAAAGAAAATATTATAAATGACAATTTTCCAAGAGAAGTACTTAATATTGATGCGGGCTGTGTAGTGTACGAGATTTATTTGAACATAAATGAAAATTTAACCCAAAATGAAAAAGAGCGCATACGTGAAATTATGCAAGAAGCAATTATACATAACGAAACATTTACTGAAAATAACAAAAGCGAAATGAAAATTACACTTAATAATCCGAACGATGTTTTCAATTGCACCCCAAGAAGGTTGCCTTATGCACATAAAATAGAACTTAAAAAAATACTAGATGAATTACTTGCTAAGAAAATAATTCGCGAAAGCAGCTCCTCTTATGCTTCATCGATCGTCTTGACGAAGAAGAAAAATGGAGATAAGGCTATGCGAAAACATTGTTCATAGCCAAGACATAAATGAACAACTTTTTAATAAAATACATAAGCTACATACTAAATATAATATCGGAGAATATGTAATGATAAAGAATGTAGTAACAACCACGGGTACCAATAAAAAGCTTCTTGAAAATTATAAAGCTCCTTATGTGGTCAAAAGGTTGTTCCAAACGGTCGTTATGTTATAAAGGATATTGAAAATCCACAAATATCGCGAATCCCTCATGAATCTTGTCCCCGGTGAATATGAAACGATATATGAAATTAGAACAGCACGCATGAATATATGTAGTTATATGACTAATCATTATTTCAAATTTAAATGATATTAACAGTGTATGTAACACAGTCGATATTAGAGCATGCTTTATATGTATTTCAATTCTCTCATTTTCAAATATTATAGAAAATTCTTCCTACTAATGTGGCTAACAATTGTAATTACAAGTAAAACAGAGAATTTTTATCTTATACAGATATCAGTTTTATAGACTTTCGTTCTAAACTATTATAAAAATAACCTGAGTATTTTATGTATGCGCGAAGATATTAAATTATACCAAAATGTTTAAAGTTCAAAGGAAAATTTTGTATACGTTATTAGGCGTCAAATTAAGGAAGATTCGTGGTCAGGATAGGCCGAGTTGTAGTCGAGGAAATGTTATCCAAAATGATAAATGTATGCATATCGATAAAACTGATTTTTGTAGCACCAATTGTTAAAGTGCAAGCTTGATGACCAGCAAATGCATTTCAGGCACAAATGTGCATTCGGTTATTGTTTTAAGTAGCGGTCAACAGACTTAGACTTTTCGCTACTGATGTAACTCTAACACTCTTCTGAATAAAGTGCTGGCACCCTACACTACCTTCTTTGAACTGTTTTTACCAGTTGTAAACATTTCTTTCAGACAAAACCTGATCGGGAAGAAAATGATATACTGAGTCACTTCGACGCAGCGATTTTCGCAGACGGATCCAAAACCGAGAAGGGAGTTGGAGCCGGGATCTTCTCAATTGATCTAAATGTCGAAAGGTCTTTCCGCCTTCCTGATCATGCAAGCGTTTTCCAGGCGATCATGAAGGCTTGTTTCGTTTTAGAAAATCCCATAAGTCAGACACGTATTGCTATTTTAACTGACTCTCAGGCCGCTATCAGAGCTCTCGATTCGGCTGTCGTGTCCTCAAAACTTGTACGGAAGTGTCGCGAGTGTCTGGCCAGGTTAGGTAGTAGCCTTGATATCACGGTACTCTGGGTTCCAGGACATAGGAACATAGGAGTAAATGAAGGGGCTGACTGCCTGGCTAGGCAGGGCGCTACAAGAGAGGAAACTCAGGTGGAGCGAGTTCATACTCCTCTGAGGTCGATTAAAAAGGGAGTTCAGGCCCATTTTCTTTCTGTTGCCAACAAAAACTGGAAAAATCTTCGCACTTGCGCTATCTCTAGATTGACATGGCCCTCCTACGACTGGAGGAAAACGCAAGAGCTTCTAAACCTGACCCGTGAAAACATTGCCAGAGTTGTTGCAGTGTACACTGGTCACTGGCCCATAGGTGAGCATGCAGCTAAGCTAGGGATCCCCTTCAACTCTTACTGCCGCAGTTGCAAGGACCCAAATGAGAAGGAGACGCCTGTTCATTTTTTGTGCAAATGTCCGGCCCTCGCCGGGACTAGACATCATGCACTGGGTAATTATATTATTGGCGATCTCAGGGAGCTGTCCGAAAGGCGGATTGGTGACATTGTTCACTACCTCAATGCCACAGAATGGCTTTAGCCTAAGGCGAGGTGTCCCTATTGACTAAACTACCCCAAACACCCACAAATAACCCAGATCATAGTCTCTTGTGGTATCAAAATGGCGCCTTGTAGTGCTAATTGGGTTCTGACGAGGTCGTAAGAATAGCCACTTAAACCAACCAACCAAACCTGATCGCCGAAGACCTTCTGCAAGTACGAAAATTGACTGAATTTCTATAATAATATCTAAAAAGACATCTTAAAAATTGTTGCATGTATTATAAATACAACTATACATATTTATCTTATATTATCATCTTTGCAATCTAAAAATCTCTACAGCAATCCATTGGCTTTTCGAACAGAGAAGAATCTGATTTCTAAGTATGAGAATTAAGCAAAATTTATTGAAGTTTGCATTCCATTTCGAAACCCTTTAGAACTACCTGCTTAGCTTATAATACACTTCAATTGGAATTTAAAATTTCTTTGAATATCTCTAAAACGCAGTTATCCCAACATAAGTCTTGAACAAATTGAGCTGTAGTGACAACATTTCAATTCTCATACAGTTTCGTCCCTGTCTGGGCAACAACTTAACCTTATGGCTTAGATATGTCAAAACTCCAAGAAATTACCGTGCCACTCGTAATCTGTATTTTGTGCACAAAGTGCTATGAGATAAAATTAAAAAAGTACTGAGAGGCTTTTATATTTGTGTAAAATTTCAACCAAAGGGAGCTTGTCGAGCGTAAAATACTTCGCGGATTTTCCAGGGATTTTGGCTTCAGTTTTGTCCGCTACGATTTGAAATTCATAATTTAGAGACTTCAAAGAATATTCCAGACTTGTTTGTAGGTCGAAGTGTTAATTACTTTCATAAATTTTTAATATCCCGCAAATGGATTTCTATACCCTCAGAGGTGAGTAAATAAACATAACGAAAGATTCCGTAAACGTTTTTGAACTCACCTTCCATAATTATTCGTAAATTTGGACTTGTTTGGAAGTTTTATCTTGCTCTTAACATTTGTGATAGTGTAATTTTAACTTTGATTAAATGGAAATTCAATTTGCTAATTAATTACAATCACATCAAGCATGAGTGAATACTTCGAGTGGCTAAAAAACACAGAGTTTCATTACTGCTGGGGCCACACTAACGGCACACGCCTTTGATTATCGCGTTAAATGACGTTAAACGTAAGTGTAGCCACGACTCAACCCGATGATTTCAACGTAAGGCGATAACTAGGGTGGTAATGATGGACATTGACTTTGAATTTGTAGTGTGGCTAGTCAGTTTATCGCATTAATTTTGTTGATTAATTCTTGCCGTTTTTAATGGTGTTGACGTTGCCCGTTAGTGTGGCCCCAGCATAAAAGTATGTCCTTTGTGATTTTAGCGGGCAGTGTGGAGTGAGGACTTACAGTACGTTGTTTACTGGTTTGATTACTGTCTTTGGAATTTTTATCTGGTCTGATAAACAAAATAACATTTCTATGAATTTAATGTAACTTAAGTGTAAACAAATTAACCTTTCACTCGTCTTGCGATATGTTTGACGTCAGTCCCTCTCATTCACAAAAACAAAGATTTGCCACACTTCATTGTGATTACCGATTGCTTCCCAGAAGCTATTCTAACGTGTTTTACTGCTACTAAAAGACTATTTCGAAGTTATATTTGCGCTATATGTACATAAAAAAAAATTAATAATTTTTATAAATACACTGATGAAAATATGTAAAGCCTTGTTATATGCCGATAGCATTAAGTTATTTGTCCACACTAAATGATCAGTTGATAGTCGATCAATTCAAAGAGGTCTAGATAATTTTCAGTCATGATGTTTAGGAAAAGTTAACGACCACGGAAATGAAAAGAGCGGAAAAGTTAACGACCGACCATGGTGAAGTCGATTAAGGCAAGGTCAAGTGTGTCATGGTCAAGGTCACATCCGGCTGCAAAACTTCTGCTCTTTCCAAATCCGCAATAACAATGCAGGTTCCCCTTTAAAGAACCATCTTGACCCTGATATGACCTTCAAGGTCATGGTCAAGGTCATAGTCGGACGTTAACTTTTCCGCTCTTTCCATTTCCGTGGTCAAAAACATGGTTTCCCCTTCAAAAAACCACCTTGACCTTGATATAACCTTCAAGGTCATTGCCAAGGTCATGTTCAAGGTCAAGGTTGTTTTCAAGGTCACATTTGGACGCAAAACTTCCACTCTTTGCAAATCCGCAGTAACAATGCAGGTTCCTCTTTAAAGAGCCATTTTGACCTTGATATGACCTTCGAGGTCAAGGTAAAGGTCATAGTTGGACGTAAAATTGTCCGCTCTTTCCATTTCCGTGGTCAAAAATAAGGGTTCCAATTTAAAAAAGTCAACTTGACCTTGAAATGACCTTCAAGGACATGGTCAAGGTCAAATCTAAGGTCACCATTGAATAGCTGGGGAAAATTCCTAGAACTTTCGTCTAACACTTTTTGCTCTAAAATGCATTCCTCGAAAGTTATTTAGCCATTTCCATACTTTTGGATCACCCTGTATAACGTAAAGTGGCCTAGTTCCGACCACCAAACTCCTTCCTTATCTATTTTCCCTAAACGAAGCGCTTAATACACCATACGAAAAAATTATAGAAACAAGAACGAAAACTGCAATATTTGGGTTTATTTTAGTTATAACAAGTAAATATTTGGAAATTCGATTTGCCAACACTGCGTGTAGGTTGTTGCTATTAAAAAATAAGAGTACATTCAAAAGACTTCACTTCATTTTTTATTAACCGAAAAAAATAGCGCATTACACAAAAATGTAGGAACGAAATAATTATAGAAACAAAATATTAATTTCTTCAAAGAATTGAATGTATCACATATAAAATTATATAATAATTATATCAGAAACATTTAATAGGTCGTGTTGCCAACTGAGTCCAAATATACGTTTTGGAGTCTCATGGGCATAGAATTAATTAAATTTTGCAGATGCTATAGGTCAATTTTGTTCCATTCGTTAATTACGGCATCCCTAAGATGTTTCACAGATTCAGATTGACGTCCATTCTTGTAAACACTATTGGCCAGTAGTCCCCAAAATTTTTCAAACGGATTGAGATCCGGACTACAGGCTGGCCAATCCAAAAACGAAATGCTGTGATCACCCAAGAAGTCTTTTGTCAGTCTAGCAGAATGAATTGCTGCCAATAGTTTTGTCAGCCCGTCTGATATAAAGCGGCAATTGAAATTAGATGTCTCCGTGCGTCGAATACAGCAAATTATACATAACGACAAAAACTTGTCCTATGAAAAACTGAAGTCGAAACCTCAACTTTTGTTGTTTGGTAGGTACTTTCTATTTGCAAAATGTATTAAAATAACATTTTAAACTGGCATGAAGCAAAGAAGGCAAATGCGCCTATTTCCGACCACAAGAACTGTCATTTTCTAATACCGACCACCGCTTAACCTAATTCCGATCGCTTTAGAAATCAGACATTTTCTCTATCAAATATAGTTAAAACGTTGAAAATTTGGATACAAATTACGTGTAATTTATGTACATAATATTTATTTATATAAAATAACAAAAAATTTGGAAAAAAATACATAAAAAAAAATCTTATAGTAAAAAAAGACTCATTTAAGTTTTTAAGCTTATAGTTCAGTATATACATAATATTTATGTAGATATTCAATACATTACATTGTAGTATGTATTGTAGTTCGTTTTGCGTTAAATTAAGTTAAATAAAAATTAATATAATTTATTTCATTTTAAATTCCTTAATTTTAGGCACATTATACGTACCACGACTAGTCATTATTTCTGGAGCTTCAATCTTACAAATAATATCGCCTGATGAATAGTTTAAAATATCGTCTGGCTACTTCCAATATTGTCCACTCATTGTCATCGTTTTATTTTTTAGCGTTCCTTCATTTTTTTCAATGACAGCTCCGGGAAAATATTCTCCTTCGTGATTTATAATAACGAAATCAGCATTTCTGTATGTTGTTTAAAACACATTTTTGTTTCGATTATTTTTTAATTCACCAATTTATTATTTGCACAAAAAACGTGTATACTTTAATATTAACCTGAATAACTGAAAAGTTTAAGGCTTGGTCATATTTGAACTGTCGGATTTCTTAAGGGGCACCAATAGTGTGAAATTTTAAGAAAATCAGTTCTTGTTTGCATATCTAAATACTAAACTATCGAATACCTTTAAAAATAACATACTAAAATAACAATTTCCGAGTTACAGCCATCTGAAGAGCAGCCGCTTATCGTATCGAGGAATTGAGAAATGTGTGAATTAAACTTTAAACGCGTTTTGAACCTCCAGTTTTCCGATCGAATAAAAAATGTAATTTTGGCAGGCCAAAAATCATCAAATTTTCGAGCGAAATTTGAATTTTTCTTTAAAACTCCGCCATTTTGTTAAATTTAAATTTTTTTTTTGGATCGAGGGTCATGGTATGGGCAACACCTAATTACCTAATAAACTTACTGGTTTTTTTGATTTCACATACTGTGAAGGTCGCTATCACTGCAGCAGTGGGAGGGCTTTTTTTTTGAGGCTTGGGAAATTGCGAATAACTCGCTGAGTTTTCAATTTGTTGGTCCAAAAATGGTATCATATATTTACTATATATCCACAAATATATCCTTAAATATTAAAACATTCGATGCAGTAGTTGTCTTTAAAAAAAATTCTCAAAAATCACCCCTTTTTCAGGCGGTTACACTAGTGCTCCTTAACCTATTAATGCGCAAAACGAGAATTTTGTGCACGCAAGTGCAATTGTATGTTTTAAATAAAAAAATGGAGCCATTTTCTTCCAAAATCGTATATAGGGGGTTTTGGGGATGTTCTTTCAGAATCTGGCATTTGTTTTGCATAAAAGCTTCAAAAACCCTAATTTTTGGGGTTTTTAAAAAAAGTGCTGATCTTTTTTGGTCTTTTTTCTTTTCAAAGTCGATTATCTTGTCGTTGCTGCTATTGAATGATCATATAACTACCAGAAATCGCGGTTCAATGTCTACACTTTCTCAAACCATGGTTTTGAAAGTTTTTTTTTTCTTCGATTTTTGCAAAATGGCCATTATGTACAGCAATGTAATAAACAATTTGGGATTTTTTTACACGAAAAGGATTAATTTTACGAAAAAATTTATAGAACAGAAAATGCTTGAAATAAGCCAAAGAAAACGTGTGAATGTGAAATGTTCCGAAAAATTCTGAACAAATTCACATGTAATCTCTGGCTAATTATAAACAGTTTTTGTCCTATAAAATTTATTCGTAAACTTGATCCTTTTTGAGTAAAAATATCATTTTTTTTTCATCATATATGGTGATATTTTTACTCAAAAAGGGTCAAATTAACGAATAAATTTTATAGAATACAAAATGTTTATAATTAGCCAAGGCGTGAATTTTTTCAGAGTATTTTAGGACATTTTTGGGCTTTCCAAAAATTGGCCAACTCCTAAAAACCAAAAATAGACGCAAAAATTCTGAAAAAATCATACATTTGGGTAATTTCAAGCATTTCCTGTTCTAATTTATAAAACTTTTTTAAAGTTGATTTTTTTCGTGTAAAAAAATACAAATTTTTTTAGTACATTGCCGTATAAATGGCCATTCTGAAAGAGCATCCCCAAAAAAAACCCTATATACGATTTTGGAAGAAAATAGCCCCAATTTTCTATTCGAATCGTACAATTGAACTTGCGTGCACAAAACTCTCGTTTTGCGCATTAATAGATTAATATACGACTAGTAGGTCGGAAATTCGCAAACTAATCAAAACATATATTCAAATTGCCAACCGTTTTAGATGGTTTAAGGGAAATTAAAAATTATATTATTTACAAAACTTGTCAGGAATTTTTAAATGCTTTTATTCATATTTAATGTGAATATAATCATTCACTATTATTTGAATATTAAAAACGAAAGAAAAATTAGACAAGTAAGTATCTTCTTTAGAATAAATGACAATTGTACAAATATTGCTTGCATTTCTCACTAAATTAACTACGTTCAGAAACATTTTTTGGTAGGTTGTGAATAGGAATCAAGATAGTTTAACTAATGCCTTAAGTCATTATTTTATGGTTTTTCTAATTACACAATAAAAATTATACTTTTTTTAAAATTTTATTCTAAAGTATTCTACAAACTGCCAAATACGCCAGATTTAAGGATTTCTTCTAAAGTTTTATACAAGAATACTTCTGCAGTAATCACTCCAATAAATTAAACAAATGGCAATTAATTATTGGCCATTCTCGACCACTATAATATGAGATATGCAGGTACATGTTATTACAATCATTGACTTGTTTACATGTATCGAAAAAAGTTATTAGGAGAAATATAAAGTGGTCGGAAATAGGCCACTTTAAGTTATTCTTAAATTAATTGGCTGGTTGTAACTGTTTATTATACGTTTAAGAAATTTTAACTTGTTGCTGAAACATATGTAAATGTCTTGACTGATGATTCTGACTGTTTTTGACTGGCTCGATTACTATTTAATAATGCTGTATTTTTTTTGTACCGATTTCTGTTTTAACATACATACACTTACAGTCTTGATGCTTGGACTACGCTAGTGATTCTTAATTTTATAATCTTAAGTAAACATTTTTGATCAAAGAGAACCTCATTTTCTTTGTTAACTCTAACTTCCTCACATTGTAAACTCTTACAATTCACTTTTCACCCACTTCTAATGGTCGTATCGACTTCAAACTTTGCAAACTTATACAATTCTTGTGGCAATGAAATAATACCATCGAGCTTGTATAAAGATGGACGTGGGAGGTGGTTAAAACTGCGTAACATATAAAATCCTGTTTCTTAGTTTTTATACTATAATTTGTATGTTTGTTTTGTTTATTCTTTCTTTGGAATGTACGATTTTTCAATTTTTAGTTTACAAATGTCTTCTTATAACAAAAATCCCCAATAAGTCATTGTATTTATCGTAAGTCAAAAAATGACTAACCACCCAAAAAGCCTGATATTTAATTTATATTTAACCTCTAAAATTTAATATTTCATAAAAAATTTTCATTTGTTTACAATATTACATCTCAAGATTTTATATGGTGGTTGATGACTTATTTTTGCGAGATTAATATTAAGATGCCAACACATTGGATTTACCAATTTGAGTTCTCAAATTGGGCACTGAATTTGAAATAAGATCAAAATATATTCAAAAATCAGATGAAATTTATCATTTTCACTTCCCTTCACCCCAAACTTGCGATGCCCCCTGCCCACAGGCTCTTCATACATACACTGAAAAAAACTAAATTTTAAGATTCATTAAACTAAAATAAATTGAATTCAAATTATTTGTTTTAATAATTGTATTTTAAAAGTAACATCTTAATTAACAATCATAATGAGAAAAACCAAAATTCTTATTATAATACTTGATTGATTTAATTTGAATTATATGGAGTATAATTTGTTTTTTTTTTATCGAAGATTTTATCGAATGTTTTACTAAAGCTGATAGCAGCATCGTCGATTTCGTCTCCGTTTATTCATAGCAGATAAAGTAGAGACACAGAGATTGAGAGGTTGGTAGTTATGGATCTATCTTTGGAAAAACCGTGCTAGGCTGGGCAGAGAATGGAGTGGCAGTTGAACGCCACAGAGTCATAGAAAAGACTTTTGCAAGTTTGGGAATGGAGGATAGTATCGCTACAGAACCATAATTAGATACGTCAATTTTGCAGCCTTTTTTTATCGATAGCGATAATACTCGTAAATGAATCTTGCCAAAAATGGGAGAATGCTCCCTGTGAAATAAAAAGCTGGAAGAGGGTGGTGAGAGGTTAGATTAAGTTGGCAGAAGTTTTTTGTAAAACAACGGCGGGAATTCCATCCGCAAAAGCACAATTTTTGACGGCAGCAAGAGAAGGATCAATATCGATAGAAGCAAGGGAGGTTTGAGAGCAGTTTTGCATGAAGAAAAAATAACTTAGGTCAGTTTCGGAGATGCGGTGTCTGAAGGATTGACTAAAGAAATCAGTGAACTGATTGGCAATGGAGCGGAGGAGAAGTCTGATGATGAAAAGTCACCAAGTTTAGAGGTATCCCTCTATCCATTAGATTGTCTTTTTAAGCTAAATAGCAGAAGGTATATATCAGATTAGTAAATTATATTTCAGAAGCATCAGTAGTTCAGAAGAATCTCCGATTCATATTACAGGATGCTAATAATAAAACTCAATTTTTAATTATTTTTGGATTACAAACTACCATATGTGATTGAATATATTGAATGATTGATCAATATACTGGGTGTGTGAATATGACTCTGCCCTTTCCAACAGATGTCGTTTTTAGTTTTGCTTACGTGTACTAATAAATGGCAACACTTATGTTCGATAGTACTTTATGTCAGCTGTCAAACGCACTAAGTGACATTTGGTTGAAATATTAGCAACAAGCGCTTTTACCTCCTTGAAAATGTCGGTTTTCGTTCCAAGTGCTATTACACTATTTTATTGGAAAGAAAAGTGCAGCGGAAATTCATCGTTTGCTTGTAAAGATTTACGGTGAGCATGTTCCATTTAATACAACTTGTAAGGAAAGAGAGAAATGATTATTATTAAATATTCAAGTTTACCTTTTTTATAATAATGTTTTATTTTAGGAAAATGTAGTTATTATTTTTATTTTTGGCTGATTTAATTTAATTTAATTTTTTATAATATTTTCTTTTGAAAAACAAAATCTTATTTCTTTACAAAAGTCGGTTCCTCATTGAAAACTCGCTTACGTAAACCTACTAAAATTTTCCACTTCTTTTCAAATGCTCCTACGATAATAAACCGAGGCACCAGTGCGTGACGTAGTACAGTGTCGCCACATTACCCTCCCTCCAGTTGACCGAAGGTTTGACGAAAAAAATAAAATTTATAAATTGGTTCGAACGTCTCTTAAATGAGTGTTGATGAGGTGTTAATTTGGTAAATTGAATCTAACGTGTTTCAAACATTTTTTATCATGTGTTGAGGGTACTGGCCTCTTTTTATGTGTTACTGCGACGTCAGGCACTGGCTGACCATGCAGAAGTGTGTTGGGTTAACTTTGCTGCACTAGATGGGTCATCTTTTAGGTTTATTTTATCTACTCCATTTGTAAAGTAAGGTTTTAACCTATTTAACCTCTTGCGCTATCAATTAGTTAGCAGAAATGTGTGCCCATCCACCCAGAGAAATTTCAAATCAGCTTTTACTTGGAATAATTTGTGTAAAAGCTTCGATCAGACTGCATGTACAAAATGCTACATATATGCATATAATACATATATTGCATATAAGAGAGTAATAAAAGTTTAATTTTATAGGTATATAAACTAAATAAAAGATGAAAAAAATTTTAAAACTTTTTTTAATAATTCATTTGAGTATGATAAACTTCAAAACAATGAGGAAGGTGCAAGGCAACAAGGCACTTCTTGCACTCCCATGTGGTTTCACTGCGTTTATTGTGCTTTGCACATACCTTGCATCTTCGCTGGGTTTTTTCTTTATTTGTAGTAGGTGGAATTTTTCGAGGGAAATGTGCCCACTGCTTCGCCTGCAGACGTAGAGGTGTATCACTTGCAGACGTACTTTCGGGTGTTCCATATTCAAGAATATTTACATTTTGCAAGATTTCTTCTGCAACGTCGAGCCGAAATTTTAAAAATGAATATTTCCTGGTCTTCGGGATTTTTTTTTTTAATTTTCGAAATAAAACAAAAGCATTAAAAAGAGTCATGTCCATTAGATAAAAAAATATTTTCTTGTAGTTTTTATAAAATTTCCGCATCAAAGGGAAGGAAGATAAGTAATTATCCTGTAAGTCCACGAGCTCTGCTGGCATATTCTTTCTATGACATCGGACTGTTCCGACAACATTTATTTTTTTAGCATGAAATTTTCGATAGAGATTAGGTGAGGAATACCAATTATCTAAATAAAGATTATGTCCATAACCAACTATTGGTGATGATAATGTCAATACTACATTTTCCGATGCACTATTTCCAGAATCCAGCACATCTTGTCCGGTATATATTTTAAATTTCACGCAATATCCCGATTTTGATTCACACAGTTTGTAAAATTTTACACCAAAACGTGCTCTTTTTGAAGGGTTGAACTGTTTGTAGGATAATCGGCCTTTATATTCTCTATATATTGGTGTCATTGGTTTCAATTCATCTACATAAGTTTCTCTCCATTTATGTTAAAGTGATTTTATTTTACGCTTTTCGTCACCCATAACCTGCTTTTGATAACGGTTGGTTTCCCTTACTATAATTTCCCAGAAATCTTCTTTCAATATAGCATCGACTGTTTGTAACGGTGTAACATTTTGTCCTATAACTTCAAGTGTTGATTTCTCTATACCGGGAATTCTCGAGAAATGCCATACTTTATTATTGTTTGGTTTATTTTTCCACACCCAATCAGTTCCATCTTCTTCGTCTAGCATTCTACATTTTTTCTGAAATGGAAAAACAATATCGCTAGACTCACTACCAGCCTCCTCATCCTTGCTTATTATTGCTCGCTTTCTTTTGAAAGTGGTCGAATGATATAACTATGTACGTTCACTCTCACTTTCCATTTTAGGGATCTAAATAAAGATAATGCTAACTAAAAATAACAATAAAACTATTATTATACTGACCAGGTTTTAATTTAATATATCACTAGAAAACTAATATAATTTTATTAAAAAATGCAGTTCTGTATAATTGCACTAATTTCACGTTCGAATATCACTGTTCTGCTCCTATCCCAGTCTAACAGTAAAGTGCTATTACCAATGTGAAATGCAATAAAATGTGGCAAGTAGCACAGTAGTGCAGGAAATTCAGTAGACGTACATTGTACGTCGTTTGCAGTATAGGCAAAAATTATCAGTGACGTGCATTGCACGTCAGAATAGCGCAAGAGGTTAAAGAAACTTTAACATTTTTCGCTTTAATTAAAATTATAAATAATCTTTAAAACGCGAAACAATTTTAAAAGGTCCTTCATAAGGAGATTGAAAAGGGACTCTAGTGGAATCAGTACGTACGAAAACATGCGAACAATCTTCAAGCTTTTTAAATTTGAATAATTTAGGCAGTGTATGATTTGAGGCCTGCACTGCACTGCACTAATATTATTGAATGTTTTTCTTAAATTGGTAACAAAATCGCTCTGGCAGTAAGAATTTGAAGATTTCTGTAGAAAATCACCAGGTAAGTGGATGTTCTCCCAATAGAGTATTTCTGCGGGGGTGGCTAGGAACTTTTCCCTAAATGTAGTCCATAAACCAAGCAGGACGAATGGTAGCAGCTTAGACCACGATTTGTCGTTGTAAGCTGTAATAGTGGCTTTAAGTGTGCGGTGCCACCTGTATTGTGGGTGATAAGCAGTAGTGTGGTTGTGTTTGAAACCAAGTAATTTGGAAAGTACCTTGAATAGCGAGGATTGAAATTGTCTACCCTGATCTGTAACTATAGATTTAGGAATGCCAAAACGAGATATCCAAACATGACAGAGAGCGTCAGCACAGGTCTCAGCTGAAATATTAGATAAGCGTATTGCTTCAGGCCATCGAGTGAATCGATCGACTACGCTGAGACAATACTTAAAACCTTGAGACTGTGGAAGAGCACCAATAATGTCTATATGAATATTTTCTAACCTATTTGAAAATACTGGAAAAGAACCGAAAGGGTTTTTAACATGGCGAGAAATTTTACTTCTTTGACATGCTAAACAACAACGACTCCAATTATTGATGTCCTTGTTCATAGACGGCCAAAAGTATCTAGCAGTCACCATTTGGTTCGTTGTTCGAATTCTGGGATGTGCTAAATTATGAACCGATTTGAAAACATCAAAAGGAAAGGTTTCCGGAATGAAAGGTCTTGCTCGTGAATTTGAAATTTCACAATAAATTTCTTTGTCACTCCCAAGAACGGGTAATTTGGAAAATTTATATGTAGAATTTTCCAAAAATTCCTTGAAGACTGCGTCAGATTCTTGGTTCAAAGCAATAGCTTGAAAATCTATTGAACTTGGTAAACAGAGTTCTTCGACACGCGACAATGTATCTGCAACAATATTGTCTTTTCCTGAAATGTGTATAATATCCTGTGTGAATTGTCCAATAAAATCCAAATATCGAGCTTGTCTAGGAAAGGCTTTTTCTGGATTTTGTCTGAAAGCGAACACAAGAGGTTTATGGTCTGTAAAAAGTGTAAAGTTTCGTCCTTCTAAATAATATCGAAAATATTTAACACTTAGATAAGTAGCTAACAATTCTCTGTCATAAGCACTATATCTTGACTGTGCCGTATTTAATTTTGTCGAGAAAAATCCTAAAGGTTGCCAAAAATCATTCAATCTTTGGTGCAAAGCGGCTCCAATGACAAAATTGGAAGCATCGACAAATAAACCGAGATTAGCATTAATATTTGGAAATACTAGAAGAGTAACATCTGAGAGTTGTACTTTGGTGTCCTGGAATGACTTAAGTGCTTCCGTAGTCCATTCAATTTTTCTAAAACCATCTTTTTTATTTCCAGTAAGATATCGGTTTAAAATTGATTGGTGTTCGGCAGCATGAGGAAAAAAACGACGGTAGAAATTTACCATGCCAAGAAAACGTCTTAGTTCTTCAACTGTTGAAGGCTGTTTGAAATTTTAATAGCCTCAACTTTATCTGGAGTAGGTTTAATCCCTTCTGAATTTATAAAATTGCCTAGAAAATTCACTTTTTCTTTCATAAAGTTACATTTCTTGACATTTATAATTAAACCATGATCACGAAAACGTTGAAAATTTTGTTTCAAATGAATTAAATGTTCTGCTTCAGATTTTGATGCAACTAGAATGTCATCGAGATAAACAAAGCAAAATGATAGATCTTGAAGTACCGAATGAATGAACCTTTGAAATGTTTGATCGGTGTTACAGCGACTCTGTAGCACGATATTTTTTTTGTGAGTTTTCGGATAAGGAAAGGTGTTGGGTCAAAATCCTACGGCTTGAAACACGCTGATTTAAGTAAATATATATTTTATTAATTCTTTTTCTTATATGTACTATACAAATTCAGTCTTTTTCTTTAAAAAATGCAAAATAAACAATATATAACAAAATTAAAAATTCGAACAAAATAAACAATAATGAAATAAATTCTTCTTAAAATTACCAAAATCTGCTTCTCTCTGTAAATAAAAGAAACGAAATTGGTTCAATTAATTCTTTCAAAATTACTCGGTGTTCGCGATGTATTATATCCAATAATATTGTCGGCATATACCTAACAATATTATCGAAGGGGTTATTTATTTTAACTAATAAGCACTCACGGCATATACCTATGACCGCTTGTTCGTTTTCGATGTGATTCTATTTGACGAAGTATATTCAGTAATATCATCGGCGTATACCTAACAATATTACTGAATTTTTGGCGATTCTATTTGACGAAGTATATTCAGTAATATCATCGGCGTATACCTAACAATATTACTGAATTTTTGACGATTCTATTCGACGAAGTATATTCAGTAATATCATCGGCGTATACCTAACAATATTACTGAATTTTCTGCTTTAAGGGAAACTAGCAAGCAACTACGGCATAAACCTATAATTGCCAACTCGTTTGTCCTTAATCTTATCTTGCGGCATATACCTGCAAGTTGAATCTCCTCGGCATAAACCTGAGCTGAGACTATCTCGGAATAAACCTGAGAACAGACTGACTTTTCTATGCACCCCAGCCTGCTTATATAGCAAAATAGAGCAGTACTGGGATGCGTGTGGTGCACAGGGATTGTACGAATCCTTTTGTACACTGAACCGTAATTCTTTATATTTCTTCATGTAAACGCAGATAGCGCTCGAAATAGTTTGGTGGTCCTAAATATCAGGATGCTTTATAGTTTGGTGGTCCTACATATCAGGACAGCTGATTTTAAACGTCACCAAGTCAAAATGACATTTTCACTGTATGGGGTAAATTTGTTTCCCATTTCTTTTGGTAATTAATGCATTATCTTTTCAGCATGTCGAAGCTGCGACAATCGGCGTTGCAAAGACCGAAAGTCATTCATGTAAATTGTTTTGGGTATATCTGCCTGTTCAACAGGAATTTGATGATCGGCTTTTGTAAGATCTAAAGTTGAGAAAAATTTGCAATCTCACAAATTATAAGAGAAATCATGAATTAATGGAATTGGATATCGATCTTGAACTCTAACGGCATTAAGTCGCCTATAATCTCCGCAAGGTCTCCAATCACCATTGTTTTTTGGGACCATATGAAGCGGCGATGACCAAGAACTATTTGATGGTCTACAGATTCCCTGATTTAACAAGAATTCAAATTCCTTTTTAGCCAATAAAAGTTTCTCCGGAGAGAGACGGCGAACTTTGGATACAATTGGAGTGCCAGAAGTTTGAATTTGATGGGTTATCATACGTTTAATTGGTTTAGTAAAACCTGAATCAATCGTAATATCCTGAAATTCATGCAGAAGATTTTTAATTTCATGATGAATAGTAGGTTCAATCAAAAGTGATATGTAATGCAGAAATTGATGATTTACGTAAAATACCGGAGGAAGTAAGTGATGTTAATGGGTCAATTAAATTTCTTTTGACAAGATCTACTAACAAACCATAGTAAAATAGGAAATCAGCACCTAAAATTGGCTTTTGCACGTTAGCAATAATAAATTGCCATTGAAAATCTCGTTTAAGACCAAGATCTAGGTTTAAGATTTTCTTACCATAAGTGTTAATGGGCCATTCCACACGTGTATTCTCGCAGCGTATTCAAACCGATTTTATGGGGGAGAAGTAAGCGACGCGAGGAGAAATCTCTACAAAAGCGCTGAACTTTGGAGAGTAAATGTGCATCAAAAATCGAATCTATTTGTCGTGTTGTCATGAACTAACACAACGAAACGAGCAGGCGGGTTGTTTTGATTGATTGATTTGATAGATTTTTAAATAATACGGCACACACCCATTGTTAATTCTTATTCGTACAGCAATGTGCATCAGCAGCAGGAATACCCGTGTGGAAACGCTGACTCTCCATTGTCTGTTGTCAAAACGGTTTGAATACTGCTGCGAGAATACACGTGTGGAATGGCTCAATAGGAGATGAATTAGCTGCCGAAAGTTGTAGTCCAGTGGGCATCAACCTATTTGTTGAAGATGCTGGAATAACCGAAACATCAGCTCCTGTATCGATAAGAAAAAGTCGTTTAGAAGTCTTACCGAAGATATGTAGACGACTTGTTTGACCGCGTTTATCATCCGTCGTCTTTGATGATAAGCAATTTATTTTTGATTCAGCAGGTAAAATTGAGTTTTGATCTAAGTAAGAACAAGGTTTAATGTATTTATTTGCTTTACTTCCAAATTTTCTATGGTACCAAGAAAGTTTAGTTTCTAAAGAATTAGTACGAGAATGGCTGAATGGTCTATGTCTGGATGAAGATCTTGAACGAAATTTGAAAATTTTGAAATTTTTCTCAAGATTATCAAGACGTGAGGAAAAATCTTGCTCAATGGTTCTGCCACCATTCGTCTGCGAGGAAGAGACAGTAGAAATGGAAAATCTACCTAATATGTAGTCTAGTTCTGATAAAAAACCAAGATTGCATGCTAAAATTGCTTGCATGTTCTCAGGTAAGCGCTGAAATCAGAGAGTGCGAAGAAGGTCTTTAGTGACTCTATCTCCTGCCAGTTCTCTAATTTCTCTTAATAGTTGAGATGGTTGTCTGTCACCGAGTACGATATCGTTTAACAACTGGTTAATTTTCGAAGATTCACTAGGGCAAAGTCGGCTAATCAAAGCTTCTTTTAACCGGTCGTAAGGATGTGATTGATGTTGATTTCTAGTTAAATGGCGAACAGTACAGATAATATCTCCATCCAATGCTGAAAGAACGTGATAGAAACGTGTCTGTTGGGATGTTATATTCGCCTAATAAATCTGAGCCTCAAGACGATCGAACCAAACGTCTGGCATATCTTTCCAAAAAGGAGTAGGTTTAACTGAAACCGACTGAATGGAGGAAGAAGATGGATGTGGTAACGCGTCACCACCTGCATTTGCCACGCGCGATAAGTCATCGCGAGCACTATGGTCATCTTGAGCCATAATTAAATTTCTATGCTAAACACTCACGAAACAAGAAGGTCGAAAACGACTTTACGGAAAAGGAGCACGAAGTGGAAAAAAGTTTACAAACAAATAATTTTTAAAGGAAAAGAAATAAAATTCAAACTTTTCCTGTATGTTCCTTTTTTCTTTCTTCGCTCTTCGCTCTTCCTTTTTGGTTTTTGGTATTTGTTCTTTTGAGCGAGAGTAAACAGGCTTTGGTGAGAATTCTTCTGTGATAGTAGTTCAGCTAAATATTTTATTCTTTAAATTTATTCTTGAATGTTCTTTTTTCGCCCTGGTAGGGCTCTTCGGGATCACCAATAAAGGGGAAGAGAGGAAAGTGTATTATTAAATATTCAAGTTTCCCTTTTTTATAATAATGTTTCATTTTAGTTATTATTTTTATTTTTAGCTGATTTAATTTAATTTAATTTTTTATAATATTTTCTTTTGAAAAACAAAATCTTATTGCTTTACAAAAGTCAGTTCTTCACTGAAAACTCGCCTACGTAAACCTACTACAATTTTCCAATTCTTTTCAAATGCTACTACGATAATAAACTGATGCACCAGTGCGTGACGTAGTACAGTGTCACCACACCACCATTTCAAAATAATGATTTTGGCACTGAGGACAAAGAATATGGAAAACATTTAAAAAAATTTGAATATGCTGAATTGGAAGCATTATTGGCAGAGGATTCTTGCCAAACTCAAACAGAATTGGCTGCAGCATTAAATGTTGAACGATCAACTGTTGCAAAGCGTTTAGAAGCAATGGGAATGGTTCAAAATTATCAAATCAAATCAAAAGTATCTGGGTGCCTTATGAATTGAAAGAAAGAGACATAGAACGTCGATAAACAAATTGTGAAATGTGACTTCAAAGGCGGCAAAGAAAAGGAGTTTTGCATCGAATAATCACAGGAGATGAAAAATGGATTTATTATGAGAATCCTAAACGTAAAAAAGCTTGGATGAAGCCAGGTGAACACGACCCATCACAGCCAAAGAGAAATATTCGCTGTTGTTCATTATGAGTTGGTCGAACCCTCTCAAATTATTAATGGAGAAGTTTACCGACGACAACTAATGCGTTTGAAGGGAGCCATAGAAGAAAAATGACCAGAATGGGTGAATAGGCACAGTAAATTAAATCTTCAACATGATAATGCCAAACTGCATACCGCACAAGTCGTGAAAATATAGTTAGATGGACAGAACTGGGAAGTGCTACTCCACCCGCCATATTCGAAATTAATCTTACTGAAGGGAATATTACCAGTTAATTAAATGAATTAGTGACGTTTACTATGATTTGGCAGCTAAAAAGGTGTTAATTATTACTACACTAAAATAGTAAGTATTTTATTGTACTATGATTGGATAGTAGAAATCATACTATTAACAGAAATTACATGAATTTACCACGACATATTAGTTAAAATATTGGTATTTATAGCAACAAATCGTAGTTCAGTGAACTATCAAATTTTACTATTTTTTTAAATCTAAAAATAGTTTAAAATCAGTGAATTCAACTATTTTTTTTAAGTGTACGCTTAATTATATTTATATTTTGTAAGTTTAGTTTCGTTAAGAAGAAGCACATGAAGAGAAGAGCAAGTTTCAAAGTATGCGAGTAATTCGTTTCACTAACGCTGTAAATGCATAATAAGTATGATACTACACAGAGCATTTGACTTGATTACTCTGTCATATCATCTGCAGTTTTTGCAGCGTGCAGTACCACTTTTACATAAATATGTAAATAGGTTAAAGAAAATAAGTACATTACCCCTCTGTTTCTTGCATATAGGATATTTTAAAAGGCGTTTTAAGTTTTTGGAATTAAAGCTAAATATTAATAGAAATTTCGATTTCTGGAAATTCATGGTAACCGGAAAATATAATTTTACTTTTAAAATAACTTCAATCAAAAATCATACAAACAAATGAATTTGTAATTAGTGTGAGAAATTTCTATTAATCCGTAGCTACTGGGTTTGTATAAAACAATCTTTTAGAATAGTATTTTTCAAAGTTATTATTAAATTTAACCATTCCTGTCGTAAATGAAACTCAAAGGGGGAAAAAACAGCGACTAATATTTGCGATATTGTATTTTTATTTCTGCTACTCAGGCTGACAGCTTACCAACGACTGGTCATTACACCAGACTAGGCGGTACGGTTGTTTAGACCGGCATTACCAGATGTTATTTTTCACATCCTTCCGCCGGCGATGGATTAGTGATCTCCAGAGGATATAGGTGCTGCACGGCTCTTCGAAATTTCGTCCCGTTTCCGAATCTAAGTTCGCACGCATGAATCCTACCTTCACGTCCCCGGAGCACGTTTTATATGCTGGCAAGCTTCCAAAGCCAACGATACATGGATGGGTCGTAGACGGTTACTACGTCACTCTCTAGAAAAATGTGAATATTCGTGATTCGCCGACCTCAGATGCTGAAGATATTCGGTCTTGAAACGCTTCTGAAGAGAAATGTACATTTTAAGACGCGCTTTCCATTTGACTCGAATATCTTGATCTAAAGTTTCACGAAAAACGTAAAAAAAATTTAGAAGGATAGCTTCCAATTAGAAAATGAGCGGGTGTTAAAGGTGACAATTCGAGAGGATTATCACTTATATAAATGTCTGGAATTTATGATAGATTCTAACTCGGTTAAAAGGATTGTTGCATAGCGAAATATCGGGATATTGATCAATTGATAAATATTAGAATTCTTTACCAACGGTGCAGGGAAAAACATCTTAGAGATGAATTCTTGACGAAGAAGGCATCTCCAAGAATTCTTAATATCCCACAGAAAGATTGCACCAGTTGGTAACAATAAATTAGGGTGAAGCACTTTAAAAATGCATTTAAGTCAAAAGGCATTTTTAAGGCGCTTCACCCCAAAGATATTGCAACATAAAAAGTCTGGGCTGGATGACCCAAAACAACAAGCGACTCAAGTTGCGAGGGCAAGAACACCTGAGAAGTGCTTGACCACGCAACTTGCGCAAGAATTTGGGTCCACCCAGCGATCGACTGGAATTTTCCGATCGATCGACGGAGGGAACCTTAAGTCCCCTCGGTAAATCAAAATTGAGTCGTATTTTAGCATCTAAGAGGAAGAGTCGTGTTTTAACATCTAACGGGGAAAGTCGTGATTTAACGAGCTAAGCGCACGGGCGCAAGGAACCCAAAAAACAAGTTGAGTGTCGGGAGTTACGGGAGTTAGTTTAAGTGATGAATTTAGTATAAGAACAAAATAAAGTGTAATACCCAACACATCAGCCGGAGTTTAATTAAGAGAACCCCCCGGACAAGACCTCGCCCAGCATCACCCGAACTGTCCTGACCAGTCCGACCAAACCCGGAGCAAAACCCCGTTGAATATATACTCCCCAGCCGAAACAGAGCTTGAAAAAGCTCTATCCATCGAACTAAGAGATCTTCAAAAGTACTTTAGTGCTAGGCGAAACTTAAGCACTTTGCTTCGCCTAAAATCTGAAGCTAAGTTCGGCTTCGGAGGCACCAATTTTAAGTATAGAACTCCACCGCTCCCGGGTAATCAACTTTAGCTGCCTCTGCTCCAGGCGAGCAAGCAATTACCTGGACTACAAAGGTACTCAACTGTAACTGCCTCTGCTCCAGGCGAGCATGCAGGTACCGATTTAAGTGCACGAGGCACCATCGAGGGATTGTTTATCGACTCAACACTAATTCTAACAGTACCCTCTGAAGGAAGGAAGGAACAAATCTATGCCCGGAGACGAGCCACCTACCGGAGCAACTCCAACGAGGATCAGCGAGCCCAGCACCTCAGCAGTATCATCGAGGGAACAACCAATCACCCCAGCACGAGCACCGAGGGAAGACAACGCCTCAGCGGCTCCAAAGCGGCCACCGAGGGACCAATCGACCCCACGACCACAGTCGAGATCAACAGGGACCAAACCCGATAATCTCTACTCCTCACCCCCAGGAAGGAATTCGTCTGCGAAGTGGAACAGTCATCCCCAAACCCGCAGACCAAATAGCAGTAAGTTTAGCAGATAATTTAAGTAATATATTGGAGAAAGCGCGAGTATCTGGCGATATCACAACTGATCAGTGTGACGAGATCGATTTGTAATTAGATCGACTCCGCGAGCAAAGAGACGCTCGGATAAAAGCACTAACCGCCGATACAGAGAGATTCAGGGAAAATTTACTGAATTTCCAGGAATACTCGCACTCGCTCCAAATAAGTAATAAGGAATTAGAATTAAGCAGTGATATAAATTTAAGTAGTGAGCCCCTGAATGCCTTCAGCGGAAACATAGCCCGGCAGAGGCGATAACGATCAAAGCCCAATTAGAGGAATTCACAAAAAGCGCATTCCAAAAAGGGGTAAATAGTCCTTACCTGCGGCAGTACCTTCTGACTCTAAATCAGCAGAACGTTTTACATCTCACATCTACATTGATAAAGATGTACACGAACGCATTTTGTCAGTCAACTGATGGTTGAGGTTGGTTTGTTGTTGGCTTGCTCATTGGAGACTAGGCATTATATGTCGTGTGCGGAACTGTTACTGAACGCATTGCGCAATACAGTTGTGAGATTGGCTACGTCAAAAACCCCGGGAATAAAAATAAACACAAGCCGTGAAGTAGAAAATGTATAATACCCTTGACACACTGAGTTGAAATTGAGAATTTCGAAGTTAATTTCGTTTACCCCTGACACATTGCTCTTCCCCACTTCAGTTGTCAATTAAAATGTCAAAATTTCAAAATTTCATAGATGACTTCAAAAGAAATATTGATTTCGTTACATCAGCAGGCTTCACGGTTCAACGTTTACTCCAGCCATTTTTAGTTCGCGACTCATCTCTTTAAAGACATGGGAATTTCGTTTTGAGTTTCTTATAAGTGGTATGTAGTCCTTCCACTTATCTATTAAAGATGCCACTTCGCCCCGGCTCCAAATTTTTCTGTTTTTGTATTTCCTTTTTTTAACTTTATTAGTCAGCTCCATTTTTAACAATTCGAATGTCGCGTTTGATTGAGAATTAAGTAGTAAGCGCGCCACCTGACGCAAAATTTTTATACTATTTTCTCCATTTCGCACGAAATTGGAAAGTAAAAACTCAATTTCCAAATTGAGTTGAAATGTAGGTCGAAATGGAGAACAGAGCCGAAATTCTAAATTTCGACCGCAATGTGTCAGGGGTATAAGGTAGAGTCGCCAAATATCGTCCCCTACCCTAATTTCGTCCCCTTCAATATCTACTCTTTTAAAAACATCTATTATCAGTGAGCGGAACCGACAGCTAGTTGCATCAGTCGGCCATTGTGCAGAAGTGAGTGCGCTACGACGTTCGTACCGACAGAAATTCTAAAATCAAAAAAAGTGTTCAAGGTGAGTTTTTCATTGAAATATTCTCAGATACCATAAAATATTGAGATACCTGACTTATTGATAAAATTTTTTTTGTCAGATGTAAATCGATTAAGTAAAATTTTCAGGTTTATGACACGTTTTTTGCTTAAATGGATGCGACAAAATAAATAGAAATTTCCTAATATCGTCCCCTTACGTGAACCTTATATCGTAACATGTAACTTTAGAATGTTTTATTTTTTTATTTTTTAGATGCCGAAAAAATTATTAAAATAATTAAGAAAGGGCTGTTTAGATATTAATATGATAGTTAGGTTCAATTTTATATAATAGAAAAGGACTAAGTACAACTCCAGTTCACGTACTGATTATTGTGATCTAAATATCGTCCCTGGGACGATATTAGGAGCCCAAAAATATATTTTCATAATGTGAGATTTTTGTTAAAGCTATTTTATAATTATTTCTGACAATGTTAACGGGTTTTTGATTATTTTTATGAATAAAGGAGTATTGAATCTAGTGTTTGACGTTTCATTTATTACTGTGGTATTTTTTTTAATTTTTTTAGATTTGTTTTACAAAAAGGGGCCGATATTTGGCGACTCTACTTTACTGTTACAGAATTTGCCTTCGCTTATGCACAACTTTCCGTGGTAATTTGTTCAGTGGGTTGTAAGAGTAACTTTTGAACGCAAATATCTTTATGTTCTTGCCCCTATAATGATTTTGGTACCATAAGAACGGTATTCCTCCCCAGTAGCAGCCAGTAGAACGTCACTTTTTCGTAAAAGCTGATAGTTTAGCAGTTTCGCCCTGTGGAGCGGAATGAATGGGCTCTACCGCCATAAGAAGCAATGTTATTTCTGTGCAATCATCGGACTACATCACCCTATACATGTGGTAGTGAGCAAAGTCTACTTCATGGCTGGTTCTATATGTAGTTTCTCGGGGGTTTTGGCTACGTCGATGGTAACTTAAGTGTGCGTGTATTAAACGCAACCTTTTTTAGTTTTAGAATTAACGAACTTGTATCTATGTGTCCCTTATATCAATGTGCCCCAACTCCCCCTAAACTTAAACTCCTGCTTGGAGCCAAGACGCGCACGCTCACTAAAAGTTGTTATATGCCGTTATAACCCTCGACTTTCTTAAAAATATTTTAGTTTGAAAAATGTAAAAGAAAAATAGAGTTTTTGAAAATTCTAGACGGTAATAGTACCTTAAGTCTCATAGATTTTTTACACATTTCGCGGATTTTGGAACAGATTTTTAAAACTTGTAAGTTCTTAACTACTGTCGTAACTATTATTGAGTTCAATTAAGCTCCTCAATATTTCACTCAAAAATCAAAAATTCAAAAGGTTACACGGACGGTTACTCATAAATATGTAAAATGTCTGACATCACATGTCGTAACTTCTTTTCATCTTCCAATTTGTGTTTAAACCTACCGTTCCAAAATATCTGTTTCTAGATGTTGAATTTATAAATAAGATATAACTTTGGCGTTGAGGTCAATTTCATCTTAAAATAAACTGTACACATCGAAAGAGGCAAATTTTCTCAAAATTGAAATTCTCCACATTCTTGGTTTACAGTCCCAGGTCGGCTAAAGCATCTTAAATAACTCCCTGAAGTACGCATAACTTTCCCATTTTTCGATATACATTTCCTGATGAATATTTTATCGCTGAGGAAACCCCAAATCCGTTAGATAGACCTCCACACTTTCATTGGGGATGTCTAGGGTAAAAATTTCATTTCCTTATTTTAATGCATAAATTATTGTATTTATAAGATGCTTGAGATTGGATTCATTAGGAATTCGCCAGATTGGTTTGTTCTATTAAAATCGGTTCCACTGATTAGCTGTTTAAATTTTCCCAAGGTAAAGTTCATGACAGTTTTCTACTTCAGGGAATTTTATGACCTTTTTACTCAGAGTTTTCCTTCCTGCTTGAAAAATATTGTTTTTCAATCGAAGACGAAGTTGAGGTAGTTTGAACAATAAAATAGCGTAAAATACTATTAAAGAAGTTAACGAACAAGAAAAAACAAATAAACAAAATTACAAAGGAAAACCCATTTCACTGTTTACTTCGTTCAGAAGTTAAGAAAAAAAGTAGTCTGAACTTTGAACTTTCCGAAATTCAATCTATAATGTCCCGAAATGTATTGTTTTTTAAAAGCTGCATATAGGATTTATTCAACTGAGGGAATAAAACGCTGTGACGGTGTTTCTTAATCCGAAAAGAATTCAATAAGAGCAAATCAGAGTATTTTCGTTCGCATATAAATATTTAATAATTTCAAAAACCGACGCCTATGCTAGACACATCGAACGTAAATCTCCCTTACGCCATTTAATATCTAATCGGATGTATGGTGACAAGGAGGAATCGAAATTTAGAGCGCAGAAAGAAAAGCCAGGGATTGCGCTTTTCCTGTCTAGAGCCTGTCGCCGCTGTTTCTATTCCCAGCAGCATGGATGGGGGATAAGATATTTCTTCAGATAGAGACACCTCGGTAATATTTGCCCGGACAAACGTTTCTAGCCCAGGATTGTCTTCATAAATTTTTCAAGTGGGATTCTGTGACGATTCAAGTTCTTTAAGGTGGCGTGTTCTATATACTTTCTCGGAAAAAATCATGAGGGTGCTGTGAATTCTTCCAGGATCTAGCTCCAGTGCCACATAAGTTGTGTACATAAGTAAATTGAAATTGGAAGCTTATTATTTGGTTATCGTTCATCGCAGGGCAGTGCAGCATTAGCGGTGCCGTGACACAGTTTTACTACTACACCTAATAGGAAATAATTTTGAAAAAGTGAAGTTGGATCACCTTATCAAATATTGATATTGGAATTTTCCTAAATTGAAATTTATTCCGGGTCTTTATCATTTTTCATTAATGCAAATGGTGACACTCCGGAAAGCTTCTTAATTGATGCCTTCCAAGATAAGACCTGCCGGGAGAACAATTTACAAAGAATTGCCTTTGTCCTTATCGTTTCCTCCATATTAATTTCGAAGCAATTTGCGGCAACCCAAAATGCAAACTTGGCCCGCAAATAGTTCCATTATAATATCGTCTAATAATTAGAAAAGTTTCTCATTACCCCTCTAGTCCTCAATGTTCCCCGATCTCCGGACACAGAAACTTGGATGCACAACTACGAGACAAGCGGAAATTTAAACATCTATTTGCCTTAGGACATTCAAATTCCTTCACAGTTTGCGGTCAAACTGTAGCAGAATGCTTTCGATGACATTGTTGGGGGGAAGTGCGCTAGATAGCCATTTGTCTATCCCAGAGAACAATGCATTATTCATGACTTTGTCATGCTGATTATTTCATTGCTATTCATGTTGGCGAACATTAACACCTTATATCTACTGTACACTTTCCAACACTATTATGACGTTAATTATTTCTCCAGCCACATGAGCGTCATCAATCACGTAAGGTAATTAAATCTGCGGGGCCTAAAGTAAATCATAAGGCACAAGATTTCCCTATATTAAACTGATCTACAGAAATTAACGGTCTTTTCAATCCCACGAAATATCATCGCATCTGCTTGTGTTTTGGAGACGCTCATCACATGTTATGTAAATAATTGATGAATTAATTTCTTTTGTTTTATGGAGCTTCTTCAGTAATAGTAGGGGAGCCCGGGATGCTAAATTTGCAGTTACTAAAGCGTCATATGACCTATTGGATTGTGAAGATTAGGTTCTAAAACGAAAAAAAGTTTATGTTGTTTTCCATTTTAGTGAGGAAAAAAGCGGGTAAAAATGTTTAAAAATGAAAAAAAAAAAACATTCACATGGAAATACTCGAGCGCGTCAGACATTCATAGTGTACACCTGCTTTGTCTTTCTGATAACAAATACACAAAACGCAAGACAAGTCGAGCAAGATGAAAAGTCTAAGTCAGGACGTAAAATAGCGCTTATAGCAAATGAAACAGCGTTACTCACACTAAGGACTAATCAAAATAAATTATGTTGTTTAGACAGCGGTAGTACCTCACACATGAGTGCGAACAAGAAAGCATTCATCAAATTACAAAACAAAAACATGAAGCTTAACTTAGCAAATTACAAGTCAACAACGATTGAAGCTGTCGGCCAAATGAAACTAGGAGAAAAACAAAGCAAAGAAATAACACTGGAAAAGGTGTTATATGTTCCCGATCTGAGAATAAATTTAATGTCGGTATCAACCATCACCGAAAAGGGATTTGAGATACACTTCAGAAAAAGTGATGCTGTCGTAGTAGACAAAAAGGGTGAAATGTGTCTACGCGCAGAAAAGACAGGAAAACTGTACTACGTGCACGATGGTGATTGTGAAGCTGCAAAAATAAGTAGCGAAAAAGTGAAGGCCACAGACATGTGGCATCGTCGTCTGGGACATTTAAATGAAAAGGACTTGAAAGCGTTGGCGAACAGTAATGCTGTGCATGGACTAGAAAGCAAGCCAGATCAGCGGTTATCAATCTGTGAAATGTGCATTAGTGAGAAACAAACGGCAACGGCATTTCCAAAGACTGAAAACAAATGAACGAGAGAGTTATTGGAAGTGGTATATACTAACGTGTACGGACCAACGAAAATCGCATCATTGTCAGGCGCAAGGTACTTTGTCACATTTAGATATGACAAATCAAGGTGGTGTGAGATATTTATACTTAAATACAAATCCGAAGTATTGAGTGCCTTACACGGAATTTTCAGGCAAAAAACCGACTCTTATACACATGAAGACGTTCGGTATGTGCTAGACAAAAGACAAAGGAAAATTCGAATCGCGATCAAAACTGTGCATACTGATCGGTTATTCGACGGAATCGAAAGCATATCGATTGTGGTCTCCTCATACACGCAAACTTATTGAGAGTAGAGATGTTCGGTTTGTTGATGAAACATAAATGATAGACAATAGAATCGATCTGAGTGTGAGTGAGTCCAAAAGTGACGATAAGTTCGTGGAAGTAGAAGTGAGAGCAAAGACAGCTATTTCGAGTGACGAAGAAGAAAATATTATAAACACAACAGACGAAGAAGAAAATATTGTAACTACAGCACGAAGAAGCATAGAATCGATTGCGAGCAACGCACCTAAGCGCGGTAAGGGACGCCCTAAGCTCCTACGAATAGGATCAGTAGGAAGACCCAGAAAAATTTATCACCCATCAAATCCCAAAGAAGGAAAAGGTGACGATGTACTATAATAATAAATATAGAATAATATAATAATCTAATATATAATATTAGATGATGCAAATAATGACGTATTCGAAGCAGCTGAATACGCAAACCTAGTAAGTGCAGAAGAACCACTAAATTGGCAAGAAGCGCAAAACTCAGATGAAGAAAGCGCATGGGAAAAGGCCATGGAAGACGAGTACATTGCTCAAATACGAAATAAAACCTGGGATATCATAGAGCGTCCAAAAAATAGAAAAGTAATTCGTAATAGGTTTGTATTTCGCACAAAGGGAAATAATAAAAAGAAAGTGCGTTTAGTTGCTAAGGGATGTTCACAGCGCTATGGCGAAGACTATCATGAGACATTCTCACCCGTAGCAAGAATGACATCCATCAGAGTGTTAGCAGCATTAGCAACAGAGTTGAACCTTGAGATACATCAAATGGATGTAGTCACCGCGTATTTAAACGGTGAATTAAAAGACAGTGTTTATATGGAAATTTCCGAAAACTTGAAGGAAGTATTAGTAAAACGTTTGTCGAATAATAGTATAAATTCAAAAGACACGTATGATAAACAAATGAGAAAGACGGCGACTAAATGGCTCAAGCAAATGAGTGAGATAGAGAGCGCAATGTATAAACTAGAGAAATCGCTATATGGACTTAAACAGTCAGGATTGAGATGGCATCAGAGACTTACTGACGAATTACAGAAATTAAATTTGAAGACCACAGGGCAAGATCCATGCTTACTTAGTGCGCAAAAAAACAACAAAGAATTTGAGATGAAGGATCTTTTAAAGGTGAAAAACTGTTTAAGAATTGAATTTCATCAAGACTTGAAAACAAGTGAAACAACGATAACACAGAAAAATTACACAGAAAAAATATTAGAACGCTTTAATATGAAAGAGTGTAAGCCAGTGAAGACTCCAATGGACGTGAACGAAAAGTTAGAAAAACCTGAGCATCCAAACGATGCAGAAATGAAGAAATATCCGTATCAAAGACTCGTTGTAGGATTGATGTACCTGGCCAGATATTACTTATACAGTAAATTTTCTAAGTCAATTCGACACAAATTATAATGAAAAACACTGGCAAGCGGCAAAGAGATTGCTGCGATATTTGAGAGGTACGACTAATCATGGTATAATGTATAGTAAGACAAAGCACGAACTATACGGACTAGTTGACGCCGACTGGAGCGGAGACCTAAACGGTCAAAGATCATATTCTGGGTACGCATTCATGTTATCCGGAGCAACGATCAGCTGGCAAGCGCGTAAACAACGCACAGTAGCGCTACCAAGCACGGAACAGAATATTTGGCCATATCAGAAGCAATCAAAGAAGCTCTGTACTTACGCGGATTACTAAATGATGCCGGCGTAAGGTGTGAGCGTATTATGCTATACAATGACAATCAAAGCGCGGTTGGGCGTAGTTAAGTTAAACACTTAAAAATGAACTGTGTTTGCAATGTGTATTATTATATTCAGAGGCCTGATCACTATTCTTGTGCTGTTGGATTTATCAAAGGCCTTCGACACTGTCGACCTTGGAATTTTCCTGGCTAAATTGAAATATTGCTTTGGATTTTCCCTTCCGTCCATTGCATTAATGAGAAATTATTTAGTGGATCGTCACCAGTCCGTTTTGGTAATTGACAATCTATCGGATCGCATGAGGCTATTTTTTGGGATCCCTCAGGTATCGCTTTTAAGATCTCTCTTATTTTCATTATGTTAGGGTTGTCAACCTAACTCTTTAAAATTAAAGTGAAATGTAACTAAATACGCAGACGATGTTCAGATGTATGTATGTGCTCGCTATAATGCCATCCCCAATGGGAAATGGAAGCATCCAACCATGCATACCGAAGCCTTCTCTGTAAGCAGAGATTTCATAACCCTCCGTATCCTCCTCTATATTTTTTAGGCATGTCCGCGGAACGAAGGAGAACAAAGAAGGCATTATATTCAGTCCAAAAGGAAGCAATAAAGGCTTTTTGATTTCGCTTTCTTTGAACTCCGTTTTCAGCAATTCAGAAGATGTCAACCTGAATGAAAAACGAAGATGTAAAAAGTAACCACTTTCAGAAACTCCAAAATATTGATTCCTTGTATTTACAGAAATGTCTAACTATGGCACTGAAAAATCACATAGAAATATAGAAATAACAAATGAAAAGTTCAAATCTTACAATGTTTTAATTTTTATTAATATTTCATTTATTCAATATAAAAATATTCAATATAATAAAAATAAAAGCTCAAAATTCAACATATGAAACATAAATTCTACAGACTATAAAACTCACTTAAAAAACACTATAAAAAACACTCACTTCACTGCGCAGCTAGAACAACTGGAAGAAAATTACGTAACCGTCAGAGCTTTTCAGGACGCATCATATTAAAAATGCACAGGCATGGGAGAGATAAGACAAAAACCGATTATAAAAGGAAAATCGTGGAACTCCCTTCACAGATGCGCACGCGGTTCACAAGTGTATTCCTTCCTCTTAGCGTCTTAATCAGTAACAAAGAATGCAACGAATATATTCCTTCATTGAGTGATTTTAGGATTTACTTCTGAATGACTTCCTTAAGAATAGCTGACTCGATTTCCCATTGGGTACCTTACAACAAATCCTTGTCAATGGTATAGTTGTCCCATTGATGAGCAAATTAAAGCACCTGGGGTGATATTTAACACAAACCTCATGCCGCTCATAAACTACTGTGCCTGTTTTATTCGCATCGGGATTCGGATTCTAAAATGCGTAGGGCTTATAACGCCTGCATGTTCTTCGTCTTCAGCTTGCGTCACTTTGATCATTTCTAAACTTATTCTAGACCCATACTTGAAATGAGTCTGGAAGAACACTTAAACTTCCGTAAATGTTTATATTTATTCCGACTTATTAAGAAGATATCACCAGCGTTTCTATATAACAAAATAAAATTCCTACCATCAGTAATGACTCAGAATTTATTTATCCTGCGATTTAAGTATCTGCAGTCGAAAAATTCCTTTTTTTTTTGCGCAGCTAAACTGTGGAATGGAGTTGAGAAGCCAAGAACCAATTTAGGCTGAACACTGATGGAACTATACTGATTAATTTAATTTGATTTTGTGTTTAATGGTGCTCTTATTATTATAATTCGTTCTCTTATTTTGTTAATTATTCTTATTAATTTAATAGGTTTTGGTATTAATCTTTCCCATATTTTATTTTATTTACTTATTAAGTACTATTATCATTTTATTTATTTTTAATATTTTTATTGTATCGGCTTCTTTTCTTAGTTTAATTCTTTTCTTAATTTTAATATAGTTAAGAAATTCACCCAGTGGGTGGTACTGCTCTGGGCTCAATCGCTCGCGTTGAGAGGGAGACTGCTGGGTCGATGCCTAGGCAGAATTTGGGTTCTTGAGCAAGTAAGTAAATAATTCTCGCGTTCAAAATTATAGGTCGATTTATTAGGAATGCGCTGCTCGCCAATTAACTAAAATATTCCTCAATAATTAGTCGTAATTTTCTTATTTTCAGGTTTTCTTCGCTGGAACTCTCGTTTTTTCGCTCTACACTTCGTCGCTGTCACTTGAGGAAGGAAGGCCCTTCGCTTTTCACCACGATAAAGCATAGGCGAGTTTTTGTACTAAACCTAAAACTAAAGTCTAATTAATTTTAATTATACTTCTGGAATTAAAATCGAGGTGTAGTATACCAATACAACAAATTAAATAGAATAGAATAACTTTCTAGAACAGTTATCTAAGCAAGCAGATAAGAGCCAGAGCATCATCGTGAGTCAGCAAGTGACCGCCAGCCAGACTTGACTCAGAGTAGCTACACTGTTGACTTAAATAAATCTAAGTAATAAGTAACAGTCGTGGTTTCATTCAGCTTTATATAATACATGGCGACGAGGATGAACTATTTTCTTGCCCAAAAGTGATAGCAGTGATAAGCTAATGGATAAATTATACAGTAGACTGGCAACAAAATTATAGTGATTCTCAGTTATAGTGCATTGGCATATGAAATCATTGCATGGCAATTGCAAATAAAACGGAACTGAACAAATCACATGTGAAAAAACCGCGAGGCAGACCACCAAAATTACGGATTGTAACGGTAACTAAAAACATGGATTTTCTGAAAAAGGTGGAGCATTTAAACCTAAATGGCAACGTGAGTGAACAATGGAGGACTTTTAAGCAAAATTTTGGGTATTTTTACGTAGCTGCGGAACTCGAGAAAAAATCAGATGCTGTACAAGCAGCAATACTTTTAAATGCACTTGGGCCAGAGGCGGTCGAGTTGTTCAACACTTTTGGGTTAACGGACGAACAGCGCAAATCATATAAAGAGGTACTCAAAGCCTTTGAGACATTTTGTAAACCGAAAAGCAATGAGGTTTACGCCAGCTACAAATTCCACACAAGGAACCAGCATAACGGAGAATCGTTTGATGCGTTTTTAATGGAGCTGAAAAAATTAATTCGCGAATGCCACTTCAAGGAGGAATCAAGGATGCTACGCGATCGAATAATTCTTGGGATTTGCGATAAAGGACTACAAAAGAGACTTCTAGAAACGGAGGATCTTGATGAAGCAAAGGCGATAACTATGGCACGATCAGCAGAAGCATCGAAACAGCAAGCAGCATCGATTCAAGGGAGCAGCGGTAATTACTCTCTACATGCAGTGATCAACCCGAAAGAAGATATAGTGGAAACAAAGAATAACGGTAAAGCAAAATTAGGTAGAATAGCCAGATTAGAACGAGGTAACAATATAAGAAATTCAAATAACTTTAATAATATCAAGAAAAATAACAATGATAAATTTAAAAATTTCAGGCAAAACAATGAAAATGTAATAAAACAATGTTTGTACTGCGGTCAAGAACACATGAAATGTCCTGCGTGGAACAAAATTTGCGGAAAATGCGGAAGGAAAAATCATTTTGCTTCAGCTTGTCGTAAAAAAACGGTACGTGAAATTATTGAACAAACAAATAATTTAGTTATTGATTCCGTATCCAAATTTGATAGTAAATCTGGTATTCGGGCATGGTACAAAGAAATAAAAATAGGAAACGAAATCATTAATTTCAAATTGGATACTGGAGCCGAAACAAACATTTTGCCATTTGCAGTTTTTACTAAAATAAAAGAAGCGAAACTGGATAAAACTGATATTAAGTTAGAAGTTTACGGTGGTTCAACACTTGAACCTAAGGGGCAGGCAGTGTAAGGCTGATGGAAAAGCAGCACAATTAAATTTTATTATTGTTGACAAAAAGTCGACACCAATTTTGGGATTACCATCATGTGTAGAGTTGGGTTTGGTTACGAGATTAGATCTAATTGAAGATGTAAAAAGTAAATTTTTGGATAAATACTCAAGAGTATTTGATGGGCTAGGAGAGTTTAAATTAGATTATAAAATTAAATTAAAGGAGAATGCCATTCCTATCGTTAGACCAACCAGAAGAGTACCTATTGCCTTATTAGAACCTCTTAAAAGAGAATTGAATTCTCTCTGCAAACGGAATATTATTGAAGAGGTTAATGAGCCTGCGAATTGGATATCTAACCTCGTAATTGTCGAAAAGAAAAACAAATCGTTACGCTTGTGCTTAGACCCAAAGTTCTTAAATGAATCCATTATTGACGAGCCATTTCCAATTCCAACTTTCGACGAAATATCTGCGAAATTAGCAAATCAAAAATTTTTCACAGTTTTGGACCTCAAAGACGGCTACTGGCAGGTTGTATTAGATAAAGAGTCGTCTAAATTATGTATATTTTCTACACCATTCGGTTTATTTCGTTTTAAACGGTTACCATTCGGAGGTGTGCTCCTGAAGTATTTCAGAAACTCAATGAGACAAACTTTTCTGATATTCCAGGAGTTGTTGTTTATATAGACGATGTTCTGGTAACAGGTAGTACCAGCGAAGAGCACGATAGAAATTTAGATAAAGTTATGCAATGTGCTTTAGAGCGTAATATTAAATTTAATAGGGAGAAAATTCAGTACCGTACAACAGAAGTACACTATTTAGGCCATGTTATTTCGCATAAAGGGATAAAATATGATCCGGATTACAAAAAGGCTATTGATAGATTAAAGGCTCCAACGAACAAAAAAGAAGTCCAAATTTTACTAGGCATGATTAATTATTTAAGAAAATTTGTTTCAAATTTAGCCGAAATTTCAAACCCAATTCGAGAATTACTTAAAAAGGATACTCATTTTCAGTGGCTTCCAGTACATGATATAGCATTGCAAAACATAAAAAGCGCAATATCTAATGCACCATTTTTGCAACCATTAGACCCTCAAAAGAATTTTACAATACAGGCGGATGCTTCACAATTCGGACTAGGATGCTGCCTGATGCAAGATAAAAAACCAGTATACTTTGCATCTAGAAGTTTGAGTGCAGCTGAAAGAAATTATGCGCAAATCGAAAAAGAGTTGCTAGCAATAATTTTTGCCTGTACTAGGTTTCATCAACTTATTTATGGTCGAAAGGTTACTATACTTACAGACCATAAGCCTCTGTTAGGTATTGACCGTAAAGAGCTAGGCAAAATTAATTCTTCAAGACTACAGAAAATGAAATTAAGACTTTTGAAATACAATCTTCAATTTCATTATACACCGGGCAAAGAAATGTTAATAGCCGATTTATTATCTCGAAACTGTCCTGCTACTGACAACAATGACCCAGAAATTGAAGACATTAATGAAATAATTCACTCCATTAATATTAGTGATGAGAAAAAAGAAATTTTTAAAAAAGAAACGCTAAACGATCCCGTATTAAAAGAATTGTTGCATGTGCTTAAGAACGGTTGGCCAAAAGCTAAAAGTCACGTTAAAGAAATTATAAAATTTTATTGGAAGTGTCAGGCAGAATTATCAGTTGATGACGATTTAATATTCTTTAACGATAAAATCATTGTTCCAGTAGTTTTGAGGCAGGAAATTCTTACCTTGTTACATAGTTCACATTTCGGAATAGAAAAAACCAAACTTAGGGCAAGGAGTCTAGTGTATTGGCCTGGTATAAACAAAGATATAGAAGAGATGATTTCCAGATGTACAATTTGCCAAAAGCACAGAAATGCAAATACGAAGGAGCCACTACTCCCTCACGAAATTCCTTTGTTTCCTTATTTTAAAATAGGAATGGATATTTTTGAATTTAGTGCGAAGTCATTCCTTGTTGTAGCAGACTATTATTCTAAATATTTTGATATTTTGCCACTGAAAAACAAAACCGCAGCAGAAGTAATTACTAATTTAGAAAAGTTGTTTTCAGCACACGGCATTCCCCGTGAGATAATTTCTGATAATGTACCATTTAATTCATTCTTATTTCGAAAATTTGCAACTGAAAATGATATTAAATTAACCACATCAAGCCCGAACTATCCCCAGTCAAATGGTTTCGCTGAAAGGTTTGTGCAAATTTCGAAATCGATTTTGACTAAATGCAGAGATAGCAAAGTGGAACTATGGAAGGTCTTGCTTGAATATAGAAATACTCCGGTGAAAAATAGTTTACTTTCCCCTTCAGAACTTATGTTTGGACGAAAAACACGCTCTTTGTTACCCGCGAAACTAACATTTTATAACAGTAATGCACAAAAAGAATTTGAAAAAGCATTGAGAAAAAATAGGGATAGGAATAGATTTTACTATAATAAGCATACGAAAGAAAAATCAGACTTTAAAAGTGAGGAAGAAATATGGTACAATAACAAAGGAGAGTGGGAAAATGCAAAAGTTCTGGAAAAAGCATCCATGCCACGCTCTTATTGGGTAAAGACTGAAAATGGTAAAACAGCTAGAAGAAATTCAAAAGTTTTAAGACACAAGTAAATTGTTTGTTCAATAATTAAATAAAAATAAATAATTAAATAAAAATAAAAAATCAAATAAAAACAAAAAATGAAATAAAAATATATATTTATATTTATATATATCTATATATAAATACATATATATATATATACCACATGCTAACCGAATTAGTGAATTAAATGCTGAACTTGACCGCATAAGATATATGTATATGGAATTGAAGATATCTAATTTATGTAATTGTTTCTTTGAAGTATATCATTAGTTGTTACTATTTCGAGAATTAGGAATTGCAGGTAGTTTAGGTGTCTTAGATAAAAAAAAAGACAAAAAAAAAAAAAAAAATTGTATGAAGTTTTTGCTATCTTGAATTTTGTTATATCGAAGTACTTAATTAAGGGGAAGATGTAGTACACCAATACAACAAATTAAATAGAATAGAATAACTTTCTAGAACAGTTATCTAAGCAAGCAGATAAGAGCCAGAGCATCATCGTGAGTCAGCAAGTGACCGCCAGCCAGACTTGACTCAGAGTAGCTACACTGTTGACTTAAATAAATCTAAGTAATAAGTAACAGTCGTGGTTTCATTCAGCTTTATATAATACACGAGGCCCGCAATAATCCCTATATACATATATAAAAATGAAAGTTCGTTTGTTTGTTTGTTTCTTTGTTGGTTTGTTTGCTTATTTGTTGCTCAATCACCCCTAAACGCATGCATCGATGTTTTTCATTTTTTGTCCGAAGGTAGAATATATTGGAACTTAACACATAGGTTAATTTTCGGATAATGTATAGGGTTTCAACATGGCGGATCCAAGATGGGGGTTGAAAAAAAAATTTTTAAATTTGAAGCGATTTTCATGAAAATTGGTACCAACATTTCTCGATTCCAACGTATTTTAATGAAAATTAGTGCAATGATTGACTTGAGGTCACTGATTTTGAATATTATTAAAATTTACAAATTCAAGATTGCAGACCCAATATGGTGACCAAAATATCTCCATTTCAATGGATTTTAATGAAAATTAGTACAGTGTTTATTTTGAGGGCACTAATTTTGAATATTATCAAAATGTCCAAATCCAAGATGGCGAATTTAACATGGCGACTAAAATGTCTCGTTTACAACGGATATTAATGAGAATTAGTATGAGGCAACTAATTTCGAATATTATCGAAATTTCTGAATCCAGAATGGCGACGAAAATAATTATTCTGAGGCCACTAATTTGGAGTATTATCAACATTTCAAACTCCACGTTGGCGGATCCAATATGGCGACCAAAATATCTCGATTTCTACGGATGTTAACGAAAATTTGTATAATGCTTACCCTGAGGCTACTAATTTCAAATATTATCAAAATTAGTAAATTCAAGATGGCGGGTCCAATATGGAGAGGAAAATGTCTCGATTTCAACGAATTTGAATGAAAATTGGTACAATGATTATTCAGAGTCCACTAATTTCGAATATTAGCAACATTTCCAAATCCATAGATGGCGGATTCAATATGGTGTTCAACATTTCTTGACTTCAACGGATTTGAATGAAAAATAATACGATTTTTTTGGGGCCACTAATTTTGAATATAATCAAAGTTTCTAGATCCAAGATGGCGGACCCAATATGGAGACCAAAATGTCTCATTTCAAATGGTTTTAATGAAAATTGGTACAATGGTTACTTTAATGCCACTAATTTAGAATATTATTAAGATTTGGATATTCAAGATGGTGTATCCATAAAGGGGTTTTCGGGTTGAAACAATTTCTAGGATATAACAAACTAGAACCTTTGAGAAGTGTTTAGTTAAAAAGTATTTACCCAACGCCGGGTGAAAGCGGGTAACCCAGCTAGTATACATAAAAACTTTTGTTTCTTGCAATTAGTTAATCTTGTTTGGACTTGTTTATTTAGGCGTTTGGCCTTGTTCATCATTTATTTAGCTTTCTATCTTGTTTTGTTTATCTCACGTAATATTAACCCTCAGTCACAAAGGTCGGGTGAACCATACCCAGAACCTTTTAGAAACGCGTAGCATTTTCCAGGGGAAAGGGGTACATGTCTAAAGCGCATGCGTAAAAAAAGTAGAGGTACCAAAGTACCTAATTAGTGCTTCGTCAAAGTTATTAGTGTCACCTAGCATACTGTTTAATTTGTCCGAATATTGGTTTGGGTATTTTCTACCCGCCATGTGTGAATTCTTTAGAAAACGTCGATAATCAAAATTTGACAAGTAAGTAAAAATGCGTACAAAAGAGCAATTACATCAACTTTTGTTGTATATTTTTAGTATACAAATAATATTTTATCATTTTTTTTCTTTCTAGCGATCAAAAAATGAGCAAGATGCGTGTTTTCTGTGACAGTTTAAGGATAGTAAATTCGTATATGGAGGCCTATTTCTAAAGTATGAAGACATAATTTTTTCTGTAAAACAATTTAAGTTGATGTTTCTTGAACTATTAAACTATAATAAATCCTTGCTTTTAGTATGGAAACCCGTGCACGAAGGAATGCGGTTGAAATTGCCTTGTTGGCTGAGCGTCCACTTTTTTGGAAAATTGCTCATTTTCAAATTACAAAAAAAATATGGTTTTTGGAGTAAAATACTAAGTCGTGCTGTTTTTATGATAGTTCGAACATTTGTTTACAAGGATTGATGGTTTATACTTTTTAAAAATCGTACTTGATATGTTTTATAATTTTTTGAAAAAAAAATGTTTTTCTGAAATTTTGCTTTTTTTTTTTTTGTTTATTGCTGTTTAATTTTTACAATTAATAATTTTTTATGTTGGGAACGATCAAATATAAAGGTTAATATCCCAAACAAATGAAAAAGTAGCATCGAAATTTCTAACGAATACTTTCACTATACGGTATTCACGTCCAAACTCTGGACGGGTAGACCATGCCCGACTTTGTGAATTCTAAATGGAAAAGGCCTTGTGTGACTGAGGGTTAAATATAGTGTATAGTACTTCAAAAGGTTAGACCTTTGCACAGATTTTAAATAAATTCTTATTATTATTATTATCAAGTTACTTTTAAATCGTTTTTCTATGCAAGTGCAAATAATTGCCAAAAAAACCCAATTTACCAATAACAAACCGTTCATATTTGGAATCAGAAGTAATGTTTTAAATCAAAAGTTTTCTAATTTAAATTTATTTGTTATATTTTTACTAAGAACTTTTAAATGAAATTAGACTATTTGATATATTTCTATGTACTATATATCGTGTTTCAAAGGCGATAATCGTTTTGACTGAATTAAGGATAGTATAAAAATAAACAGAAGCGTTTATACTCTATATATAATATATATATGAGGCATTCTTTGTGAACGGACCACCCCCTGCTGTCCAAAAATGGTGAGCAACATTTAAGATCTACCAAGGCTCAAAAGGAAGGTTTTGATTTCTACTTTCGAATGCACAATGGCTTTCGAAGAATCCGCCTATACTGAGCCCAATATGGCGGCGATACAGGTTTTGAATAAGTAGTAAAAGTAATGGAGGTCACGTGGTTTTAGCCGCCATATTCGGCTCTGTATAGGCGGACTATTCGAAAGCCAGTGTGCATTCGACCGTAGAAATCAAAACCTTTCTTTTGAGCGTTGGTAGACCTTAAATGGAGCTCACCATTTTTGGACAGCAAGGGGTGGTCCGTTCACAAAGAATGCCTCATATACATATATATATTTTTTTTTATTAGAATGTTTAATATAGTAAGTGTCGAATACGACAAGAGCATTAAAGAATCAGATCAATCATCTCTGTCGTTGCTATAAGCAACAAAATGCTTTTAAAACCAAATTATTTACTCTAACTTTTTTCGGTTCTACTGTTGTAATGTAAATTATATATTACTTAATATTTTCTGGAGAAACAAACTGATAATAGATACCAGATTTTGTGTAACTTTTTTCGCCCAAGTCAGTTTTGTCGAAATAATTTCAGCAATTAACATATATGTTCGTACTTTGCATATTTGCTAATGTCGCGAAGACGACTTTCGGCCAAGAGTCATTTAGTTCCGTTGTTCATGAGATATTTCATTCGCGGCTTATTCTATTTACTGCACGGATATTAAATAAATCAAATATTCCAGTAAGGAAAATTTTCCTGGCAAATTGCCAGAAGTTAAAAGAGAGGATAGAGCTGTTGTTAAGATATGTGGGATTTCTGTGCGATTATCACTTCTGACTGGAAAAGAGCGCATCAGGCGTACCATAAAATGACCTTTGTTAAATCCGGAATTTATGCAGCTCGGCAAGGATTGCACACGATTCACTATGAGGTAGAGTAAAATGTGCAAAGATATGTTAATATCAGGTCTTTGAAATAAAAATCAATAGTGATTTACCTTGCAAAATTGACGTCTCTATGGGTACTTTACCTTGGTGCCAGCATCTCTCTTTTTTTTATTTCGTCAAGAACTTGAAAAATTGCGTGGAATTTTCCATGCAAGTAGAACGACTTTGAAGGCAATATTTGCGCTATGCAAATTGCTTTGACCCTGTACACTTTTAGAAGAAATTTTGGTGAGGCAGAATTTTCACTCTGTTAATTTATAATTCTGTTGCTGACATTTTTCCGTGAGGAGACGTCAAACTCAATCTAATCCATATAGATAAATAAATTTTTACATTTAATTATGTAAAATCAACTAAATAAAAATAAACTCTAATAGCTAAAGTTATAATTTTATCACTTGTTGATCGCTTTTAAAAGTGAAAGCGTTATCTGTTTCGAACTATTAAATTTAATAGCTTATAGTAATAGGTTTCTTATTTCAACCAGGACATGAGTATTGTGGAGTGAGATATCCAAATAGGTTTTCTGATGAAATTGTTCTACAGGGTGTTTATCAAGCCCAATATCCATAATAACACCAACCAAAAAGCATTTGGCTGAATTTGTTTACATTAAATCCTGATATCTAATTTTCAAACGGAGAATCATTTCTCTTCGCTGAGAACTAGCGGCGTCACTCCCAACCGGCGCATGAGAAGTGCGCCCTCAGCACAACCTGTGCGCGGTTTGCTGGCAACTCCGGGTTCCCGCTGGCAACCTATGGAAAGTCGCTTTTTGAACCTTAGTAAGCAGAATCTGTTTTTCACAGCCACGGGAATTTGTGCAATTAAACAAAAAAAATTTTAATTAGAAACGAAAAAGTAATTGTAAAAAGGAAGACCTGATTCGCGCCGGGGACGGAACACGCCGGATCGCATAGCGTTTTTTGACGTGGCGGGTGCTGTCTGGTCCGGAGAAAGTGAGTGTGTGAGGCTTTTGACTGCCCTCGGAAAGCCTGAGGCCAGTCGTGATAATCCCCTTGCTCCCTCCCAACCACGAGGGATAGCAACAAAGTGAGGGCAGCCGGTAGGTTCGCGAAAACCCTGTTTGATTTCAACCGCAAGAGCTTAAAAAGATCTCGATCCTGCAAACCGAAGGGCCAGAATAAATCCCCATCGCTCCAGGGTATTCAACTATATGTAGTTCCCTCAGCTCCAGGCGAGCTAGCAATTACCCTGCTTCAAGGGAGAACAACTTTAGTCCCCTCTGTTCTAGGATAACAAGCGATCTCCTGATTTTTTTCTCTCTGTGCGAAAGGCACCAACGAGGGACTTTCAAGGACGGAAGAGGAGAAAACTCTAGCTACCTTCGAGGACGTCAACATCCGAAGTATTCAACCGCCTCCTCCTCAAGGGAGGAACCCACCGACGTAACAAGAAAATCGAGGGAGCAACCCAGCACCTCAACAAGGACAACGAGAGAGCAATCTAGCGCCTCAACACTACTTGAGACTATTTCACAGTACACCGGTTCATAGCTGCAGAGCGGTGCACTGATATCCCGCTCGTTACCTTAAGTTCAGTCCAACACATAAATTTTTTGTTAGAAAGGGTATGAGCGTCCGAAGCTGGCATTTCGAAATCATAAGCAAAAAATGTGAAGAAATTAGCGAGCAAAGAGAGGCTCGAATTTTAAAAGGGCAACGGGACTCGAAAGAATTCCGAAAAGAGATTCGAAAATTTAAAGAACGCTTGCAGCTTTTCACCCTATTAGATAAGAACAATGATTTAGATTTAAGCGGCAAAAGTGAAAGTGCTAGGGATGACGACTCTCTGATCCACGGTTTGTCTGGTTGGTTAGGCAACGCGCCGCGAACTGTAAACTGAAAATGTATTGGCAATAACGTAGACAATACGGCAGCCCTACTACACGTACAAACATTATTTTCAGACCCTTCTGAGCCAAGGAACTTTTCTACCGATACAAGATTAGCCAAGCTTGAAACAGAATTCAACCTTAGCTTGAAATAAAGTGCGGATGAAAATCAATATCGAAACCAAAGAATGTCTATTTCAACAAGAATAACCCAGTAGGAAATGGAATTACTTCTAAAAGTAATTTTAGAAGTCATTCCATAGAATGGGTAACTAATTCCGCTTCAGACACCGACGTGTGTAAAAAAACTCATTACTTTAGCACGGCGATGTCATTGGAGGCAATCAATTGATTCCATTTAGCATTACCTAAGTATACTTCAAGAACTACTTGAGAACATATAGATTTAAGAAGTACTGTTGGGTAGTGAGTTTGGCAATGGCTTTTTTTAGTACGAAATGGAATTACTGCTAAAAGTATTTAAAAAGTACTTCTAGAACTAGTGTAGGAAGTCAATTTTAAGAACTACAATTCACGTTCTACAGTAGTCCTAGAAGTATTTTTTAAAAGTATTTTTAGGTGTAATTCCATTTTGTACTGATAAAAAGTAACAAGTAAACAAAAAAATCATACCCAAAACCATTTACTAATGGGAAAAAATTTATTTGATGTTAGATTCTGAAATTTTGTTTTGGTGTTAAAAGGAATTGCTTTAATAAAGGGAGGAAATCTTAAGACATTCAGTATGATGCAATGAGAGGTGTAGTTAGAAGTTTGGACATTTAAGAAATGGAAATATGGAAATTTAAAAATTTCGTACATAATTTTTTTTCCTCTTGTATTTCCATCTGTCTACATTTTTTGTTCGCTAAATTAAAAGAAATGGGTCAAAATTAATTAATTCATTAATGTATTAAATTATAAAATTAATTGTACGATGGAATATTTTTATATTTTACATACATTAATACTTTTTCAAATTTAGGAATTTCACACATAATTTTTTTTCTCTTGTATTCCAATGTGTCTACATTTTTTGTTCGCTAAATTAAAAGAAATTTTGAAAAATTAATTCATAAATTAAATTATAAAATTAATTCATTTTGCAATTTGGGTGAAGGAATATTTTTATATTTTATATATATTAATACTTTTTCAAATTTAAGAGTTCCACGCATCATTTTTTCTTCTTGTATTTCAATATATATATATGTATATTTTTTATATTCATTTAAATAAAAGAAATAAGACAAAATGTTAATTCATTGCAATTTTAATTCCGACTTTTTCTTTTTTTTGATGCATATCTTTTTAAAGTGCTTCACTTTGCTAATTTTAAATCCTTTTCGGACTTCTTTTTCGTATTCGGCGTTGTTCACCCCACCAGATGCTTCTGTAAATAGTTCATTCTTAAGTATTGCCGTTTAAGTATATGTTCAATTCAAAATATTTTACCCTTGAAAACTCTATTTATGTTTTGAAAATCTCTAAAAGGTGTTTTCCCGTGTATTCCCGAGTAATTAAATTCTGTTATTATTTTCTCGTCCAGAAGGCTACCAAAACTTTTTGCGAACCCTTTACTTTCAATAATTTTTTTTTACGGCCCGTACCTAAAAATACAACAAAATTACATCTAATAATATGAAGACAGTTCTGAAAATTCTTACATATATTGGAATGTTTTCCTCATTTATTTGTTCCTCCACCTCATCCAAATCTACGATTGGGAAAGTAGACAGAGCCTCCTTGGCGTTTCGCTCTTCACGTATCAAGCGATTTAGATGAACACTATGTTCGCCCAAAATTTCGACGATTTTTTTATTTTGGTTTTCTATAAAACCTGAAGTATATAGGAGTGAATAATATATTTAATTTTTCAAATATCAATAAGAGTAATAAAATACCTTTCATTTCTTCGAATTTCTTATCTAGAAGTTCTTTTATATAAATTTTAATATCTTTTACATCCGAATCCGACTGATCACTATTATCTAAAAACATGTAATAATTTTGATTAAGATTCATGTTTATAAAATGCAAGGAGACTTACAAGGAGTATGAAGTTTTGCACCTAAAGTTGCATCACATCTTCGGATTATACCTGGTGTTATGTTTTCAATGTTTGATAATTCTTTTTGATTTAATGCCATTTTTCTAATCAATAATGCAAATAATGAAACTTATTAACCGACTTCGAAAAAATCAGTTCGAAATATTCATATATGTTAGTTTATTAGGAAAATTACATAGTTTATAGATATGGACTGATAAGTAAGTTGGTTTTGAAGTCGGTTTAATGTTTCTTCTCAGAAATCGTTTGCTTGTTTTTAAGGTACTGGTTATTACGGCTTAGAAAAACCTTAAATACAACTGTGTAAAATAGGTATAAGTAAATATTTCCCTTCGTACGGTAAGCCTAAAAATTTGCAAGAAATGTCGCTTACATTAAAGCTTTCCTCTTTCGCATTTAAGCTTAATTCAGCAGTGCATATACCTAAAGCAGGCATTGATTCCAAAGGCTCATTAAAAAAATTGTTTAAGTTGCACATCTGTTTTCCCACAACAAAGCTTCTTCCATTGAGGGTTTCATAAAAACCAGTTATTTTAATGGGGATATATGGCTCAATGCAGCAAAAATTATTTGGTTCCTTAATGCTTAAAAAATATGAACTTGAATGAAAGCTAATAATATGGCCTTGATGATCTTTTTTAAATCCCACAAATTTCGGTTTTTCGGTCAATACTTCAAATTTTGCTTTATTAGCTATTTGCTGTAAAATGGCTGATGGCTTCTTCACTTTTCTTTTTAATGTTTGAAGATAATTTTCAAATGCGTAAGCAGAGAAATATGTGGGCTGACCAAAGTTTATTACACTTTCCGTCAAATGTAAAAGGCTGTGTACGTTATATGTGACGCTATTCGTTCCAAATACGATAGGAAAATTCTCTACGAATAATTGTAATAAGTCTTTTGCTGTGCTCGTATTATTTTGGAAACTTCTTGGGCACAATAACAAACGGTAGGCGCAATGCAGCAATAAAAATTCGTAGTATAAATCACGATGACAGTCCTTTAAAACCAATATTCCGGTATATAACGCGAACTGCCTAAACTCTGTTGCTTTCCATCTTGAGATTTCATCCAATGTCCGGGGTTTTCTAACAAATTCTCGGGGAATGTATTTAGCTTGTTCCAATAAGCATTTAGAAATACGGTCTCTATCCATAGAAGTGATTTTGTATTGTAATTTATTAGTAATTATTCTGTTAATCATTTTCCGTACAATTCCAAGATCAATTGCATGCATAATATCTATAGGAAACTGAGTTATCATATCAATTTGTAATTTCTCCAATGGAGTTGGCCGACTATGAAACGCGGGCTTGTGAATGGCAATATGTTTTCTTTCGGTAAAGTCACTATCAGTTATAAGTGTTGCTATTGAAGTGGAGTAAGTTATTACATTTTCTATCTTTTGACCGACTTGTGTGCATCTGGTACATCCATTTAAAGACGTATGTCCAACAACACCCCGAATGTATGCCTGCGCTGGAGCATCACAAATAAATGCTCGATTTTTGAATTTTAAGGTTTTGGTTGATATCTTAATGCCGTTATGAAATAAATGTTCAACTTCATATACAAAATCATGTAGGAAATTCTCAATGTTGTTTGGCTTGCCTTTTCCGCAATATGTTCCAATTAATATTATTCTTAAATCCGGAATATTTACAATCTTTCCTAAAATAGGCCATAGATTTGTTGACGAACTTTTAAACAGAGGGAGTCCGTCAATCCCAATGTCCATAATAACCTCCTCATATTTTTCTATTTCATTGGGAATTTTCTTCAACTGGTTCTCTATACCATAGTGCCAGTACTGTCCAGGGGTTACACTTCTTACAACAGCCCTTTCCGTTTCCTCCTTAAACATAGTTTGAAAACTTAATGGAACGTTAAGATTTTCAGAGTGAAGAATTTTTAGAAGTGCTTCAAAACTTCTCTTTGAGGGGTTAAATTCTTTATACCAGCCTTTCAGTTTTGATAAAAGGCTATTATCACTTTTATTATTTGAAAAAGCCTCAGGAGGCGTCAAAAAATCTGAAGCAGGCATTTCGTTAAAATTGCATGTACCAGGTACTTCTTGTTGTGAATCAACAGAGCCTTCATTTTCGCTTAATCTATTCACATATTTTTCTTGCTGCTTTTTTATTAGTCGCTTTACATGCCGTTTCCCGATGCCGTGCATAATTATTTTCTATAATTTCTTACCCTCTTCAAATTGTACTCACAAAATATAATTTCTTAATTTCTTTTCACAAATTAAATCACTCAACTTTCCACTTACTAATCTGCGATCAGACTGAAATTAAAACGCACATGCAAGTCGTTTGTATAACGGTACTGTTACACAAATTTTTCCAAAAATTTACGAAAACCAACGAGACAATAAAAAAAGCGAATTAGTTCATTATATGCATTCCTATTTGCATTGCAGGGGAATGTTATTGGGAATCACTTTCGTTTTTGACGAAATATTACATTCCCTCGCAAAGCAAATAGGAATTACTTCCATTTTTGACTCAATTTAAGTACTTAAAGAAATGATTCTGTTAGTAATGACTTCTCAAATTTCCTACTGGGAAGCGACACTTTAATACCCTCTCAAAATTCTAACCCATATGCAAGCTCTCGAAAATACACCCATAAAAATTTCCCATTAGATAAAGCAGCTCAGGGCTACTACCTCTGTAAATACCTATAAGAAATGTAGAGAGAGAAATAGTCACAAAAAAGTTCTCACAGACAGCTTTTATAGCGTAAGCTATAAACTGAACCTTTTTTTATGAACGCGTTTTTAAAGGCGCTCCAGTTTGCTGCACTAGCACTAGATCGCTCAAGTTTACCTCCCCTCGCAATGTTAAGTTATAGGGAAATGCCGAATCGGAGAAGGGAGAAGAGGCAGGTAGCACACACCGAGCATGAATACGGACGAGATTGTTTACATTTTTTCATTGTGCATTTTTAAAGGCGCTCTGGTTTTAGATTATTGTGTGCTCCGCTCGCTTTGTGAAAAGTACCGGGTGGTCTTGATTTGTTTGGAAATGTGAAGAAGCTTAAAAGTTTTTGAGTAAAAAAGTGCTTTCTTAGAAGCAATTAATTAAATTAAATTAAATGTGCTTTAGATAAATGATGGGTAAGCATAATAAAATGTGTTTCTTGTGTGGCTGTGGAAAAGGCAGCGTGTAATGTGCTCATAGAAAAGTTTTGTGATAAAAGATTTTTGTGAGGTGCACCCTACAGGAGTACCACTTTTCGCCCCAAATTTTTTTCTTTCTCTCACTTATGCTTACTTTATTACTAACTATTTCTAGCATAAATTCCCATTTCATTCCTGTAACGGTACCAAGGTCGAAAAATGATAAGGAAATACGTCACGAGTGTTGCCTCTTGTTAATAGATACTCTTTGATCGAAACTCTGTCGTGAGTATAACGATATATTTCTCTTAAAGGGAGATAAACTCACCTATACAAAGGCCATCATTTGCAGCCTTTTAATCCGGTATTCCTTAGTTTTTCTTTCCGGGCCATCTTTCTTATAATTAGTGATCATGCGGCTCATCTCTTCCGCCAGCCCCTTTTGGGCAGCTAGAATGTTTTCCACCTCGGCGGGCGTCGTGGCGCGGTAAATCTTCAGTTGTAATTCGGGTTCTTCAACATTAGTTTTATGTAAATTGGTAAAGTAAGTACACCTAGTTCTGTTTTTACACGAATTTTTTTTACACGATTTTGATTTAACACGAATTAAAAAACAAATTTCATTCTCTTTTTACACTAATTGTTTTGATTTAACACGATTAATTCGCACTGGAAGGAATCTTTTTGTCCATTTTACTCCTCTAATAACTCCACAACTACTTCACAGGTCGTGGAACTTTTGCCTTATTACCACTTGGTATTGATGACTGATGGACATTTTTTCTTTTCAAAAGAAAATTAGTTTCATACAATACATTTTGATTTTATGTACTATATTTATATAATAAAATATACTTCATGTAAAAACTATAACAAAGAGTAGGAAACTTATGGTGTTATGGTTTATTCGTATTGTTTGTACTAATTACTTAAAGTTCGGAATCAATCTTCTGTTTTTCCATAAATACAATGTATTTTTTTACACGATTATTTTTACACGTATTTCTCGGGAACGTATCTATCGTGTAAAAAGAGAATTAGGTGTATATGTTTATTTTAACACAAAAAATTTTAGCAATAATTTTAATCAAACTGTTTTCTTTTCTCTTCTAACTCACAGGGTTCTTCAACATTAGTTTTATGTAAATTGGTAAGGTAAGTATATGTTTATTTTAACACAAAAAAATTTTAGCAATAATTTTAATCAAACTGTTTTCTTTTCTCTTCTAACTCACAGGGTTCTTCAACATTAGTTTTATGTAAATTGGTAAGGTAAGTATATGTTTATTTTAACACAGAAAATTTTAGCATTAATTTTAATCAAACTGTTTTATTTTCTTTGCTAACTCACAGGGTTCTTCAACATTAGTTTTATGTAAATTGGTAAGGTAAGTATATGTTTATTTTAACACAGAAAATTTTAGCATTAATTTTAATCAAACTGTTTTCTTTTCTCTTCTAACTCACAGGGTTCTTCAACATTAGTTTTATGTAAATTGGTAAGGTAAGTATATGTTTATTTTAACACAAAAAATTTTAGCAATAATTTTAATCAAACTGTTTTCTTTTCTCTTCTAACTCACAGGGTTCTTCAACATTAGTTTTATGTAAATTGGTAAGGTAAGTATATGTTTATTTTAACACAGAAAATTTTAGCATTAATTTTAATCAAACTGTTTTCTTTTCTCTTCTAACTCACAGGGTTCTTCAACATTAGTTTTATGTAAATTGGTAAGGTAAGTATATGTTTATTTTAACACAGAAAATTTTAGCATTAATTTTAATCAAACTGTTTTCTTTTCTTTTCTAACTCACAGGGTTCTTCAACATTAGTTTTATGTAAATTGGTAAGGTAAGTATATGTTTATTTTAACACAAAAAATTTTAGCAATAATTTTAATCAAACTGTTTTCTTTTCTCTTCTAACTCACAGGGTTCTTCAACATTAGTTTTATGTAAATTGGTAAGGTAAGTATATGTTTATTTTAACACAAAAAATTTTAGCAATAATTTTAATCAAACTGTTTTCTTTTCTCTTCTAACTCACAGGGTTCTTCAACATTAGTTTTATGTAAATTGGTAAGGTAAGTATATGTTTATTTTAACACAAAAAATTTTAGCAATAATTTTAATCAAACTGTTTTCTTTTCTCTTCTAACTCACAGGGTTCTTCAACATTAGTTTTATGTAAATTGGTAAGGTAAGTATATGTTTATTTTAACACAAAAAATTTTAGCAATAATTTTAATCAAACTGTTTTCTTTTCTCTTCTAACTCACAGGGTTCTTCAACATTAGTTTTATGTAAATTGGTAAGGTAAGTATATGTTTATTTTAACACAGAAAATTTTAGCATTAATTTTAATCAAACTGTTTTCTTTTCTCTTCTAACTCACAGGGTTCTTCAACATTAGTTTTATGTAAATTGGTAAGGTAAGTATATGTTTATTTTAACACAAAAAATTTTAGCAATAATTTTAATCAAACTGTTTTCTTTTCTCTTCTAACTCACAGGGTTCTTCAACATTAGTTTTATGTAAATTGGTAAGGTAAGTATATGTTTATTTTAACACAAAAAATTTTAGCAATAATTTTAATCAAACTGTTTTCTTTTCTTTTCTAACTCACAGGGTTCTTCAACATTAGTTTTATGTAAATTGGTAAGGTAAGTATATGTTTATTTTAACACAAAAAATTTTAGCAATAATTTTAATCAAACTGTTTTCTTTTCTCTTCTAACTCACAGGGTTCTTCAACATTAGTTTTATGTAAATTGGTAAGGTAAGTATATGTTTATTTTAACACAGAAAATTTTAGCATTAATTTTAATCAAACTGTTTTCTTTTCTCTTCTAACTCACAGGGTTCTTCAACATTAGTTTTATGTAAATTGGTAAGGTAAGTATATGTTTATTTTAACACAAAAAATTTTAGCAATAATTTTAATCAAACTGTTTTCTTTTCTCTTCTAACTCACAGGGTTCTTCAACATTAGTTTTATGTAAATTGGTAAGGTAAGTATATGTTTATTTTAACACAGAAAATTTTAGCATTAATTTTAATCAAACTGTTTTCTTTTCTTTTCTAACTCACAGGGTTCTTCAACATTAGTTTTATGTAAATTGGTAAGGTAAGTATATGTTTATTTTAACACAGAAAATTTTAGCATTAATTTTAATCAAACTGTTTTCTTTTCTTTTCTAACTCACAGGGTTTTGAATAACTTTTTCTTTGATTTTTTTTTTTTTCAGGGCTCCACCGAGCACATCGAACACCACGCGGTACCACCTTCTTCCACTACAGGTCTGCTCTCTCCACCATCCTAGACTTGACTCCCTAAAATCGCCTTCGCCTCCGTCGGACCCACCGAGTCCACCGTTGGCGATCCCGGCAAAGAATATCGAATTCAACAAGAACCCAATGGGAAATCGAGTCAGCTATTCTTAAGGAAGTCATTCAGAAATAAATCTTAACATCACTCAATGAAGGAATATATTCGATTCATTCCTTGTTACTGATTAAGACGCTAGGAGGAAGGAATACACTTGTGAACCGCGTGCGCATCTGTGAAGGGAGTTTCACGATTTCTCTTTTATAACCGGTTTTTGTCTCATCTCCCCCTTGCCTGTGCATTTTTCATATGATGCGCCCTGAAAAGCTCTGACGGTTACGTAATTCTCTTCCAGTTGTTCTAGCGGCGCACTAGAGTGAGTTTTTTTTAAGTGTTTTTGAAGTGAGTTTTATATTGTGTGTAATTTATGTTTCATATGTTAAATTTAGAAATTTTATTTTTATTGTATTGAATAAATGATATAATAAAAATTAAAACAATTACTTAAAAGTTTTGAACTTTTCATTTATTATTCCTATATTCCTATGTGATTTTTCAAAGCTATCATCGTTTTCAGCAATTAAGAAGATGTCAACCTGAGTGAAAAACGAAGATGTAAAAAGTATAACCACCTTCAAAAACTCCAAAATATTAATATTAATATTTTGGAGTTTTTGAAGGTGGTTATACTTTTTACATCTTCGTTTTTCACTCAGGTTGACATCTTCTTAATTGCTGAAAACGGAGTTCAAGGGAAGCGATATCAAAAAGCCTTTATTGCTTCCTTTTGGACTGAATATGATGCCTTCTGAATTGCTTCTAGGTAGTACGAAGAGGAAGGGAATATAAAAGCTTTTGTTCTCCTTCGTTCCGCGGACATGCCTATGTTAAAAAGATATCGAAGAGGATACGGAGGGTGATGCATTCTCTGCTTCCAGAGAAAGCTTCGGTACGCATGGTTGGATGCTTCCATTTCCCATTGGGAAGGGACACTCTCAATACGCTCTCAAAGTCCCAACTCATATGCAAGCTCCCGCAAATACACCCAGCAAAATTTCCCATTAGATAAAGCAGCTCAGGGCTACCACCTCTGTAAATACCTATAAGAAATGTAGAGAGAGAAATAGTCACTAAAAAGTTCTCACAGATAGCTTTTACAGCGTAAGCTATAAACTGAAGCTTTTTTTATGAACGCTTTTTTAAAGGCGGTCCCGAGCCGGGTTTACCTCTCCTCGCAATGTTAAGTTATAGGGAAATGCCGAATCGGAGAAGGGAGAAGAGGCAGGCAGCACACACCGAGCATGAATACGGACGAGATTGTTTATATTTTTTCATCGTGCGTTTTTAAATGCGGTCCCGAGCGGAATTTCTTTTGTGTGCTGCTCGCTTACGAAAAGTACCGGGTGGGCTTGATTTGTTTGGGAATGTGAAGAAGCTTAAAAGTTTTTGAGTAAAAAAGTGCTTTCTTAGAAGCAATTAATTAAATTAAATTAAATGTGCTTTAGATAAATGATGGGTAAGCATAATATAATTTGTTTGGTGTGTTGCTGTGGGAAAGGCAGCGTGTAATGTGTTCATAGAAAAGTTTTGTGGTAAAAGATTTTTGTGAGGTGCACCCTGCAGGAGTGTTCCACTTTTCGCCCTCAATTTTTGTCTTTCTCTCACTTATGCTTTCTTTATTACTAACTATTTCTAGCATAAATTCCCATTTCATTCCTGTAACGGTACCAAGGTCGAAAATTTTTAAAAAATAACCGCTCGAGTGTCCCCTCTTGTTATAGATACTCTTTGATCCCGGTGCCACCCACTCACACAGCTGCGCCGTCGGCCAATCCTGCGCTTGCAGCAGCTGTGTGAGCCAGCGGCAACGGGGCCGTGCTTCGCTGCTCGCGGTGCAAGGGACTCGACCGGCGGCATCTAGGCGCATATCGAATGCCCGGCGGCCGAAGCTGAGAATCATTCCGGCGAAATTTCCAAATTTCGGCCGCCGTGCACCCAGATGAGCCTGATGCCGCCGCCCGGGCCCGCCGCTCAGCGGTAATTTGAGCTCGGGCATCGTAAATTTCTGGAGGGCCCCCGAACCGAGAAAAATCACTGCCATGGGCGGCGGTAAAATATTTTGTATGCGTTTTTTTTTCCATTTTGCCGGTGAAGTTCCCCGACCACAACAAAGAACATAAAACAATTTTTTTTGATGACTTTTTATTCTTCATATCGGCCGTAGACGGTGCATTCCAAAAGTGACGTTTTAAATATTGCGACACTTTTTGAGCTTCCTATAAAAAATTAGTTCAAAATTCAAAATAGATTATGTTCGTTAGACATTATCCTAGGGCAGGGGTCGGCAACCTGCGGCTCGCGAGCCGCATGCGGCTCAGTAGAACAATACTTGTGGCTCTTGAGTAGTACAACATTACTGAAAAATTAGCTGCAATAGTGCCATTGTCAAATGTTAAGAGTACGCAACAACAAAATACGCGGCAAATCGTATGCATGTAAACCTAGCTTTAGCTAACCTTGCTCCCCACTCCGACCGACGCGACACTCGGAACCACGCTTGTCTTGAACATATCAAGATATTCTTACTTCATAAAGGATATAAGGTATATCCTGAGTTAAGTAATGGTGAGTTGCTGCAAACTTTTTATTTTTCCGTTGATATAACATCACATTTAAACAACTTGAATAGAAAATTTGTTTGCGTTTTTTTTTGTGTGAAATTTTCTCATATGAATATGCATCTCAAGATTATTGTGTTAAAATTTGAAGTCGATTTTAGCAAAACTTATGTAGATATGCAGTTGTAAGTCTCCGCCGCTCCGATTCGGCTTCGAGCTATTCCTGTGCCTTATAAGTTCAGTGTTTAGACTTTAAACGCGTTTTTCTCCCACTTAGCATGTTCAAAGTCGGTGGACAATGTAACTCAAAATCTACTTGACCGATCCTCTTCAAATTTGACACACTCTTTAAGTACATAAAATATGAGGTAGTGATGGTGATCATTTATTTGCGTGCATTATAATTAGTTTTACTATGAAAAATAGGCTGATTTTTACCGGTTTTTTTTCTTTAAATTCGTTTTTTTACTTCAAAATTATGCCAAAAATCGTCCAAAAAAAAAAAAAATCTCGACGTCATTACCTCGAAAAACTTATAAACTAACCGATTGGTTCTGTTACTACGTAAAATAAGATGTTTTTGTTTCACAGTAAATAACCGTTATATTGTTTTTTCTAATATTGCATATACTTATTTGGCTCTTTAAAAAAAATAATATGCCACATCAGGGAATAAATGGCTGTTAACTCCAGAAAGGTTGCCGACCCCTGTCCTAGGGGATATACCTAAAAAATTATTTAAAAAAATTTTGTTTCGTCACTTTATTCAAGATTTAAAAAAAGTATTGAAAAATCAACCTTTTTTTGGGGTTAACTACCGCTGTGTAAAGAGTGGATTTGCTTATATATATAAGTTCTTAGAGGTATATCCCCTAATATTTTGTATAAAAAATAGAATGCTTTTTAATTTTTTCAAATCGGATGATTGGAGCCTGAGAAATCTGTCGCACTAGTTCAGAACACGTAGTTTCGAAAAAACGCGACTACAATTTTTATATGATAATTTTAAGGTACGATAAGCGTAAGGTACTGCTACAATTTTTTTTCGATTTAGAAAGGTAATGTCCCCTTAAGTCCTTTATATTTGTACCTTCATTGTGAAGGCGCTTAAATTATGTTCTATCTGCCGCAATGCAATGTTCGATTAAAAACTTTCCCGCTGGTTTTTTTTTTTTAATGATTTATTTGCAACAGTTGCTTTTTGCTTTCATTTTAACTTTAGATTTATTTAGTGCAGTCCGATTTGTAGAAATCCAGTTGATCACCGAAAATTCAGTTACACACGGATGAATAATCTAGTCATGTTATCAGATGCAATGTCCGGAGCAGGTGTGTAGAGAGAGAATTCAACTTCTGGTTTTACTTGTATCCAAATAAAAAATTCCATGAAATTTTACAACCTTTGCGAAGTGCATAAAATGGTATATGTTTGTAAATAGTAGATTCTTTTTCTACCAAACGAATAATTAAACTTTAAAATTCAATTATGTTTGCAGGTTTGTGCAAAGGGCCTCAAAGAATTTAGCAGCTTCAAATTAATTAGAATATTTCTCGGAATGGTTTGATTACCCTTGAATGAATTATAACCAGGAAAAAAGCTTTCTCCAGTGGCGACACTTACGATATTTTCATTGCAAAAAATTTCGTTATTGTCGTAAAACGTGCGAAAGTTTCCTCTACTTTTTTTATTTTCAAGCTTTAAATTATAATTTAATTATCAAGGCACGAGCAGAACATTTCGTTTGCATTGTAGATTTCCGACACTGCAGTTAGTAACCTCCGCTAATTTCATTTTGAAAAGTTGTCCGTCAACCACTTAGGGAAACTTCAACAGACTTGAGGAACTCCGAGAGTGAAACTTTTTAGGTACTCAAACGAGGGTATTCAGCTGAAGCGGGCTCTGTAAACTTCTGGGAAGTTTTGTTGGTTTAATTGGTTTTAATCCTTGTGCAAACTTTCGTTGTAATTTTCTGAATCTTGAGTGTCATATCGACAGTTAAAGCATGATTTTGATTTCAATATACAACAATACCACTTTTGTTGAGCTAATTGTTGCTTAAAATCCAATATGAAATTTTCGATCAAATTTTCTATGCTATTTTCTTTATTAAAAAAATATTTCGTTTCGAGAAAAATGCACTTAAATGATCTTGTAGCGTTTCAAAATACATGCGACGCTATTTACTACAAATGAGTGAACATTACTGTTACAAAAGTTGCCTTAACATTAACCCATTAATGCGCAAAACGAGGATTTTGTGCACGCAAGTTCAATTGTACGATTCGAATAGCAAATTGGGGTGAATTTCCTCCAAATTCGTGAATAAGGGGTTTTTGGGGGTGCTCTTTCAGAATCTGGCATTTGTTTTGCATAAAAGCTTCAAAAACCCTATTATTTTTTGGGTTTTTTCAAAAAAGTGCCAACTTTTTTTGGTCATTTTTCGTCTCAAAGTCGATTATCTTGTCGTTGCTGCTATTGAATGGTCATATAACTACCAGCAATCGCGGTTTGAATATCTACACTTTCTAAACCCATGGTTTTGAATTTTTTTTTTTCGCTTTGGTTTTTGCAAAATGGCCATTTTGTACAGCAATGTAATGAAAACTTCGCGATTTTTTTACACGAAAAGGATCAACTTTGTAAAAAAAACTTATATGACAAAAAGTGTTTATAATTAGCCAAATGTAAATGTAAATTTTTTCAGAATTTTTTTGACTATTTTTGGTTTTTTGGATTTGGCCAATTTTTGAAAAATCTAAAAATGTCCCGAAAAATTCTAAAAAATTCACACGTATTCTTTAGCTAATTATAAGCACTTTTTGTCATATAAAATTTATTTGTATAATTGATCCTTTTTGAGTAAAAATATCACCAAATTTTTTTATGATGAAATTTGGTGATATTTCAGAATTTTTCGGGACATTTTTGGATTTTTCAAAAATTGGCCAAATCCAAAAATTCAAAAATAGTCCGAAAAATTCTGAAAAAATTTACATGTTTTCCCTGACTAATTATAAGTACTTTTTGTCATATCAATTTTTTTTGTAAAGTTGATCGTTTTCGTGTAAAAAAATCGCGAAGTTTTTTATTACATTGATGTACAAAATGGCCATTTTGCAAAAACCAAAGCGAAAAAAAAAATTCAAAACCATGGGTTTAGAAAGTGTAGATATTCAGACCGCGACTGCTGGTAGTTATATTATATGACCATTCAATAGCAGCAACGACAAGATAATCGACTTTGAGACGAAAAATGACCAAAAAAAGTTGGCAATTTTTTGAAAAAACCCAAAAAATAATAGGGTTTTTGAAGTTTTTATGCAAAACAAATGCCAGATTCTGAAAGAGCACCCCCAAAAACCCCTTATTCACGAATTTGGAGGAAATTCGCCCCAATTTGCTATTCGAATCGTACAATTGAACTTGCGTGCACAAAATCCTCGTTTTGCGCATTAATGGGTTAAGAGGCTATTACTCTCCTCTATATACGTATGATTTAAACACTAATCTCATAGAAAAATTTACTCTAAATAAACATGTCGTTTCAAAGGTTTTTTTACATTCATTATACACTTGGGAAAAAAAAAATCGACTCACACTATAAGCGTGCATTCCGATGCATCTCACTTATAATTATTTAGAACTAATAGAATAACTTTATGCAAAATGCATTTTAAACCTAGAACAACCAGCTTTCAATGGCACTAAAACCGATTGCATGAAATGAATTTTTCATTAAGATATTAAATGTAGAAATAAAAGAGTCAAAAATATAGGAAAATCAGACAAAAAATTTTAATAAAAAAAAATAAAAAATTTATAAGAAATGTTATTAAAAAAAATACAAAATGGATGTCAATATTTTTTATTGCCTCCCCTTGTACTGACGACGGGTTGTAAGCGATTATGCATTGACCGAATAAGTTTTTCTTTTCTAAATCATGTGGTATAGTTTCGCATTCTTTCAGTTGAGACCCTCCTCTTCAGCTCAGTGTTCTATAGGATTTTGGTCCGAGCTACGAGCTGGCCAATTCAATACTTGTATGCCGACTTCCTGCAAGTATTGTTGAACGATAGCCGCCTCGTGTGGTATAGCGTTATTGTGCATCAATTTGAAGGTTTCGCCAACAAAAACTGCATAAGGGACCACGTGTCCTTCTAAACTGTCCTCAACGTATCGTACAGCCGGTAAACCTCTACTTCCTCTTTCAATGAAAACCAAATCAGTTAGTGCCGATTTCTAAGAGATGCTATTACAATGAAACGTTCCTCCCTCTCCGATGTGCAGCGCTGCCTACTGGATCCAGGTGTTCGACGAAACCGCAGATTGACTGAGGTGAAGCTGACTAGCGATACTACGCTGACTATGACTCTGTCTGGATACGATCCTGGATCCTTTGGTTTGTCTGTTTAGAGCCAGTTATATTTGGGGATACATACCACGCTCATGGAGGAGGGTGGTGGTTGTATTTATTCCAAAACAGGGCAATAGGCCCCTTGAGCTGCCCAAGTCTTATAGACCAATCAGCTTAACATCTTTCCTGCTGAAAACAATGGAAAGATTGTTGGACCTTCACATAAGGTGCAAACTGGAGCAATCAACACCGCTCCACAGATCACAGTTTGCTTACACTAAAGGTAAATCAACAGAGGTTGCTTTACATAATTTAGTTAGTAGGGTCGAGAAATCCCTTCAGGCCAAGGAAATAGCTCTGTGTGCTTTCTTGGATATAGAGGGTGCTTTCGACAACACAGGATATGATTCTATATCCAGGGCTCTTGTGCGCAGGGGTATAGACTCAAATACAATCGCATGGGTAGATGCAATGCTAAGAGAGCGAGAAATCTCATCCATGCTGGGCAACACCTCTGTGTCAATTAGGGCAGTTAGAGGATGCCCACAAGGCGGGGTACTGTCGCCATTGCTTTGGTCTCTAGTTGTGGATGCCCTCCTAGTCAAGCTTTGTGAGCTTGGCTACCACACTGTCCGTTATGCGGATGACCTGGCAATAATCGTTACAGGAAAATTTGACTCAACTGTCACGAGTTTGATGAGGACCGCACTTCGTGTAGTCGCTGACTGGTGTGTCAGTGAGGACCTAACCATCAACCCGTCTAAGGCCGTCCTGGTACCTTTTACGAAAAGGTACCGTCTGAATTTGGATACTATATCCATCCAAGGAACGGTCGTTGAGTATTCCAATGAAGTAAAATACTTAGGTATTTGGCTGGATAAGCGGCTAAATTGGAATACTCAACTAAACTATTCATTAAATAAGGCCACGCGAGCCATGTGGGCCTGTAGAAGACTTTTTGGTAGGACATGGGGTCTCAACCCAAAGATGATCCTGTGGTTATATAATACAATTGTCAAACCAATTGTTGCATATGCCGCCCTTGTATGGTGGCCCAAAGTTCAGCAGCAGATGGCAATTGCTAAGTGCAACAAGCTACAACGGCTTGCTTGCCTCTCCATAACAGGAGCCATGAGGACTTGTCCAACACTCGCCATGGAGGCGATAGTAGGACTCGAACCTCTGCACTTTTTCATTTTGAAATCAGCCGCAATTAGTGCTCTGAGAGTGCAAATCACATCCAAAACGCAAATTGCTGACAATGGTCACATGAGCATCCTGCAGCGCATCCCTGACTTAAGGATCTGTTATATAACAGACTACATGACCAGGGAACTGAGCTTCGGGAGGAGATTCAGGATTCTCATCCCTGAACGTGCAGACTGGAATGGCGACGGCCTCAGTCTGGACCCCAGAACTCTCCGTTGGTTCACAGATGACTCAAAAACGGAACATGGTGTTGGTGCTGGTGTCTATGGACCCAACACCAAGGTCTCGATAGCAATGGGAAAATGGCCCAGCGTTTTCCAGGCTGAAATCCATGCAATTGAAGCCTGCGCCCTTCTCAATATTAACAAGAGACTTAAAGGTGCCAATATCACTATCTTTTCCGATAGCCAAGCGGCCCTCAAGGCACTCTCGTCATGGCGCTTCTCGTCTAGACTTGTTAAAGAATGCTTTGATACCCTTCAACACTTAGCAACTTCCAACAGGGTTACCCTCTGTTGGGTACCGGGACACTCCGGCGTTGAGGGAAATGAGGTTGCTGATGAACTTGCCAGGGAAGGTTCATCTTCTCGACTCAAGGGCCCTGAGCCCTTCTGCAGCATTGGCTGGTCTTCGTCCAAAGCTGTGATAGAAGAATGGGTCAGGAATCTACAGTGCATACACTGGGATAACTTCCCTGGGATCCGGCAAGCTAAAGAGCTCGTCAGACCCTATACCTACACTGAAATCAACGTTTTGAGTAAAGCGGATCTCAGACTGTTGGTAGGTTACCTAACTGGCCACCATGGGCTAAGATACCACCTAAATAAAATAGGTCTGTCAAATGAGACGGAGTGTCGTCTGTGTCTTGAAGACGACGAAACTACATCACACATTTTGTGTGCTTGTCCGGCTTTAGCACGGTTAAGAAGAGGGATCTTCGGTCAAGAGTTCCTGGACTCGGCTGAAGCTCGTTCATCTTCTGTAAAAGACCTTCTGGCGTTCCTTAGGGTAGCAGATCGTCTTTTACTGTAAAGGGGATTCGGCACAAAAGACCGCCTGGTCGCAGTGCCCACCATGTGGGTCACTCCTAACAATAATAATAATAATAATAATAATGACTCTGTTCCAACAGGACTACTACTTGGGCTGCTTTTCCGGAGTTGTATCCATGTTCACTATATGTTTTTCCAATAAAACTTGCCTTGAACTGTGTCTGATAACTATTGTAAAATGATTGATAAGGAAAATACGGTTTCAGTCCTTTATATTGCTTAGGAACCAAACATTTCGTATCTGAGATAATAAGTGTAAAACTAGGATTCCAAGCACCAAACCAATTCCCCGTAAATAGGTTAAAAAAACTTTGAATAATGCGCTAATCAAACCAAAGTTACAGTGTGAGTCGATTTTTTTTTGCCCCCAAGGTATTTTATGCGGATAAACCTGAGAAATGTGAGGTCCTCAATAAATTTTGAAAAATATACGTTCATTTTCTTAAATTTGAAAATTCCTCGCAGTTAAGAAATTAGAAACAAAGTACTTGTCACTTACAACATAATAATTTTATGATTATTTTAAACAAATTTCATTTGTACGTTTCATTACGATTTTAGGCGCAGATAAATCTTGGTGGTAAAAGTTTAGGGTTTGAATATATTTTACTACGGAAGGGAAGGGACGAAATTAATATCTGCTGGAAAATTCGCATTAACAAAACACAAAAGGCGTTAATCCAATAAAAACTTCCCTCTGGTGGTGCGCTAATTCAAATGTAGTACAATCTCCTAGTTCATAACTCTGTATATGAGACAACGCTTCGACATCAGTTATTACAAATATTTCATAGAATTGACCAGACATTGTAGAATTATGTGAGGCAATTCCTTTTTGATGTTCTTCAACTAATTTTTTTTAATTCCTTCGAAGTAACTTAACTTTCTTCCAGTATTTATCGTATTTGTCTTAACAATTTAAGTCAGACCAAGAAATATTTCCGAAAATTTCTTTTTACAAAAAATAAGATTCCGTAAAACAATTACAGGTGCCATTTAAAAACAATTAACTTTGACAAGTCCATTCAAAATCAATCCACGGTCAAGTAAGTTCTGTCCAGAAGAAGAATTAATTTAGCATAAGCTCAAATATTTTGAAAAAAAAATTATTATTTTTATTTCCTTCTTCTTATTAAGAAACAATCGCTGTGTTTATCAACTGCCTGCAATTTTACTTTGTAAATTGTATCTTCAAACTGAGGTAATTTAGTAACATAAGAATATTCTCAAAAATTTGCTCACACTTTTTTAAAACTGTACAACTTTAGAGAAGACTATTGAAAATTAACACAAGTGCTTTCATTTCAAGCGTATTATCTTAAATCGGCAGAATTAACCTAGATGAAATGTGTGTATTACTTTATGTCAATAATAAAAGTATGTTGGTTCGAAAGGATAAACTGCGGAAAGCTATTATTGATAAGATTATTTAGGATATTAACCTAGAAAATTAAAAAGAGAAATTTATACAGTGGCAATAAATTTAAAATACTTTGAGCTTACACTTTTGTTCAAAAATCATTTTCAAATATTCAAAAGTAATCTAACTATTTATCTTTCAATCTTCTGCAGAGCTTTTGTAAACTATTTCATCTGGAAAATTTATTTTTTATAGATATTCAGTACAGAAAAATGAACATTCAACTGACAGCAGAGAACTTCATTATCCTTTCATCTACAGATTGTATCCACGTCGTAGCAGAAGTTATTAGAAGACAAAAGGTATTACGCTATCGCACTCTATACTCGTGTTGAATGGGGGACCTAAACTCGGTTGAAATAATTTCATAATTTCGTATGTGGTCTGAGCCTGAGTTCAATTATTTGATCTGCTCCTCCATCGTGATAAGAGTATTAAACATATGTTCCAGCGAGTAAATAAGGCAAGAGTTCAACTGTCGGAGCACAGGGACAGAAAATCGATCGGGGGGACTCGACATCTGGCTACATATTTTCCCTTTAATATCCCAATTTAATCTCATTTATTGCAGGACAAAATACTTTAGAAAGTCTTGGCGCCTGCTGCCAGCGGAGATACGAAGATAAGACTGGAAGTGTTCCTAATGTGTTATCCTTCGCCCGCAAAGTGTGGCAATGAACTTTTATTCGGGCGAAGGCGTTTTTAACTCGCGCAGTATAGCTCTTTCCGACTAAAAGGCGTCTCGGTCAACATAAATTGTTTCGATATATTATACGTGTGGGCCGCCTTAAACGTGTGGCACCTAATGGGTAATAAAAGGTAAGACACTGCGGTACCTTTTCGAGATGTTGTAGCAAAAACCATCACTTTTATTACACGGAAGACTAATTAAATTATACTTACCGTGCATATTAATACAGATCCTGGGATAAGGGTAATAAAATCAGCATCCTAATAGAGCGATAAATTAGTCTAATAGATTCCCGAAACTACATAAAATCACCGAACCGTCCTCGGATATTTTAAAGACGGACGATAATTGGGTCTGCTCAGTTAACGGAGTGGAGCTATTCCACCAGGTAGTAATGTGATCTGCCCTATTATACATTGATGATAACCCGTCCGAAGGAGCAACTGCACCATCAATTATGCATTCTGATGAACCATGAATTGTTGCCCTTTGCCCGGAAGTCCGATCACACCAGCCCATTTCTGGAGCATATTCGGGATGCAATGAAATATTTATCTTGAAGGATGTAAACCCAAGTATGGGAATTTGAAAGTTGTGACCGAACCGGACAACACAAAGAATAGATTTGAGCACCTCCAATTACCGACTTCCAGTAAATTTTCAGATTTTGTGCCAAAGCTTATGGTTATTTTATGTATTATTATTATATTGCCTTGTCAGAACTGAAGAGAAACTGTATTATTATAGTATAATGCCTACACAGACCGCCATAAGCTTAATTTTCTCTTGTTTTAAGCTTATAATTTAGACATCAAAACCCACTTAATACAAAAATTTTAAAATACATAAATTTTATCAAAACTGTCAAACGGTAAACATTGTCGAGCACTTACTCCATTCTTACTAAAAGTAAAAGAGACCCCACACAGAACCAATGGAGAAAAAACTTTCGGTTGATTGCGATATTTATTAGGTAGTCCGAATCAAACTGTCCGATCTTTGATAGTCAATAGATGGCGCTCTGCACTGTACAGAAAGTTGGGTCGTTGTCAAACTACTCGCCTCAGCATCTGCTACTACTTGTCATTGAACAGTTGTCAATATGTCAGCTAGTGCTGATTTACAATTAAAAAACTCGTTTGAGGAGCTCGACCAGTGCACTATTGTAAAATGTGTATTTGCTCAAAGCCAAAATGCAGCCGAAGCATATCGTCAACTGGTCAAAGTTTTAGGTAAGAATACCTTCAATGAACGTACCGTGAGACGTTGGTACCAAAGCTTTAGGGATGGCAACTATGATATCAAAGAGTATCGAGGTGGTGAATGCCATTGAGGTGATAAAACCGAAGAACGCTGACAGGTAATAAAGGCAGCCTTTGCTTATTCTAGAGTCTATGCGCTTACTGTACGTGCACACAGGAATTCTTAAGTCAACTCTACACGAACTCGTTACCGAAAAACTCAAGATGAAGACTGTCAATGCAAAATGGGCCCCACACGAACTTACAGAACAAAAAATGATATTGCGTTTGGAGTATTGAGAAGTCAATTTGCGTGAATATAATAGGCAGAAGAGGCGCTCGGAACACACCGTTACGATCGACGAAACCTGGATGCGTCTGTACCGACCACTAGTAAAAGATCAAGGGAAAGAGTGGCGCAAACCAGGTGAAAAGTCGACGACTGTGGCACGACCGGCTAAATATCCACCTAAACTATTGATGATACTAGCCATGGATATAATAGGTATTTGTTATTATAAAATATTAAATAAAACAAAAACCATCAACCACCAGAGATATCTGACTTTCTTTGACAACTTGATGAAAAACTGGCGTGGCAATCGCAATAATGAAGTGTGGTTACTCGATGATAATGCTCGTCCGCACAGAAATACTTCAATAAGTAAGTGGTTGGAAGAAAATAAAATGCCATCAAAAACATAACTTGTAAAAAAACCAAGTCTCGCAACTCAGTTCTTCTACCGTAAAAAGTTGTGAGATCCATGTAATACCAAGTCGGTTAATTTATTCAGTCCCTACTTAAGGGACCTTCTGTCTTAAGTTATTACGTAATTAGCTAACCTAACAACATCTCATAGTGACCATATCAATATTAAAAATCTTTTATGTTTTAAATAAATAGATTGACTTGGTCATCGCATGAAAACACAATGTATCTCCCAAGTAATACATATTATATTAAATTAGGTTGTGACGACATGTCCCATTCTTGCTTACCTATGAACATAATGCGTTGACCATTTTACAAGTTACCTTTGAAGAACATAATCCGTTGACCATTTTACAAGTTAACTTTGAACATAATTATATCTAGGTACCCATCTACACCTATTATTCCATTATATTATATTATACATATACAGGTACTCTGATTCAGTCACTGCAAATGTATTTTTTTTTTTTTTTTTTTTTTTCGAAATTGCAAAATATTTTAGTTTTTCCTTGATTTATACACTAAACATTAATTGTATTCTAAATTTGAAGCTTCTATGTCTGCTAGAAATGCCTTAGAGTTTTGATGATCGGTCAGTCAGTGAGTAACAAAATTAAGAAACTTTGACTAGTTATAATTCTTAAACTACTGGTTCAAATTGAATGAAATTTGAAATATACCGTGTTTATACAATACCTGCTTGGTTACAGAAAACTTAGGCTTCTAGTTTTATCCACAACGAAGTTATAGGGGGTCCAAAATGCCCTGAACTGTTTCGAGAAAAGGATGGTACGGCCGTGACGCTTTTTTGCTCGACTTGGCGGATTAATCGTTGGTACCAACCATTCTACTCTCCTGACCTTAGTCCGTGTGACTATGGCTGCTTCCATCCTCTGAAGAGAGAAATTGGTGGCGTGGAGTATACATACAGGCATCAACTCACTTAAAGAAGCCTTGGATAAAGAAATAAAAACTGGAAACTCAAGTGGCAAGTATCGGGCAGTTGAGAAACTACCCGAGCGCTGGAAGCGGTGCATAGAGCTTAGAGGCGGTTTTCTGTAAATCATATTAGGTTGTTCGGGTCAAATCCGGCCACAAAATTAAAATTTTTGTATATAGTTTTTTAGACGGCTCTGTTGCTGATTATATGCACATAAATTCACTTTTGCATACTCCACTCGCACATTTTTTGGATCTTTATCACGTTGACTAGTCTTCGGTGGACTTCAGGATACATAAACTTGATATTTGACGCTGTAAAGGAACATCGATAGAGTTACGAACTGCTAAATTTGTATTATATATGTATATATATAGTGATCGCAGTGAAGGAGGAAAAACAACTGAGTGCTCCTCTACTTAGTGCCAAAATAAGATTACGCAATAATAATTAAATATTGATCAATGAATTTTCAAAACCGGGCGGGTTTGATCCGAACGACGTAATATTAAAAAGTCATGAATTTAACCTTTGTTGTTTTACTATTAATTGAAATTTAATACCGGACAGTTTAAGTCGGACAACCTAATATCCACAGAATCGATAGTTCATGACGTATTGATTAAAAGTTTCCATGGGACTCAAGTCCGGAAACTCGATTTATAATTTCATTTCAAGTTCAAACCGAGAAGAAATTGTTATAAAAATCTGAAAAAAGTGTGTAATATTTTTGGGGTCGCTGAATACGAATCCCATATTCGTATAACCCTACAAGTTCACGTAGTGCATAAGTTTCATTCCGTCTAGGGTTATAACTCTTTCGCGTACATCTAGGTTAATTTTATTTAAATGCTTCTCTATAGATTGTTGTTGGTTCCTTATGTGTTAGGAATTTGGTCCGAAATTTCTTTGTTTATCGAGTTCTGCCTTTTGTTTTCTTCGATTAGTCTTTTGTTAGACGTGAAAAGTTGATCTAGTTTTTCTTTTATATGTTCTTCGTCAGAATGGTCCATAGTTCCGGCTATGTATTTCAGTCGAATACTTTTTTTATCTTTGCTTCTAAGAGAATAAGACTACATGGGGCCTATTAGTTCTGATTTGGGTTTAAGTCCTATACAATTTTCCTTAATATAGTATTTTGTTATTTCAATTTCGGTGATGTTTATTACACGTAATATTTTACTATAGGTTTTTATTATTTTAACTTTCACGACATTGAAAAAAGTCCAACAGTGTTAAATTGCATGACTTGGGCAACCAATTCTGATCACCAAAACGGGAAATTTCACGACCAGGCAATAATCCATGCAGTAATTGGAATTGTTTTTCGTATGTGCCAGCAAAGCCATGGAGGCCATTTACCCGACATTCTATTCAATACATAACCCTATACTGTATACTTTTTGAATCAATAAAAAATTTACAATTTTGAATTGTAAACTTGTGTTTTCTGTCAAAATTACTTCTTGCGTGAATATTGGGACACCCTATATATTCCTAATCTAGTCATATGACTCACGACACTTTAAAATCTACTTTTCATATTTTTCAGTGTCTTTAACAGGGAATTTGAAAAATCTTGCTTTCGTAGCTGAAGCGCTACTACAGACAAATGCAGCATTATCGCCAATTCGAGGGCATTACCGCAAATATGTGTTTAAAAAAATCAAAAACTATTCAATTCAAGTACAATTGACGTGATGGAGCCTAACCGACCCGCTCATCGTAATCAGCGACCCCAAAAACCCTAGGATACCATCTTCGATTCCCGTGTACAAGCCTAGATAAAATGTTGACCTGTGTTATCTTTGGTTTAACATTGCCAAATATGGGTCCTTATTGGATGATCATTACTTTATGTGAATAAAGATGATTTATAAGTCCATCTCATTTTTTACTGTTAATTCCTTCCTGTTGCAAATACTTTTCAAATTGTATTTCGTTTGTATTTAATCTGCGATTAATTCAAATAAGCATTTTATTTCAAAAAGTTATTTCAATTTTAACAAAATAAAATTTTATTTGAAATAATTATTTCTTATTTTATTTCAAATAAAAAGTGCCCAGGCCTGGTATATGGTGATGTAGTCCGAGAATCGCCGCGAAATAACATCGCTTCTTATGGCAGTAGCGAATCTGCTAAACTACCGCTTTTACAAAAAAGTGATGTTCTACCGGTTGTAACTGGGGAGGAATACCATACCGTTCTTATGGTACCAAAAACATTATAGGAGCAAGAACCAAATATCAAAGATATTTGCGTTCAAAAGTTACTCTTACTGCCCATCGAACAAATTACCACGGATGCCGTGCTGTCAAGTCGACCTGCCGCTGCTATTTTGTTCGGGGAAATGGTTTGAGTTGCTTTTAATTATAAAAAACTCGAATATTTTGTTCGTGTCAACATTTTTCAGATCACTGGAAAGGCATTCCTCCATAGTTATAGTTAGTAGAACATCATTTTCGTGTAAAATTTATTGTTTAGCAGTTCAGGCGAGTAGAACGGCATATTTGAGATCTTCCGCCATAAGAAGTAATGTTATTTCGCAAATGGCAGCGATTCTCGGACTACATCACCATGTATGCATTTTCTAGTTCACGGCTTGCGTTTATATGTATTTATAAATTTCGTTAAAATCTACCGAGCGGTTTTTGAGCTAGAGTGGCCACCAGTTCAAAAAACATAGTTTTGAGAAAAACGCATTTGAAGTTTTACACTCAATTTACGGAAAGTAATACGTATTATTTAATTACTTACACCGAGTCATCTATTCCTGGGCCATATAATAGGTCTTCAGCCGTTGTAGCAGCTTCCAAAATATCTATTTGATGTTGTCTATCTAGCATTCTACCTTCTCGAGTGTTGTCGTTAGCGCGCATATCTGCCACTTTCACACGTGCAGTATCGTTTTTTTTGTTCCAGAGCGCCCGAGAACCCTTTGTTAATTATCGAATAACTCGAAAAGTATTTGTCGGATTTACTTAAAATTTTCAGAGAATATTTCTAAGATATTATACTTTAAGAAAATGCAAAAAAAAAAAAAATCGAGCAATGCCTAGTATAAGGGTCATCCCTAGCAAAAAAAAAAAAAAAAAAAAAAAATTATAATAATAAATCCTATGTAAATAAAATTTTCTTATTTTCAATCGCTTCACTTTGAATGATTTATAGTTATCATACTTCATGTCTTCGAAAAGGAAATGTGTGCATTTCTTCAACATTGTAAGTTATTTAGAAAATTTGTTTCAATTTTTAATGTCGTAAAAGTCATAAATCCAAGAAAATTATGCCGCAACCGAATTAAGTTTTGCTGGGAATGTTTTGGACAGAAGATATGTTGTGAATTTTCTTGATTGTAGTTAATGTAATACTGAGAAATATCAAGTGACACAAAATGAATGTAGATATTCGTTGACAAAAATTTAGTATCCTAGAATATACAACCATTTGCTAAGTACAAACTTCTGTTCGGAAAATTATTACTGCTATTGTCATTTCAATCTGTTTCACAGATTTCTGAAAATCAGTGGAAGGAGAAGTTAGTTTGAGAGCGTCTTGCTAACCGCAACAACCGCAAATTTACTTACAAAGTTATTAGAAAAAGTTTTGCGGATTTTGTGTGCTGGGAATGTCAGGCCAAGCTGAAAACAAAACTGAAATGGATCAGATTATGACAGTAGACCAATAGAAGTTTGCCAACTGGTAATAATGTTATTTGCCGATTACTGATGTCACCAGTGAGAAATCTAAAAGTTCCAACGTTGCGTTGATTCGTCGAGAGCCTGCGTTGCACTAGTCGGAAACTTTGTTCCTCCATCGAGCCGACTGGGGGAGAACAGAAACTTATTATAAACTCATTTTACCAAAATTATAAAGCTTTTTCTGCAGCAAAGTTATCTTATTCAGTCATCCGTAGTAAAACGGCAAAACTTCTCGATATTTGGGAAATAAGACAAATTAAGATTGTGTAATCAGGCAAAATAAGCTATTAATAACAGTAATGGGAAAGTTTAAAGGTGTGCGCTAAAATCAAACTTAAGGGAAGCACCCCGATGTATGTAGGTTAAAACTCCCAACGCAAAGCTTATCTTATTTTGACACTCTGTAATTGGAATTTGCATATGCACAATTTCAACGATAACGGATATTAACCCATTAATGCCCAAAACTAGGATTTTGTGCACGCAAGTTCAATTGCACGATTCGAATAGCAAATTGGGGCGAATTTCTTCCAAATTCGTATATAAGGGGTTTTTGGGAGTGCTCTTCCAAGAATCTGGCATTTGTTTTGCATAGAAACTTCAAAAACCCTATTATTTTTTGGTTTTTTTAAAAAAGTGCCGATTTTTTTTGGGCATTTTTCGTCTCAAAGTCGATTATGTTGTCGTTGCTGCTATTGAATGATCATATAACCACCAGAAATCGCGGTCCGAATGTCTACACTTTCTCAAAACATAGTTTTGAATTTTTTTTTTTGCTATGGTTTATGCAAAATGGCCATTTTGTACAGCAATGTAATAAAAACTTTCGCTATTTTTTTACACGAAAAGGATCAACTTTACAAAAAAAATTTATATGACAAAAAGTGCTTATAATTAGCCAAGGAAAACATGTATTTATTATTATGTATTATGTATTATTTTTCAGAACTTTTTGGACTATTTTTGGTTTTTTGGATTTGGCCAATTTTTGAAAAATCGGCGCTTTTTTGAAAAAACCCAACAAATGATAGGATTTTTGGAGCTTTTATGCAAAACAAATGCCAGATTCTAAAAGAGCACCCCCAAAAATCCCTTATATACGAATTTGGAGGGAATTCGCCCCAATTTTCTATTCGAATCGTACAATTGAACTTGCATGTACAGAATCCTCGTTTTTAATGGGTTAATAGGGTCTGGTGCAAGAAGGCACAGCAGTCGCCTCCTGGGTACAGAACGAATCTTATCGCTGGCATCAATATTATTTAATAAAAAAATAAAAAATTAAATTTTACGTTTTTTTCAATATTTCGGAAGTATAGACTTTCGAGAATATACTGTCAAATTTTTGTAAGGATATTGACAGTATTTCAAGTTCTACAGCTTTATAAGCAGGTAGCGAACGGTCGGCTTGTCCCCATACTTAAGGGGGCAGTACACTTCTTTTTTGCATTTTTTAAAAGTGTTTTTTTTTTATAGAAAAATTTATTGAATCATTTGAAAATTTTACATATTAAAATATATGTATCAAAGAAAACAAAAATAATTTTTTCGAAATTTCTGGCGTTTGTACGGCAGTAATATGGCTGCCTAAAAAAACCCACTTTCAAATTGGTTGGTACGAAATCTCAGCTCTGGACCGTCTGAAACAAAAAATTCAAAGCACATGTTAAACTATAAGTCAGCTGCTATCGTGTGAACCACGATGAAGTATTTTGGCAAGAAAACAACCAAATGGCGGAATTTTTAATTTTTTAACGTTAATTTTTATTTATTTTTTTTTTATTAAAATACTTATAAAAAAAGGGTTCAATATTAACCTATATTAATAATAATGGTTCACACCATGTGCAAACATATATGGAATAAGTCCGCAATATTTGAGCCTAATCGGACCAGTAGTTTTTTTCAAAAAACTGCCAACCTGGTCAAAAAACGTAGTTTCGAGAAAAACGCGTTTAAAGTTTTTTTATTCAATTCGCAGAAAATTCTGAAAAAAAGTATCTTACGCTTATTCGGCAATGCCTTTTCAATCGATTTAACATATTGTAAACCACTTTTGGAGGTATATAGTATACAAATTTAATGTTTTTGAAAACATCGATTTTTTCAAATCAGAGAAGTGTACTGCCCCCTTAACAGTCCAAACTCATTTATCTCGAAACTACTTTTTTTCTTGCATGGTGGTGAAGAAAAAACAAAAACTATTGATCCGAATCATCTGAAACTTTGATATGTTATTCAGAACACCAGTGGGTATGGCCGGAACTAGAATCAAAATTTTACTTCAAAAACTTTTTTTTCAGAGTGCGTCATTCTGTGAATTTTAAATTAATTTTTTTTTTGTTCCGGCCATAACTGCACTCATACTGATTAATCATTTTCTTGATTTTTACTTTTTAGGTAAATACAAGAATCAAAATGTACTACACAGGTCCATTTCTTTGAGGGAGTCTTATTTAGCGCCATTTTTAACATAATTACGATTTTTTTTTAAGTAAAAAAAAAAAAAATTGGTCTTGTATGCAGCATGAATAGTATACGTAAAATATATCCAAAAAGTTTCAATATCCTTGTTCATTATTAACAATACATCTCATTTTCGGACGCTAGACCACCCCTTAAAGTTAGGTCGCACAGCCAACAATTAAATTTTTATAAAAGAGAATCAGTTCGTTTTGAACGGGGGGTACATTCAGATCTATGCTAACTGCTAATACTCCGACCGCAAAATTTATTCTGAAGGACCAACATGCTTACGAAGAACGCTTACTTTATCTGGATGCACTTTCTTGGCGAAATTGAATTCGTGTCGTCGGAGCAGCACAGCTTGCAAAAGTGAAGAGAAGCTTCTGTTTTTGTCGAAATAACATTGGAAATATATTGCAAAATGAAGGCGTGGTGGTATGAATACCAATCTAAGTGCTGCTTTCGGGGCTTTGTCTTTTGTTATTGCCAGCTGGTATGAGTTATTTGTTTTCAAAACGCGTGGAATGATAAAAGGTGTCCTAGTGCCACGTTTAGCATTGGTAAGCAACTATTAAAATTTGATAAACGTTATGTATTATATTGTGGGCTAAAAGGACTTGTTGGCTATCGAAAATCTGTAACTTTTTTTGTGTTAAATATACACTCCCCGCAACATGAATAAGACTATGTAGTACGTTTTTATCAAAATTCTCCAAGTTTTACGAAAATTATTTCATCACTATAACGCTAAACGTTTCTTTGTGTACGCTGTGTAGATTATAAGATTTTGTTCTGTAATAGCTTGCATCGTCGCGTTCAGAGACGAGTTCCTGCATGTAGCAGCGCGTCGCAGTAAAATTGATCTGCTACTACGCAGTTGAATAAAGGAGCGTAAGAGAGTGGCATTAAGTGTGCTTATTATACTAAAAAAAAAGAAAGAGACTTAAAAATTTGTTTCATATATAAATATAGGTAAGAAAAAGTGTTTGACTCCAGAAGAACAAAGGAAAATTAAAATTTTGCAAGAAGAAGGTTATTCAAATAGAGCTATTGCAAGAAGAGTTGGACGGTCGCATCAGGCAGTGAGTAAATATCTTATAGAACCTGAAAATAATAGTAGACGTTTTAAAGGACAAAGAAAATTTGCCACAACAGAAAGGGAACTTCGAGCAATATATCAATATTTAGATAATAGCTACGTGATTGATAAAATGTTCTTACTTAACTCACAAAAGTATCATAACCACATTTCGAAAGCTTTAACACGTTGCTATAACAAGTAGATGCCTATAATATATGTGGGCTTATTCATGTTGCGGGGAGTGTATCATAATGAAACTTTGGGAAATAAATCTTCACATTATAACCCCTTAACAGGTCAAAATAAAAATAAGTTCAATTGGTTTAGAGGGTGCCTCAAAATAAATCACACAATTTGAAGTAGTCAATAAATGAATTATTAATATTATTTTAAAAGTTTTAAAAACATTTTCAACTTCAGGCCTTACATACGTCTAGGTCTAGCAGCACAAAAAATGAGCTTAAAGGAACAATTTTTTTAAGTAGGAATAACAATAGAAATTAATAAAAATAAATAGTACACATTGTTTAATGGTATTTAAGCTTTATAAAAAATTTTATTTCACTTTATTTTTACAAAAATTACTATATAAATAATCGCGTGATCCACAAGACTAAGAAAAAAAGTTGCTCCACGGTCGGCATAATATCTCCAACACATGTTGATCGATATGCAAAATTTAAAAAAATTCTTATAAAATAAAGTTGTAGTTATGGTGTGTCGAACCGGAATTTTTAATTTCGAAAAAGGACCCCGTACAAATTGTATGGAAATCGGGTCGCGGTCAAATTCGTTGAAACTTTGCAGAAAGGTAGTTCTCAACCTGCTGATCAAAAGTCTCAATGGGCCCGAAGTCATCCTATGATTAGTTGCGGAGATATAGAAGGGTGAAATGTGAGACATTTGCTGTAGACTCAAGTACGCTTCACGAAGTCTCTAGTCGCTTAACTCGGAAACCAAGGCCCGTAACAGAAATCTTTGAACACAAAAGTTGTGGGTAGTTATCAAGGCCTCTCATTACAACCATAAACATTTTTGGTTGACCTTGACCATGGACCTTAACCCATTAATACGCAAAACGAGAATTTTGTGCACCCAAGTTCAATTGTATGATTCGAATAGAAAATTGGGGCGATTTTCTTCCAAAATCGTACATAGGGGGTTTTGGGGGATGTTCTTTCAGAATCTGACATTTGTTTTGCATTAAAGTTTCTAAAACCCTATTATTTTTTGGGTTTTTTAAAAAAAACTGCTAATTTTTGTTGGTCTTTTTTCTTTTCAAAGTTGATTATCTTGTTGTTGCTACATTTGAATGATCATATAACCATGAGAAATCGCAGTCCGAATGTCTAGATATTCTCAAAACATGGTTTTGAAAGTTCTTTTTTCCTTTAGTTTTTGCAAAATGGTCATTTTTTACAGCAATGTAATAAAAAATTTCGCGATTTTTTTACACTAAAAGGAACAACTTTACAAAGAAATTGTATAGCATAGAAAATAATTTGAATTAGCCAAAGAACACGTGTGAATTTTTTCAGAATTTTTTCGACTATTTTTGGTTTTTTGGATTTGGCCAATTTTTGAAAAATCCAAAAATGTCCCAACAAATTCTGAAAAAACGCACATGTGTTTCTAAGCCAAGCACTTTTTGTCCTATAAAATTTATTCGTTAAATTGATCCTTTTTGAGTAAAACTATTTTTTTAGTTTTTTATGATGTTTTTTGATTTTTTACTGAAAAAGGATCAATTTTACGAATAAATTTTATAGGATAAAAAGTGCTTATAGTTGAGAAAAAAACACATATGAATTTTTTGAGAATTTGTTGGAACATTTTTGGAATTTTCAAAAATTGGCCAAATCCAAAAAAACCAAAAATAGTCGAAAAAATTCTGAAAAAATTATCAAAAAAATCATACGAGTTCTTTGCCTAATTTAAAGTATTTTCTGTTCTATACAATTTTCTTGTAAAGTTGGTCCTTTACGTGTAAAAAAATCGCGAAATATTTAATTACATTGCTGTGCAAAATGGCCATTTTGCAAAAACTTAAGCAAAAAAGAACTTTCAAAACAATGTTTTGAGAATATCTAGATATTCGGACCGCGATTTCTCATGGTGATACGATCATTCAATAGTAGCAACAACGATAATCAACTTTGAAAAGAAAAAAACCAACAAAAATTACCAGTTCTTTTAAAAACCCCAAAAAATAATAGGGTTTTAGAAAATTTAATGCAAAACAAATGCCAGATTCTGAAAGAACATCCCCAAAAATCCCCTATGTACGATTTTGGAAGAAAATCGCCCCAATTTTCTATTCGAATCATACAATTGAACTTGGGTGCACAAAATTCTCGTTTTGCGTATTAATGGGTTAAGGTCCATGGTCAAGGTCAACCAAAAATGTTTATGGTTGTAATGAGAGGCCTTGATAACTACCCATAACTTTTGTGTTCAAAGATTTCTGTTACGGGCCTTGGTTTCCGAGTTAAGCGACTAGAGACTTCGTGAAGCGTACTTGAGTCTACAGCAAATGTCTCACATTTCACCCTTCTATATCTCCGCAACTAATCATAGGATGACTCCGGGCCCATTGAGACGATTTCCATACAATTTGTGCGGGGTCCTTTAGCAATTTATGGCAGTTTCAAATAAAGTATACGTTTTGCGTCAAAAATTGGACACTTTAATTATTTTTACAAAATTTTTAAATCAAAATATCAAAAATCCGGCTGGACACACTATAAAGAAAACAATTTTGAATATTTGAAGAAAAAATCGCATCAAAAAATATTAACTTTATGAATTATCATGCCGACCGTGGCGGAAAAAGTAGTTCCGAGAAAAACGCGTTTAAAGTTTTAAGTGCGTTTTGCTGGAAGTCGAGCAACGTCCCCATGCATATTTTGCGATAACTCCGCTCCGAAAAGAACTCTCAGCCGGCTCAAACAAAGGACAGCTACCTGCGCGCACCAAACTCTCGTTGAGCAGTCACATTTTCTACCATAAATGTAATTGTATCTATGGGGAATTTGTGCAATAGACTTACACAGAAATAAGTCTACAACTATAGAGAACACAATCTGTTTATAAAAAAAAAATCGATTTTTGGAAAATTCTGGACGTATGTTAGGTCTTAATCCTTAGTTATTTTATTATCTCCATAAGCATATTTAATTAAATAATAATAAGTTTTACAAATATATATAAAAAAACATTGTATATACTCTAATACTTATCGTTGGCTGGAACACTTTCAAACATATTATCTATAATTTCATCTGTGGCTAGTAACTAAGCCATTACTTCTGGCAATTCCCTGGTTCTAAAATTTTTTTCCCGTATTCTCCGAAATGATGAGATCTATGGATCTGATAGTATACAGGGTGTCCCATAGGAATGTGTGGAAAACTTATGAGCCACTATTTTTTAATAAATGGAGAGATCGGTAAAATGTAAATACGTTTTAATAAAGGACAGTCGTCATTTTTATTTCATGTCCATTTTATTATAAAAAAATTAAATCTATTTAATACAAAACAATTAATTTAAAAAAGTAATGAAGAACCTTAGTTACTAATGATATATATTTTCGATATTTTAACCATCTAATTTGCCACAAATATCCATATGCTTTCTAAAACTATTAAGAACATGTTCTAACGTTTCATTTGAAATGCCATTGACGACCTTCCCAATGTCTTTAATAAAATCCTCAACTGTTTTTTGGTGATTTTCATAGCAGAGATCTTTAATGTAGCCCCATAAAAAGAAATCAAATCGAATGAGATCTGACGAGTAATGTGGCTATTCTATTCCTTTTCCCCTAGCAAAGCGTGGGTACCTTAGGCCAATAACTCGATCGCCATAAAATTTATTGATGATACTTCTTGTGTGCGATGAGGTGCTGCTCCGTCTTGAATAAAAAAAAAATTTTTTTTAAATTATGTGTATTTGAAAGAAGACGCAGAAACTCTTGCTATTCCATAACATTGTTATCACGGATTATTTTGTAAATTTCACAATACAAAATCTGCATATTTATTTCTTCGTAGCACTTTTATACCAAGTAAATGTAATTAACAACAAGCGCAAATCAAATAAGTATAGTACACTTGAAAGTTCTCTAGTCTCTTAATACTCTTATCGTACTATCAAACTGGAATTTGCCAGTTAATCAAATCAGTGTTTTGTTTCCTCTTTTCAGTTAAGATAGAAAATGTTCAATACGCAAAATATCTTCCCTTTAAGTAGCTAACTTCTTTAAATATAAATGATGTAATTAATCCTAAACGTTTATTAGAAAAACTGTAATTTATTTCCAAAACAAACATTATACAGACTTAAAAGTCTTAAAATAACTGTACAAATGGGAACAGTGTGTGGAAATACGCACACAACAACAAGGTAGACTTTACTTCAAATGCAATTTTCTCCGTAGGTCGCAGGTGGTTGCAGCATTTAAACGATGCAGAAAGGTCTCACTTTAATTTTATCAGAACGTAGACATCCCTGAAAATTTTTTTAAAAGTTAAAAATAAATACAAACAAACTTTGAAATCCTACAAATTTCTTTTTAAAAAATGAGCTGTTCAAATTTTCTCTGACTTTAGACATTCCAAACATAAAGAGTGGGGAGTATAAATTGTTTCCATAAGGTAACACATTTAATTTGCTATCGAATGACAAACTAGATAACTAGATTTTTCAAATTTGCTGCAGTTGTAACTCGAAGACAGATCATTCGATCGATTTGATTCTTATTGCAACCTCTTTTATACATGTTTCTCCATAACCTCCAGTTCTCCGATTGAATAAAAAATGTAATTTTGGCAGTCCAAAAGTAATCAAATCTTCGCGCGGAATTTGAAAGTTTTTTTAGTAGGGGGACTTTTTGTTTTTTTTTTTGAGTCTTGGGATATTGCAGAATTTCCAATTTTTTGGTCCAAAAATTGTATCATGTATAATAATTATTATATATCCTAAAAAAATACTTTTTAAAATCATTAAAATATTCCATGTACTTAGTAGTTTTCTTTAATCTTTTAAGGACGGGGAAAATTACGCTTAAACTGATAATATTATAAATAAATTCAACGAACTTCTTATGTGGAGTCCCCCTCCTACTTACCTCGAGATTCGTGGTACTGTGTTTTTCGTAATCCCTATATACAGGGTGTTCAGAGGTGGGTGGTCAATACTGCAGGGGTTGAAAGGTCAGACCGAGACAAGCAAAAAATCGTATGGGTGGGGGGGGGGGGGGGGGGCATCTCGCACCGTTTGGCAGTTACAGGGTGATTCGTAAATCAGGATTTTGCCTTATATGGGAACCGCTCTTGTATTTTTATCTTTTTTTCTACGCATCGCAGCGGCCCCAAACTGATTTCAAAAAATCACTATTTGGAAGCCCTTTCCAAAAAAGTTTACACCACCCCCCTATCCCCAATCCCTTGGCCACAATCCCCCCTGGAAGTTGAAAAAATTAACTTTTATTTCACGATTTTTCACCTTTCGCCCCACTTTTCTCCGAAATTCATGTTATTAATATACCTACTTTTTATTTTTTTTAAATTGCCTATCTAATTACCTTGCCAAAAAGGTGCAACATGCCCAGATAGGAAAAGGATACGAAAATTTATTTACAAAAATCCTTTTACAGAAAATCATGATAATTTGAATTTTTAAGAAATTATACTGAAGTTAACTAAAAAATACATTTTGTTTGCTTAAAAACTAATTACAATTAAAACGTTTGTCCTTTAAAAGCTGTTCAAAATGTTCTCCGCCAGTTTCGATGCATGCAAGTAGCCTTGGTCTTATTTCACGTTTCAGGTCTATGGTAACCAGTCTCTCCCGTATTTTCGTGGCTGCAGTCCCAATCCTGGTAACTAATTCTTCTCTAGTGTTGATTAGTCTTGAGTAAACTTCATCTTTCATCATTCCCCATAAGAAAAAGTCCAGTGGAGTAAGGTTCGGTGACCTAGCAGGCCAAGGAATCGGTCCACCTCGTCCAATCCAGCGCTCTGGGTAATTTTCATTTAACCTTGCCCTAACAATGTTCCCAGTATGCGCAGGTGCTCCGTCGAGCTGTAAATAAATTGCGCTTCTGGTGGCCAGGGGGATGTCCTCCAACAGATCCGGAAGGGTATTCTCCAAAAAGTCCGAGTATAGCTGACTATTCAGCACTTGGGGCAAGATGAAGGGTCCTATCAACTGGTTGCCGATGATGCCAGCCCAGACATTGACACTAAATCTTTGCTGGAAGGACCGACACCTGGTCCTATGTGGGTTCACATCTAACCAGGTGTGGAGGTTGTGCAAGTTTGTGATGCCATCTCGGGTGAATTGCGATTCATCCGTCCACAGAATTCGGTCTAGAAACCTTCTGTTTTCGATGTCAGACTCGAGCAGCCAAGTGCAAATTGCAATCGTCTTTCGGAATCTCCTTCCTGTAGTGCTTGGACTAGGATATGGTGGTATGGATGTAGTCCCTCTCGGTTCACAACGGTCCAAACTCTCCCTGAAGACAATCCTGACCTTCGTGCGACCTGCCTGATGCTTATTACAGGGCTGTTCCTGACGATGTTGAGGATTTGTTGGTCGGGGTCCGCTGAATCGGCCGATTTTCCTGCTCGCGTTTCTGCTCTGGGGGCGGTTACACTTCCGGTTTCTTTTAACCTTCTGAAAGTCCTTGAAAATACCCTTCTGTTGGGTACCCGCCGATTCGGGAATCTCCTTTGGTATTCTCGTACGGCCTCATTATCATTTCCTTCTACTAAACCGTACACGTAAATTATATCGGCATACTCGTCAACACTGAATTCTGCCATTTTATCTTAATTTTTTCTATTAAACACCCGTTCTTATCGCTTGCTTCTTGAACTGTGGTCAATGTCCTTTCAAACTTACCCATTTTTATACCATAATTCATACGAAGTATTAGAAACGGAGCGTCAGGATACTTAGGAGTCAATACTGGATATAAGAAACTAATAACGCTATTTAACGAGATTACATTTATTTTTTTATTACTGTTTTGCTGAAATAATAAAAATGTACTACCTCTGTTTCCTAAACAAACATTTCCGAACTTGCTGTCATAAAAATTGTTTACTTAACGACTTTTTCCATTATGGTGCAATAAAGTAATTAGGTACCTGTGAGGATGTTTTAATTTCAGGACTTTTGCAACCCTTTTCTACCTGGGCATGTTGCACCTTTTTGGAAAGGTAATTAGATAGGCAACTTAAAAAAAATAAAAAGTGGGTATGTTAATAACATGAATTTCAGAGAAAAGTGGGGCGAAAGGTGAAAAATCGTGAAATAAAAGTTAATTTTTTCAACTTCCAGGGGGGATTGTGGCCAAGGGGTTGGGGATAGAGGGGTGGTGTAAACTTTTTTGGAAAGGGCTTCCAAATAGTGATTTTTTGAAATCAGTTTGGGGCCGCTGCGATGCGTAGAAAAAAAGATAAAAATACAAGAGCGGTTCCCATATAAGGCAAAATCCTGATTTACGAATCACCCTGTAACTGCCAAACGGTGCGAGATGCCCCCACCCCACCCATACGATTTTTTGCTTGTCTCGGTCTGACCTTTCACCCCCTGCAGTATTGACCTCACACCTCTGAACACCCTGTATATATATGAAAGAAAGTTTGTTTGTTTGTTTGTTGCTCAATCACGCCTAAACGCTTGCATCGATATTTCTCATTTTTTGTCCTAACGTAGTACATATTCCAACTTAACATAGAGGCTAATTTTTTTCGGATAATACATAGGGTTTCAAAATTTCGGATCCAAGATGGCGGCTGAAAATTTTATACTAGACGCGATTTTCATGAGAATTGCTACATAGGGGTTTTGCGCAATGCTATTTTCAAATCCGCTATCCAAATTTAGAAATTCAAAATGGCGGATCCAATTTGGCGACCAATATTTCTCGATTTTAACGGATTTTAATGAAAATTAGTACAATGGATATTTTGAGGTCACTGATTTTGAATATTATCAAAATTTAGAAATCCAAGATGGCGGATACAATATGGTGACCAATATTTCTCGCTTTCAACGGATTTTAATGAAAATTAGTACAATGATTATCTTGAGGTAACTTATTTTGAATGTTATCAAAATTTACAAATCCAAGATGGCGAACCCAATATGGCAACCAATATTTCTCGCTTTCAACGGATTTTAATGAAAGTTAGTGCAATGATTGTTTTGAGGTCACTGATTTCCAATATTATCCAAATTTAGAAATCCAAGATGGCGGATCCAATATGGTGACCAATATTTCGCGATTTCAACGGATTTTAATGAAAAGTAGTACAATGATTATCTTGAGGTCACAGTTTTTGAACGTTATCAAAATTTACAAATCCAAGATGGCGGACCCAATATGGCGACCAATATTTCTCGCTTTCAATAGCTTTTAATGAAAATTATTATCTTGAGGTAACTTATTTTGAATGTTATCAAAATTTACAAATCCAAGATGGCGGACCCAATATGGCGACCAATATTTCTCGCTTTCAACGGATTTTAATGAAAATTAGTACAATGATTATTCTGAGGTCACTAATTTCAAATATTAGCACAATTTTCAAATTCAAGATAGCGGATCCAATATGGTGATCAAAATTTCTCGATTTCAACGGATTTTAATGAAAACTGGTACAACGATTATTTTAAGGCCAGTCATTTTGAATATTATTAAGATTTGGAAATTCAAGATGGCGCATCCATAAAGGGGTTTTCGGGTTGAAACCATTTCTAGGATATAAAAAGCTAGAACATTTGAGAGGTGTTTAATTAGTAAGTATTTACCTAACGCTGTGCCGGGTGAAACCCAGCTAGTCAGTACATAAAAAAAGGTAGGTATGTCAACTTTCAGGGCGAAATAGCAAACAAAAATTTGACCTTGAAATAGAAATTTTCAAGGTCAATTTTTACATTATTTTTCCCATATTCAGCGTATCAAAAAATGTAGGTATGCCAACTATCAGGGACTTTAGAAGAAAAAATGTGACATTGAAAACCGCTATTCTCAAGGTCAGGGATGCTTCCAGAAATTTCTATACTATTTTTCCCATATTTAGCGCATAACACTTTCCCTGAAAATCATCAAATATTATGTGTCCTCTGGTTGGTCCATATATTGACCATTCCCGTCCTTAAAAGGTTAAAAAGAAACTCCCAAAAATCATTTTTTTTTTTTCAGGCGGTCACTAGCCTTAAATTCAAAATCGATTCGGTTGGGCTCGGAGGAGTTCAGTTGGCGCGAAGAAATTGAATAAGGAGATTCGTAAGGTTTGCTGAGGTTGCTGTTCGACGATAGAATTATTGTTGCAATCCCTTACTGAATTTATTATCAAATTTAAATTGTTTTACAATACATTACAAAGAGGAAGAAGTAAAGCTGAATCTTGATTCGAATTACACACATTCGTTTCGCACCATGACGTAAAATCTGTGAAGTATTGAAATATTTCAATAACCTCAATGAGAAAACACAAATTGATGTATCATTACCTAAATTTTAAGATTATTAAATAAGAAAAGTATTAATTATTGTTTAATTTTATTATTTTTAAACAGAAGTAAGAAAGTATATCTAGTCTTGCTGATAAACCGGTTTCATATCACTAGCTATGTATAAAGCGAATGGTTCAAAAGCTGTAGTTTGGAAACTAGCGGTTAATTTGCTTTAAAAAATGGAGGCCTCTAGCCTGCCTCTCTATCTACTAACTTATAGAGTGTCGAGCCAGATTTTTTTCTTTTTTAACCCGGCGTCTGCTAGGTTGGGTCATAATGACCCGTGATGTTTTTAAATGCGGGTATTTAAGAAAATAATAGTGTAACGTTACCACGCTTCTCAGTAGCTGCAGTTAGTGCCCCCCTCCCTCGTTTCTTATGTCAACTTAGACGGTGTGCGCCTGCACAGGAAGATAGATGCGGTCAAACAACAAATGTACCTATTTTCTACCATGCTGACGCCGGGTTAAGATAATTAGTAATTCTACATCAGGTTGAACTTAATTTTATAATAGAAATTCTGGCATTAATTGTTTATAAAAAATGATATATATACATATGAATGACGAAAAAATGGCTATAATGGTCATAAAGCAAGCAGAAAAATGAAGCAAAAATACGGAAAACTCACCGAGTTATTTTATTTTCCATTGTACTGAGAATCGAAAAAAAAAAAATATTTGTTTTAATTTCTGCAACCCCTTAAAGTTTAATGACAATTTATAAAAATATTTTAATTATGGTAGAAGCCAAGAAAGCGCGTTTTACCATACTATATGCCAATTATGTTATAGTATACTATACCATATGTTAAATGTACTATACTATAAATACTGTTACAATTTTGCCCGCCGAGCGGCTGGCCGGCAAAACTACACTATCTGCCTTCGCCACAATTCCGTGACTAGCGGACAGACAGACGGACGTAGGGACATTTTTGTTAAGAATATTACTCGTCCACCGAAGTAGACGAGTCCAAAAAATCGATGAGTGTTTCGATCCGAGAAGCCAAGCTGATCTCGTCAGTATGGCGCTTGGCTTCTCTGCCATAGACACTCACAAAGGAGGGATCGAAAGCTAATCCCTATATCTGCCCGATCGCAACTTCAAGTGTGAAGTATAAGCGAAGGCAAATTCTGTAACAATACTATATCATCTCGCAAAATGCAATTTTATGGAATTATTAATTTAATAATAAACATCACAATATATACAACACTGATCTAAAATTTCTGTAGGATGTAAACTATATTCACTTATCATAGCAATGTAGTCTACGCTAAATCATGCTCTAAATATCAATTAAGTTTGGTTTTGTAGTAGCAAAAAGAACTGAAACTCTTTTGAAATAAGGCGAGAAATATGCATACTCTAGCATATTTCTCACATATATTACACGTTTTCTTTGAATAACTCAAAACTTTTTATAAAGCATATAGCGCGTTTTGTATATGGGCTACTCAATTGTACTATTGTGCTGTATAGACAGCATTTAAAATTAGAATTGCAATTTAAACGTGTACTTATGAACTTTTTATTTGGCTGTAAACACAGTTCATTTACATTAATTGAAGTTTAACAAGCAGAAACTTTATCAAGTTATAACAATTCGACAAAGTCAGCAGTGAAATGCTCGAAATTCGCTTACCGCAGGCATTTGAAATTCTATTTTCAATGTAACAAAAACGACAGAAACCACCAACGTTTTATGACCAAGCACAAAATTTAGCTGCATAGTGACATTAAAGCACAAAATTTAGCTGCATAGTGACATTATATCATCATTAAGTAACAAATAATTTTAATTGCATCGCAAAAGACCATTAATATTAAAAGTTAGTTACAACCAGCGACAAATTTAGCCCTCGTTGCGGAACAATGTCTAAAACTTTTCATAGACATTAAATGAATGATTAATGGTAACCACGTTATTAGAATAGGTAATGGCATAATTTTCATATCCTTGTGTAGATCATCAAAAAAGAGTAGGTACTGTGCAGTGCTGGCCAACACATTCTATCTAGTTAAACTAAATATATAATCAGACAGGAAATTGGGTTGATAAAATAAATCAGAAGTGCAAGTAAGTCGACAGTCCAGAATTCAGTAATGGCAAATTGATATTTCAGTAATTGTACGAAGAAACGAACGATAAACATTTTATTTTTTTAAATACATACATTTGCGAATTATTCGAAAAAGCCGGGTAGCATATGGACAGGGCTAGAACCTGCTACTTTCGAATAGATGATTCGATGCTATAACCAATTGAACTAATGGTGGCCTTTTGAAACAAGTATCTGACAGTATTTATAAAATATACGCATGCATATTTAAGGAAAATTTCATGTGCTGAAGAAAAAAGATGAGATGAAATCGCTAAACGTAGCATTCAGCATTCTGATAAAATTGAGCACGGCCGCCGTTTACCTCAGCAGGAAAATTTCGCAAGGAGAAGTTTATGTAAATAAGGCGAGTGACCAGCTATTCTGAGGATGTCCATCTTATGCCTCTCCATTCCCTCCCTGCTCGGATTTCAGTTTGCTGCCACCAACTGTTGTCACTAGAAATATTGCGAACTAAATTCGCTTAGTTGCTTAAAAATTTGAATCAATATGTTAAGCGGAACGCAAATGGTGAAAGGGTCTAGCCGTGTTAGCATGACGAATCTGCCCCCAATAGGAACCTGTTTTATTGCACACACCATGATGTAGGGTAGATGACTAGTAGTCTTTATAATTATATTTTTCGTCTCTTTGATATATAAACGTCTTTGAGATATATAAAAAACATTGTCCGCGACGACGTTTTTTTCAAATTCGTATTTTTCGTATTCTCTACAGCTCAGAGGCATTTTATAGTACAATCTGGGTCAATGGTAGGGTTTCTTCAGAATTGAATGCTCTACAAAAATATCCATTGCGGTAGTATTTCGGTTAGTATTGAGGTAGTATTTCGGTTAGTATTGAGGTAGTATTTCTACAATTTAGCTCAATAATCCATGAAAGTTCCACACTACCTTAACTTCAAAGCCCAATATCTCAAGTAATATCGATGTTTGCTATTTGGTGTCCAGAACTTTTTTACAGGAAATTGAATTTCCTATAAGTTTGTTTTATTCATTTTTTCTGTAGCTCTTGTTATTTACGAGATAGGGGCAAAATGCGAGAATTTCATGGAAAAATTGGGTTTAGTGACCCGTACTACCTCGCTGGTGAGAGTTAGGGTTACACCGCAATGGACACTTTTGTAGAGCATTCCATTCTAAAGAAATCCTACCGTTGACCAAGATTGTACCATAAAATGCCTCTGAGCTGTAGAGTTTTGAAGAAAAATAATCAAAGTTTACGTGTATTTCATATGGGAAATCTTTATACGCCTTGGTCTAGTACTTAATATTAATATTAAGGGCTCCAATTTTCAGGGAATTTTTGTTTAGGTATTTGCCACAAAATTTCGAGGTGGAACTGAAAAAAAAAAAATAGTCGCAAAAAAAAAGCACCCTATATATATATCTGGGTACGTTAAATACACTCCGCGACAAAATGATGACCTACCCATAAATTTTAACTGTTTCTTGAAAAGGAGCAGGTACAGTCTTAAATATTATTGCCTGTTTTAAAGAAAATCTTTGAATTATGCTAGTATACATAATTATTTTTTCTTTGAAATTAATTTTGAGTAATTATCCAGTGTTTTCTAAAAAAATGGTGCGTCAGAGAGGAGCGAGCAATTCTGAGAGAGGCGTCAAACAGTACGTTTACAGCTAGAGAAATTGCAACCACCGTAAGGAATGTCCAGCGAATTTTGCAAAAAAGTGAGAATATCCAACGAAGAAAACTCAAAGGAAAGCCGCCTTTAACGGCAAAACATAAGGAGGAACGTATAAAGTTTGCTCGTGAACATCTCAGGTGGAAGAAAAGATGGAGGAGAGAATTTTTAGCAACGAAAAGAGGTTTAATTTGGATGTACCAGATGGGTGGTGGTATTATTTCCACGATTTAAGAAAATCGGAGTTGTTTCGGAAGCCGCGACAAATGGGAGGAGGAGGAATAATGATTTGGGCAGGAATAGGCTACAAAGGAAAGACGAATTCACGATTCATTTTTGGAAAAATGAACAGCAATTTTTATATACAACTAATCGACGAAGAAATAACGAGCCATGGATTCATTTTCCAACAGGATAATGCTGCAGTTCATACCGCCAGAAGAGTGAAAGACTATCTTCAAGAAAATGACATAGAGCTTCTGCAATGGCCATCAAGGTATCCAGATCTTAATATTATCGAAAATGTTTGGGGTCATCTTGCAAGAACTGTTTATCAAGGAAACAGGCAATTCTCAACCATAAATGAGTTGAAAAATGCAGTTCAGGAGACTTGGAATTTAATTCCTAGAAAATATTTAAAATTGTTGTTTAAATCTCTTCCAAAACGAATGTAAGAGGTAATAGAAGTAAGAGGGAGTTCCACTCATTATTATAAAGTAATAAAAGTCTTTTTAAAAAAAGAACTGTTCTTTTTATTTACCGTTCTCCTAACATAACTGCTACCTGGGTCATCATTTTGACGCACCATTTTTTTTAAAAAACACCGGTGGGTCTTCATTTTGTCGCGGAGTGTAGCTTTATTAATCTTTTAAACTGTATACAAATTACGCAAACAAACAAACAGAATTTGTATTAGTCGTTGTCACTGTCATCGTCGATTAAAACGTGAACATAATTTTTAGAAATCATATTCGTTAATATTTCTACTGGCCGAGCTATGCGAGATTTATACCTTGCGTTTCCCAAATAATATATTAACCCTTAACCTTCGAGAGCTTTTTTTGTTCATTTCTGAAAACGTTATATAACTTTAAATATTTCTTGTCAGTCTATGATCAACTAACTATTTAATATAATAAGTTGCAATATTTGATAAAAACTATAGCAATGATAAATAAACGAAATAAAAACTAAATTCTTTACATGTATGGGGACCGTGCTTTTTGTATGGGATAAGTACTGTGGCCAAGGAGCGCGACCTTTCGACCATTAAATGTTAAGGAGGCGACAGGCGATCAGCATCTGACTTTTCGGTTACCATTATCACAGTTACAAAAATAACGGAGCACATCTCTGATTACTTCCGTTTGATTTACACTCCACATAACATCGATAAGTTTTGCTATAAACGTGCATAAAATATAACGTGCTATAAACTTCCATTATCAAAACGCTTAGTGCTTGCTTCACATAACGAACTTGAAGGTCGTTTTCTTTTTCCATAGGTTCAAATAAGAAACAGCTTGTGCAAGCTAATAGGATCCAGTGAAAAGGATGGTTACTTCCTCTTCCGGAAGCTTGTGGTAGTCGGCGTAATCTGAAATTAACAACTCCTTAAAAGCTCTTTTACGACGGCTCTAATTTTCTTTCGAGGCATCCTCAGTCAGTGTATTTTCTACATGCATTTTATTATTAATATTCTGCATTATTCTATCGTATGACTGAAATACTATATTATACTTGTACTAGACGAATTACCCGGTTTCACCCGGCGTTGGGTAAATACTTACTAATTAAACACTTCTCAACTGTTCTAGTTTGTTATATCCTAGAAATTGTTTCAAACGAAAACCGCTTTATGGATCGGTTATCTTGAATATCCAAATCGTGATAATAATCAAAATAAGTGGCCTTAAAATTGTACCAATTATCATTAAAACCCATTGAAATCGAGAAATTGTTGTCGCCATATTAAATCCGCTATTTTGGATTTGGAAAGTTTACTAATATTGGATATTAGTAACCTCAGAATGATCATTGTATAAACTTTCATTAAAATTCGTCGAAATAGAGACATTTTGTTCTACAAAATGGAACCGTTATCTTGGATTTCCAAATTTTGATAATATTCGAAATTAGCAGCCTCAGAATAATCATCGCATTGTGGCGATTCACTCATGCGACTCACTCGTCTCTCGTCCAGTCCACTAATCGTCGACTGAATCAAAGTTACCCTCTTAAATAAGTAACCTTTGACTTTCGTGTGAGAAAAGATAGAAAGCTAGTTTTTGTTTTTAAAATTTAATTCGATTTGGACTTTCAAAGGAGCATTATTTAAATTTTATAAAATATTATCTTAAATAAAAATAATTTATAAATTTATACTTATAATTTCCTAATTTATTTTAATTGAAGCAGATAAAAGAAATAATAAAAAAATAATGTCTACTTCAACTGGTGACCCCGACGTGATTGAAAAAGGAACGACTGCAAACCCCGAAGTGATTGACGACCAAAAAAAATTTCGAAAATACTCTCAAAAAAGAATTTCTCCTAATGATAATTGGGAAATTCCTCTCGACGGACGTTCACACAACGAAGAAAATAAAAAACCATACCAAGAAGCAAGAAAAAGAAATACAACCGTCAGAAATTATAATTCAAGATCAGTTAGAATCCGAGAATATTTGTCGGCCCTTTCGAGTTCGGCAAATCGTAAATATAGATACATAAGGAACGGAAAATTCAAATTGGAAGATCCTAGGCATCTTCTTTCTCGTTCGAAATATTCAACAACGCTAACAGGACATCGTCAGAATAATTCAACGAGTTCATCTCCACGAACAAAATAAATTTTCTTTATTTTGGTTAACTAAATTAATAATTTCTTACTTAACCAACTTATACTTCTATTATTCAGAGATTTTATAGCTCAACTCATAATTCAACTATTCAGCGACCTTACTGCTGAACTCATAATTCAACTATTCAGCGACCTTACTGCTCAACTCATACTGCAAATATTTCAACTATTCAGCGACCTTACTGCTGAACTCATAATTCAACTATTCAGCGACCTTACTGTTCAACTCATACTGCAAATATTTCAACTATTCAGCGACCTTACTGCTCAACTCATAATTCAACTATTAGCGACTTTACTGCTCAATTCATAATTCAATTATTCAGCGACCTTCTGCTCAACTCATAATTCAACTATTCAGCAACCTTACTGCTCAACTTATACTGCAAATATTACAACTATTCAGCGACCTTACTTTTCAAACATTTCAACAACTCAACCTGTCTATTCTCTTTCCCTGTGTATCGTTATCAAGTGATAACTGGGAGGAGGATAATGTGGCGATTCACTCATGCGACTCACTCGTCTCTCGTCCAGTCCACTAATCGTCGACTGAATCAAAGTTACCCTCTTAAATAAGTAACCTTTGACTTTCGTGTGAGAAAAGATAGAAAGCTAGTTTTTGTTTTTAAAATTTAATTCGATTTGGTTCACTCTTTGTGTTTTCAGTGTGTCAAAGGAAAATACACTTTAGGAATTTACTACTTGACTTTATGATATTGTGTAAATAAAGTGTAACGATATTATGAATCGAGTAGTACAGTTTGTATTAGAGTAGCCAGGTCAGTAATTTTTGTCAGAGAGGATACAAATTTTGTTTAAGAGAAGAAACAAAAAAAAGAAAAAATATACAATATTTAATTATTAAAAATATTAACCTTTCTTTTGGGAACAACATCTCATCTCCTGATTTAAATTATATTTTACATTCTAAAATATAAAATACCTCAAAACTCATCTTCCAATATCACGGATTCAATCCTTTCAAAACTTTTATTACCGAAAACTTGCCTTCTTCGAACATTTTCAATTCATCATAGATTGTGAATCTATTAGAACTTTCATAATCAAGATATCTCTGTATTAGAAGTCAAAAAGAAGAGAAATATATTAACAAGAAGACGTATATTTATTTACTGAAAGAAAAATCAAGAAGGAACAAAAGGAAGAAATAAAAAATAAAAATAAGAATTACTGAGGTGAGTTTTTGAAGAAAAGGAATTAAAAGAAGATTTTGATTGAAATAACGATCAAACTAAATAAATGTAAAGGGTGTACAAGTAAGCAAAAACTTCTTCACCCCTACAGCATTCATCAAAATCCGTAGAAATCGAGATATTTTGGTCGCCATGTTGAATCCGCCATCTTGTATTTGGAAATTTTGATAATATTCAAAATTAGTGGCCTCAGAATAATTATTGTACTAATTTCCATTGAAATTCGTTGAGACTGAGAAATTTTGGCCGCAATCTTGGATTTGGAAAGTTCGATAATATTTGAAACTAGTTGCCTCAGAATAATCATTGTACTAATTCTAATTAAAATTAATTAAAAATCCGTTGAAATCTACACATTTGGTTTTTATATTGGGTCCGCCATCTTGTATTTGGAAATTTTGATAACATTCAAAACCAGTGACTTCAAAACAATCATTGTACTTATTTTCATTAAAATCGGTTGAAATCGAGAAATCTTGTTCGCCATATTGGGTCCGCCATCTTGAATTTCTAAATTTGGACAGCGAACTTGAAATCAGCATCCCGCAAAACCCTTAAGTACCAATTTTCATGAAAATCGCCTTAAATTTAAACATTTTAACCGCCATCTTGGATCCGTCATTTTAAAACCCTATATATTATCCGAAAAAAATTAGCCTATATGTTAAGGGGTTACATGGGTCTTAAAGGTATAAAAAAAACGACTTCTTTAAAAAATTTTATTTCAAAAACGAAAAATCTTTTTTATTTAAAATTTAAACATATGAAAGTAAAGTACTTAAAGTACTTGTAAAAAAATTTTCAGCCAAAAATATTGAAAATTTTCCATTTTCCAGCCGTTTTTCGCCGTCAACCTTTTTTTTTGCGGTGGACATGATGTCTCGGTGTGGATTCATCTGAAATCAAAAATTGCCCTTGGCTCGTGATTGAAGGAAGGACTTTTCATTCGGTCAAGTCGTTCTTGTTTTATACGAAAAAGACATTTTAAAAATGATGAGAATCGGAAAAACGCATAAAACTTTGAGACGAAAATTGATTCAAACTCATGTCAAAATGTCAAATTTTATTTTGTTTTCAATTCCTTCGTTCAATCATGAGCCAAGGGCATAAACTACAAGAAAATTTTTGAATTTTTGATTTCAGATGAATCTACACCGAAATATCATGTCCACCGCAAAAAAAAAGATTGACGGCGAAAAACGGCTGGAAAATGGAAAATTTTCAATATTTTTGGCTGAACATTTTTTTACAAGCACTTTAAGTACTTTACTTTCATATGTTTAAATTTTAAATAAAAAAGATTTTTCGTTTTTGAAATAAAATTTTTTAAAGAAGTCGTTTTTTTATACCTTTAAGACCCATGTAACCCCTTAAGTTGGAATATGCACTACCTTCAGCAAAACAAAATGAAAAATATCGATGCGAGCGTTTAGGCGCGATTGAGCAACAAACAAACAAACGAACTTCCAATTTTATATATATATAATGTAGAGAATATATAGGGATTGACTACCAGCAAAGAACGTATAACATATAACATATAATGAAGACATATTTTTTGTATTATTATATATATTGATTTTTCAATTAGAACATTTGTTGATTCCGAAAGATCATCGTAAACAAAAATATTTAAAAATATTCCGCATTGGTCGATTTTTGTTAATTTTTAATATCAATTTATATATTTTTATTTACTTTCAAATTTTTAACTTTGAAGGGTTTTCTAAGGAACATTAAATATTTAGTAAAAATCAATTGTTTTAGAGAAGAATTATTGACTAGGTTTGAGTTCTTTTTAGGAATATTTAAAATTTGCTGTTTACAGATTTACAGAACAAATTTAAAAATAATATTCCACACAGGGTCGTAGCCAGGATTTTTTTTTCGGGGGGGTTTTCAAAATTAAAGTGAAAGAGCGGGCGGGGGGGGGGGAGTTTTTGAACTAACTTGAAATTTTTTTTAAATAGCGTTAAAATATTAATTCAAAATAAAGTTTAATTTTTACATCTTCAATATATATTTAATTAAATACTTTTAAAAATATCTATACTATGTTACTCTTTTTAAGGTGTTACACCACCTTGACGCTCGAAAAAATAGGTATAAAAATAAAACTTTTTTGTTTGCCTCGGCCATTAAAAATATGAATTATTCATTATTTTACGTATACATATAATAGATTTATAAACAATTTCCAATACTGAAAAAAAAGCATTAAAAATGAGTGAGATCAGTAGGACCCTTTTTTTTAAAATCCGGTGTAAATAATTTCTCCATCCAGCATTTTCCGAAAAAAAAAAATTGCTTCTGCGGAAGTATAATAGTAGCTAAGGCGTGACGAAGTGAAAAAATTAAAAATAGTGTTTTTGGAGAAATGACAGCTCTTCTTAAAAAAACTCGAATTTCCATCAAAATTTTGAGTTTAAAAAATATATAACTTTTGAATACGGAACCCAATCAAAAAAAATCCTTCCTCAGTCCTTTAGATTATATTATAAAAAATAAGTGGTGCAAATTTCAGACAAATCGGTTCAGTAGAATTTGAAATATCGTGTACACCAGTTTGAAAAAAGTAATTTCGAGAAAAACGTGAAGGTTGAAGTTAACGCCTTAAAAGTAAATTTTTTTTTAATTACCTTTAATCTGCGATTCCTGGACCATACATAAGGTTTTCTGATGCTTTTGCGATGTCCTCCATTACCTGAGTTACTGTTAGTTTAATCTTTCCAAAGGAATTATATTACTGTTAACCTTTAGACGGCCGGGATTTGAGAGCTAACATCGCCCTTGAAAAGTGCCTAAATTTGTATCTGGTATCACGTATCAATTATATACAAGGTTCACATCACAGGGCGAGCAGATATATCGGCTCTCCGGTCCGGATAGGAAAAATGTTGTATTATTAAATTTTATGAAATTGCTAGAATTCGGTGAAAATGTGACTCTAGGGCTTTTCGGGGTCGCTGATTACGAATCCGGGGTCAGATTTGATCAATTTACATATCCCTATCCCCCACTCTAGCTCCTCCGCTACAAATACAATTTTATGTCGGGGATGCATTTGAAGAGTAGGGAAGGGGTAGTAGGGGGTAGGGTGAATGCATTTATCAAATCTGACCTCAGATTCGTGACCAGCAACCCTAAAAACGCCCTGGATCTTATTTATGACAAAAGATTATTGATTTTCCGGTCCTCTAAAGGTTAAAGATAGATAGATTAGTAACGGTCCGAACTCTACCTGAGTTTTGGGTCGGCTCCCTGACGCGCTCACTTCTAATTGCTATAACTTTGGTAATAATTTGAATTTTGGAATGGTTTAACGCTTAAAATATTGTTAAAAGTATAAAAAATTTATTTAGCAAACAAAAAACAATTTTTTGAAAATTTCATGGTGGTGTAACCCCTTAAAAAAATACAAAATAAAAGTTCTAATTTTTTAAAACACTTAATTTTTCGAAAAAGATATCTTACAAACGTAAAAAAAGGATTTCACAAAAGAAAACCCAGTTTTCGACTTTTCGCAGCGAAAGAAAGAGTAAGAAATATTTTAAAAAATATGTTTGAACTTCTTTAGTTATCAGTTACAACCTGAGTAATCAATAAGTGCTAAAGATGTTTTGATCGCATCTAAAATGTACTACTTTCCACTACTTTCAAATTGAGTAAAGGCGTCAATATTTATTGCCTAGTGGAGAGGACCCATTATTTTGTTACCGTTTGTTAATGAATTTTGCGATGAGGTATCTGAAGTATTCTATTTTTTCATTCCAAGAGCATTTTTTTCATACATCAATTATTTTGATAGAAATAACTTTTTTTTTTAAAAGACCTTTGAGTAGGTAAATGCTGCCTACGTTTGTAGTATGAGAAAAACATCACTGATTAATTTAAAAAAGTTACATCGATATAGAAATTATACTAGAAGAAATTTACAATTATTACCTTTTGTATATATAATAATATACATTAAAATAAATTAATTCATTTTATGAAATTAAAAAATTGGAATAAAAAATGATTTGCCTAACATACAAACATGTCTTTAACATATTTTATCATTGTCAAAGACAAAAAAAGAGCGGAAGTTTTACACATCTGACTATTCAACCCTTGTTCTGTTCTTAAAAAATCATGTAAATTTTTAGTTAATTTTCAAAATTTCGGGGGGGTTCTACCCCCCTGACACCCCCCCCCCCCCCCCGCTGGCTACGGCCCTGATTCCACACCGACCTTAGCCGCTACTCCTAATGTTTTCTAACTACCCTAACACATCCTAGTTTAATTATTTTATATAAAGCATTTGAATTTCCCATCACAATCAATAATTCTTTCTAAGCTGATCCCAGCCCCTAATTTCTTTTCCAAAAATCCAATCATACCATCAGGCAGAGAACTGCAGCACAACACAGTGCGGCGGCTAGAGAAGCAATTCGCTTGCGCTACCTACATTCCCACACGAACGGTGGTCTACAAAATTTTCTTCGATTCTGTGCCGATGCTTCGCTCGCTTGCCCCTCATGTTTTCCCTTCGCAACCAAACGAGCTGAGAATATTTCGACTAGGTTGTGAGCCCGATAAGAGTTCTTTATGTTATATGTTCTTTGCTACCAGTCACCTGCCCTTCATGACGCCACAGTACGGGTTTCTATTGGGGACAGATCAGTCATGCTAACATGGCTTGACCGTTTGTATAAGAGCTAGAACATATGGTGAAATTGAGCTTCAATAACTTCTGGGCGCCGTTGGCCAGCACGTGCCGTGCGTGCTCTACAAAATAATTTACTGATTGAAATTCATTACTGCAATTTTAAGTGCAAATGCGATAAGATTAGCGGTTTAGGCGGGCGTAGAGCGGCTCGTATATTTTATTGCTCCCTTTGAAGCGGTGATAGCCAAGAACAACAAGAATCGTAAAATCCATGTCTCCTTTCTTCCGTGCACTTGGCAATCCCAATAAAATCGGTTTATTACGGATATATCGTTTCACTCAGCAAGGGTTCAACAGTAAACATTGTCAAAGTTCGGAAGATACGAGTAGGTGTCAAACGCTTGGATCCAGCAGCGTATCATTAAGGGCGCCAATCTACATATTATCGGCGGGGCATAGTTTTCGGATTACGTAAGTATTTCATAATTACGCAATAAAATACTCGGGAAGCGGAACAGAAAAAGCTCTTAAGGACGGCCATTAACGGAGCGTCATTACCGCCAACCCGACCCCTCCGTATTAATCGAATTTCTTCACTGTGAAACGACTATGGCATTATAAAGCCGATATCATTAAATTCGATGAGACTATGTTATGATGGCAGGCAAGGGCTTAATAGGGTTCTCGTTAAGAAAATTTTACAATGGACCATGTTTTCTTTACAGCCTGATGGTCCTCCACCTGCCGAGACCGCCGCCATTATTTGAAAAGTTCCATTAATACATAGGTTTCGGTTTTACGCTACTTTATGTAAAGAAACGGTCATAATTGGAGGCCAGATACTTTGCGAATCGATAACGTCATACTTTTTTATGCGAAACAAGAAGTGGAGCGCATTAAATATTTAGGTTATTGCACAGTTCCTAAGAGCTTTGGCATTTGATTTCAAAGAAAACTTCTTCATCGCTGTGTAAGACCCTTGCAGGACTCTATCCTGCATAGGAAACAAATGGCCATATCCTGCAGGAGTATCGAGGAAGCTCGTGCTAAAGCGAACTTAAGTATTTAAATGTTTTAAAGTTAAAATCCTTCTTGGATAAAGTTCGCTAAGCAGAAATTATTAGTAACACTTGATCGTAGTAAAATTTAATTAATGATTGAAGTTCCAAACCTGCCTTTTTGAGTTGTAAAAACAAAATATGTCGAATGTTACGTTAATTATTACAATTATATAGTAATTATCGATTTTATTTGAAGAATCAACTAACGTCTATTAGTTTAAGCCAAATTAGTTTTTAAAGGCATTTATATCTTCAAATTTTTTCTCAATATTAGCCTGCAAAAGAATAAAAAATAAGGAAAAACTATTGTTATCCTAATCGTGAGTGGATATAAACTCTTGAATGACACATTGCTAAAAAACGGACGCGTTTTGAGCCTTCATATTCTAAATTATTACTCGAACGAAAATACAGGATATGATTCAAAGTATTCTCCATAATATATTACATCATATGTTTTATGCACCATAAAGCTTATTCAACTAAAATCCTCATAACAAGAATTCACAGTGGCAGAAGATATTACAGATAGGAAAAAAGTCGATTGTGCGTGCGTAGTATCCCGAGTAAAAATAATCAGCTGCTGTTTTTCCGTACTAAAGCAGTACTGCGAATCAGTTATATTGTAGTACCCAAGCTAAACCGAATCAGGGTCGGTTAGTGAACGCATCAGACTGTAACACTAAGGCATTTGTCCCGAAACAATATTGAATTGTGTCTAAATAAGTCCGTATCCATAATACAAAAACAGCACCAAACCTATACTGTACAGTTTCCAAATAAGACTGTGTCAGTCGTACTAAAGCAGTACCAAATTTATACCATACTGGCTTATAATAATACTATAAATAATACTGAAACAGTACCATGTATAGTTTACAATAACAGCCTCGATTCAATTTAATCTTATCAAAAATATTTCACATACACATTCACTCATAATTAATAACAAAAGTCTTTTTTATTATTTTACAAAAATAATTAATAAATAAAGAATAACGATACCACAGAACGCATTTGTGTTGAAAACGATCAACACTTTAACTAATGTGATAAATGTTTGAGATAATGTACTTAGCATTCTCTCAATTTTAATAGTTAATATACTGGATTTCTAAGAATCAACAAATCTGAGCGACGCGTCTTTGTTTCTTATGCCACCGTATATATCATTTGTTTTGTGAACGTCGAGCGATAAACACGTGTTTTACTTTTATTTGTGCAATGGAAGAATTTTAGATTCAAGCAGAATTAACTGATCTTCAATCAGTTTTACAAGGTAAGTATTGTACATTAAATTATATATAATATTCGATTTCTTTTGATGGTATCAACATAATTGGAATCTTTTCGTTTAACTCAAGTTTTTGTTTAACATGCATGTGTTTTTTTTTTTTTTAAGAAAATTATCTATTTCTAATCCTAATTTTTATTTGTTTTTTCATTCATTAACACTATTAACTTGTTGTTTGTCATCAGAAAATGGTATTATCGATTTAGAAATTCTGGGCGAGTAATAAAGTGCTTGCCCCATAAGCCTAAAGACAAGTTTGGTCTTGCTGCTTGCATTGCAAACATTGCGCTTCTACTTCTGATGTTATGTTTGCTTGCGATGGTGGCTGGATGCCTGGTAATTTGTTTTAACCTTTAGCTTGTTCGCCAGTGAAGAGAAATAAATGAAAATTGGACAAAAATTAAAATAATTTTAATCTTTAAATATTAAAAATTATAGAAAGCAGCGCTATTTCACAACATGATGAAATATTACACCCACACACACACACACACACTTGCCCTCTTTCTCACATATACATTCTCTATCTCTCTCTTATACGTATACGTGTGACGTCACAAGCCGAAGGCGATATCGAAAATCCAAGATGGCGGATTTGAGCGAGATTTTGCCCCGTGCATTTTAAAGGGGGAAAGTGGCCCAGAACGCCCATAGCCTATCTACGAAAATAGAACTGCATTAAATTAATTCTTAATTTACTACGAAAAGTTCGAATATTTTGTCAATTATAAAGAGAACTTATTTAAAGTACAAAATTCATTTACTCTAAATATCGTCCAATTTTTCTAATTAGCGGAAAAATTTCATACTAATGAATATATTTTTACATAATATAGAATATGTAATTATTTTTTTAATTATTTTAAATAATTTATTCAAATATTGTATCGTTTCAAATGATTCTCACAATTATTGTTTATAAAAATTTATTTTATTGTTCGAAATTATGTAATATTCATTCAAATTACTACTCAACTTTGTATAATTCTCTACAAGATTGAATTAATACGTTTTTAATTTAATACAATGAAATGATTTGTTTGTTATTAATAAATGAATGTTTGATGCAAACTTATTCATCAAATATGCGGCTTATTAATAATAACTAAATATTTATTTCGCCATTACCAACTATATCATTTGTTAACTATAAATAAATCTTATTAATTATAAATAATCTCTTTTCTCAGTGTAGAGGATACAAATTTCCGTTGTTCTCCCAGTAATTTGGATAATAATTCCCATTGCATAATATCCAGCTTGGTGCCAATGCTGCATCTTTTGGGTATTTAGGGTCAAATAATTGCCATTTGGTTGATGATTAGTACCAGTAGCTGGCTGATGGTTGGCATTAGTAGCTGACTGATGATTAGTACTACTAGTTGGCTGATGAGTAGCACTAGTAACTGCCTGCTGATTAGCACCATTGGCTAGCTGATGGTTTACGTCAGCAACTGACAATAGATGGGAGGAAGATGATGGCATTCGTGGCTTTATTGTACGGAAATTAATTGAACGACAATTGTCATTAGTATCAGATGGTGTTGACATCTTATGTGTTCCATAGTGGTTTAAATCTTCTGATAGGTTTCCTTTTATACATATCTGATTTATGTATAAGGGCATTTGGAGGTGGTAATGATGATGGCGCTGAAGAAGACATTTTTATATCCGGAGATTCCCTAATAGGTGGTGTTGGTACATCTTAAATAAACAAGTAAGGTTATTTATTATACATGGTTAAAAGGTAATGAAGTCCTGAAACATTTTTTAATTATTAAAAATGATACAGTATAATACTTACAGTTGTCTGCTGTTGATTTTTTACTGCTTTCACCTTTTTTATTTCCCCTAGTTTTGTTGACTCTCTCTCGAGTTTCCCGTTTTTCGGCTTCTTTTTCGGTTGCAAATAATTTCGCTGCGTTTCTCAGTTCTCCGGGAGTTCGATTGATAACATTTTTATACGTTTTAACTAGTACTTACACTTTTTTAGTTCTTTTCATATATCCTGCAATAGAATGAATAAATTAAGACTTCATCATAATCTTTTATTCATATTATATATTATTTCCTACATTTATGATGTGTTCTAAAGGATATTTACCAATGATTCCTTCTTTGATTTTAGGATTACTTTTATGAAATTGACGCGCGGTTTTATCTTGTAAATCCATATCTTTGGTAACGGCTAAAAATAATCCGCGAATCTTTCCTCGTAGCGACTTCCCATACTTATAATCAATTGCGTCTTTTTTTTAATAATTTTATTTTCGTATTTGCATACAGCTCAAACTGCAAAAGATGTAGTAATCATCTATTAACTTATTATTAAAAGTATAGGCACAAAGGATTTTATAAATTCTTTTAAAGTGAACAACAGTTTGTATTACATTATGATATTTTCATTATCGTTGGAATTGTTTTAATTTATTTTAATTATTAAACCTTACCACATCCTCTGGATCAATTAGTTTACGGTGTATTCTCAGTACTAAGTTAGCAAAAATATCTCCGTATTGTTTAAAAGTGGTCACAAATTCTGGTTTTACTGGAAACAAGTTTTTTATGAAACCAAGAACAAAAAATGGAACAAGGAGTAAAGGTAAGAGCAACGAAAATAACGCAAATTTTTCTATTTTCAGGTGTTTTTCTGGAAGCAATAGAAGATTAGAAGGATGGAAATATTGTTTAGTGCAGTGTAGTGCGGTTACCGCTCATGAATTTTATGAAATTCGAGAGGAATAACGTGAGAATTTTTAGTCGTGAAAGCGACTTTTTTAGAAATTCAAAGTTGAAGTTCTCAGAAAGTAGAGCTTTCCGACAATTTTTTTTTTTCATATTCGTTCGTTCTAAGCCTAGACGAACGTTCCTACCGAGTTTCATTATTCTTAATTTAAACCCAAACAATACATCGTATATTGTTATAAAATTATAAAAATATATACATTTATCGCACAAATCTTGGCAAACACAGTTTGCACATTTTTGGCAGTTGACCTCACTGCGTTGTTCTGCTTGAAGACTTTCATCTAGTTCTGTCATAGATTCTGCTATAACAGGCAGTGCTGTATTGTAAGTTCTACTGATGTTCCTGAGGCCATAACACTCTTTTTCTATTGTCCAAGGGACTTGCAGAAAAATTGGCCAATGTTCAAATTACGAGATTTATCCTTTTTTTTCTCGTTATAATTGCTTCGTGGCAGCCATGATTTGAGCTGGCAATTGATTTTTAACGATTCGACAGATGTAATCAACAATTAAATAATCGAGATATAGAATAATGTTTTATAAAAGTTAATTTTGATATATTACTGTTGAACGTGAATGATTCTCTAAAATTATCTCTTTTATTTTAGCAAAAAACGATCACATCTGCTATCAAACTTGATACATAAAAATCGTTAAATGGATTATACAGATACACAGAAGAAAATAATTATTAGAATGATGAAGCGTTCAACTTGAACAATAATTCACAAGAACATTACGTAGCAGTTGTCAAAAATAGCTTGAAGTAACTTGTCGCAGCTTCGACATGCTGAAAGTAGCAAAAGAAAGGGTAAACAAAATTACCTCATCCAAGTCGAAATGTCATATTAAACAGGTGACATTTTGCAATCAGCTGTCCTGAGTCCTGACATTTAGGACCACCGGCATTAAAAAGCATTTACTTTTCGAGAGTCTTCTGCGTTCTCGTAAAGAAATGTAAAGATTTAAGGTTCAGTGCAGAAAGGATTCGTACAATCCCTGTGAAGCACGCGCAACCCAGAACAGCTCTATTTTGCTATTTAAGCAGACTGTGGTACTTGGAAAATTTATACTGATCTCAGGTTTACGCCGAGAAGGAGTCAAATGCAGGTATATACCGCAAAAACATCAAGGACAAACGAACTGACAATCATAGGTTTATGCCGTGATTGACTGCTGGTTTTCTCCCTTAACGGAGTATTCGAGTGTAGAGGCACGAATTTCGGACGTATTTTCCAGTTTCGTAAAAAAAGAACTAAATATATTTTTAGTATCCATTTTTTTCTTATTTGTTTATTGATATTTTAAGAATACATAAAAATTAAATGAAAAAAAAACCAAAAATTCCCAAAGTTATCGGCTGGCAGAGTGGGGGATCCAAAAACAAGGGGGTGTGACGGCGGTCAAAATTACAACCGTTCTAGTCATCTGAAACAACAAAATCCAACGGATTCTTAATTAGTAATGTTGTCGCTATAGAATCGTCCTCAAAAAAGTACAAAAAAAAAATTTTTTACAAAATGGCGGCCGGTTGAAAAAAAAAATTTTTTTTTTTGCGATTTTTTTCAATAGTTTTAAATTCTTTAAAAATATTAAAAATCAAATCATTTTCAACCTTTTTGAGGATGTTACGATAGAGGGATATATAAAGAACACCAAATTTCAAGTAAATCGGTTTAGTAGATCTCGAGATATCCTTACCGCCAACTTGAAAAAGTAGTTTCGAGAAACGCATTTAAAGTTTAGAGTAAAGTTTCAAGCAGTTGCGCTCTTACAATCGTTCGGTATACTTACATATTTTTAATCGATGATCCCTGCTACATACAAGGCACCTTCCTCCCATTCAAAATCTTCAATATATAGGTATAAAATACAAAAGAAGTTTCATGGGGGAATTTATCCACAGGTACTCGGTCCGCACCTACCGTCTATTGTTCAATCCATTCCGGTCGGACCAGTTTAGTTGTCTCTTCACCAAAATCGCTATAACTCGGTAAATAATTGAAATTTTGAAAAATCCCTTTGAAAGCATATTCTTGAATGTTTAAACTTTATAAATATGAAAAAAAAAATTTCGATTTTTTCGAATTTCTACACTAGAATACCCCCTTCAAATAAAAATTCAGGGAGCAAGTCAAGAATACGGTTACCTCTTGGCTTTTAATGAAACTCGGTAGGAATGTTCGTCCAGACTTAGAACGAACGAATATGCAAACAAGTTTTGTCGGAAAGCTCTACTTTCCGAGAAATTCTACTTTGAATTTCTGAAAAAGTACCCATTACACTGATTAAAATAAAACTGATGTACTGATTTTTTAAAGAATTTTTTTAAGTATTCCATATTCGGTCCTTTTCCTCTATTAACAATAATACAGATAATTGCTTTCGTAATTTTCCATTTAATAAATTATAAAGAATTATACTTTGAAAACCCTACATTTCAGTAGTAACTGACAAATTTTTTTTAATGAGATAAACCGTCAAGGTGATAATACTATCTACGAAAATAATGATGCAGGTCATAGTAAATTTGCAAATTCTGAAGTCGAAATCAACAAAAGTTGCAAGTGAAGACGTAAACCATGTAACGAATTATAATGATTACAATAGTATTGAAAACAATGATGTAAGTGTAAGAGATATTACGGAGATTGGAAGAACAGGAGCAAATGATGAAGACAGTGAAGATGATCATTCAACAGAGGATAACGAAACGGAAAACATAGAAACAAGTGATAATAGTTCTGAAGATCATGACAGCGGTTCTGAAGATGATGAAATCGAAGATAATGCTGAATCTGTAATAGCGGAAATTCAATCAATAGTGATCAATAGTCGTGGAGGTCATGCAGTCTCCATCAATCCAGTTACCTTCAATTCTGTGATTAACCCATTAACGCCCAGGTGATCAGAATTTTTACTAACTCTCCAACGTGTTTATTTATTATGTTATCGGACCAAAAAATAATGCAATACCTCTATTCCTACGTGAAATTTGATGCTCTTTCAGAATCTGAGCTCAAAATTTCGATTAGACAACGAGAAAAAAAAAAATGGTCGATTGAAACGTGAAAAACATGAAAATTTTCGAAAAAAATTTGTTTTCGCATTTTTTTTCACAATGATACCGCAAAGGTATCAAATTTTTACTATGATCAGAGGTGATCATGGCACTCGAACATTAAGAGGAATTTTTTTCAGAAAATTTCATCGACGCGTTTTTTCAAAATAGCAGCGAGAATGAAAAAATGTTATAAAAATCTTAATCTATCGTTTTCTTAAAAACTATAAACTTTAGAAAAAAATTTCTAAGAACAAAAATGACTTAGAATTAGTCAAAGAACACTCTCAAATTTTTCCAGAATTTTTGGATACAATTTTTGATTTTTGAAAATCATCAAAAAATCCAAATTTTCAAAAATACCTGAAAAATTATGATAGCTTATGCCAGACACATAATGACATGGTACACCATAGTTTTTGAATACCATATTTCTGCGCTTCTCTAAATCGATATGTTTAGTTAAAAAATGCAAGCAAGATATACTATGATATTTTGGTAAAAAATCGAATGCCATAATTGCTATCATTACTCACTCTGCTAGTTCAAAGGTATTCAGCTAAATTCGGAAAACAAATCAGGCATTTATCTCCATTATTCAAGTCACTGTGACAAAAAAAGTCTTCGAACTAATAGTTTTGTGAAAAATCACAAAAAAAATCATAACTCGTTAACTAGAAAAAAAAAATCGCGGAGCATAAAGTTTTTTGAAAGTTGCAACTAGACATGTTTTTGTGCGGTAAAATTAATAAAAGTTTTACTTCTATTATAGGGCGAGGGAATGCACAACACCAATAATCTCAGAGGAACTGATGCAACTAGCCACTTAACACCTAACTAACTAAACACCTATCAATTTTTGTGTAGTTAAGACTTCAATTTTACAATATATGGGAAAAATAATTCGCTTCCGAAAGTGATTCGTCTCAAATTATTAGTTGTATTGATAATCTATAAATATTTCAATAAGTAGAAATTAAAATAAATTCAAGCAAAATTCAATCAATTTCCTTTATTCGTAGAAAAAAAACAGTCCTATTTACCCCAACAGAATCAGCAGGTAGGCTCCTCTTCTATTACTTGAAGCAATGAATTAAAATCTGGGTAGCATTATCGACAAAAAGACTTTCTGACAGCCACGTTCTTACAAGATTATCATTATATTATTATATCATTATCATCCGTCAAAATCTCGTACTCTGAAATAATGAGGAAAATAAATTTATCATAACTATGTTAACTCTTTTTAAAAGTTGTTTTGACGTTTGGTGCTCCTGTTTGGAGTCATTATATTCAAAAACCCCTGAATAAATTGCTAAAAATCCAAAACAAGATTTTAAAAATGATTTTCGATATACTGTGGCAAAAAATCCAAAAAAAGATTTTAAAAATGATTTCCAACCTACTGTGGCTCTTTTCCACTCGTCGCGTCGTCTGCTCGATCTGTAAATTGCACAAGAACTTTGTACAAAGTTGTCTCAAATCAAGTAATCCTATGATTTCTTTTAAATATGAGCACAACTTATTTTTTTACATTTAAATGCAATATTTAAAATATTTTGTCTTTAATTAGAAAGGGTTACAATAGCTTAATTTTCCCTTCAAATTAGAAATCCTACACGGAGAAAAGTTTATTATAAAAATTACTATGGAGCTATTGTAACTGCGGATCAGTCAGACACCATTTAAATATTATTATATTTTATTATAATTTGTACAATAGACATTATTATTTTTACTACCGCACAAAGTATAATTTACATTGTACCATTGTAAATTTTATTATAACCTTCACCTGTTCCCGCATTACAATGTGTTATAGTAAAAACTACAAGATTTTCCTGGTAAAATTTACTTTAAACTTTTCTCCGTGTACAAATTAATACTTCTCATTTAAACGCCCAATATCCCAGATTGTAAACTTTAGATCGTAAACTTTACAATGTAAAGAATGCGATGCTAACACTGCGTATATTTTATGAATCCTTTTTATTGATTTATTTTATCTCAATAAACTAAACATCTGAAAACAAATGTCACCATTAAATTTCTTTATATCTAGAATATTTCTATATTTGTCTATTTGTGTAGCGTCGCAAGACACACCCACCACACAATAACTTATTTAATTATAAAATGTGAGAGTAAATGTTAATCATAAAGATATCATACAATGTCGCGTTCAACATTTACCGATGTCTTGACATATAGTACATGAACTCCTCACGTTATGATTACGTAAAAATGCACACTTGTGGTACTGCTCAAAGTACAAAAAAAATATATTTCATTTTCTGATAACTCGGTACAGTAAAATTTTTCCACAAAGAAGTTTTCTGTATCGTCCCAGCTTAAATCCATTATTAAAAGAATTCCCGTCAAGAGTTGACGCCAACAGATACCCATGAATATATTATCAAAATTCCTTTCATATCTCCTCGAGTGTCGCAAGTTTCGAAATATTTTGAAATTATCAGGAGAGATCCTAATAAAGCCAAGATTGAAAAAGTTGTAATAATTTTCTGAATTTTAATACCGTTTCGAGCCTTTGAACTTCGTCCTTCAGGATACCACTTAAAGTCGAAAAGGTTTACAATAAAAGAGAAATATTAAGCTAACTCAGTTTCCTTGGAGTATTAAAGTAGTTAAATAATTAAAAGGAATATCGCCGTCTGGATAGTCGATCGAGCGTCTCACCAATAAGATTAACGGAATCAATTAACGCACAATTGAACAGTTATACATTAATTTTTTTTTTTGGCTGAATCAATATTACCAATTAATAATTGGTGAACAGAAACAATGTCTGCAATCTCCCGACGCTTGTGCAGAGATTGCATATCGAGGAGCCTCAAACGATCATTATAAGGTGGGAGAAGAACTGGATTGCTCTAAGGTAAATCCTTAAGAGCAAATCTGACAAATTTTCTTCGCACAGATTCGACGCAGTCAATATGGACTTGATAATAGGGCGACCAAACTTGATTTGCGTATTCGAGAATTCGCCTAACAAAAGAAAAGTAAATCTGTTTTAAGACAGTTCTATTAGAAAATTCACGGGATAATCTTTTGATGAATCCCAGCATAGAACTGGCTTTAGCCACCGTACAGTTGATATGCTCAACGAAGTCTAATTTGCAATCCAGAATAACTCCCAAGTCACGGACAGATTGAACATGTCGTAGAGTATGATTCGATAAGGTATAATCAAAACGCAGGGGATTACGACTTCTACAAAAAGTCATGATTTCGCACTTACCAATATTTAGCTCTAAATTATTGTGTGTACACCACAAGTGGAATATGTTTAGCTCATTTTGAACCGCGTGCCAGTCGCTAATATTTCTTGTTCGAAAGAATATTTTCATGTCGTCTGCGTAGATTAAGATTTTACAAGTTTGAAGGAGTTATGAGATTTCATCAATAGATAAAATAAAAAGAAGTGGACCTAAATGACTACCCTCTGGGACTCCTGACGTAGCTGATATCTTGTTCGAGGTGGAGCGACGAAAAGAAACTTGATATGTCCTGTCGAGTAAATAAGAACGGATCCAGTTAATAAGCAATGGCGGAAAGCCTAGACTTACTAATTTGAGGATTATTACAGAATGAGAAAGCTTATCGAAAGCCTTGCTGAAGTCAGTATAGATGCAATCTGCCTGCAAACCATTTCGAAAGTCTTCAGTAACAAAGGTAACAAGTTCGAGGAGATTCGTAGAAGTCGAGCGCCCCGACAGAAAAGCGTGCTGGTTTGTTGAAATGAGGCGCTTGCAGACAGTTGAAAATTGAGAGTGAACAATTGATTCAAAAAGTTTTGGGATACACGAGAGTTTCGCAATAGGCCTGTAATTACATACCTCATTTTTGTTACCCTTTTTATGAATAGGAATGATGAAGGAGTTCTTCCAGAGCACAGGAAATTGTCCAGTCTCGAGAGACTTTTGAAAAATTAATGTAAGAGGAGTAAATAGCTCATTAAAACATACATTAAGAATGGCAAGCGGAATACCATCGGGTCCTGATATGAGGAGGGACCTCATTGATATGCTTGAGGACATCATCAGGAGTAATGCAAATGGATAAATTAATAGGAATAGGGTTTTTGTTTAAGTGGTTAAAATTGTTAAGATCAGGTATAAATTCAGGGGAAAATGATTTTTCGAAAAAGGATGTAAACATATCGCATATTGCAGATGGAGTGTCGCTGGAAACTCCTTCATATTGCATATTAGCAGGGTAGTCGACCACTTTTCTTTTAGAGTTAGTAAATTTATAAAATGCGCGCGGATTGTTGTAGAATTCAGTTGTCATTCGTTTCACGTAATCGTTATATAACTGTGTGGAATATTCCTGAAATTTATTATAACATTCAACAAATTCATCGTACGAAAAGTTATTCCTCTCCAAAAAGTAAGGCGTAGAACGTGGACAAGGCATTGTCAATGTTGTCGTTGGATAAAAGTGTAGTGAAGTCAATGGAAGATATTCTTCTGGAAAGTTCGTCCATATCCGCCTTCCTGAAACTATAAGCGTAGTCGCTAACGTTAACATGTTTAGTATTTTCATGACTATGAAAATAATCGATTTGGAGAGGCGGATGATATTTGTCAAGAGTAGAAAGAAGAATTGGACTGTGATCAACAATTGTATTGTTGCAGTCAGTGGAAAATACAAGATCAAGCTGCCGACCCATATCATTCTGTATGGAACTAATCTGATTGAGACCGAAAGAGAAAACCGATCTCAAAAATGAAGACTCTTTAGAACTTAATTTATTAAAGGGATGGCAGCCATCGTCAGCAGAATTGGCTACCCATTGAACGTTGGGTATGTTGAAATCACCCAATAAAAGATCGTCGTCTGGATTAATGAATTCCAATCTTGAAATTAATATATCATATATTAGGGTGCTTTTTTTTTCGCGACTATTTTTTTTTTTCAGTCCCACCTCGAAATTTTGTGGCAAATACCTAAACAAAAATTCCCTGAAAATTGGAGCCCTTAATATTAATATTAAGTACTAGACCAAGGCGTATAAAAATTTCCCATATAAAATACACGTAAACTTTGATTATTTTTCTTCAAAACTCTACAGCTCAGAGGCATTTTATGGTATAATCTTGGTCAATGGTAGGATTTCTTCAGAATTAAATGCTCTACAAAAGTGTCCATTGCGGTGTAACCCTAACTCCCACCAGCGAGGTAGTGCGGGTCATTGACCCCAATTTTTAAACGAAATTCTCGCTTTTTGCCCCTAGAACATTTGAGAAGTGTTTAATTAGTAAGTATTTTCCCAACGCCGCACGTACGGCAAAACCATGGATTTACGACGACAAAAATATTTATGATTAAAATCCATCACGATCATGTTTTACCTACATATATTGAATGTTTATTATCTCTCTGAAATAGTTTAAGTATTCCTAAGTAGATACCTATCTACATATAATTAAGTATTTGGTACTTTTAAAATATTTGTAAAAAATAAGTATGTTTCATACAGACATAGCAGATTATAGCAAGACATTTAGTACATAATAATTATTATGAGAAAATCATTGAAGAAAAATGATGTGCCATCTTCGTAACCATTTTGTTGAAGAAGTGCTCGGATTCTACTTATTTAGTTTGTTCAAAATATAGTTAAATAAGCGCTCAATACATGTAGACGAGCAAAACTTAAAGAAACTGTCTCTTTTTATAACGAAATATAGTTCTATTCTTGTAAAAGTTGACACTTTCATGGAATCCTTTCGACTACAAAAATGAAAAAAACTCAAAGACGTGCAAATATGTGCACATAAAACCAGTTTCTTATAAAAAACAACATTCAAACCTTTTGATTAATATACAGTTTAAATTGTTACTCCTTGGAACTTTTTTTAAAAGCTTCCATGAATTTTATTTTTAAAAAAAACACGATAATTTTGACTCTGTTGACATATTTAGGCATTTCTTCATTAAAAATGTTTATAATAAGTCATGTATAGGTTTATAATAAAGTACTTACAGCATGGCAATGCCTCCATATTAAAAAACAAGCTTTCACTTCACGACAAGGCACATAGACACAACGTATTCACACTGATTTTGGTAAAATAATGGCAGCACGCTCTACAATAAGTGGAAGAGTCGAACAATAGGGGTTCTAACAAACTGATCTCGCTCACTCATTAAAACCTTTAGTTGGGTTTTGTTTATTGAAGACTTGGGAATATCTAGGATAGGAAATAGATGTATTTCAAACAATTTGTTTTTATTACTTTTGTCGTCGTAAATCCATGATTTTGCCGTATGTGCGCCGGGTGAAACTCGGTAACCCAGCTAGTTATACATATATATAAAAATGAAAGTTAGTTTGTTTATTTCTTTGTTGCTCAATCATGGCTAAACGCTTGCATCGAAATTTTCATCTTTTGTCCGAAGGTAGTATAGTACATATTCTAACTAAACATATAGGCTAATTTTTTTTTTCGATAATACATAATTCAAATTGGTGGATCCAAGATGGCGGCTAAAAATGTAATATTTGAAGCGATTTTCATGAAAATTGATACACAGGGTTTTGCGGAATGCTGATTTCAATTCCGCTGTCCAAATTTAGAAATTCAAGAGGTGGATCCAATATGGCGACCAAGATTTCTCAATTTTAACGGATTTTAATTAAAATTAGTACAATGATTGTTTTGAGGTCACTGATTTTTAATATTATCAAAAATTTCCAAATATAAGATGGCGGATCCAATATGGCGACCAATATTTCTCGATTTCAATTAATTTTAACGAAAATTAGTACAATGTTTAACCAACCAGCTAAATAGCATAAAATATTTCTCAATTTCAACGGATTTTAATGAAAATTACTACAATGATTATCTTGAGGTCACTGATTTTTAATTTTATCAAAATTTAGAAATCCAAGATGGCGGATAAAATATGGCGACCAATATTTCTCGATTTCAATGAATTTTAACGAAAATTAGTACAATGTTTATCTTGAGGTCACTGATTTTAAATGTTCAATCCAATAGGTAAATTATATGTACAAATCCAATATGGCTATCAATATTTCCTGACTTCAACGGATTTTAATGAAAACTAGTACGATGATGACCTTGAGGTTACTGATTTTGAAAGTTTTCAAAATTTACCAATCCAAGATGGCGATAAAAATTTCTCGATTCAAACGGATTTTAATGAAAATTAGTACAATGATTATTCTGAGGCCACTAATTTTTAATATTATTAACATTTGTAAATCCAAGATGGCGGATCCGATATGGTAACCAAATGTCTCGATTTCAATTGATTTTCATTAAAATTAGTACAATGATTATTCCGGCGCCACTAATTGCTAATATTATCAAAATTCCCAAATCCAAGATGGCTAGCAAAATTTCTCAATTTCAGCGGATTGTAATGGAAATTAGTACAGTGATTATTCTGAGACCACTAATTTTGAATTTTATTAAAATTTCCAAATGCAAGATGGCGGACCCAACATGGCGTCCAGAATGTCTCTATTTCAACGGATTTTAACGAAAATTGGTTCAATGATTATTCTGAGGCTACAAAATTCGCATGTCATCAAAATCTGTAAATCCAAGATTGCGGATGCAATATGAGACCAAATCTCTCGATTTCAACGGATTTTAATGCAAATTAATACGATTTTTTTGGGGCCACTAATTTTGAATATAATCAAAGTTTCTAGATCCAAGATGGCGGACCCAATATGGAGACCAAAATTTCTCGATTTCAACTGATTTTAATGAAAATTGGTGCAATGATTACTTTAATGCCACTAATTTTGAATATTATTAAGATTTGGAGATCCAAGATGGTGGATGCATAAAGGGGTTTTCGGGTTGAAACAATTTCTAAGATATAAAAAACTAGAACATTTGAGAAGTGTTTAATTAGTAAGTATTTACCCAACGCCGGGTGAAACCGGGTAACCCAGCTAGTTAAAAATAAAAATGATATAAAAATAAAAATGAATCATTAAAATCATGTGTTACGTCATGTATCATATGATGTTATGTCATCTGTCATGTTTCAAATTCCATAAGTTATGTCATGTCCTCGACCCAAAAAAAAAACTGATATTTCTATCCTAAAAAAGTCTACCAACCCGGGAAAACAACTCTTTCTGTGATAAAAAAGTAGTGTAAATTAGTTCAAATGTGTTTATTGGTGTTGATTTATAGCCTATATCTGCCGGAAAGACATAATTTTAGCAACGATAAGCGAATTGTTCAAATCGCCCCGGTCGTATCTAAGATTATTTTAAAAAACATAAAAAATAAGGATTTCTGTCACCAATAACACTGGTCGGCAAAATTTAATATTTATTTTCTCCTTCAACAAGTAATATATCATTTCCATAGGATTTTTTCCGTAGACTACGAATATGCAAACAAAAATATTCTATCACGTCACATTTTTTAAAAAAATAGGGTTGAAAAATACAAAATATCGTATTTCGGCCATTTTTAAAAATTCGTAAAAAAATAACGGAACGTGCAAAAAGTTTGTAACATGACTCAAAAGAGAGCGTGAATCCTTATCGATGTATATAAAATAGCACTTATCTATAGCGCTTATAAAGAGTCTTCGGGAATAAAATTTTCATGAGCGACAAAACGTCATCTCGTGCAGGTCATTTCCATTGACGTCCGATTTTTGTCATAACTTTAACATAAGCACTATTTGGAAGAATCTTTGCAATAAGTCCAGGACTGACTTGTGCTGAACTGCAACGTATTCATCTACTTGTCTCAAAACTCAACAAACGATTTACTTATAAGATTCGTCTCCTGAGTCAGAAAAGTTACGGAACCTTATAAGGAAATGACATATTTCATTAATATTTATAATGAAGACCAAACAAATAAAAAATCAGTAAAATTTGAAACATATGATGCACTTCTTTTGTTCGGGAAAAATGATCTGTTATGTTGGTCAATGTTGTCGACCTTACCTATCCAAATTAACGTGAAAGTGTTACCATGTATGGAAACTAAAACGAATTCCTGCCAAATACGAACCAAATTTTTCCTAAAGAGCAAAGATTTTTTGTATTCAGCAATTTTAATTGGAATTTTGGTTAAGAACAATACAGGTATATCAACCATTTCTTCAAAATCATTTTGCATTAAGCAAATATGAGCTGGAGGAGGAGGAATGAGTCATGGTTTTGTTTATACAGATTCTCTACATCTCAACGAAAGAGCCGCTATGCTTGGCACGCATATAGTAGTAATCTGACAGCTACACAAAGTCACGTTATCAAAATTACTGAGTTTTATTAGACGAATCAAACGGCCAACGGCTCTGCACAGGCAACAAAATTAAATCGCAATAAGAATATGAATACGAAAAAATGAATCGCATGCAATATGAGTTGATTTTCATTGCGGCAATAGGAAAGTCCTCAGGGGAAATGAAGCCTAGTTATTCAAAATTGACTACTAAATTCGTGCAGGTGATAGAGAGACATGAATGCATTTGAAATTTTTCTTTAAAAGCATATCCTAACGTGAGGTGACAGATAAAGCGTGGATGAGAATTTCGGACGAATTAAAAGAACCCAGAACGTGCTACTTGTTTATTTTAAATAATATATTTATTTCTGCATGTTCCAATTTGTTTGTCGAAAATGTTTTGAATAATGGATTTACTAAATATTGTGCATAGCACATTGCTCTGCTCTGCGAGTCATCTGAATCCGTTTAATATATATGACGATAAGCTTATTGCTTCTTGCTTACAGTATATTGCATATTCTGGGGTCGCACACCTTATAGATGAGGCTGGTATAGAACATATATAAAATGGTGTATAATTAATCCTTAAACCTAACACTGGGTAAGACTACGCTGCTCAGACTGCCAAAAAATCATATAACATTGTGAAGCGCTGAGGTTATTGGAGAAAGGAGACTGTATATACTTTTCTTTGTTATGTAGGTGTCATTTGTTTGTGGTATTGATTTGAAAATAAGTTTAAGATCGTTGCATTAGATGACACGATAAAGGAGGTTAAAAATGACGGGTCACGTTAAGTATGTGATAACGGAAGTTTTTGATAATGGTAGTGTTTGAGGGTCAATAGAGCACCAATTGCAAAAGGCTTCTAAGTCGAAATTTATAGCTTCGCTATGATGAACAGAAGAAATGATACCCAAAAGCTTGGTATCGTCTGCATTATATAGAACTTTTGACACAATGACAAATCGTTAATACAAATAGAAGAAGCCGCACACCTTTTGTTATTTCTCTCTCGAACAGAGTCTGCACCCTATAAAAATTAAACGATGATAATTCTCCTATAGTATCTCTATTAATACTTACAAGGAAACGTTCTCAGGTGTGTCTCACCGATTTTGATGAAATTGAAATATGTTGTAGAGCATCGAAAAATAAGAGACACGTATTTTTTTTTATCTGCGGATACGCAAGTTTAGGGGGTGAAAACCCCCCTAAAGTTTACCCCCAAAAACAGTTTTTCTTAAGGGGAGGTTCTCATCTAGAATCTTGAAATTTTCGATTTTTTTTTTATTTCATATTATTAAAGTTTAATATGTCTAGAATGTTGCTTTAAAATATTTAGTCGATCCGAGCACTAGAACGGATTCTACAGCCCATTGATTCTGGCGGTGTCATGATCGTAGTGGGGCGCTCAGCCTGTGCCGTGCCGTTCAATCACGATTATCTCGGAACTTTGTTTTTCAAGATTTTTCAAATTTGCGTACAAGATAACTCAAAAACGGTTCAACCGATCAACTTCTAGTTTCGTGCATATTAAAGTAAACAATTTTCTTCATAGAAAGAGTGGAGCACATTTTGAAAATTGTAACATTATCTCCTTTTTGTAAGTGATAAACTATGAAAAAAAACGGCCGAAAACGGCCTTAAAATTTCAAAATCGCGCCATTCCGTCAATTTTAAATTTTTTTTGAAAGTCGTCCACTCTTTCTGAGACAAATTTAGTCTAGTTTATAATAATGTCATCATTATTTGATTTCAGACCAATCTGCGACCCCTAAATTGTACGCAGCTGGGCCATTTTCGAAAAACATGCCTCCGGAGAAGTTGAATAACGGGCGCCATTTTGTTTTTTTTTTTTAATAAAAAAATTTTTTCGTACAGATAAATATACAATAAAAGATAATGCCAAATATCATATCCCTATGTCTTGTCATTTGCCTTCAAAAAAATCACGAACTTTACCTACTTTTTGACGTTCTAGATGAGAACCTCCCCTTAAATATCTCAAGTTCTAATGAAGTTTTTCGAATGAAACAAAATGGAAATGATGTCTCGTAAATATACTAACCTTTTGTAAGTAATCTGGTTCCCGGGGGTTGCAACCCTTATTTTTTATTTTAGAATAAATTATATTTTTGCGTCACAAAAATAACAGTTTTAGTTAAAAATCATCGACAAATATTTTTTTAAATACGATTTTGAAAAACAAAATTGACCTGTTTTTGCGTTTTCCTGAAAAAAGCTCCTGAAGGGGGTAAACTACCCCTACCACTAACACATGATGCATATTCTTTCAGACATCAGTTTTTTTTCGTGAAAACCAGTATTAAGGGATTTTTGGAGTCGCTGATTACGAATCTGATGTCAGATTTAAAAAATTCAAAATGGCGGGTCCAACATGGCGCACGAATTTTTGAAAAATACATATATTTTTATAAAAAAAACTATAAATAAAAGTTTTTGAGGTCGCTGATTACGAATCTGATGTTAGATTTAAAAAATTCAAAATGGCAGGTCCAACATGGCGGACGAATTTTTGAAAAATAAATCAATTTTTATAAAAGGAACTATAAATAAAAGTTTTTGAGGTCGCTGATTACGAATCTGATGTTAAATTTAAAAAATTCTAAATAGCGGATCCAACATGGTGAACAAACTTTTGAAAAATACATCAATTTTTATGAAAAATAATAAAAAAATTTTAAATTACAGTTTTAATACATTGGATCTAAATTGAAATTGCGTTCTTCAATCTCGTAAAAAAGTTACCATGTATGTTTTTTTTTCTAATGCCATAATTGTAGTGAGCTATAAATTCCAAACCTCAAGTTACATGTTATAAATCTTAAACCTAATAAACCCAAATTCGTAATCAGCGACTTCAAAAACCCCTTAATACTGGTTTTCACGAAAAAAACTGATGTCTGAAAGAATATACATCATGTGTTAGTGCTAGGAGTAGTTCACCCCCTTGAGGAGCTTTTTTTAGGAAAACGCAAAAACAGGTCAATTTTGTTTTTCAAAATCGTATGTAGAAAAATATTTAATGATTTTTAACTAAAACGGTTATTTTTGTGACGCAAAAATAAAATTTATTCTGAAATAAAAAATAAGGGTTAGTATATTTACGAGACATCATTTCCATTTTGTTTCATTCGAACAAATTCATTAGAACTTGAGATATTTAAGTAAAACTGTTTTTGGGGGTAAACTTTAGGGGGGTTTTCACCCCCTAAACTTGCGTATCCGCAGATAAAAAAAAAATACGTGTCTCTTATTTTTCGATGCTCTACAACATGTTTCAATTTCATCAAAATCGGTGAGACACACCTGAGAACGTTTCCTTGTTAGAGCTGCGTAAGTGCGAAATAATTTTGATATGAAAACAGCAAATCTACTTGAAAACTTACAGTTTTATTACTTCTTTCAATTAAGTTGGTTCTTACTTGCTTTTAATCTACATTCTGAATTTCCGCACGTAAAACAATTGGCTTTAAAATTCAATTTTCCAGCATTTAACTGGCATTTTCAACAACTTTCCGAACATTTTGATATTCATTTTCCTGCGATTAATCATTGCCTTTACTTGCCAAGTTAAGAGGGGCTTCCATTAATACCTTCCTGGTCATGATTAATTATTGGAGTATACCGTGAAATTATAAGGCTATCAGGCACAATTAAGGAAACATCTCATAAAGATATGTACGAAAACTAACAAGTCGAGCCTTTTTATGACGAGGTAGATAGCAGGACTAATACAATAGGTTTTCCAGTCTTCCCGCCTTTTCCTCCAGTACGCGTACGCTACACAAATAAGTAACTGCTTCCTTCAAACCTAACGAACTAATCAATATTTGCCTGACTTATTTCCTTTTGAGCTCATCCTTTAAAGGGATATATTTCCTAGTGAGACAAGCGCCAACAGAATATATTAATATCAATTATTTGGATTTGGTTCTGGTGGAACGGAAGAGATAATTCAATATGGCGGAAATCACTTGCTAAAATCCTTGCCAATTTATGACAGACCTAGAAGAAAACCTTTGCAGATACAATTTCTGAAACAGTTTGATTAGTTTTGTTCCCTAGAAGATATATGTATCATTGCTTGCTAGTATATTTATAATTTAATAAATACAACAAATTGCACATTATTCGAAGTGCTGTTTACTTATTAAAGTAAATGCGAGATTGAAATTTCCCCTAAGTTTCCTGAAATCACGATGCTCACATATTTCGGAAAAAACGGATCTTTTCCTCTGAAAATATTTGTTAGAGATAGCAGCAATAATTCTTTAATTTATCATAATCAATCTAATTTCAATTTTAACTTTTCAAATTCAGATAGGTTAGTTCTAATTAGTCGTGTCACAATTTTTGTACTTATTGTACCCTTGCTAGCTAGTTCAATGCATTATTGAAGAAACCGTTACCATTAATTGTTCTAACCATCAGCAAATTTTGGATCATTCGTTGTTATACTCGAGAGCAGATCAGTCGGATCTTACAATAAATTAATTAGTCGAAATTTCGTGTTTTTATTTCTCGCCTCGATCCTTAACGCAAAAACTATTGTGTTAACATTTAAAATGGTGACCCCGACGTGATCGCGGCAGTGAAATTAATTGAATTGTTGGATAATTCACTGTGCGATCAGTTAACATTAAATTGGTTAAACTCTACGGTACTGTGCTCTGTGTACCGCTTCTCGTGAACATTTTATATATCATTTCGGACTTTCTCGTGGACAATTTATTAGAACTCTTTCGCGGACTAACGCATATTTAGTGAAATGAACTAATCAATATTTTTCTATAACTCGGTGTAGACTGATTAATTTGTGATTTGGTGATTTGGTGGGACATTTCAGCTAACCGGACCGTTACACCAAATCGTCAGAATCATCGAACATTCGGGAAGTACCGCAAGTACCACATTTATTTTCTCCCCTTAATATTTTCGCTTAAATTATTTATCGATTACAACGTATAACAATTTAAAATGAGCCTAGCGGAAGAGCAACAAAAAAGCTTAAATGTCTTAAAGACCAAAAGATCGTTTACTAAGGTACGCATATTAAAACCTTTATAGATCATAAGCAGGGAGATTTGCTTCTAGGAGAATTGGAATGCAGGCTTGGCCTACTTGAAGCATATTTCAAGGAATTCCTCGCGATTCAAGACAAAATCGGAAATGAAGATTCTGAAGAAGCAGACGGTACTGTAATGTGTGAAATCGAGGACAGTTATTGTTCAATAAAGGCCACACTTTTAAATCTAATTGGAGAACGGAAAAAACGCGATTCGCTTTCAATATCGGTAGATGAGGCAAATCTAACAATAGTATCTCCGTCAATCTCGTCCATCGCGCTCAAATCGAATCTACCAAAATTGCAATTACCTCAATTCTCGGGTCAATATGTATATCGACTATACGAACTTTATAAATACATTCAAGCTGATAGTGGATTCCAATAACAATTTAAATAGCATCGAAAAGCTCGTTCATTTGCGATCGTGTCTGAAGAGTGAAGCTCTTGTTACCATTCAGGCACTAGAAATAAATGCAGACAATTACATTAAGGCGCTTAAATTATTAGATAGTAGATACAACAATAAGTATTTAATATTTGAGTCTCATCTCAGTCATTTGTTTAATATTCCTGCAACTACAAAGGCGGCTGCCAGCAACATTAGGAAGGTCCTTGATCATGTGAACGTTCATTTGAAAGCAATGCAATCGTTGGGTTCAGATAACGATATTCTGAATGCTGTTATTATTCACGTAGTAAAGGGCAAATTAGATCAACAATCGAAGTCTAAATGGGAAGAGTCGCTTAACGTTGATAAACTGCCTTCATGGGATAATTTTTCGGATTTTCTTCAAAAGCGCTACCAAGTAATTGAAGGCAATGAAGTTAGAGAACATCCCAAGTCACATCCAATATCGTCAGCTCGCGTCTCGTCGAAAACATCTCTTGCGGTATCTAAACAGTCATGCACTAAATGCAATCAAAATGATCATACAATTCATAAATGCTCAGCGTTTTTGAACTTACCAGTAATGGACCGATTCAAGGAGGCTAAGCAATTAAATTTGTGTGTAAATTGCTTAAATAAGGGTCATGCGGTAAAATCTTGCTCATCATCTACAGTGTAGGACAAAAGTATTCACACATCACCGTTTGTTGAATAAATCAAATATTAAAACAAAACCAAAAGAAGATATTTATTTAATTTTTTTGGGAAAATAATTATTCATGCTTAAGCTATTAAATAACACCAAAATAAAATTAATATAATAATACCATATTCTGGAAAACAACAAAATATTTCAAATTGCACCTTTTCGAATGGACAAAAGTTTTCACACAGCTTATAATATTGCGTTAATTATAGTTAATTTTTTTAATTTAATATTTCGTCGGAAGTCCTTTCTGTTTGATTACCTTTTTTAGTCTCCTAGGCATCGACTGCACGAGCTTTTTTTTGTGTAATCTACCGTTATTTTTTGCCATTCTAATTGAAGCACCTCCTTTAAATTTGTTTTGTTAGAAATTGTGTGATTCCTCAAGCGCCATTCCAATTCTTCCTCATGCTCAATTGGATTGAGGTGCGGTGACTGTGGGGGGAGTCAGTAAAGTATGTGCAACATTGTAGGCTATCCACATTTTAACATTATGAGCCGTATGTTTTGAATCGTTGTCATGCTGGAAATAAAACTGATCATCTAAGCCTAACTTTTCGGTATTCTTTTTCAAATTTTCCTTCAGAATATTTAGCTAAAATTTTTGATCCGTAATTTGCTCAATGAAAACAAGCTTGCCAACACCTGAAGCAGCCATATTGCCCCAAACCATGACTCCCCCACCACCGTGTTTAACTGTGCTTGTTAGGTTGTTTGTATTTAAATACGTGTTGGGTTTTCTCCAGATCAGGGTTCTACCGTCAGACCGAAATATATTATATCTACTCTCGTCGGAGAATAATATATTATTCCACAATCCTTCAGTCTTATTTATATAGTTTTCCGTGAATTGCAACCTCCTTTTTTATTAGTTTTACTAATTAGAGGTTTTCGTCTTGATACCCGTGCATTATATATATTACGATGAAGGACTCTGCGTATGGTTTTAGAATGAACATCTTTTTTAAAATCGACTTTAACTTGAGTTGCAACATCTGATGATGTTGTCCTGGGTTTTTTTCTTAATCATTCTTACAACATGTGTTTTGTAATTGTAATTCATCAATGGGATTTATAAGCCGAAATAAAGTGTTTTCAAATAACCTGCGCTTTCTCCCTTGTAGTTAGTTTTCGTGGACGTCCATTTCGTGGAGAATTTTTAAATTCTGAACTGTTTTTGTAACGTTTTACAATACTGCAAATTGTAAATCGACTTCTACCCATTATATTTCCAATTTCTCCATACAATTTATTTTGTTTAAAAAGCTTCAACATTATTTTACGGTCTTGTTCAGTAGTTTCTTTTTGCTTGCGAGCCATGATCACTACTTCAAGGACTTTACAAATAAACCATGCACTCAAATACGTTTTACCTCCTTTGCGGGACTTCCCTGTTGTATTACTAATATCAGTCTTGCCAGTGTTACAACTTACTTAGTGCAGAAAATCTGTTAAAACTCAGTGTGTGAAAACTTTTGTCCAGGCAAAAATGTGCGGTTTGAAATATTTTATTGTTTTCCAGAATATGGTGTTATTATATTTATTTTATTTTGATGTTATTTAATAGCTTAGGCATGAATAATTATTTTCCCAAAAAAATTAAATAAATATTTTCTTTTAGTTTTGTTTTAATACTTGTTTTAATCAGCAAACGGTGATGTGTGAATACTTTTGTCTTTCACTGTAAATGTCGTGTCTACAGTCTACCTCATCACTCGTTGTTGCATCGCTACAATACTGCAGTCAAACCAAGCTTAAGGTACTAGTACCGTTTAGAATTTTGAAAAAATCAATTTTTTTTTTACATTTTATGAATCCTTATACCTTCAAAATTCACCTCGTAAAATTTTGTAGTGATATTTTAAAAAATAAGGAAATTACAGCGATTTGAATGCGCGCGCCTTTTCGACGCTCTACCGGCAGTTTACCCAGTTAGGCAGCGGCTCGGCAGCTGCTCTTCTCCCCTCTCTTGTATACCTGCCTCTTTCAAAGTAACAAGAACAAGAGCAAGGTTTCATAGACTCTGGCGTACTTCTATATGGAGCAGGAATCGCGGACTGACCAATTGTAAGGATTAAAATACGATTATTCTTAAAATATTCTTAAAATTTTTCTTCAAAAACTTTAAACGCGTTTTACTCAAAATAGCATTTTTTCAAATGGTGCAGACTTATTCTCATTTTGGATGCATTTGTTTACTTATGATGTCCTCTACCGTAATCCACCAGAAAATTTAAGAAAAAGTAAAAAAAAAAAATTTGGCAAGTGAAAAAAGGTGAAAAAAAACAGTGATTTTTTCATTTTTTTGTTTACAAAGCCGCCAATTTTTTTTTTTCAATTTTTCTTAAATTTTCTGGTGGATTACGATGTAAACCACCTTCCTCTATAAAATGCTTCTTGAAATTTCTGTTTCAGACTTGCCATTTTGGAGATTAACCCCGGACAGTGCGAGGCTCTAATTTTCGAGGACTTGACTATGACGTCATATAGAAATAAATGTTCAATGAAAATAAAATTAAAAAAAAATTTTTTTTACTGCCAAAATGTGTACTAACTACAGGAAAAAATTTTCATAATATTTTAAAATAAAGGAAACGAGAAAAAAAATGTTAAAAATTGGTCATTTTTTAGCCTTCTAAACGGTACTAGTACCTTAAGCCCATCCTCCAATACTAATCAATTAGTAAACTATAACGCTGCTCAACCCTCCACTGCCGTAAACAAACCGGAAACATCTTCTACACCTGCTTCATTACATGCTTCCGTTGCCCAGTCTTATGCAGATTAAGTGATCCTTGCGACTGCTATTGTTAACGTAAGAAACAAACTGGGACAATTCATTCCGGTTCGAGTATTGCTTGATTCAGCATCACAATTGAATCTTATGACTCAATCGTTAGCGAAAAAATTGCAGCTTTCTTGCAAGGGAATTCAAGGACATATTTCTGGAATTGGCGATACTAACTCTACAGTAGCTTATGCTGCAAATGCCATTATAAGGTCGCGCTTCAATGAATTTCAGGCGCAACTTGAGGTTTAGTTTATTCCTAATATTACTAGTATCCAGCCCGAAGCACGAATCGATATTAGTGATTGGAACATTCCTCGAAACATATCACTCGCTGATCCTGGGTTCAATATTCCTCACAAAGTTGATATGCTGTTAGGTGCAGACGTTTCCTATCAACTATTATCGGTTGGTCACATTCGCTTAGGTGAAAATCTTCCAATGTTATAAAAGACTCTATTTGGATGGATAGTTGCTGGTCGGTGTAAAGCAGCAAATACTTGCCGTCGCATTTGTAACATCGCAGTCGACAATGATGTAGAGCTTGGAGATAACAAGCTGATGGAGCTTGTAGAAAAATTTGGGAAATAGAACATATTAATGATCAGGGAGTCAATTGGAGCAAAGAACATCGAGAATATGAAAACTTCTTTGTCAAGACAGTTAGGCGTAATGAGTCTGGTCGATTTATAGTTCATTTGCCATTCAAAGAAGATCCAAGTGTGCTTGGAGACTCGTACGCTATTGCATTAAGAAATTTCATTAGATTAGAACGCAGATTAGAGAGGGACACAGAGTTAAAAAATCAATATACCGAATTTATGAATGAATACGAACAGCTTAATCATATGCAACCATGGCTTGGTGATGCCTCAAATATTAAGTATTTTATTCCACATCACTGCGTATTGAAGCCTGATAGCTCAAGTACTAAATTAAGAGTTGTCTTCAAAATGGTCTTCGCATTGTGCTGCCTTTATGGATCTTATTCCTGTAGAAGACCGCGAAACTAGATTCATGATTCAAATGTAGTAAAGGCTCTTGGATTGATTTGGAATCCAACGTCCGATGAGTTTCAATTTACGTGGACTTATCGCTGATGACCAACAACTCCCTCAAAACTGGCTACTAGGACGAATTGTGAAGACGTTTGCTGGTTCTGATGGTCACATCCGCGTCGCTGAGGTGAAGACAAAGGGGAAAGTCGTTCGTCGCGCCATACATAAATTGGCACCCTTACCATTAGATGATTGAAGGTATACCTGGATACCTTCAAGGCCCCCGGCATGTTAGAGATAGCAGCAATAATTCTTTAATTTATCACAATCAATCTAATTTCAATTTAAACTTTTCAAATTCAGATAGATTAGTTCTAATTAGTCGTGTCACAATTTTTGTACTTATTGTACCCTTGCTAGCTAGTTCAATGCATTATTGAAGAAACGGTTACCATTAATTGTTCTAACGATCAGCAAATTTTGGATGATTCGTTGTTATACTCGAGAGCAGATCAGTCGGATCTTACAATAAATTAATTAGTCGAAATTTCGTGCTTTTATTTCTCGCCTCGATCCTTAACGCAAAGCATCGACTTCCCAAATCCTTCGTGAAAAATTTATGATCGAAAGAAGAAATCGTAGAATGTGTGCACCTCCCTGGCTAACACTCCGTAGCTATGCGTACAAGAGCTCCTTTCATCACATTTTTTTCTGAATAAAGAGAACAATTAATACATTTACATTCAGATCCGAAAAAATCGAGTCGAAATTGGGTTGAGTTTCGACCTGCGTATATTAACCCACCATTTGCCTTACGGGGGTTCGATTAGGCAAACATCAAACATTTAGGGTCATACTTCTCAAATGTGCTAGTTTGTTATATTCTAAAATTTGTTTCAACACGAAAACCCCTTTATGGATCCGCCATCTTGAATTTCCAAATCTTCATATAATTCGAAATTAGTGGCCTCAGAATAATCATTGTACCAATTTTTATTAAAATCCGTTGAAATCGAGAATTATTGGTCGCCACATTGGATCCGCCATCTTGGATTTGTAAATTTTGATAACATTCAAAATCAGCGACCTTAAGATAATCATTGTACTAATTTTCATTAAAATCCGTTGAAATAGAGAAATCTTGATCGCCATATTAGATTTGAAAATGTTGGTAACATTCAAAATCAGTGACCTCAAGATAATTATTTTACTACTGTTCATTAGTTGAAATCGAGCAATATTGGTCGCCATCTTGAATTTCTAAATTTAGACAGCGGATTTGAAATCAGTACTCCGCAAAACCCATATGTACCAATATTCATGAAAAATGTTTAAATCGGGTAGCAATTATTTTGCCTTACGAGGAACACATGCGGCATTCATAATGATGCGCGAATGAGGCAAGGCGTTATATGCTCGTCGTGCGCCTTATACGGCAGCCTCATGGCACCCACAGGAGGTAGTATGGTTAGCCTCATAGGGACCCTAGCTGTACTCCTCCAAAATTCTAGTCGGGATCTCGCACCGTTCGGCAGTTACAGGGTGTTTTGTAAATCAGGATTTTGCCTTATATGGGAACCGCTCTTGTATTTTTATCATTTTTTCTACGCATCGCAGCGACCCCAAACCGATCTAAAAAAATCACTATTTAGAAGCCCTTTTCAAAAAGGTCAACACCACCCCTCTATCCCTAACCCCTTGGCCACAATCCCCCTGGAAGTTGAAAAAATTAACTTTTATTTCACGATTTTTCACCTTTCGCCCCACTTTTCTCCGAAATTCATGTTATTAACATACCTACTTTTTATTTTTTTGAACTTGCCTATCTAATTACCTTTCCAAAAAGGTGCAACATGCCCCGGTAGAAAGGGGTTGCAAAAGTCCTGAAATTGAAACATCCTCACAGGTACCTAATTACTTTATTGCACCATAATGGAAAAAGTCGTTAAGTAAACAATTTTTATGACAGCAAGTTCGGAAATGTTTGTTTAGGGAATACAGGTAATACATTTTTATTATTTCAGCAAAACAGTAATAAAATAATAAATGTAATCTCGTTAAAAAGCGTTATTATTTTATTATATCCAGTATTGACTCCTAAGTATTCTGACGCTCCGTTTCTAACACCTCCTATGAATTATGGTATAAAAATGGGTAAGTTTAAAAGGACAAAGTACCACAGTTGAAGAAGCAAGCGAAAAGAACGGGTGTTTAATACAAAAAATTAAGGTAAAATGGCAGAATTCGGTGTTGAAGAGTATGCCGATATAATTTTCGTGTACGGTTTAGTAGACGGAAATGATAGTGAGGCCGTACGAGAATACCAAAGGAGATTCCCGAATCGGCGTATACCCGACAGAACGGTATTTTCAAGGACTTTCAGAAGCTTAAAAGCAACCGGAAGTGTAACAGCCCCCAGAGCAGAAACGCGATCAGGAACATCAGCCGATTCAGCGGGCACCGCCCAACAAATCCTCAACATCGTCAGGAACAGCACTGAAATAAGCATCAGGCAGGTCGCACGACAGTTAGGATTGTCGTCAGGGAGAGTTTGGACCGTTGTGAACCGAGACCATATTCCGGTCCAAGCACTACAGGAAGGAGATTCCGAAAGACGATTGCAATTCTGCACTTGGCTGCTCGAGTCTGACATCGAAAACAGAAGGTTTCTAGACCGAATTCTGTGGACGGATGAACGAAATTCATCCGGGATGGCATCACAAACTTCCACAACCTCCACACCTGGTCAGATGTGAACCCACATAGGACAAGGTGTCGGTTCTTCCAGCAAAGATTTAGTGTCAATGTCTGGGCTGGCATCATCGGCAACCAGTTGATAGGACCCTTCATCTTGCCCCAAGTGCTGAATAGTCAGCTATATTTGGACTTTTTGGAGAACATCCCCCTGTCTACCAGAAGCGCAATGTATTTACAGCACGACGGAGCACCTGCGCATACTGGGAACATTGTTAGGGCAAGGTTGAATGAACCTTACTCCACTGGACTTTTTCTTATGGGGAATGATGAAAGATGAAGTTTACTCAAGACCAATCAACACCAGAGAAGAATTAGTTACCAGGATTGGGGTTGCAGCCACGAAAATACGGGAGAAACTGGCTACCATAGACCTCAAACGCGAAATAATATACGAAGGCTACTTGCATGCATCAAAACTGGCCTAGAATATTTTGAATAGCTTTTGTAGAACATAAGTTTTAATTGTAATTAGTTTTTAAGCGTACAAAATGTATTTTTTAGTGAACTTAAGTATAATTTCTTAAAAATTCGAATTGTCATGATATTCTGTATAAGGATTTTTGTAAATAAATTTTCGAATCCTTTTCCTACCTGGAGATAGGTAACCTTAAAAAAAAAGTAAGTATGTTAATAACATGAATTTTGGATTAAAGTGGGGCGAAAGGTGAAAAATTGTGAAATAAAAGTTAATTTTTTCAACTTCCAGGGGTGATTGTGGCCAAGGGGTTGGGGATAGGGGGGTGGTGTTGACCGTTTTGGAAAGGGCTTCGAAATGGTAATTTTTTGAGATCGGTTTGGGGTCGCTGCGATGCGTAGAAAAAAATATAAAATACAAGAGCGGTTCCCATATAAGGCAAAATCCTGATTTACGAATCACCCTGTAACTGCCAAACGGTGCGATATACCGGTCTGACCTTTCACCCCTGCAATATTTCCCTCCCACCTCTGAACACCCTGTATAGCACGTCTTTAGTTTCCTCATGCTTACAAACATTTCTTCTAGTAACTCAAACTTCACTATTCAAACAAAACGCAAATTATTAGGAGAACAAAGAACTATCAGATCTACTTCTTGACCTGCATTTACATGACATCGTAGTCGAAATTTCAACTCAACCCAGCTTGCAAAGCGGAGCCGAGTAGAGTCAACCCAGTTTCAACTCAACCTGCGTTTATATGTAGTTGAACTCTGCATGTAAACGAGGTAAATAAATCTCTGAAATATCGTCAGATAAATAAAAAAGTGAAACAGCTAATGCTGTGGCTCTTTCAGCTCGGTCTGAATTTGGGAATTTTAGCGGGACGGTTGTTAGCTCTTTTCGGTCAAACAAGGGACTTTGTTAAGTGGTCTTGGTTTTTTCGTTTTTAACTTGTTGACACTCATAGCTTTAACTCGTACTACAGCAAATATATATCTACTGTGTGAAAATAAATTTCTTCTAGGATATTGATTTAGTCGATAAAGTGTGACTAGCGAGCGCTCTTTGTTTTAGGCGTATATTGTTAACCATATATATTGTGCAGCAGTAGAGGCGAATGGTCCAACAAATTACCCCGCACAAATTGTGTGGAAATCGGGTCCCGGTCACATTCGGTGAAACTTTGCAGAAAGGTAGTTCTCAACCTGCTGATCAAAAATCTCAAAGGGCCTGAAGTCATCCTATGATTAGTTGCGGAGATATAGAGGGGTGAAGTGTGAGACATTTGCTGTAGACTCAAGTACGCTTCACGAAGTCTCTAGTCGCTTAACTCGGAAACCAAGGCCCCTAAAAGAAATCTTTGAACACAAAGTTGTGGGTAGTTATCAAGACATGTCATTATATGTTCGGTTGACCTTGACCATGGACCTCAACCCAATAATGCGCAAAACGAGAATTTTGGGCACCCAAGTTCAATTGTACGATTCGAATAGAAAATTGGGGCGATTTCATCCAAAATCGTATATAGGTGGTTTTCGGGGATTTTCTTTCAGAATCTAGCATTTATTTTGCATAAAAGCTTCTAAAACCCTATTATTTTTCGGGTTTTTTTAAAAAAAATTGCTAATTTTTGTTGGTCTTTTTTCTTTTCAATGTTGATTATCTTGTTGTTGCTCCTATTGAATGATCATATAACTACGAAAAACCGCGGTCCGAATGTCTAGATATTCTCAAAACATGGTTTTGAAACTTCTTTTTTACATAAGTTTTTGCAAAATGGCCATTTTGTACCTCAATGTAATAAAATATTTCGCGAGCCAAAGAACTCGTGTGATTTTTTCAGAATTTTTTCGACTATTTTTGGTTTTTTTGGATTTGGCTTTTGAAAATTCCAAAAATATTCCGACAAATTCTGAAAAATTCATATGTGTTTTTTGGCAAACTATAGGCACTTTTTATGCTATAAAATTTATTCGTAAAACTGATCCTTTTTCAAAAATCAAAAAAACATCATAAAAAACTAAAAAAATAGTTTTACTCAAAAAGGATCAATTTAACGAATAAATTTAATAGGATAACAAGTGCTTATAGTTGGCTAAGAAACACATGTTAATTTTTTGGGCCAAATCCAAAAAACCAAAAATAGTCGAAAAAATTCTGAAAAAATTCACACGAGTTCTTTGGTTAATTCAAATTATTTTCTGTTCTATACAATTTAATTAAAAAGTTTGTTGTTTCCTCTTTGTCTTTAAGATCTAGATTGTAAAGTGTACATTGTATTAATAAAAACAGCACAAATTGTGGACTACATGAGTGGATTACATATTGCTCAAATAAATTTAATGACATATGTATATAATTATTTTGATATTTGGACAGATCTACTTTTAAATAAGTTCTTCCGAATTATTTATATAAGTAGGTAACATTTAATTCAACTTTAGCTCAATAAAATACTGTTAACAATGTGTTATATTTGAGATTTAGATTAGTATGACGTCAAATATTTAAAAGTAAGGTATCTCTTTCCATTATGTCAAGCAGATGGGCAATTTGTATCAAAACAATATATGCAATACAAAGACGTGCTACCTCGATCTAATAAGTTTGTTGCATTAAGGGTGATAACATTCTTTAGTCTCTAGACTACTAAAAAAATGGAAATTCCGATCAATATTTGCCCTTCAGCTAAATAATTCTTCGTGATACGTATGTATATGTATGTATTATCTTAATTTGACTGAGTGTTGTAGGATTTTCAGAGTTTTCAGCGGCAGACAGCGCTGTTTGGGCACGTCTTTTGCGATATAATTTAGTCCCCTTTTAAAAGTGTCAGAAACGGAATTCATCTTCCAAATTGAGGGAGTATATTCAATCACTGTCTTCAGGAACTTTTCAAAAATCCTCAAGGCATTCTACTGACATAAAGTGGTAGAGGAAGGAGTCGTCAAAATACAAAGCACAAAATCATTATGTCGGGAAATGTACCGAAAATGATGAATTGGGGAAATTCTCCAAATAAATGTAGGCGAAATGTTTTGACAAGGATAAAAGCCCCCGAGTTAAGGGTCGGCATGATGGACACGTAGGGAAGATAGAAAGTAAAAACAAGACGAGAAGCGAATTGCCGCGCACACCGTCTTCCCTTTGTAATAATTTTCATTATTTCTCGATTAATGAATAACGTCGAAATGTTAACACTTTCCAGATAGACAATTTAATTTAGAATCCCTTTAAGGCTAGTAACTAAAGGTCTCTCTCATAGCGATTATGGTTGTAATGTAAAGTGATACGTCAATTTCATATAAAAATAGACTCCTTCCCGTAACTTAGCATTTTCGACTTAATTAAACCTGAATATGCTCATCACACCTGGCACTTTGAGAGGCAACAAAGTCGGCGCAACATCTTGTTGAGATTTAATTGAAGTTACTCAAATATATTCATAGGCCCCTTTAATTTCAGACGCAGTGTGACTGCCCTCGTGCGGCATTAATCGCAAAATCAATTGAATTGCATTGTGAACTCAGTGGCTTATGCATCGTTAGGAACTCTATTTGTGCCTTGAATTGTGGGACGCAAAACCCGTTTGAAGATTTTGAATGAGAATTTCTTTGAAAGGAATGCATTCCAAATAATGCACAATGGTTGCGCCAATATGTCGCCTCATGATAGCAACGATATGCTTTGTTCGCACTACGGAGACATATGGCACACTTTTTAATTTTGATGTATATTGACAATTTTTATTGTGACTGCATCGAACAGACCAAAATCAACTTTAAATGACACGAATAAGGAGTAGATTTATTAACTTTGAAAGTCCTCGTTGTCCCACCTTTTTAACCTATTTTATATGTACGTATTTTGACAATAAGTACCTGCCTTATGAATCGTTAGAAATCGATTAACTGAACATTTTACCAAATTCTTAACTTTGAGATTTTTCCTAAAAGAAATTCATTTATAGTAAATATATGCAATTTCTATAGTAATTATGATAATAATTAAACAATGTAAGAGTACTTTGAGCCAATAAATAAATTACGCTGTGGAATCTAAAAAATATTAGTTTAATTTTACCCTTATTAGACGAGGCTCTTGAATAGAATAAGTTATCCATTCAATTAATTCTGATACCCCAATTTTCTACATATTCGAAAAAATTAGAAATATTAACGGACAACCCTTTATAGGCGGCACATAAATTAACACTGCAAACATTACAACCCGAAATTAATGGAAATTTCCTAACACGTTCCCACGCCGCACTATTATATATTTGGATGACTTTTTTCCATTTTTCAATTGAGCCGTTCAGTGCACAAATTGATTAACTCCATAAAACAAAAAGTTGAGAAATACGATGAAATAATGTACATTGTTTTTTAAAATTCCCTTTATAATATAAATTCAAATATATATTGTAGAATGCATAAATACAGATATAGCTTTCATCTAACGGTATATAAAATTAATAAAAAAGAATAGCCAAAAAATAATCATCAGTAATGTTGCAATTTAAAAGTAATAAATTTAAATTCAGTCTTTAAATTTTTAAGTTTGTTACAGCAAAAGTTAGTTTTTATATATTTTTATTACAGATTTTCCATAAAAAAGAATGTTGGCAGTTCTGTTATAATATATAATTTGTGATTAATTCATCAGCGATATAAATAATGTCTTCTTCATCAGCTGCATGTGAGGGCTCGAGGTCGATCATGTCTCTCTTTTTTTCCCTTGTCATAGTTCGACCTTTAGGATATAATAAAGGCTGATCTACATTTTTCAAACTTTGCGGTCTACCTGCCATATTTCCTTATAAATATTAACCCATTATTGCGCAAAACGAGGATTTTGTGCACGCAAGTTCAATTATACGATTCGAATAGCAAATTAGGGCGATTTTCTTCCAAATGCGTACATAAGGGGTCTTTGGGGATGCTCTTTCAGAATCTGGCATTAGTTTTGCATAAAAGCTTCAAAAACCCTATTATTTTTTGGATTTTTTCCAAAAAGGGCTGATTTTTTTTTTTGTCATTTTTCTTTTCAAGTCGACTATCTTATCGTTGCTGCTATTGGATGTTCATACAACCACCAGAAACCGCGGTCCGAATGTCTAAACTTTCTGAAACCATGGTTTGCAAGTTTTTTTCTTGCTTTTGCAAAATGGTTATTTTGTACAGCAATGTAATAGAAAATTTCTCGATTTTTTTCCACGAAAAAGAGCAACTTTACAAAAAAATGTATACAACAGAAAATACTTAGACTTAGCCAAAGAACACGTGTGAATTTTTTCAGAATATTTTTCGACTATTTTTGGTTTTTTGGATTTGTCCAATTTTTGAAAAATCTAAAAATCTCCCGGAAAATTCTGAAAAAATTCACACGTGTATTCTGGCTAATTCTCAGTATTTTATCATATAAAATTTATTATATAATTGATCATTTTTCAGTAAAAATATCACTAATTTTTATTATGATGTTTGGTGATATTTTTACTCAAAAAGGATCAATAATACGAATAAATTTTATACAGCATGTTCAGAGGTGGGAGGGAAATATTGCAGGAGCTGAAAGGTCGGACCGAGACAAGCAAAAAATCGTAATGGGGGCGGGGGGGGGGGGGGGGGGGGGGGGGGGGTTCTCGAACCGTTCGGCAGTTACAGGGTGATTCGTAAATCAGGATGTTGCCTTATAGGGGAACCGTTCTTGTATTTTTATCTTTTTTTCTACGCATCGCAGCGGTCCCACACCGATCTAAAAAAATTACTATTTCGAAGACCTTTCCAAAACGGTCAACACTGTCCCCCTATCACGAACCCCTTGGCCACAATCACCCCTGGAAGTTGAAAAAATTAACTTTTATTTCACGATTTTTAATTTTTCGCCCCACTTTTCTCCAAAATTCACGTTATTAACATAGCTACTTTTTCTTTTTGAGGTCACCTAGCTAATTACCTTTCCAAAAAGGTGCAACATGCCCAGGTAGGAAAAGAATACGAAAAATTTATTTAAAAAAATCCTTTTACAGAATATCATGACAATTCGAATTTTTAAGAAATTATACTTAAGTTAACTAAAAAATACATTTTGTTCGCTTAAAAACTATTTACAATTAAAACTTATGTCTTACAAATGCTGTTCAAAATGTTCTCCGCCAGTTTCGATGCATGCAAGTAGCCTTCGTTTTATTTCGCGTTTCTTCTCTGGTGTTGATTGGTCTTGAGTAAACTTCATATTTCATCATTCCCCATAAGAAAAAGTCCAGTGGAATAAGGTCCGGTGACCTAGCAGGCCAAGGAATCAGTCCACTTCGTCCAATCCAGCGCTCTGGGTAATGTTCATTCAACCTTGCCCTAACAATGTTCCCAGTATGCGCAGGTGCTCCGTCGTGCTGTAAATACATTGCGCTTCTGGTGGCTAGGGGGATGTCCTCCAACAGATCCGGAAGTGTATATGTATTCTCCAAAAAGTCCAAATATAGCTGACTATTCAGCACTTGGGGCAAGATGAAGGGTTCTATCAACTGGTTGCCGATGATGCCAGCCCAGACATTGACACTAAATCTTTGCTGGAAGGACCGACACCTTGTCCTATGTGGGTTCACATCTGACCCCGTGTGGAGGTTATGAAAGTTTGTGATGCCATCCCGGGTGAATTGCATCCGTCCACAGAATTCGGTCTAGAAACCTTCTGTTTTCGATGTCAGACTCGAACAGCCAAGTGCAGAATTGCAATCGTCTTTCGGAATCTCCTTCCTGTAGTGCTTAGACCGGGATATGGTGGTATGGATGTAGTACCCCTCGGTTTACAACGGTCCAAACTCTCCCTGAAGACAATCCTAGCTGTCGTGCGACCTGCCTGATGCTTATTTCAGGGCTGTTCCTGACGATGTTGAGGATTTGTTGGTCGGTGTCCGCTGAATCGGCCGATGTTCCTGATCGCGTTTCTGCTCTGGGGGCGGTTACACCTCCGGTTTCTTTTAACCTTCTGAAAGTCCTTGAAAATAACCTTCTGTCGGGTACACGCCGATTCGGGAATCACTTTTGGTATTCTCGTACGGCCTCACTATCATTTCCGTCTACTAAACCGTACACGTAAATTATACCGGCATACTCTTCAACACTGAATTCTGCCATTTTATCTTAATTTTTTCTATTAAGGGGATATTCCACTCTAGAACGTTAAAAAAATGCATTTTTTTTTTTTAGTTTTGAAAAATTCTGTGTTGTTTCCCGAATCGTTTAAGCTATCTCTTGCTTTGAAAAGCTTGCGCCGCTACAGGCAATTTCGTGCGCAGCTGCGCGCTCTCTTGATGAATGGTGTGCAGCATTCTGAGAAAACCGTTCATCCGAAAAATTTCAGATTTTGGTACAAGCTGTGTTAGCTTTGTCTCTATGACCTAAATGGAGCAAATCAGGCATTTTTACATTTAAATAGCTTGTATCCCATATTTTAACAGTACAAAATCAACTAAAAAATAAAACTTATAGTAGCAAAAATTAAAAAAATGAATAGAAATTTTTTTTTCAAAATGTGCCTCACCCATGCCATAGCCACATATATAAAGAGTACTAATGTGCAATCTCATAATTTTCAGATTATTTGTTTGGCTGTTATCGTGCACACCGTTCCTAAGGTATGAGTCCCAGTAGCAAACATTTCCGAACTTGCCGTTATAAAAATTGTTTACTTAACGACTTTTTCCATTATGGTGCAATAAAGTAATTAGGTACCTGTGAGGATGTTTTAGTTTCGGGACTTTTCCAACCCCTTTCTACCTGGGCACGTTGCACCTTTTTGGAAAGGTAATTACATAGGCAACTTAAAAAAAAAATAAAAAGTAGGTATGTTCATAATATGAATTTCGGAGAAAAGTGGCAAAGGCAAAATCTTGATTTACGAATCATCCTGTAACTGCCGAATGGTGCGAGAAAAAAAAAAAAATTCTGAAATTCACGTGTTTTCTGGCTAATTTTAAGCATTTCCTGTTCAATAAATTTTTTTGTAAAGTTGATCCTTGTCGTGTAAGAAAATTCAAAGTTTTTTATTACATTGCTGTACAAAATGTCCATTTTGCAAAAATCAAAGCAAAAAAAAAACTTTCAAAACCATGGCTTCAGAAAGTTTACCAAAGTTTGCCAATTTACTGGAAATCACTGTTTTCCACATCCACATTGTTGTTAGTCTCAATTATCTTGATTATAACGGTATAATATTTATTACTTTAAAACCACTGACAAATTGAAATAATTTTTTATAATAATTCAAACCCAAATACGATCTGGGAGTGATGTTGAAAAGGTCAAAAAAATATGTAGTCCGTGGTGAAGTATACAGTAGAAGTTAAAATAAACCCAATTACACTTTATTCTTAATAATAATTAATTTGACTTCAAAAGTACTTGATCCTGCGGCAATTATACTGTGATTGACCAATTTATTTTACTTTAATTCTGGTAAGACGGCAATAAAAAATTTACCGTTGTCATTCGGCGCTTGCCAGTGCAATTGAATTCCGTTATTGAAACGATTTACATTAGAGTATGGAGTTAATCAAAATGGCTTCTGAAATAATTTACTTATTATTCAATGGCCAAAACAATTTTGCCGTTTAATGGTGTTAATCTTTATTATTCAGGAAAGTTATTATAAACATAAAAAGTTATGACTATAGCAAGTGCTTTGACACTTAAAGATTTTTCAAAAAGTGGAGTTAATCGATGTGTGCACTGAACGGCTCAATTATCTCCCAATAGAATAATGCTATTAAGGTGAATTTTTTTTAAAATTAAAGTGCACACTATTATAATATAGTAAAAAGTTCCGATGACCTTCATTTGACCTTGAAAATTGGCTTCAAAGTTGAGGATTTTTAGAAAAAATTGATATTTTTGTATGTAGAAAGTATGTCAATCTTCCCATTTATTTTATTTCTGACTGACATTCCTTGGTAGGAGTTTTAAAACTAGAGAAGATCAATAGGTGTCATTCAAAGATCACGCGGAGGTGATTTGAAGGTCATTTTTCGCAGTCTGACCGGGAAAAGTACTGTAGATTTGGTACTTGGATGCTCAGGTCGAGTTATAGCCTCTAGAATTATCAGTAGTGGCCTGTCTAGGGTCATCCAGAGGTCATTTGAGGGTCAATTCAAATGTCATTTGGTGGGAATCACCACGAAATTGCCTTTTTTCCGCAGTCTGACCGGAAAAAGGGTTGTAGATCCAGTTTCTGAATGCTCAAGGCACAGCCTCAAGGATTATCGGTAGTGGCGAGGGACAAAATTCTTTATTAAAACACCCGAGTGCCAAAAAGAAGAATTTAGCAAAGTCGGAGCCAATTCCTCAGGCACATGTAAAATAAAAGATGCAAAGATGCTCACAGCTTTATTAATTTTCCAACAAGATATATTTTGTATGCAAGTATTTCGAGCCTAAATGTGGGAAAGGATTTCCTTAGAGGAAGTTTCTGAGTTAAGTCGGGAAATAAATTGGGTTCGTTGATGTGGGACCACTTTTAGTGCTACTGCAACATAACCTACCTAACATAACAGGAGGGTTAATCTCTACTTGAGAACATGTTTCGGAATGGCATTCGTGAGGCGTGGGAATAGAGTTTTGAGATGCAGAAACTAATGGAGAAGGGGCATTAGAAGAACTGATATCGTCAGTAGCATCAATAACAGAATTCTTTTTGTTTTTAATTGACCAACAATTGTTCGCTTTTGTCGTAAACCATATTTCTTCACGGTGGATGCTACCGCGTGTAGCTCTTGAAAATATGTCACGGGTTTTACATAATATTGCTTCAGAAGTACTCGTGAATAATTCGACCGCACTGAATAGTTTATCAATTTTCATATTAAGGACGCCGAGATCTTCGGATATTATATGAAGATTCGAATGGAGAGCATTGTTCACTTTTTCCGCTGAAAGAGATTGGTCATAATCAATCTCAAAACATGAAAAGACTTTTTAGCCGAACATTCATCGCAAGTAAAATTAGAGGATTTAGTCCGTCTGGTGGAGGGCTGTTTTAGACATGTGGCGTGAAAGACGTTGTTACATACGCCGTCACACGAAACCTCATTGTCAGTGATCAGATTGTCGCAAATTTTGCAATGAGACATACTGAGTACAAATAAATCAAAGTGGGTTTGTGGCGGAGAAAAACTCCAGAAAATAAGAAATTGATTGTTAATTATTTATTTGAGTGACTGTACAGCCAAGTCTTGTTAGGCTACTTTATGGCTGATTAGGCCATATTTGTCTTTTGAACAGTTTGCTCACACATTCCGAAACTTTTCAAATCCGATATCAGCGGAAATAATATAATATAAAACTATTCTAAAGATTTGTACTGCGTATCGCTGTACCAAGAATCCGCATCAATAAATTACAAAATTCTAAAAAGAAAACGCTTAACAGTACATTTAAATTCTTATTTAATTTCAATGCCACGTTGTTCACATGCCGCAAGTGCATAATAAGACACCTTATGCTACGCAAGTTGAAAAGTGCAACATGGGCAGAACAGAGTAATGACCATAGCTCGAGTATTGTTTACACTCAGGTCATTACCATCGAAGAAAGTTTTATGGGTCAGGGAATGACTCCAGAATATTGGTCAAGTAAATTACTCAAGAAATTTGATCACCCTGCCTGACTAAGGGTTTAATTTATTTCTAGGACATGTTTAGTTAAGCATTATTTGTCAATTTAAATATATTTGTAAAGAATAGCATAAGAGGTTAGTAATTGTATTAGTTAGAAAAACTGTATAAAAGCCGAAGAAATTTTAATAAAGGCAGAACTCTCACGCTGAAGCTTATACAGGTTGTTTCTCTGGGAATTTGCAGAAGCTGAAGGTTCGTATATGGCCACCATTCATTGGTAGCCTCAAATCCGAAAATTTAGCTAGCAATAGGCTTAGCTTTCGGACTCTTCTTTCCCCAGGTCAAACTTATATTACAGAGTGCATTGCATTTTATAACGGCTAAGTAACACTTAACACTAGATGGTGGTTTGATGTTAGTTGCCGGACCTGTATAAATAGCTAAAGCTATTGCTCTTTAGGATTTCTGATCTTAAATCCGCCCATGGTGTACAAACGTTCTACATTGAATAAGTTATGCCAAATAAAGAGTGTTTTTATTATATTACGGCTATACAGATCCGATATTTAGTATTATAATTTATATAATTCCCATTTTGAACTATGTTGCGTCAACAAATTAGGTATAAAAGGGCAGTTATCACATACATATCCTCATTTAGAGTGCAGGTGTTAAAGAGTTAACAACATGAAGAGCTACATTTGCACAAAATGTGAAAAACCGTTTTCAAGAGCTTATTGTTTAAGGCAACATCAGAAGTACAGCTGTAAGAAAACATCAAACACAAAGTCGGAGATATCAGAGCAGTCTGCTTTAAAGACACCAGACCTGAAAGAGATGCCAGAGCAGCCTACATTTATGATACAATTCAATCCTACAGGGGATGAAATGATACTAAAAATAATTAATTATCTACCTTTTGGCTTAAAAGATCACCATTCAGAAGATAGTTGCTTTATATTGTACAACGTTTTTAATTTGTCTTATCCAAAAGAATGCCAACTTTTTTGGCAATTTATTCAGAACTATATTTATAATTTCACCACAGCACATGATGTAAAAAGTCCAAGACTGGCAACCATTATTAACGACTTCAATAAAAATTAATTTGATTGCAATATGAATTGCTTTATTTGTCATATTAAGTTACAGTATTTTGAAACTTTATCTTATCATTTAAGAGAATTTCACAAATTAAAAGCTGACAGTATATATAAATGTAGAGCAGAAGGATGTTTTCAAAGTTTCTCTAATTATAAGTCTTTTTCTAGGCATTCAAAACGGGTTCATTTCCGTCGTAAAGCCAAATCTTTCTTAGAAAATGTTAAAAATGTTGAAAATGCTGCAGCTTGTTCCGAAATTTTGAATATTGATAATTTAGAATCTAATATGCAAAATTAATTAATAATGAATAGTTTTCCTAAAATTGATATCTTAGATCACTCCGAAGAAAATGTGAAAAATGTTGAAGATGCTTTAGCTAATTCCGAATTTTTGAATATTGGTAATTTAGAATCAAATATGCAAAATGAATTAACAATTAATAGTTTTCCTAATATTGTCTCCGAATTACCTAATGTAACATCTCAATTTGCTTTCAAGTGGTACAGTCAAAATAATATGACTAGAAAGGATGTTCAAAATTTAGTTAAAGATATTCAAGAATACGTAACTGTTTTCTAGTATGTCATGAAGTTAACGTTACAGGATTTGATGAGCATTTTGAAGCCTTTGAAGTAGAGAGAAGGCATTTTATTTGAAAACCATGTATTAAAGATATCTCAGAATTTCATGGTCCACCTATTCATATTTATAAAATACCAAATGGAACAGAATACATTAGAATGAAGGAATACTTTCTTTAATATTATTTTATATATATTTTGTAATACATAGATGTAAGTTTCCATATATATATTATATACAATATCATATATAATAAAAGATTTATTATAAAATCAATAAAAATCCGTTGTTTTTATTTAACACCTAATTTTATAGCTGAATCCCTGTAAATTTTAGTTCTTTTATATACATAAAGTTTAGTTGACGTCCTATGAATGAGAAGTTATTGAAAAATTCAAGTTTTCCAGTTTTCTGGTTCATCTATTTCCTTAAAGGTAAGATTCTAAGAAAAAGATTTCACAAATTGATTTACTCCATTAACAATTTAACAACAATAATTTTTGTCATAAATACATGTTCTTATGATGCAGCAGACGTGCTAGCCATTCGCTTGCTAAATTGATTAAATCCTCTTTTGATTTGTCTTTTAAATTCTTATGCCAAAACATTGTCCACTGACAAGAAAAGAAACACTAAACTTTTCAAATCTTAAGGTCAGTGGACAATGTTTTGGCAAAAAAATTGAAAAAAAAATCAAAAAAAGATTTAATCATTTTAGCAAGCGAATGGCTAGCACGTCTGTTGCATTATAAGAACATGTATTTATGACAAAAATTATATGCTACGCTAACAAAAACTTGAACAAATGTCAAAAGAAGGGGTTGTTGAGGTAACAAGGTCCTTTTTTCATTTTTGCACAATTTTCTATTGTTGTTTTAAAAAGGCATTATGCTTAAATCAACAAACGCTTTTTGTTATTTGATGCCAAAATTCAACAATAAATTTTGTTAGGACGACAAAGTTATATTGAAAATTTAACAAAATTTTGTTGTTTGTACCTCTACAAATATAAAATATGTTAATACTACAAAACTATTTGTTATAAGCACAAAAATATTTAACAAAAGTTCAACGAAGATTTTTTGTTCAATTAACAAAATTTTCTTTTTGACGCCAAATCAACAATAAATTTGTTGTATTAACACCTTTTTTTTGTATTGTGAACAAAAAATTTTTCTGAGTGTAGTCTGCTCCGCAGAGTGGCCCGGAAAGTAGGTTTCGGTAAGTAGCTCCAGGGTTTCCAAGCAGGAAGAGACCTATTCCCCACTTTCTTTCATCAGAAGATTGGGGGTAACCGCAGCTGTCGAGAGAATTTTGCGTAAACGGGTAGCCTCAGAGGCATCCTCTATTCTGTTAAGGAAACTCTTCCAGGAGGTTCGTCTAGCTGACCTCATACGGTGACCAATCGTGACCAATCGTTGGTCCGGTTAGCCTTGTTGAACTCTCTGCGGCATTCCTTTCTTACGGCTACGATTTCGTTGTTACAAGCCCTAGTAAATCTTAACCACGTTATCCAAGTCGTGCACGGAATGCATTGTGGGTGGACCTTATTTTATATGCCCCAGTTGGTGCTCTTTCTGTTCGTGAAAGGAGAACAGACCGGTTTTCGCATATCCAGTGCAAACTCGATACACCGGTGGTCAGATAAAGAGGGATAATTGGATACCCTCCAATTTTTAACCAGATGAGTAGCCTGTTCAGTGACAATGGTAATATCAAGAACTTCCCGCCTCACTGAATTAATAATAATAAATTTCAAAAGAGACACACACCTTTCGTTGATATCCGAACTTCCCCCTATATACGGCTATACTGAGTTCACAGATCCAGTCCCCAACGACACAGGGCTCCCGGACTAGAGCGACGTCCTCCCCTCTCATAGAGACACGGAGGAGCAGCCCAGCTGTGATTCATCTCCACCACTCCCACCATGGCTGCTGCTACCTAGCTCGATGACCGTCATCTCCTCATACTCTTTATCGGATTGCAGAAGGTCATCTTCTAAGTCCACATCAGGTGACTCTTCATCACCCTGGTGCAGAAAATATACCCTAGCATCCCACATGTTGAGGGGATGCAATCCTCGTCGGAAGGGGGTCACCGAGACTTTCTCAGCTACCATCTTGGTCTCAATGGGGATGACCGCCTTGTTACCCTTCAGGTCCTTGCGGTACACCGTCAGGGTAATCGAATCGAAACCGTAGCTGATAACGCCTTTTGATTCAATAAGCGGGGCTAATGATTCCTCGTTGAGGATCACCACCGCTTGCCTCATTTCGCACTTAGCTTCGCTGACCTGATCCTATGTTAGGCCGCACACCCAGCCGCTGACATTGCAGTTACATTGCACCGACGTTTGGGGTGAAAATCTGAATTTTGCGTGGTAAAGCAATCTTTTCCGCAGAAGGTGTTAACTTATATAAAACTTCTAGCCAGACCACTTTTAAGTCTCTTAACCCAGTGCATCATGAAGGCCCTTGATTATCTACCAGAAATTTCAGAAATGGTTCCTACATATAACCATAACATAAAGTGGCCTATTTCCGACCGCCTTTCCTAATTCCGACCACTTTATATTTCTGCTAATAACTTTTTTCCGATGCATGTAAACAAGTTAATGATTGTTACAATATGTACCTGCGTACGTAAAATATGGGATACAAGCTATGTAAATGTAAAAATGCCTGATTTGCTCCACTTAGGTTATAGAGGCAAAGCTAACACAGCTTGTACCAAAATCTGAAATTTTTGAGATGCGCACGCAATCGCCTTTAAGAACACATTGTAAAAAAATGCATCACTTTATAGCTTACACGGTAAATACTGTATTTGATGTTGTGATATTTTCAGTTAACAAATTATTATTAATTATTATTATTAGTATTAAATTTTTAATGATTTTCATGTATAATAAGCTCAACATTATTTCATATATTATTTTTATAATAAAAAAAAATTATCACACATAGTATTAGTTTTTAAAACATTGATTTACACTTTTTTGCTTTAGATATCACGCCAAAGAAAATGCCTTTATTTTTAAAAAATAGTCGATTTGAACTCTAGTAAAATTAATGAAGTACTTAAAATTTTGTGTACGCAATTTTTTAAGCTTGATCCATACGGTCATTTTTTAAAAATCAACAAAGAAGTTTTTAAAAATCGCTTACGATAAATTTTATGAATTGTTTTTTTGGTTTAGTGCAAAAGTAGTTTTGTTTCTCACGGATAATGTAGGATCTTAGGGTTAAAAATCTAAGATACAAATATAATATTAACTTATCAAATGAAGACTATACCAATATAGAAAACTTATTTAACCCTCTTAAGGAATTACAGTTGTAATCAAATTCAAGATGAATTTACAGTAATTATAGATTTTATAATAGAGATTTATAATATTCATTTGTAACATAATGTACAAGTATTAATGTGTAAGTGCCGGATAAAATATCCAGTGGGTTCGTTCATCGGCAAAAATATAAAATAAAACAAATAAACATTTAAACCGCGTTTTCGTTTGTTTTAACTTGGTTTTTTCTCTCGGGTATATAGTAAATTTCATTACAAACTGAAATGGTACACGATAGGTATTTTGTCTTATGAATTCAGAATCCCACAAATTAACCGATTTGCGATATTTTTGCGATTTGCTGTAATGTACCCACAACTGTTAATGATTTATACTATGCTCGCAGTCTGCAGTCGTGGCCGTAAGAGCAATCATGAGGAAAAATGGAGCATGAGGTTGTGGTAATTACGGGGTCTACAAGTTTGCCCTAGATTACATCAAAAATTTTTTCCGCCTAGAAGCAGAGTTCCAACATTAACACTGACCATGGCAGCTATAATTTTCAATTATTGCCAGATTGTTATTTCTATCGATTGTAATTCAGCCATTATTGCACAGTGACCATAATTTCCAATTTATTTCCATGTAGTAACGGCGAATTTCCTTTCCTAGATTGCATCGTTAGCCCCAATTGAAACTGGACGAGATTTATGTCTATTCTTGCGAATCAAATAAAGCTATACCAGTTCTTCCTTATACATATGGTATGTTTCTCTTTCGCATACAGTGAGCTTTTATTATATTCCATTGATTCGCTCGTCATTGTACTATAATTCTGTCAGGAAGAAAGGAACTAATAAATTACAAAATAAACAAAAGGAGAGAACTACTGTTCTCAGTATAGGTTTGATGTGGTTAGAGATCTTCTAAATAATCAATAGGTATTAAGCCTTGTGCCTGTTTTCAGATTTTCCTATCAAACTCAGTGCTCGAGAGGATCTACACAAGAAACTTATAAGACTGTTCAATCAGAGACTGCACCAGCTAAGACGTTTTCTTTATTAAATAAATCTATCATATTTGGTTAACATACCATATTCACTGCCCTTATAATACTCAGCTTGAAATTTGAGTTATGTCGTATTTGGCAGAGAATGGGTTAATACATACTTGTGGGTACACAGGCACAGTAAAAGTCGATACACTCAGTTCAAGTTTTTATTACTCTACTGTACTACAATTTTGTGGTATATGATGATGTGATAGCCATGCAGGATACACAAGAACTGAATACTAGATTTTACAGGATGGAGCGATCAGCAAGTGCATTGTCCCTACATTACTCCCCCTTAAATTAAATTGTTTTAAGACTTGGATACAGCACAACTTATTTAATTCATTCAATGTTTTTTTTTTTTTTTTTTTTATATATATTAGGGTGCTTTTTTTTCGTGACTATTTTTTTTTTTCAGTCCCACCCCGAAATTTTGTGGCAAATACCTAAACAAAAATTCCCTGAATATTGGAGCCCTTAATATTAATATTAAGTACTAGACCAAGGCGTATAAAGATTTCCCATATAAAATACACGTAAAATTTGATTATTTTTCTTCAAAACTCTACAGCTCAGTGGCATGTGATGGTATAATCTTGGTCAATGGGAGGATTTCTTCAGAATTGAATGCTTTATAAAAGTGTCCATTGCGATGTAACCCTAACTCCTCCTACGGGTCATTAACCCCAATTTTTCCCCGAAATTCTCGCTTTTTGCACCTATCTCGTAAACAACAAGAGGTACAGAAAAAGTGAATATGACAAACTTGTTGTAAATTCAATTTCCTACAAAAAAGTTCTGTATACCAAATCACTAAAATCGATATTCCTTGAGATATTGGGCTTTGAAGTTAAGGTAGTGTTTCCACAATTTAGCTCAATAATCCATGAAAATTCCACACTACCTTAACTTCAAAGCCCAATATCTCAAGAAATATCGATGTTGGCGATTTAGTGTTCAAGAACTTTTTGGGGGAAATTTAATTTCCTACAAGTTTGTCATATTCACTTTTTTTGTACATCTTGCTGTTTACGAGATAGGGGCAAAAAGCGAGAATTTCGTGGAAAAATTGGGGTTAGTGACCCGTAATACCTCGCTGGTGGGAGTTAGGGTTACACCACACTGAACACTTTTGTAGAGCATTCAATTCTGAAGAAATCCTCCCATTGACCAAGATTATACCATAAAATGCCTCTGAGCTGTAGAGTTTTGAAGAAAAATAATCAAAGTTTACGTGTATTTTATATGGGAAATCTTTATACGCCTTGGTCTAGTACTTAATATTAATATTAAGGGCTCCAATATTCAGGGAATTTTTGTTTAGGTATTTGCCACAAAATTTCGGGGTGGTACTGAAAAAAAAAAAAATATTCGCAAAAAAAAAAGCACCCTAATATATGTATATATAAGATCAATTGTTTCTAAATTCTATAATCTGGTAAACGAATTCTGCTATTTAGACAAAATGTTGACTTAAATTAAAATTTAATATAAATATTAATTCATTTAACATAATGTGACCAATTTCTCAATTTTAAATAAAACTTTTGGCTTTTTGACAGACCTAGTTACTCTCTCGCAGTATGGTGTTTCAGGACACAATATATGTAAATGAGGGTTTTAAAAGGTCGATTAATATATTTTCTTCTTTACCATTATAAGAAACTTTAAAAAAATTTTCTTTCCTAGATATCACCTTGTGAGGTCCGGTGTATGGGGTATTGAGGCTTCCTGTATATATACCTTCTCTTATAAAAACATGTGTAGCGGTGTTTAATTCTTGTGGAACAAAAATTTTGTTTTGATATCGACTTCTTAGATATGTTTGTCTAATTTTATCTAATGACTCTTTGATGTCTTTATTCAACACATTCATCAAATTACTGATTACTACAGCAAAAAAAAGAAAGAAAGAAAGTAACTTTAGCAAAGCAGATTTTTAATCTGGTGTTTTGAAAGATTAAAATCCAGATTGTCATAATGCAAATTAAAAAGGCGTGACATAGATGAAGTAGGCTCGTTCAGTCCATAATTGGTACTATGCTGAGGAACATGGAGGAAGTAATAATTCCTCAGAGACCGAGCAGGGACATCTTTAGCTAAGGATGTGGTAACTGTGGATTCAATTTGTGAATTTGTGGGTATTAACTCTCGCGGTTAACGCAACGGCTGGCCATATAGAAGTTCGGCAGGGGATACATCTAAGTCAGTCATGATAGCAGATCGAATCCCTAGAAGAATCCATGGCAAATGCTTGAACCATGACTTTGGCTCTTTGGTAGCTCGCATCGCAGCTTTTAATTGGCGATGAAATCGCTCAACTGCCCCATTTGATTGAGGGTGATAAGTAGTTGTGCGAATTCGGTGATTACCTAAAATATTTGCCAGCTCTTGAAATAATTGCGACTCGAATTGAGTGCCTTGATCAGTTGTGATAGTTTGTAGAACGCCGCAGTATGATATATTTGGACGAATTTTTTCCACTTTTCAATTATCTCCCGATAGAATAACGCTATTGAGATGATTTTTTTTTTAAATTAAAGTGCATATTTTGGCGGATATGGAAAAAATACTAGAAAATTCTGATAGCTTTTATTTAATCTTGCAAATTGGCTTCAAAGTTGAAGTTTTGTAGAAAAAATTGATATTTTTGGAAGTAGAAACTATATCAATCTTTCCTTTTATTTCATTTCTGGCTGAAATTCCTCGGGAGGAGTTTAGAACTAGAGAAGATCGATAAAGGACATTCGCAGATCACGCGGAGGTCATTTGAAGGTCATTTTCGAGAGGACTACCAGGAAATCGCTCTTTTAGCAGTCTGACCGGGAAAAGGAATGTAGATTCTGTCCTTGGATGCTCAGATCGAGTTACGGCCTCAAGGATTATCGATAGTGGCCAGTCTAGGGTCATCCAGAGGTCATTTGGAGGTCAATTCAAGGGTCATTTGGTGGGAATCAACAAGAAATTGCCTTTTTTCGCAGTCTGACCGGGAAAAGGAGTGTGGATCCAGTTCTTGGATGCTCAAGTCAAATTATAGCCTCAAGAATTATAGACAGCGGCCAATCTAGAGCCATCCAGAGGTCATTTGAATGTCATAATCAAGCGAATCACCAGGAAATCGGCTCTTTTCCGCAGTCTGAGCAGCAAAAGGAGTGTAGATCCAGTACTTGGATGATCAGGTCGAGTTATAGACCCAAGGATTATCGGTAGTGGTCAGTGTAGGGTCATCCTACATCTACATGACCCTAGACTGGCCACTTCCGATAATCTTTGAGGCGATAACTCGACCTGAGTCTAGATCTACAATCCACTTCCTGGTCAGACTGCGAAAAAAGGCGATTTCATGGTGATTCCCTTGAAATGAACCTGCATAACCTTCAAATGACCTCTGGATGGCCCTAGACTGCCCACTACCGATAATCCTTGAGGCTATAACTCGACCTGAGCATCCAGAATCTGGATCTATAACCCTTTTCCTGGTCAGACTGTGGAAAAAAAGGTGATTTCGTGGTGATTCCCACCAAATGACCCTTGAGTAGACCATCAAATGACCTCTGGATGACTCTAGAACTGGATCCACACTCATTTTCCCGGTCAGACTGTGAAAAAAGGCGATTTCTTGCTGATTCCCACCAAATTACCCTTGAATTGACTTCCAAATGACCTCTGGATGACCCTAGACTGGCCACTATCGATAATCCTTGAGGCTGTAACTCGACCTGAGTATCCAAGGACCGAATCTACAATCGTTTTCCCGGTCAGACCGCGAAAAAAACGATTTCGTGGTAGTCCTCTCGAAAATGACCTTCAAATGACCTCCACGTGATCTTCGAATGATCTTTATCGATCTGCTATAGTTCTTAATCTCCTCCCGAGGAATTTCAGCCAGAAATAAAATAAAAGGGAAGATTGATATAGTTTTTACATCCAAAAATATCAATTTTTTCTAAAAAACTTCAACTTTGAAGCCAATTTTCAAGGTCAAATAAAAGTCATCAGAACTTTTTAGTATTTTTTCCGTCAAAGTGTGCTCTTTAATTTTAAAAAAAATTCACCTCAATAGCATTATTCTATCGGGAGATAATTGAAAAATGGAAGAAATTCGTCCAAATATATCATAGTGCGCCGTATCGCGCTACCAATTGCTATATAAAAGTGTTAACAACAGTCTTTGCGCAAATATCTCTTATAGGGAATGCTTCTGGTCAATGTGTAAATTGGTCTTTGACCGTGAGGAGATATGTGTAACCGTTGGAAGGTGGAAGAGGACCTACGATATCCATGTGCATATGCTCAAATCTCCCCAAAGGAACGCTATATTTGTCATGCGGAGAAATTGTGTGCCATGTTACTTTTGCCTTTTGGCAAGGAATGCTGGTCTTGGCCCATAGGTTTATTCCTTATTCATGTTGGCCCAAAAATACTTGGAGCTTATAAGCTTTCGAGTTGCTCTAACGACTGGATGCGAAAGGTTACGAATTTTATTAAAAATTACGTGACGTAAAACTTCTGGTACGAAAGGCTTATCTTTATTACTGCTAGTTTCGCACCAAATTTCTTTATCTTCTTAAGGAATTAGTACCTTTCTTAATGTGACAGAGGAGTTCGAAGGAAGTTTAGATTTCCCTGAAATGATTTCTTGGAGTTCTTCATTGGAATTTTGTTTCTGTTCGAGAGTTTCGAAATCTATATTGGCGGGTTGTATAAGAACATCAATATGAGCCCTTGAAAGAGCGTCTGAAATTCTGTTTATAATATATAATATTATATAATCCAGATGATTAGCTTGCCTAGGGGATTTGTCTCTTTTGGAGCCTATTGCTTTCACCAGTGGTTTGTGGTCTGTAAAAACCGTAAAATTCTTGCCTTCAACGAAGTGTGCGAATCTCTTGATAGCTAAATATATAGGCATAAGCTCTCTTTCGAAAGTTGTGTACTTTTAGGAAAAAAAAAAAACTTAATGGTTCCCAGTGCCTATCATGGTATTGCTGTAGGACTGCGCCTACTGCATCATTGGAAGCATCTACCCATGTACTGAGTTTCGCTTGTGGATCAGGATGTGCAAGCAGTGTATAATTTTCCAGAGCCGATTTTAAATCGTTGAAAGAGATTTTGTGTGCTTCTGACCATTTGAAACTGGTTTTTGCTTTCGATTTAGTTTTAGTGTGTGAAGATTTTAGGAGATCATACAATGGTGAGGCGAGTTTGCTTATATTAGCTAAAAATCGATGGTAGAAATTTATCATCCCAAGAAATCGCTGCAATTTTTCAACAGTTGAAAGAGTAGGGTAATGTTTAATTGCCTGAACGCGGTCTTCGGTAGGCGAAATACCTTTTGATGAAATAGTGTGTCCTAAAAAATCTACCTACTTTACGCCGAAAACGCATTTTGTGGGGTTGACATTAACACCAAATATCATCTTAAGTATTTTGTTTTGCTTAGTTTGCAACTTTTTTATATGACAACGTGCACATTGAAACCATATTGGTGCTCCATATAACATAAATGGTTGAAATATCACTTTATAAATTACAAGCTTGTTTTCTAAGTTGAGGGTTGAGCTTCTATTTATGAATGGATACAATATTTTAATTAGAATATTGGCTTTTTGTATAACATATTTTATGTGCTTTGGAAAAGTAAAAGTTTTATCAAATATAATACCAAGATATTTTGCAGTATCTGTCCAAGACATTTTACAACCTTTTATATTAACCCATTAATGCGCAAAACGAGGATTTTTGCACGCAAGTTCAATTGTACGATTCGAATAGAAAATTGGGGCGAATTTCCTCCAAATTCGTATATAAGGAGTTTTTGAGGGTGCTCTTTCAGAATCTGGCATTTGTTTTGCCTAAAAACTTCAAAAACCCTATTATTTTTTGGGTTTCTTCAAAAAAGTGCCGATTATTTTGGGTCATTTTTCGTCTCAACGTCGATTATCTTGTCGTTGCTGCTATTGAATGATCACATAACTACCAAAAATCGCGGTCCGAATGTCTACATTGTCTCAAACCATGGTTTTGAATTTTTTTTTTCGCTTTGGTTTTTGCAAAATGGCCATTTTGTACAGCAATGTAATAAAAACCTTCGCGATTTTTTTACACGAAAAGGATCAACTTTACAAAAAAAATTTTTATGACAAAAAGTGCTTATAATTAGCCATGGAAAACATGTAAATTTTTTCAGAATTTTTTGGACTTTTTTTGGTTTTTTGGATTTGGCCAATTTTTGAAAAAACCAAAAATGTCCCGAAAAATTCTGAAAAAATTCACACGTGTTCCTTAGCTAATTATATTCACTTTTTGTCATATAATATTTATTCGTATAATTGATCCTTTTTGAGTAAAAATATAACCAATTTTTTTATGATGAAATTTGGTGATATTTTTACTCAAAAAGGACGAATTATACGAATAAATTTTACATGTCTTCCTTGGCTAATTATAAGCACTTTTTGTCATATAAATTTTTTTTGTAAAGTTGATCCTTTTCGTGTAAAAAAATCGCGAAAGTTTTTATTACATTGCTGTACAAAATGGCCATTTTGCAAAAACCAAAGCGAAAAAAAAATTCAAAACCATGGTTTGAGAAAATGTAGACATTCGGACCGCGATTTCTGGTAGTTATATGATCATTCAATAGCAGCAACGACAAGATAATGGACGTTGAGACGAAAAATGACTCAAAAAAATCGGCACTTTTTTGAAGAAACCCAAAAAATAATAGGGTTTTTGAAGTTTTTAGGCAAAACAAATGCCAGATTCTGAAAAAGCACCCCCAAAAACCCCTTATATACGAACTTGGAGGAAATTCGCCCCAATTTGCTATTCGAATCGTACAATTGAACTTGCGTGCTCAAAATCCTCGTTTTGCGCATTAATGGGTTAATATTGAAGCTTCTTCGGAGTCATCATCACTAGGATACACTACGCGGGGTCGCTTTATAATTTTAGTTTAGACTACTTTATAATATGAAAAGATAAATAACTCTTTCTGGGTGTACTTTTAAAAACACGTCTGGTCGCTACGAAAGTATCCCACTCTATATGATCATCGTACTAATTTTCATTAAAATCCATTGAAATCGAGACATTTCCATATTGGATCTGCCATCTTGGGTTTACAAGTTTTGATAATATTTGAGATAAGTGGCCTCAGAATAATCATTGTACTAATTTTCATTAAAATCCATTGAAATCGAGACATTTCGTCTCCATATTGAATCCGCCATCTTTTATTTACAAATTTTGATAATATTCCAAACCTGTAGCCTCAGAATAATCAATCTACCAATTTTCATTAAAATCCTCCGGAATCGAGACATTCTGGTCGCCATGTTGGATCTGCATGCTTGGACTTGGAATTATTGATAATATTTGAAATTAGTAGCCTCAGAATATTCATTGTACTAATTTTCATTAAAATCCGTTGAAATAGAAATATTGGTCGCCATATTGAGTTCGCCATCTTAGATTTTTAAATGTTGATGACATTCAAAATCAGTGACCTAGAGATAATGATTGTAAACATTTTCATTAAAATCCATTGAAATCGAGAAATATTGGTCGCCATATTGGGTCTGCCATCTTGGATTTGTAAATTGTGATAATATTCAAAATCAGTTACCTCAAAATGATCATTATACTAATTTCCATTAAAATCCTTTGAAATGGAGAAACATTGGTCGCCATATTGGATCCGCTATCCTGAATTTCTAAATTTGGACAGCGGATTTGAAATCAGCGTTCCGCAAAACCCCTATGTACCAATTTTCATAAAAATAGCTTCAAATTTAAAATTTTCAACCGCCATTTTGAAACCCTATGTATCATGCGAAAAAAAATTAACCTATATATTAAGTTGGTATATGCACTACATTCGGACAAAAAATAAAAAATATCGATGAAAGCATTTAGGCGTCATTATGCAATAAACAAACAAACAAACAAACGAACTTTCATTTTTATATATGTGTATATCAGTGGCGTGGGGTGAAATTTTTGAGAAGGTAAGCCGGTGCAAAAATCAGAAACTTAATAGCGAAAAAAAACTTACCAAATGAAGTCAGATATTACAAAATGTGTTCAACAGTGACTGCGTGTATTCTTGTCGAATTTAGTCGGCCACTTCTATCATACTTAAAGTCATTGGAAGTTAAGTGCTATATGAATATTATGAATAAATATGGACATATATACAATGAACTTCAAGAATACTATAAGTGGCTTTGAAAAAAACCCGTTAGTCGCGTGTATCGTGCAATCAAACTAAAGTGGTTAACAAAAACTGTGAAAAATTGATATGAAATATAATTAATCTTACTTATACTCCAAAACTAATCTACGACTTTTTTTTATAAATTCGGCCAAAACATCATTGTAAAAATTAGACTGATTTCTAATTTGTAAAAGAAGGTGTTTTTCTATCGATAAGAGTGCTAAATTTGAGAGCCTTTCTTCGGTTTGAGAATTTCTTAAATAAGTATGATTTTTCATAAATCGACTTATTAAAATGTTTGAAAAACCCGTCCTTACGCTTGTAATCTATTTTCATCGACGGTTTAGCGCGACCTAATTCGATAACTCTGCTTTTTTGCTGAAAAGATAATCTATTAAATTCATTTGCCTGTTCTAATAAAAAATCCGTTAAGCAGCATTCAACACTAAGTAACGCCATTTCCAACAAAAATTAAAGACTGAGAACAAGATATAAATAAAAAGCTACTAAAATGTCCTATAACAGACCACCTAGACCTTACAAAATTCTCACCAGGTTTTCACAATTAAATTCTATATATTCAAGTACAATTACACTTCACTTCAAATCAAACATGCACGATAGACGGGACAAATCCTTCAACTGACAAATTGAAACAAATAAATAATCGTCATCCGAATAGCCGAATCTAACGAAAAAACCCTAGAAGCCGGATTCTATCGTGTTATCGAGAGGTAATAAAATAGCACCACACCACACTCATAAGTCACAATCCGTTGAGCACCAAGGCAAAAAGAGACACAAGTTAACAATTTTTTTATTAAAATATAATAAACAAAACCACAACACCCCTCCCTTCCGAGAAGACGACTTCTGCCGTGTTCTTGTGAAATAAGGGAGCATTCACTCCTACAATTCACAGCCCCTTCAGTATCAAAGAGATTTACAGTCAGCTGAATATTGTTTATGAAAACCAAACCCACCCCAACCAACCCCACTCACCCGAGAAGCCGCTTTCTACCGTGTTATAGGGATAATAAGAGAGCACCACTACACTCACACCCGTTCATAGAGAAGACACAAATCAGCTGACATTCTAACAAACAAACAACCACCCGCCGAAGTGACCTGAGTTTCAACTTATGCAAAACAAAAACAGCCGAGAAGCCGGTTTCTATCGTGTTATTTTCTTATAGGATTTGCTTTTAGTGAGCAAAGGATATCACACACGATTTCTTTGTTACTCGTGGAGAAAAGTGTGGGCTTGAGTAAGCCGTAAAATGACCGGCTTACAGAAGCAGCGAGCGAGCGCTTCATACCCGATGCAACCCCTTGATAGAACCTGCTACGGTGCGAGGGAAGGTTCCATCGTAGTGCAACAACAGATTATGGTTGTTTTTGGTTGTAACACTTGTTTTGCCGTGTTTTCTTTACGAGGTGAATTTTGGGAGCGCTTTCCAGGAATTTTACTGGCATAGAACAAGTTTTAAATTTACGGGAATAGGATGAGTTCCCAAAAGGGAAGCCGGTAGGAATCGTGTTATATGGACCCCACGCCACTGGTGTATATACATATATAGGGAAGGGATTTTTACCAATTGATTTATTTATTCATCGTAAAATTGACCCTCACTCCAATAAAATATACAGGGTGATCCAAAAGTATTGGAACGGCTAAATAACTTTTGAGGAATGCATTTTGGAGAAAAAGTTTTAAAAAAAATCTTAGGAATTTTCCCTGGCTATTCAGTGGTGGCTTTAGATTTGACCTTGACCATGGACTGAAAGGTCATTTCAAGCTTAAATTGACTTTTTCATTTTCTTGGAGTTAGAGTCATTTTCACGATGAATAAATAAATCAATTGGTAAATATTCCTTCCCTATATTTACGTATTTTGTTTAAAACATTTTTCTCCAAAATGCATTTCTCAAAGATACTTTGCCATTTCCATACTTTTGGATACCTCTGTGTATCTATCTTTTTAATGGGCCTACTTACACATATTCTTCATATGGTAGTGACAGAACTCGAAGATTAATTAAATATTTAGACCGTTTTCGAATTCGCATGCACTTGAACTATTCCCTAACCATTCTTAGTGTACTTTGCAAAACACTTCAAATCTACAGATAAAATAGTGTAATTGCAAAGCAAACTACGAGTATTTTCGATTGTCCTACGCCCTATTCGGAGTTTTTAGGAGAATATATAATACTTTTACTACAATCACCAGTGTCGTCAATTGTTGTTCATGCGGATGAGACTATTTCAAATAATACACCCGTAGAAGATGAAAGGAATCCTTGATATAATTGCCTAATTTTTGGAAGAATTTATTCAGGATTGCGATTAGACACTAGTATTTGCGTTGACAACAAAGGGGACCAGTGTAATTTTAATTAACAATTTCGTCGAGAATAATCAACAACATAAAGATAAATTGCATCGTCTTCTTACCTGTCTGAATACGTTACAAATGGTGTTTACCTTGAAAGATTAATGAGGTCGCAATTCAGTCGGATCCATCAAGTCCCGGAATTGTACTTAGATTTCACTTTTTCATTGGAACATTAATTTTACAGGGTTAGGGATTACAAAATCGTGAACGAGAAATTTACACACTCCGAACCGAGATACCTTTCTGTCTCTCTCATGTTCTGATGAGTGCGGATAAACTTCATCATGGAGGCTTTTTGAAAGTAGTAAAATTATTACTGTTCAAACTTTTTAAACATCCTAAGTTAAAATTTCGGCCCTGCGATGGAAATGAATTACTACAAATTTGTAAATTTTACATCTTTGTGGATCCCCTTTACGAATAATTAGTAAATTTTCTAATGCTGCAGAAATTCATTACTAACAAGTAGGTCAGCTACTTTTTTTATGGAAACGTATTGATGCTGTGCCGGATTTAGCTCTACTGGCGCCTTAGGCAAAATTATCGTGGCGCCACGAAATTCTTGAGAAAGGAAAAACAGAGCGAAGTGATCGAACAGTAAAAGGCACGTTTTTCATTGTTTTGAATTTATTTTACTTTTTAACAGGATTACGTAGGTTAGATGAAGCTTTCTAGATTTAAATATTCGAAACAAATCAACGAAATATAATTTTTCGGCAAATCGATTTTCAAAGCGTAGTGTCTTTGTGAAATCGTTTTCTAGGTAAGTTTTTAAATATTGGAAAAACTGTTTTCATGCAATAGAATATACTTCCTGAATATTGCGCTATTAAGTATAGTGAAAACGTAAATGGGAGTAAAGTAAAATTTTTAGAATAATACTACATATCTATGTCAGAATTGAAATCAAACGAACAGCAAGCTTCTATTGGAGATGAGCACAGAATACCATGAATTGGGGATTGTTTTAACATTTTAAAAAAGGACATGCTTTTGAATAGTTGTACAGTAGAGTTAAACTGTAAAACCCTATCTTTCATCGATATTAATTGGTAGCCGTTAATTTATTGAAAAACTGATATTGAGCACTGAGAGCGAGGAAAATACGTACCAAACTGCGATGCACACAGATCGGGAAATCGCCGGATCGAGCCCTGCCCTGCATTAATATCAATGTATAAAATTTCTTACACCGTGTAAGTGTATTTGATACAATATATAAATTTTGCAGCATTCAGGTAAAATATGCGATTTTTTCATGATTACAAGGGGAAAATGAAAATTTTAGGTAACGCAACCCTCATTGAGACAAATATTTTATAATTTCCCCAATTAATTTACAACTCGCAAAAAGAATTTGCGCAACTTACCAAAGCATGCTGACCTTGTATCAAGATTGTCAAGACTTCATTAATAGTATAAGGGTTATATATTGCATATTAGAAAATGCATAATACTGTTATAAGCTGAAGTAAGAACAGCGTTGGAAAAAACTTCTCCCGTTTTTTCGTAATGTCTCATTTTTATCAAGTTTTTTTTTTCGAAAAAAAGCAATGAAAACTTGTCAGCCAAACGAAATGGAAAAAACCGAAAAAACGAGTTGATTCGAAAAAAACCAGAACACAACAAGAAATTGTTTGCTCAATATCCGCTAATTAAACCTACATTTGTTAAATCAGTAAAGCGGGAAATTCTTGACATTACCATTCTCACTGAACATGCCGCCCATCGGGTTAAGAATTGGAGAGAATCCAATGATTCCTCTTTATCTGATCACCGGTATATCGAGCTTGCACTGGATATGCGAAAACCGGTCTGTTCTCCTTTCACGAACAGAAATAGCACTAACTGAGACTTATATAATAACGTCCTAGGACATAAACTGCCTGAAGGGGGGCCACCCACTATCCACTCCATGTAGGACTTGGATGACGTGGTGGAGTCACTTACTAGGGCTTGTAACAAGGCAATGCGGTCCTCGTGCCCCACCAAGAAATCTAATGGGAAACCTAGACCTTCGTGGTGGTCAACGGAAATCTTAGCCGCAGGAAAGGAATGTCGCAGAGTTCAACAAGGCTAAGGGGACCAACGATTGGTCACCGTATAAGGGCCATAAATAGATTTAAGCTATTTAAAGCTCCAGGCTTGGACGGAATCATACTTGCTGAGCTTCAGAGGATTTCGGACTTAATAATGCCGTAGCTAGAGGCTATCTTGAATGCCTTCCTGAACTTAACTTACATACCTAGGTCGTGGACTGAAGTCAAGGCTGTTTTTATTCCCAAAGGAGGTAAATCTTCGCATTGCAAACCTAAGGAGTTCAGGACCATTAGTCTTTCTTTCATCCTCATCAAAACACTGGAGAGACTGATCGACGATCCGGCAAAACTTTCACTTTTCCAACATGCCTATACAAAGGGCAAATCTACAAAAACAGCTCTGCATGCCCTAGTTGACCGAATAGAGAAGACCTGGCTGTACAATGACTAGACGCTCACGGCCTTCCGGGACATCGAGGGAGCTTTCAACTTTGTCAAACCGGATACAATTGCAGAGTCCATAAGGAGTTTGGGTCTGGACGAATCGCTGATTGGGTTGAAAAATGAAATGCTGCACAGCAGGGTTATCAACTCAAGTCTTACTTAGAGCATCTTCCAGTAGAATATTTGTGGACAGGGCTGCAACTCAGGGAGAAGTCCTGTCACCTCTTCTATGGAATTTAACTCTAACGGTTTGCTCCTGGATCTCGACCGCTTGGGGTGCTGCGTGGTGGCATATGTAGGTAACATAGTAATTGCGGCCTCAGTTAAGTACCTAAGCACACTATCTGAGGTGTTATAAGGGACCATAAAAAAACTCACACCATGGAGTGAAAAATGTGGGTTGAGCGTTAACCCGAACAAAACGGAACTGATGCTCTTCAAAAGAAAACATAAGATTCCCTCCTAAAATCTAAACTGTTCGGACCAGATCAAATATATTGGTATCGATATACAATATAGAAAGCTGAACTGGAGGGCCAACGTTGCAAAGACAGTAGGGAAGGCCACGAGGGCCTTATACTCCTGCAAGAATGCGATTGGCAAGAAATCGAGCCACGCATTGTTCACTGGCTCTTCGTAACGGTGATCAGATCGATCCTATTCTACAAGGTGCTAGTGTGGTTTAGCCGCTACCCTAAACTCGACCCATGGACACGAGTGGACTATGGGCATTCCAGTATCCTAAAGACTTTGTTACACTTGGGCTGGATCCGCGGTTATTTTGGCCCAAGTACCGAACAAAAGTCGAGAGGGAGAATTTTTTGGCAAAACAAAACTCCGACGAGGAATTTGCCGAACCCTGCCGTCGGTAGCTGTCACGCCGGAATACCCACACTTCGTTCTGCGGGGAATTGTGCACAGCGTATCCGTGTAGTGCTGGGCTTTATGGGGCAGTCGGCTTCTCGGTGGTGTGTGGGCACAATGATGGAATCGTGATCGTGGCGAATGTGTGGGTAGCGTCCCAGGATTAAAGTAAACAAGTGCCGCGGCGGGATGCACTTGCCTCTTTATAAATTCTGCGGAGATTCGTCGGCGCAGTTGCCCAAAGTGATATTAAATCCGTATAGTGCAGTGAACAAAGTGACAAAGTGTTCTTGTGCTTCAGCGAGGGAACCTGCAGGACTTCGTAACACAGGTAAGATCTACGTTCCACCGTGTCTTTCGGCCTATGCTTCGATGGGGAAGATGGGCGAAGCTCGCGTAGTGTGTGTGAGTGCTCGCTCTCCTCTTGGCTATGCTAAGGGGATTATGCTGATCAGCTGTTCACGGATACGCGAAATTAGGTCAATGCTCTGACCACGAAACAGCTGATCCCGGATCGTTTGCACTCACTACACAGGTGAAAATTACGGAGGTACGCTGGTTTTCTTTTCAGCATCGAGTTTACGGATGGATTTTTTTGGCGGCGAGGAGGTCACCGGCGGATTAATCACGGGGAGACACCCAACAGGTAAATCGCGGGTAAGTAAACCGGAATACTCGCAAAAACGGGGGCAATTGACGGAACAAATAATTTAATAATTCCGTGGGCAATTTTCTAATTTTAATTTTTCCAGGCAGAGGTACTTACCGCGGGGATGGGCTAATTTTCGGGCGGAATCCGGGTGGTGTGGCTATTGTCGCAAACGTCCCTTATTCTGTCGCCGGGCGATTTAATTTACTACTCCTGTAATTTACACGGAATTAAAGGTAAGGGAGAGTGGGGCAGTGTGTAACAGATTTTGGAATTTCGGCCTAAGACCCAAAATATGAATGAATTAATGCTGGAATGAAGTTATATATCTAGTTTATAACCTTACGAAGGTAATTTCTGACAACCATGCACACCTAAGACCGTTAAGTACCTCCTGGAGCTCGATATTCGCAGGACTGCATTTGTTACACACTGCCCCGCTATGGGGCAGTGTGTAACAATATAAGGGGCAGTGTGTAACAAGGGGAGACTTAGGTTCAGGAAACAGCTGGTAAGGATGGCAGTGGTTCCCTCTTCCCTTCTGTGAGTGCGGCTACCATATTATGACAATTATCAGCTCTTTTTACTATAAAAAGTTAGGACTGAAACTTAAGATTTCAGGATTAGATTTAAAATTTAAAACATCAAATGTAACTTGCAAAATTAAAATCTCCCGCAAAAAAACTTAAACAAATATCGTGACTTTTAATGTTAAGTTACATTAAAAATGACAAAGAAAATATTCCAAAAATCTTAGCCTAACTGGAAGCTGCCAAAATCATAATTGAAAACAATATAAGATTGTTGACATTTAGTCAGGGCAGCGTGGCTTGTTAGCTTTGGTAGAATAGTCTTAATATCACTTATAGGAACTGAGCACAAATCAGGTACATTAGGGAGTACGAACCTATGTTTGGCCTTGGAGGAAAGCCGATAAAATGACACCTCACAATCTCCGTCTTCATCAGCCTCCTTTATTATCTTACCAACATAATATTTCATACCTTTGCAAGAAAACATGACTAGGACATAGTCGCCTTCACTAGGAGAAATTCCCTTATTAAGGGAGAGTGGGGCAGTGTGTAACAGATTTTGGAATTTCGGCCTAAGACCCAAAATATACATGAATTAAGGCTGGAATGAAGTTATATATCTAGTTTAGAACCTTACGAAGGTAATTTTTGACTACCATACGCACCTAAGATAGTTAAGTACCTCCTGGAGCTCGATATTCGCAGGCCTGCGTTTGTTACACGCTGCCCCGTTTGTTTTTGTTACACACTGCCCCGAGGTACAGAACTTTGGTCTAGGCTCCGTGAAACAAAGGATCCTCAGGTTATGTTATCGACAACGGTCATTTTGCATGACCAAAGTGTTAAACTTCGATAGAAAATCATTACTTGGGGAGTAACCGAGCCCCGATTGACTCCAACCCGAAAAAATTAGGGGGTGAAATGTTGAGAATTACCGGTTTGCCAGGCGAGCCTGATTTCGCCCCCTCCTCTTCCCCATGACACGTTTCCGAGCACCGCTTTCTCGATTGCAAACGAAAGAGGTCGTCCAATAGGAAGAATATACAAATTCACATTTGGTTTTGGACGCGCCATATTCAAAATGGAGCTATCTGTTACACACTGCCCCTGTTACACACTGCCCCATTCTCCCTTACCGATTATTATTTTTACGGAATAATTACGCGCACTAACAATTTTATTCTTTCTCCACAGATTTTACACCTCTCCACTTGTTGCTGTCACGCTTAGGAAGGAAGAGGTCGGCCCTTCCCCTTCGCTTTTCACCACGATGAAGCGTAGGTGAGCTTTTGTACTAAAACTTAAGCTAGGTCCTAATTAATTTTAATTATTTTTTAGGGCACAACGAAGGGCCGCACAAATCATACTTGCTGAGCTTCACTGGCTCTTCGTGACGGTGATCAGATCGATCCTGTTCTACAAGGTGCTAGTGTGGTTTAGCCGCTACCCTAAACTCGACCCATGGACATGAGTGGACTATGGGCATTCCGGAGTCCTAAAGACTTTTATCCCTAGATTGGATTATATTGTTCCGGAACCTTGCTTCGTTAAGAAATTCGAATCATCCATACCCGCAAGGCAAGGGTGAGGACCTGCTTATACCGATGGATCTTAGTTGGAAGGCAGGATAGGTGGCGGGATCTACTCCGAATACCTAGGCCTCGAAACGTCGTTTCCATTGCCAGACCACTGCAGCGTCTTTCGGACAGAGGTTATTGCCATCACGGAGGCTTTACAATGGCTGCGAAGAAACCTATCATCTTCTCAGCACATTTCTATCTTCACTCAAAAGAGGGGCCATTAGGAACGCCGTAGCGGGAATAACAGGGCATTGCCTTGTAGGCAGACTTGCCAGCAGGTTTGGCGTATCATTAAATTACTTCTGCAGAAATTGTCACAACGAGGAGGAAAAAGAGAGCATCAACTACATCCTCTGTCATTTACTACGTTTCCATGCACAGGGTGGAGTTGCACTTGAGTTTTCGTCGAGTTAAGAAAACAGCCGCTAAACCTGAACTGTTTCCATGAGCAGCTTTGGAGTTGAGTTTACAAAATAAACAGGAATGAAGCTAACCCCAAATCAATCTCACTATTTTCGTGGAATTAAGTTGGGTTTAACGAAACTCCACTCAACCCGAGTTTCCATAACCTATAACTCGATTTCAACTCAAGTTCAACCCTGCAGTATTTGCCCAGCTCTTGTGCGGCATAGGGACCAGCATCTACGGCGCTACCTTCTTTGATTACCTGTCAGACCTGAGTTCGAGGAACACCAGGGACATTGAACGCTTCATCAAAGACTCGAAGTGGTTCAACGGTTAGTTTAACCCATTAAAGCTTAAAACGAGAATTTTGTGCACGTAAGTTCAATTGTACGATTCGAATATAAAGTTGGGATGATTTTCTTCCAAAATCGTATATAAGGGGTTTTTGGGGATGCTCTTTTAGAATTTGGAATTTGTTTTGTATAAAAGTTTTAAAAACCCTATTATTTTTTAGGGTTTTTAAGAAAAGTGCTGAATTTTTTTGGTGTTTTTCCTTTCAAAGTCGATTACTTTGACGTTGCTGCTATTGAATAATCATATAATCACCAGAAATCGGTCCGAATGTCTTTGTTTTTTGGAAATTGCTAACTTTTGAAAATCTACAAATGTCCCCGAGAACTTCACACGTGTTCCCTGGCTAATTATAAGCACTTTTTGTCCTTTAAAATTCATTTGAAAAATGATTCTTTTTGAGTAAAAATATCACCAAGTTTTTTACAATGAAATTTGGTGATATTTTTACTCAAAAATTATTAATTCTATGGATCAATTTATAATAACTTACTTCCGGTCGAGATCGGAAGCTGAACATAGCGATAGAGTGTATCGAATTTACTTAAATGGGGCAATCGGCTTGGGGACAAAAAGTTTTTGGTCGATTTAGAAGGAGTGGACAGGTGGTTTTGGACACCCTGGATATGTAGGGTTCTTTATTTAAGTAAAAGAATTAGGTCCTTTTAATTCACTGTTTTATTCACTTTTTATTTCACTTACAAGGAAACGTTCTCAGGTGTGTGTCACCGATTTTGATGAAATTGAAAAATCGTTGAAAAGAAAAATCCAAAAAAAGATACCGAGTCGATGTCCAAATCCAAAAAAATCAAAAATAGAAGGGAGTGCAATTTTAAGTCCGCGCTGACTTATATAGCGCAAATTTTCAACAAGTGTATGTTCTGCCAACCAGCACATTTTTTAATGTTTAAGTGGAACCTAAACTCTGTTCGTTCCAATTGCTGGCTGGGTACTCAAAATTAATATAATAAAAATAATTCATATAAATATATTCTCGTTGTTAAAAAATTATTGAATAACTATTTCGTTATTTTTGAAATTGTAATCTGCCTTAATTCACCTCATAATTTTGATTTAATTTTCATTGCTTCTGCAAAAATCATTTTCTCCCGTGCATTCCCTATGGTATCACATTTTGTGGATCCTGGAAATAATTCCAATATTTTCTCTACTTACGTTTTTATTTCTTTCTCCCTCACACGTGCGTGAGGTTATGTAATTTTAATTCCTTATGCGAATTAAAATTCAAATTTAAATTGGCAAAAACGTGATCCGCAAGTGTCAAAATGCCCGGCTGCCACCCGCCTGTCAAGCAGATATTGTTAGTTTACATGTCGCGGCCATTCACGTGTTTGACGTTTGGCGAGTGCCGGTGTTGTGTTTTCTATACTGAGGTTTACCTTTATTTATTGCTGTGACGTAGCTTTCCGTGGTGATAAACGACTTTCCGAGCATTTATCGCCCTTCCCGCGCATTATCATTATACTTAATTTATGTCTGGATACGCCGCTTTTCCATCTGGGGAATTGCTTGGACATGCAACTTCCTTTTACATTGTCCACATTTGTTGATTTGGCGTACTTAAATTGCCTATTTTCATAATATATTTGGTTTTTAACCTCTTTGTTAATCATTTTAGGGTACCGCCGAGCCCAAAACTTGAATCCTTCAAGTTTGGGTAAATATTTCTCAGTATATGCTGAGAAGTTTATTAAATCGGTTGTTAGCACCTGTATGAGTAAGATGAGTAAGCAGGTAGCTGAATTAAGAAGCTGATGAGGCTATTACTCATGAGCACACTTTATGCTCCATCGACGGACCTTGCCATCAGGTGCAGATTGTGCACATACTCTTGGGAGTTATCTTCATTGCCATTGTCTGTTCTGGATCTTGTAAGGTAGGTACTTTGAAATTCATTATTATTTTAATTCATTTATATTATTATATATAATTATTTCATTTAATTCAACATTACATTTAAACATAAACTTGGAATTAATGCTTAATAAAGTGTCAGAGCTCTCTATTGAGCTTAGCAAATTAAAATGTGAATTGGCAGATTACATAAAAGTGTACAAAAGTAATCAAACAACTGATAAACTAAAGGTTCCACCGTCATCATCACTGCTTCGCAGCAAAGGGAATCATGGGGTCTGCTAATGAGTCATAATCTTCGCTTGCATTGAAGTCAGTAGACTCTGAAACAGCTTCGACTGCTAGAGGCAAATCTTCGCAACCGTTAAACAGTTCCAATAAAATTTTGTCACCAGCTGTAGATGACGAAACTTCCCTAAAACAATCAATTATAGCACCCACCGATGGATGGATGCAAGTGCAGAGAAAAAAGCGGCGTGCTGAGAAGGTTGTCGGTACAGCGGCGGCGGTTACTGATTTTAGAGTAGTTAATTACCAAGAAATGCTTCATATTTCCGGTATCCACCCTGATACTACTGACGAATGCATAACAAATAACATTTCTTCGAAGTTGAGTATTTCACCCGATCTGTTAAGCTGTAGTAAAGAAAGACGCTGATGTCTCGTCGCTGAGATACGTCACGTTTAAAGTTGGTGTTCCTTATCATATTCTACCCAAGCTAAAGGCTCCTGAGTTTTGGCCAGCGTATGTTCATGTGCGCAACTTTATCAGCTTGCCAAAAACTCGCATGCAGACCCATCTACAACCCAGCTAAACTAACCGACAATAGTTCATCTGTTGTTAATGCCATTTTCCATCCAGCGTGTGATACCGCATCTAAATGCAATTGCGATATAACCCTTTATTATCAAAAAAAAAAAAAAAAAAATGCTCATGGTCTTCATACAAACACGCGGAAATTTTTCTTGTCGTTTCTAGAGAATAGTTATGACATCATTACAGTCACGGAGACTTGGTTAAACGACTCCATTTCTTCTGGTGAACTTTTTAATGGTCATCAATATTGTGTCTACCGAATGAATCGCTGCAAGCTGGCTACCGGTCATGAGCGAGGCGGAGGTGTACTAATAGCTATCAAAACAGATCTTATAAGTAATTGAATTCATCTAGTGAAATTGAACAATTATGCGTTAGATTAAAGAAAGCCTCGCACTTGCTAAACTTTATAGATGTTTGGATAAGTTCTATCCCTACGGCTTCTTCAATAGAGTTATATCGGCAATGTTATCGACATTATGAAATCATATGGAGAAAATAATTCGGTGTACTATCTTGGCGATTTTAATCTTGGGAATGTGAAATGGATATGCAGGGATGAAGAAGATTTACTATGCCCAACAAATGTGAAAGCGGAATGCAAACAGTGTGTAGTAGATAATTTGATAGGGTTGGATTTAGTGCAAATCAATAATGTGTGCAATATTTTTGGAAAACTCTTAGATTTAATTTTTATATGCAGATTATTTTGAATCGTTTTATAATTCTGAACCTGTAAGTGAGGTAACTGAATACCCGAATTTGTGGAACTACCAATCAGTGGGCGTTCGGTCGTTGATTTTAGACCATATTGATGTTCTGATCGCATTAAGGAACCTTCAGGCAAGCAACAAACAAGATCCTGATGGAATATGCCCTAACTTATTAAAGAATTGTGAGGAAAGGCTTGCGGAACCTCTGCAGCTAATATTTAATAAATCTCTTGAAGCTGGTGTATTTCTCGAAACCTGGAAAATTTCTTATATAATTCCGATTTTCAAATCTGGCGCCAAGAATCAACCCAATAACTACCGAGGTGTCTGCATAATGAAAACTGTGCCGAAAGTGTTAGATTCTCTAGTAAATAATAAGTTTAAATTCATGGTTAATGATATCATTTCGTCTAAACAACATGGTTTTGTTAAGAGCAGAACATGTTCAACTAACCTGGCTTTGTTTTCTAATTATATTACAAATTCGCTAGAGGGTGGCTCGCAGGTTGATGTAATATATAGGGACTTTGCTAAGGCTTTTGATAGAGTCAATATTGCGTGTTTAATTTCCAAATTAAAATTGTATGGCTTTCATTCTTCTATTCTTACCTGGTTTCAATCTTATCTACGAAATAGAGTACAATATGTAAAAATTAAGAATATCCTATCTAGGGAACTTAGTGTCAACTCAAATGCTTCACCAATGGTGCAGGTGTAACAGATTGTACTTAAATGTCCAAAAATGTAAAATTATATCTTTTCATCGTAGGCCAGTTTACATTTCATTTGACTATATGATTAATAGTATTCCACTTGCAAGGGTAGATGAGGTAAAGGATCTTGGGGTAATCTTTGGCACTGAGATGTCACTCGCGCCTCATATTGAATCAACAATTACGAAGGCATTTAAATCTTTGGGATTTTTGAAGCGTAATATTAAAGACTTTATGTACCCTCATACCATTATATCATTGTACCTCTCGCTGGTGAGATCCATCTTAGCTTACGCATCAATTATTTGGTGCCCATATCACCAGGTTCACATCGATCGGTTAGAATCTGTCCAAAAGAACTTTACGAAGTTCGTTATGTACAAATGTAACCTTATGAGGGGATTTATGCCATCATATAATGCACGATGTATGCTTCTGGGCTTATCCAGTCTTAAATTTAGACGTGACGTTCATTGCGCTGTTTTTGTTAAGGAAATTTTGTCATATCATATAAAGTCACCAGAACTAATATCATTGCTCCACATATATGCTCCAGAAAGATCTATACATTCGAGGTCGTTGCTCTATGTTCCACCACATAAAACTACTTATGGTTGTCACGAATCGGTCACTAATTGCATGGTTTGTTTCAATTCTCCGGCTGATTCAGTAGATTTTAATTTACCTTTACTTTAGAAAGAAGTTTGGTGCGACTGAAAGCCTTAAATGGTGCTCCTATTGGAAATCCTTAGCATTTGTAAGAAACCTGTCCAAAAACATTCGTTGACAGGCAGTGTACAAAGTGAAAAAAACGTTTGTATATTTTCGGGATCAAATTACTTCAAGTACTACGTATGCCATAAATGCTGGGTTAGGTTTCTTAGAGATTCAAGAACAGACAGTGACATCACTAATATTCCATCGTATAATGAAAATAAAGATCTGGTAAGAGAAACTAATTTCATACAGCTCAATATAGCTAGAGCAATCAAAATGTATTTTTCATATAACACTTCGCCATTCCGCATTTCAGAACAAACCAGAGCTCGAGTTCTGCATGATTTTAAATATTATATTCCACAAAATTCGAGAGTTTGCTCCAATCATTATAAATTTCATTGGGATGATGGCCCCAAATGAAACTAGTAATATGTTTCAAGCAAAACATATTAATGACATAGTAGAATTATTAAGGGGATCAGTTAGTTGAGAAAAGTAAAATGTTAGAAACTTCGAGTTCTTTGATGATCTGTATGACGCTATTGTGAAACATTACACAGGATTAGAAAAGGACGAGTTTCAAGGACGGTTAGAGCAACTCCCGAGTCTGAAGGACACTGAACACGTCATCCTGAAACTGCTTTCGTTATCTACTTACGTAAATTAAAAACTGGACATACTGATGAACATTTGGCAAATATATTGCCATATTGTTATAAGTTTTTTTTAAAAAAAGTAAGGCATGCTTTCGAAAAGGACTTTACATCAAATTACTTAGGCTCTGAGAATCTCTCGAGACATAAAGAATATATATAAATGATGACCAGTTATCTGAGTTCCCCATTTTAAGTGAACCAGACCTTTACCTTATAGTGCTAGGACATTATCAATTAACCCTTTTAATGCCGGGCGAAAAAGAGTTGCCTATGGGAAAATAACCGAATTTCACGGTTTTACTTGGGTTTGGGAAAATGCTCACAAAAACCAAACAAGAAACAATACAGGTACATGGTAAGCGCCGGACAGATTATGTTAGATTTCGATATTTCCAAGCGATAGGAAAACGTCGTCCACGAAGACTTAAAACGAACAACTATTTTTTTTAAAATTCTCTCGTAATTAAATTAGACCATTTATAACGTAATGCGAATAGTAAAGCGCTACAAGGTGCGGGCCGATATATCGGCTCTGGCACTTCTCGGCCTCCGGCATTAAAAGGATTAAATCAAGCAAAGTCCTACTATGAAGAACATGTCGCTACTGATGATAGATTCGAAATCGAAATATGCACAACATACTATATATATCGCCTATCGGTTGATTTTGCTTGGTATTTATTTAAAGTTGCAAATCCATTATTTATCAAGGCTCGGATACAATCAAGTTTTATAAATAGAACAACGTATTAAATATATGTATATTAGGGTGCTTTTTTTTTCGTGACTATTTTTTTTTTTTTCAGTCCCACCTCGAAATTTTGTGACAAATACCTAAACAAAAATTCCCTGAAAATTGGAGCCCTTAATATTAATATTAAGTACTATACCAAGGCGTCTAAAGATTTTCCATATAAAATACACTTAAACTTTGGTTATTTTTCTTCAAAACTCTACAGCTCAGAGGCATTTTATGGTATAATCTTGGTCAATGGTAGGATTTCTTCAGAATTGAATGCTCTACGAAAGTGTCCACCGCGGTGTAACCCTAACTCCCACCAGCGAGGTAGTACAGGTCACTAACCCCAATTTTTCCATGAAATTCTCGCTTTTTGCCCGTATCTCGTAAACAACAAGAGGTACAGAAAAAGTGAATATGACAAACTTGTAGGAAACTCTATTTCCTACAAAAAAGTTCTGAACACCAAATCGCTAACATCGATATCTCTTGAGATATAGGACTTTGAAGTTGCGGTAGTGTTTCTACAATTTAGCTCAATAATCCATGAAAATTCCACACTACCTCAACTTCAAAGTCGAATATCTCAAGAAATACCGATGTTAGTGTTAGAAATATGATATCAAAATGGTACTCGTAGAGACATCTGTTGACAAATATGTAAACTAACTGTCAATGTCAAGCGCTTTTTTTTTTGTAATTAAAAGTTAGTCATCATCCTGCAACCAACGTGTTTTACTTATAGGTTATGGGCCCAGACCCATTTAAGTTGTAAAAACAGTTTAATTGTAGTTTTTTCGTATTGTGTTTGCTGAAAATGAGTTCCAGTTATCTCGCTAACGTGCCAAAGTTAAAAGGTCGAGAGAACTTCGACGATTGGGCGTTCGCAGTTGAGAACTTGCTAATCCTGGAGGGCGTCGAGAAGTACCTAAAGGAAGAAGGAACTGCAGAAAGTGCACCGGCAGATGCAAAGGCACGCGCAAAAATGATTTTGACGATTGATTCATCGCTTTTTGTGCACATAAAGGACACAAAGACCACGAAGGAATTGTGGACAAAACTTCGTTCTTTGTTCGACGATTCAGGATTTTCTCGGATGATTACTTTGCTTCGTCATCTGATTTCTATAAGGTTAGAAAACTGTGAAAATATGACGAATTATGTGACACAAATTGTTGAAACGGCTCAACGTTTAAGCGGAACAGGCTTCGCTATTAACGATGAATGGGTTGGTTCATTATTACTTGCCGGATTACCAGAGCGATTTATGCCTATGGTAATGGCTATAGAACATTCCGGGATTCAAATAACCGCAGATTCCATCAAGTCGAAATTACTTGATATGGAAGTGGCAGATCCAAGTGAAACGGAACGTAACTCAGCTTTAGCGGCAAAATGGCATAAAAAATCGACGAAAGGGGGCAGCACTAGTAAACATGACGAACAGACACCGAATACGTCAAAATCAAATGTCAACAATACGAAAACAATAACATGTTATCGTTGCAAGGAAACCGGTCATTATCGTAATCAGTGCCCACTTTTGAAGAAGAAAACAGAAACTAAGAAACAAAGTAACGCTTTCAACGTTGTTTTTCTCAGTGGCGGATTCAGTAAAAATGACTTTTACATCGACTCGGGCGCAAGCATGCACATGACGCCGAATGAAGGTTGGTTGAAAAATCCTAAATACTCATCAAGTTTACCAGACATAATTGTCGCAAATAAGACGAAAGTTCCCGTTTTATGTTCAGGTGACATAGAAATAACGACTAGCTACAATTATGACATAACCGTGCAGAATGCGTTATGTGTACCAACTCTCACGACTAACCTCTTGTCGGTGAGTGAGTTAATTAAAAATGGAAACAGCGTCGTATTTGAGCCCAACAAGTGTCTCATAAGAAACAAATTGGGCGAGTTAGTTGCAGAACCTGATCTGGTTGATGGAATATATAAGTTAAAAGCACAAACACAGAATTGTTTATTGACAGCGGTCAGTGGAGACACATGGCACAGACGGCTTGGTCATATTAATAGCACGGATATGAACAAGATGAAGACGTGTGGATTGGTAGAAGGACTTGATTATGCTGATGGGTTCGTAACAAGTAAATCCAGCTGTCAAGTATGCTGCGAAGGAAAGCAACCAAGATTTCCATTTAGTAATCACGGATCACGTGCCACAGAGACTCTTCAGGTCATTCACTCCGATGTCTGTGGACCCATGGAGACTGTGTCAATAGGTGGTGCACGATACTTTTTAATATTCATCGATGACTACACCAGGATGACCTTTATTTACTTCCTCAAGGCAAAGAGTGAAGTGTTGAATTATTTCAAAGAATTCAAATCTATGGCAGAGAATTTTCAGAATAAGAAAATAAAAATCTTGCGTACAGACAATGGTAGTGAGTACTGCAGTAATGATTTTGAAAATTTCTTAAAGAAAGAAGGAATCGTACATCAAAAATCAAACCCTTACACACCGGAACAGAATGGATTGAGTGAAAGGTCAAACCGAACCATAGTGGAGAAAGCGAGATGCTTACTTTTCGAAGCAGATCTGGAAAAGAAATTTTGGGCAGAAGCTGCTAACACAGCTGTCTATTTGAAAAACAGATCAGTGGCTTCAGGTATTGAAAAGACTCCATATGAGGCTTGGACCAAGATGAAACCAGATTTACAGCATATACGTATATTTGGAAGCCCTGCAATGGTACATATACCTAAAGAAAAAAGAACCAAGTGGGATAAAAAATCAAAGATGCATATACTGGTTGGTTTTAGTGAAAACATCAAAGGTTACAGAATTTATGATCCAGTTAAAAGGAACATAACCACGAGCAGAGATGTTGTCATTATGGAAAAGCCAAGAAGTAAAGAAACTGTAAATATTCCAGTATAGATCACAGATTCAGTGGGGGAATTGCTGGAGGAATCTGTGGTGAAGTTAGAGCCTCCTCATGATCAATCGAGTTCCAGTGAGGGTGAATACTTGGAAAGTGTAGATGATTTTTCCAATGATGAAGAAGAAGTACCTAATATAGAGAAAGAGAGTGACAGGAAAGATCAAGAAGATGAAACAAGTAATGTTCTTCAGACAAACCGCGAAGAACCAAAGAAAAGGCAAAGGAAAAGACCAGAAAGATATGGATATGCAAATTTGAGTACTACGTCTATAGGAGAAGATGAACTGACTTATGCAGAAGCTATCAGCGGTCCTGAGAAACAACAGTGGTTGCAGGCGATGGCGCAAGAGCTACAGTCTTTCGACGACAATCAAGTATGGGAGATTGTCGATGCTCCAGATAGTGCTAGTGTAGTGCAGTGCAAATGGGTCTTACAAAGGAAAGTTGATTGTGATAACAAAGTGAGATTTCGTGCTAGACTGGTTGCAAAAGGCTTCACGCAGAAGGCTGGTATTGACTATCAGGAAACTTTTTCACCTGTGATTAGGCATTCTACCTTGCGGTTACTGTTTGCTTTAAGTGTGCAATTAGATATGGATATTACTCACCTAGACGTCACAACAGCCTTTCTTAATGGTCATTTAAAAGAAAGCATCTTTATGCATTTGCCAGAAGGTTTTCCTGTTAAAGATTCTAATAAAGTACTAAAATTAAAAAAGGCTGTTTATGGTCTAAAGCAATCATCATTAGCTTGGTACCAAAGAGTAGATGAAGCACTGTGCAATTTAGGGTACAGTAGATGTAAGCTTGAACCTTGTGTTTTTACAAAAAATCATAATAACAATAAGAAAACTATTGTCGGCATTTATGTTGATGATTTTATAATTTTTTCAAATAATAAGATCGAAACCAAGTCTTTGATAGAAGTACTGAGTCAACAATTTAAGATAAAAAATTTGAGTCAAGTTAAACAGTATTTGGGCATGAGAATTAATAAAAATAAAAATGTTATTACAATAGATCAGGAGAATTATATTGAACAGTTGGCAAATAAGTTTAATATGACTGATTGTAATTTAGCAAATACACCCATAGAATGTAAATTGAATGTTGAGAAATCTAATATGTGTGATAGTAACTTACCTTATCAGAGACTAATAGGTAGCTTGCTGTATTTAGCGGTCTTGACACGACCAGATATTGCATACGCAGTAAATTATCTTAGTCAATTTAATAACTGTTATTCACAGTTACATTGGAATTATGCCAAGAGAATTTTAAAGTATTTGTTGAAAACAAAAAATTATTGCTTAAGATATTCCAAAGAAGGAGCAGAACTGGTTGGTTTTGTAGATGCAGATTGGGCCAGCGATGCCATTGATAGACGTTCATATACAGGATTTTGTTTTATGAAATCTGGATCTGCTATTTCTTGGGAATGTAAAAAGCAAAGAACTGTAGCTCTCAGTAGTTGTGAGGCAGAGTACATGGCCTTGTCAGAAGCATGTAGAGAAGCTTTATATTTACAAAATTTAGAATGTGAATTGATAGGTTGTTGCAATAAGATTGTTCTCTTTAATGATAATCAAAGTGCATTGAAGATGGCAAGCAACCATTATTCTCATAAACGTTCGAAACATATCGATGTTCGATATAATTTCATCCGAGATGTAATTAACAATAATATGCGGATCTGTTAACCAAAGGATTGTCAGGAACAAAACACTATGAGTTTATGCAAACACTTGGTATTGTTCAAAAGTAAGTTTATGGTTATTTATAATGTAATATATATTTAGTTTATTTGTCATTTTGATATAGTGGGGGTGTTAGAAATATGATATCAAAATGGTACTCGTAGAGACATCTGTTGACAAATATGTAAACTAACTGTCAATGTCAAGCGCTTTTTTTTTTTAAATAAAAGTTAGTCATCATCCTGCAACCAACGTGTTTTACTTATAGTTAGCGATTTGGTGTTCTGAACTTTTTTGTAGGAAATTGAATTTCCTATAAGTTTGTCATATTCACTTTTTCTGTACATCTTGTTGTTTATGAGATAGGAGTAAAAAGCGAGAATTTCATGGAAAAATTGGGGTTAGTGACCCGTATTACCTCGCTGGTGAGAGTTAGGCTTACACCGCACTAGACACTTTTGTAGAGCATTCAATTCTGAAGAAATCCTACCATTGACCAAGATTATACCACAAAATGCCTCTAAGCTGTAGAGTTTTGAAGAAAAATAATCACACGTAAACTTTACGTGTATTTTATATGGGAAATCTTTATACGCCTTGGTCTAGTACTTAATATTAATATTAAGGGCTCCAATTTTCAGGGAATTTTTGTTTAGGTATTTGCCACAAAATTTCGAGGCGGGACTGAAAAAAAATAGTCGCAAAAAAAAAGCACCCTAATGTATATATTAGCAGAAAAATAATTGTGAAGGAAGAGATTCTTTAGTTGCATCAAGACGCCCTCTTTTGACAAAGAAATCACTATAACATACAAGCTTCGATACCTCTGATTAAGGATTCTATTTTGGCCTCTTATATTTTCTAACGCATGCAAAGTCAGAACTTAAAATATGTATTTTCTTCTTTTCATTCACGTGCAACGTGACTATAACGTTAGTGTCTGCGAGTGCAGCTTAGAATACGATCAGGTAGTATAGGTAGATTTTAAGTAAATTTCTGTCTGTAGTCTTTAAGTAGCCACTGTAGTGAACGGGAATAAATTTTATACGCAACCTATTTACTGTGTTTAATTTTTTTTTTCCATTTTGTACCAATTCATAATCAACTGGCGCCCGAGCAGTAACCGTTGAAAAGTCCATCGAGAAATATCGAGAAATATAACCGCGCTTAACCATTCGAATCTTTTTGGAGTGCGTACTAGCCAATTGCGTACCGGTCGATGAAATCGAAGTGACTTAGTGGCAAGTAAAGGAGTTAAAATCCCTTGAAGTCGCTGCAACAAAGAGGATTAGGAAACAAGGCCCCGGAGTCATCAACGCAGCTGAAAACTCGTTGCTGGACAAAACGGAGTCGCCGAATAAACCACCGAGTAAATTTCGTCGACAGCCGCCTGATCCGTTGCGGAGAACTATCACAAGCGGTCCCCGGTATTGTGTGGAACTACAACAACAGTGCAAAGACTAAACATCCAGATGAACATCCTCTGTTTGCCATTTTTAGTACTGTAAGCCAATTATTAATTTTCCTAGATTAAGAAGTGAAAAGTGACCCAACCAAAAATTGTGATACACAATTTTTATTTACAATTCATTAAAGTAGCTTTAATATTCATATAATTAATAACGTTTTTAAATAACTAAAATTGGAAAGGAAAAGGAAATACTTAAAGAAAAATAATAAATGATAACATTGTGAGAAATCAAAATAACTACTGAAGCAAAAACGAAAGAAAGAAAACATTTAACAAAAAACATAATAATACTAGCGAAAAAGTAATCCGAAAAGCCTAAAAAAAAAATTGCAAATTAGGAGGCAAAGTGCTAATTAATGCTTAAATAAGGTATTATACTATAGAGGAAAAAAAAGCAGGTCAATCATAAAATCATAAAATAAAAAAAAATTCTCAATCTATCATTCATTCTCGGTTCTTTTAAATAAAATCAATCGATAAGCTTATAAAGCATAATTTTTATCGTTCAAAGTGTGGGCAAAATATTCCCTTCTTCTCAAGATGGAACCCAGTAACAGTAATATTCTAACGACATCTAGATTACAACTCACGAAGAGCCAGGCCCTTCTACTCCTCCCCATATAAACCAATTTCCCAAAACCTGATCAGATCAAATCGGAGAACAAGTTACATCTCTTGAGATAGATGTATTAAAAAGAGAAGGCCAACTCATATTAAGTTCCCGTATAAATCCACATCTGAAACGAGCAATGATTCGGACCAAATAATTAAGGCTCCCTTAAACGTATCAGATAGGGATAAAATACCTGATGTAGTTAAGAGTCTCAGAGAATTTTCGGGTAGACCTGGAGAATTCGGGTCATGGAAGAAAAGTGTAGACAGAATTTTGACAATTGACGAACCATTAAAGGGCACTGTAAATACTACGATATTCTCAGCATTATTCGAAACAAAATATATATGTATGCCGATATTGCGTTAGAATCAGATAATACACCTTTAAACTGGGAAAAAATTTCAAGATGTCTATCTGTGCAGATAAACGGGATTAAGGTACCTTAGAGTACCAGATGACGACGTTGTTGCCTGGCTGTTATTAGGAAGTCTATCAACACTTATCGCTCATACTCAATAAGTTACGTGCAATGGATTTAAGTCAAGAATCGTTTAATATTCTGACTCAATCTTATAGGGAAAAGGCTCTCGACACCTTTGTAAGAGGCCTACGAGTTGACCTTCCTAGGCTGCTAAGTGTCAAAGAACCTGTCGACTTACCCCAAGCCCTTCACCTTTCTCTTAAGTTAACCGACATAACCCTCCAAATCCTAAAAAACTTTCTGCCAAGCCCCTACCGAAACCGAAACCAGTGGATGTAGACCATTCGATGAATTCACGGGTAATAAATTACATGAACCGCCCAAACCAACAGGGTATTCAAAAAAGAGCACTATCTAGGCAAACGCAATTTCCGCGTAAACAGCAGAGGATCTAAAATTTAAAACCATAAAATTCTACAAATGGGAGACACGCCGAAAGCTACAAACAACAGATAGCGCAAGAAAACAGCAATCATAATCAAACACTTGTCGATTACATCGAAGCGATTGAAAGCCCAACCCTTGAAGGGCCTGAACATATTGATGATATTCATATTTTAGATTAAAATGCTCTTTGCTACCTTATTTTGAACATGTGGCGAAGAGCGGAAAAATATATAAATTCCTAATAGACACGTGATAAAAAAAATTAAATTAAACCGCATTATATTCGTAATCCCATTCCAAACGAAAAGAATTTCATCGCAAAATCTGTTGTAAGAAGCGTAAAAATAACCCATCATGTGCCCCTTTAAAGAACCAGTTCCAAAGCAAAAATATTTCCTGCTGCCTAGGTTAATAGTTTTCGACGGCATAATAGGAAACGATAGTCTCAAACAATTAAAAGCAGTCATTCATACACACGAAAATTTTATGATCATCGAACCAGGTATCAAACTCCTTCTCAAACAACAGAATTCTGACTCTGTAAATTCCATAAATCTAAGAACCTCACATATGACCAAAAGTCAAATTGAAAAATTAAAAAGTGTTACAAAGCAATGTCCAAACCTGTTCGCCGATCCTGATGAAAAATTAAATTAGTTGTAAAAGGCGAAATTCGAACCATTTCTGATGATCCTGTTTATTTGAAAACCTATCAGTACCCTGTGGTATTTAGGGAAGAGGTCGATAAAAAAATTAAACAATTATTAAAAGACGGTATTATTATGCCGTCACGATTCCCCTATAATTCGTCAGTTTGTGTTGTCCCAAAAAAACGGGACTCCTCTGGTGAAAGAAAATTTAGATTAGTAATCGACTACAGAAAGCTTGATTCGATAACTATAGCGGATAGATACCCCATTCCAGAAATTGGAGAAGTTCTGGCAAATTTAGGACAGTATAAATACTTTGCTATAGTCGAACTTAAAAGCCACTTAAAGAGTCCGACATTGAAAAAACAGCATTTTCCGTAAACAACGGAAAACTCAAGTTTATACGGTTACCTTTTGGACTGAAAAATACTCCTTTGACATTCTAAGGGAACACATCGGCAAACGATGTTATGTCTACATATATTGACGACATAAATAAATTTACTAAACTCGCCCAGGCAAGGATACTTAAATCTCGTGCAATAGAAGATGTCAGAAGACGACTGAGAGACATTTTATTCATCTATTGCGTTCCCGAATTTGCTGTACTTGATAGTGAAAAGTCCCTTAATTCTTCTACACTCACCACCATGATGGAAGAATTAAACATAACAATTGTCAAAACGCTCTCTTATAAAAGTGAAGCGAATTGCCAAGTGGAACGCTTTCATTGCACTCTTTCAGAAATAACGAGATGTCTCAATGTCGATGGGATTGCACGATCTTTCGAAGAACTTTTCGATCACGCCGTTAATGAATATAATCATTCAATACACTTCACTACCAAAAAGAAACCGGTAGAATTGTTTTATGGCCGAATTCCCAGAATTAACTCAGAGGAATTCGAGAAAGTTCGAAAAAAAACATCGAATACCTAAAGGTAAAGCAGGGTAAAAATTTAAAGTTTCACAATAAAAAGCGAAAGCCTCCGAAAACTTATGCAATAGGTCAAAGGATATTTGTTAGACATAATAAACATATCGCTTCAAAGCTAACAATTAGATTTAAGGAAGAAATTGTTAAGGAAAATAGGAATAGTACGGTTCTCACAGAATCCGGAAAGGTAGTTCATAAGAGTAACATTAGAAATTAAATTTTGCAGATGTGTCCTCCTCACCGTCAATGGGGAAGTCCAAATCCTGGACTATTCCAACTGCCAGATCATCATCCTCAATTCTGGCATTGCTAAGATACATAACGGCAATTTTGAAGTAATTCACGTAATATACCTCACCAGATATCGAAAATTTATATCCGAGATGTCAACAATCCTCGAGTACCACATTAAACCTCACCGCTCCCTTTATCCCTTCCTTGAATACGAATTGCTTCAAATTCAGGAACTTTCTGAAAATCTTAGCCCACATAGAGCAAAAAGATCCCTCAATTTCATAGGTAGCGCATGGAAGTGCATTGCTGGAAATCCAGACTGTTCGGCCTACAGACCGAACCCTTCTTTAAAAATATTCAAATTTCAAATTCAAATATGAATTCCACACAGCTGATCGAGAAATCAGCTGTTCAATAAGCGCCATGTGCCATGGAGGCAAAAGCCCTCCAACTTATTTTAGGTAGTACCGCTGTAAGTGCACCTGACTTCACAGCTTCTCGCAACTTGACTCGGGCTGTAGACCATTATATAAGCAGCTCGAACAGTCGCTGATATAGGCGCCATTTTGAAGTGTGTAGTGAGCACATAGTATTCGGTAGAGTACTTCCGTACCAATGTTTTTAGTTGAATAGCATGAGCTTAAATACCATCAAATGAGGTTTGCAAAAGGTTTAAGCCAAACATTTTGCTATTTCGCTGATAATGGCGCCATTTTGAAGTCACCATTTTGAAAATTCAGGAGAATCCTATGGAATTTGATAACTCTCTACCAGATAAACATTTTTTGTCGCATACCTGAATTTTCGTTATCATAGCTCCTTTGTCAGTAACACTTCTTGGATTTCTAAATTTTGATAATATTCCAAATCAGTGACCTCAAAACATCCGTTGAAATCAGGAAATCTTGGTCGCCATATTGGATCCGCCATCTTTAATTTCTAAATTTGGACAGCGGATTCAAAATGATTATGTTAGTTTATGAGTTTCTCGAGGGAGTTGGCACGTTGAACCCTGCTCTCCCCTACTAGTTCCGTCAAAGTTTTCCAAAAAATCGATTTTTGTTTTTTTGCATTTTATGATTCCTTATACCTTCAGAAATCATCTGCGAAATTGCTACAAAGGAATTCTAAAAATCGAAAAGCTACAACAGTTTTAGTGCGCCCGCATTTTTGACTATACGCACTTAAATATGTATATTGTAAAAAAACTTTAAACGCGTTTTTCTCGAAACTACATTTTTGAAAACGGCGGACAGTTAACCTCCGAATTGGCTGAACCACTTTGAATAAGCCTTATAGCGTTTTGTTTGTTAAGATCTATTGTAGGGCAATTCACAAGAAAATTCCGAAAAAGTTGATAAAAAACATATTTGCAAACAGAACAAAGCTAAAAAAAATGCAATTTTTACAACTTTTTTTCAAACATCCGCCATTTTTTGTTTACCGATTTTTTTCTAATTGTGGTGAATTCTCTCATTAAATATCTTCCTTTTTAACATGCTTTTTGGTTTTTTTTTTCAACTTGCCGTTTCTGATATTGAGTGTCCGCCATGGAACCCTTTTTTTTTACTGCTCATTTTGGAGAGTCTTATTGATATATATATGTATACTAGCTGGCCCGGCAGACGTTGTACTGCCCTTTCCGGTACATTTTCATTATGCCCTGTGCGTTGATCAATATTTGATCGTGTTCTTTCTTTTCGCAAATAATATTATTAATATAAGAAAACAGTGTTTCCGTTTCATATCCCTAATTAATTTATTGAACAAACTTACATGTTGTTTAATATTAAGTAAACCGTTTTACACTTCACAAATATTGGAAAATTACCCGGTTTCATCCGATGTTGGGTAAATACTTACTAAATAAACACTTCTCAAATGTTCTAGTTTGTTATATCCTAGAAATTGATTCAACCCGAAAATCCTTTTAGGGATCCGCCATCTTGAATATCCAAATCTTCATAATTTTTAAAATTAGTGGCATTAACACAATTATTGTACCAAATTTCATTAAAACCCCTTGAAATCGAGAAATTTTTTTTATATATATTTGGTCCGCCACCTTGGATCTAGAAACTTTGATAATTCGATAATGATCAAAATTAGTGGCAGTAAACAAATCGTACTAATTTTCATGAAAATCCGTTGAAGTCGAGAAATTTGCATCACCATATTGGATCCGCTATCTTGGATTTGGAAATGTTGATAATATTTAAAATTAGTGGTATCAGAATAATCATTGTATAAATTTTCATTAGAATCTGTTGAAATCGAGACATTATGGTCTCCCTATTGGACCCGCCATCTTGGATTTACAAATTTTACTAATATTCGAAATTAGTGGCCTCAGAATAATCATACCAATTTTCATTAAAATCCGTCCAAATTGAGACATTTTGGTCACTGTGTCGGATCCGCCATCTTGAATTTCGAAATTTTGATAACATTCAAATTAGGGGCCAAAAAATAATTATAGTACTAATTTCCATTAAAATCCGTTAAAATCGAGAAATTGTTGATCACAATCTTGGATTTGGAAATCTCGATAATATTCTAAATTAGTTGCCTCAGAATAACCATTGTACTAATTTTCACTAAAATCCTTTGTGATTGAGACATTTTAATAGCCATGTTGGATCCGCCATCTTGAATTTGGAAATTTTGGTAATGTTCTAAATTAGTTTAATAAGAATAATCATTGTTATAATTTTCATTAAAATCCGTTGTAATCAAGACATTTTATTCACCATGTTGGATCGGTCATCTTGGATTTGGAAATTTTGATAATATTCAAAATCAGTGACCCAAAAACAATCATTGTACTAATTTTCATTAAAATCCGTTGAAATCGCGAACGCGCGAACGGTCAAAATCGCGAAGTAAAAAATAAAAAAATTCTATTAAAAAGTAGGGGTTGGTAATAGAGGCGTAAAAATTTAGGACTAAATGTATTTTTTAATGCCACACCATAAAAAAATTACCAAAACAAAATTTGTCCAAAAAATGAAAAATTTTTTTTTAGGGTGAGCCACCCTTAACACTTAGGGGTATAAAAATTAGTTATAAACCTACTCTCATACCTACTGAATATACATATTAAATTTCATCAAAATCGCTCAAGCCGTTTCGGAGGAGTATAACCACTAAAACTGTGACAGAAGAATTTTATATATTAGATTAGGGTGCTTTTTGTTTTTTTGCGACTATTTTTTTTTTCAGTCCCACCTCGAAATTTTGTGGCAAATACCCAAACAAAAATTCCCTGAAAATTGGAGCCCTTAATATTAATATTAAGTACTAGACCAAGGCGTATAAAGATTTCCCATATAAAATACACGTAAACTTTGATTATTTTTCTTCAAAACTCTACAGCTCAGAGGAATTTTATGGTATAATCTTGGTCATGACAGAGTTTCTTCAGAATTCAATGCTCTAATAAAGTGTTCATTGCGGTGTAACCCTAAGTCCCACCAGCGAGGTAGTACGGGTGGAAAAACTCATCGAAAACGGAAAAAAAACCACCATAGCCAAACGCACACAAGGATTTTATGAAACTAAAATAGCCGACTTAAAACAGTTATGGAGCGAGTACAGTAAAGCTGATCATACTGTTAATGTCTTGTTGCTGGGAGATCCTAATCAAGCAAACCATGAATACCTCGCAGCGGAATATTTCAGTACATTGGAATCGAAATATACGGAATACATGAGCGAGTTATTGGAAGGATTACGAAAGTTTACGACGAGCACAGCTCCATCAACTCCAAATATTCCTCAAGCAGTTATAAGGCATGAAGAATCTTTACTGCCAAAGATTACTTTACCGAAATACAACGGTAATTATGATACGTGGAGATCATTTGGCGATCTCTTCACTTCTCTCGTACACGATAATTCTAGATTAACTCCGGTACAGAAGCTACATCACTTAAAGTCTTGCTTAATTGGAGAAGCTGAGCAACTACTGCGACATACGCCAATCACAAATGATGATTACTTGCCGACGTGGAGAAAATTAAAGGAAAGATACGAAAATAAACGCATTCTCGTGAATCATCAACTAAAGTCCCTAACAACGCAACCGAAACAAACAAGCGAAACAGCTAATGGAATCAAATTACTGTTGGACACAACAGACGAATGTCTACAACAATTAAAAAGCCTCGACGTAGACACATCAACTTGGGATGTTCTACTTATTTATTTAATTGTGCAAAAGCTTCCCTTCTATACTTTGAAACTATGGGAAGAGGAACAAGGAGCTTCACAAGAGCTACTAACATATAAATCATTTAACACGTTTCTAAAAACACGGGTTAAAATTTTAGAATCGGTTTCAGATACAGTAGTACCGAAGCGTGTCCAACCAGTAAGAGAAACAACAAAGTCTCATCATATTATTAAGGCAAACAAATGCCCGGCATGCAACGGCACACACTTCGTGCAACAATGCCCGAAATATCAAGCCAAGACATCAATCGTAGGCGGAAAATTATTAAATCGGCCGGTCGCTGCATAAACTGTCTGTCCAACAAACATACGGACAACAACTGCACAAGCAGGTACCGATGTCTAAAGTGCAACGCAAGGCATCACACTTCACTTCACGAACATGTGAAGTTAGAGCAGACAGTGCCTGGACCTAATATCAATGTGAAGAGTCCTGAGCACTCAGCCTCGTCTACGCAGACTAATTTAATGTTGGAACGCAGAGCTTCCTCCAACAACAAGAATTCAAATCCTACAGGATATAATGCAACTAATTCTCGACGGCTACAAACGGCTCAAGATACCGACGAGGTAGACAAAACTCAAAGTTTTATAGCCAGGGAAACTCATGAAGCACTACTCGCAACAGCTTTAGTTACGGCACAAGATCCACACGGACAGCCTCAGGTTCTACGATGTCTTGTAGACACCGGGTCACAATCATCGTTTATAACTCTAGCTGCTTGTCAGAGATTAAGTACGACACGTACTGCGACTTGCACAAGTGTCACAGGCTTAAACACAAGCCCAGCAGGCGTGTCCTACGAAAAAACTACTTTAATGCTACGATCACACGGATTAGATCCAATCAGCATTTCAGAAGATTTTCTCATCATGAAGAAAATTACAGACAAGCTACCAACAAAAACAGTTTCTAAAAAGGACTGTCAGCACATAACGAATTTACCTCTTGCTGATCCTACATATTGGAAACCAGGAAGGATTGATGCTCTATTAGGAGCACGAGTGTACGCTCAAATACTTAAAGAAGGCGTCGTAAAAGGGTCTGAAACAGCTCCTACAGCTATCAATACCAAATTTGGTTGGATCCTGTTGGGACCAATGGGAGAAGCATCAACGGATGAGGTAGCAAGCTTCATAAGCATTAATAAGGACAGTCTCAGCAGACAATTAAAAAAATTTTGGGAATACGAAGAGATTCCAGAAACTCGAATTTTATCTAAGGAAGATAAAGAGTGTGAACGAATTTATACAAACACTTGTTGTCGCTTACCCTCCGGACGGTATCAAGTCAAACTGCGGTTTAAAGACAATGAACTGCCAGAGCTTGGAGAATCAAGACAACAAGCGCTGAAAAGATATTCCAACTTACAGGCAAAATTTTCTAGACAACCAGATCTAGAACAAGGTTACAAGCAATGCCTAGATGAATACATAGAGCTCGGGCATATGACGGAAGTAGCTCCCCCAAAACTAAAGGAGCCTCACTATTACATCCCACGCCACTGTGTACTGAAGGAAAGCACCACAACCAAATTACGGGTAGTGTTTGATGCGTCAGCTAGAACAACAAATGGTTCATCATTAAATGATTATTTATTAAAAGGACCAACAATACAACCAAAACTTGCTACAATTTTATCAAACTGGCGGAAACATCGTTTCGCCATGAACGCAGACATCGAAAAAATGTATCGGATGATTGAAGTCCATCCAGAGCATCGTACATTCCAGCGCATAATTTGGCAGCATCCAAAAACTCTAGAAATTCAAGAATATCAATTAAATACAGTGACTTTTGGTACATCTGCAGCTCCTTACCTGGCAATTCGTACTCTTCAGCAACTCGCTATGGATGAGAGACATAATTGGCCATTAGCATCAGCAGTAACATTTACTGATTTTTATGTTGACGACTTGTTAACAGGCGCAGATAACATCGAGGATGCAGCTAAATTACAAAAGGAATTAATAAATATGCTTAAGGTTGGAGGATTTAATTTGAGAAAATGGGCCAGTAATTCCCACGAACTTTTAGACCACTTACCAAAAGAACATCGAGAATTGAAGGGCACGTTATCAATTGCTGAAGATGAGACAGTAAAAACTCTAGGAATTCGCTGGCATCCTTCGTCGGATTATTTTACGTATGTGATTCGGTTCAATCGAATATATCCATCCACGACTAAGCGAACCATTCTCTCCCAAGTTGCATCACTATATGATCCTTTGGGATGGCTGACCCCGGTCATCATCATTGCAAAAATATTAATCCAGACATTGTGGATTTTAGGCGGAGGTTGGGATAAGCCAGTGTCCAGGGACACTGAAGATCGCTGGGAGAAATTCAAGAACGATCTACCTAATTTGCAGCAGTTGAAAATTCCACGATGGATTTCATACGCCAACAACACTACCGTGCAATTGCATGGCTTCTGCGATGCTTCTGAAAGAGCATTCGCCGCTGTGGTATACCTACGAGTGGAAGATGAAAAAGGAAACGTAATAACAAATCTACTCCCTGCCAAATCTAATGTAGCTCCAATTAAGCCAACAACAATTCCACGACTGGAATTGAACGGTGCTGTTCTTCTAACAAGGCTTCTCAAAACTATGATAGAAGACACGCGCTTCTCAATTGTCTCAGTCTTTGCTTGGACCAACTCCACTATTACTTTGCAGTGGATAAAAGAGCACCCATCTCGCTGGAAAACTTATGTAGCCAATCGTGTCGTTGAAATTCAAGAAATCATTAAATCTGATCAATGGCGACACGTACCTACAAAACAAAATCCAGCAGATTTGGCAACAAGGGGAACGACATCGGCAGCTCTAGTAGATAACTCGTTATGGTGGCATGGACCAAATTGGCTCAAGCAAGGAGAAATACAATGGCCTAAATTAACAGAAAATATCGGTCAAACAAATTTGGAAGCCAAGAACTCAATCGTCAATCATTTTCTCACCCATGCTACTAATAATCTATTATTAAAATATTCATCATACACATATTTAAAACGTATCGTAGCACGGATTCAGCGCTGGCTACCTAAAAAGGACAATAATTTCAAAATACTAGGGGACCAATGGGTACAATATTTAACTGCGGAAGAATTGCATCATGCGGAATGCACAATTTTAAAGATTGGGCAACAAATGGAGTTTCCGGATGAATATGCTGACCTTAGTGCTGACAAACAAATCAAAAAGGGAAGCAAGTTATTAACGTTAAATCCATTTATGGACAACAATGGATTAATTAGAGTGGGTGGAAGATTGGATCATGCCTCAATTCCATACAACAGAAGGCATCCAATAATTCTACCCCGAAATCAACATATTACAACACTCATCATTAATAAAATACATTTAGAAACACTTCATGGAGGACCTACGCTAGTTTTGAATTCTAGTCGCAATAAAAGTCTGGATATTAGATGAAAGAAGAAGCATCACCACATAAATACACAAATGCGTGATTTGTGCTAGCCAACGAAACGCAACTGTGAATCAATTAATGGGAAATTTGCCAGCAGCTAGAGTAAATGTTTCCAAACCGTTTTCCAGAGTTGGTATTGATTATGCCGGACCCGTCATAATCAAAACATCAAAGTTAAGAAATGCTAAATTACACAAGGCTTATCTGTGCATATTTGTACGTATGGCTACCAAGGCTGTTCACATTGAATTGGCTTCTGATCTCACATCAGAGGCGTTTGTTGCTGCTCTAAAACGATTTATCGCCCGACGAGGATTATGCACGGATATATATTCAGGAAGGAATACTTGAATCAACTGCAACATCGGCCAAAATGGTGCACAAAAAAGGATAATGTGAAAGTTGGAGATATAGTTCTTGTAAAACAAGAAAATCTGGCACCAACATATTGGCCATTGGGAAAAATAGAAGAAGTATTTCCTGGTACAGACGGCCTTGTCCGAGTATTTCAAGTACGCACAAAACACGGAGTATATCAACGACCGACAGCTAAACTCTGCCTATTACCTGTTCAGGAGGCAGAAACAAAAACTTAAGATCAAGGATTAAATCGTGTCGTCATGTTTTTTTTTGTCGTTCTGTTAATCCGTGTTAACTTGTGCCATCCTCTTTCACAAAGGCACAATAATCATTAGCCCTTTTCAGATGAACTACGAATACGATGAAGATATTCTTGACATCACCGAGGAAATTTATTTCTCATCGCCTGGAAGTCCTCCGCTGATCGACTTGTTTGTGGAGCCTGGTTGCGACTTGCTCACGGGACTTCCAATTCGACCCTCTGCATGGCAACTACCAGCACAGGTCACAAATATGACGGTCCCTCAACAACCTCCACAACGGCCTCCTCAACAATCGGCAACGGCTATGGAGCGACCCCAGCCCACAACCTCCAGGACCTCATGGAACACTCCACATACCAACCCTCAGCTGACCGAATCGGCAATAATCAACGGCGGACGCGTGGATATGGACCGTATCCACAGACTACGGCCAACCTACAACCTCAAAGAACTGCAAATGAGGGCAGAGAACAGTTGGCAAAAATTCCTAACGCGTGAAGGTGTGGAAATTTATCTCCCCAAAAACGTTTTGGACAAATTTAACTTTGTCGAGGTCCAAAAGAAAAAAAATAAGGAGATTATGGTGAATCTTCCTGACCGATACCAGGCTAGGCTTCGGGTACGAGCTGACGGGCATATCATCTTCCATCACTATCATAAACGGGGGGTGGTAAAAAAGATGAAGCAAAGATTGTTGAACGCGAGCGTTCAACGGGGGGGAGAATGTTCGATGAACTGAAAATAAAAAGAAAGAATGGAATCTGAAAATAATTAGTGAATTTTATTTATATACCTCGTACCTGGGTTGGCACAGGTACATCCTCCCAACTCTGCAAGAAAAAAGGATAATTAATAAATTAGCTACTTTAAACAAAAGGGAAGTTGTTGCGGCCAAGTAAACAAATTTCTTGGCCATTACAACAACAATTACATGGGAAAAGAGGAAGTGTAACTATTTACACGAACTTCATGTTCCCATGTAATTTAACCACATAAAAACATAGAACACATCACACAGAATACAATAGAAGCACCAACCGGTGTTTGCAGCCCGCACAGGTGAAAAATTACGAGAGTTTTCCCACCTGTGACAGGTCGTAAACACTCGTCGCCGGTGCACAAAAATACCCGATTTTTACGTGTAAAACACTTATTTATTAACACACAACGCACAATAAACACATTTTAAATGTACTTACCCGATAATTTACACCTTTAAACCACTTGCACTGCGAAAATAAGGCACTCCGCGCACTCGCACTTAAAAACCGCGGAACTCGCGCAACTTCATGTCTCGATGACAGAAGTCAGCTGTACCTGGGGCAGCGAATTTAATGGTATTACCAGAATCGCGGCGAATTGCCCAGGTAATTAAGTATTCGATTTTTTTAAGAAATTTAATTTCCCAATGAGAGGGAAAGAAAGGGAAGGCGTGAAAGAGACCACTAAAGATGTTTTTAATGGCAACGGAAACGTTGCGAATTGGGAGAGATGGCGTCCCTCCGCCATTTTTATGGTTGTAGAAACATTTAATCATTTCTCTAAATCAATAAAACTATTTTCCGACATATGATCATCGCAAGGTAGATAATTTAATTCTACAACAAGCGAGACCAAAAATGCCAGGATTTAGAGAATAGCAACAAAGAAAATTCAATTATGGACATTCCCCAAAATTCTTAGGATTGAAATTTGAGGGGAAATTGAGGGTATATAAGCCCAAGCCTCACGGATGTTCGTCCTGGTTTTTCTCCAATTGGCAGGAAGGCAACATATTCCTAACAAGGTTAGTTTGCCATCAAATGCAATTTTGAAAAATCGGCTTAGCTTAGCTGACAGCGTATATAGGGACTTAGATTTTTTTGGCTCCACGACTTAAAATATTTTTGATAGCCGGACTTAGAATATTTTTTCGTCCGTGACTTAGAATATTTCGGACAGTCTGGACTTAGAATATTTTTCAGTACCGCGATACTTTTTTTTGGAGTTAGAATAATTTCGTGATTTGCGACTTAGATTTTTTTTTGAGACTTTAATTTTTTTTTACTGAATTTAATATATTTTTTTTTTTTTGAAATTGGAGTTGAATTTTTATTTTATTTTTTTTGTTTTATATAGCAATATTTGGATTTTTGTATTTTTGAATTTGTATTTTGAATATTGAATTTTATATATATTTTTTTTGAATTGATTATACTTAAGTAATAATTGAACAAATATTGAATAATTTATAGCATTTAAGTTTATACTAAAATTTATTGATTTAATAAAATTGAATGATAACTTACATTCAATCTTTCATTTACCGCTACACAACCCACCAATTGGCGATCGAGGAATTCACAATCAATTTGCGAATTTTTTGACCCTTCAATTTGGTCTGGAATATTTGATGAATCCGTATGGGCTCGCGGCATCATTAAATATTATCAAATAATATTTATTACATTCATAAAACACTTAGGAATAGCTGGAAGCCGGATCGGAGCGGCGCAGACTTATAACTCCAACTCAAGTTTTAACACAATAATCTTGCGATTTTGTACATTTATATGAGAAAATTAAAAAAAAAAAAAAACCTAGAAAAATACCCTACCACCTTAAGTAAGAAAGAAAATACAAGATAAGTAGATCGAGGCAACGGAAAATCCCTATATATATATAAAATTTAAAGTTTGTTTGTTTGTGTGTTTGTTTCTTTGTTTGTTTGTTTGTTTGTTTGTTGCTCAATCACGCCTAAACGCTTGCATCAATATTTTTCACTTTTTGTCCGAAGGTAGTACATATTCCAATTTTTTTTCGGATAATACATAAGGTTTCAAAATGGCGGATCGATGATGGCGGTTGACAATTTGAAATTTTAAGCGATTTTCATGAAAATTCGTACGTAGGGGTTTTGCGGAGTGCTGATTTCAAATCCGCTGTCTACATTTAGAAATTAAAAATGGCAGATCCAATATGACGATCAATATTTCTCGATTTCAACGGATTTCAATGAAAATTAGTACAATGATTATCCTGAGGTCACTGACTTTGAATATTATTAAAACTTACAAATCCTAGATAGCGGACCCAATATGGTGACCAATATTTCTCGATTTCGAAGGATTTTAATGAAAATTAGTACAATGATTAGCTTGAGATCACTGATTTTGAATGTTATCAAAATTTACAAACCTAAAATGGCGGATCCAATATGGCGACCAAGATTTCCCGATTTCAACAAATTTTAATGAAAATTGGTACAACGAGGCCCCTAATTTCGAATATTATCAAAATTTCCAAATCTAAAATGTCTCAGTTTCAACGCATTTTAGTGAAAATTAGGACAATGATTATTCTGGGGCCACTAATTTTGAATACTAGCAAAATTTCCAAATCCAGATGGCGGATTCAACATGACGACCAAAATGTCTCGATTCCAACGGATTTAAATGAAAATTGGTACAATGGTTATTCTGAGGCTGCAAGTTTCAGAATTTGTAAATCCAAGATGGCGGATCCAATATTGAAAAGTCTCGATTTCAACGGATTTTAACTCCAACAAACAATATTATTCTTATAAAGCCCTTCAAGAGTTTTATGAGAATTAAAATAAGCTTTATCTAAGACAATATCTTCAAAAAATAACTCCCTAAGAATTCTTCAAGAGCATTACTAGCTATGAAGTGGCGTATGAAATGATTTTGTTAAGCCGCTAGAACATTTCTTGAAGAGTTCTTCAAATCACTTATAAAAATTGTCAAAGGCAAAACTAAGAGTATTATCAGAGTATTACCTACACAATGAACTTAAATAAGATTGTGTGATTTGTTACACATATGTATTCATTTTTAGAGTTTGTGTATTATACATATTCTCGCAAGACCCCTAAGAGACTTTAAAAAGTTGAAATAAAAACACGCATATGATACATTGGTCTCTTTATATGACTATGAAATTATAATGTTTATTAGAATTTATCAGTGGGAATATAACTGCAAAAGAAATTAAACTGATAAAGTGTGGTGTGATACCGAAAAATGACCGGTTGTTGTTGTTTTCCATTAAGTCTTTACAAGACTACTTGTCGAACATCAAGAAAATCCTTATTCTTATAAAAATCTTGCTTTAACTTCATATAAAGTCACAAGCTCATAAGTTTTTTAAAATAGATTTTTACTAGCTTTCGTTCTTATAATTCCTATAAGATCGCAGTCCCAGATCTCAGTTATTTTTTTCTTAAAAGAGTTTTAAGTTTAACTCTTACAAGAATGTGTTCTTTTACTTGTCCTATAAAACACTAACACATGATTATTGTAAGATAGTAATCAGAATAACAAGTGTTCTGAAAAGGTAATGTTACTTGTAAGAGTTTCAACAAAGAATAAATTCTCCGCAAATGCCTTTAAAAGTAATACAAGAATCAATTCTTATGGAGGAAAAGTATAATTACGCTACTAGAAATGATTTTTGGAAAAATATTTTATAAGTCCGTTTAAAAGAAATGAAGAAATGAAAAACCTAATAAGAGCTTTAAAAGTCTATTTCAAATTTGCCTAAGATTTGAGCCTTCAAAATTGTTTGTTGGGATGACAATTAGTACAATGATTATTCCGGAGCCACTAATTTCGAACATTATCAAAAATATCAAATCCAAGATGGCGACCAAAGTTTCTCTGTTTCAACGGATTGTAATGGAAATAAGTACAGTGATTATTCTGAGACCACTAATTTTGTATATTATCAAAATTTTCAAATGCAAGATGGCGGACCCAACATGGCGTCCATAATGTCTTGATTTCAACGGATTTGAATGAAAATTGGTACAATGATTTTTCTGAGGCTACAAATTTCGAATATTATTAAAATTTGTACATCCAACATGGCGGGTCCAATATGAGCCAAATGTCTCGATTTCAACCGATTTTAATGAATTAGTACAATGATTATTCGGAGGTCACTAAATACGAATATTAGCAAAATTTCCAAATTCAAGATGGCGGATCCAATGACTATTTTGAGGTTACTAATTTTGAATATTATTAGGATTTGGAAATTCAAGTTGGCGGATCCATAAAGGGGTTTTTCGAATTGAGACAATTTCTAGGATATAACAAACTAGAACATTTGAGAAGTGTTTATTTAGTAAGTATTTACCCAATGCCGGGTGAAACGGGGTAACCCAGCTAGTAATTGAAATAAAATAAACAGGTATATTGTAATTAAGTTAATTTTCATTTGAAGTCATCCCTAGGTCCTATTGAGTTCCCACACTTGTTCAGCCTCGTTTTTTCGCGCGATTTTGTTTTTGGGACCTCCCCTAAAATTTGGGCCATGTGGAGGTCATATGGGTGGTTGGGGATAGACCTGGCGGTGATCTCCTTCGATACCGGATCCCCCTCCCACCCTGAGAGACAATCACGGGCAGAAACAGAGATTGCTCACGCACCTTTCCGTTTTTCCTCCACCCTGCCGTTTATTTTCTGTGACGTCGCGGGAGATTTTCGAGTTATTGTTGGCGCTCCATTCTGGTGGCAAAGTGCGGCATTTTGCAAAATCCCTCATGATATCGCGAGCTGGCCTTCAAGCTCTAGCAGCCGTAAACCACCAGACGAAGGACGCAAGCCGGGCCCCTTCGAGGACAAGACCCGCAACACAGTTTATGTCAAAAAAATAATTCAGTAAGATGGTTACATTATTTTAAATAGATAGAATAAATAGATACAAAACAAGATGGGTTTTGGCTTTGGATATTATTTAATTTGGCAAAATAAAGTAGTTAAGAAATATACGAACAAATCATTGTTATTATTCCCTTACAGTGCTAACATATTTTCCGTGAAATATTATAAACCTTTTCTAATTATCTTAAATATCAATTTAACACGCTTTGCTAATTTTGGTTTAAATAGCTCTTTTGCCTTGCATTTCTTCATAAATTTTGAGGCAAATCATAATAATTCCGCCAAAGTAATAATACTGTTAAACTAGAGAACCTTACGTAATTGTTGTGTCTATGTATATCAATTAATTAATTTGAGAATAAGCAAACTAATTAAAATATTATTAGCAATTAGCTAATTCATGTTTACATATGTGAGCATATTTTGGATTACGAAATATAAGGACATGGAAAACCAAGCCCACCAGGAAGAGTAGAGCCAGACTTACATAGTTGTGAACAACTATATTTTAAAGAGGAGTAGACAACCTAGCCTTGAAAGTTCTAGAGATTATCGTATAGTTTCGACTTTAATCCAGAATGCCTACGTTTGTGAAATCAGAACAACACACGGTGGCTAGGCAAAATATTCCGCTTGTACATAAAATATGCAGTATGCCTCCAAGTGTTTCCTGTAATATTTACATGCGGCTTATATTGGTGAGACACCGCTAACCCACATTTATATTCTACAGACTGTGTGAAATGTGCAAACCTTCAGCCGCAATTGATCCACATTCAAGCCGAGATGAATTAGACATGTGAAAAAGTACTACCATAAAAGATAGAAAATGGGTTGCATCGTCCTTTCTGCTTATCTAACGCTTGAATATTTCATTTCAATGTGAGCTGTTTGTCAATTTGAATTTCATCATACTCGGATGCAAATCCCCATAGGCTATAATAAAGTGGGACAATTCTTAGCGAATAGACTATTTCTTTATCTTAACCATGCACAATTACTTTAGTGATATTCCCTTGCGGATAAATGGAAAACAATAAATTTTATTAACAAAAATCAAAAATCGCCTGTAATAACAGCCTTTTTGATCCATTCGCCATGAAGAGCAACTTATGTTTTACCAAAGATAATATAAACTAGTAGTTTATATTATCTTTGGTTTTACGCTTTTAATAAAATCTTTTCATATGAAATAATCAAATAAACGAAACCATACCGTTTCCGATTTCGTAAAATGTGTATAGGAGCGTTTTTTAAAATATTAATTTTATTGGAATATTAGGGAGGTTCAGTTTCGGCTCAACGCTATGTATTAACATAAGACAGAGTGATGACAATCAAAAGCCAATTGTTGCCTTTACTTTTTAATACTGAAAAAAGATATTAAAAAAAGGAATTCCTTCATCAAAGAAATTTATCGTTCAAAATTTACACTTTAAAAAAAGCAATTGGTGTAGTCGACCAAGGGGAGCTGGAATCATATGTAATACTGTTGGACTTGTGGCAGTCAAATACTTTCAACTTTGAAATAAAAATCCATTTTTTTTTTGTATAAGTTTTTATTTGCTAAACCAATGCCTTACACAGGGTGTTCAGAGGTGGGAGAGAAATATTGCAGGAGGTGAAAGGTCAGACCCAGACAATAAAAAATCGTATGGGGGGGGGGGGGGGGGGCATCTCGCACCGTTCGGCAGTTACAGGGTGATTCCGCACTTGTATTTTTATCCTTTTTTCTACGCATTGCAGCGACCCTAAACCGATTTAAAAAAATCACTATTTCGAAGCCCTTTCCAAAAAGGTCAATACCCAGAGGCGGCTCTAGCCCTTGTGGCCGAAAAAGCGGCCAAGTGCGAGTCGGACTCGCCCATGAAGGGTTCCGTAGCAGCAAGTAACATAATATAAAAGTTCTTGTTATTATTAGAAAATAATGGTTCACGGTTATGTTTATGAAATTAAATGTTTTATTTTTGTTATTTTTTTATTTGAGTTGATTGAATGAAAAGTAAATTGCGGCTTACGATTTATGACGTATTAAAAAAAAAACTACGCACTAGATCTCGGTCAAACCAATTTTCGGTGGAAGTTTGCATGGTAATGTATATCATATATTTTTTTTAGTTTTATCATTCTCTTATTTTAGAAGTTACAAGACACATTTTACCACTTTGGAAGTGTCTCTCGCGCAAACTATTCAGTTTAGAAAAAAATGATATTAGAAACCTCAATATCATTTTTGAAGACCTATACATAGATACCCCACACGTATGGGTTTGATGAAAAAAAATGTTTGAGAACCCCCAAAATTTATTGTTTTTTTTTTTTTAATATTTTTGTGTGAAAATCTTAATGCGGTTCACAGAATACATCTACTTACCAAGTTTCAACAGTATAGTTCTTATAGTTTCGGAAAAAAGTGGCTGTGACATACGGACGGACAGACAGACAGACAGACATGACGAATCCATAAGGGTTATGTTTTTTGCCATTTGGCTACGGAACCCTAAAAATGCACATTTTTAATTCAAGTCAAGAAATTGTCGACGAATCGTCGCCCACCGACCAGCAATCGCTGAGCAGCACGCATTTTTTCCCAGCCCACTGCGGGGAAGAAGAAGATTCGCGGCAGAATTACGACTGATTGAGACAAGGAAATCGCTATAACTTTCGATGTATGTAACGGAACTTAATGCATGATAACTTCAAAAATCACTTATTTCTCCATCTTTTTCTCATACACCACTTTTATCTAATATTTTTACTTTTTTTTTATATTGCCCTTAAACTTAAAAAAAAAAAACTTACCCCACATTTTATTCCTTTTCTCCCACAAAACTAAAATTTTTTGAAATTTTAATAATTTCGTAGTAATCTATAGATTCCGCCCTTTATTCCCATAATTTTTATTATTTTCCAAAAATCACCCCCTGACCTCCCCGAATAAATTTATTGCCTCTTAAACTTTACAAAAAAAAACCTTACCCACATTTTATTGCTTTTCTCCCACAAAACTAAACTTTTTTTAAATTGTAATAATTTTGTAGAGTAGGTAAAGACGCAGCTTGTGGTGGCGTCCCTTGCTTTGCTACCACGCGCCCGGCATCGGCCGTAACACGGGCGCAGGGTCTTTGAGAGCGCCGGTGCCGCGAGCGACGCATCTTTGAAGGTGTCGCATTAGAGGGCGCTATTATTTCAGCAAAACAGTAATAAAATAATAAATGTAATCTCGTTAAATAGCGTTATTAGTTTATTATATCCAGTATTGACTAAAAATGGGTAAGTTTGAAAGGACATTGACCACAGTTGAAGAAGCAAGCGATAAGAATGAGTGTTTAATAGAAAAAATTAAGATAAAATGGCAGAATTCAGTGTTGAAGAGTATGCCGATATAATTTACGTGTACGGTTTAGTAGACGGAAATGATAGTGAGGCCGTACGAGAATACGAAAGCAGATTCCCGAATCGGCGTGTACCCGACAGAAGGGTATTTTCAAGGACTTTCAGAAGGTTAAAAGAAGCCGGAAGTGTAACCGCCCCCAGAGCAGAAACGCGATCAGGAACATCGGCCGATTCAGCGGACACCGACCAACAAATCCTCAACATCGTCAGGAACAGCCCTGAAATAAGCATCAGGCAGGTCGCACGACGGTTAGGATTGTCTTCAGGGAGAGTTTGGACCGTTGTGAGCCGAGAAGGACTACATCCATACCACCATATCCCGGTCCAAGCACTATACTTGGCTGTTCGAGTCTGATATTGAAAACAGAAGGTTTCTAGACCGAATTCTGTGGACGGATGAATCGCAATTCGCCCGAGATGGCATCACAAACTTCCACAACCTCCACACCTGGTCAGATGTGAACCCACATAGGACAAGGTGTCGGTCCTTCCAGCAAAGATTTAGTGTCAACGTCTGGGCTGGCATCATCGGCAACCAGTTGATAGGACCCTTCATCTTGTCCCAAGTGCTGAATAGTCAGCTATATTCGGACTTTTTTGAGGATTCCCTTCCGGATCTGTTGGAGGACATCCCCCTGGCCATCAGAAGCGCAATGTATTTACAGCACGACGGAGCACCTGTGCAATTCTGGGAAAATTGTTAGAGCAAGGTTGAATGAACATTACCCAGAGCGCTGGATTGGACGAGGTGGACCTTACTCTTCTGGACTTTTTCTTATGGGGAATGATAAAAGATGAAGTTTACTGAAGACCAATCAACGCCAGAGAAGAATTAGTTACCAGGATTGGGACTGCAGCCACGAAAATTCGGGAGAGACTGACTACCATAGACCTCAAATGCGAAATAAGACAAAGGCTACTTGCATGCATCGAAACTAGCGGAGAACATTTTGAACAGCTTTTGTAGGACATAAGTTTTAATAGTAATTAGTTTTTAAGCGAACAAAATGTTTGTTTTAGTTAACTTAAAATTCGAATTGTCATGATATTCTGTAAAAGGATTTTTGTAAATAAATTTTCGTATCCTTTTCCTACCTGGGCATGTTGCACCTTTTTGGAAAGGTAATTAGATAGGAAACCTTAAAAAAAAAGTAGGTATGTTAATAACGTGAATTTGGGAGAAAAGCGGACCGAAAGGAGAAAAATCGTGAAATAAAAGTTAATTTTTTCAACTTCCAGGGGTGATTGTTGTCAAGGGCTTGGGAATAGGGGCAGTGTTGATCGCTTTGGAAGGGCTTCGAAGTAGTAATTTATTGAGATCGACTTGGGGCCACTGCGATGCATAGAAAAAAAGATAAAAATACAAGAGCGGTTCCCATATAAAGCAATATCCTGATTTACGAATCACCCTGTAACTGCCGAACGGTGCGGGATACCTCCTCCACCCATACGATCTTTTGCTTGTCTCGGTCTGACCTTTCACCTCCTGCAATATTTCCGTCCCATCTCTGAACACCCTGTATAAAACATACTAAGACTTTTTCCCCAAATCTCAATCTCTCACTTCTTTATTTTGGAAATTTGACCGGTTATTCGTTTCATTCCAGGATTTAATGTCTACAGGCAACGAAATGTAATAAACATTGCTGTCGTAAAATCACGGAGAACCTATATACAGAATGATCCAAAAGTATGGAAACGGCTAAATAACTTTAGTCTAAAACTTTTTTCTCCAGAATGCATTCCTCGAAAGTTATTTATCCGTTTCCATACTTTTGGATCACCCTGTATATCTACAGACTACAGCTATCACTCGTAAGCTGCGGACGTCACGAATGTTCTGGGCTTTCCTAAGGGTTGCATACAATTTTTATGTAATATTTGCAAATCGATATTTATAAAGATTCATTTGATCTTTAAATATTTTACAGGTAAGAGTGATACATAAGCTAAATGTACGAATTGATGTTAAAACGTTGTACCTTTCATGCATTCAGTGTTTGAGAAAAAATCAAGATATAACAACTGATTATTATTATACATTTATATTCGTAATTGTTTCTGACGACATAAAGTTACTCTTTCAAGTTTTACATGTAAATTACAACAAGTTATTGAGCATAATTTATGAAACATAAATACGAAAGGAGGAGGGTTAATAAGGCCGGTTTTTGGCCTACATTTTTTGGCAGGAAGTACTTGAAATTTCTTTGAAATTCTTTTCGGGTTTTTATCTATAATCAATATATAGTCAATTTAAACCTCCCTCTCTGCCATCCCCCGAAAGTTATGAAAAAACAACTGTAAATAGCACTATTTTAATGCATTAACGCTTGTAGAAAATGTCTCAGCTAAATCTTTTATTTTACAATACAGATAATGCATATAGACAACTAATCAAACATAAATACGCTCCTCCCCGCACCACACCCCCTCTCCCACGGAATTTCAAATTCCCAATGCCAAAATATTTAGGCCGAAAACCTTATAGTCCAGGCTACCAAGGTTTTCACCTCCGAATTTTTTGAGCATGCATCGATTTTAATGAAATTTTGACAGCATGTAGGGAATACCTCAAAAAGCAAAATCTACCCTATCCCGATGTGTGCTTTTTCCTTGGGGGTGAGTTCCACCCCAACTAGGGGTGAAAATTTTTTTTTGTGGAAAATAACCACGGAAATCGAGAGAGGAACAAATTTTAAGCAAAAATTGTTCTTAGCATTTTTTTTGAAAACTCAATAGTTTTCGAGTTATACGCGATTGAAAATTGGCATTTTTCGTGAAAAAAACCACGTTTTTAATCGATTTTTTATGAATAAGGGTAAGGGTATGGTTTGAAAATGACATTTCAAGCAAATTTTTGTGAATTTTTGTTTTTTTGGAAGTATGGCTACATTATTTTATTTTTAAATTAAATAGGCTTTTTAAGTATAATTCAAAGAATAATTGTATGAATTATAAAGTAAAAATATTAAGAATTGTGGCAACGGTAGCCATTTTTCGCAGACACATCCGACAAAAAAAATGAATTTGCGGTGGACATCAGAACTCGTCACTGGATCATCTGAAACAAAAAATTCAAAAAGATTATCTTAGTTTATGAGTTTCTCGAGGGAGTGACGTCGAGACAATTTTTTTTTATGCATATTTTTTTATAAACAATAATAAATATGTTGGTTTTCGCACTTTTTTTACAAAATATTTCGTTTTTTTGACTTCTAAGTGATGCCAAAAATTCAAAAATCAATAAAAGTTGAAAAGCTCGACGTCACTCCCTCGAGAAACGCATCAACTAACATAATCGTTTTGAATTTTTTGTTTCAGATGATCCAGTGACGAGTTCTGATGTCCACCACAAATTCATTTTTTTGTTGGACGTGTCTGGGGAAAATGGCTACCGTTGCCACAATTCTTAATATTTTTACTTGAAAATTCATACAATTATTCTTTGAATTACACTTAAAAAGCCTATTTAGTTTAAAAATAAAATAATGTAGCCATACTTCCAAAAAAAATTCACAAAAATTTGCTTAAAAAGTCATTTTCAAACCATACCCCCCCTTAAGCTACTGATTCTCACATATACATTACTCTGATACAGTAAATTTTATTTATTTATAAGACCAAAAGTTTATAAACAATGATTATGAAATTTTAATATTTAACTTATTTTTTTCTACTTGGGGTATTTTTAAAGCTTTTATTTAACTTGATCGTGTTCGTCCGTCTGTGAATTTTCTGTGCAGTTCAAAATTAGAAATTTTAATTATATTCGGATAAAGCAAAAGCCTTGATATTTTGCACACTGCTGAATTTTTGATGACATTAAAAGTTAAAAGAAATTTTGAATCTGCGATAATTTTTTAACTTTTTATTGCGCTACTTATAAAAGCGTATTTTTTAGTTTTTTAAAAAATAATTTTTAATTTATTATCATATTAAATTTATTAGGATACTTTATCGCAAAGGGCGCCGAGGGAAATTTTGCCCCACTAAACGCAAAAGCCTAAGGCCAGTACTAGTAACATCATCAGTTCCTAAAATTCGTTAAAATTCAAATTGGTTTGAATGAAATTTTGATAGTGTTTTGGGCACTTGTTGACAACTTGTACCACCACAGAATATTCTATTGAAGTAAGGATAAGAGAATTTCCTTTGACGCCCACTTTTCTTTGGAATTGAAATGACTTTAAGTATTCCCTCAGAACGTGATAGATCTTCCAATTTTCTGCATAATTCTACGGCACTCGACTTAAGAATTTCTGTTGCTCCAGAAGTTCATTTTCGAAGAATAGCGAGAGTCCCAGGGAAATACTTCCTAAAGGCAGCGTTTACTTTCCATATAAATGCCAAGCATATTGAATTTTTGACTGAATATTCCTTTAATGCTCATTGTGCAGAACGTCGACGAAGGCCTCCGCGTAGCAGTCATGTGATCTGTTCCAGGCGAATTGATGCGGGAGTGTAAGGAGGAAACCTCGATTGGCCTCTTTCTGTGTAAAAAGCCTGAGTTTTATTATATTTCAGCAAAAGGGTTCAGAAACGTCTATAAATTATTCTACAGGAAAACATTACAACTTACATTAGCTCTTGATCCGATTTTTCAAACAAACTTTTATTATTCGGGATATACCTTATCGGGGAAAAATACGGAGAAAGTGCGGGAAAACTTCAGTTTAGTGAGCTCACATTATTGAGATTTTGACCTTTTCAGGTCAAGTCAATATTTTCAACCCGAGTAAAGGAGTAAGCGCTCTGTAGAGAAAATATAATACTCCAACTTATATTCTAAAATATCCTCTGTGTCCTTTTAGCATCGTGTCAGAATATTGGATTAGGTTTTGTTCTTTATAAAATATATAGCGATGCTAATAGACTTTCGGATATAGTGGAGGGAGGTTGTTTGTTTTTCGTCTTCTGATGAGACGATAAGAACCATATTATGTGTATCATGATATAAAGTCATGTCAATGTTACACAATGGTCAAGCTACAGGTGTACAGGAGTAGATTTAATTTTAGCTTGCAAGAAGAAATATGGATTCTCCAAATATTTTGAGCCCTGAAATAAATATATTGAGTGTAATTTCGCAAAGAGCTTTTATATCGTTTGGATCAGCATTTTCAATGATTTGAGTTTTCAGAACGTATAACATATGCTTACTCTCCTTTAATCGTTTCCTTTGTGAGACGATAGTTGGTATTTAAAAAGTTTTTGGACAAAAGTAAACTGTGAAAACTTTATTGAAAATATCAGCGCGGCGGTTGAATGCAATCATCTTTGTTGGAAAAATGTATACTTATATATACATATATATATGGAGTGATCCGTGTCAACCGTGCCACCCGCTAGCTTAAATACCATCAAATGAGGTTTGCAGATGTTTAAAGCCAAACATTTTGCTATTTCGCCGATAGCGGCGCCATTTTGAAGTCACCATTTTGAAAATTCAGAAGAATCCTATGGAATTTGATAACTCTCTACCACACAAACATTTTTTGTCGCATACCTGAATTTTCGTCATCATAGCTCCTTTGTCAGTAACACTTCTTTCAGAAGGTCGTGAAAATCCGTGGATAATAGCCGCCATATTGCAGCCGCCATTTTGAAAATTAAAAAGCGCCACACGCCTTTCGAAAGAGCTCATCTCATCGAATTTTTGAAGCCATCACACGATTTTTTTACCCACTGAATTTCTGTACTAGCGGGTGGCACGGTTGACACGGATTACTCCATATATGAACTGCGAAATTTACAGGCATATTATAATAATATAAATATTGTTTTCAATGTTAGAATTCCTATTGTTAAGAATAGTGTTTATTCATACTTTCATGTTATCCCAATCCCTTTAAACAGAACCCAAAGTATTTTAACCAAACCTTATGTTGGCCTTTCTCTAAATGATATCCTATTTTATGACCAAAGGTGCCAAAAGATAGAAGGAATTTTCTAATGTCACAGAAGAACCAGTGAAACAACTGATAATAGAGACTGCATTCGAGGAATCATCAATAACATCCCAGCATCCTGCGAACTACTTCAAGCCGAAGAAATCATAGAAATCTACCAGCCAGAACCCAACTACATTCTCTTTACAAATATTCCACCAACAAAATTAACTTCAACCTGCGGAAACAACCCTGGAGAGATCTGGTACTGGAATACTCTATTATCTATCACAATAAACGAAATGACATATGAAGGATAACTTCGAAGATATTGGGACGAAATCCACATTCACCCAATCCTACTTAAGGGGAGGTTCCTCTGATCGACTCTGAAAAGTTCTTCACTTTTATGAATTTTTTTGAGGTATAAAGAAATGTGATATGAACAAACGGTTTTTTGTACAATGTTTATTGATAAAAAGAGTCCCTAAATTTATTTTTTCCCCCCTCTTTCAATTCAAAATGGCGGCTCCAGCCATATCTCCGCGAGGCCTTGCACGCCATATATGCGTCTGCGCGGGACGTTCCCGAGGGTCGTAGGGGTCACTGAAACATGAACATTTTTTAAGTTAGTTAAATAAACATATGTAGCGGCCCTTCAACCAAAAATTTCGAAATTTTGATAAAAAAAACAGAGAAAGTTATCCACTTGAAAATTAAGGTCGTGTTTTGGGGTGTGTTTTAGTTGTTTAAGACAGGCGTAAACATTGTTTATTATTAAAATATATTGTTAATAATGGATCAAAGGCCCCCAGATAAAATTTTACACATGACTTTAAAATTTCAAGTGGATCCGATCAGTGGTTCTCGAGATACACTGTCCCGCGCACTGAAAATATTAACTTTCGGGAAAACGCGTTTGAAGTTTTAGAACCATTTCGTCTTGTTCGCTAGTTGTGCCGCGTTAACAGTTGCACGCTTCTCTTTGAAGCGCTGTAACTTTCTAAAAACTGCATAAAACGCAAAACGGTTTTAGAATCATGTTTTTAACATATTATAGATTGATAATATGTAAAAAAAAAAAATCGATTTTTCATCGCCGATCAAAGGAACCTCCCCTTAATAGATTCAATTTCACAATTAACAACCAAAATATTGCCTTATAAAAGCTTCAGACCTATAACTTCAACAACAGTGAATTCATCAGAATGTTAGAAATCCACACACATAAAAAGATCAATTCGTTCTCACATCAGGTGCCACTCTTGGAGCCTTAATAATAATAGCAGCGATCTACTTCTCCATCAAACTCCAGAAGAAGGTCATCCAGATTTCTTCTTCAACATCAGCCCCAGCAAAGGCACAGTTCCTGTCACCGTCGCTCTTCTCTAAGGGGGAAGGAGTTACGACCCTCGCCTAAGGTCATTCCCATTTTCCAATTCCCTCATTTGCCAATACCTGAGGAAGCGGTGTCGATTTTATAGACGCTACCGCAGCACTCTGGAAATCACCTGAGGTCTGATATCAATATCAGCAATATGATTGTCGCTAAAAGAGAAAATGCAAATTAAATGTACGTAGTATAAGTTGGTTCGGGTAAGGTGAAGCGCTGCCAAAATCGCTATAATAAAAATATCAATAGGATTCTAAATTTCGTGTTTTATTATTTTTTTTCCACAAACTCGATGCAAGAAACTTAACTCGTGCACAAGCAGAGATCTAAATTCACTATCTATTCTATGAAATAATCGGCTTATGGAAAGAAGTGAATTCCACGTAATATTTCTGAAAGTCTTAAAGCCTCTCGTATTTTAATACTCATATAATAACTAAAGGTTCTTACTTTTATTTGAGCTAATTTACAAGTTCCTGCGACAATTCTTTAGTTTTTAATTAATTCGCGAAAATGCCAAAATACGGTGTGTTGTACTTTTCAAACCTATTTTTTTTCAAAAACTTGACGTGATAGAACGTTTTTGTTTGCCAGTTCGTTATCTACGGTAAAAATCCTATCAAAATTACCACTTTGTTTTGTAAAAGCAAAACCATCGCTGGCCTGTTATTATATCTTTATAACATTTGACTTTCTAAAACTGCGTATAACTGAGGAATAAAATTTTCACATACTTGTGCGCTGTAAATCTTCAAGGCGGTAGTAACTTATGCCGCAAAATTTTAAACGAATAGAATATTTTAAGATTTAGAATATGCAAAGCTCAGCACACATCTAGAGATAGAATTCAAAGTTATCTCACTGAAGTTCTGATAGTAGCAAGAGTATTTTCATGGTGTCCCGGATGGGATCACCATGAAGAAATCTGTAAGGTGAGAAAATCTATCGATTGCTAAGCTGATGGAACTTTAAATATCTCGACAGGAAAGCTTTCGCTGCTGGAGTTGCTGCGTGTATTCTTTTATTTATAAACTGAAAATCAACGTGCATTTAAATCACCACAGGCCGCATCAATTGTTATTGACCGCATTTTCTGACTTTTATTGCGTCAAATAAAAATTAATTGGAAAACGCCGCAGCGCTGTTAGTTTAATTTTCGCTGCCACACCAGGAACTGCTAGTGCTGTGTGACAATATTTGGGCCTCGCAGTTGCGATATATCGCTTTTTGAGGCCCTTAAATATGCGTTAAGTAATCGGGGAGTAAACGCCTGACGTATTAAATGTCTTGGAAGTAAGTGTAGCTTGGGAAGCGTCCTCCATTGTTCACGACTTCTTGTAATCTTCAGAACAAACGTTCAAGTTGGATTTATAGCTGCACTTACCCCCAACAAGCATGTTAAGTTACTCTTAGTTGCTATCATGACAATCTCCATGAGTGAAAGTGAAAATATTTATGGCCTTGAACTGAGGAGGAGCTCGGTGTCAACATGTGCTTACCATAATTCTTGGATAATGCCAGTCCTTTAGCATCTTTACTAAGAGAGATAGTTTCTTGTAATACAGTAAGACACTTGTACTTGGTGTGTGTAGTATTTATTGAACATGAACAACGCAATTCTGCGTGGAATTTTAAGTTCACGAACTATGAAATGCCTAGCCATAAATTAGCCAGCGCCCTTGAAGAAGCTTCAACGAAATAAAAGGGTAATAGCACGAAGAGTACCGTCAGCTTGGCACTTCAATGGATGTCGACAGCTCCTTTCTAGCCTTCAAGGACGCCTTTGCTCCAATTAAATTTGTCTTCTTTGCGCGTGAAGACTTTATCTCTAAGGCTGCAAATTTTGACGGAATTCTAATTATGTCTGCATTTTTCGCACTGGACTGCTTTTAAGCATATTTCCTTTGTGTTTTTCTAAGAAAATTAAAAACACAATTGAAATCTTCACATCGCATCACTGGCTTTGTCTATATATATGTAATTGTTAAAAAATCACAATCGTGGCGACTTAGTGTCGACAGACTTCTCCTTCTTTAAAGGAACAGGCCGGGGGTGAAATGAAGAAATTTTTATTGTCGACAAATTTTATGATATTTTTATGGCTTTCCGATAGCACAAAAAAGAAGCAAATAACTCTGATAAAAAGTATTCGTCCTACGCAGTCAACAAGCAAACGTTTTGTGATATTTAACCTCACACTTCTGCCCATGTAGTAAAGTGAAGTGAACCATTTTCGTATCTAAATTAAAGCAATTTATAGCTGCGCACGTCTATTTCCCCCGCGATTTCGCAGCATACTTCTTGTAACAGAGTCAATTTGAAATTCGCGTAACAAATAAAGTGTTTGTTCTTTTGCACTTTTCTAGAATTTACTTTATTCTAAAGTACGAAAATGGCATTATTTCTTTAGGTGTGCCATGTGTAGTGAAAATTCTCTGAAATTTTAATACTATTTCGTCCCCAGTTTTCTTATTCATACTAATTTACACTGGATATTTTGATAAGTAGCCTACAACTAAAAGGAAGGTTTCCTTTCAAACTTCATAATATCAGCTCCTATTTTTTCAAGTGGATATGATGGCACTCTGCACCAAAGTCTCTAGTTCATTATTAATTCATGACTAAAATATTAGTGACCTTGCCTCTCCTTCGTCCTCGATGTGCCCCATGTAATAAGGATAACACTTTCTGGGGACTAAATTGCTGTCGTTCAAAAATACAAGACCACCGTTTTTGGATAATAAGTCAAAATCAACCACGCTTATTTTTCTCATCTAGCCAAAGTCAAGATGAATGGGGTGAAAGATCTCACCTAGAAAAACAAAAATTGTATACCCGTGGGAACGGGTGGGGGGGGGGGCAAACACAACCATTTCATTTCATTTATTCTTTTGGGATTTGAGAGCATTAAATTTAAATTAAAAAGTATTTACGCAACGCTGGTTGAAACCAGGTAACTCAGCTAGTGTATATATGAAACATAAAGCATACAATTGCTTCCTATGCTTTTTTTCAGTAATATTGGAGATTTTGTTATGAAATAGTGCTGCTCAATTATTTGTTAACATTTAAATCAACTAGTAGCGACTATGAAACCTCGGAACTTTTGCTCAAATCCAAAATGTCACCAACACCATTTCTCATAAGCAACTGTACAAAAGACCGAAAACCATTATTTATTGTAACCAACGGGCAAAAAACCCCAAAGCCTACTGAATACAGATTTTGTCTTGTGACATGTTAAGTGTCCTCTCTTTCCCGAACGAATATCGTTCTTAATTCCACATTGAATGCATCACGGGCCCTGGAGGCCCCTCAAGAGAATGACTAAATTAATGCCCCGGCAGTAGTTGCCACTTCAGTTTGATCAAATATTTCCTCCCCATTGACACTTTTACGTCGAACGCAGGGCTGAAAAGGGTTAGCCTCTATTTTTGGGACGAATCTCAGCCGCTTCATGCGCACAGTACCCATTCGATGGGTATGAATAAATCAATGCTATATGCTGGAGTTTGACAAGTGCTCGTTCTTGTCCTGGCAGGCTTTATGCCTAATAAAATTACGTCAAAGGACGTAGGAGGAAGTTTATTGCTTTCTCGTGTACATGTAAAAAGGAGATTCATGAATAAGTTAACCATCGGAATGAAAATTTACAGCGAATCTGTCATTCGGGAAGAAGGTCAAGATTCTTACACTACATCTTCAAAATGCTTTATATCCCTGTCCTCACGCTTAGTTTTCGACATTTGCGTTGAATTTTCGTAGTTTGGCGCAGACAATCTTTCTCCAAAGATATTGTTCGTTTATCGATAGTTCGACGAGCATGAAATGAAATGAGATATGTGTCTGTTTCAGTTCCAACCCTTATTGAATATCTTAAGGGCACATTATAGTTGGAGCCGTGTAGATGCACTAGCAAAATATGGAAAGTGTTCATTGGAATGTATTGATTTGGCACGTAAAGGAGGTTCAGAGAATAGTACAACTGCTTCAAGCTTAGTGCAAACTCTTCAAACATTTATGGCCCTTGAAGACGTCGTACGAGAATATGAATTTCAATAATCACCGAATCGTCTACTCTACATGGTTCAACATCCCCAGACAGAGGTGACTTCGTGGCTCTCACCGTTTCGCCAAAGCATAATAGCTAAGTATGAAATTGTACCGACATTTTAAGTGTCTTACACGACATTTCTTTCGCGCTGAGTGTACAAAATAGTCACCTCACCTGTAATAAGTTCAATCTTCCGCATATTCCTCTCACGTTGTACGAGTTCGCTTTGCATTCGTCTCAGGTACGGAAGATTAACTTTCATTGTCAAGACAGTTCCAGTTCCTTTCTGTGTCCCAGAGCCACCCTTAACAGCCGTAATAATATTTTTGATAGGCTTTCTTCCCTCTCCGCCGCGGTATTTAACTAATTTCACAATTTGTATTCTGGGGCTATTTTTGTGTGTTTCTGCGGAAATAAGTCGATAGCTGGTGTGTTGCAGATATTTCTTCACAAATAACGAGCGTTTTTATGGAGAGCTTTATAGGAATGGAGTGGGGTAGTCAGCCAAAGAAGCCGCATCCAAAATGAAAATAAAGCAATCAAAAGAGTGAAAACCATTTTCAGTGGTATTTAAAATCAATTGCAAATTTTTATGGCGCTTTGATGGGCTTTTGTATTTCCATTTTTGTCAGCCATAATAATAACAATTTCCACGGAGGGCGTATAGAAACCATCGGGGAAACATTAGATGTGATTAAGCTAAGAAATTGGTATTCCTTAAAATAGTAAATTTTGTTATTATTATGAATAATGGGACCTTTAAGAAACGTATAATAAAGCGTTATTAAAAAATAAATTAAAAAGATGAATTGAAAATTGAACTGCTTCCAAAAAGTATTAGTATTAGTATGTTGCTGGTCGCGTCTTCGAAGGTTCCCGGCTTTCACCCTTTGTCCGGTGGTTCACGGTAGTGTGTGTGTATGTGTGGGGGGGTGGGGAGGACTGCCTAAGACCTAAGCCACCGGAACGGACCGCCGACAACAAGAAAATCTCTAGCGACAGAACCAGAAAGGCAAGGTAATGGAGAATGATGGGTGCGGGAAGAACCCCTGATTGGCTCTCAAAGAGGGATCCTCGATCGAGATGGATGCTCCAACAGGCCTAGCCCCAACCACCCAGATGACCGTCCCTTGACCCATTACTTTTAGGGGACTTCTCAATATCAAAATCGCGGGAGACCCAGGGGACTAAATGAAAATTAAATTAATTGAAGCATGCTTGTTTATTTCATTTATCTTTAATTTAATTCTCTTCCGTTACCTTTATCTAATATAATCTCCTTCATTTCGGTTCTTACTTATAAAAACAATTTTATTTTACTTTTTTCTAACTGTTTATATTTTCGTTTATTTAGCTCTACTTTCATTTTGTCCCTAAAAGATAGTATACTACCTGACGTAATTTACTTACATTTTCTCTTTTAATTAACAAAAAAGAATTATTTTACTTTTTATAATGTTCCATACCTTAGTTTATCTTGCCTTACTTTCCTTATTGTCAAAAAAATTCTGTTGACGCCGCCTTCGATGGTGGGCTGCGGGAACTGGTGTGGCGACCGCCGTTGCTGCTGTCTAGCGTTTTGCTGCCTCTTTTCTTTTATTTTTTATTTTTTCACCTATATATTTTTATTTTGGATTAATTAATAAATTTTTCTTCACTTTTTTGTTTTTACTTCTCAATTTTAAGTTAATTTTTTTATATTTTTTTTTCTCACTGTTTTGTGTATTATTTGTATTTGTGTATTTCTCGTTCATCCATTGGCTACTACAATGAATTTGGCGGCTACCTTAACCTCTTATATTGTATTTTTAATTTTAATTTTCTAAATAATTCTACTTATCTGGAAAGTGACAAAACAATTTACAGTTGTATGACAATGATGATGACAATACAAGATCTCAACACACGAAGGTAGAAAACAAATATTACAGCATCATAATTACAAAAAAAAAGAAAAAAAAAATATTTCCGAAGAACTACAATTCCAAACTCCTTTCGGTAGACCATATTATGAGATGCATAGAAATAATAATCACTTTCATCGCCTCTTTGAAGTTTAAAACTGGCAGTTGACACAGTTACTGCGGACATAAATATTTAAAGTAGTAAACGAAACAGCCAACTTTTAATAATTGAAGGACATCGTCATCTTGTAGCCCAGGAACCAGATGCTCAGTGAGAATTTGTACACTGTGCATACTATGTACAATAGTCCCTGGAAACTGCATTGAAAACCTTGCAGTTGATGATGTCACAAATTGTCTCCGCTCCTGAAAAGGGCTTCTTTCCCTTCAGGTATGGTCTCATCAAAATTCATAAGAGATGTCACAGCATTGTTTATCTTGCAGCAGTAGGAGCGAACTACCGTCTGGCTGGGGTACTATGTAATTATGAAATCTAATGATTAATTATGCCTGAAAAGTATCAATCCTACTAAAACTGATAGCAATTGTACGTGCAGTTGAGCCCTAGCAGACCTACTATCGTTTGGACTGCAGTAGAAATTCTTGGAAGATGCAAACAAACAAAAATCAGTTCCATGTCATTTAGCAATCCAACAAGGATACAGCGGCAGCAGCCGCCCTCGCCCGGAGTTCCCGCAACATTCGGTTCGGCTCTTAAGAGGACAAGGAATGTGAATAAATTCAGTTTAATTCCTTCCCAGGGACGTAAAATCTGGGCAATAGCAGTAACTAATGGTTTCATAAAGCAGGTTTACAATATCCACGGCTTACTTCCCAATTCCACATTCAATTATACAGCACATTAATATTCATCTCGGAGACATGTCGCTAAACGTAGCCAGCCTTGAGCGGAGCAAATTTTCAGGCGACCTCGAACCTTTTGCAGCCCTAACTATTACTGCTGCACCGACCTGATCAGGGAAATGGGGCACATCGGGCCTCCAGAGTTTCGGCTTCTTTTTAATTTGCTGCGAGGCCTATCGCTCCCGTCTTCTCTGGATAATTTCACTTATAAAATTAGTGCAGTGAGTTTGGAAGTTCAAAGTTATTTCTGGTTACTCGAATCGGCATCGAAGTAATGCAAGTGAGCACTTTATTCACTTCTACAATATCCCCACGTGCATTTACAACTGCAGAGTTCACGTGGCAATAAATATGTAAGAAAAGGGCAAGCAGCACTCGACTTCAAGAGCCCCAAGACGTATAGCAGTATGGTCAGATCTCCCGGGGAAATATTGATTTATTTGCACCACTTCTTTGTACCCGGAGAAGTGCATTCGTTTTGGCCCACATCCTGTTATTGGTCTTATGCGAGCTACTGCTGCCCGCTTCCCGGAACAGAAGTGTATTTCATTGGCCATTCAAATAAATGAGCTAAATAAACTTCGGTTTTATTTGGACTCGTTTCGTTGAAAGGATTTAATAAAGGTCTATGCGGTCAATATTGTGCTCGAAACAATGCAGCGGAAGAAGAGAATATACGGCACTTAGATTTAACTAAGTTCTTCATTTTGATTGCTATTTTCTTACTTATCTCAAGAAATGAATATTGTATATTAAAATATATTTCTGTTTTAATGTGTATACTAGATGAAATGGGGACTGATGAACGGAAGAAATAAAGTTTGCTTATACCATAAGAAGAGAATTTAAGTTTGATTAAAATTAAAATTTTTGAGCAAATTTATGAGAGAGACAAAAATCTTACATAAGTGTAGGAATTACTCGAAAGATTCGGCTGGAAACGGGCAGGGTTCGGACCTGCGACATTCGGATTTGCGCTCTGATCTACTGCATTCATTGCAACTAAATATATCATTTGCGATCTAAGTTTTTTCAAAGCAGAACGTGTAATTGTTTAATAAGTAACAAATGCGAATGGCAGGTGAATATTAAATTATATTTCGTGCGCTGTTTAGCGTGTAAAAAACCCAAACCTTTCTAAATGGTAATTAGCCCATTTAATTCCAAACATGTTTTCTCTCCTTCAGTTATTTCATTAACCTCTGTATGTTGTTAAATAATCCACTCATTTGCATTCTCCATGTAATCAAAGTGATTCCATTATTACATACTATGTATAACTAAATAAAAATGCCTTGTTCATTACGTGGTTGAAAATTAAATTAGATTAAACCATTTAAAACGCACTCACATATCAGCTATGTGAAAAGCACAAATAAAATGTTTTGCAGCGTCTATAAAATGATTCTGAATGTATTAATTTGTTTTTTAAATTAACACTATGCCGTCCGCGCGTCTAATTTAGATTTTTTGTTTGTTTTGTTGTTTACTAATCTTATCGTTAGTTCCCAGTTGGAAATTTACTGTTAGGTAAACAGAACACGCAACAATAACCAATAATAACTTTCGTTCCATAGATTTGAACACCACAATACAGCCATCGGCGCATGCGCAATAATTTTCGAATGGCACCAACGTGGAGCCACCGGCCCTTACCCGATAGTTTTTGCATGGCACAAACGTGGAGCCACCGGACGTCATAGTGTTAAATGCCACTAAGCTCGTTAATTGTTATGGTTTAAGCACGCACTGCAAAAAATAATGGGATAGAGACGTGATGAATATATAGAGTGCGTTATATACAGGGTGATCCAAAAGTATGGAAACGGCTAAATAACTTCCGAGGAATGCATATTGTAGAACAAAGTTTCGGACAAAAGTTTGAGGAATTATCCCTGGATATTTAATGGTGGCCGTAGATTTGACTTTGACCATGGCCTTGAAGGCCATTTCAAGGTCAAGTTGACTTTTTTAAATGGCAACCCATATTTTTGACCACCGAAATGGAAAGAGCGGAAAATTGTACGTCCGATTATGATCTTAGCCATGACCTCAAAGGTCTTATCAAGGTCAAAATGGTTCTTTAAAGGAGAACCTGCATTATTACTGCAGATTTGTAAAGAGCAGAAGTTTTGCGTCCAAATGTGACCTTGACCACAAAATAAGGAAAAATTTCTAAGACTTGAAAATTCAATAGTTTTATTTTGAATAAAATTACAAAGATACAGTAAAATTACAGTTTAATAGTAGAATTTCGAATTTGGAAGAAAGACTGATGTAAAAACATTTTTAGGCGTATCTTGTATGAAAGTTCCGAAAGGGAGACATTTATAAAAACAATCTGTTTAATAATTAGGAAGGCCAGAGTTATGCAAATATGTTTGAGAAAGGACTAAGTTCAACGAAGTCCTTTCCCCTAATCGATGGGGACTATACGAGAAAAATTAAAATTATCCATTTTATTTATTATAAAATTACTAATATAGTATTTTTAATAATGCCTGAAGCTATACGAGAATACACCCAATTCTGTTTTTATACGCTGTTTTTTTTACACGGTTTTGATTTAACATGGTCTAAAAAAAAAAAAAAAAAATACGAGTGTGCGTACGAGACCACACAACTGAAGTAAAACTTCTTTAGCTCCATCTATATGTATTATGTATGTATGTATATACCTGTGAGTATGTTTTAATTTCAGGACTATTGCAACCCCTTTCTACCTGGGCATGTTGCACCTTTTTGGAAAGGTAATTAGATAGGCAACTTATAAAAAATAAAAAGTAGGTATGTTAATAACATGAATTTCGGAGAAAAGTGGGGCGAAATGTGAAAAATCGTGAAATAAAAGTTAATTTTTTGAACTTCCAGGGGGTTTGTGGCCAAGGGGTTGGGGATAGGGGGGTGGTGTTGACCGTTTTGGAAAGTGCTTCCAAATAGTAATTTTTTGAGATTGTTTTGGGGCCGCTGCGATGCGTAGAAAAAAAGATAAAAATACAAGAGCGGTTCCCATATAAGGAAAAATCCTGATTTACGAATCACCCTGTAACTGCCGAACGGTGCGAGATGCCCCCCCCCCCCCACCCATACGATTTTTTGCTTGTCTCGGTCTGACCTTTCACCTCCTGCAATATTGACCTCCCACCTCTGAACACCCTGTATATACAGCAGTGGCGTGGGGTCCATATAACACGATTCCTACCGGCTTCCCTTTTGGGAACTCATCCTATTCCCGTAAATTTAAAACTTGTTCTATGCCTGTAAAATTCCTGGAAAGCGCTCCCAAAATTCATCTCGTAAAGAAAACATGGCAAAACAAGTGTTACAACCAAAAACAACCATAATCTGTTGTTGCACTACGATGGAACCTTCCCTCGCACCGTAGCAGGTTCTATCAAGGGGTTGCATCGGGTATGAAGTGCTCGCTCGCTGCTTCTGTAAGCCGGTCATTTTACGGCTTACTCAAGCCCACACTTTTCTCCACGAGTAACAAAGAAATCGTGTGTGATATCCTTTGCTCACTAAAGGCAAATCCTATAAGAAAATAACACGATAGAAACCGGCTTCTCGGCTGTTTTTGTTTTGCAGAAGTTGAAATTCGGGTCACTTCGGCGGGTGGTTGTTTATTTCTTAGAATGTCAGCTGATTCGTGTCTTCTCTATGAACGGGTGTGAGTGTAGTGGTGCTCTATAACACGGTAGAAAGCGGCTTCTCGGGTGAGTGGGGTTGGTTGGGGTGGGTTTGGTTATTAAATCTCTGTGATACTGAAGGGGCTGTGAATTGTAGGAGTGAATGCTCCCTTATTTCACAAGAACACGGCAGAAGTCGTATTCTCGGAAGGGAGGGGTGTTGTGGTTTTGTTTATTATATTTTAATAAAAAAATTGTTAACTTGTGTCTCTTTTTGCCTTGGTGCTCAACGGATTGTGACTTATGAGTGTGGTGTGGTGCTATTTTATTACCTCTCGATAACACGATAGAATCCGGCTTCTCGTCATTTCTCAGATTAAAACTCGGTATAGTTCCTTTAGTCAACTAAAATTTTTAGATTTACTTAATAAATCAAAATATGATTATTTTGCTCAATCAAGTCCTAACGAAAAGATATCATCTTCAATTACAGTTTTCCCGGGAATTTTCCAGTTTTTTGCTTTAAAAAATGAATCGAACGTTTTATATACCACTTCTTCATTACGGCAATTTGATATTCTCGCGCTTTACTCGCATATTAAATGTGGCATTTTAAAAGATACTTTTCCTCAAATTTTAAACTTGTGTTGTATATTTTTAACTCTTCCCATTACAGTTGCTTCCGCGGAAAGATTTTTTTCAGCCCTTAAGAGAATACATACTTATTTAAGAAATTCTCAAACCGTAGAAAGGCTCTCAAATTTAGCACTCTTATCGATAGAAAAACACCTTCTTTTACAAATTAGAAATCATTCTAATTTTTACAATGATGTTTTGGCCGAATTTATAAAAAAAAATCGTAGATTAGTTTTGGAGTATAAGTAAGATTAATTATATTTCAATCAACTTTTCACAGTTTTTGTTAACCGCTTTAGTTTGATTGCGACTATAACGGTTTTTTTCAAAGCCACTTATATTATTCTTGAAGTTCATTGTATATATGTCCATATTTATTCATAATATTCATATAGCACTTAACTTCCAATGACTTTAAGTATGATAGAAGTGGCCGACTAAATTCGACAAGAATACACGCAGTCACTGTTGAACACATTTTGTAATATCTGACTTCATTTGGTAAGTTTTTTTTCGCTATTAAGTTTCTGATTTTTGCACCGGCTTACCTTCTCAAAAACACCCCACGCCACTGTTAGGTTATATGGTCGGATGAGACCAAAATAAACAGGTTCGAATCAGATGGGCGGCCTTGGTGTTGGACTAACAATTCTAGAGGACTTCATCGTAATTCAGTGACGCCGACGATGAAACACGGGGGTGGATCCATTAGGATTTGGGGGTGTATTACCAGGAATGGTGTCGGTCCCGTATGTGTAATGGAAGGTACAATGAAGAAGGAGGACTACCTGAGAATTTTGCAGAGCAACTTACCTCAGGCAATAAGAAAGAGTGGGATGCCTGGGGAAAAAGTTATAATTCAACACGTTGGGGACCCCAAACATACAGCCAAAATAGTGAGGGAATGGCTGGAAACCCAATATTTTTCAATGTTAACGTGGCCGGCACAAAGCCCAGATATAAGGCCGATTGAAAATTTGTGGGCTTACGTAAAAAGAAAATTAGCAGGATACGCAGAACCACCAAAAGGGCTAAACGAATTATGGGATCGCTTCCAAGACGAATGGAATAAAATTCTTCAACAAATTGTTGATAATCTATACCAATCAATGCCAAACAGTGTTAATTAATTAAAGAAAAATAAAGGGTTGGTGGATTAATTATTAAAATATGGGAGTTTCATTTATATATTCAACCGGGTGCAAAACTGATCACATGAGTTACTTACGGAAAATTTAATTAAACGTAAATTGTATGAAGAATTATGGAGAGTGCTTTTTACTAAGAATTATACTAAACATGAGGAATTCAGGGAATTTTATTTCACTCAAATCAGAGCTTTTTTCCGTGTGCAGGAGTCGACAGAAGTCAAAATATAGAATCATGTGATCAGTTTTGCACTTCACTGTATGTTTAGATATATATATACATATACATATATTATTTTTCTACATATATTTAAATTTATTATCGGTTTTCTTTGATAAATTAATATTTTTGAATAGATTTTTTATTTTTATTCATTATTTTCATTATCGGATACATCAGTAATTATGTGGTTGATTGTAAGACCGAGACAATTGGCTTATGGTATGAGAAATAAGATACATATGTATTCGAATTAAAATTAGAAAGATGTCTAGAGAAAACTGCATCGATTGTTGTTCCATGTCTTGTGGTAGGCTCATTTCGGTTATTATTCATTTGTAGTTCTAATTTATCTTTTAGAAAGTTTACCAAGAGTTATCCATCTTCGGACGCGAAATTAACATTGAAATCTCCTGCTAAAATTAGTGGCAACGTATGATAGTTTTCTCCTAATTCTACAGAGCCTACTCGACCGTAAATCATAAGTCTTTTATATACAAACTTTATAATATTATTAACTGTGTTATTGGGCGAAATGTAAACAACTACCATTATGATGTTTGTTCTATCGTCCAAAACACAGTTTAATACATATATCCCTCTCAACTTCCGTTCACCTCGCCCGATCACACTTTTCATAACGCTCTCGTCACGAATTCACTAGCTTACTCCCCAAGTCAAGCGTGCGTAAAGAAGTTGTACTTCAAAAATTAAATTTTCTTTCTTCACGATTTTTTTCGATTTAGCATGGTTAAAAAAACAGTTTTATTTAAATTTTAAGTACAGTACTCTTGTTAATATAGATTCTAACACAAGAAATCATTACTGTATTGGGTGTATTTGGGCAGAAGATTCTACGCTCTATATATGGTGGACTCCGAGATGAGCATGGAGACTATAGGCGAAGAATGAGCCACATATTGTTGGATCTTTATTGCTCCCAACATTATAAATTTAATAAAATCAGTCAGTCTTAGATGGACACGTTTGTCGAATTAACAGCTACAGTATCCCCAAAGTGATTCTAGACGGGAATCCACAAGGTGCCAGAAAGCGGGAAAATCACTGTTTGGACTTGCAGAGAGATTTTCGGATGTTGAGTGTCACTCGAAACCTGAGAAAACCAAGTCGCAGAAGCTAGGTAAGCGAAATAAGCGCTGTGGTGAATCTTGACTGCTAGGGAGGTATTCGAATTTGAATTAAGAAATTTGGGAAGCAATTTAGGAATAAATGAAGGGCTTTACTACAGTACATCATGATCCTTTCTTTAAATTTATTTTCCTCTTAATTATCACTTTTAATTTAATAATAAACTTTTTAAGCCATTCTTTTATTTCCGCCTACATAAATAATAATGATCCATCAATAATTTGGACCTTCCACCCGAATAATCCTCTTTTTTATTTAAATTACATAATTATTTTACTTTATAAGTAGCTGTTGTGTAAACGTGAATTTGTGTCTGCAAAAATGAAGCAGATGTGGTAAATAAGACTTATGAAAGAAGTCCACTAATTGCACTTCGGGGAGACTCCACTGGAAAAATAAGTATGATGGATCTGTTAAAGAGCCACCCACAAAAAATACTTTAATTTGCTCATGTAATACTGTAAAAAGTGCGAAAAATTACTGCCTCTTCGACTTTCCGCTGGAATTTGTCCCTTAAAAATAAAAAGCAGGGAAGCAGCAAGCACCTCCTTCGTCGGCTGGGCTTATGAAAATTAAAATAACCCTGAAGAAAGTTCCTCATATTTCCGGATATCGTGTGTTTGCGAAACAAAACTGGGCGAAGGGGCGCTTTTATTACTTTATTCTGCTTTCTTAAAATTAGCCTAATCGAATTTTAGAAGAAGAAACGAAGGCGCTGTAATGTAAATGTAGGTTAAAACGTTGACAAAATGGTTTTCTTTTTATACTCAGGACTAGCGCTGCTTTGTTTGGGGTACTCTCTTTGATTGACTTTACATTTTTCCTAAATTTTGTCAGATTATGGGGTGTTAAACATAATTTTTATGTGAGTTCATTACGGCCGTGCTTTGAATATTGCCAAGCTATTTTTTAAGATCTTAAGCACGTTAAATATAAATCAATTTTAAATATGTTAATATTCATGGAGGGTGTCCACAATTAATTTAAAAAAGTAGTGAAAAACGTTAGTTACTAATGATATATATTTTCGATATTTTAACCATCTAATTTTTCACAAATATCCATATGCTTTCTAAAACTATTAAAAACATGTTCTAACATTTCATTTGAAATGCCATTGACGATCTTCCCAATGTCTAATATCCTCAACTGTTTTTTGGTTATTTTCATAGCAGAGATCTTTAATGTAGCCCCATAAAAAGAAATCACATTAAGTGAGATCTGACGAGTACAGTGGCTATTCTTTTCCTTTTCCCCTAGCAAAGCGTGGGTACCCTAGGCCAATAACTCGATCGCCATAAAATTTATTGATGATACTTCTTGTGTGCGATGCGGTGCTGCTCCGTCTTGAATAAAAAAAAAAGGATTTAACGTGGCTTCTCTTTTTCGCATGAGAAAGGATTTAGTCTCTAACATCCCTTTGTACTTCTCTCCGGTGACAGAAGATTCAAAGAAATGCATGTAGATAACTTTTAAGTAGATTGTTCACATTTCAAAAACATATATTATTAATAATTCACGTTTTTCACTATATTTTTAAATTATTGGTTTGTATTAAATAGATTTAATTTTTTTATAATAAAATGGACATGAAATAAAAATGACGACTTTCCTTTATTAAAAAATATTTACATTTTACCGATCTCTCCATTTGTTAAAAAATTGTGACCCATTAGTTTTCGCAATTTCCTATTGGACACCCTGTATAATAATAAATTCTACATATCTTTTCGCAGACTATAAATGATAGTCTCAAGGGTTAAATAATTTAATTTAGTTTTTCCTTAGACTATTTGGTTTCAGACCTTAAAAAGTAAGACGGATAGCAGCAGCATCTGAAAATTTACCAAAGTATGAATGGACAACAAACAAGAAATTCACTGCAAACAAAAGAAGTGTGAAGAATTATTTGTGCACTCAGTAGATATGCTATGAGAATTGCGGGCCACTTTCTTATGGGATTTTACACATAGGGGTCTAGGTTCACATAAATCGGTACCAAAAGCTCTTTCTATACGTCTAGGAGCAGTTTCAATGTCAGTGACGTCATGAAAGCTCTTGTGCAGTGTATGTGTGGATGTGGGTGTGTGCATTTGTATGAGCGCGCGCGTGTGTGTGTGCGCGGGTGTGTGTATGTGTGCGGATAAATGTGTTGATTCGGGTGTCTTTCCTGAACCTTGTATGCATGTATGCCTGAAGTTGCATCTGGCGGCAGAAATTTGAATCTTGGATCAAGGTAACCCACCCCGCTGAAAGCTTTACCCCTCTCCTTCTCACTGGCTTCGCTGTGGTCTGTACCCGATTATAAGTCATCTATACAGATGGCTTGGTGTATGTTAAGTGGGTTCTTATCAGTAGTTTATGTTATGTGTGTATGTGTGCGCGCAGGTATATATGTGTGCGGATGAATGTGTTGCTACAGGTGTCGCTCCTGAAAATTGTGTGTATGTTTACCTGAATTGGCATCTTGGGCCGGGGGTTTGAATCTTCGATCAAGGTCATGGAGTGGTAACCACCTCCCCGCTGAAAGCTTAACCCCTCCCCTTTTCTCTGGCTTCGCTGTGATCTATACCCGATTATGATTAATCTGTCACAATTTGTTTTTGAACTTCCGGTTGAATTACTAATAATAAAGATTGTACCACCGAACTGTGCAGACACTCTCGTCTTTCACTCGAGCTTTTCCCAAGCCCAGCACGTGCGTGAAGTTCGTGAGAACCGAGGGAGGCGATTAAATCAAAAGGAAATATAGTCAGCATACAAAATGTCAGGTACGAACGCCAGAATTGAGTTGCTTTGAAAAAATAATTATGACACGTGGCGCATAAAAATGCAAGCGCTGCTGGTTAAAAATCGGTCGTGGAGCGGCAAGACCAAGGCACCAGAAACAACAGCTGAAAATCCAAATGAAAGCAAGATCAATGAGTGGACCGAAGTGTGGTCAGAATTGAAGACCATCAAAAATTGTGCGACGTCATGCGAAGTGTGATTAAAGTTGGAGTCTATCCACGCGGCCAAAGCACCGATTACAAAGAGCAGGTTAGCCAGGTTCCAGATCAACGAGGAGAGTGACCTGCGGGGACAACTGGACGAATTCATGGATATAGCGGACAAATTAGCCGCAATGGAGGTACCATTCAGCCAGGAAGTATTAAGCATTTTCATGATACAGAGTCTACTCGAGAGTTACGAGAACTTTCGATGCGCAATCGAAAGTGGAGATAAGATGCCCACCCCGGATGAGCTTAAAGTTAAAATACTAAATGCAAGTGTTTCGCGAAAGGGCAAGCCGGGTGTTGGCGACGGACTACTGACTAAGTCGAATGTACAGGGAAGCAGAAACAAAAACAAAAAGCAGCTGAAGTCTTTTAAGTGCCATGAAACAGGTAATTTTGCCAAAGACTAAAAGTTAAAAGTCGGTGAGCAGTCGCGCAATAATGCAAGTATAGTTTAAGACTTCTATGTTAGTGAGCAGACGCTAAACGAAACAAATCAGGCACAAGCGCAAGCTAAGGTGAGATGGTGCTTGGACAGTGGGTGCACCTCACATCTGTAGTAACAAAGAAAAGCTTCAAGGAACGACTGACTGTGACTCCATACTGAAAATGGCAAACAGGCGTCAACGACGGCGAAAATCAAAGGCATGGTAAACGTTCCAGTTGCGGGTGGTGAGTGTGAGTCGGTGAAGACCTAAGAACTAACATCCAAAATTACCGATAAAAACAAGTACGTGATGTTTCGGCGTAAGGAGGCGCTGGTAAGAGATCCAAACGGAAACATCATCATGGCAGCGGATCGCATCGGCGACCTATACTTCATCAGAGAGCCTGAATATGAAATTGCACAGGACATCGAGGTAACAAAACCAGATGACGCAGTATTATGGCACAGAAGGATGGGTCATGCCCGCCTGAGCGCGATAAATTAACTCTTGAGAGCCAAAGGCCTGACATCACTATACGACATATGTTGTTGGGGTTAGCTTGCAGCAAAACCATTCAAGGAGCGCGACCGTAGGAGCAACAGCTTACTAGAAATAGTCCATTCAGACGTGTGCGGTCCAATGAAAATCAACTCAAACGACGCACATAGGTAAAAATCCGGACAAAAGTCGATTTCGCAGAATCGCTTGTATCACAAAACTAGTTAGTACCTGTGAAATATGAATAGATGGTAGGTAAAGAGTCGACCCGTTTTTATCCCCTCGCACTACCAGGTAGCAGCTTTCTCAGTCGGAATTTTGTTGTTCTTTAGCCAGCACGTACATTCCCGTGGCTTTCAGTGTGAGAGATAGTATTTCGAAGTGATTTTTTAAGTATTTAGAAAATATCAACAAGTTTCTGAGCATGGATATTTCTGAGGCAGGTATGTACTACTTATTTAAATATTTTTAATAGTGATACATTATAATGTCTTATGGAAAATGTCGTTTTCAAATACATAGTTTTTAAATCATTTGTAAGTTACAATTTTTGTGAAACTTGAAAGGTTTTGTTATACTTCTGGATGAGTCCAACTTGCTGAGTAATAATCGCCTTCGATATCTGAGAGTATCTCACAACACAAAAGTAACATGTAATTACCACTTTTATGTTATTTTTTTAGGGCCGTCCGGAGTTAAAGTTATGACTCGAAAACGCTTTTATGCCATCATGCAAGAGCTCCCTCATGATAATATAAATCAAAAACTGGACTATGCTGAATCTTCTTTGTTGAACTCCCAAAATTACTCGGAGGATCAACGGAAAGAGGCAAAGCACAAACTTTCAAACCTGAAATCAGAAATAAAGCGCAGATGGATCGCGTCATACTACAGAGAAGATCTTTTCTTGAAAAGAAATGAGAGTTGCTTACAAGGGACCTTTGAAATACCACAAGCGAGATCTCGACCAGGCCGTCTACATAGCCATAGAGGTCATCAATACAACATTACCGACTGAAGAACAGGAGCCAAAGTCTTTCTTTGCCTTCCCGACAGAACCCCCGCCGCCAGATGCCACCTCAGGCAAACGTACACACAAGGTTCAGGAACAACACCCACAGCCAAATATACATCCGCACACACACATATAACACACCTGTTCACACACACACGCATACACCGTTTATGTGACTTTAGACACCTGTGTTAAATCCCATAAAAAAGTGGCCCACAACTCTCATAGCATATCTACTGCCCTCTGAAAGGCAAAGTCTTCAAATTGAGTAATTTCAATAAATAAAAAAATATTTCTGTATCTTATTCTATTTTCGTCTCTTAAGGGGTTATATACAGTCAGGATTTTCAGAAAATCGAATTTTTTTTTATTTTATTTTCGTAATGTACATATATTTAAGTACACCCACAGAAAATTTCATGTCAATCCGGTGAATATTCTCGAAGTTACACGCATATTTGTAATGACGTGTTCGAGCTTTTGTACTAAATGTAAAGTGCTTTTGAAACTTTAAACGCGTTTTTCTCAAAACTGTGTTCTTAAAGTCGGTGAGCAAGATTTCTCGGAAACGGCTGAACCGATCAGTTTCAAATTTTAACACAAGCTTCTTAAGCATATTTTTTAGTAATTAATCGAAGCTTTTTGTTCACCGATAATTATTTTCCATTTTATATACAATTTAGAGCGAAAATTGTTGTTAAAAACCGATTTTTTTTTTTAAGAAGCCGCCATTTTCTCAAAAATTCCTATTTTGCTTATTCCTTCGATTAATTACAAGATAAAACAATATACTAACAAAATATTTTTAGTTTTTTCATTTTGGATGATCCAGTCGAGAGATATCGTGCACACCGCAAAACGCTTTTTTTTACAGTTGCTCCCGGAGATCAGCTGTAGCAGCTTTTAAAATAATTATTTTTACAAATAAAAAACATTAAAATACACTCAAGAGTTACCATTATATGTGTACAGAATTTTAAATTAATAACTTAAAAGATCATCTCAAGAAAAATTCTTAAAAAATCGACTTTTTTAGGCCTCCTGACTGTATATAACCCCTTAAAGAAGACAATTGATTATTATTTTTTGCTGATTTTACAATGTGCTTTCCTTTACACTTTTGTATTATAATCCTTCTTTTATATTAGTTGTTGTTTTGTAATATGCTTTTGCTTTTTTAATTTTATATTTTAATTAATGAGAAACCGAGGGCAAATTACCGCCAATTTGAATACAAAAACATCAAACTTCCCAAATGTTTCGATGTATCTATTTAACACTAGAACTACCAAGACCGGTCAAATTGACCGAACTTCTTGCTTGAATTAATCATATTTTTTGAAAATATCTCTTAAGAGTTACACCAAATCTTATTAAGGTTCAAAATTAAGACATATCGCGAACCTATTTCCATTTATAATTATTAATTTAAATGTGAAAGCATATTACTTTAAAGGTGCCAAAAAGTATCAAAATTACAAGCTTGAGCGCCGGTAGTTCTAGTGTTAAGTCGAATATAAAAATATTATTCCAAAAGGGTACCTGGATCTATTACACAAAATATAGCTTCGACCTCTTATAGTCGAAACAAAGCATTTGTCAAAGGGATCTCAAATCAAAGATAAATTGTTGCAAGTTAACGTAATTCTTTATTTTCTGAAAGATGTCACTTTATAAGTTGAACTATAATATAAAAAATACAATTACTTACGATATATTGCAGCCAAATTATAATTTGCTCCCTATGCTTCAACGTGTATATCGAGAACTTAAAGAATTTATTTGGTAATATCCCAAATAAATTATTTTATTTATTATATAGAATTATATAGAAAATATTTTAGCTGGTAATTTTTTCAAGCTTAAAATAATTCTGTGTGCACGAAATTTAACAATTATAAAGTTTTTTAAATTTTCACACGTTCGACTTGGACAATTTTTAGTTGGTAATTTTTCTAAACTGAACTTTTTCTAAATATAGAATACGAAACGGATGATGGTAATAAAAAAATGATGGGTTTTAGTATGAATTTACTAAGTCCAAAAGGAAACGCGGACTTAGAATAATTTCAGCTGGTAAGTTCCCACACTTAAATTTTTCTAAGTGTAAACGAAACCGTGGTAAATTCCCAAGGCTTGACAAAAAAAATCCCTTGGTCGTCGCCCTAAGATCGAATAGCTTCGGTGATTACGGAAAAACTATTGACTGTCCGAAACCCAAATTCCGGCTTATATAGGCAGCAGTGACCGTTGGGTCAGTTTAACTGCTATAAGCTACTCCTTGCGGTACATTTGCCAAAGTGGGCATGTGCAAGGTTACTACTTCAACTGCTACAATGTACTCCTTCCGTTTCCCTTGTTGATGTATGCACGTATAAGGTTATTGCTTGAGATGCCGTGATCTGCTCCTTGTGATACATTTGTCAATATATGTACGTGCAAGTTTGTAGCTATCAAAATTATGTGTGAAAGTGCAAACGGACCGCAACTTTACCCATACGTTTCTGTATTTATCAACAAATGTATGTCAAAATTACAAATGTCATTTAAATGTTTTTAGTGCGCGGACACATCATTTCATGTTTAAAGGAATTAAACATCAAATAAGTAAAAACGTACTTCGAATACCTTGTTTGTAGACATTTAACACATTTTTCTAATTGCAGAACAAAACTCACCGTGCTTCTATTTTTCCTGTTTTACATTGTTAGGCCAGTCAATTTAACCTCTGAAGCCGGGGTAATAAATTTATTCGGGAGGGTCAGGGGGGGATTTGTGGAAAATAATAAAATTTATGGGAATAAAGGGTGGAATCTGTAGATAACTACAAAATTAAGAATATTTCAAAAAAGTTTAGTTTTGTGGGAGAAAAGGAATAAAATGTAATTAATTTTTTTTTTTTTTTAAGTTTAATTCAATATAAAAGAAGTAAAAATATTAGGTGAAAGTGGTGTATGAGAAAAAGATGGAGAAAAAAATAAGTGATTTTTGAAGCCATCATACATTAAGTTCCGTTACTTACATCGAAAGTTATAGCGATTACCGTTTTTCAATCAGTCGCAAATCTTCTTCTTCCCCGCCGTGGGCTGGGAAAAAATGTGTGCTGCTCAGCGATAGCTGGTCGGTGGGCAACGATTCGTGGGGGATATCTTGACTTGGATTAAAAATGTCCATTTTTCGGTGTAAACAGGTGAGGTATGTGGGTGATTATCTCAGGTGAAATGCATGGAACCGTTTTTGGTATATGATGGGGGATTGCGTCTTCTAGTGATATTGTGAAAATGCAAGACATCGTACGAGCTTAAGTATTTTTAAAAAAATCAGCCGTGATTTTTTTCGGTTTGGGAGAGTGAAATTGTTAATAAACAATTTTGCAATAAACAAAACCGGTGGAAACTTTAATACAAGATGAATAATCATTTATTATATCACCCTCTAACGTTTCCACCCAGGCTGCCTTTTTTATTCAAAGTTATAAACAAAAAACCTTTTTCACCCTTTTTTACCCTTTTTCACCCCTTCGCAAACACCCTTGAGGTGGAAAAAAATTAGAGCTTCATTTCTCACCGTCCCCAACAATATATCCAAAAATTAGCACTCCATCACAATCTTCGGCTTCAGAGGTTAAATTGACTGGCCTATGTTTGTTTCACACAAATGAGTTTCTAGAGTGCACAAAGAATTTCGAATGCATGAGAACAGAAATGAATCTACCTCTGAAGTCTGAATTTATTTCAAAATACAATGTCGAACCAGATATTACAGATGGGTCATTCCATACAAAATCATCAAAAATTAAAAAAAATTGAAGCCGCACTATTTTTGATTTCGACGAAACTTGGTGGGTATCTTTGTTTAGATGTCAGAAGAGAAAATTCAGCATCATTTAATTTTTCTGATGTCTCAGCTTCGGTGCGCGACCGCTAGAGCACTCAAAAAGTGTGATTTTTACGCTCTACTATCATGCGCTGTCAAAATTGTTCTATTAGAGATATTTGAACATTTGTGGTCGCAGTTGAAAGCTACAATACAGTAGTTTTAGGAAAAAAATATGGAAATAGAAAAATATTTTTATTCGAAGTATACTAGCATCCTGAAAATACGATTTTTTTCACATTTTTATATGATTTTCAAATGGCTGTAGTATCTTTCCTGGTAAATTAAAAAAATTTAGTTTTTGTGTACATCATGTCCATATATTAAACAAAACAACAGTCCATTATAGACTTGTTCGACAAATTTTGTATATTAAAAAAATAAGCCCGAAATTTGAAAATTTCTGAAAATTGCATATTTCGAGCTTCAAAATGAAAATGTGGGACAGGAGATAGAGAACTGAAATTCTCAGGAAATTTAGGTGTAACCTTGAACTTTAAAGACCCGTTGAGTTTGTTTTGTTTTTTGCATCCCTCTAGTAATTACAGCCATTTCAATACAGCTAGTAATTCAGATTTTCCTTTTTAATTAGTTTCTTTTCTTACTTCACAATACGAGGAAACAACAACGCAGTAATAAAAAAGAACAACAAAAACAATAAAAAACAAAACAATAAGTAGATACTCCGTATAAGTACATCCCAAATGAAGAAGGCGGTTTAAATAAATATATCCCAAAAGAAGAATGCAATTTATCGTAAATGAAGAATGCGATTTCAAATATCAGAATTTTATTTTGTTACTCTAACATTAATATCATTATTAATACAACAATGAATTATTAATATTTTATATTATATTGCTTGACATGTTAGACATACTTATACTTACAATTTTTGAATTATTTGAAGCCTAGAATTTACGAATTTTCAATTTACTTTGAGAAATGGGTACAAAACTATGAAACATTCTTGTTCCCTTTATTGTAATAATATTACTAAATCTATCACATAAAAATTTATCCGCAGCTTCAACATCAGCATTGCATACAAAAAAAAAAAAATTCGATTCCAGAAATTTGTTCGGAACAAAAATTGAACATAGTTTTAGTAGTTAATATATGACGATCTTCAATTCGTTGTAAACTAGCTTTCCGCACTATTCGTTTGATCGTTCCCCCTGCACCATCACATGGACTTTTCCCGTGAGAAGTTGCAAAAAAATACCACTCTGCTTCCAACCCAAAATTATCATTATGATGACATAGATTAACAAAATTTTTCTTTTTTTTGTATTGAGCCGCTGATCCATCGATGAAATATTTAACTTTTTTAAATTCTGGATAATATCTTTTGTTGTATTGAATGAACACTTTTTGAAATGAATAGAAAGCTACAGTACTATGGGTTAAGTAGTCGCTAATTACACAAAATGTTTTTAACTTTATCAAACTATCTTTTTTATGATATACTACAAAAGGATGTAAAGTGGCTTGATCTCATTTGTTTGCTAGCATTTACGGAGTATCTGCTACACATTGTTCTTTTTTTATTACTACATTATTGTTTCCTCGTATTGTGAAGTAAGAAAAGAAACTAATTAAAAAGGAAAGTCTGCATTACTATATGTATTGAAATGACTGTAATTACTAGAGGGATGCAAAAAACAAAACAAACTCAACGGGTCTTTAAAGTTCAAGGTTACACCTAAATTTCCTGAGAATTTCAGTTCTCTATCTCCTGTCCCACATTTTCATTTTGAAGCTCGAAATATGCAATTTTCAGAAATTTTCAAATTTCGGGCTTATTTTTTTAATATACAAAATTTGTCGAACAAGTCTATAATGGACTGTTGTTTTGTTTAATATATGGACATGATGTACACAAAAACTAAATTTTTTTAATTTACCAGGAAAGATACTACAGCCATTTGAAAATCATATAAAAATGTGAAAAAAATCGTATTTTCAGGATGCTAGTATACTTCGAATAAAAATATTTTTCTATTTCCATATTTTTTTCCTAAAACTACTATATTGTAGCTTTCAACTGCGACCACAAATGTTCAAATATCTCTAATAGAACAATTTTGACAGCGCATGGTAGTAGAGCGTAAAAATCACACTTTTTGAGTGCTCTAGCGGTCGCGCACCGAAGCTGAGACATCAGAAAAATTAAATGATGCTGAATTTTCTCTTCTGACATCTAAACAAAGATACCCACCAAGTTTCGTCGAAATCAAAAATAGTGCGGCTTTGACCCTTTGATGATTTTCTGTAGAATGACCCAGATGCCTTCTGCTTTCTGATGCCAACGTTACAAATAAAATTCCAATGCACCTTAAAATACTGCGCAAACTAGCGTTCCTTACAATCGCATTGAAACGGTTGCATACCGCTCCATTAAATATTTGCCAAATGAAATATTTATTATTAACTGAAAATTTCATTTAGAGCACAATCTGCTTGTTCCAGCCTTTCATATGCAATTAGCTATCTAATATTAAACATAATTAGCTTTTGAGCTCTGAACTGCGTACTCGTTATCGCGTCGAGCGGAGTGCTTTAATAAATGATTGCGACGACGTGATTTCCTTCCGTTTAGCCGGAGTATAATTTCCCCGACACGCTATTTTTCCTTCAAGTTGATAATTGCCCAAATGTGTTTCGAAGTTTCTTTTAAAATGGGAAATTCCGTAAATATGTAAATGCACTCGAACGACATTTGAGTTCTTTTTGAATATTGGCAAGACTTACATACATATTTTCATTTACTCTTAAGGGGGTATTCCACTCTAGAGGCCCTGGAATTGAAGTTTTTTTTTTCAGGGAGTTGAACAAGAAAATACAAAAAATTTAGAGTTAAACATAATAATCTTCTTATTATATGATCCTTAATGAATATTCTGAGAAAAAAAAAAATAAAAATTGTATTGCGTGGTTGGGTCAGGGCAGGCCTGCTACTGGGACTCATAACTTAGGAACGGCAGCTCATGGTGTGCACCATGACAGCCAAACAAATAATCTGAAAATTATGAGATTGTACATTAGTACTCTTTATACAGGGTGTTCAGAGGTGGGAGGTCAATACTGAAGGGGGAGAAAGGTCAGACCGAGACAAGCAAAAAATCGTATGGGTGGGGGGGGGGGGGGGGGGGCATCTCGCACCGTTTGGCAGTTACAGGGTGATTCGTAAATCAGGATTTTGCCTTATATGGGAACCGCTCTTGTATTTTTATCTTTTTTTCTACGCATCGCAGCGGCCCCAAACTGATTTCAAAAAATCACTATTTGGAAGCCCTTTCCAAAAAAGTTTACACCACCCCCCTATCCCCAACCCCTTGGCCACAATCCCCCCTGCAAGTTGAAAAAATTAACTTTTATTTCACGATTTTTCACCTTTCGCCCCAGTTTTCTCTGAAATTCATGTTATTAACATACCTACTTTTTATTTTTTTTAAGTTGCCTATCTAATTACCTTTCCAAAAAGGTGCAATATGCCCAGGTAGGAAAAGGATACGAAAATTTATTTACAAAAATCCTTTTACAGAATATCATGATAATTCGAAGTTTTAGGAAATTATACTTAAGTTTACTAAAAAATACATTTTGTTCGCTTAAAAACTAATTACAATTAAAACGTTTGTCCTTTAAAAGCTGTTCAAAATGTTCTGCGCCAGTTTCGATGCATGCAAGTAGCCTTCGTTTTATTTCACGTTTGAGGTCTATGGTAGCCAGCCTCTCCCGTATTTTCGTGGCTGCAGTCCCAATCCTGGTAACTAATTCTTGTCTGGTGTTGATTTTTCTTGAGTAAACTTCATCTTTCATCATTCCCCATAAGAAAAAGTCCAGTGGAGTAAGGTCCGGTGACCTAGCAGGCCAAGGAATCGGTCCACCTCGTCCAATCCAGCGCTCTGGGTAAAGTTCATTCAACGTTGCCCTAACAATGTTCCCAGTATGCGCAGGTGCTCCGTCGAGCTGTAAATAAATTGCGCTTCTGGTGGCCAGGGGGATGTCCTTCAACAGATCCGGAAGGGTATTCTCCAAAAAGTCCGAATATAGCTGACTATTCAGCACTTGGGGCAAGATGAAGGGTCCTATCAACTGGTTGCCGATGATGCCAGCCCAGACATTGACACTAAATCTTTGCTGGAAGGACCGACACCTGGTCCTGTGTGGGTTCACATCTGACCAGGTGTGGAGGTTGTGGAAGTTTGTGATGCCATCCCGGGTGAATTGCGATTCATCCGTCCACAGAATTCGGTCTAGCAACCTTCTGTTTTCGATGTCAGACTCGAACAGCCAAGTGCAGAATTGCAATCGTCCTTCGGAATCTCCTTCCCTAGTGCTTGGACCGGGATATGGTGGTATGGATGTAGTCCCTCTCGGTTCACAACGGTCCAAACTCTCCCTGAAGACAATCCTGACCTTCGTGCGACCTGCCTGATGCTTATTACAGGGCTGTTCCTGACGATGTTGAGGATTTGTTGGTCGGGGTCCGCTGAATCGGCCGATTTGCCTGCGCGCGTTTCTGCTCTGGGGGCGGTTACACTTCCGGTTTCTTTTGACCTTCTGAAAGTCCTTCAAAATACCCTTCTGTCGGGTACACGTCGATTCGGGAATCTCCTTTGGTATTGTCCTAAGGCCTCACTATCATTTCCTTCTACTAAACCGTACCCGTAAATTATATCGACATACTCGTCAACACTGCATTCTGCCATTTTATCTTAATTTTTTCTATTAAACACCCGGTTTTATCACTTGCTTCTTCAACTGTGGTCAATGTCCTTTCAAACTTACCCATTTTTATACCATAATTCATAGGAGGTATTAGAAACGGAGCGTCAGGATACTTAAGAGTCAATACTGGATATAATAAACTAATAACGCTATTTAACGAGATTACATTTATTATTTTATTACTGTTTTGCTGAAATAATAAAAATGTACTACCTTTGTTTCCTAAACAAACATTTCCGAACATGCTGTCATAAAAATTGTTTACTTAACGACTTTTTCCATTATGGTGCAATAAAGTAATTAGGTACCTGTGAGGATGTTTTAATTTCAGGACTTTTGCAACCCTTTTCTACCTGGGCATGTTGCACCTTTGTGGAAAGGTAATTAGATAGGCAACTTAAAAAAAATAAAAAGTAGGTATGTTAATAACATGAATTTCGGAGAAAAGTGGGGCGAGAGGTGAAAAATCGTGAAATAAAAGTTAATTTTTTCAACTTCCAGGGGGGATTGTGGCCAAGGGGTTGGGGTTAGGGGGGTGGTGTAAACTTTTTTGGAAAGGGCTTCCAAATAGTGATTTTTTGCAATCAGTTTGGGGCCGCGGCGATGCGTAGAAAAAAAGATAAAAATACAAGAGCGGTTCCCATATAAGGCAAAATCCTGATTTACGAATCACCCTGTAACTGCCAAACGGTGAGAGATGCCCCCCCCACCCACCCATACGATTTTTTGCTCGTCTCGGTCTGACCTTTCACCCCCTTCAGTATTGACCTCCCACCTCTGAACACCCTGTATATGTGGCTATGGCATGAGTGTGTCACATTTAGAAAAATTTTTATTCATTTCTTTAATTTTTTCTACTATTCGTTATATTTTTTAGTTAATTTTTTACTGTTAAAACATGGGATACAAGCTATGTAAATGTAAATATGCCTGATTTGCTCCACTTAGGTTATAGAGTCAAAGCTAACACAGCTTTTACCAAAATGTGAAATTTTTTGGATGAATGGTTTCCTCAGAATGCTGCGGTGTTTTGAGAAAAACGGCATTTAAGTTAAAGTTAAAGGCAACGACGAGTGCTAGGGAGCGCGGAGCTGCGCACGGAATCGTCTGTAGCGGCGCTAGCTTTTCAAATTTCGCGGCAAGAGACAGCTTAATAGTCCAGTCAAATAAGCAAGAAAAATGGGTCAACCTCGGAATGAGAGATAATAAGCTGGAAACTTTTTGACGTTACAAATGTTGTGTCAAAAGTCTCATCAAATCTCGTGTCTGCGTCGTAAGTTATTCAAGGTCAAAGGTTATATAAATCGGTTTTTCGCGATTATCTCAGTTTCTACAGCTCAATTGATGTTAACACCTATTATAAAAATTTTAGAGCAAAGTTTGCAACAATTTTTGTCCCAATCATTTTTTCATGCGCTCAACCCTTTTTGAGATAGAGCGCGGAGAGCGCGCAGCCCTCAGCCATACACACTATAATACAAAGTCAATAGTGAATCTCGGTGAGTAATGCCTTGTATAAAGTTAATAAATCATTAAAATATTATTAACAATGAATTATGTAAATTTACAAATCTGTAATTCAAAGATCCACAATATTAAGTTGCTTCTTCTTCATCCTCATCTTCCGGGCGTTCGGAAATTTCTGTTTCATTATCATCATTTTCGTCGTCCTGAATCATTGCTTCTAGGCCTTCTAACATTTTTGGGTCGAATGCACTCTCTTCCTCGGCGTTGCTTTGTAATGAAATAGCATTGAGCCAAGCTTGCCCATTACAGTAGCCACAAGCTAAAGTGCATTGTAACCCCGATTTTCTGCACCCGCAGCGTGGGCCTCATCCATTCTTACAATTACATAGTATTAAGTAATTCATCTGGAGCTGGTGGTAATATTGTCATTGGCTCCAGGAATTCGTTTTACAGCACCCAACCCCATTCCTGGGGTTCTAAATCATGTCCTAACCATTTTTGAACTTGGTAATAGGCACGGTTTATATGGTGATCCGTGATGGGCTGCTGCACTTGTCGGCGGAAGATTAGACAACTGGACAGGTTTATGAAGCTTTGTAGATTTAACGAACTGAGTAAATCGGAGATGATCGATATTGTTCTCATTTGGAGCATTGTATATTAAGTTTCGTACTCCATTTTCGTATAATTGGTCAGCATAAACTTGGTTTTTACCAATGTTTTTTTCTCAATGTAGGGAGGTTATAGTCGAGTTATAATCTTAATAGAAAAATAAGAATTCAAGAGTTTACACGTTTTAAAGACAAAATACTAAAATTGATATGAAATTAAGATATACAAGAAATTTTAATTTAATGAGTTTTTAATTACACAAAGTAGGTAAATATTATTAAATAAATGTATATGTGAAATGTAATTAAATACAATGTATTAATTAATAAATAATACATATTATTCATTATTAATAATATTTTAATGATTTATTAACTTTATACAAGGTATTACTCACATATTGACCTTGTACTATAGATTGTATGGCTGAATACTGCGCGCTCTCCGCCCTCTATCTCAAAAAGGGTTGAGCGCATGAAAAAATGATTGGAACAAAAATTGTTGCAAATTTTACGCTCTACAATTTTTATAATAGGTGTTAACATCATTGGAGCTGTAGAAACAGGGATAATCTCAGAAAACCAATTTTTGTGACTTTTGACCTTCAATAATTTACGATGCAGGCACCAAGATTTTATGAGACTTTTGACACAACATTTAGAATGCCAAAATCAAGGTATACACAAGTTTTCAGCTTATTGTCTCTTATTCCGAGGTGAAACCCGTAATTTGACTCGACTATCAACGATCCAGGAAAGAACACAGAATTTTTCAAAACTAAAAAAAAAAAAAATGCATTTTTTGAACATTCTAGAGTGGGATACCCCCTTAATTTGCTTGCATTCCAGAGTTCAGTGCACAAACGTTTATTCTCAAAATAGAACAACTGATTTGATACCAGTATGTATTAAGAAATTAATAGGTATATTAAGAAGTTATATTAAGAGGTGGTTAGTTACCTACCAAAATTTGCATTGAAGTTTTTGAACTAATCAAAATTGATTGTAATAATCAAATTCTTAATTAATGCTGAGGTTCGGCCGGGATTTTATTATCATTATTATTATTATTAGGGGCAACCCAACCCTTATAGTGGGTACTGCGACCGGAATGTCTTTTGTGCCGAAGCCCCTTTATAGTAAAAGACGGTCTGCTACCCTAAGGAACGTCAGAAGGCCTTTAACAGAAGATGCACGAACTTCAGCCGAGTCCAAGAACTTCTGACTGAAGATCTTTCTTCTTAACCGTTCTAAAGCAAGACAAGCACACAGAATGTGTGATGTAGTTTCATCGGCTTCAAGACACAAACGACACTCCGTCTCATTTGACAGACCTATTCTATATAAGTGGTATCTTAGCTCATGAGGGCCAGTTAGGTAACCTACCAACAATCTGAGATCCGCTTTCCTCAGAGCATTGATTTCAGTATAGGTATAGGGTCTGACGAGCTCTTTAGCTTGCCGGATCCCAGCGAAAAAGCGCGAGATTTCCCTACAGGATATTGACTACGTGACAAAAACATAAACCCCCTTGTGACCAAGCGTGGTATTTCGAAGAACTCCCCCCCCCCCCCCCCCCCGCCCTCCCCCTTGAACGGGTCACGTAGTATGGGTAGGTCCCCTTACTTAACAAGCAATAGTTTAAGCGTAAGTGAGCAACAAAGAAACAAACAAGCTTTTGATTTGATCTGCTTATACAGGGTGTTCAGAGGTGGGAGGGAAATATTTTAGGGGGTGAAAGGTCAGACCGAGACAAGCAAAAACTCCTATGGGTGGGGGGGAGGGGTATCTCGCACCATTCGGGAACCGCTCTTGTATTTTTATCTTTTTTTCTACGCATCTCAGCGGCCCCAAACCAATCTCAAAAAATTACTATTTCGAAGCCCTTTCCAAAAAGGTCAACACCACCCCTATCCCCAACCCCTTGGCCAAAATCCCTCCTGGAAGTTGAAAAATTAACTTTTATTTCACGATTATTCACATTTCGCCCCACTTTTCTCCGAAATTCATGTTATTAACATACTTACTTTTTATTTTTTTTAAGTTGCTTATCTAATTACCTTTCCAAAAAGGTGCAACATGCCCAGGTAGAAAGGGGTTGCAAAAGTCCTGAAATTAAAACATCCTCACAGGTACCTAATTACTTTATTGCACCATAATGGAAAAAGTCGTTAAGTAAACAATTTTTATGACAGCAAGTTCGGAAATGTTTGTTTAGGAAACAAAGGTAATACATTTTTATTATTTCAGCAAAACAGTAATAAAATAATATATAGTTTATTATATCCAGTATTGACTCCTAAGTATTCTGACGCTCCGTTGCTAATACCTCCTATGAATTATGGTATAAAAATGGGTAAGTTTGAAAGGACATTGACCACAGTTTAAGAAGCAAGTAATAAGAACGGGTGTTTAATAGAAAAAATTAAGATAAAATGGCAGAATTCAGTGTTGAAGAGTATGCCGATATAATTTACGTGTACGGTTTAGTAGACGGAAATGACAGTGAGGCGGTACGAGAATACCAAAGGAGATTCCCAAATCGGCGTGCACCCGTCAGAAGGATATTTTCAATGACTTTCAGAAGGTTAAAAGAAACCGGAAGTGTAACCGCCCCCAGAGCAGAAACGTGATCAGGAACATCGGCCGATTCAGCGGACACCGACCAAAAAATCCTCAACATCGTCAGGAACAGTCCTGAAATAAGCATCAGGCAGGTCGCACGACGGTTAGGATAGTCTTCAGGGAGAGTTTGGACCGTTGTGAACCGAGAGGAACTACATCCATACAACCATATCCCGGTCCAAGCACTACAGGAAGGAGATTCTGAAAGACGATTGCAATTCTGCACTTGGCTGTTCGAGTCTGACATCGAAAACAGAAGGTTTCTAGACCGAATTCTGTGGACGGATGTAACGGCTGATCAATTCCTCTTTCAAGGGTAAAGTTTTCGTGGGCAAATTTTATTCAAATATTTAGAAGATTATAAGCTAAACTCAGAAAAACTCCGTCCGTATAAATTATTATTATTATTTTGTTGCATACAAATTCAGAATACCTAGGAAAAGAAAAGAAACGAAGGAGGGAGCTGGTTTCGAAGATTCATCAATTGCACTAATATTCGCTTTATCGTGCAAATATTTCTCATAATTGGTAACTCCTTTTTTGCTGAGCACTATTTTAAGTGCAAGTGCACTTGAACTCTGATCCACTAGCTTGGTTCACGATCTCTTTGGATGCTCCGAATTCGTCGCTCATAGCGGGTCGTTGCTATGACGAGTATCAAAAAAACCGTTCGTCAGCAGGCTGGTCACCGGTCAAGGGCCTGTGGCTAGTTCTCTTGCAAAGTGATCGTGGACCGAGTCGGAAGTAAATTGTCTTGCCGAGTGCAGTGCGCGATATAGCTTAAATTATTGCATTTTTACAGTGCGAATTATCATAGTGAAATTCGCGTATTTAAATTAAAAATCTATCACGAGTGATTTGGTGAAATTACCGAGCAAAGAAATAAAGGAAGTAACGAGAAAAAAACAAAAAAAGGAATCGACTCGGCATTAGGAATAATCACCTTTGTGTGGTGCTGCGCTATACAGCGGCAGGTAATGCCTAGAGCTCGCATTTTATGTAATTTCATTAGAAATTAATTGAGATGCCTTTCCAGGCAATTCCACCTTTTTTTTTGTGGAACTATTGCATTTTTTTATCCCAGATTGGGTCCAGTCGGAGCCACCCAGATTCCTGCTTCATCTAGTTGCATTCTCTGTGAACGATCAACTTGTCAGCCGCCTTTCTTCAACATTGAGGTGTCTCATCATCTCCGAAGTTTCGGCCCCAAATATTTTTCTCGAGATTTATTCTTTTGTCTTATCGTCTACCTCAACATTTAGGCCAGTCAATCTAACCTCTGAAGCGGAAGTTTGTGATGGGAAGCTAATTTTTGGATATATTGTTGGGGACGGTGAGAAATGAAGCTCTTACTTTTTTCCACACTCAGGGGTGTTTGCGAAGGGGTGAAAAAGGGTGAAAAAGGTTTTTTGTTTATAACTTTGAATAAAAAAGTCAGCCTGGGTGGAAACGTTAGAGGGTGATATAATAAATGATTATTCATCTTGTATTAAAGTTTCAACAGGTTTTGTTTATTGCAAAATTGTTTATTAACAATTTCACTCTCCCAAACCGAAAAAAATCACGGCTGATTTTTTTAAAAATACTTAAGCTCGTACGATGTCTTTCATTTTCACAATATCACTAGAAGACGCAATCCCCCATCATATACCAAAAATTCAAAACGGTTCCATGCATTTCACCTGAGATAATCACCCAGATACCTCACCTGTTTTACACCGAAAAATGTACAGTTTTAATCCAAGTCAAGATATCCCCCACGAATCGTCGCCCTCCGACCAGATATCGCTGAGCAGCACACATTTTTCACATTTTTTCCCAGCCCACGGTGGGGAAGAAGAAGATTTGCGACTGATTCAAAAACGGAAATCGCTATAACTTTCGATGTATGTAACGGAACTTAATGTATGATGGCTTCAAAAATCACATATTTTTTTCTCCATCTTTTCCTCATACACCACTTTCACCTAATATTTTTACTTTTTTTTATATTGAATTAAACTTAAAAAAAAAAAAAAATTAATTACATTTTATTCCTTTTCTCCCACAAAACTAAACTTTTTTGAAATATTCTTAATTTTATAGTTATCTACAGATTCCACCCTTTAAAAATGTGGTAAAAATGCAATAATTTAAGCTATATCGCGCACTGCACTCGGCAAGACAATTTACTTCCGACTCGGTCCACGATCACTTTGCAAGAGAACTAGCCACAGGCCCTTGACCGGTGACCAGCCTGCTGACGAACGGTTTTTTCGGGGGGTCAGGGGGGATTTGTGGAAAATAATAAAAATTATGAGAATAAAGGGTGGAATCTGTAGATAACTACAAAATTAAGAATATTTCAAAAAAGTTTAGTTTTGTTGGAGAAAAAAAATAAAATGTTTGGCGAGTTTTTTGTTTGTAAAATTTAAGGGGTAATATATTTATTCGGGGGGTCAGGGGGGATTTGTGGAAAATAATAAAAATTATGAGAATAAAGGGTGGAATCTGTAGATAACTACAAAATTAAGAATATTTCAAAAAAGTTTAGTTTTGTTGGAGAAAAAAAATAAAATGTTTGGCGAGTTTTTTGTTTGTAAAATTTAAGGGGTAATATATTTATTCGGGGGGTCAGGGGGGATTTGTGGAAAATAATAAAAATTATGAGAATAAAGGGTGGAATCTGTAGATAACTACAAAATTAAGAATATTTCCAAAAACTTTAGTTTTGTTGGAGAAAAAAAATAAAATGTTTGGCGAGTTTTTTGTTTGTAAAATTTAAGGGGTAATATATTTATTCGGGGGGTCAGGGGGGGATTTGTGGAAAATGATAAAAATTATGAGAATAAAGGGCGGAATCCGTAGATAACTACAAAATTATTAAAATTTCAAAAAAGTTTAGTTTTGTTGGAGAAAAAAAATAAAATGTTTGGCGAGTTTTTTGTTTGTAAAATTTAAGGGGTAATATATTTATTCGGGGGGTCAGGGGGGATTTGTGGAAAATAATAAAAATTATGAGAATAAAGGGTGGAATCTGTAGATAACTACAAAATTAAGAATATTTCAAAAAACTTTAGTTTTGTTGGAGAAAAAAAATAAAATGTTTGGCGAGTTTTTTGTTTGTAAAATTTAAGGGGTAATATATTTATTCGGGGGGTCAGGGGGGGATTTGTGGAAAATGATAAAAATTATGAGAATAAAGGGTGGAATCTGTAGATAACTATAAAATTAAGAATATTTCAAAAAAGTTTAGTTTTGTGGGAGAAAAGGAATAAAATGTAATTAATTTTTTTTTTTTTTTAAGTTTAATTCAATATAAAAAAAAGTAAAAATATTAGGTGAAAGTGGTGTATGAGGAAAAGATGGAGAAAAAAATATGTGATTTTTGAAGCCATCATACATTAAGTTCCGTTACATACATCGAAAGTTATAGCGATTTCCGTTTTTGAATCAGTCGCAAATCTTCTTCTTCCCCACCGTGGGCTGGGAAAAAATGTGAAAAATGTGTGCTGCTCAGCGATATCTGGTCGGAGGGCGACGATTCGTGGGGGATATCTTGACTTGGATTAAAACTGTACATTTTTCGGTGTAAAACAGGTGAGGTATCTGGGTGATTATCTCAGGTGAAATGCATGGAACCGTTTTGAATTTTTGGTATATGATGGGGGATTGCGTCTTCTAGTGATATTGTGAAAATGAAAGACATCGTACGAGCTTAAGTATTTTTAAAAAAATCAGCCGTGATTTTTTTCGGTTTGGGAGAGTGAAATTGTTAATAAACAATTTTGCAATAAACAAAACCTGTTGAAACTTTAATACAAGATGAATAATCATTTATTATATCACCCTCTAACGTTTCCACCCAGGCTGACTTTTTTATTCAAAGTTATAAACAAAAAACCTTTTTCACCCTTTTTCACCCTTTTTCACCCCTTCGCAAACACCCCTGAGTGTGGAAAAAAGTAAGAGCTTCATTTCTCACCGTCCCCAACAATATATCCAAAAATTAGCTTCCCATCACAAACTTCCGCTTCAGAGGTTAGATTGACTGGCCTAATTGTAAAGCATACCAAGAGACCACGTGGAAGCTCTCAAAGTGGAACTTGATCTAAACTAAGCTTAACCTAAAGTAAAACTAATTTAAACCTAACTAAATTAATTTGAGTTAAAACCGCGACATCGTGTTAATTAAATTATTCACATTTAAATTTGTAAATTTTTAGGTATAGAAAAAAAAAAAAAAAAATAGAGTTGAGGGAGTGATAATTTTGTTAACGGGTTTTCCCTAACGGGACTCGAGTGGCATCATCGGTAACTAGACCAAGCTGAATTTTTTTTTTGTCGATTTAAACCGCGTCGTGTGGTGTTTTTTTTTCTTTTACTTTAGTTTTTTTTTTCTTCATAACTATAACATTTAACTTTCAGCCACCGAGGTCGAAGCTTCCACCCGGAGGACAACAAGTAAGTGAAAAAAAAAAAAAAAAAAAAAAAACTTTTAGTACATTCTTCTGTTATATTGTAGCTTAAGAAAAAAAAAAATTTAAGTTCTTATTTACTGGAATATTTGCTGCTAGAAGAAAAAAAAAAGAAAATCTCATTTATAGTTACATATTTTGCCAATTAATTAAATTTCACCCTGGTCCTGTTGCTGAATTTTTGAAAAAAAAAAAAAAGGATTTACACTTAATTACTACAGTATATATTTTTTTTTTTATCAATTATTATCATTAATTATTGAATTGAATATGAATATATTTTTCGCTTAAACGAACCTGGACGCTCGCCTAATTAGTTTAAAGAAAAAATAATAATAATAATTTATAAATAAAACAAAAGGAAAAATTTAACATTAATTCTAGAAATTTAGAATGTAGCCCTTCGTTTGTTTTCTCTTTGCTTAGAATAAAATTTGAATTGTTGTTATAAATGCATTATCGTCTCTTACTGGGTCATGTGTGGAAAGTAAGCAAAATGGCAGATTGCTAACGTGTATAAATGGGTTGGCGTGAAAAGGCATCGGCAGGGTGAGTGGGTGGTCATGGCAACAACCCTTATTTAGGTACATCGTGTGGGCGGTACAATGATGTGTATTTATCTCCTTTTCCTCTTAACCTCTCCCCCTCCTATTTAATACCGACGATCTTCGCGGTAATTTTTGCTTTGCCCTATTTCCCCCAGCACCCCTAAAGGAGAAAGTCATCTAGGAAAGAACCTCCCCAACCCTGAGCTCGAGCCGGTCAAATGTGCTGGACCTAGATCTTACTTTCTTCTTTTGCCTACCGGCGTTGGTTTTTTCTTCTTTAAGTTATCGGCTAGCTCTGGTAGGCATCGTAACGGGCTAACCCCCCGGTTACAAAAATGGCGCCCAAGGAAATAAGTCTTTTTCTTTCTTCATACAAATAATCCTTATATTTCCATATTTTCCATTCCCCCGATTTTCCTGTTTTTTTTTTAGAGTATCGCTGTTCAGCTTTCTCTTCTAGTTTTTCTTCGCGACCGTTTGATTTCGATCAATAGTTTTACTTTCGTTTCGCAGTCGTTGATGGAGCTAAATTTGTAGAAGCTACTACGATGCTAAAGAGAATCGCTGTCTTTAATGAGTGGCTCTCTCGCGCTACTGTTGAGTGTAGTGATTTGAGAAGCGATAATAGCCTTTCTCTATTCCTTTACTCTCAGTTGTCGTTTGACGTGCTACCGCCACGTACATCCAAATTTATTTTTTTTTTTTTTTGTACAGTGCATTCTTCATCATTAACTTCAAACTTTATCACCCTTATTCCGCTGTCACGATGTAACACCTGATGATGCCGTTCACCGCCTTGCCGAGCTGATCACAGCCCAACTCCACATGACCCATACTTATTATTATAATTGCAATTTTTTTTTTTTTTTTTTTTTCGTTTTTCCTTTGTTTCTCGCATTTGATTTATCATCAATAATTTTTTTTTTCTTTCGTTTTTTTTTCTTTTGAATTACTATCAATATTTAATTTATTTTTTTTTTTTTTTTGAGTTATTATCGGAATTTTGTTTTTACATTTTTTTTTTCTCTTTATCTCTCCTATCTTCGTCTCCACTCTCTCTCTCTCTCTTTTTCGGTTAAGATTATTATTAGTATTATTTTTTTTTTCTTTTTCCCTTTTTTCTTGTTCTTCTTCGTTACGGACTTAACTTGGAATTTGAAAAATAGTATTTTTTTTTGTTTGCATTTGTGGTTTCTCCTCATTATTTATTTAAGCTTTACACAATGGATCCCTCATTCCTGAATGAGGATGAGAAAGCCATTGAATTCAAGATTCGCGACATTGACTCTCTCGCCGCGTCTAGCTTAGACGTGTTGAGAGAAAGGTTGAATTTAGAAGATTTATTTCCGGCTAAGAGACCAACTAAAACACATGATTCAAAGCAGCCTGGCCGAGATTTGGAGGTGTGTAAAGCTAAAATAAGTGACCTCGTTGAACAGGTTAATTCTGCACGTGATGATTTAGTATTTGGTCAATATCATAAAATTAAAGCCGGACTTTACCATTATTCCGGTCGCCTTCAAAGATTAATTCTTTCCTCGCCCACCTACACTGAGCAGGCGCAAAAGGAACTTGATAAGCTTGAAGAAGTTATCACAAAATTTGCTAAAATACGTCCGCCAGAACAGCCTTCTCCAGAACAAGAGCTCGCTACTGTATTTGGGCCAGCTCAAGCTTCTGCTCCTACAAACTCGCCAAACCAATATACCCCAAATTTGTCCAACGCCGAATTCCACTCACCGGTCCAATCAACCCCAATTGAGACATATAAATGGTACCCTAAAATTCCTAAGTGGAATATCTCTTACAGCGGTACTGGAGCTACCGACGTTACAGATTTTATTTTTAGAGTTGAAACTCTTGCTGCTAATGACATGTTCCCTAACGAAAGATTAATTAATGCTATTCCCAATTTCCTAACTGGCACTGCAGAAGCTTGGTACTGGGTTTATCGTCGTAAAACTCCTAGCTCGTCGTGGGCGGAGTTTAAAGCCGCGTTTATCAAACGATTTGGTAGTTATGTTACAGAGAGGGAAACTCGGAGAGCGATCGAATCCCGAAAACAAGCTCCCAAGGAATCATTTAACAATTTCCTTTTGGAAGTTGAGCGATTAAACGGACGTCTCTGCCGTCCCTTTCTTGAAAAAGAACTCATTGAAATTATTCGCGACAACATGGATCCTGCGTTACAAAGTGCTACTGCGATAAATCAGTTCAATACAACTGAAGAATTGCGTCTCGCGTGTCAAAGGCTAGAGAAGCTCTGGAATCAGTCTGGACACGATCCTCGACAGTTGACTGCAACATCTCGGCCTAAAACACAAGCTATCGTGCACGCTATAGAGTCTGAAGATTCTGCGTCTAATTTTAATCCTGATTTTCAAACCCCAGACCTTTGCGCTATCAATCCTAAGACAACCCCTGATAATAACAATAATCAATATTTAGTATGCTGGAACTGTCGTGATATCGGGCATCGATATCAAGATTGTGGAAAGGGTTATTTAGGCGTTTTCTGTTACGGTTGCGGCCGTCCCGGTTTCTTAAAACCGAACTGTCCATCATGTTTTGGCTCGCTGGGAAACCAGCGGCCGAATGCGTTTCAGGTCGGGAGTACGCGTTCGGCTCCAAATCAGTCTCGACCGAGCGCCAAGACGGAAGAGGCTGCGACAAATACGGAACCGAGCCTGCACCGCTAGAAGCCACTTTCATCAGACAATATTCAACCCCTGCTAGAACCTTACTTACACCTACTACGGCCAACACAAGTGCTACTAATGTGCTATGCACTATTGACAATTTAGCTAAGCGGCGGAGAAGCAAACGATCTCTTCGCTCCACTAAATATTTTCGCTGGCGAAAATTAATTCGTAAATCTCGCCTGTCAAGTATCTTTCACGAACCTGGAGATCCGCGTCCGCATATTATTATTAGTATAGCTGGCAAAGAACTGAAAGGCTTACTGGATAGTGGTGCATCGATAAGTATACTCGGAGCTAATTCTTTAAAATTTTTACATGACTCCGGCATTTCATACAAACCAATAAATTCGCATATTCGTACTGCTGACGGCTCAAAAAACTCTGTGATCGGCTATGTCGACGTGCCTATGAAGTACGAGGAAATTGTGAAAACTATTAGGCTGCACATTGCTCCGAGCTTGCAGCAGGAATTGTACTTAGGGATCGATTTCGGGAATATGTTTGGATTCGCTCCTCAGATCATAAGCTCTCTCGTTACTTCCAATAGCGATGATGCACACCACCAACTTTCAGAAAAAGAAAAATCCCAGTTAGAAGAAGTCAAATCCTTGTTCCCTTCCTACAATAAAAATGGTTTAGGGCGTACATCTGTTCTTGAGCATCACATTGATGTAGGACAAAACTCGCCAATTAAGCAGCGACATTTCCCAGTCTCACCAGCTGTCCAAAAAATTCTATACGAGGAATTGGACCGAATGCTACAGATGGATGTTATTGAAGAAAGCCAGAGCGCATGGAGCTCTCCAGTAGTCATTGTAAAAAAATCAAATGGCAAGGCTCGCCTATGTTTAGATTCGCGCAAATTAAATTCTGTTACGAAAAAGGATGCCTATCCCTTACCCCTAATCGATGGACTCTTGGGTCGCCTGAGCGAGACCAAATATATTAGTAGTCTCGATCTTAAAGACGCCTTTTGGCAAATTCCGCTTTCGGAAAATGCTAAGGAGAAAACAGCATTCACCGTGTCTGGAAGACCTCTATATCAATTCAAGGTCATGCCCTTTGGGTTATGCAATGCGCCGCAGACGATGTGTCGACTGATGGACAAGGTCATTCCCCATCAGCTGCATGATCGAGTTTTCGTTTACCTGGACGATTTATTAATTACATCTGTCACCTTTGAGGAGCATTTGAATCTTCTGCGGGAAGTAGCCATCCTGCTTAAAAATGCTAAATTAACGATTAACGTCGAAAAAAGTAATTTTGCTCTCAAGCGCATTAAATATCTTGGCTATATTGTTGGCGAGGGTGGTCTTCGGACAGACCCAGATAAGGTTTCTGCTATCGTTAATTTCCCCACCCCAACCACTATGCGTCAGACAAGAAGGCTTCTTGGCATGGCAGGCTGGTATAGGCGATTTATCCCCAATTATTCCGGCATGACTGCAGCAATAACTGATCTCCTGAAAGAAGGATCATAATTTACTTGGACCCCAGAAGCTGAGATGGCATTTCAAGAATTGAAATCTTGCCTGTCATCAGCTCCTTTATTAGCGAACCCTGACTATTCGAAGCCATTCTTCATTCGTTGTGATGCTAGTAAACAAGGTGTTGGAAGTGTACTATTTCAAGTCACGTCGGAGGGAGAGGAAAAACCAATTGCTTTTATGTCGCAGAAACTCAATGCAGCTCAACGAAATTATACTATTACCGAATTAGAATGCCTAGCAGCTGTCCTTAGTATAAAAAAATTCCGTGCGTACATTGAGGGATTTGAATTCACGATTTTGACCGACCACCAAAGTTTAAAATGGTTGATGTCACAAAAGGATCTATCGGGAAGATTAGCTCGATGGAGCCTTAAATTGCAACCTTTTGTGTTCAAAATCGAGCATGTCAAGGGAACCTCAAATGTAGTGCCAGACGCTCTCTCTCGAGCTTTCGAAGAAAGCCCAGATGAGACTGTCGCTGAAATAAACAAACTAAATTACAGCTTGGAATTCGACCCCAAAGCTTTTCTTGACCCTAAGTATGTTAAGTGGAAGGAAATGCTAAAACAAGACCCAGATAAATTTCCCAATATGAAAGTCGTAGAGCCCCAAATCTTCATCCGTATTGAGCCCCGTGAACTACCTGAATTGTCGGAAGTACCTTCTTGGAAACTATGTATACCATCCCCGCTAACACCTGAAATTATACGTAAAGAACACGAGTCTTCTACAGCAGCCCATGGTGGCATACGTAAAACCCTAGAACGACTACGTCGGTATTTCTTCTGGCCAAGAATGTGCCAACAAGTTCGTGAATATATCCTAAATTGTGATATATGTAAGAAAACAAAAGCCCCAAATACGACCCAGCAAGCTTTAATGGACAAACCCCGGGAAGTACTCCGTCCATGGCAACGATTATATTTAGACTACATTGGCCCACTCCCACGTTCAAGGAAAGGAAACACAGTCATATTGGTCCTAGTTGATCACTTTTCCAAATTTCCACTTTTCAGAGCCTTTCCTAGTGCTAAAACACACAGCCTCATAACCTTCCTTGAAGAAATGGTTTTCCACCAGTACGGAGTACCCGAATCTATTCATACGGATAATGGTCCTCAATTTATCTCAGGAGAGTTCAAAAGATTAATGCAACGTTATGGCATAGTGCATACCAGAACCGCAGTCTACTCCCCTCAATCAAATGCTTCCGAAAGAGTTAATCGGTCAATCGTGGCAGCAATCCGAGCTTATGCCAGTACCGATCATCGTAAGTGGGATGAGCAATTAAGCGATGTAGCCTGTGCGCTCAGAAGCTCTTATCACGAGTCCATAAGGAACACTCCTGTGCTGTATGGTTCCCATATGATCTTACACGGCGGGACTTATGAGCTGCTTCGTAAGCTCGATTGCCTAACTGAAGGCGATGTAGAAACACTTCCAGCTAATTTTAAAAGGCCCGTAATCCACGAGCGCATAAAACAATATTTGCAAGAGAGTTATGAGAAAAATTCAAGAACTTATAACCTGCGAGCTAGACCGAAAACCTATCAGGTGGGTCAGGTAATTTTCGTACGTAATCATGTCCTTAGTAGCGCGATAAATCGATTTTCTGCTAAGCTGGCTGATAAGTACATAAAAGGCAAAATAATACGTCGAATTGGTTCTGTAAACTACGGAATTGAGGATCTCAAAGGAAAGTTCTTGGGAGTATTTCACGCGAATGATATCCGCAGTTAAAGTTTTTTTTTATGCTTGATTTTTTTTTCTTTTCTCTTCTTAATCTATCTCACTAGGTCTATCGTCAGTCGATATTGCATGAGACTATCTCAGGGTGTGCGACGTCCCCACGTTGGGCTGTTGGGAAACAGATAATTCCTAATATCCTTATCTTCAGCATGAGTTAAACTCAATTCGAGTGTAACTCAGGCTGTGCTGTAACGGCTGATCAATTCCTCTTTCAAGGGTAAAGTTTTCGTGGGCAAATTTTATTCAAATATTTAGAAGATTATAAGCTAAACTCAGAAAAACTCCGTCCGTATAAATTATTATTATTATTTTGTTGCATACAAATTCAGAATACCTAGGAAAAGAAAAGAAACGAAGGAGGGAGCTGGTTTCGAAGATTCATCAATTGCACTAATATTCGCTTTATCGTGCAAATATTTCTCATAATTGGTAACTCCTTTTTTGCTGAGCACTATTTTAAGTGCAAGTGCACTTGAACTCTGATCCACTAGCTTGGTTCACGATCTCTTTGGATGCTCCGAATTCGTCGCTCATAGCGGGTCGTTGCTATGACGAGTATCAAAAAAACCGTTCGTCAGCAGGCTGGTCACCGGTCAAGGGCCTGTGGCTAGTTCTCTTGCAAAGTGATCGTGGACCGAGTCGGAAGTAAATTGTCTTGCCGAGTGCAGTGCGCGATATAGCTTAAATTATTGCATTTTTACAGTGCGAATTATCATAGTGAAATTCGCGTATTTAAATTAAAAATCTATCACGAGTGATTTGGTGAAATTACCGAGGAAAGAAATAAAGGAAGTAACGAGAAAAAAACAAAAAAAGGAATCGACTCGGCATTAGGAATAATCACCTTTGTGTGGTGCTGCGCTATACAGCGGCAGGTAATGCCTAGAGCTCGCATTTTATGTAATTTCATTAGAAATTAATTGAGATGCCTTTCCAGGCAATTCCACCTTTTTTTTTGTGGAACTATTGCATTTTTTTATCCCAGATTGGGTCCAGTCGGAGCCACCCAGATTCCTGCTTCATCTAGTTGCATTCTCTGTGAACGATCAACTTGTCAGCCGCCTTTCTTCAACATTGAGGTGTCTCATCATCTCCGAAGTTTCGGCCCCAAATATTTTTCTCGAGATTTATTCTTTTGTCTTATCGTCTACCTCAACATTGTAAAGCATACCAAGAGACCACGTGGAAGCTCTCAAAGTGGAACTTGATCTAAACTAAGCTTAACCTAAAGTAAAACTAATTTAAACCTAACTAAATTAATTTGAGTTAAAACCGCGACATCGTGTTAATTAAATTATTCACATTTAAATTTGTAAATTTTTAGGTATAGAAAAAAAAAAAAAAAATAGAGTTGAGGGAGTGATAATTTTGTTAACGGGTTTTCCCTAACGGGACTCGAGTGGCATCATCGGTAACTAGACCAAGCTGAATTTTTTTTTTGTCGATTTAAACCGCGTCGTGTGGTGTTTTTTTTTCTTTTACTTTAGTTTTTTTTTTCTTCATAACTATAACATTTAACTTTCAGCCACCGAGGTCGAAGCTTCCACCCGGAGGACAACAAGTAAGTGAAAAAAAAAAAAAAAAAAAAAACTTTTAGTACATTCTTCTGTTATATTGTAGCTTAAGAAAAAAAAAAAATTTAAGTTCTTATTTACTGGAATATTTGCTGCTAGAAGAAAAAAAAAAGAAAATCTCATTTATAGTTACATATTTTGCCAATTAATTAAATTTCACCCTGGTCCTGTTGCTGAATTTTTGAAAAAAAAAAAAAAGGATTTACACTTAATTACTACAGTATATATTTTTTTTTTTATCAATTATTATCATTAATTATTGAATTGAATATGAATATATTTTTCGCTTAAACGAACCTGGACGCTCGCCTAATTAGTTTAAAGAAAAAATAATAATAATAATTTATAAATAAAACAAAAGGAAAAATTTAACATTAATTCTAGAAATTTAGAATGTAGCCCTTCGTTTGTTTTCTCTTTGCTTAGAATAAAATTTGAATTGTTGTTATAAATGCATTATCGTCTCTTACTGGGTCATGTGTGGAAAGTAAGCAAAATGGCAGATTGCTAACGTGTATAAATGGGTTGGCGTGAAAAGGCATCGGCAGGGTGAGTGGGTGGTCATGGCAACAACCCTTATTTAGGTACATCGTGTGGGCGGTACAATGATGTGTATTTATCTCCTTTTCCTCTTAACCTCTCCCCCTCCTATTTAATACCGACGATCTTCGCGGTAATTTTTGCTTTGCCCTATTTCCCCCAGCACCCCTAAAGGAGAAAGTCATCTAGGAAAGAACCTCCCCAACCCTGAGCTCGAGCCGGTCAAATGTGCTGGACCTAGATCTTACTTTCTTCTTTTGCCTACCGGCGTTGGTTTTTTCTTCTTTAAGTTATCGGCTAGCTCTGGTAGGCATCGTAACGGGCTAACCCCCCGGTTACACGGATAAATCGCAATTCACCCGGAATGACATCACAAACTTCCACAACCTCCACACCTGGTCAGATGTGAACCCACATAGGACAAGGTGTCGGTCCTTCCAGCAAAGATTTAGTGTCAATGTCTGGGCTGGCATCATCGGCAACCAGTTGATAGGACTCTTCATCTTGCCCCAAGTGCTGAATAGTCAGCTATATTCGGACTTTTTGGAGAATACCCTTCCAGATCTGTTGGAGGACATCCCCCTGGCCACCAGAAGCGCAATGTATTTACAGCACGACGGAGCACCTGCGCATACTGGGAACATTGTTAAGGCAAGGTTGAATGAACATTACCCAGAGCGCTGGATTGGACGAGGTGGACCGATTCCTTGGCCTGCTAGGTCACCGAACCTTACTCCACTGGACTTTTTCTTATGGGGAATGATGAAAGATGAAGTTTACTCAAGACCAATCAACACCAGAGAAGAATTAGTTACCAGGATTGGGACTGTAGCCACGAAAATAAGGGAGAGACTTGCTACCATAGACCTCAAACTCGAAATAAGACGAAGGCTACTTGTATGCATGGAAACTGGCGGAGAACATTTTGAACAGCTTTTGCAGGACATAAGTTTAATTGTAATTAGTTTTTAAGCGAACACAATGTATTTTTTAGTTAACTTAAGTATAATTTCTTAAAAATTCGAATTGTCATGATATTCTGTAAAAGGATTTTTGTAAATAAATGTTCGTATCCTTTTCCTACCTGGGCATGTTGCACCTTTTTGGGAAGGTTATTAGATAGGCAACTTAAAAAAAATAAAAAGTAGGTATGTTAATGACATGCATTTCGGAGAAAAGTGGGGCGAAAGGTGAAAAATCGTGAAATAAAAGTTAATTTTTTCAACTTCCAGGGGTGATTGCGGCCAATGGGTTGGGGATAGGGGGCAGTGTTGACCTTTTTGGAAAGGGCTTCGAAAAGGTAATGTTTTGAGATCGGTTTGGGGCCGCTGCGATGCGTAGAAAAAAAGATGAAAATACAAGAGCGGTTCCCATATAAAGCAACATCCTGATTTACGAATCACCCTGTAACTGTCGAACGATGCGAGATACCCCCCCCCCCCCCCAAACGAATTGTTGCTTGTCTCGGTCTGATTTTTCACCCCTACAATATTTCCCTCCCACCTCTGAACACCGTGTATACAGGGTGTTCAGAGGTGGGAGGTCAATACTGAAGGGGGTGAAAGGTCAGACCGAGACAAGCAAAAAATCGTATGGGTGGGGGGGGGGGCATCTTGCACCGTTTGGCAGTTACAGGGTGATTCGTAAATCAGGATTTTGCCTTATATGGGAACCGCTCTTGTATTTTTATCTTTTTTTCTACGCATCGCAGCGGCCCCAAACTGATTTCAAAAAATCACTATTTGGAAGCCCTTTCCAAAAAAGTTTACACCACCCCCCTATCCCCAACCCCTTGGCCACAATTCCCCCTGGAAGTTGAAAAAATTAACTTTTATTTCACGATTTTTCACATTTCGCCCCACTTTTCTCCGAAATTCATGTTATTAACATACCTACTTTTTATTTTTTTTAAGTTGCCTATCTAATTACCTCTCCAAAAAGGTGCAACATGCCCAGATAGGAAAAGGATACGAAAATTTATTTACAAAAATCCTTTTACAGAATATCATGACAATTCGAATTTTTAAGAAATTATACTTAAGTTAACTAAAAAATACATTTTGTTCGCTTAAAAACTAATTACAATTAAAACGTTTGTCCTTTAAAAGCTGTTCAAAATGTTCTCCGCTAGTTTCGATGCATGCAAGTAGCCTTCGTTTTATTTCACGTTTGAGGTCTATGGTAGCCAGTCTCTCCCGTATTTTCGTGGCTGCAGTCACAATCCTGGTAACTAATTCTTCTCTGGTGTTGATTGGTCTTGAGTAAACTTCACCTTTCATCATTCCCTATAAGAAAAAGTCCAGTGGAGTAAGGTCCGGTGACCTAGCAGGCCAAGGAATCGGTCCACCTCGTCCAATCCAGCGCTCTGGGTAATTTTCATTTAACCTTGCCCTAACAATGTTCCCAGTATGCGCAGGTGCTCCGTCGAGCTGTAAATAAATTGCGCTTCTGGTGGCCAGGGGGATGTCCTCCAACAGATCCGGAAGGATATTCTCCAAAAAGTCCGAGTATAGCTGACTATTCGGCACTTGGGGCAAGATGAAGGGTTCTATCAACTGGTTGCCGATGATGCCAGCCCAGACATTGACACTAAATCTTTGCTGGAAGGACCGACACCTGGTCCTATGTGGGTTCACATCTGACCAGGTGTGGAGGTTGTGTAAGTTTGTGATGCCATCCCGGGTGAATTGCGATTCATCCGTCCACAGAATTCGGTCTAGAAACCTTCTGTTTTCGATGTCAGACTCGAACAGCCAAGTGCAGAATTGCAATCGTCCTTCGGAATCTCCTTCCCTAGTGCTTGGACCGGGATATGGTGGTATGGATGTAGTCCCTCTCGGTTCACAACGGTCCAAACTCTCCCTGAAGACAATCCTGACCTTCGTGCGACCTGCCTGATGCTTATTACAGGGCTGTTCCTGACGATGTTGAGGATTTGTTGGTCGGGCTCCGCTGAATCGGCCGATTTTCCTGCTCGCATTTCTGCTCTGGGGGCGGTTACACTTCCGGTTTCTTTTAACCTTCTGAAAGTCCTTGAAAATACCCTTCTGTCGGGTACCCGCCGATTCGGGAATCTCCTTTGGTATTCTCGTACGGCCTCACTGTCATTTCCTTCTACTAAACCGTACACGTAAATTATATCGGCATACTCGTCAACACTGAATTCTGCCATTTTATCTTAATTTTTTCTATTAAACACCCGTTCTTATCGCTTGCTTCTTCAACTGTGGTCAATGTCCTTTCAAACTTACCCATTTTTATACCATAATTCATAGGAGGTATTAGAAACGGAGCGTCAGGATACTTAAGAGTCAATACTGGATATAATAAACTAATAACGCTATTTAACGGGATTACATTTATTATTTTATTACTGTTTTGCTGAAAAAATAAAAATGTATTACCTCTGTTTCCTAAACAAACATTTCCGAACTTGCTGTCATAAAAATTGTTTACTTAACGACATTTTCCATTATGGTGCAATAAAGTAATTAGGTACCTGTGAGGATGTTTTAATTTCAGGACTTTTGCAACCCTTTTCTACCTGGGCATGTTGCACCTTTTTGGAAAGGTAATTAGATAGGCAACTTAAAAAAAATAAAAAGTAGGTATGTTAATAACATGAATTTCGGAGAAAAGTGGGGCGAAAGGTGAAAAATCGTTAAATAAAAGTTAATTTTTTCAACTTGCAGGGGGGATTGTGGCCAAGGGGTTGGGGATAGGGGGGTGGTGTAAACTTTTTTGGAAAGGGCTTCCAAATAGTGATTTTTTGAAATCAGTTTGGGGCCGCTGCGATGCGTAGAAAAAAAGATAAAAATACAAGAGCGGTTCCCATATAAGGCAAAATCCTGATTTACGAATCACCCTGTAACTGCCAAACGGTGCGAGATGCCCCCCCCCCCCCCCCCCACCCATACGATTTTTTGCTTGTCTCGGTCTGACCTTTCACCCCCTTCAGTATTGACCTCCCACCTCTGAACACCCTGTATAGGATAGGGAATCGACATCATCTCAGAAATATCAGAAATATCTTTTGTATTCATTTTCATTAAAATCCGTTGAAATTGAGGGATTTTGGTCGCCATTTCCGATCCACAGATTTAGATGATAAATTCGAAATCGGTAACTTCACAATTCACGTTGTACTATTTTTCATTTTACAGAATCGAAATTAGTGGCTTCGAAATCCCCTTCTTTCTAATTTTCATAAGAATTAGTTGAATTTCAGAATTATTGGGTCCGCCATTTTGGATTTACACATTTTGATAATATTGAAATTAAGGGGCATCAAAACAATTATTTCACTAATTTTCATTCGAATTTGTTGAAATCGAGAAATTTTGATCGCATTGTTGATTCCGACGTTATGGACGGGCTTAAAAAATAGTTCCCTTAAAATAATAATAAATAGCCATAGTAATCATTTTCATTAAAATCCGTTGAAATCGAGAAATTTTCGCCGTCATTTTGAATCCGCCATCTTGCGATACTTTTGTGTATACTAAAACTTCCTGAATCCATTGCGCAATCACAAAATTCTACTGTTTGAAAACGCCTTGTCTCATCAAACCGGCAGAGTTTTCTGCTCTTTTTACTGAAGGCTACCAAAAAGGTTTGCAAACCAGGCTTCCCACCTCTGGTTATCATCTGGCCTCGATAGGACATACCAGGTTTCTTTTCGTCGTGCCATCTCGTAAAAGATGTTAGCTAAGTTTCGAAGGAGTCTCGTAGGGTAGTCACGTCCACTTCTCTTTATCCTCCTGAGACCCCCGGTATCACCAGTGATAACTTTAGTTGAAAATTTTTTCCCACGCCATCTATCGGAGTCCTAAAGTAATTCGTCGTTCAACTGTTAGCGCGTGCTTTCTTTTGTTCTTTCACTCACCGTTCAAGAGTTACTTGTCAAAATTTGGATCATTCGCGATCAGTGCAAGTTTGACAATTATGTGTTAACCGATATGGCGAAGTCGCGTAAAGGTAAATATTATTTTTTGTTATTATCTTAGCGTTTTTATACTATAATCTTATAAAATACATTGTAAATTTACTTTTAATACAAATATTTTATAGAAAAGTTTAATAATTATTTCTAAATTTTTCGTTTTTCTACGAGTATCATACGTGATACCTTGGGCATTTTAGTCTTATATTTGGTTTCCCTTACAGGTAAGCTATCTTCATAAAAGAGCTCAATTATGATGAGTCAGATATGGAAGAAGAAGACAGTGATGGCGAAAGTGACCTCCTAGCATGCCGAGAGGAAGAAATTGGTGAGGAAGTCCCACTTGCTAATGAAGAAGATTGTTATGAATCGGACGATGAACCTCTCTCATCTTTTCGCGTACAACCCCAATTGTCCCGAAACATAATTTCACGGTGGAAACACAGCGAAAACTTCGATTTTACTCCACATGAAGATCGTCTCATTCGATCCTAGCGTAATTGTTAAGAGTTCTTTAGAGTACTTAGGTCATTATATTGATGACCGTTTATTTGAAATTATGGCCGAATGTACAAATGTTTGCAGCGTATTAAGGACGGTAAAATGTCTAAATACGACGCCTGATGAACTTAGACAGTTCTTTGGATGTTCAATGGCAATGAGTGTGCTTGGTCTTCAACGAATTTGAATGTACTGGGCATTGGAAACAAAAGTCTACTACATAGCAAACACAATTACTCGTAATCGGTATTTTCAACTTAGATCAAATTTAAAGGTTACAAATGATGAACTAATTACTCAAAACGCCAGACAGAATGACAAGTTTTTTAAAGTACGTCCTATTGTTGCTACTGTAGAAAAGGGTTGTTTAAAAGATTTTCTAATGGCCAATCCTAAGGGTATTCCGCTTGATTTATATTTATATCAGGGGAAGGGCACAACAATTGAGTCAGCACTGTATCCATCACCTGAAAAACTTAATCTTGGCGGGCGTTTCGTGTTAAAACTAGTGGATCCGTTGCCTACAGGTTCTTCCATTTTTATTGACCGATAATTCATATCTATTCCACTTCTTGATAACTTAATAGAAAGGGAAATCAAGGCAACTGGAACATTAATGAAAAATAGAGTGCCAGAATACCAGCGGCCAAATTCAAAGAAAAAAGGAATAGGCGGGTATTGTTCAAGACAGATGTCGCATTACAAAAAGCTGGAAGAGGCAGTTACGATTGTGTTGTAAGGGGAGACAACAAGATTGCTGTCGTAAAATGGTTAGACAGCAAACCGATCTATGTTGCATCAACTGATGCGGCTGTCCAGACATTAGGAACATGTCGTCCCTGGAGCAAGCAGAATGAGACGTATATCGAAGTGCCACAACCTGTAGCTATAAAAAATTATAACAAGTATATGGGAGGCATTGACTTACTGGATCGTATTATTGGAAAATATCCCATGAGAGGAAGAACTGGTAAGTGGACTATTAGAACAATATTTCACTTTTTCGACTTTGCTGCAGCAGCAGGTTGGGTGTAATATCGAGACGATGCTGCAAAATCTGGACGTCAGAGGAAAGATATAGACCAATACTAAGATTTCAAGCTGGATTTGGCAAAACAATTAATTTACTCAGGTCCTAGACAATCACAGCCACAAATTTTGAACCATTTTTAGATGTAAATTGAAAATAAAAATAATATGAATAATAACCTTGTTTTAAACTAATGCAGTCCGAAGGTATCACCTGTGGTACCATCCCTTATGCCAAAAGGGGAGGGGAAGAATTTTTTTTCTCTTGTGTTTTATTAATAATATGTAGTAGCTAGCTATAAAAAGTAGCAATCTTAATTGTGGGTTATATACTTTAGTCTTGGGTCTCAGGAGGTTATGTTATCTATTGATGACAGCTCACACCTTCTTAAAATCTGTAAAACCTTAATCTACCCGGACGATATGAAAATATTCTTTCGTAAGAAAAGTATTAACCACGGCCATACGATTCAAAAGCACCTAAGTATAACACAGCCCCATAACAACAAAAAATTGTATGTGCAACAGACTGGATTACTATATCTTTATGTCCTCGAGGTCGCTGAATCCGAATCCGGGGTCGGTTTGACGCCACCTGGTCAGGGTCAAGGTCATCTGAAGTTCAAATTTACAAAGAGACAGTTAAATCTAAATAAGACCTTTATCTATAAATCTGCGAGGTCTCTGAATCCGAATCTGGGGTCGGTTTGACCCCATCAGGTCAGGGTCAAAGTCATTTCAAGGTCACAGCGAAGGATATAATAACTATGCGTTTTTCGAGTCACTGAGTTCGAATCCGAGGCCCACTGGATCCCATCAGGTCAGAGTAAACCAGGGACAAATATAATAACTATACGTTCATTGGGCAGCTGAGCTTGAATCCAATCATTTGATCCATCAAGTTACATTCAAGGTTATTTCAACTTCAAAATAAATAAAAATGTGTAAATCTGGGAGAAATATGATAACTACATGTTTCGGATCAAAATTCTATGCAATGATAAATGTTGTACTGAAACACATTTTTTTAAAACTAAACTATTTTTACCTCCAAATATCTAGAATTTTCCTGCATTCATTGTTTTTTATGGTATCTAACTCTTTTTTCCTCAAAAGATATCAAAAGTGGATTTCGTTTACGCTTCACTCCTATGTTATCACATTCTCTTTTTAAAAACTAGCAGTAATCAGCCATCTTGTTTTGATAATTGATATATTATAAATAAATAAATAAAGCATCAGCAGGTTTTACACCATCTGACTTTACAATTACTGTCAACCAAAGAAATGTTGGAACCTTTCCCTTGCTCTTCACTGAAATCCCCTACATTCACTGGGAAATAATCTGAATGTAAATCCAAGAAGTGCAGCTTAAGATTAATTAATTACCATCCTAGTTTTTACTTTTTTTGTTCCCAAGGAAATTCTCCACAACTTCTTTAAAAATCATCCACGCTGTTTTTTCTTTGGCAGTCACTGTAAGAACAAAGTCATCATCTTTTAGCATCTTACGTTGCTTTGGTCCATCCCCCCTGATGCATTTTGCTACATATGTTCGAAATATAATCTTGCAAGTAACCGAAGGAAAATAACAGAAACAATCAGAAATATGTGCAAAAAATGCTTTGGTTTTGATATTTCCAATATATTAGGCCATATCATAATTCGGTGGACACTTTTGTTTTCCAATAAATCTTTTATTATTGCTTTGTAATGTATGATATTATTGCGTAATAATTAATAATATCCTCCGCTATCAATGACACGCTGCCAGACTGATGGGAGATCATGGACCGCAGAAAATGTACCATTTTCATTAAGGCTAGTAATTATTCTATTAATGGCGGAATCCAATACTTGTTTGTTGTTATATCGATGGCCAGAAAACTCACGCTTCAGATGGCCAAAGCAATTGAAATCCCATGGGTTCATATCAGGTGAATAGAGTGGATGAGGCAACTCAACCCAACCCCTCTCTTTGATTAACTGCTGAACTACGTAGGCTTTGTGGACTCTAGCGTTGTCATGAAGTAGTGGTGTTCTAATGTTGCGATGTACCGCCCATCTTGGGATATTTTCCTCCAAAAACGATTTATAACGCTCAGCTGTCATTGCGACATTTTCCTCAAAAGTCTTCCAAAACGCCACACCATGAATATCCATGCCCACTGTCAGTAAGATCTTTCTCTCGTGCAACTCTGCGCGTGGTATGGGCTCAACTGATGTGCCTGGTTTTACCCAGGAGCGCGCTTGATGTCTTTGCAGGGGGGTGAAAAATTCGACCCAACTTTCGTCCAGCCAAATTAATCTTCTTAGGTGATCTTTGCGATGACTTAGCCACGACAAGTTCATACGTGCAATATCCACTCGCTTCTCCTTCTGGGAAGGCGACAACGAATCACTATCTTCATTAGTATATTTCAATAATGTGCAAGGATTAATGAATGTTTTGAAGCCAGGGATCTACAAGGACGACGAATGGAGAATATTTGTAGACTCCTCAAAGTTTAAAAGCAATATTACTTCACAACACTAATGTGTATACTTCAATTCCCGTTGCTCATTCAACTGCACTAAAGGAAGAGTACGATACGATTAAATTTGTATTAGTATCCATAAAATATGAAGAACATATTGATTGATTAATATGCGGAGATCTCAAAATTTTAACTATTATGTTAGGACAACAATCTGTAAATACGAAATATCCTTATTTATAATGTCTTTTTGATAGTAGAGATCGAACCAATGGCCAGATAGAACATCTCTCAAAGCAGGTTCTAAAAACATTTTATTCAATCCACTGGTTGATCCCTCTAAGGTATAGCTTCCAGCTGTCCACATTAAAGTGGGCTTAATGAAGCAATTCGTCAAAGCCTTAGATGAAGAAGGAGCGTGCTCTACATATTTATTTAAGGGCGCAATTTCCTAAAGTCAGTTATGCAAAAATAAATGAAGGTATTTTTGATGGATCACAGATACGTAAGATGCTAAAAGATGATGACTGTATTCTTACAATGGCCAAAGAAAATGCAGCGTGGATGATTTTTAAAGAAGTTGTGGAGAATTTCCTTGGATACAGTAAACGTGAAAACTATAAAGAAATAGAGGCTAGAATGGTAGAGAACTATGAGAATATTAGGATGTTTAACGAATCTTAAGCTGCACTTCTTGGCTTTACATTCAGATTATTTCACAGTGAATGTAGGGCATTTCAGTGAAGAGCAAGGGCAAATTTTCCACCAAGATATTAAAACTATGGGAAAAAGATATCAGGGCCGATGGGATGAAAACATGATGGCTGATTACTACTTGTCATTAAAGAGAGAATGTGATAAGATAGGAGGGAAGCGTAAAAGAAAACCACTTTTGAGATCCTTTGAAGGGAAAAAAGTTAGATACTATAAAAAACAATGAATGCAGGAAAATTTTAGATATTTGGAGGTAAAAATAGTAATAGTAGTTTTAAAAAAATTCGTTTCAGTACAACATTTATTAGATAGACTTTTGATCCAAAACATGAAGTTGCCATATTTCTCCCAGACCTACACATTTTTACTTATTTTGAAGTTGAAATAACCTTAAATCTAACTTGATGGATCAAATGATTGGATTCAAGCTCAGCTGCCCAAGGAACGTATAGTTATTATATTTATTCCTGGTTTACTCTGACCTGATGGGATCAAATGGACCTCGGGTTCGAACTCAGTGACCCGAAAAACACATAGTTATTATATCCTTCGCTGTGACCTTGAAATGACCTGTTCCTGACCTGATGGGGTCAAACCGACCTAGGATTCGGATTCAGCGACCTCGAAAACATAATTTTATAGTAGTCCAGTCCGTTGCACATACATTTTTTTTTTGTGGGGCTGTGTAATTCACTTTTGGTGTACACACAATGTAGAACTGAACATTGGTAACGTGTTCATTCTGTCTGTGATTTCGGAATCATCCTGGATTGCAAATTAGATTTCATTGCACATATCAACTATTTATATGGTGACTAAAGCCAGACCTTTGTTGGAATTCATAAACAGATTGTCTCGTGAATTTTCAAACAATTTTTTTTCTTTTGTTAGACCAATTCTTGAATACGCAAATCAAGTTTGGTCGCTTTATTATCAAGTTCATATTGACTATGTCGAATTTGTGCAAAGAAAATTGGTCAGATTCGCCCTTAAGGATTTACACTGGGGCACTTACACTTCTTCGACCTCACAATGATTGGCTGAGATTCATTGATGTGCGTGTCAGAAAACATGCACTAAAGAAAAATCCGCTTGGCGATTGAGGTCGCATATCTACTAACATTGGACCAAATGATGAAAAGTCAGTCATATGCTACAGATCAATTATGTTATTTTAAAAAGTTCTGAAAAAGGTGGTGGTTCGAAAAAAAAAAACAATATTATTTTTAAAGAAGAATTTGAAATATTAAGATAAGAGAAGTAAAATACTGACTCACTCAAAAGTCATTAAAAAAAAACATTTGGATGACGTATATTTAACTAATATACTTATTATATTATAGATTAGTTTCTTATATTTTTGAGCCAAGTAAATGTAAAATATCATAATGGTTGGTAGAATTTTTTTAAATAAAAGCATTCCTTAATAATGAATTTTTATCACACCACTACAAACAGGGAGAGAAGGTCCATGGGCGTTGCGATTTTTCACAAAATAAACGAAACTTTTAAGTTTGTCCGCAGCGCGTTTATTTTTGAACGGAGGACTTGAAGCTTTGAATAGTAAGAAGACGTTAAGATAGCAAAGTGCCAACGCTTTGAGAGTCTTAAGTGCCATTTGCATGTATTAAACTGGAAAAGAAAGCAATAAACAAACAATAAATTAGCATAAATTTTCCAATGGGAGGGGGTTTTATTAACCTATAAATTAGCCGGAGATTCAGGGGAACCGCTGAGAATTCGGATAACTGATTTTCTTAAATTTCGTCCTCCAAACGCGTAAATCTAATAAAAGTTACTCAAACAATGATTTTTGATCCTTTTAACAGCTAAATAATATTACACGTCGCTAAGAATTCAGGAAATTTCGTTAGATTGTAGGTTCGCCCACTTTTTGTGCTATATTAACGTACTTGCACGAAAGTGTTATCGCCCGAAGCATAATGACCTGGTTTTAATTAGCAGGCCAAACGGGGAAAGACAAAAAGTGTAAATGCTTCGCAACACGACATAATTAAAAGGCCAAAGGCACACAACTACTTTATAATATATTTTTATCTCACAGAAATGTTCGTCGAAAAAGACACAGAGCAATATGAAAAGCAGGAATGTAATGTTAAAAGGAACGCAAATGAATACGGATGACAGGAAGGTCGGAAATTATAATGTAACAATCGCTGCGGCTTTGTATATTTGCTCCTAGAATCTATGGATCGCTTCAGGCAAAAACGGCTGTTTGACTTTCTTTTATTAAACTAACTAAATAGTGCACTTTTTTACATCAATACATAAAAAATTAAACAATTTCATTTGTTTTTAAAGAATTTTAAAGTGTCTTTTTGGGTTAGAGAACAAAGGGCAGTGATTACAAAAAAAGCTCTTTTGCGAACAATTTCTCATCCACGACAACAAAAATCGCCTGTTTTGAACATTTCACAACGCACTAAGGAAAAGACATAACAAAATGTATCAAGTATCAAATTAATCGTCGTAAAAAATCAAGAGAGGAACTGCTTTTAGTTTTTTGAAAATATTAAAAAATCACCCCTAATTCAGGGTTGAAATCAACCTAAAAGATGATTTTTATCAAAAATTATAATCATTTAGGATAAATATTGTTACGTTTCGGGCCTGCAAAACAAACTTTTTCCGGCCCGGATCGTAATAAAATTAATTGCAACCAATAATTGTCCAAGAGGGAGACTTGATTCAAAAGGAAAGGGCCACGGAATGTTCTAACCGAATCTTAACCCGGAGAGTTCTGGCAATGCCCTACGGTGAGCTTTCGTTCACTTTTGTCTAGTTGCACACCCACACAGCGGTAGCACTGCGGCGCAAGTGTAACACGGCGTCGATGTGTGGACGACTTAGTATGCGTAGCGTCCTTATTTGTTTATCGGGTCAAGGCGGCGCACAGTGTTCCAAATCGCTCAAAAGCTGGCCAAAATTCGAAATCCCGTTAGAAATGCTTGAAACTGAGTATACGGGGGTTTTCGGTATCGCTGATCTCAAATCCGTTTTCAAAACTGAAAAATTCAAAATGGCGGATCCAAAATGGCGGACTGAAATTGCAAAACCTTGTCAGATTTGTACTAAAATTGGTATGTAAAGGTTCTTGATGCTGCTTGTTTCATTTCTAGTATCGGAATGGGAAAATTCAAAATGGCAGATCCAAAATGGCGGACCGAAATTGCAAAATCTTGTCGGATTTATACCAAAATTGGTATATAAGGGTTATTGATGCTGCTTGTTACATTTCTGGTATCGGAATGACAAAATTCAAAATGGCGGATCCAATATGGTGGACAGAAATTGAAAAACCTTGTCAGATTTATACCAAAATTGGTACATAAGGGTTCTTGATGCTGCCTGTTTCATTTCTGGTATCGGAATGGAAAAATTCAAAATGGCGGATCCAAAATGGCGGACCGAAATTGCAAAACCTTATCGGATTTATACCAAAATTAGTATACCGGGTGAGTCATTTAACTTGAGACAACCTAATAACTTTTTAGGATCACATAATATTGAAAAAAGTTTAATATGAAAGTTGTAGGGTATCAAAAATGGCGTTTGGTGATGATCTTAAAAATTACCTTGACCTTGACATTCAAGGTCATATGAAGGTCAACTTTAAAATTTCAAATGGGATGACCCCCTATTGACCCCGGAAGTGAAAAGAGCGGAAATTTTTACGTTCACATATGACCTTGACCCAACGGTCAAGGTCAAATTTCAAGGTCATTTCACGGTAATTTATCTTCATGTACAATAGCGAGAGGCGATGACGTTTTTTGAAATACATTTTAAACTAAAGTTTTTGATGTGAAGAGAAATATCTGACCACGACCTTGAAAATTACCTTGACCCTGACCTTCAAAGTTATTTGAAGGTTAAACTCAAAAATTCTATTGGTAACCCCTATTTTTGAAACCAGAACGAAAAAAGCTTTCGACCGAACATGCGATAAAGTATTTAACTACATTTTGCATTACCCAGGAACAACGACGTGGACGTAGTAGTTTTCTGTTCCCTTTGGGGTGCTTGATTTAGTTGAGTCCCCTCGCCTCCCACCGTCGGGATACTTGATAAGGTGAAGTTTACAACGAAGTACCAACTACTCATGAAAATATGATTTAAAGAATTATTGATGCTTGCAACAAAATAAGTCCTGATATGCTTCAAAGTTGTGTAAGATCGTTTGAGGTGCGCATTAATAAGTGTATTGAAGTTGATGGACATCACTTCGAGCATTTATTAAACTAAATTGGTGAGAATTGTGAGTACTCACATAAATCGATCACCCCGACGTGACAGTGAGAGGCGAGGGGACTCACCTATATCAAGCACCCCGACGCACAGTGGGCCCAGTGGGTTCAAAACCACCCACAAGTCGTAATTTTTAACAAAATTTGAAAATTCTTAGTTTGAGAATACTCGTGATGAGGGAACAAAGAGACTCACGAAGCCCTTTTTCCCAAAAACTGCTTCGGTGATTTTAAAAATTCTCACTTGACCTTCAAATGACCTTTAGGAGACCTTGTATGATCAAGTAAATGACTAATTTAGATTCAGCAACCTCGAAATCCTACTTGTAGTTTTTTTCCAGATTTTCATTTTGCTTTAAGTTCTTGGATCATAAGATTGTACTTTCAATATGCTGAATTTTCGAGATCGAAGTGAAGTTTTTTGAATTTTTAAAATCACCGAAGCAATTTTTGGCAAAAAGGGCTTCGTGAGTCTCTTTGTTTCCTCATCACGAGTATCCTTAAACAAGAATTTTCAAATTCCGTTAAAAATTACGACTTGTGGGTGGTTTTGAACCAATTTAGCAATATGGCCCCACTGTGCGATGGTGAGAGGCGAAGGGACTCGACTCACCTGAATCAAGCATCCCAAAGGGAACAGAAAACTACTACGTCCACGTCGTTGTTCCTGGGTAATGCAAAATGTAGTTAAATACTTTATCGCATGTTCGGTCGAAAGCTTTTTTCGTTCTGGTGTCAAAAATAGGGGTTACCAATAGAATTTTTGAGTTTAACCTTCAAATAACTTTGAAGGTCAGGGTCAAGGTAATTTTCAAGGTCGTGGTCAGATATTTCTCTTCACATCAAAAACTTTAGTTTAAAATGTATTTCAAAAAACGTCATCGCCTCTCGCTATTGTACATGAAGATGAATTACCGTGAAATGACCTTGAAATTTGACCTTGACCGTTGGGTCAAGGTCATATGTGAACGTAAAAATTTCCGCTCTTTTCAATTCCGGGGTCAATAGGGGGTCATCCCATTTGAAATTTTAAAGTTGACCTTCATATGACCTTGAATGTCAAGGTCAAGGTCATTTTTAAGATCATCACCAAACGCCATTTTTGATACCCTACAACTTTCATATTAAACTTTTTTCAATATTATGTGATCCTAAAAAGTTATTAGGTTGTCTCAAGTTAAATGACTCACCCGGTATAATGGTTCTTGATGCTGCTTGTTTCATTTCTGGTATCCAAATGGAAAAATTCAAAATGGCGGACCAAAAATTTAAAATCCCATCTTACTTAAGTAAAATTTGGAATATGAGGGTTTTTGGTATAGCTGATTCAAGTCTGTTGTCAAAATTGAAAAATTAAATGTGGCGGATGCAATATGGTGGATCAAAAATGTAATCCTCATTGGATTTAAACCCGAATATACGGGTCTTTGGGGTTGCTAATTTCATCTCTGCTATCAAAATGACGGATCCAATATGAGAGACCTGAAAATATTTTTCTCGGAACTTCATTTCAGTAGCGAGAGATAACTGCTCAATAGGGTAATTTTGCCGCAAATCTTCAATTTTGCGACGCTTCGACCTTTCACTACTTTCCCCAAAGCTTTTTTCAGGACGGCCTACTTTAGAGCACGTTTCTGGTGTTGGGGGTTTGGAAAAGACTAAAACTTTGTTTAGCCACTCCGAAAATCTCCGTAAAAATGTGGAATTTTTTTGATTGGCCTTTACCCACCTTTTTTTATATTCGTAGTAAAAAAAGGTTAAGACTTCACCGATCTCTTCCGTAATATTTCTTTTCGAAAAATTAATAAAAACACTCGCATAATAAGCAAGATATATTTGAAAAAATAACAATAACACATTAAATAACTGCTTGTAATATCCTTGTAAAAATATCGTAAAATTTACTAATTTCTATCCGGTATGATAGATTTAATCCGCCATCTTGAATCCCACAATTGAAATAAAGTATTTGAAATCCGTGAACTCTCTGTACAAATTCAAAAATGAAATGGGTAATATTTAGCAATTTCAAACAGCCATACTGGATACGCCATTTTGAAATTTTGAATTTAAAACAGCTACACAAAAACGAACCCGCATTACAGTCTATGAAGTAATTCCAACAGCCGAACATACTATAATATCGCAAACAGCATATTGACATGTATAGAGTTGTAAATGGAGGTTCATAACTGTAGCTGCGGCAGGTTGCGGCAGCTGAATTTTATACCCCATATTCATCACCATTAGGAGAATACGTTCCCATTGGAATCATCGCGCCGACCCGTGTCGGACGGTTTGTAGGCCTGAATATATTAAAAATACTGTTTTCTGTCAAGGGTTACGCTAAGAGTGACGTCACACGTAAACCGCTACAAAATTAAACCGTTATTTGGGTGTTTTCAAAAGAGCAACATTGTGGCTAACAAATAAATACTATATGTACATATTTTTCTCACGTTCAGGTGTATGACACAGCTTTGAAAAGGCAAGATAAAATTTGAAAACTTAGTCGATGACTACTCTGCCAACTTTAACAGTAAAAAAACATAGTAAAATGTACTATTAGTGAAAAAAAATTATTACTATGTGAAGCATCAGGATGTCCTTAATAAATCTGTATATTTAGAAATATAGTTTTTTGACTTTCATTTTTTTAATTTTGGCCAGCTTTTGAGCGATTTGGAACACTGTGCGGCGGTTCGACCCGGCTACGCCGTCGCGATAATTTAATTAAATAATCAAATTCCGCGGTTGATTCCGGGAGCTGTGTTCGCGAGTGCAGTAGGTGCAGTGTGTGCAGTGAAAGTGTAAAAAAAAACTCGAAAGACAAAAGAGTAGTGCTAATGGTTTTTCTTTTTCAGGTTTCCCCGTGGGAGCCCGCAAATGACGGCAGCCAACGTTGGACCGGCGGCAATATCCAGGAGGAGCTAAATAACCCGGTAAGTACACTTTCTTTAAACTATTAGCATAAGTCCGGGAGTGGAATTACGCCTCATAAGATTGCGCAGCATAAAGTGCGTAGCATAAGTTGCGGCGTTCCTCCTTTGCGACGAGTGTGTGTTAGTGAGTTATGCGTGACGTCCGTGTGCGGATGATGTTGCGGGCACAATGTTGCGAGCACTATGTTGCGGGGGAGGTGACGTTTGCTGAGCCCCAAATTGCGGAGTCTTCAGAACTCAGCTGAGCGAATTTTTATTTATCTTTTAGCGCACCCCGACGCCGGAAAAGACCAACGGGGGACGTTCTGTGCGGAATGAAGGAGTGCACTTTTGTGGGAGGTGGACAATGCGGCTCGATTGGAAAGTCGGTGAGTTTCCACGATTTATTTTTAATTAAATTAGATTGTGAGGGGTTTTGATTTTGTTTATTTATTTGTTTTTTCTAAAATTAAATCGTATTTATTTATTTTTTATTTTTAAATTCAATTACCGCGATGAATTTTTATAGGTGAATTTAATAATTTTGGTGAAGTTTTATAGGCACTAGGCACGGTACTTACCTGCCCCAAAGTTATGCCGGGCCAGTGCACTAATCCCGAAATTCACGCGGCTGAAAGATTACCGTGGGAAAGTTAAAATAAAACTCGCGTTTCGCGACAAGGTTTTTATTTTCGTTCGTTTACTCCCAACAATTCGGTTAACAAAAGAACTAACACTTTACCAAATACTATTGCAAAAAAATTAGAAATCTTAAATCGACTTATTTTATTTTAGCGCTCGACGACGTACTCGCTCAGCTTCTCGGATCACACGGACTGCTCTGGACTGGCGATGAAGAGCACGTTGGCCTTCCGGCCTTGACCCGGTCCCGGATGGTCTTCTCCTGTTTTCGTCCTTGGCCACCAGGTGAGTACTAAAAATTTCCCTAAAATTCGATTAATGATTAAAATTGCTCTTATTAATAAAAATTAATTTTTCTATTTTTTGCAGGGGCTGCAACACTACCCCCTCCTTAAAAGTAGAGCTATCCTCAGCTCGGGGAATTAATGTGGACTTCCTTGGCTGGCAGTTTTCAGCTCCCGTAGTGCAGGGCATGGGTTGTCGTTGAGTCATCGATGGGACATCGCTGGACTTCGTGGGATTCCAGGTGAGTCCAGTTTTGGATTCCTTTTTATTTTATTAATCAGTTGGAGTCGTTGGCATTTCCGCCCGCGACGCGAAAGTGAGCGGAAGACGGCCGACTCCAGCTGATTCGGGAACGGCGGAGGTTTGAACGAGCGCCTCCGACTCGCTCGATCCGGAAAAAAAAAAAATATTGGTCTGGGTCGAGCGTACCGTGCCTAGTTTTGTGTGCTTTTATTTCAGTTTCATTTATTTATCTAGTTTTTGTTATAGATTAGGCCCAATTTAGAATTTGTTTTTGTTTTAATTCAGATATGAGTTAGCATTTATTTTATTCAAATTCAATTTGTTTCTTATTTTATTTAAGTTCAACTTAGTGCTTAGTTTATTTAAATTCAATTCAGTTCTTATTTTATTTAAATTCAATTCTTATTTTATTTAAATTTAATTTAATTTCAATTTCCTTAGTCCTTTTAGCTTTAAATTCGTTCATCTATCCGGCATTCGTTTTTAGACGCTCGTTATTTTATAGTTCAATTATTTGGCCCCTATTCTAAATTTATTTATTCTAATTTATTTATTCTAGTTTACTTATTCTAATTCGTTTTAAGTTTTTATTTTTTCTTCAAATTAGAAAAAAAAAAGAAAAAGATTTAATTTTGTTGTTTTATTTTATTTTAATGTTCGGCGGGCGTTTTGAATTTCTCTGCTTGGCTTTCGTTCTCTCACTCCATTTTTTTTTTCTTATTTTTTTTATTTTATTTATTGCGGCGCATGATAGGGGGCGAGGCGGTTGCGATGGACTACCGTGCTCTTTTTTGGCGGATCTTTCGGATCTTTTGTGATCCGATAATTGACGTAATTGACGACTTCCAGAACGCGGTAGGGGCCTTCCCAGTCCCGTTGAAGTTTGGGGCATCTTCCTTTTCTGCGCTTCGGGTTGTGAAGCCATACCAGATCGGCGGTTTTAAAAGGATTCGCTCTCGCCGATAAGTCGTACCGCTGCTTCATCGCTTCGCTGCTGCCTCGAATATTATTCCTGGCGAAGTCGTGGGACTTCTCCAGCCGGCGGTGGAGCTCCTGTAGATATTCGCGGAGATTTACGGGCTCCCCGGGTGGCTCGCCAGTTATAAGCTGGAGGGGAAGGCGCAGTTCTCTCCCGAAGTTCAGTACAGCCGGAGTCTGCTTCGTGGCCTGATGAACCGCGGACCTGTAAGCCAGCAAGATGAACGGCAGATAGGTGTCCCAGTCGGTCTGATTCTCCGCGGTGAATTTGGAGAGCGCGCTGAGGAGAGTTCGATTGAATCGTTCGACCATGCCGTCCGATTGAGGGTGCAAAGGGCTGGTCCGAGTTTTTTCGATTCCGAATTTTCTCATCACCTCCTGGAACACTTCCGATTCGAAATTTCGGCCTTGGTCGGAGTGTAGCTGCAGTGGCATACCAAACGTCGAAAACACGTTGTTGATAAGGGCATCGGCTACGCTCTCGGCCGTATAATCTTTGAGAGGCATCGCTTCCGGCCATTTCGAAAAATAGTCGATGCATAGCAGAACGTAGCGATGGCCGTGCGGGACAGTCGGTGGTAAAGGGCCCAAAATGTCCACTGCTACTCTCTCGAACGGTGCTCCCACGTTGTAGAGTTGTAGTGGGGCTCTACCCTTAGGCGTGGCGCCTGACCTCTGCTGGCATAAAAGACAACTTCGCACAGCCGCTCTCACGTCCTGACTACACCCAACCCAGTAATAGCGCTGTTTTATTTTCGCTAGAGTCTTCTCGGTGCCCAAATGACCTCCAGCGGTGCTGCTGTGGCAGTGGGTGATTATTTCGCGCTTTTTAGCCTCAGGAATAGTCATCTGAGCATTTGGGCCGATAGTACTGGGGCAATTCCGGTACAGGATGTTGTCCTTTATGCAGAGCATCGGATAGATGGTCCAGTATGCCTTGACGGTCGCATTCAGGTGAGTCACTTCATTTCTCTCTGGCCTATTCCCTCCTTTAACCCAATTTTTTATTATCGCCAGGTCCGCGTCTTGGTCTTGAAGGTCGGCCATATCATCTGGAACGATGGCCATGCGAATTTTTTCGGCGTGGTGCTCCTCCTGTCGCGCGCAGTAGCCGCAGTTCGCATCAGCGCACGGGCGGCGAGACAGTGCATCAGCGTTCTGATGTTGGCGCCCCGGACGATGTTGGACCTCAAAATCGTAGGCCTGAAGTCGTTCCAGCCAACGAGCTATTTGTCCTTCTGGCTCCTTGAAGTGCATCAGCCATCTCAACGATGCATGCTCGGTGCGTAGAAGGAAGGGCCTGCCCAGCAGATAGGGCCGAAAATGGTCCATGGCCTTTACTACAGCAAGCAGTTCCCTGCGCGTCACACAGTAGTTTTTTTCGGCCTTACTGAGTGTCTTGCTATAGTATTCCACTACCTTCTCTTCTCCATTTTGGACCTGCGAGAGAACGGCTCCCCAGGCCAGATCGCTGGCATCGGTGTCAAGGACAAATAGATCCTTGTCGTTAGGCTGGACCAGAATGGGAGTTGAGGTAAGTTTCTGCTTGAGACATTGAAAAGCCCTTTCACAATTCTCATCCCAACAGAACGTCCGGTTTTTCTCCGTGAGCGCGGTAAGGGGCTTCGCTACTTCGGAGAAGTTCAGCACGAAGCGTCGATAGTACGCGCACAGCCCTAGGAATGACTGGACCTCCGTTTTATTGGTAGGCCTGGGCCAGTTTTTCACAGCCTCGACTTTTTCTGGGTCCGTTGAAAGGCCATCTTTTGAGACGACGTGTCCTAGAAATTTGACCGTGTCCTTACACAATTCGCATTTAGCGGGCGAAACTTTCAAATTTGCCTGGATCAATTTTTGGAGGACAAGTTCCAGGTTCCTCAACATGTCGTCGAATGTCTTGCCGTGGACGATGATGTCGTCGAGGTACACCAGGCAAGTTGTGTAAGGCAGGTCGTCAAGGACACGGTCCATCAACCGCTGGAAGGTGACCGGTGCATTGGTAAGTCCGAACGGCATTACTACGAATTCGTAGAGGCCTGTACCAATGGAAAATGCGGTCTTATCTTTGTCCTTTTCCTCCAGTTCAACTTGCCAGTATCCGGACTGTAAGTCGAGGGTGCTGAATCACTTTGAGTCTCCTAGGGCGTCCAGGGTAAGGTCGATTCGCGGCAGGGGGTACGAATCTTTTTTCGTGACCTCGTTCAGTCGTCGATAGTCCACGCAGAAGCGAAGTGAACCATCCTTCTTTTTTACCAGGACGACGGGGCTGCTCCAGGCGCTTTTTGAGGGTTGAACTATTCCCTCAGCCTTCATCTCCTCAAGTAGCTGTTCCGCTTCAGTACGGCGGCTCCAAGGCATTCTCCGTGGCGGTTGTTTGATGGGCCGAGCACCGCCCACATCGATCTGGTGCCTTGTGATAGATGTCCGGCCAATGTCCGTCTTGGAAGAAGCGAAGGCGGACTTGAAACGCAGCAGCGTGTTCCACAAGCGGTCCCTTTGAGTGGAATTCAAGGCGGGCACAGCACGCTGGAACATCTGGAACAATTCCGGGGTCGTAGACGCTAACGATTTCGTCGAAGGCTGCAGGACTTGTGCGTCTGTTTCTACCGTGGCAAGACTGGTGGTAGGTAGTACTTCCACGTCTTCACTCGACGTGTTCGACACACAGATTTTGATGATTCCCTTTTTAGGTGTCGAGACTGCAGGGAGAAACATCAGTCCTTTTTGACACGACGGGCCGGGCGAAACAAGTACATCCATGTCACCTACTAGGCTGCAGTACAGGCTGAGCACGGTTTCGGACTTGGCAGGTAAGTTTATTAGGTGTAGCACTTTACCTGTAGCTCCCTGTAGTGTCCTTCCCGACAGTGGAAACGTTTTGTTGTCCACCGTGAAGAGCCTGCTGCGAAGGTCTAATTTACAGCCATGCATGTTGAGGAAGTCCATGCCTAAGATGCATTCGTCAGAGATCGGCGCCACGAAAACAACGTGTCTGGCGGAGAAGTCTGCAAAGTCGATCGTGACTTCCAAAGTGCCATTCACCGGAAAGAGTTCGCCCGTAACACTCTGAATCCGGGCATTCGACGGCGATAGCTTCGGAGAAACGGACGATTTTTTCAAAACGTCCGGATGGATTATTGTTCGGCTCGCTCCTGTGTCGATAATAAAGGAGCACTCGGCGCCATTAACGCTTCCGACTATCGTTAAGGTCGTTTCGAGCCCCGTAGACCTATGGGAGATCGTTAAAGGGGCCTGCGTTCCCACTGATGGCTGCCCCAAATTATCAGTGGGACTTAGTTTAACGATCTAGACGGGGTATCGGCGAAGGGAGCAGGTGGCGCGATGGTCGGATCCTGGGAATCCGGTTGCCTCGGCAGTTTCGGTGAGGAATGGGGCTTTTTGTGCACCTTAGCCACGGGTTTTGGTAAGTCGGGATTAAAGCGACTACCTCGAACTGGTTGTCCGTGAGGCCCCGTGACATTTACGGCCCTTGGTTTCGACTTGCCCTGTTTTATGTCGAAAACTACGAATTCTCCTTCGTCTAGGGAAGGGAATTGCGCGGCCGGATTCTTCCCGGTGATGTCGGTAGCGTGAACAAAAATGTCTTCTCCGGAATCGTCTCGCTTAATAAATCCGTATTTCCGGTAGACGTTGAACCACTTAACGACACCTGTTACTTGTCGGCTGACAATCGCAGAGTTTGTCGAAGAACTTCGTGGTCTCGGCGTGCGAACAGCAGGTTCGTTTTAGCCTTGCTTTTATCAACACGAGTATTTTTCCTTTTCCTAGGTCTCGCCGTGGGTCGTCGGGACGGAGCTTTCTTTGTTGGAGAGCCCGGGCTTTGCTCCGCAAGCCTAGGCCGCTTTAGTTTCCCGATGGCTGATTGTCCTTCGGCTGCTGGGCATTTTTCTTCGGCTGCTGCGAATTGTTTTTGGTCGGCTGCATTCTATTTCGTGGAGCTCCGGCAGCTCGTCGATGCGGTATCGTCTCCGGCGTACGCATATTGCGGCGGCTAATTCGCGTGCCATCTCGGCTGGCCTCGACGCGAATAGCTTGAGCCAGTGCTGCTTCAAGCGTGGAAGGGACTGCGTCGCGCACTCGCCGTTGCGTGTCTGTGTCGAAGATGCCATCGATGAATTGCGCGAGCGCGATTTTGTCCCGCGTGAACTCCTGGGCCTCGCTGAAACTCAGGTAAGTCAACCTTTGGATTTCAGTAGCATATTCCGACAGGCTTTTATTTGCTCGCTGAGTTCGTCCACGCAGCTGAATATGTGCCACTGCCTGTTGGTACTGGTCGCTCAAACGGCTGCCGAAAGCGATACTAAGCTTCTCATAGCTTTCTTTTGTAATTTCAGGCAGCGTCTCATAAAAGGCTAGCGCAGTGCCGCGTAAGTAAGGCACAAGGTACATCGCCTTCAGTTCAGGGGACCAATTATTGGCGCGCGAAACGGCTTCAAAGACGTCTAACATCGTCCTTCCGTCCTATTCCAGCATTCTGAACCGTTTGCTCCGGGTCTGGATCTGCAAAGGAGATCAAGTCGTCCGTTCGATGGGCAGAAGCTGCATGTCGGCGTGGAGGCGGAGTTAGCTCGGCAGCTAACTGGTCTACCGTAAGCCTCACAGCTTCTTCATGCCGTAGCTCCAGGCGGCTAATTTTCTCGACCATCCTGTCCATCGTGTTCGTCAGACGATTGATCTGTTCGGCCTGTTGGGCTACTATGTAGCCGAGCTTCTCCAGGTCGAAGCGTGAGGGCTCTTCGCGCGGAACGGCGCGTCCGGAAAATCCAGTAGCAGGTGAGTAGCTACCTCGTCCTGAGTCCATCGTAGATTCCGTGTATTTGTGGATTTTCGTTTTTATTTTGAGAAGGTGCGGGAGTGGTAAAGAAGTCTCTCGATTTCTGATCGATTTTAACCCCGCACCTGGCACCAATTGTTACGTTTCGGGCCTGCAAAACAAATTTTTTCCGACCCGGATCGTAATAAAATTAATTGCAACCAATAATTGTCCGAGAGGGAGACTTGATTCAAAAGGAAAGCGCCACGGAATATTCTGACCGAATCTCAACCCGGAGAGTTCTGGCAATGCCCTACAGTGAGCTTTCGTTCACTTATGTCGAGTTGCGCACCCACACAGCTGTAGCACTGCGGCGCAAGTATAACGCGGCGTCGATGTGTGGACGGCTTGGTGTGTGTAGCGTCCCTGTTTGTTTATTCGGTCACGGCGGCGGTTCGACTTAGCTACGCCGCCGCGGTAATTTTAATTGAATAATCAATTTAAAATCGAAGTCCGCGGGTAAGTCCAAGTGCCGTGTTCGCGAGTGCAGTGAAAGTGAAAAAAACTCAATAGACTAAAGTGCAGTGTTAATGGTTTTTCTTTTTCAGTTTTCCCCGTGGGAGCCCGCCAATGACGACAGCAACGTGGGACCGGCAGCAATATCCCAGGAGGAGCTCAATAACAAGGTAAGTGCAATTTCTTTAAACTATTAGCATAAGTCCGGGAGTGGAATTACGCCTCATACGATTGCGCAGCATAAAGTGCGTAGCATAAATTGCGGCGTATTTTATCCTCCTTCGCCACGAGTGTGTGTCTTAGTGAGCTATGCGTGACGTCCGGTGCGGATGATGTTGCGGGCACAATGTTGCGAGCACTATGTTGCGGGGGTGGTGACGTTTGCGGAGCCCCAAATTGCGGAGTCTTCAGAACTCAGCTGACCGAAATTTTATTTATCTTTTAGCGCACCCCGACGCCGGAAAAGACCAACGGGGGACTTTCTGTGCGGAATGAAGCAGTGCACTTTTGTGGGAGGTGGACGATGCGGCCCGATTGGAAAGTCGGTGAGTTTCCACGATTTCTTTTTAGTTAAATTAGATTGTGAGGGGTTTTGATTTTATTTATTTATTTGTTTTTTTTTCTAAAATTAAATCGCTGTTTATTTATTTTTTTATTTTTAAACTCAATTACCGCGATGAATTTTTAGAGATGCTAGGCACGGTACTTACCTGACCTAAAGTTATGCCGGGTCAGTGCACCACATTCGAAATTCACGCGGCTGCAAATTTAAGTTTGTCGAATTAAAATAAAACCCGCGTTTCGCGACAAGATTTTTATTTTTCTTTGTCCGTCCAATTTTTACAATTCTGATAACAAAAGAACTAACTCGCTACCAAATCACTTTTGCAAAAAAATAATTAGAAAATTTAAATCGACTTATTTTATTCCAGCGCTCGACGACGTACTCGCTCAGCTTTTTGGATCACACGGACTGCTCAGGACTGGCGATGAAGAGCACGTTGGCCTTCCGGCCTTGACCCGGTCCCGGATGGTCTTCTCCTGTTTTCGTCCTTGGCCGCCAGGTGAGTACTAAAAATTTCCCTAAAATTCGATTAATGATTAAAATTGCTTTTATTAATAAAAATTAATTTTTCTATTTTTTGCAGGGTCTGCAACAATATATTCGTCCATGAATTGGTGATAACTCTTTTTAAGGTCGGGGTCTCGATTAAGCTTGCGTTCTACTGAATAAAATCTTGAGAGAGCTGTATCTTTTGACTCTCCCAACAATGATGGCTCCTTAAGGAAGGGAAGTTTCACTACCAGGCGCCCTGTCTTATCTCTGTGTGTAGTCTGATGAAAGAAGAGCTCGCATTTCTGTTCTGCGGCTGATAGCTTGGGAGTTCCTAATTCTGATTCTTCTAATTCCCAGAATTTTTCCAATTGTTTTTCGAGTGCATCTTCTTGCTGTGTGCAAATTCCGCATATTCCCTTAGACAGAACATTATCTCCAACCTTTCCGGCAACAATCCAGCCAAATACGGTGTTTTGCAGTGTGGGTAAATTGTCTCCTAATTTAATTTGCCCAATTGATAGGTAATCATAATAGTGTTCGGCACCAATTAGTAAATCGATCTTTTGTGGCTGATTGAAATGTGGACAGCTAAGGAGATATTTTTGGGAATATTCCACTCTTCTGTATGCAATGGTACTGCTGGTTATTGGTCTGTTATTTTTGGTAAAATATATGCCTCTAAATTGAGTGCAAATCCATTATTTTGTGAGCGGATCGCAATGGTTACTCGTTTTTGAGTGAGTTGACTCCCATTCCCAATTCCTTTCATTTCGATTGAATCTCTTGATTGCTTTAACGATAATTGCCTTGCTAATTTTTCTGTTATAAAATTAAGTTGTGAACCAGAGTCTAGGATGGCTCTGCATTCAATTTCTGATCCACTAGGAGTGACGATTTTTACTAAAACTGTGCTCAAGAAAACATAGTTATTTCGAGGTTCGATTTTCTGCGTTGATAATGTTATATTGCTATTGATTGTTTTCTCTTTTCAATTGTCAAAAACGTCTTTCTCAATGTTAGCCGTGCGAGTTAGCGTTTTAGTATTCGCCTTGTTTTCTTCATCGATGTGAATTAATGAATTGTGTTTTTGACAAAAACTTAGAACATGCGAAGAGCGGATGATTCAATTGGCACACTACACACTCATTCCTTGCATTTGTCGCAACGAATGATGTAGGCCGACTGAATGCCTTAATTGCTCCTGATTTCTCCTTTCGAGCGGATGAATTTAAGGCTTCCATTGACTGGAACCTTGTTTCAAGGAAATTTAACAGTTCCTTTATTGTGCTGAGCTCTCTTGGTGATTTGAGGGACTGCTCGTACAAGATGTGCGTTTGTTTATCAAATTTTTTAATTATCAGATGAACTAGGATTAGATCCCAATTGTCTATGTTGAGACCTAAATTCCTTAGACCGAGAAGACATTCCTTTGTAATATCATGTAGTGATTTGATTCCGGATGCAGATTCAGTTTGTATAGCTGATTGTGCTAATAATTTGTTCAGGAGGGCTGTTACTAGTAGCCGTTGATTATCATACCTGTTGCAAATGATTGACCAGGCATCATTGTAGCTATCCCCAGTTGCTGGAAGATGTTTTACCAAAGCATATGCTTCGCCAGTCAAATTTGCTTGTCAGGTAATACATTTTTTGTGCATCTTTTATTGGTTGTGCATGGATCAGTTGAATAAAAAGCTCCTTAAATTGTACCCAGTTTAAGTAGCTACCGTCAAATGTCGTTAACGTAATTTTCGGTAGCTTCACTGTGTTTAACGAGGATTCCTTAGGTGTCGAAATCCCCTTTAATACGTCTTGAATTTTTACAATGGTATCTTGTAACCAATTCTCTAATTCAAGATATGCTTGCTGTAGGTCGTCATCAGGCTCTCCATCCTTGGATGCTTCCCAGATTAAATTATTATTACTAGCGACATCCATTTGATATCGATGGAGAACTTGGAGTTTATATTCCCAGAAACTTTGCGAGCATTTTTCCGCTAATTTGGAGTCGATCTCCTCCAGAAGATGATAAGTTGTTCGCATAGTGGCTCTCTGTCTTCGTATAATTCGCTCCAACTCCTCATTACTTGTTGCAAGAGTATCAACCTTGTAACTTAAGTTAAAGTCTTCAGCAGTTGCTTTAACCTTTTCTGAAGGGTTACCTTCACTTCTACTTTCTCGGCACTTTTGCAGTCTTGTTATGATATCATCTTTTAAGGTTTTAACCTTATCGTAATGATTTGCTAGAAAGTACTGATGATCTGGATTCTCTGTTTCTAGGGCCTCAATCGCCTTGTGATTTGAATCAAATTTGCCCCAGTGCTCATCCACAGCTTTTAGTCTTTCATCAATATATTTTTCTGTTTTCCGTTTTGCCGAATCTTTTCTAAAATTGATCATGATCTTATCCAGGTTTCCTCCCAGTTCTATTTGTTGTTTCGCTAAGTCCTCCATTTTAGCACTTCCAGAATAATTTTTTCACGAACAAACTTTCCGAATAATCACGTCGGGGTCACCACAAAATGATCAATCTCTTTTGATTGATTTTATTAATCAGCAGTGTATAAGTGAAGCACCTATGCACTAAGCTTAAGACGGCGTACAAGCGAATCACCTGTGCGCACGAATAGGTCTTGTTAAAACACCAATTGTTATTACAAGAGTGATTTATTAATTCTAAATTGGCAATATATATAATAAATGATTAACAATAAAAGTGCTTACTCAATAACATTGTCAAACTAAAAATTGTGCTTAATTACACTGTTGTACACCGAATTTTACCTAAGGTCGAGACTAAGCAGAATGGATTCATTGTATTGAAATATGACATTTCGCCAAGTTTCATGCAAATTCATAAAAAAATTAAAAAGTTACTAATGTTTAAAGTTTTAAAAGAGACGAAAAAAATATTGTCCAATTTACTTGGTTTTTGGTATACGAGTTGAGAATAATTAATTAAAACTGTTTACATTGTCAACAATTTTTTATAATAATTAATTATATAAGTTTTTTACACGAAAATTTATTTATTAAGCCAACAGACAACTGCTCTGACTGTACAAAATTACTAAAAATACATCAAATTATAACAAAAATTAAAATTATAAAACTACAATTTAACGTTCCTAAGCCTATATTTTACATCACGTTTACTCATATTTAAATCTATTTCATCAAAATACTTATTATATGAAGCCTTAAGGGATTCAATTGGACCGAACATTGCATAATAGGTTCGACAACTCTCAAGTTTCAAGAAATCATGCTTTCTAAGCTTTCTCATCGGTACATTAATGCTAAACATTGATAATAGCTCAGGACAGTTCAATTCACCGCCCAGCACTAAATGAACAAAAACAACCCTAGATATCTCACGGCGACACTCCAATGTTTGTAAATCTATCAATTTCAGTCTCTGTTCGTAAGGAGGTAGCTCCAAGCGATTCCGCCAAGGTAAACTATTCAGAGCTAAGCGGAGAAAATTTGTCGAAAAATGAAAAGAAAAGATATAAATCGGCTCATTAAGCAGAATGTTTGTCGAACAAAAAAATGTTTTTATGCACATCATACATTTCTATGATCAGCTAGAAATTCTGCATACACTCATACAAAAAAATATCTAATTTTCAATATTAACAATTTTTTGTTAATAACTTTTTAATTTTTTTATAGAATTGTTAAATATTTCGGACTATGACTCCTCTTGATGTCCTTCACAAACGCTATAAAGGGTTTGCTTAGGTAAAATTTCAAAATCGATTCTGTACAACAGTGTTATGAAAACAAGAAATTGAACGCATTGCTCAGACGGTCAGTGCACCTTGAGCGATACATTAATGCAGCGTCAGGTAATTTCCTCAGGTGCACCGTCTGAGGTGTTTGAACTGTTTATTTTGACGATCTGGTTGCAATATTTTGGGGAAATTAAACACCCCTGACATCGTCCTTTCTGATTATTACCTCTTTCGGTCTCTTCAAAATAGTTTAAAGGAGAAAAAATTTTAAAGTAAAGAAGCAACTAAATCTCACCTGGATGCATTTTTTTGCAGCAAACCTGCCTCCTTTTACGAACAAGGAATCAATATGCTGCCTGATCGGTGGAGCACGGTTATTGCAAACGAAGGCAATTATATTACTGATTAAATAAATATCTTATTATATGGTTTTTTGTTTATTTCTATGAATCGTATCATAATTTATGCAATGACCCAATAGTTATTTTCCTCTTTCCGCAAGAAATTTATAGCTTCGGCGAGTGGTGTCATTGAGAGACAATATTCTTCTTGATACGCGATTTCACTAAAACTAAAATCGTTCAGATTTAAAACGCTACAAAGCTCACTAAATTTGGCTTAATGTTCCAGCAGATGTTTAACGGAATCATAGAGCGAATTCCAACGAGTAGGCACAGGAGTTTTCAATGAACAGGACAGTAAATTTTTGATTATTTCTGCTGTCTTGGGTCGATTACACTTGTTCCATATGTTTACACATCTAAAAGATATAATTTTGTAGCATTTTGAAAGGATAATGATTATAGAAATTAAATCAGCTGGAATTTGCTAATAAAAAAACCCCAAATAATCATGTTATTACCGGGTTAATGAATTCTTATGCCTTTCATAAGTTACGCCATCTTTTTTTAATAAGTTTTGAAAATCCGTAGTGGCAAGCAAGTTTAATGTGTGGCTAGCACACTTCAAATGTTTAGGCAATCGAAGAGATAATTTTGTCGTAGATACTTCCTCTTCATCGGAATCTGAGCTATGATCCTCCTCATTGAATGTATAATTCCCTACAATTAAATATCAAATAATACAGGGCAAATAAAATAGGTTGGATTAAAAATAGTTTTAATTCCAAATTCCCTAAAAGCTTTTACAAAGTTGCTCCCGTTGTCTGTGATACAATTTTGTCTGCATCCAAACCGAATTCTGCATTAAGCGAATGAATAAGATCATAAATCCGATCAGTGAAGAAGAAGTGTCTATAATAAATTTCAATATTTTTTCATCAACAGCGCTTTGCCTAGTTTTGTCGCTTTTATGCTTTTTGGTCCTTCCTTTATCGGACAAGTATTCATCGTACTGTGACTAGTGCGCTGATTTAAGATGCTGTAAAAAGTTTGAAGTCACTTTGAAGGAACCTTTTATAGTTTTCTTTTTAAAGCACAACTGACAAGGGAACGTTCAAGTATTACGTAACGCAATTTGGAGGGGGGGGGGGGGGGGGGGGGGTCTTGTAAAACGTTACGGTGCGTTACAGGGGCGGGAGGGGCTATTGGAACAACAGAAAAACGGTACAGAAAAACGGTACAGAAAAACGGTACAGAAAAACGTTACGATGCGTTACATGGGGGGGAGGGAGGGTCTAAAATCTACAAAAAATGCGTTACGTAATACTTGACAGCCGGTTATATAATGATCGCAATCCTTACAAAGCATGCATGACTTAGAACTATTATTATTCCTAGCTAATAATGCCGATTTGCGCGAATGGCTATTGGACCCTTTGTTTAAAGAGTGAGAAGTACTTGCCGATTTAGTTGATTGCCTATCGGATCCTTGGACGTGAGCGAGATTCTCCATGGTTTGGCATCGACGCTGTACGAATTCGGCTAACTCATCCCACGATGGTATAACATCAAGCTGAGCTTCATCTTCCCATTTCGATTGTGTTATGCTGTCAAACTTGCGAGTAATAAGGTGTATGAGGAGTCCATCCGCTATTTGCTCCTTTGTGGCCATAGACGAGAGTGCGCGCATGTGAACGCTTGCAAGGTCACTAAGAGATCTAAGTTGCTCCACTGAGCCTTTATCAACTGGCTTCAATTTGAAGAATTCATCAATATGGGCCTGAAATATAAGTCGTTTGTTATATAATTATCCGAAGTCATTTCGAGCGACTGTACCGTTAATAGGGCGCTGTCAGTGAGGCACGACCGAAGATGCTGAAATTTTTCAACATTGTTGAGATTCTCGTCATCATCAACAAGTGTTTTAAACATCGAGAAAAATCAGGCCATTCACTATATTTTCCTGAGAATTTTGACAACAAGAGCTTTGGAAGACGAGCTACTGATTTGCGCGCCCCACTAAAGCTCGCTTCTGCTGGGATAGAACCGCGGATTCTTTTGCGAGACAGATACGTTAATATTTTGGTTTTTACCTCGCAATAAATTTCCTCGAACATTTCACGTTCTCTTCCATGTGCTTCTTCTTCATCTAAACAATCCATTTTTGTTTGCACTGCACTAAAACTCTCTAAGTATCCTTCCAGGAGCTCTAACCTGGTCTGCAATTCGGCTTCACTGGCTTGCTCGCCCACGCGGTCAATTATATTTTTTAATTTGGTTTGCTGACCTTTTATGGTGCCCCTTTGAATTCTCAGCTCTCCTAATGCCTTTAAGGCACTGGAATCTATAGGTGGAGACATTGCAACTGCTCAACAAAATGATCTAGCCCTCGTTGCACCTCACCAAACTGACGTGCTGCTCTTCCACGATGACACGGGACGAGAAATATTAAATTGGAATTTGTTTGTACTTACGGGGTAAGGCTTTGTGCTTGCGCTGCTCGAATTTCGGCCTACTCCACGTGCCAAACGAAGTTTACCGTAAACGAGGAATTCCGTGTGGCGGCTTATAGATGCTCCCTTGAAATCCACAAAGATCGCTTCGCTAATGAAGCTCCACGAAGTGATGAAACACGAATGTTGCGAATGTTGCGAAATCCAAGCTTTTTTGGATTTCTTATGTTAGGTGAGCGAAAGCGGGGAACCTCCCCCTGCACAATGGGCCCAGTAGGTTCAAAACCACCCACAAGTCGTAATTTCTAACGGATTTTGAAAATTCTTGTTTGAGCATACTCGTGATGAGGAAACGAAGAGACTTACCAAGCCCTTTTTCCCAAAAATTGCTTCCGTGATTTTAAAAATTCGGCTTGTGGGTGGGTTTGAACCAATTTAGCAATATAGCCCCACTGTGCCCTGGTGCGAAAATGAAAATGCCTCGATGAGATGCAATGAGAAAGAGAGTTTATTCTTAAGAGCGATTCCCTTTTATAGAATGGATTGATGAAAGGCAGGGCTGCCAATATATAAGATAAATGACTTTGTACAGTTCGGGTAAGGAATGATGCGAACCACGAATAAAGAAGAATTTATAACAACTAGTGTAAAAAACATTTTTTGAAACTGATATTTGGCACAAATTAATCCCATCCCCGTAGGAACTTATCACATTAAAATTGGGAAGATACATGCGGGGGTAGCCCACCCACTCTTATCCTGCTACGGTGTTTGATGTAAACCTTTTGATTTTCAAAAAATTCGTCCGCCATCTTGGATCCGCCATCTTGAATTTTGCAAATCTGACCTCGAATTCGTAATCAGCGACCTCAAAAACGCCCGTATACCAAGTTTGGTGAAAATCGGTTGATTTTTAAAAATTCAGTGACCAAATCGATTTTTTGACCGCCATGTTGGATCCGCCATTTTGGATCTTTTCATCCATCCGTCAGCTACAATTTGAGGTAAAATATTACCCGATTGGTTACGAATTTTTGCTTTTACAACCCTTTTTTGTCACACACTCAGGTTTTCTCCAGCTTCCGGCCACTGCTCTGCGTTTGAAAGCCTCTTCCTAGGCGAACATTTTTAGCCCTTATACGACTCGATCGTTCCACGCAATTTTTGTCCAGGTCGGTGATCCGCTTGACGTGAAACACCCCATTTATATATAACATATATATTATATATATTGTATATACTCATCGAATTGAGAACCTTTTTTGTCGGTTAAAAATAATAGAAGAGCAAGCCATAGCGTATAACAAATATAAAATTACAGAAAAGAGCTTACCGGGCGCATCAAAAAACTTTAAACGTAAAAGCTCGCAAAAATGCAACCACCCAGGCATTGTAACCCGACTAGAATTTTGGTGGGGTACAGTTAGGGTCCCTATGAGGCTAGCCATACTGCTTTGTGTGGGTGCCATGAGGCTGCCGTATAAGGCGCACGAAGGGCAAATAACGCCTTGCCTCATTCGCGCATCATTATGAATGCCTCATGTGGTCCTCGTGAGGCAAAGCCCGACTAGAATTTTGGTGGGGTACAGCTAGGGTGCCTATGAAGCTAGCCATACTGCTTCGTGTGGGTCCCATGAGGCTGCTTTATAAGGCGCACGAAGGGTAAATAACGACTTGCCTCATTCGCGTATCATTATGAATGCCTCATGTGGTCCTCGTGAGGCAAAATAAATGCTACCCGATTTAAACATTTTTCATGAAAATTGGTACATAGGGGTTTTGCAGAATGAAAATAGAAATTCAAGATGTCGGATTCAATATGGCGACCAAGATTTCTCGATTTCAACGGATTTTAATGAAAATTAGTACAATGATTATCTTGAGGTCACTGATTTTGAATATTATAAACATTTATGAATCCAAGATGGCGGATCCAATATGGCGACCAATAATTCTCAATTTCAACAAATTTTGCTGAAAATTGGTGCAATGATTATTCTGAGGCCAATAATTTCGAATTATATTAAGATTTGGAAATTCAAGATTGCGGGTCAATAAAGGGGTTTTCTACAAACAAATTCTAGAATATAACAAACTAGCACATTTGAGAAGTATCTAATTAGTAATTATTTACCCAACATCGAGTGAAACCGGGTATAGTAGTTATATTTGGTATTTTATTTATATATTTTTATAAAATTCTTTACATATTTATTTATCATAGTTGTTTTATTTATATTTATTTATTTTGTAATTATTATTTTTCTTTTCGACCTCTTATCCAAATAAAATCTATTTCTCGACTGATTATTTTTTTAAAAACAAAAACACAATTTTCTTTTTATCAATCAAAAGCCTACTAGATTCAAATCAAAAATTCTCCGCCTACTAACTTCTCCACAACACCCTCCCACCAGTGAAACGATTATGCGGTTGATGCTGATGGCTCCAAGGACCGAATTAGAGATGATGGTGGCTGCTCGATGGGCTGAAATAGGGTTGTTTTTGACTCGATGGGCCGATGACAGCTCGATGGGCCGATATTGGGTTGTTTTCGGCTCGATGGGCCGATATTGGGTCGATGACAGCTCGATGGGCCGATATTGGGTTGCTTTTCGGCTCGATGGGCCGATATTGGGTCGATAACAGCTCGATGGGCCGATATTGGGTCGATAGCAGCTCGATGGGCCGATGATTGGGTTGTTTTTCGGCTCGATGGGCCGATATTGGGTCGATAACAGCTCGATGGGCCGATGATTGGGTTGCTTTTCGGCTCGATGGGCCGATATTGGGTCGATAACAGTTCGATGGGCCGATGATTGGGTTGATTTTCGGCTCGATAGGCCGATATTGGGTCGATAACAGCTCGATGGGCCGATGATTGGGTTGTTTTTCGGCTCGATGGGTCGATATTAGGTCGATAATAGCTCGATGGGCCGATGATTGGGTTGCTTTTCGGCTCGATGGGCCGATATTGGGTCGATAATAGCTCGATGGGCCGATGATTGGGCTGATTTTCGGCTCGATAGTCCGATATTGGGTCGATAACAGCTCGATGGGCCGATGATTGGGTTGATTTTCGGCTCGATGGGCCGATATTGGGTCGATAACAGCTCGATGGGCCGATGATTGGGTTGATTTTCGGCTCGATAGGCCGATATTGGGTCGATAACAGCTCGATGGGCCGATGATTGGGTTGCTTTTCGGCTCGATAGGCCGATATTGGGTCGATAACAGCTCGATGGGCCGATGATTGGGTTGCTTTTCGGTTCGATGGGCCGATATTGGGTCGTCCTCGGCTCGATGGGCCGATATTGGGTTGTCCTCGGCTCGATGGGCCGATATTGGGTTGTCCTCGGCTCGATGGGCCGATATTGGGTTGTCCTCGGCTCGATGGGCCGATATTGGGTTGTCCTCGGCTCGATGGGCCGATATTGGGTTGTCTTCGACTCGATGGGCCGATATTGGGTCGATAACAGCTCTGGGGAGGTTATAACAAACCTCCCTCGACCGATGTACCTGTAACTACGGTCGGCAGTCTGAGCTGAAAGCCAGGCTTTTATGACTGCCGACCTAGAATATTTATTAATTTTAGCTCGACGATCCGACTCCATTTCTGGCTATTAATGCCAGTACTGGAGCCGGTTGTCGGGGTCACCAATTTATAGTAGTTATATTTGGTATTTTATTTATATATTTTTATATAATTCTTTACATATTTATTTATCATAGTTGTTTTATTTATATTTATTTATTTTGTAATTATTATTTTTCTTTTCGACCTCTTATCCAAATAAAATCTATTTCTCGACTGATTATTTTTTTAAAAACAAAAACACAATTTTTTTTTTATCAATCAAAAGCCTACTAGATTCAAATCAAAAATTCTCCGCCTACTTACTTCTCCACACGGGTAACCCAGCTAGTAAAACTTATAAAACAAAGCATAATGTACATGAAAAACTATATAGCACTTGCATATAAGACGTTATACAAAAAATTAATATATTCAAACTTAAATACTATTCTGGCTGCTCTTCGCATACTTCATTTGGCTTTTTAGTGCGAGCTGTTCGTCCACTGTCCCAGTCTTTACAATTATGTAAAGCCGAACTTAAGGCATTCAGAATATCTTGGTCAGGAACATCTCCTGGTTTTGAGAAAGCTTTTCTGAGCGTTGCTAAAAAAATATTTATATATTGTTTTCAATAATTATTTATATTGATGGTATTGAACTTTGATTTGATTTGATTTCAATTACCTTTTAAAATTTTATAAGAAGTCGTATTCTTAAATATATAAGGTTTATTTTTGGAAGTTTTGACTGGAGCGAACAAGAGAGCTACATCTTGAGATAAACAATATCTTAATAACTCGCCAATATTTCTGGCCATCGATAATCGTTTATTAATCTTCTGAAGCAATTTTCGAGCCTGCAAGTTTAATTTTTTATTTAATAAATATTCAAAATTATGATGAATATTATAAAAAACTTATTAAAAATCTAGTACTCACAAATTTTTTCTGAAAGGGCTTATTTTTTGCGAGTTTTTTTCGAACTGGTCAAAATCTATCTTTGTTTTACAAGGAAGCTTCATCTCAGCATTTTCATCATCACTATCGATTTCAATATTTGTGTTATTAATATTTTTCTCTTTCAGTTGTTTTTGAATTTCAAAAAGTTTTCCACTCAGCTGTCCGACGTGTAAAGATAACGAATTAATTGAGTATTTAGTTTATCAAATTTGTCTGATATTTTATTTGAGACAGTCTTAAATCGAGCGTCAATCATACAGTATAATTTTTCTGTAAAATAGTAAAAGAATATTACTTACTCTGCAAATGTTGATAATTGAGATTAATATTGAAATTTTTATCAATTTCCAATTGATCACTTTCGAAATGTTGAATTTTATGTTGACTTGTCGACGGAGATGATGTCAAGGAATGGAAATTTTCATTTAATTTTTCCTGTGGAGTCGATGTTATTAGATTGTATTTGTCCACTTTTAAACTTGAATCAGATTCACTGTACGAAGATGTTTGAGTTTTCTTTATGATTTCCCTATCATTAATTTTTTTTTTCTTCGTTGTAGTTGCAACATTACGGTTTTCTGGATCAGAGCTTGTGCAAGAGTAGTTACTATCTTTTTCATCTAACAAATGCAAATAGTACAATAGTTTATAATAAAAGAAATTGCAGTTTATTTAAAATTATTCGATTAATAAACTTATATACCAATTGTTTTCGTAATATTTTTCACAGATCTTTTCTTTGAACTTTTAACTCGTTTTTTGCCCATTGCTGCCGATTTATTTGTTGATAACTTTTGTGATGGAAGTTGATGATCTATGAATTTGAAATATATCATTTATAATTTTTTCTTTGTATTTTATGTATATTATATACATAAGATTAATTAACGAAAGATGTGATGGTAATTTTACAAGACTTACCCTAATTTATAGGCATTTTAGTACTAAAGTCAATGCTAATTTCCCTTAACGCTTTTAATGCTTTATCTTTAAATGTTTTTTTATTTAAAAAAAAATGCACATCATCAGCAGCCTTTGATTTAGCTGTCTCCGTACTTAGAAAAATTAATACAAAATAGGTAACTGAGAAAAGAAAGTTTTAGAACGAGGAGTTTACTTGTCATAGTCGGAGAGCTGGTCGCCACTTCGACTAAGGTACAGCTACACGCTTCATGAGGCATGCCCCCTATAAATTCTAGTCGGGAAGCATAAAATAAGGAACAAGAGCCACACATTGAAGACATCAAGAACACGCAGTCCAGCAGGGATCAAAAGCACCACACCAAAACACTAAAATAACACAGCAAGCGGATGGTGCTACGCCACCCAACCGGCAGCAGTCATATACTACATAATACACATAATATATAATATAATAAGGACTTGCAAAACCAGCGTGCAAATAAGGCTTAATAAGGACTTGCAAAACCTTTTTAATTACCGCTAATTGCTGGAAGAGTTCTTCCTCACGAATTTCTGCTGGAAGCATTTTCCAGACATCACGCGATTTGCACAACTTATTACAATTAATGCAAAATTAGTCGTGTGGTCTTCCTTGCGGTACTATCAGAAAAATCACTTTATTACTATAACCCTTTGCGGCTTCGAGATAAAGTATGCAATTCGTCCCTTTTGCTTTTTGCGCCTAGATGAATTCACCCGCCTGTTTTGCGACAGTTCTGCAAATTACATAACCAACAGGGAAAATGTTGTTATTTTTAATGGTTCTAAATCATCTCTGTTTAGAAGTAGAAACAATATAACTTGCTATCTGTGCCTCCAAAAGAACATATCATGCCTCGAAAAATGGTGCAATGATAATTGCATTGAAATTAATGTACGAACACAAATGTAAATTTTTATGTTTTTATCGTAAAAATTATATTTCCTCTTTTGACTAGCTATCGGTCAACACCGAAAAGTTTCCTATACTCTGGAAGAATACCTTTATTATTCCAATGTACAAAAAGGGTTACAAGAATGAGGTGTGTAATTAGATTAAGAAACTTTATTTTGATATTTTTGTACAATTTAGCTTAACATTTTATTGAACATATAGTCCATCATTATCAATGATCTCCTGCCAACGTTGGGGAAGCGACATTATTCCATTCTCGTAAAACTTGGGCTCACGAGAGTTAAAAAATTCCGACAACCACTGTTCCAGTGCATCTCGATCATAAAAAGATTTTCCGCTCATGTGAGCCTGCAACGATCGGAACAAGTAGTAGTCAGAAGTCAGAAGGAGACATATTCGGCGAGTATGCAGGATAGGCTAAGGAAATCCAGCCTAGCTCCATAATTTTTTTACATGTCATCGAAGCGGTATGAGGGCGGGCATTTTCGTGGAGGAGGTATATGTGCATTGCTTTGTTCTCCTTTAAGATTCACGGCTAACTTGTTCAGCATATCACAGTAGCGTTCACTATTTATAGTCGTTCCTTGTGGTAATAGTTCCCAGTAGATAATGCCGTTGAGTGGGTTTACTGCACTCTTATTATTCCTTGTAGAGGGATATTAAACAATTAGGCAAATAAACGCGTTGATATTTTTAACAGAATAATTTATTCCTTTAATTCCTTTTCTAATGGCTAGAGCGATCCAACTCTCAGCACGACTAAATTCTGACTGACTCTTCATCCTCCTTCATTTATTATTTCCAAAAGTCTAAGGCAACTCGATTGAATTAAAATTCGAATTCAAAATTTGCAACGCCTGCTTGCATGCGCCTCCACACTACTTCCCCCCAGTTAACAGGGTTAACGACAAAGTCATGGTGAAAGAGATATTATTTCTATAAAATCTAAGTTTCAACTAGATATGAGTCTGGGAAAAGATGGAATTGGCGAGTAAGCAGGTGAGGATCCGTATCGTTGCTAGATAAATTAAAATTAAATTGGAATACTTGGAGAAGGTGCTTATGTTGAAGAATGATTGGTCAATATCTGCGTAACGTAAGGGAGTGATAAACTACTCCATTGATCGAGGTTCCCTGCGATAGTGCATGGAGGAGAAGAGTCATCAGGAAATGTAGGTGCGATTTGTTTAATTAAATTAAAGAGGAGAATTTGAATGAATTTGCTGTGGGCAACCTTGGTGCTGGGAAACTTATTGCCTCTTTCCCTCTGCCACGTGGTTGGATTATCATGTTCTGTTTCTTCTTCTGGTTGGTAACGTCGTTATTGTCAAGTTGATGTTGATAGGAGTTACCATAATTGAATGAAATGGAAATGAACTTGGTGCTGGTGTTGGTCCGCGATTCCAGGATAATAGGACCCGACGAGAAAATTAGCGTTGATGGTTTTGTAAGTCCATCGGAGTCCATTTTGAACTGTGTAGAGAAGGCTTGCATGCGCCTGTCGGGGTCACCAATGAGGAGAATTACTGCACTCTTATTATTCCTTGTAGAGAGATATTAAACAATTAAGCAAATAAACGCGTTGATTTTTAACAAAATAATTTATTCCTTTAATTCCTTTTCTAATGGCTAGAGCGATCCATTTCTCAGCACGACTAAATTCTGACTGACTCTTCATCCTCCTTCATTTATTATTTCCAAAAGTCTAAGGCATCTCGATTGAATTAAAATTCGAATTCAAAATTTGCAACGGCTGCTTGCATGCGCCTCCACACCGTGCACATTCCACCAAACACTCAACATAACCTTGTGTATAGTAATTTTACATTTAACTGTCGGTACTCCTCTTTGACCCGCGTTAAGCCATTGTCGCTTATTGTTATGGTTAACTAAAAGCATCCGCTTCTCATCCCCAGTAACCAAATTACGAAGCCAAGCAAAAGTACGATGTGAAGCGAGTAATTGCGTACAAAACGCCACTCGCATCATCCGCTGACCATCCGTGAATTCGTGGGGTACCCATTTACTGTGCCTGTACACTTTACCCATCACTTTCAAATATCGAGCGATGGTAGTATGGGAGCATCCGAGTTCTTCTTCAAGTTGACGAGTAGTCCTCCTTGGATCTTCCTCGTTGAGCTGCGCTAGTCGGTCGACATCAACTTCAACCGGACGCCCTTCGTGATGTTTATCTTTAAGGTTGTAGTCGCCATTCGAGAAACGTCGAAACCAATCTACTGCTGTATGATAAGAGACCGCATTTTCTCCCATACATTGACATATATTTTGTGCCGCCTGCTTAGCTCATAAAGTACAAGAACACGGATCGAATTTTCCAATAATGCTACTCGCTGCGCTGTCGATTATTGCACTGATGAACTGCACAAACTTTCAACAGAGTCGATATATGTTTACTTATACAAAAACTGAAAGATATAGGTTTTCACTTGACGCTTCTCAATTTTCTTCATATTAAATGAACCGTAAGCCTCTTATCTAAAGAAATTCAAGTGTCTTCAGAGGTTCCTCAATGATATTGTCACAATTTCTACGGGAGCTAAATATTTAATTTTCGCTGATGAAGTTAAGCTACATATATCTCAAAATTAGTTATAATGTTGACTACCTCACACTACAGGGTGATCTTGATCAGTTATTCGAAAAATAATATTCAATTATACATACTAAATGCAAATTAATGTGATTTTACGGAAATTCTAACCCGATCTCCTTTAACTGCTCGACTGAAACCGTTTCCATTAAGAGAGTTACAAACCAAGCTTCAAACTAAGAAATCATATTTGCCGAGCAATTTTCTTTTACACCGCACATAGAGTTAATGATTTCAAAAGCCTACCATTGTTTGGGATTCCTTAAGCGTAACTCTGCGGATTTTAGAAACGTTCATACTCTGAAGAATCCTTACTTATCCTTGGTTAGATCCATATTAGAATATACATCAAATTTGGTGTACTTATTGCAAAACGAGATATAAATCAGTACAGAAAGCATTCACAAGAATTGCTATTTACAAGATAAATTTTCATTATCATAATATGTCATCTCATAAAAGTAGATGTTTGCTTCTCGGTATATCAACCAAAAATACGACGTGAAGTTATTTATGATACATTTGTAAAAAATATACGTATATATTCTCAAATCAACTGAATTATAATCGTTAATTCATTTTTCGTTCTAGAAGGCTGTTATTTGCTCTATGACATAGAACTAATTATGGCTATTATAAGACAAATATAAATGTATGCAGTACTTTAACAAGTTATATTCTATTGTAGATATTTATTTATTAATTTATTCAGCTTAGTGCAAGCTATACATACACACATACAAAATAACCATACAACTTAAAAACTAGAACTTATGAAAAAATTAAAAACTAGAGGGATGTTTCAGGATTTTCCTAAGGGACGAATCGAACAAGGGTGAAGAGTTGGCTTTACGTATCATTCTAGAAATTGGTTCGGGAAGCCATAGTTGGTGTGCAGATGCGAGGGATACCGATCTAAGGCAACGAGATTGGTGTGGAGCGATATCAGCTGTAACAGAGAAGGGCAGTCGATGAAATCATTAAGCAGCTAGTGAATAAAGGGAATGTCCACAAAGTCGCGTCTCTTACTTAAGGGTTTCAAATCGATCAGTTCCAGGCGATCTTCATAAGGAGGCAAGTTCTGGTGGTTTGATCAAGGAAGATCACATAAAGCAAAACGGAGGACCAGCGGTGGACAAATTCAATCCTGGTGATATACGTTGGCTGAGTATATTCAAGGAGAAGTAGTATAAATGAGATATACAGGGATTTCGCGACGTATGGGTAAATTCTATTGACCAGCGTTTCACAAAGCCTAGCACTGAAAAGGAAACGTTCTCAGGTGTGTCTCACCGATTTTGATGAAATTGAAATATGTAATAGAGTATCGAAAAATAAGAGACACTTTTTTTTTATCTGCGGATACGCACATTTAGGGGTACTTTTATTTATTGTTTTTTTAAAATAAAAATTTGTGTATTTTTCAAAAGTTTGTCAACCATGTTGTGTCCGTCATTTTGAATTTTTTAAATTTAACATCAGATTCGTAATCAGTGACTCCAAAAACCCTTAATACTGGTTTTCACGAAAAAACTGATGTCTGAAAGAATATACATCATTTACGTATTAGTGCTAGGGGTTGGGGGTAAACAGGAGCTTTTTTTACGAAAACGCAAAAACAAGTCAACTTAATTTTTCAAAATCGTATGTAAAAAGATATTTTTCACTGATTTTTAACTAAAACAGTTATGCTTTGTGTTTTGGGAACCGGATTACTTGCAAAAGGTTAGTATATTTATGAGACATCATTTCCACTTTGTTTCATTCGAAAAAATTCATTAGAACTTGAAATATTTAGGAAAAACTGTTTTTGGGGGTAAACTTTAAGGGTGGTTTTCACCCCCTAAATTTGCGTATTCGCAGATAAAAAATAAATACGTGTTTTCTTATTTTTCGATACTCTATTACATATTTCAATTTCATCAAAATCGGTGAGACACACCTGAGAACGTTTCCTTTTCATTTGAAACAGCCCTCTAAATTTGGGCATGAAAAACAAATATTTAATCCTTTTACCTAGAAAACTCAACAAAATCTGGAAAAAAATTATTACAAAATACGTATTGCAATAAGTTATACAAAATAATATTTTTTGAGAAAAATTTGACACTCTTTAGGGGGTGAGACACCCCCTAAAAGGGGTAAAAATATCAAAACAATCAGGTAAAATTTCTAAATTTCCTTGATAATTTACAAAAGAAATATATGTTATTCAACAGAGAAAATTAATGTTTACGTGTTTCAGGATTTTTTGAAGAGAAGAGTTTCGAAAAATTCTGCTATATTGCTTTTTATTCCGCAGGATCGTAAATTTTTTCCAGAATTTTTTCTCAATATTTCGAAATATTTTGCAACTTTATCGTTTACTACCCCTATCAGGGGATGTTTTAATCCCTAAAAATTATTCGTATACATAGGATATAATAGTTGTAATAATATTCGAGGATAATAAAAAACTTCTCGTCGGAGAGACTTTTTTCCCTACGGATACTTCAAGATTCACCATGGGGGGTGGTTAACCCCCTACTGAGGGGAGATTTAAAAAAATCTTGAAACACGTGAACATTAATTTTCTCTGTTGAGTAACATATATTTATTTCGTAAATTATCCCGGAAATTTAGAAATTTTACCTGATTATTTTGATATTTTTACCCCTTTTAGGGGGTGTTTCACCCCCTAAAGGGTGTCAAATTTTTATTAAAAAATATTATGTAGTATAACTTATTGCAATACATATTTTATAATAAATTGTTTCCAGACTATGTTGAGTTTTCTAGGTAAAAGGATTAAAAATTTGTTTTTCGTCCCCAAATTTAAGAAGAGGGACACTTCGCGGCCCTTCCTTGTAAGTGTTACCAAACATAAGAAAAAAAAATCGACAGCGTTACCTAATGAAATCTTTTTGGGTTTGTGATTTCAGATGATTTAGTCATGAGTTATGCGGTTCACCGCAATCCAATTTTTTTTTGGGCGTCTGCGAAGAGTTGCTGTAAATCGCTCTTTTCTTTATAAATATCAATAAAATCAATGACAAAATACTCTTCTCATGTTATCTTATTTTAAAACTTATTAAATAACAAAAAAAAAAATATTGACTCTGTCGTCAGAAAAAATTATTGAAAATATGCCTTTTTTATAGCGAATTAACCACATATTAACTATCTTTCTTTATTTGCAGACGAACTGCTAGCGAAGATTATAGTGAATAATTTAATTTGTACTTTAAGTTTTTATTTGAAATCTAATTGTTTTTTGTAAGGTTTTTATTTTAATTTCCTGTTAATTTTATTTTTAGCTTTAAAATACTTGAAATCCACCATTTTTGAACTAACTACGATTTTGTTCATTTACCTTTTTTTCAGTTAAGCCGCTTAAGTGGCCTTAACAGAGTAAATTTATTATGTATAACTTTACAAAATTACAAGTCATCTGAAACTTTTTGATTTAGTGCCGGTTCCTTACAAACATAAATGTCTAATGGATTTGTAAATATTACCCCTTGACTGCTATATATATTGTATTGTCAGCTACAATTTATTAGGATTTTCTTAGTTTGTAGCTCCAAAATGAAAAGCAAAATTATAAGTATTATGTACAATAAATATGTAAATAAGTATAACGGATATGTGATTTAAATATCTAAAAAAAGGCATAAATTGATTAAAAGCTATATTACACGACAATTTTTAAAAATAATACGGGATTGCAGGTCAGGTCAGGTAAGAAAGTTCTCTGAAGAGAAGAAGGGAAAACACAGACACTTCTCCAGAGTTTTATGGATTCTGAAAAAATTATTTCGTTTGTTCTTCAAAATTTTCCAATTTACACTCTTTTTCCGGAAAATTTATGACATTTTACTACTTTGTTTTTAGGCTTACTCTCGCTTTCAGGAAAAAGTGGGAATTAATTTGCATAATCTACACTCTGTAGCTGAAAATATTTTCTTGGTTAAAACTCTAGTTTTATATGTTTTGTAAAGGTATCCTGCCCAAAATATCAATAATAAAATATTTTCACGTTTAAAGTTCAAAACTCGATTATTTTTGGATACATTTTATTCCGGTAAATAAATTATTCAATTCAAACAATAAGCCTTTTAAAATGATCAATCAATCAAAAAAAATAAAGAAATGTAAAGAAGTCTTTTGTTTTAAATAGCAATTAAATTGTATAAAAGTTCTCTTACTAAATTTCATCTTCTAGCCTCTGTATCTCAAAATACCCTTTAGATTACCCTTAGACATTTAACACCGCTATACAATGAACTTTAATCTTCTAGTGTATTAGGCACGCCAAAAAAATAATACTCATAAAAATGATATATCTCAACTACAATACATATATGTATAGCAACGTAACAGGGCTCTGTAACCAAACAACTAAACCCTATTAGTCTCGTTACAATATTCCCGTCAGTGCATCCAAACATCCATCGTCTCATCATAAGTAAAGTGAGGTAACTTCAAACCTTTTCAAAACAGAAATTTCTATTGAGAATAATTTTGAGCATGTTTTTTTCTAGAAATTTGATCTTGTCATTAGCCAACCATATCCGGCAACATACTATGTTTTCAAATCTGTTCTTATTAAATAATAAATAAATCCTAAGCAGCAGAAATCTTTTCAACCTTCACCGACTGAGTTTCCTCCGCTAGTTTCGACTTTCCGAAAAACGCCGTCAGTAAGCCAAAAGGCTATGCCTGCTTCTTCTTCTCAATCACCATGGACTAATAATAATCATATTGTAGATCTAAAAAATACGTTAAGTAACTCTAGGGATAATTTGTTTACATTTGATGAACTTAGTAGCCTTCTCAATGAATTGCTCTCGCAACTTGCTGATTGTAAAAATAAATCAGATCAATTCAACGTTATTTCTAAATTAGCGATCAAATACATTTACAATGGTTCAAAATAATATCCTAAACGTTGTAGCTTGGAATGCGAGAGCCATTCAAAATAAGAAAATCGAATTATTTGAATTTTTATCGAAAAACAAGATCGACATTGCTCTATTAAGTGAAACCTGGCTAAAACCTACCGACTCTTTTAGTCACCAAAATTATTTCTGTTATCGTGCAGACAGGACCGGCAAACGTGGAGGTGGAGTTGCGTTGTTAATTAAGAAAACACTACAGCACTCGCTAATTCAGTCTTTCGTTTTGAAATGTATAGAAACCGTTGGTGTTAAAGTGAATCTCAGTAACGGCAAAACAATAAATGTGTTCTCCGCATATTTTCCTGGAGGTAGGTCAAATCAATTAGTCAAAGCTAATTTTAAATCTGACCTTAATCGTCTTCTAAATCAGCCCTCCTCTTTCTTAATCGGAGGAGACCTTAACTGTCGAAATTCTGCCTGGGGTTGTCTGCGTGCAAACTGTTGGGGTAATATCTTAAACTCCTTGTGTAACTCTAGGAACTTGGAAATTATGTACTCAGAAGATCCCACTTATATTCCAACAAATGCAAGAATGAGTACTTCTACACTGGATTTATATATAAGTGATAATCCATCTCTTTTCTCGCAACCAGTCGCGATTAATCAACTTGCCTCTGATCACCTACCGGTACTTATATCAATTAAGCTTGCTGGCTCAACCCAGAACATACAAAAAAGATTCAACTACAAAAAAGCAAACCTTGTTCTCTTTAGAAAGCTCGTGTCCTCCAACATAAATCTTTTAAACCGTTCTTTGAGGGACGTCTCAACTAATGAGATGGTCGAGGAACTAATACAAGAATTCATAGATGTTATAAATACTGCAGCTGAAAAATCCATACCTAAATACCCTGTGCATTCACCAAAGCCTCAGTTGAAACTACCTAATGACTTGAAGTTTCTCATCAACATGCGTAACTTTTTCCGTAGAAAGTGGATAAGGTCAAGGCAACAATTTTTTAAAAGTCAATTAAAGCGTATGAATTATAAAATTAAAAATAAGATACAAGCTTTGCGAAATTCAAATTGGAACCATCTGCTCTCGAATTTTGAGAAAAATTCCAAGCCTTTCTGGAATGTCGTAAAGATTCTCAAAAACAAAAATAGAAATAACATACCTACCCTTAAAGTTGGTAATAAAACCTACTCTAGTCGAGAAGAAAAAGCAAATTTAATAGCTGACACCTTTTTCGATAATCACAACATCACAGTCAAAAATAAATCAGATTACATTACGGAAAATGAGGTCGCTAAGGTAACATCCGATATCTTAAATTTCCCACCTGCTCTTTCTCCAACTTTTCTCGTAAGACCGCGAGATATCGCAAATGAGATTAAAACTCTTAAAAATAATAAAGCTCCAGGCAGTGATGGTGTCCCTAATATTCTACTTAAAGCGCTCCCAAAGAAAGGTATCGTTTTCCTAACATTCATAATAAATTCCTGTATAGCATTGCAAATCTTTCCCTCTGTGTGGAAAAAGGCAAAGGTAGTTCCGATACCTAAATTTGGTAAACCACCTAACCTTCCAAGCAGCTATAGACCTATTGGTCTCTTAAGTTCAATAAGCAAAATTTACGAAAAAATTCTAAAAAATAAGCTAATGAAACACATAGCTGAAAACAACATTTTTCTTAATGAACAATTCGGTTTTCGAAAAGGTCACTCCACGACACATCAAGCTTATAGAATTAAAAAACATGTCAGGGATAATCTAGTCATTGGTTTTTCTACAGGTTTCTTTACCCTCGACATAGAAAAGGCTTTCGACTCCGTGTGGCATGACGGGCTTGTCTATAAACTTCGTAAATTCAACTTCCCGGTTTATCTCATAAAAATTATTCAAAGCTTCCTCACCGGTAGATATTTTAATGTATATATCGGTTCAGAAAAATCGTCAGTGCATGAAATTCCGGCTGGTGTACCTCAAGGTTCTGTTCTTGGCCCCCTACTGTATAATATCTTTACGTCTGATTTTCCTCAACTTCCTAACTGCTGCTTCTCAATGTATGCAGACGACACAGGTGTTTTCTCTTCCGGACGTGATTCGTTGCAAATTATTAGCGACCTACAGTCTGCATCGGACGCAATTTGCAAATATTTCGAAAAATGGAAAATCAAAATTAATTCAAGCAAAACCCAAGCAATCTTCTTTACTCGTAGAAGAAAACAGGTCTATCTACCCCAACAGAACCTGCAGGTAGGCTCCTCTAGTATTACTTGGAGCAATGAACTAAAATACCTGGGCATCATTTTCGACAAAAAATTACTTTTTGACAGACACATTCACACAACACTTCAAAAAATCAATAATTTAATAAAATCGCTTTATCCATTCATAAATCGAAATTCTGAATTAAGTGAGATAAATAAATTAATCATATATAAACTTATTTTTAAAGCTGTTTTGATGTTTGGTACTCCTGTCTGGAGTGATTGTGCTAAAACGCATTTGGATAAACTACAAAGAATTCAAAACAAGATTTTGAAAATGATTTTAAATCAACCGTGGTTTTTCTCCACTCGACGTCTGCATTGCAAAGCCAGTGTCGATCTTGTTTCAGTTGAAATCTGTAAACTGAACAACAACTTTGTACAAAGTTGTCGCAAATCATGTAATCCTTTGATTTCAAACTTGTTCTCCTAAATATTAGGACATCTCAGCTTTTTATTTACATTTAAGTGCAATATTTAAAATAGTTTGTAAGACTTAGGAAGGGTTTTTTATTATTCCCTCGTAGCTTAATTTTCCCTTCAAATTAGAAATCAAATATATTACTACTTCTCACTAAACTTCCAATTTAAATCCCAGACTGTAAAGAACTTCGATTCTAATCTCTGTATCTATCTTATGAATTCTTGTTGTAAACTTTATATTATCTTAATAAACTAAAATAAAAAAAAAAAAATAAAAAAAAAAATATGATTCACACGTCAATTTGACGAGTTCGAAATTTCGCGGCGAAACTTACACAAGTTGTTTTTATTAATTTTAAGTGAAATATGTTACATTTAACAGATATAATAATATTTACAAAGATATATTCTTGTAATTTCCTTACCTCACGAGCCAATTATTTCGAATGGAAATAAAAATATTTAAAACTTATTTTTTCTAAATCATATAATAAATATCCGTAAATCCAATCCATCCATAGCATCTTTAATAGTTCGTGTGTATGGAAAATTCAAGTTAGAAGTTTTATATTTGAATTTTGGAATTTCAAGACAATAGATCGATAAATGCAACATAAAACAAATAAATAATTGTGACGCTGCCATAATCCACATGAACGCTGTCATAACCCGTATGAACGCTGTCAAAAGTTCACTAGGGACTTCAAATACATATATTCTACTACACGGTATTTGTGAACTATAATATCAAAATTTCTAACTATTTATTTTCGACAAAATTTAAACAATGAATAGATTCTGATGCCTAAGAACTTTCAACTCGTTTTGCTCAAGATTCCGCTTCTAATTTCTTTAATTTATTTAGCTGTGACGGCCAAAACAACTTCTGTTAAATGGCAGAATTGTGGCTTCAGTCGGAAACCGCAAATCCTGAGATTGGTTACCAATGCTTTCAGCAGGCAAATGGCATTCGGAAGATAAATAAACACTAAAGTTTGACAAAACCATTTTGGTCTGGGTGGGTTTCTCCTTGACCTCCTTCGGATGGGTGCGCCTCCGCAGTTGGTATTTTGTTTCTCGATGAATTGCTCTTGCTTCTGAAAAGTACACAAGAGGCAGAAGAAGTGAGTAATGAAGGAGAAATGCTGCTTAAATGTAGGCAATGTTTGTAGTTGGGTGCATATGTTTAGACATAACTGCAAGACCGGGCAGAAACGGATGCATTTGCGATAGTTCGGTGGACATGTATTTTTAATGAAATTATTTAACCGTTGTTTGCAAATTTACTGCTTTACTGCAGAAAAGGTACTCGTTCCATACTCATCTAGACGAATTTCCAGATTAGAATGGCGGCACCAAGTATTCGGTATGACCCAAAATTGGAGCTTACATACTCACCGAGCTTCGTTCGCTGGTTAAGTGCAAAATAACGAGAACGCTTCGTGCAATTTATTTACATTTACTCCGATTATCGCAGCAAATACATTTCATTCAATTTTAAGAAATCTTAATTAAGGCAAAATCTTTGCTCTCGTGACCAATGCTTACTCGGTCAGGAAACGGCAAATGATTCTACTCCCATTCCGACTTCCATCCATCAATTTCAACCATTCCAAGACCAATAGTACTTTAATGCTCTTATCTACGTCAGAAAAACCTAATGTCGATTTACCTTTGTTCGAGGCACTCTGATACTTTCCCGTGGGAATATTATTTTTTCCGATATGTTTTTCAGGATTCTTATTGATTTTAATGTGTAGCCGGGTTTTATATGGGCTTCCAGTTTTTCATGTAATATTCTAGCTGATTATCCCTGCTGAGATAAAAGAGGAACCATCACCCTGACAAGACTAAAAAACACAAATAATTTTTTACATGATTTTTCTCTAAGCTATTTTTTTTTTTAAATTCACAATTCAATCTCATTATCTACCATATTTATATTCAGAAATTTATTTATTTATTCATTCGGTCTACAGATGAAAAACATAACCTTGCACACTAGAATATATAACAAAATTCAACAATTAATTTAACATATTGTTGTAATTTTGCCCGCCGAGCGGCTGGCCGGCAAAACTACACCATCTGCCTTCGCTACGTTTTGGCCGATTTGCCAAACGAACGGACAGACAACCGGACTTACGGACATTTTTTATTCGGAATATTACTCGTCCACCGAAGTAGACGAGTCCAAAAAATCGATGAGTGTTTCGATCCGAGAAGCCAAGCTGATCTCGTCAGTATGGCGCTTGGCTTCTCTGCCATAGACACTCACAAAGGAGGGATCGAAAGCTAATCCCTATATCTGCCCGATCGCAACTTCAAGTGTGAAGTATAAGCGAAGGCAAATTCTGTAACAATACTCCCTCGTCAGAAGCTCGAAGTTCCATCCGAGCAACCTCATGCGGCATTCAGGACGACAAGGCTGATGCAGCGATAGATGCAGCTGCGGCATGGCTGCAGCCGGGATAGACGCCGGCGAAATACAACTGCCACAACGTTACTGCGGCAGTGAAAAATCGGCCGTTGTGGCAGAGGAGAAGAGCCGCGGCAGCGCAGGAGAAATACAACCACCACAACGTCACTCTGGAAGTGAAAAAATCGGCCGTTGTGGCAGAGGAGAAGGGCCGCGGATGCGCTGGCGGGGGCGAAATACAACTGCCACAACGTCACTGCGGCAGTGGAAAAAGTAGGCCGTTGTGGCAGAGGAGGATCGCTGTCATCGACGCCCTGGACGCGAGAGGGTTTGTGGGGTTGCCCCCGGTTAGGAGGGCTCCGGGAACCCCACACCTGGCACCATTGTTGTAATTTTGCCCGCCGAGCGGCTGGCCGGCAAAACTACACCATCTGCCTTCGCTACGTTTTGGCCAATTTGCCAAACGAACGGACAGACAACCGGACTTAGGGACATTTTTTATTCGGAATATTACTCGTCCATCGAAGTAGACGAGTCCAAAAAATCGATGAGTGTTTCGATCCGAGAAGCCAAGCTGATCTCGTCAGTATGGCACTTGGCTTCTCTGCCATAGACACTCACAAAGGAGGGATCGAAAGCTAATCCCTATATCTGCCCGATCGCAACTTCAAGTGTGAAGTATAAGCGAAGGCAAATTCTGTAACAATATTTTATAATTAATTAAGCGAAATATTTTCAAAGTACACGATTTCGGATTTAAAACTTGATCCAAATAAAAAAAAGTCAACGAAATTACTGAAATAATTAAATTTAAAAAATCAGTTGGTATTAACTTCCTGAGACCCGTAGTTGGTTCTATGAGAAGGAGCAAGTAGCAGCAGCAGTAGTAGAAGGGATCTTTCAGGGGCATAAATCATTATCAGGGAGAGCAACTCTGCGCATTTTATGTAATTGCACAACAAATCCTTGATAAACATGGCACAACTGCAATCGCAGGGTAAACTCGAGTGTTGACAAACCAAGTAACAGCCGCCGAGACTTATAAGATGGAGAAAGATTGTTAAAATGATTTCATTTGAAACACAAAAATCCAGGGACCGTAACCGTTATGATATTTTCGGTAAAAATCAGATCTAAAAAATTATTTCCTGACTGTTATTTTTCTGGACAACAATAAAAATTATGTTTTGATTTTTTTTTTTTAAATCAGAAATAAAAATCAGAAAATGATTTTTATTATAAAAATCAGAAATAAAAATCAGACTATGATTTTTATTTTTAAAATCAAAAATAAAAATCAGAAAATGATTTTTATTATAAAAATCAGAAATAAAAATCAGAAATTGATTTTTATTTTTATAATCAGAAATAAAAATCGGAAAGTGATTTTTATTTTTAAAAACAAAAATAAAAATCAGAAAGTGATTTTTATTTTTAAAATCAAGAATAAAAATCAGAATATGATTTTTACTTTTAAAATCAAAAATAAGAATCAGGAAATAATTTTTATTTTTAAAATCAAAACTAACAATCAGAATATGATTTTTATTTTTAAAATCAGAAAATAATTTTTATTTTGAAAATCAGAAATAAAAATCACAAAATAATTTTTATTTAAAAAAAAAAAAACGCGCTAAGCTAAATATTTTACGGCAATGGGAGCGCTATCTGTTGAATGTCATAGCAATGCACCCAATACTAAACATTGATCATGCCGGACACCTCTGGAAAACATTTTTCTGATTTTTATTTTAGATTTTAAAAATAAAAATCATATTCTGATTTTTATTTTTGATTTTTATAATAAAAATCATTTTTTAATTTTTATTTTTGATTTTAGAAATAAAAATCATAATCTGATTTTTATTCTTGATTTTAAAAATAAAAATCACTTTCTGATTTTTATTTTTGATTTTAAAAATAAAAATCACTTTCCGATTTTTATTTCTGATTTTTTAAAATAAAAATCAATTTCTGATTTTTATTTCTGATTTTTTAAAATAAAAATCATATTCTGATTTTTATTTCTGATTTTTATAATAAAAATCATTTTCTGATTTTTATTTCTGATTTTAAAAATAAAAATCATAGTCTGATTTTTATTTCTGATTTTTAATATAAAAATCATTTTCTGATTTTTATTTCTGATTTTAAAAATAAAAATCATTTTCTGATTTTTATTTTTGATTTTAAAAATAAAAATGCGAAAATAATTTTTTTCTGTTGATCTTTTTCGAAAAAATCACAAATTTAAAAAGCACATAAAATTCTTAAAGCTCAGGCCATAAGAATCATAATGCTACATTTAAACCAATTTTCCCACAAATTTGTCTACATGATTTTTTGGTTGGAAAAATTGAAAATAATTGTTATTTTCGGTCCCTGCAAAAATCTAGTAAAGTTCTTTTGCACTGCTTCTATTTGATTAATATATGTAGTATACATAGAGCACCAGATAACAGCGACATATTCTAACAGAGATCTTACTAAGGAGACATAAATTTTGAATAGCGAAAGGATCAGTAAACTCTGTAGTACTCCTTTTTATGAAACCCAGCATATTTTATGAAACCCAGCATATGTAACATTAAACAGCAATTTTGATCAGTTATTTTAACGAAAATGTTTGGATCATCCGCATAATTTCAACATCGAGAATATGAAAAACAATTGACAATATCATTTATAAGTAAGATAAATAAAATGGGACACAAGTGGCTACCTTTTGGAACACCAGAATTGGTATAAAATATTCTGAACCAATAACCATTAATTACAACACTTTGTTTTCTATTAGACAGGTAATATGAAATCCAATGTAAAAAGGTAGAGTTTATTCCATGTTGATGAAGTTTATTAACAAGAACAGATCTGTTAACTTTGTCGAACGCTTTAGAGAAGTCAGTATAAATTGTGTCGACTTGGTAGCCACCTTCCATAGCGTTTAAGCAATAATTAGTAAAAAAAGCAAGATTAGTAACCGTAGATTTTCTCCTTCGACCGGTACGCTCACCTTGTCGTGGTGAAGGAGCTTGCGTGCGTCGATGATTAACTGAGCTATGTCGGCGGTAGCTATTTGCTACCGGAAGGGTCACCCATGTCGGACAGGTCAGTCCTGAGGTGTCAGGCTAAGAATGTGGGTGGTTACATTTAGACTAGCACAATTGAAGGCAACCCTTTAGGTATCTTGTCTGCACGAGGTAACCAGCTTGAGACTGGGAATACTCCCGCTCTAGAAGCGGCCGGGGCTAGGAGTGTGCAGGTCCCACTTCCATTGACGATCGAGGTGGCGGGTCAAGGAGACCGGTCTCCAAAGTTCTTCCAAGCCAGACGAGGGAAAGGGGAAACCTGATCGTCCGTCGTACTGGAGCGCACGAGGGGATCAGTGAGAAAGATTTAAAAGAAGCTGGCCCCTCAAGTGCATTGCCGAGATCAAAGACAACGGGTAGGGGGGACGGAAAAAGCTTCGCGGAGGCTGCTTCCCAAGCCCTGGTCGTTGTGATTGAGGCCGGCAACCCACAAAGGGAGATGTCGCAGCGACATGTCGGCTTTGTGGAGGGCTACATTTGGAAGCTATTGGGTGAGACCAAAGAGTCGCCCATGTTTGAGGGGATGGTCGTTTGTGACGGAGCCTTAAAGGTTCAGTGTACAAACGAGCACTCTCTCAAATGGTTGCTTGCAAATGTAGGCAAAATTCCAGCTTGCGATGGCATAATGTTTTCTGCTACGAAAGGTAGCGACATGCCCAAGATGGTTCGAGCAGTTATGTGGATCCATGGACCCCCAAGGCACTCAGGGACATAATTGCTCGACTCCGTATTCAGAATCCGGGACTGGAAACTAAATACTGGAGAATCCGTGCGTTCAGTAACAAGAGGAAGAATCCTAATGACCCTGAGGGGCTCTACTCTTGCAGTGGGCATAGATCAGGAGTCTCTGAAAGTCCTGGATTCCGTTTACGGCTGCCGTCTTCATTTGGATTTCGGAAGGTTGAAAATTCACGTTTCCGGAAAATAAATGAGGACAAAGGGTGTAATGGAGAGCAGCTGATTATGATGTCTGCTAACTTGAATATCACTCAAATTAACCTGCAGCACAGTAAATCGGCCACTACTATCCTAAGTGGAAGGTTGACAAAACTACGGGCATTCCCCCAAATAACACTAATGCAAGAACCATGGGTTTGTAGAAGGAGAATCTGTGGCTTCCGTGCGATTAGTTGGTAGGATACGCAGAGTCTAATAATTTAGGTCTGGTTATTGGATGTGATGCCAACGCCCAGCACACCCCTTGGGGTAGCAGTAAATGCAATCCCTGGGGGGAGAAATTATTAGATTTCATTCTGTCGTACGATCTCGTGGTTAACAATAAGGGAAACAACCCAACTTTTATCACGAGTAGGCGACAGGAAGTAATAGACCTGACACTCACCAATAGGAAAATGTCAAACCTTATTACCAACTAGCGAGTTTCAAAAGAGGAATCTCTTTCGGACCACAGATACCTGGAATACCGTATAGCCATCGATATCATAAATATCCCGGCCGGACGGAATCCTAGGAAGACTGATTGGGAAAGGTACAAACAACTTCTTTCATCAAAGGAAATTAATGTACGCAAAATCCACTCCACGAAGGATATTGAGGACGAGACCCAAAAATTGAGTCGGACCTTATTGGATGCCTTTGAGGAAGAGTGCCCTCTCAGAAAGAGCAGATGTGGCAAGAATGTCCCCTGGTGGAACAATAACCTTCAGAAGCTCAGGAAAACAACCAGAAAACTTCTAAAGAGGGCCTTAAGAACTCAAGAAGATGATGATTGGCTAACCTATCAAACTCTACAGCGTGAGTATAAGAGAGAGATAAGATCTGCCAAGGTCCTCTTATAGGAAGTACTGTGAGGAACTGGTGAGGATGAGAGAGGCTGCAAGGCTGCATAAAGTCTTCCAGAAAGACAATACAGCCAAACTAGACACTCTCCGTAGGCCTGCGGACGGAGGATACACGAGCTCCAAACAGGAAGCATATGAAATCCTTTTTGAAACTCATTTTCCGGGCAGTCAGAGGATTCAATTAGATGAAACCCAAGTGAATTTACAAGAGAGAGTAAATATCACCAGGAAAGACAAATATATAGCATCCAAGGTTGTGACTGAGGAAAGGATCGAGATGGCCTTGACATCTTTCGAAAACTTTAAGACCCCAGGTCTGAATGGTATATATTCAGCCATGCTAAAGACAGTTCCGGCACTAAAGAAACTCTTTATGGCCTGCTTAATCTGGGGATATGTGCCAACTGCCTGGCGTAAAGTCAGAGTAGCTTTTATCCCTAAACCGTGCAAAGATTACACTTTTCAGACCCATTAGTTTGACATCATTCCTTTTGAAATGTCTGGAACGGCTGGTAGAAAAATACATCAGGGGGGAAACGCTGAGAAGGCGGCCCCTCAGTGAACACCAGCATGCCTATAGGAGTGAAAGATCCTGTGAATCCGCACTGCACGATCTAATCTATAAAATAGAAAGTGCGGCGGATCGTGGATCTTTTGGTCTTGGAGTTTTTGTGGACATTGAAGGAGCCTTTGATAACGCAATGTTCTCATCCCTATGTGATGCTGCCAAGGCGTATGGAGTGGACCCTGTGCTTATACGATGGATCCATTCCATGCTGTCACAGAGACTACTTTTAACAGAAAGCGGAAGCGACACTGTCATGAAAGTTGGGAAGGGCTGCCCGCAAGGGGGAGTACTCTCACCTCTACTGTGGTGCTTCTTAGTAGACTCGCTTTTAGGCGAATTGCAAAGTCTAAATATACATACATATCAGCGTAGGCCCGTGCTGATGATGTGTGTGCACTTGTTTTTGGGGACTCGTTAAGGGACGGCTGTATTAAAATACAGAGGACCTTGGATAGGATCCAGAATTGGTGTGAGAGGCATGGTTTATCAGTGAATCCTAGAAAGACAACACATTTGCTGTTCACTAGGAAGAGAAAACTGGATAATCTCAAGCTTCCAATTCTGAAGGGTGAAACCATTCAACTCTCCAAGGAAGTTAAATACCTAGGGGTGACTCTAGACAGCAACCTGACTTGGAAGGCTCGTGTCGAACACAAAGCATCTCGGGCATTAAATGCCTTTTGGCAATGCAGAAGAGCCTTTGCGAAGACATGGGGTCTAAAACCCGCTGTGGTACGTTGGATGTACATAGCCATCATTAGACCCATAATTACATATGCGTCAGTGGCCTGGTGGAACAGAACGGAGATAAAATCGACTCGTTCTGTTCTTAACAGAGTACAGAGAGAGGTGTGCATAGGGATAACAGTAGCTTTTAGCTCGAAACCTGGTGCAGCTCTGAACGCGATGCTTAACATGCGACTCTTGGACATTGCAATCCAACAAGAAGCAATGAAGACCGCTTGCCGCCTAAAGAACTGCGGACTCTGGCACGGTAAACATGGTATCGGACATGGTGTTATATCACAAAGGTTTGAAGAAAAGTGTCCAGCCTAAGTACCTGCAGACGTACCAAGTACTTTATAGGTAGTCCGAACAAGAATACTGCGAAATTCTTACTTAGCTTAGGTAGGAAAGATTGCAGGGCTCTAGTAGGGACAATTACAGGGCATAACACCCTTGGAAAACACTTGAATACCCTGGGAATCATCGGCGACCCTGCGCACCCCTCATGTGGGGAGGAGGAGGACAGCACAGAGCATTTCTTTTGTGACTGTCCTGCGTTCGCTCGTGCACATAGGGACGCGTTTGGCGCCGATGTCATGAGGATGGAGGACTTCGATTCTCGATCTCTGATTGAGATTCTCCGATACATCGGGACAACGGGGAAGTTCAGATAGAGCGGGGGTTTTGAGCGCAATGGACTATCAAAGTCTGAGCGTTCGAGGTGTTTTGCCTCTTTCAAGCCTCCTCTGGATTATTAGATTGACAATTGTCATATTCCATACAATTTGGAAGTCCAGTGGATTCGCGTTTATTATTTAAATAGCTCAAAAATGCACGACTATTATGTTTGATGCAGGATTCGATAGAGAGAATATATTGTTTATAAAGAAAGCGGTACAAAAGCTCAAATTCATTCCTCAATCTTTTCAAGTTAGCAACAGCGGTATCATTTACTTGGCTGTATTTACATTACTTCAGGGTGGAGTCCTATTAAGAGCCGCCCCCGCCGCGGGCCCTCCTTTCTCCGGGCGATTTACCTAACGAAAAAAGCGACCCTTCGCCAGAGATCCTCCCCCTGCAGCATAACCTCGACTATATTGTCCGGGGTTATGCTGCCCGCCGCACTCTCCAGCTCCTTCCTCTCCGCTCTCCATCTATCACATTCAAAGAATGTGTGGAGAGCGGAGTCCGACGGGGAGTCGCAGTAAATGCAGCACGGTGTCTTCCCTATACGGTGAAGGAAGGCCCGAAAGTGCCCGTGCCCCGTCAGCATTTGTGTGAGGTAGTAATCCACCTCACCATGCTGACGGTTCAGCCAAGTGTCCAGCTGGGGGATAACCCGAGCTGTCCACCGGCCCCGCGACTCCCCATCCCACCGTGTCTGCCAGGCCGCCATGGTTGCGGTCCTGGCCCCAACTGCGGCCTCCTTCCTCCCTAGGGCGTCTTTCTCCTGGTGGACGAACTGTCGTTCCTTGGCTAGGAGATCAATGGGTATGACCCCCGCGACCACTAAAACCGCTGGTTCCGAGACCGTTCGGTAGGAGCTCGCAATGCGGAGCGCCACGCGCCGCTGAACTGCCCTCATGCGTTTGCAGTATTTCTCATACCGCATCGCGTCGGCCCAGACTTCCGCACCGTACAGCATAATGGCCTCGGCGGTGCGGAGCAGCAGACGCCTTTTGCAGGGCCTCGGCCCCCCAATGTTGGCCATAAGCCTGCTCAGCGCCGCTGTCACCGCGGCCGCCTTGTCCGCCCGGCTCTAAATTTCGTCCCAGAAGGTGAGCCTACAATCTAGGCTCACCCCCAGGTACTTCACTGCCGGCTTCGTCTGGACCGTCATGTCTCCTACCCGCATTCCTATCAGAAGCGGAATGCCCTTCTTTGTCAGAAGGACGATCTCGGTCTTGGTCAGGGCCAGCTCCAACCCGTGATCGCTCAGCCAAGGACCCACCCGACGCATCACCTGGTTGAGCCTCATTTGCGCTGCCTCAACATTTCTGGCGGTGATGACCGCCGCAATGTCGTCAGCATACCCAACCAGGAAAGACCCTTCCGGCATCTCCATACGAAGGATCCCGTCATATGTATAATTCCATATGTCGGGCCCCAGTATAGATCCCTGGGCCGCCCCTGCCGAGAGCCCTCGTTTCCGGACCATCTTCCGTTTCGTAGGTGAGGGTGCGGTCCTTTAGATAATCCCCCATCATCCGCAGAAGATACCGGGGGACCCTGAAGTCCCGTTCTAGCGCACTCAGCGCATCCCCCCACCTCACCGAGTTAAAGGCGTTGCGCACGTCCAGAGTGACCAGCAGCCACACCGGACGGGAATAATGATTCCCACATTCGGTGGCCCTGGCCGCGTCGACTACCTCCTGGATAGCGTGAACCGTCGACCTCCCTTTCCGAAAGCCATACTGCCTTTCGGAAAGATCTCCAGCGGCCACTAACGCCGCCTGGAGACGAGGCTTCAGGAGCTTCTCCAGGAGTTTGCCGGCTGTGTCGAGCATACACAGCGGTCTGTACGACCCAGGGGACCCTGCAGGTCCCTTGCCCTTGCTGATCAGCACAAGCCTCGCTGCCTTCCAGCGAGACGGAAAGATTCCCGCCTTCAAGCAGGCGTTGTACATGTCCAGCAAGAGCTCTGGATGGCTCGCCGTCAACGCCTTTAGCACCTCTGCTGGAAGCCCGTCGGGCCCCGGCGTTTTCCTGTTTTTAAGACCTTGCGAGGCCCTCGTGAGCTCCTCCATTGTGAAAGGAGGAGCTTCGAGTTCCTCGCCAGCCGCGCGGTTAGGTCCCAACTGGTGGGTGGGGAAAAGGGCATCCACGATGGTTCGGATCGTTCCCGCATCGAGGGGAGCGTTCGGTGAGAACGCCCCCAATTTGCGGAGAACGATCCTATACCCAAGCCCCCAAGGATCCTCATTGAGGTCCTCGCCCAGCCGCATCCAGCATCGGCGCTTACTCGTTTTGATGGCCCTACGAAGATCCTTCTTCGCGGCCTTGTGCTCGGCAGATTTACGGGCTGCATCGGGATCGCGTCGATCGGCTCGCTGAGCCAACCGCCTGAGACGGAGACATCTCCGCCTCAGTTCCGCGATCTCATCCGTCCACCAATACGCCGGGTGTCGCCCCTCCCTATATCCCTTCTTCCTTGGCACGGCTTCTCGGCAAGCCCGGTGGATTAGACTCATCGTTGAGTCCACCACCAGTTCGGCTCGCTCGAGAGGCGGCAATCCTTGCGGGATCCCATCAATGGTTTGCCGGCCGCGTGTGATGGCTTGAGACATCCTTTCAGCATCCATCCTGGCGACATCCCATCTGGGCGGGCCTTGCGAACGCCGGGCCGGGCGTTACACCACGCACGCGGAACGTGATATATTGGTGATCGCTGGCTGTATAGTCCTCGATCACCTGCCAGTTCTGCACTCGCGCAGCCAGACTTTCCGTCGCAAAGGAGAGATCAATGATCGTCTCCCTGTAACCAGGCCGCCGAAAGGTAGGTGTCGAGCCGATGTTTAATAACACCAGCCCGACCCTGGACACAAAGTCCAGGACGCGTCCTCCCCGGGAGTCGGGCATAGGCTCCCCCCACTCCAAGGCCTTCGCGTTGAAGTCCCCAGCCACCACCAGCTCCCCATCGATGCCCCGAACGGCGTCCTCCAGGCCATCTAATTTGGCCTGGAAGTCGGCTACCGGCTCGTTTGGAGTGAAGTAGCAGCTGACGTAGGTAACATCGCCACTCCTCACCCAGACCACAGACAAATAACCCAGATGTCCAACGACAATGCTAAAACGTGATGCACACAAGAAATGAGCTCTAGCGGCCGGAGCTTTTGGCTCTAGCGGCTCCGGCAACGCATCCGCCGCCTCTACAGTTCAGCAACGCACTTCCTAACAGATATATGCTAGCTAACGACGCATTCGAGATGGGATGCGATGAAATGTGTATGAGAACGCCGCGCCGCCACAAGCAGTAAGCCGCTAGGCGCAGGCCGCTAGGCGCAGGCCGCTAGGCGCAGGCCGCTAGGCCCAGTCGGAATTCTAGGAAAGATACTTCCCCCGGCTTTCCTGCTGTGGCACCATGGGTTTGCCGCGTATTTCATTTTCATTCTGATGTGAGATTTGCTCGAAGGAATATCTGCGCTTTTGTACACTGCTGTTTTTAATTAAGAGAGATATAGATTGAGGAATTGCTATTCTATTTTGTTTTTTGTATTACTGGCATTGATTTTTGATTATTTAAATATCAAATAAAATGCCGTGGAAAAAGGCAAAATGTGTTATTCCTTGCTGTCAAGCAAGGATTTCTGATTTATTTCCGGGAAGACGATTTTTCCGTTTTCCGAAGCAGGGGACGGAGAAAAATAATAATTGGATGAAGGCATTAGGGAATGAATTATGCAGAATTGTTGCTGTTTTTAAGGCACCTTTAATTTGTAGTCTTCATTTTAATAGTAGTTTTATTGGAAATAAATACTTAAAAGCAAATGCCGTTCCTACTTTATTTCTAAGGGATGATGGAAATGGTCCTCCTTTCGAATTTGAGAACACTACTATTGATACTGATGACTTCAGTCCTGAAGAATTAAATAGGGCATCTCGTATATTAGAAACCTTACAGCATTCTAATATAAGTGATACTGTTCCAGAAAGATGTCTGTGTGAAGAATGTTTATACAATTTAAAAAAAATTAAATATTACATAAAGCTCACCAATAAGTTAAAAAATGAATTAATGGCTTTAAAGCAAAAAAAAAAAAAAAAAAAACAATAATAAAAAATAACTATATTTTAAAAAATAAAATCTTTAAATCAAAAAAACAACTTGAAGTTGCAAAAGTTAAATGAAATATACATATCTTTAGAAAGTATGATAGATGCCACCACGGCACCGGAAAATTCCAAAACATTTTCAAAATTGATTCTGAATGTGCGAAATGAATCCAAATACAATGAAAAGGAAAAGTGGCTTTGTCAATCTATATTTTTTCGGTCTTCGGCAGGATACAATTTTCTTCGAGAAAATCTTAATTTTCGTCTTCCGTCAACTTCAAGTTTATATAATTGGATAAAAATTAAAAGTCTTCCACCTGGTTGCAGTCCTTCTGTACTAACAGAAATTCATAAACAAGTTCTAAGTCTAAGTCTACATGAAAAAAATGTTCTGATTATTCACGTGGAAAATTTTCTCAGGTATTGTATTATGTAGCATGCCCTGGATCTATACCCGCTGATTGTTTAGAGAAAGAAGTGAAAAAATGCCTTGATATTTGCGAAAAACTTGAACTAAATCCCGTTGGTGTAGTATGTGATCAAGGGCCTACAAATAGAAAGTTCTTAAGTTCCCAAAATATTTCTTTTGAAAATCCATTATTTACTTATAAAAATAAAGAAGTGTTTGGTTTGTACGATGTTCCGCATTTATTTAAAAGCTTCAGAAATAATTTAATAAAAGAAAATTTATGTACCCCTGATGGCGTTGTTAGCTGGGAAATTCTTGTTTTTCTTTTTAATATTGAAAAAGACAAAACCGTTAAAATGTGCCCTAAGTTGTCTTCTGCGCACATATATCCAACAAATTTTCAAAAAATGAGTGTCCGTCTGGCGGTGCAAATATTTAGTCATAGTGTTGCTTCCCGAATAAAAGCTCTAATTGCACTTGATAAATATCCTGGAAGTCTTAAGGATGTTGCACTTTCAACTGCAATATTTATAGAAAAATTGAATAAGCTTTTCGATTTGTTAAACGGAAAGCCACCTGTTACCAGAAACTCTAGATCAAGAACTGATCTTTTTAGAAAATATGAAATCATATGTCTTAAATATTAAATCCGCTACTGATGGGAAAGGTCACACATTTTGTTGCAAGGGACTTGTCTTATCTACAACTTCGTTTTTGAAAATTTCGGAATTATTGTTTAATGTTCATAACAATATTGACAAAATTCATGCTCAAAAATTTAACCAAGATCCTATTGAAAATTTTTTTTCTATTGTTCGATCTCGGAACTGTAATAAGAGCAATCCAAATCTATTTGAATTTTCACAATTCTTTGCAAAAATCATTTCGATTAGACTGCTGTTCTCATCAAGATTCTCCAATTGTGAAAACGATAAAGAAGATAACCTGCAAATTGATTGGGATGCAGTTTTTAATTCCATCTCAAACTACGTGCCCGTGGAAGAGGAAGGAGAACTTCCTTCCCTTACTGTTATAAAAGATATCAGTACAACAGATGTAGCAACTGCCTATTTTGCAGGGTATTGCATCTTAAAAACTATTCGTAACCATGTCGAACCATGCGAAAGTTGTGTTATTAATATGAAACAAACAGAATCTGATGACACTTTGAATTTAACTAGTATATTGATTAAATTGAAGCAATTTGAAAATAATCCAGATGAACAAAATCTAATCACCAGTTCAGAACGATTTTATAACTTATTCAAACATCATATAAATGTCTTCTCTCAAGTTTTTAAAGCAAATTCTCACTTCAAAGGCATTAGAAAACTTATAAGTAAAAAATGTGTTGATTATACACAATCATTTGATTTCACATGGTTTAATGAAGTAGACCCTTGCTATAATCACCGGATTAATTTACTTAATTTTATGATAACTAATCTTCTTAGAAAAAATTGTAAATGGGAAAAAACTGTAGCATTTAATACGCGTAGAAAATTAAAAACAGTAACGAATAATTAATTTTTATCATAATCAAATAATGACATGAAGTCAGTTTATTTTTTTATCCTTAGCGATACAATTGTGTTTTAAAATTTTAATGGGAATAATTTTGAAGTATGCCCTATCCAATCAAAAAAGAATTTTCAAAAGCGGACTACTCTGTAAAAAGTTATGCGCGAAGATACATAAAAAAAACAAATATATGCGTCGACTTAGGAGCCTTACTTATTTATCAAATGAAAATGAAATATGCGGCAAGCCCAAGCAAGACAACCACATATACGAAAGAATCCTATGAATTTCTTTCTCTCCCCACACAACCCCCAGCCAGGAGTCGTGCGTGCGTTGATAACATTGAGAGCGCGGCGCTTTGCCTCTGAGAGAACTTGAACTGCTTGCCGCATGACATATGAACGTTGCGTTGCTGTGCATCGCTGCTGACAAAGTTCAAAAAGCTCTTCTGCAGTTGATTTCATTTCATACATCACGTTCGCTCGTAAGCATTGGACATCTGTATTGTCTGTGCCCAGACGAAGCCAGCGCCCGCGCCATGGTCTGCAACGTTAAAACGTCGCAGATCCGGGACCCAGATTGCCGCCGTACCAAGGGTGTCCCGATACCAAGTTGGCTCATCCCCGTCCCGATACTGCTCGCTGATTAGCACAATATCAGCGTTTTTCTCGAGACGGATCTGAGCCAACAGGTCGTGAGCCGTCCGGCTCCTATTTATATTCCCTTGTAGGACCGACACCATCGCCTTGCTTGGCCTGACTCAGGGCCTTACGGAACACCCCGCACTCCCCAGATCCCGCGACGTGCCGCCGTGCGTCGGTCTTCCCTGCTACCTCCGGGCAAAGGAGGCACACCGGGTCTGCGACGCACGCCTTCGCGCTGTGCCCCTCCGCGAAGCACCGGAAACAAAGCTTGCTCCGGTCCGGGCCTTTGCAGGCCTGGCTTTGGTGTCCGTACCCTAGGCACTTAAAACACCTGGGTACCACCACTCGCCTGCGGATTCTACCTTCGACCCAGCCGATCTTGACCCGGGCCGGCCGCAGAAGTCTCGTCGCAGCTGTCTCCTCCACCTCAATTATGGCCATGCATTGGCCACGGCCATTTGCCCGGGTCAGCGTGACCTGAAGGAGGCCGTTGTAATCCCCCAGGTCTCTCCTGAGGGCCTCCAACACCTCCTCCCTGGTCGTGCAGCCGTCAAGCTCTCTGATCTCCAGAGTAGCTTTAGGAACTAGTTCCTTGACGCTGCTCGCCGACCCGACAGCTGACTTTAGGGCGTCCGAAAAGGCAGCCCTCGTCTCGGCCGTTGTCTTCTTCAATTCGAGCAAGACTTCGCCGGACCTAGTTTGCCGGACTGCCCTAACCGTAACTCCGCAGCTTTCGGGGTTGACCGTTTTGCGGACCGTGCCAAGCACGTCCGCATAGGTCTTCCCCGACGCGGGCTTGAAGAGGCCTGGTCGAAGCAGGAGTCCTCGCTGCGCGCTCTCCCCCGAGGGTCTTTTTCTTCTTCTCCTTCTTCTTTTTCTCTCCCTCTTTCTTCTCCTTCGCGCCAGCCTTAGCTCCTTTGCCCTTCCGGACCACTTCGGTCCAGCTCGGATCCGGCTCCTCCTTCCTTTTCTTCCTAGTCTCCCCCTCCGTTTGGAGTGGGGGACTGGAAGCTCCCCTTTTCCCTGCCATCAGCGGGGCCACTCTGCTCACTGCCTCCAGCGGGGCAGCTTGCGTGACCGGAGTCTTCGCCGCCGGTCCTTCCTTGAGGAGACCACGTCGGACTCGAGCGTACTCCTTCCTGGAAGCGTTCAGGTCGTCCAGCGTCTCCTCCAAAACCGACAACCCGTCCTTCACTACCCTGGAAATGTTTGGCTGCTTCTTATTATTATATTAAAAGGAGTAGGAAATATATCATTGTCCATAACAGACTAAGATAGCTTACTTAAGTTGAAACCACCAGCAACAGACATGTGTTCAAGATCAGATATTAAAGAGATTAAATATTCAATGTTATTTAAGTGCATTTTATATGTTTCAAGGTTTGAAGCAGGAGGTATATAACAATTACAAAAAATTAATGAAAATTCCATTGAGGATAAGGAGACACGGACTGTGTTAAGGCCACTTAAGCGGCTTAACTGAAAAAAGGTGCCAGGAAAAAGTCGTAGTCAGTTAAAAAATGGTATATTTCAAGAGCAACTTAAAGCTAACAATAAAATTAACAGGAATTCAAAGAAAAAAAGGAACAAACATAATATTACTTCAAATAAATACAAAATATAAATAAACTAACAATTCTTCTTTGGGTTGGTTGGCAGTTCGTCTGCAAAGAAATAAGGTAGTTAGTCCTGATGTCGTTATTCCAGGTTGAGTTGACGTCGTTGAATGCCTGCGGTCTGAGAATTTAGGTAGCTCACTACGCTAGTCGGAGAGATTTTTTAGTTAACTCAATACGTTAACGTGAAAGAGAATACCTCAGTACGCTACAGATATAGTTAACTCAATACGTTAACGTGAAAGAGAATAGCTCAATACGCTACAGATATAGTTAACTCAATACGTTAACTATGAGAAAATAGCTCAGCACGCTATGTAGAAATAGTCAACTCAATACGTTGACTGTGAGAAATAGCCCAGCACGCTATGTAGGAATAGTCAACTCAATACGTTGACTATGAGGAAATAGCTCAGCACGCTATATAGGAATAGTTAACTCAATACGTTAACTATGAGGAATAGCTCACTACGCTATATGGGAATAGTCAACTCAATACGTAGACTATGAGGAATTAGCTCAGCACGCTACGTAGGAATAGTTAACTCAATACGTTAACTATGAGGAATAGCTCAGTACGCTATGTAGGAATAGTTAACTCAGTACGTTAACTATATGTGGGAATAGCTCAACACGCTATATAGGAAGAATCAACTCAATACGTTGACTATGAGGAAATAGCTCAGCACGCTATATAGGAATAGTTAACTCAACACGTTAACTATATGAGGAATGGGACTTAAGCTCAATACGCTTGGAAGAGGAGTGAGCTGGTCGGATTGTAAGGTCAATTCCCTTTTACTTCTAGGTCAATACCCTAGAAGCTCAATCTTGCGACTGCTGCCCGATCGACTGATCGCGCTGCTTTTATAATGGGCTACAGCCCGAGTCAAGTTGCGAGAAGCTGTGATGTGAGGTTCACTTACAGCGGTACTACCAAGAATAAGTTGGAGGACTTTTGCCTCCATGGCACATGGCGCTTATTGAACAGCTGATTTTACGATCAGCTGTGTGGTTGATATTTGAATTTTAAATTTGAATATTTTAAAGGAGGGTTCGGTCTGTAGGCCGAACAGAATGCAATTTGCTCAATTTTAGCAATATTATTAGGCATTGCAATTTCTACAGAATGGAAATCGGATCGGATGGCAATTAGTACACCACCCCCTGTGCTGCAACCAGACGAAAGTGGGCACTGGTCTTTTCTATAGATGATATAATTACCTGTTGAAAATTCAGAAGATGAAATATCAGTGAATAGTCTAGTCTCCGTTAACCAGATTATATCATGGGTTTCAGCATGAAAAAAAAAAACCTTTTTTTTGCGATTTTTTTAGAAATATGGTTTGAGCAAATTTATTGAAACCTTTTGTATATTATTAAGTATGATTTCAGCAATACTCAGTAATTTTTTTATGCGAAAATATCGACAGACAAGCCTTTGACTGAGCTTTTTCAAAACCACTTTTTAAAAGTCCGTGTACACTGCTATTTAAAAACTACATTACTGATTCATTTCAAAGTTGGTACACACTTTCTATGTATAAAATACCTCCCCCCAACGTTGAGTTTAAAATTTTTTTTTTACATTAAGGGGGTTTTCCACTTACAAAATGGTGAAATTTGTCGTAAAAAATAGCAGTTTTTACTTTAAATTACCACCAAAAATTTAAAAATGAAAAAAATAATAATCAGAGAACGTTGGGGGGAGGATTGAATGATACTCTGACTAAATTTTAAAGGTTTCTAATTTCGGATAAGACGTTCTTGGAAAAGCTCCGTCACTGGCTTGTTTGTCGATATTTTCGCATAAAAAAATTACTGAGTATTGTCGACATCATACTTAATAATGTACAAGAGGTTTCAATAACTTTGTTCAATCCATATCTCTAAAAAAAAAATTGGAAAAATAAGTGTTTTTTTCACGCTGAAACACCTAAGCACTACGTAATCATTATGAAATTCTGATCGATCACAACGTTATTTTATTAAAACGTTTTCTTAAGATTAAGCCAATCGTGTTAAAAAATTCCGTTCTCGAAATTGTCTGCGAAATACAATTAATTTTATCTTTTTTTTATGAAGCAGTTCGACCACCTTTTAGAGATTTTGAGATGTAAGTATTAACTTAAATAAAGTTTGAATTAAACTGCCCCGTCCATTTTATATTCGTGCAGCCACGTCACTTCCTAAAATGTGCTGAGAAAAATTGAACCATTTACCAAGCTGGTTGCAGTTGTAAAATATTTAGAAGGAGAATCGTAAATTAAGTTCAGTTCTCACATAACTGTAACCCTCTAATTTTCTTCAAAAACTTCCTCAGGTCTCACACGTACTTACATCGTAAACTGAGAATCATAAAATTCTCCATTGTATGTCCCTCGTGGGCGATTCACCTCCAAAAACAACTCTTCCTTCATATCCTCCTCCATCCTCCAACTATCTTCTCGACATTTTCTAAAATTACTTCCCGAACAGACCGGCGCGGTGGTCCCGTGCACATACAAACTTTCTGTAGATTACCCGCAAGTAACAACCATTTTCTAAGTTTTTACAAAAAGGGAAATTACCAAATCTCCAGCGTCACATAGCCTTCGAGCGCAAGTGACGTACCACTAAAATCTTGTAATTGGGAAGTTCCCCGGAGATACGGAAAAGATCTGTGCCGAAGAAAACTTCTGTCGAAGAAATTAATGGCGAACGTTTGAATATGCAGCCCGAGGTAGTGTCGACTGCAGCCTTGTGATTGCATGTTTCAGCTAGGTACCTCTGACAAATTAATTGTTTGCTCGACTGTTGAAAAAGGGATCCATCAGCACGACTTAATTGCTCCTTCCTTCGCGTCCTAGAAGTTTCCCTGCACGGAAGAGGCATGATAAGTTTTTCTCCGCGTGCCGTCGACGTATTTTGTCGGGCCTGCAGCGGATGTGTCGTTTAATATGTGGCCGAATGCACCGAATACGTCAACTAGGATGACAAATGTTTTTCTGCAGTATTTTTTATTTGGAAGAAGATAAGATGCCGGGAATATCTTGAGCACAGGTAAAGCTACGATGGCAAAATGGTAAGGTGAAGAGCACGTGATATCGAGCGAGCCATTTAGGCGTTTGCGTTAGACGTGCCACCACTTATCTCACGCTTGACACAAAGGCAGAGATGTAGAATCAGTCGCTTGGCAAAATAATTTAAATCTCAAAGTAGTCAGTCGAGTTTTCGGTGCGGAAAATTTCCCATAAAGTGTTTTGAAGGCAATGCGAACAGAAAGTTAAGAGTACGTTTACTGCACTTTTCTGAGGTATAATCTCAAGATACACACGAAGAAAACATACATCCTGGTCTCCTCAGGGTGAACATCTGCAAATGCGCCCAATTTACACTGTCGCACGACCATATCGTACTCTTTTCTGAGTTGCGACGAAAAAAAATTTTTACAAAAAAATAAAAACCGGATTCAAAACTTTTCCTGTATACAATTCACAATTTTGGGACGAACATTTTATAGCTTTGAAGGATACAGCAGACCTTTTATCACTTATTTTATTTCTGTTAATCGAAGATAGGCTGAAGGACAAGAATCTCTAAATATCTTTTTATAGCTACTGCGTGCGTAGGGCCACCTGGAAATGCTTGAGTTTGTCCTAAATAGGTATACAAGGAAAGTAGGCCTTCAAAGACAATATCTTGTAAAACCGGCAATGAACCAGCATGTGGAAAAGTTGAATATGTTTCCGAACCATTTTTGCTCCGCGGCCTTAACATTTTACCCCTTCGTTGCAGGCAATTGTATGAAAACAGGCCAGTATCGAGAAATTTTTAGGGAAACATCTGCTGTGTCGCCCATGAGGAATACGGCGTGGGTAGTGTGAATCGAGCCAATGTGGAAGATTGGACAAATTATTCCTTATCGACGCCGGGTCGTCAGGTCGTCGGGGGTAAGGATGAGAACGAAGGAACTATCTGGTTAAGATTGGTACTGTGGAGAACGGTAAAAGAATTAAGCAGTGGGATTTCCGAAAACCGATACATACGAAGGCGCTTTAGTTTGTTGCACACTTCTTTGATTCTACAACCAGAATTTTGTGCATACTTACGGCTGGTTTAGTTACTATGGATAGTAATGTGGATCATATAATTTCACCCTTTATAGCCCCATGTGACATTTCTGTAACAAACCTCAAATATCCCGCCAGAATACGCACTGAATGTATTTAGTTCATTCAAATCGGCGCCACTTTGCTGTCACACATTATTGAACAACGTGGTATCCACGGAAATCATTATAGACAGCGTAAACTGTTAACAGTTAATCGATTAAAATTTCGCCTGTAATTGAAAGTGAAAAGTTGATATTCGTGCAAATTTTGAATTTTCAAAAAAAATCAAAAAGTGTGCAAAATTGTGTTATTTTTTTGGAAACCTATAGATAAGTGAATGAATATGTTCCTTCCATACAAAATAAGGTTTTTGTTTACGTTTAACTCTATTTTACAGTAATGTTACACTCCCGTAAATTTGAAATAAATAATTAATAATACATATTTTTTAATTTCTGAGAAATACGTGTTTCTTTATTTCCCTAAACTTGTCCATTTTTAGCATAATTTTAATGTTTTATGATCTTGGGCTATAAAGGGTTAATAAGTCTCAATCTCAAGACATACATGCACTAAATACCAAATTAATCTTGAATGAGTAATCTCCAAGATGAAATTTGTAAATTAAAACTTTTGTAAAACAAAATGTAAGTGTAAAGTATAAGTCAAATTGCATTATTATTTTACGAAATTGAATTGAAAATTATTATTATTGATACACGTATAAAATAAATATACAAAGTCGTACATATAAGTACCACACAGGTGTAATCTCAGCTAAAAACTGGCATTTGCCTTTATATTTCCAGCATCTCCTGAGTTTTTCTCTGATAGTAGTTAACGTTGTGAATGAACATTCTCTTGCAAGCTGTTTGTCCTTGTTTTCGCCGGGATCGTCACCGTGACAACATTGCGGCGCCAGTTGGGGGCGGAGTAAACTGCGCTGTTAGAGCGAATGTTACGTGTTCCTTGGTAGAAACTGCTGACTGTGGTGATTTAGAGCTTCTGTGCGTCGTTATAAGGCTGCCACAAAATAACATTTACGTTGTTACCGTCTACGTTCCACCTAGCTCTACTTCTGACCTTTATGAAAAACTTGCTTCGACAATAGATGGAATAGTAGATATGCTGGAACCTTGCGACGATATTATCATCTTCGGAGATTTCAACATGCCCTCTGTCGGCTGGGAATATTCATCTGATGCTGATGAACTGACGCCTTCGTTTTCTGCCTCTTCCGTATTCATCCGAACTTTCCTGGACTCTCTCGCCGCCTGCGGCCTGGTTCAATCCAATCATGTGGCGAATGGATCTGATAGGTTACTTGATCTCATTTTTTCGTCGAACTCTGATGACTTACTCGTGAGGAGATGTGCGAGCCCTCTCGCGCCTGAGTCTAATCTTCATCCTGCGCTTCACGCTACTCTTTGCTCCAATAATAGTATAATTGTTAACGTTGTTGACCATTGTAATTATTTTTTCAACTTTAAAAAAGCCGATTTTTCTAATATTGATAAGTCCATTTCGGAAATTGACTGGTCTCACCTGCTTAACGAACGCGACATTGACAGGGCCCTAAATTTATTTTATGACAATCTTTATTTAATTTTTACCCAATGTGTTCCTATTAACGTTTCCAAACATTTTAATTGCACGCAGCCTTGGTTCAACAGTACCTTAAAACATTTAAAAAATCTTAAGAGTAAAGCGTGGAAAAGATATTGTGTCTCACGGAGCGATGATGATTACCGGAGCTATGTTGATCTTAGCGCTTAATTCAGTCTCGAGTTGAATGCTTCCTATGACATTTACGTGGTTGATATGGCTTCAAAGCTTCGAAGTAGCCCACGACAATTTTGGAAATTTATAAATTCGAAGCGTAAGTCTGACGGGTACCCTTCTACTTTGAAGCTTGGTAATTGCGAAAGTGGTGATCCCCTACAAATTGCAGAATTATTTGCCAACTTCTTTGGCATGACATTCTGTGATTCGAACTGTGATATTAGTTTTAGTGATTTTACCCACTTGACGAGGCTTCCACCCACTTCTCTTGAAATGAAAGACCTCGTGTTCGACGAATTGTCCATTTTGAAACATCTGGCCAAACTCCCAGATAGCTACTCCGGGGGTCCAGACGGCATTCCTGCTTCTTTCCTAAAAAGGTGCGGATCGTCATTGGTCAATATCTTCTGTTTTTTATTTAACTTGTCCTTGACAAGCAGCTGTTTCCCCAAGTTATGGAGACATTCTCTGATTATTCCTTTACATAAAAAAGGCAACAAGGGCGATATATCAAATTACAGACCTGTTGCTAACTTATGTCATCATTGATCAATGATGTGTTGCGCTTCCACTGCAGGTCTATTCTTGGCTCCTTTCAGCATGGGTTCACTAAAGGTAAATCTACAACCACAAATTTGCTGGAGTTGATGCATGATTATGTCCCTGCAGTGGAGTCAGGCTGTCAGGTTGATTGTATTTACACCGATTTTAGCAAGGCCTTCGATAAAATCAATCACAGAATTCTCCTATTTAAATTATCTAACCTCGGTTTTCCTTCTACTTTCGTCGAATGGTTGAATTCGTTCCTGTCTAACCGTACACAGCAGGTTCTTTTCCGGGGATTTCTTTCGTCTCAAATTAGCAACTCGTCAGGTGTGCCTCAGGGTAGCATACTTGGCCCGCTCCTTTTCATTCTGTACATTAACGACGTCTCTCTGCTTCTTTCAGCTTCCAAAATCCTTTGTTACGCAGATGACGCAAAAATATACCGTGTTATTTCTCGAGAGACTGACTACCTTCTTTTACAATCTGACATAGCCACTTTTCATAAGTGGTGCACGAGCAATCTTTTACCGTTAAATGTTAACAAATGTACAGTTATGTCGTTCTGTAGAAAAAGGTCTTCCATTCATTATAATTACTCGCTGGGTGGTAGCTTATTAACTAGACTTGACAAGACCAAGGACTTGGGCGTAACTCTTAACTCTAGACTTTCCTTTGAAGACCACGTCAACTCAATTGTTGGCAAGGCAAACTCTGTTTTAGGCTTCATCAAGAGATGGTCTAGAGAATTTGACGATCCCTTCATTACCAAGCTTCTCTACTGTACCTTTGTCAGACCCATTCTGGAATACGCTAGTCCTGTTTGGGCTCCTTTCTATACAGTGCATATTGACCGAGTCGAGGCGGTTCAGCGTAGATTTCTCAGATTCGCTCTCCGCGGGCTTCCTTGGCTGGATAGTATGAATCTACCTCCTTACCAGGATAGACTGAAACTAATTTCTTTCGATTCGCTCCAAAAAAGACGTGATATTTCGAGGTTCCTTGTCATTTCTGACATCCTCTAAGGAGCAATTAACTCTCCCGAGTTGCTGAGTTCAATCAGGGTTTCGGTACCGTCTCGCTCCTTGAGAACTCACGATTTTTTAGACGTTCCATATCATCGAACCAAGTATGGTATGCACGAGCCCATTACCTCAATGTCTCATCTCTTTAACGTGCATGTAGACAGTTTTGAGTTTAATTTGTCTAAGCCTAATTTGAAAAATCGGCTTCAAACTGATCTTTCTTAAATTAATTACACTTATTGTACAGTAATCAGAATTGGATGAATGTTGAACAAATAAATAAATACAAATGATTAGTATAAATACAGTTTTCTATTTATCATTTATATTTAGATGTTCATATAAATAACACGTTTGATGACATATAGCGCTGGGAAGTTATAAATGTTGTTTAAATAAGTGGTGAGTTTTACACCAATTCTGTAGTACGATATTTTTTTATGAGTTTGGATAAGGAGAGGTGTTATGTAAAAACCTTACGGCTTGAAACACGCTTATTCAAATCAATATATTATTTATTTTTCGTATTTTCTTTCTTAAACCAAACAACAAATTCAGTTTTTAAAAATTAACGAATTAACAAATAATAAAACTCAATAATTCAACAAAAAAAAATTAGTTCTTCTTAATTTAAAATATCGTCTTTTTCTTTTATCAGAAGGTGAAAAGAAGAAGTCCTTTTTTATTGAAATTGTGTATTCGGATCTTTTATGGATACAGGACGTGGTACATTCAGTAGAACTGCCGGTGTATACATTACTGAAGTTTTATGTATATTAACTAACAACCAAGCAAAATTTAATGTATGAGTAAATACAGCTGTACTGGGATGCGTGTGTTTGATTGGGATCGAACGAATCCTTTCTGCAATAAACATTAATTCTTTGCATCTCTTTACAATATCGCAGATGACGCGAAAAAAATTAGTTTTCAATAGTTTTCGCCAAATGTCGCTTTTTTAATATGACATTTCGACTTGGATGAGGTAAGTTCCTTAACCTTTTCTTTTATATTAATTATTGTATTTTCAGTACTACCTGGCATGTCGAAGCTGCGACAGTGGGTAATTCTACTTTATCATAAATTATATTCCCATCATTTCGGTAAAAAATCAGGTAAATACATAGTACGGTTCATGAGTTCTTAGCCTCATATAGTAAACTAGTAGTCCGTGGTTGGCCGGCTATCGCCGGCCGATTATCGGGCTGAAGCCCTCATCATAACAGTATATATTTTAAAAGAAAATAAATGGAAAGACTATTAGATGCAATTTGATTTTTAAACAAAATGAAATAAAAACTGAGCCATAATTCGGAAACCAATAATTTTTCTAGAGATGGCTATCTTAAGAACTATCTTAAGAATTGATTTGGGCGGAAAGGGGTAATAGGGGAGATGGCACACATGGGGAGCTTTCATTCAAAATTTAAACGGAGAAAATCGGTTATTATTTAGAGGAGTTCTGAGGCAGGATTCAGAAAAGTAATTTTTCTAGAGATTGGCACCTTAAGAAATAATTTGATGGGAAAGGGGTGAACGGGGAAAATAAATATAAATATACATAGATGGCAGCCGCGGGGGCTTTCATAAGAAATTTAAATGAAGAAAATCGGTTATGATTTGGAGGAGTTGTGAGCCAGAATGTAGAAACATAATTTTTTAGAGATGGCCACATGAAGAACTCATTTGGGGGAAAGCGGTTGACGTAAAAAATAAGTAATAATATGTGGAGATAGTACACATGGAGGGCTTTTATACAAAATTTAAATGGAGAAAATTGGTTATTATTTAGAGGAGTTCTGAGCCAGAATGCAGAAAAGTAATTTTTCTAGAGATTGGCACCTTAAGAAATTATTTGAGGGGAAAGGGGTGAACGGGGAAAATAAATATAAATATACGGAGATGGTAGCCGCGGGGAGATTTCATACGAAATTTAAATGAAGAAAATCGGTTATAATTTGAAGGAGTTGTGAGCCAGAATGAAGAAACATAATTTTTTAGAGATGGCCACCTTAAGAAATCATTCGGGGAGAAAGGGGTGAATGAAAAAAATAAATATAAATACACGAAGATGGCACCCAAGGGGGGCTTGGATACAAAATTTAAATTGAGAAAATCGGTTATTACTTAGAGAAATTCCAAGCCAGAATGCAGAAAAGTAATTTTTCTAGAGATTTGCACCTTAAGAAATTATTTGAGATGAAAGGGGTGAACGGGGAAAATAAATATAAATATGTGAAGATAGTAGCCACGAGGGGCTTTCATACGAAGTTTAAATGAAGAAAATCGCTTTTGATTTGGAGGAGTTATGAGCCAGAATATAGAAACATATTTTTTTTAAAGATCGCCACTTTAAGAAATCATTTGGGGGGAAAGGGGTGGATGTAAAAAATAAGTAATAATATGTGGAGATAGTACACATGGAGGGCTTTTACACAAAATTTAAATGGAGAAAATCGGTTATTATTTAGAGGAGTTCTGAGCTAGAATGCAGAAAAATAATTTTTCTAGAGATTTGCACCTTAAGAAATTATTTGATGGGAAAGGGGTGAACAGGGAAAATAAGTATAAATATGTGAAGATAGTAGCCACGGGGGGCTTGCATACGAAGTTTAAATGAAGAAAATCGCTTTTGATTTGGAGGAGTTGTGAGCCAAAATGTAGAAACATAATTTTTTAGAGATGGCCACTTGAAGAACTCATTTGGGGGGAAAGGGGTGGACATAAAAAATAAGTGATAACATCTGTGCATAGTACATGTGGGGGGGCTTTCATAAAAAATTTAAATGGAGAAAATCGGTTATTATTTAGAGGAGTTCTGAGCCAGAATGCAGAAAAGTAATTTTTCTAGAGATTTGCACATTAAGAAATTATTTGAGGGGAAAGGGGTGAACGGGGAAAATTAATATAAATATGCAAAAATGGCAGCCGCGGGGGGCTTTCATATGAAATTTAAATGAAGAAAATCGGTTATGATTTGGAGGAGTTGTGAGCCAGAATGTAGAAAGGTACCTTTTCTGGAGATGTCCTCCTTTAGAAACGATTTTAAGGGAAAGGGGTGAAGGGAAGAGATAAGTGTTAATATGCGGAGATGGCAAAGATGATGAGCTATCATCCAAAATTTGAATGAAGAAAATCGGTTACGATTTGGCCGAGTTCTGAGGGTGGAAACGTGATGAGTAGATTAGCCAGTGTTAATTGCGAGGTGATTCTATTTTTCCGGACCCCACAATAAGTTTAAAAAGGTATATATATAAAACTAGCTGGGTTACCCGGTTTCACCCGGCGTTGGGTAAATACTCACTAATTAAACACTTCTCAAATGTTCTAGTTTGTTGTATCCTAGAAATTATTTCAATCCGAAAACCCCTTCATGGATCCGCTATCTTGAATTTCCAAATCTTAATAATATTCAAAATAAATGCTTTTAAAATAATCATTGTACAAATTTTCATTCAAATCCGTTGAAACCGAGAACTTTTGGTCGCCATATTGGATCCGCCATCTTGAGTTTGGAAATTTTGCTAATATTCTAAATTAGTGGCCTCAGAATAATCATTGTACTAATTTCCAGTAAAATCCGTTAAATCAAGAAATTTGGTCTCATATTGGACCCACCATCTTGGATTTACAAATTTTGATAATATTCGAAATTTGTAGCTTCAGAATAATCATTGTACCAATTTTCATTCAAAAGACATTCTGGACGCAATGTTGGGTCCGCCTTGCATTCCAGACATTCTGGACGCAATGTTGGGTGCATCTTGCATTTAGAAATTTTGATAATATGCAAAATTAGTGGTCTCAAAATAATCACTGTACTAATTTCGAAACAAATTTACAATCCGTTGAAATCGAGAAATTTTGGTCGCCATGTTGGATATGGAAATTTGGACAATATTTGAAATTAGTGGCTCCGGAATAATCATTGTATTAATTTTAATTAAAATCCGTTGAAATAGAGACATTCGGTTGCCATATTGGATCCGCCATCTTGGATTTACAACTTTTGATAATATTCGGAAGTTGTATCCTCAGAATAATCATTGTACCAATTTTCATTAAAATCCGTTGAAATCGAGACATTCTGGTCGCCAGATTTGGATCCGCCATCTTGGATTTGGAAATTTTGTTAATATTCAAAATTAGTGGCTTCAGAATAATCAATGTACCAATTTTCATTCAAATCCGTTGAAATCGAGAAATCTTGGTCACCATGTTGGGTCCGCCATCTTGGATTTGTAAATTTTGATAACATTCAAAATCAGTGACCTCAATATAATCATTGTACTAATTTTTATTAAAATCCGTTGAAATCGAGAAATATTGGTCGCCATATTGGTTCCGCCATTTTGGATTTGTAAATGTTGATAAAATTCAAAATCAGTGACCTCAAGATATTCATTGTACTAATTTTCATTAAAATCCGTTGAAATCGAGAAATATTGGTCGCCATATTAGGTCCGCCATCTTTGATTTGCAAATTTTGATAACATTCAAAATCAGTGACCTCAAGATAATCATTGTACTAATTTTCATTAAAATCCGTTGAAATCGAGAAATATGGTCGCCATTTTAGATCCGCCATCTTGGATTTCTAAATTTTGATAATATTCAAAATCAGTAGCCTCAAAACAATCATTGTACTAATTTTCATTAAAATCCGTTGAAATCAGGAAATCTTGGTCGCCATATTGGATCCGCCATCTTGAATTTCTAAATTTGGACAGCGGATTTGAAATCCCCATTCCGCAAAACCCCTATGTACCAATTTTCATGAAAATCGCTTCAAATTTAAAATTTTCGGCCGCCATCTTGGATCCGCCATTTTGAAACCATACGTATTATCCGAAAAAAAATTAGCCTATATGTTAAGTCGGAATATGTACTACCTTCGGACAAAAAATGAAAAATATCGATGCAAGCGTTTAGGCGTGATTGAGCAACTAACAAACAAACAAACAAACAAACAAACGAACTTTCATTTTTATATATATATAGGGATAGATTTTTAAAATTTACTTTCGTTAAAAGTTGTATGAAAAGGGGGGCGTGGGGGGTTCAGTTTAGGACTGAGTAAAAGTCCCTGGAGGAATTATTGTTGTGAAGAAGTTTGAGAAAAATCAGTTAAGTAGTTTAGCCGGAAAATGGAAAAGTATATTATCCAGATCCCGGCTCCTTTGGCTACAATTTACAGGGCGAGGGTAAGTGGAGAAGACCGGTGTATGGATCCAACTAAAGTCCCCATGTGGGGCTATCATATAAAATTTAAATGAAGCAAATCGGTCAAGATTTGGCCGAGTTCTGAGGGTAGATATTTGAAATTTAAGTCTGGACAATGAATCGCCGCTGATTTCTAGAGACCGCCGAGCAAGGTCCCGAAAAAGAACGAAGAATAGAAACGAAGAAAAAAAAATTGCTCCGAGCAAGGTCCCGAAAACGAACGAAGTGTCAAACACGAACTGCTCCGAGCAAGGTCCCGAAAAAGAACGAAGTGTCAAACACCGAAATAGAACGAATGGAAACGAAGAAAAAAAACTGCCCCAGTCCTACTGAATGCAACGTGAGTGCGATTTGATTAGATTTTATTGATTTTTGATTGATCGCAGCTTTAATCCTAATTTGTTTGAGGAAATGAGTGGGGGATCATTCGACAGGTAGTTTAGACGGCTAAGCGGACATAGGGGGCTTTCATACACAATTTAAATGGAGAAAATCGTTTATGATCTGGAGGAGTGCTGAGCCAAAATGCAGAAAAATATTTTTTTATAGTGATGGTCAACTTAAGAAATAATTTGTGGGAAAATCGGTTAATATTCGGAGGAGTTGTGAGCAAAATTAAGTTTTCTAGCGATGGCCTAATTTGGAAGCGATTTGCGGGGTAAGGGGTGAAGGGAAAAGATAAGTGATAGAATGCAGAGATGGCGCCCACGGAGGACTTTCATATAAAATTAGAATGAAGAAAATCGGTCATCATCTGGAGGAGTTCTGAACCAGAATGTCGAAAGGTACCTTTTCTGGAGATGTCCTCCTTTAGAAACGATTTGCGGGGAAAGGGGTGAAGGGAAGAGATAAGTGTTGAGATGGCAAAGATGATGAGCTATCATCCAAAATTTGAATGAAGAAAATCGGTTACGATTTGGCCGAGTTCTGAGGGTGGAAACGTGATGAGTAGATTAGCCAGTGTTAATTGCGAGGTGATTCTATTTTTCCGGACCCCACAATAAGTTGAAAAAGGTGCGGCGACTGTTCAAGGAAAGACTCAAGGGAGGGAAGAGCTAAGCGCTATCGAGAATTTGAATGAAAATATTTCCTTGCCATTGCCTTAAAAATAGATTTTTAAAATTTACTTTCGTTAAAAGTTGTATGTAGGGGGGCGTGGGGGGTTCAGTTTAGGACTGAGTAAAAGTCCCTGGAGGAATTAGTGTTGTGAAGAAGTTTGAGAAAAATCGATTAAGTAGTTTAGCCGGAAAATGGAAAAGTATATTATCCAGATCCCGGCACCTTTGGCTACAATTTACAGGGCGAGGGGTAAGTGGAGATGAGCGGTGTATGGATCCAACTAAAGTCCCCATGTGGGGCTATTATATAAAATTTAAATGAAGAAAATCGGTCAAGATTTGGCCGAGTTCTGGGGGTAAATATTTGAAAGTTAAGTTTGGACAATGAATCGCCGCTGATTTCTAGAGACCGCCGAGCAAGGTCCCGAAAAAGAACGAAGAGTAGAAACGAAGAAAAAAAATTGCTCCGAGCAAGGTCCCGAAAAAGAACGAAGTGTCAAACACGAACTGCTCCGAGCAAGGTCCCGAAATAGAACGAAGTGTGGGAAACGAAGTGCTCCAAGCTCACTGAATGCGACTTGAGGACCTCGAACTGGGAAAGGAAGAAGAAGAAGTCGTTCGATTTAATTAAAATCTAGTCATGTTTGATTGATTGCAGGTTGGGTCCTAATTCGCTTGAGGGAATGAGTGGGGGTCAATGGACAGGTAATTGGAATGGGTATAACATATTGAAAAAAAAAGAAATTTAGCGAGCCAAAATTGAGAAAAAAAAGAAAGAGTGAAAAAATTTGAAAATAGCTGACGAAAAGTGCGCGCACACGAGAGGGTGTGGGGGGGGTAAAAAGTTGATAAAATTAAGAAACGGAATCTCTAGAAGGTTGGAAAAGGGTTTGGGGTAGATGTGGGTGAAAAAAAAATTGGAAAAAATTGAAGGGAAATGGGTTGAAAAAAATTAAAAGTAAAAAAAAAAAGCTTTTTAAAAAAAGAGGAAAAAGTGTTAAAAGCTTAGTCCTGGGGAGTGGGTGGTTTTTGGAAAATGTTAAAAATTGGAAAAATGTCGGTTCATTCTTCTAGTTTTATGGAAAATTATTGAGATTGTATGAAAATAAATAGTTTAATAGGAAAAAAATCATATATAGGGTATGTTTGTATTTTTTTCAACTTTCCGGATGAATAAAAAAAAAGTTAATGATAGTAGAAGATTCTAGATAATTTTCCTGTGTAGAAAAAAAAATAAGCGATTTTTTGAGCCAAAAAATATAAAAATTGAATCGTTGGTTGATGAGATACAAAGGTTTAAATGCATAATAATAATAGAGTGCGTTCGAAAAAATCTTCATGTTCGTAACTGTGACAAGTCTCAACAAGCTCTACACAAATTGCTACTGTAATCCGCTTAATTGTAACAGAGCTCGAACGACAGCTCAGAAAAGTGATTTTAAAAAATGTTTCAAATTGAATATCGCGCTTTTATAAAGTTTTTGACTAAATAACGCCAACACAAATCAAAGAAAAAAAGGAAGCTTTTAACGATGACTCGTGTCCATCATTTTCAACAACAAAAAACTGGTACAAGTTGTTTTGCTGAGGACAAGAATTATTAGAAGATGCCCCACTTGCGGGAGGTCCTGTGACGGTGACTACTCTAGAAAACATTAAATTAGTGGAAGAAATTGTTCAAGTAACCGTCGCTAAAAACAAAAGAGATTGCAGCACAGACCGGCATTTGCAAAACAAGTGTTCAAAGGATCCTACAAAAAAAATGTGTGCAAGGTGGTTGGCTTGAATTCTTAGCGCAGTGCAAAAGCAGCGGTGAGTACAATGTTCTGAGCAATTTTTGAAGCTTTACAGTGTAGAGTAAGAAGGAGTAATTCAATCAATCAATCAATCATGGTTCTTTAATATAATCCAACATCCAAAGTAGATTCAATGGTGTGACAGCGAAAAGCGAAACTCGTGACAAAAAAAGCAAGGGTCACTCGAAGCACAAAAAAGTGATGGCTACAATTTTTTGGGACTGCAAGGGAATTCTCTTGAGTGACTTCAAGAAATCAAATGCAGTCGTTAACGCAGCATGTTACTCTAACTTAGGTTAGGTTAGGTAGTTGTGGCTGCCAAAAAGAGGCACACTTAGGCCAACACAAGGCCCATTGTGATACCACACGGGACGACCACGATTTTAACTAACCGTCGAACCATTTCGAGACTTTGATGAAGTGTTCAATGTCCCTGACGTTCTTCACACTCAGGTCTGACAGGTCATCAAAGAAGGTGGCGCCCAGGTGCTGGTACCTATGCCGCGCAAGCGCTGGGCAGTTACAGAGGAGGTGGTTGATACTTTCCTCTTCCTCCTCATTGTGGCAACTTCTGCAGAAGTCATTTACTGAAACGCCTAGTCTGCTGGCATGTCTCCCTACAAGACAATGCCCAGTTATCACAGCTACGACGTTGCTAATGGACACTCTTTTGAGTGAAATAAGGCTCTTTGACCTGTTTCGGTCGAAAGTCGGCCAGATAAGTTTGGTGGTCGCACATGTGCATTCTCTCCTCCACCTATTCTTTGCGATACTCGCATACACTTGCGAGATCTCCTTGTTTCGATAGGCGAGCGGTGCCCCTATATCTCGGATGATATCCTCCTCCTGTAGGGTTGTACCCTTTCTGGCGAGCTCATCCGCCCTAGATGTCATTATGTTCCGGTACCCATAGAAGAATCAATTTTGCCAAAGACCATGTCAACAAATCTCTTTCATTTTGGAAAAAGATATTGTGGAGTGAGAAATCCCAGTTCAACAGGCCTGGAAATGATGGAAAAATTCATTTTGGACGTCCTCCAGATAAACATTTTGAGTGGCAGTAAAATGGTTTTGGGGTGTATGTCTTGGCACGGTGTTGGCTCATTAGTTCATATTTATGCAGGACAACGATCCTAAGCACACTTCACGCCTAGTGAGGAACGAAGGATGAATGATTTGGATTGGCCTGCTCAAAGCACAGATCTCAATCTAATCCAAATAACTCAAAATATCCAATTCAAAAGAATTAAATTGAATTTGGCTCAAAAATTCAAGTGTAACTTAAAACAGTTTTAAATCTATAATAAAGAAAACCTAAAAAATAGAAATATTTACTATTCGCAATCGTCCTTCAATAAAAATGATCACAGTCTGTACAAATTTTGAAAAACGTCCAGTGCTCAACAAGAGCATCTTATTTTCATTTCCTTGTAATTGGGGTACCTGGCCACGTACTGTTCCATCATGTTCGGAAGATCTTATATCCACATTTAGAATCTGCATCACATGTCGCCTAAGTATGCAACTACATCTGTTACTTAACTAAAAAGATAGCTGTTTTGCTTCTCGTTCACTCGGATTATTCAGAAGGTGTCTTTTCTTCTTTTTCTGTGTACCTAAATATTTGTTCATGATGATATGAAAAGTTTCAACGAGCTTCCCATACTTTTAGCTAATATTTGAATTTTTGAAACTTTTTATGGTAATTTTCGCGGTAATCTTATATATTTTGCATCACAAGTGCGGGGTAACTACAAGGTTACCGCAAGCGTTTCCGGAAGGGAACTCACCGATTACCTCGCAGTGCAACTCGGGCGGTAACTAGCCGATTGCTCACGATGACAGTGTTAGGCAGGCCACACACTAATTAGTCAAATGCCGAATGCATGACTTTAGTAAAATGCAGAATCATGCATAATATAAATAATGACTTATATAGCTTCACATTGCCTAGTCATTTCTCTCAGTCAGTTGTGGAAATTTGTCGAGTTTTGAGTAGAAATATAAAATTTAATGTTTAAAATTAAAAATTTCTTCAGACTCAAATTGATAGTATAATCATCATTGCTGCAGCATATAAGAAACTGAAAGCGTTGAGACGATTTTGGGTTAATCCTGACTTTGACAAAGGAATTCAAACAGGATCTTTTCAAATGATGAAAGATTTAGAAGACGATAAGAAATTCCTTTCATTTTACTTCGCTCTGCGATCAAACCATAACTGACTTAACACAATCGCAAAAGTGTTTAGTCAAATGTTGTGCAAGCTAAACTCGATTAGTCATGCAGAAAAATGATTCGTTCATTCCTTTCGGCGAATAAGCAAATGAATTATCAGTGTACGGCTTGCAATTTAAAAACACGTGCTCGGCATCATTCATTCATGCACATTTTACTTGTTCTGCATGCATCAGGCTTTTGACTAATTGGTGTGTGGCCTGCCTTAGACGCACTAGTGAATGCGTTATCTGCCATCATGAGCAATCGGTACCCCGCACTTGTGATGCAAAATAGCATACGAAACTCGGGCGGTACCTAATCGATTGCCCTTTATAGCAGTCTAACACTTGTTACCGCTAGTTACCGCCCATGTTGCTTAATATACTATTATCGGTCCGCATGCTGTTGTCAATAAGTGCCACTTGGTGCGCATTATTTGGCGCAAGTTTTATGTACGGGATGTACGTTATCGGTTAGCTAGTGTATCTGTAGTATCACTCTATTTATTCCAAAGTTTCAGCAGATTTTATTAAACCTATTTTTCATATAAGAAGGGTTATGGTATGTTTTCTAATTATTTAATGTTCTGAAATCATTTAGCAATTTTCATTAAATAATGTCAATTCAATTTTTATCAACAGCAGCTCAGTAAAGCTGCTCAGGATTTCAAGGAACGTTTATTATAATCCAAAAACGCTATTCGTCGAGGTTATACGTAGATACACTGTGAAATGAAACTTCGCAACATCGACACTCGGCCTGACAACCTTGCAAAGTTGGAGGGATTTGCAGCTCCCTTTGGGCGTCAGATCTGATTTACCAGCTCAATGCCAGCGAGAGTACCGTTAACAAGGGCTGATGAATTGTTTGATATGCTGCCGGTTCATTAATTCCGTGTTTGTAAGGCCAACACCTTTCAATCGTGGCGAACTGAAACGTCAATCAGGACATTCTTGACGTACATAACGGGCTCGGGGCACGGGGTTTTCACTTAAAAATAAGCGACAGAAGTCACACGTTTAAATTTTCATTAAGTCGAAAGGTAAGAAAGCGGCCTGAGCAAAAATACCGCACCAGAGGGGTTCCATTGGAATTTCATAAATTTATCGCCGCCAAGAGCGAGGAATTCGGCAAGCAATTTTGCAGCCGTGCTTTGCAGAGCGGGTCCTTCGAGAAGAGCTTTTAGAAATAGGTAGAGTATGAGCCATTGGAATTAGATTTGCAAATTGCCGGGGGACGGCCGAATCCGTCTGCCCGGGGCACCGCATAGAGGCCCGTTTGTATTCATAGCGGTCGTCTGCCGCTGCAAATTGGAATTTCAGTAATTCCCGGTTATTATTGGCGCGGATATAACCTTTATTTATTAGAACGTTCGGAGCTGGCGAAGACAAAACTGGCAGAAATTTGTTTCCCGGCAAATTGACATTTTCACTGCTCGAGATTTATTTTTATTGCCTACCGATCCAGCGCTCGGTCGTGCAAGCCTAAGTTTCTCGGTTGATGTATGTATGCCCTGTAAGGCACCAGCTAGCAGCGACTCGGATTTTATTTGTTTAAAAGATTTATTATGGCTCCTTCCCTGCAAGAAGTGAATATTGAATTTCTCAAATTATTACCGAACTTGTTTTAAACGTCCCGAATTTATTGCGTTGTCAGGCTATTTACGTGTACATTGGGGATCCTCGCACTGATGGGGTTACTTTAAGCGTGCAAAGGTGTCAGCTCCAATTGCGTCGTGTTTAATGTACACCTTTGTTGGACAAAAGGGATGTACGAACGGTGGGATAGTCATTTCACAATTGTTTTTACATTCAGATATTGATAGGTATATTGAGAAAATAATAAATACGTCGTAACCTTACTACGCAAAAATGTGGGTACAATATAGTATATTATTTTTATTGGTATATGGTATAAATAAATGAAAGTTCGTTTGTTTGTTCCTTTGCGTGTTTGCTGCTCATTCACGCATAAAACCTTACTTCGATATCTTTAATTTTTTGTCCAAATAATAGTTTTTTTTTTGTTTTTTTTTTTTTATTAATATATAGAGTTTTAAAGTAGCAGGCCCGAGATTGCGCTTGAAAATTTTAAATTTTAAGGAATTCGCATGAAAATTGGTTTTTCAGGGGAAATATTGACTTCGAATCTTCTCCAAATTTAGAAATTAAAAATGACAGATCCAAAATGGCGACTTAAATTTATCGATTTCAACAATTTTTCTTTAAAAATTAATACAATGATTGCTTTGAGACCAATAATTTGGTATCAAAATCTTCAAATCCAAGATGGCGGACCTAATTTAGCTAACAAGAATTTTGAAATTCAACTGCTTTTTATGAAAACTAAAACAAAGTGAATTTTGAGGCCACTACTATGCAGATTTTGTAGATTTAAAATGGTGGATCCAATATTATATAGCGGCGAAAATTTGTAAAATTCAGGAGATTCTTATGAAAATTAATACAAAATGAATTGTGGCGCCACCAATTCCGAATCCATCTAGAGGAGGAGGGCCAAAGTTTATGTAAATGAGGCTCAGTTTTTTGTTCGTCAAAAAAATTAGAAAAAACTTTTTTCCATCATCTGTCATTAATTTTCAATCAACCCAAACCACCCTAAACGGAATGTTGTGGAAAATATATGAGAGTAAGATGATCATGCTCTCAAATCCAAAAGAAGTTTTTTTTTTTTTTTTTATTATTTAATATAGTATTACTTCTTTAAGAATTTAACGCGATCACATCGATAACAATAATGTTGGTGTCAATTAAGTCCTTTGCGTGTCGTAAAGAGTGACACAGTGCGAATACAGACACATTCATTTAGAAGAAATTTAACTGATTTTCACTTTCGCCCGTTCTGCGTGACTCGACTTACAAAACGTATAATGTAAATTATATTTCAAACTTTATTTCACCGAATTTCAAAAACAGAATTGTATTTTTTTATATTTGTATTTTATTAACATGCTTTTTTTGTTTTAAGTGCAATTATTAATTAATACGATTTGTTAATCCTTGTGCACAAATCGAAAATCACATGCACTCACAACTATGTAAAATTTATTAAAAGGGTTGAAGAATTTCTAATAAAAAGTAATGTCTTAACAAATGTTCCGTTTTGTACTGTTACAAAATCTTCCTTCGTTATAATTCACACTTGGAATTGTAATCGGGCACTTGTAGGTATTAGCTTTCGATCTCTCCTTTGTGAGTGTCTATGGCTGAGAACTCAAGTGCCGTATTTGTGAGATCAGCTTGCCTTTTCGCATCGAAACACTTGTCAACTTTTTGAGCTCTTCTGCTTCGACAGACGAGTAAAATCAACAAAAATGTCCCTCCATCTGTCTGTGTGTCGCAGATTTTGTAGTTTTGGCAGCTAGGCAATCGGCGGGCAAAATTGCAACAATACTATTTTATAACAAAAAATAGTTGCATTTGCTCGTAGCAACTCGCCAACTAACTTCATTACCATGGGGTGTGCAAACACAAGTAAAAATTATTTGACTCAATTTTGCATGCTTGGTGAGGCTTGCAGATAACAAATATCTTAAGTTTTAAGTTAGCTTGGTAACAATACACGAGGATTTTTCGTTGCAAATATGTTTAGATGTCTAATTCATTAGATCACTTTACATTTCATTATATCATTTCATTTTAAGAACTTTACTAACTAGAACAAATCTTGTATAAAATCGCAATTCCGAGAATTAATGAACCAAGGAATACTGGCAAACATTAAATCATATCCGGATGCCATAAGCAGAAGCCGAAAGACGTTTCCTTAACCCAAATTCAGGGAACCCCCGCCGACCAACTGAAAGTGATTCAGAAGTCCATACATTTCAGCTATTGCAATAAACGCCACAGAAATCCAAAAACACGAGCGTTCTACACCCATATTCCCATATTTTTTTTGTCTTTTTAAAATTACATGGATATCACTGTAGCCCTGGGGGCCTTGGATATGTGAAATCTTTCCTGCTTTCTCTTGGCGGCAAACTGGTTTTTGATTGCCCATATCTGAGGATTTTATTGCAACACTTTGTCCTTTTAAGAACGATAAAAAAGTACATTTGTATCCACAAAGGAGCGGTGGTGAACTTTTTAAATAGCAAAGTAATGGCACCATTGTTTCGGAAGGGACAAACGTTTTTACTGAATTCGTTTACTGGTAACACGTTCCGGAAATAAAATTGAAAGATTACTTAAATAACGCGCGAAACGCTTGCATGCATTAATTGTAGCGCAAAAGCCTATACAATCGTTTTAATTTTATTTATTATTTATTGATAACCAGATAGTTTACTGTAGTATGGCTTAAGTACATTTACTAAATTACAGTAAAAGCAAAAGTAAGGTAAACCCTACAGAGATAATACAGTAACCTGTTCGTAGGACTGGTGAAGCTTAAAAAAATTAATTTATAAACTAAGATTCTTAATCAATAATAGCTAATACATTCTTACAAGCGTGTATACATTTACATTTCCTAGTATTAATACTTTCTATAATTTTATTTATTAATTATTAATACTTTCTATAATTTTGAGTTCCGTTGGTAAATCATTAATTAATATACTAATAGCTTAAATACTACTGCTTTTGCCACTAACAGTTTTAAGTCTTTGAGGTATTATTATACTTTTATTTCTAGTTATACTATTGGAATTTTTATACTTTGTACTTAAATCATCGCAATTTTTTTTTTTTTTTTTTTTTTATTTATTATTATTTATTAAATTTTATAGGGCTTAGATCGATTTTCGACCTCTAGCCTATACTAGTACAAATCTTAACCTAGGCTTCTTCTTCCCAAAGCCAGTGCTTGTGGGTAGTGTTGATTGTAGTTTTCCTCAGTTGGTTGATTCCGTTGTGGAGTGTTCTAACAACTCGGGGGTTGGGGAATTGAGTATATTACTTTTTGAGGCTCCGTTTGTAATCCTTGTATGTATATCTGGTAAACCAGGGATAGACCAACCAGCGTTGTAAGCACTATTACTATAGTCTCGATCCGGGCGGACTCGATGTCGACTGGCTTGACGACAATGGAGTTGATGATTTCTCCACTGTTGTCAATCTTTTTCGTTTGTGTGTTGCCCATTATTGCCTTCGGGAGGTGATAGGAGTTTTGTACACGTTGTTGTTTACGGGGTAGTTTCTTCGCCGACTGACTGGCCGACGACCGTGAGGATCTTTATATTCAATATATTGCAGTTATCGCTATGAGAAGTGGGTCAGCAACAGCAAATAGTTTAAAGAACGTTGCTTCTTTTCAGACGTTTGAATTTTGCCGCTGTAAGAATATTTTGTGCTGATTTATTCGGGTGCTTGCGTAGTCTTTTTGTGTAGTTTTTCCTCAGGTCATTGACTTCGGTTTGCACTGGTTTCATGTTGGCGTCTCTTTGTATGATGGTATTATTGGCATAGCGGGGAGCACCTAGTATTTCCCTGATAATTTTTGTTTTGTGGATACGTTGTACTATTGCGATGTTCAATGTTTTGGCTGAGCCCCAAAATTGTGCGCCGTAGGTCCACATCGGCTTCAGTATAGATTTGTAGATTACTATTTTGGTGCTGGGATTCAGTTTTGATTTTCTATGGAGTAGCCAGTAGAGGCTGCGAAATTGTAGTGCGAGTTGTTCTTTCTTTTTCTCTATGAGTCTTCCATGTGAGTTTCCTGTCTAAATGTATTCCAAGATATTATATATGTATGTGACTCTGCGAATTTCTTTGTTGTGAATGGTAATACGCCTACAATTAGGTTTACTCATTCTCATAATGTTATCTGCTCGGTTTTGGACTCGTTGGTTTTGATTCCCCATTTTACAGCCCAGTCATGATTCTGTTAACATAGCTTTGAAGTTCTCTTTTTGTGGTTGTCGGGTTGTTGTGGGCGAGAAGTACGGCAGTGTGGTCAGCAAAGGTCACGGTGGTGAAATATTAGTCAGGTGGCAGGTCTGCCGTGAAGATAAGGCAGAGTACGGGACCAAGGACGCTGCTCTGCGGAACGCCGGCCTTGATAGGGTAAGTGTTGCTTGTACAGTCTTTGTACTTGACATTAAATTGGCGATTATGCAGATAACTGAATAGGATTTTATGGTATTTGTGGGTAAGGTTGAGAGAGATTTTCTGCATTTGGCCTTCGTGCCAGACTTTATCAAAGGCTTGGGCAACGTCGAGGAACAGGCTCACACAGAATTTCTTTTGGTCCAGAGCGTGGTTAATTTTGTTTACGATCTTGTGCACTTGCTCTACTGTACTGTGCTTATTTCTAAAGCCGAACTGGTGTTCTAGGATTGTAGATGTAGATTGGCTGTCCGAAGACACACTTAGGCCATTACAGGCCCATTGTGATACCATTTTTTTGTGACCAGGGTTTCTCGTGGGAATCGAACCCACAACCTCTAGCGTCCTGCTGGCTCGCAGTGAACACGTCGCGTTACCAACCGGGCTATTGAGGCCTCCTTTTTTGTTTGTGTTCTCGGATTACTTTATTCTGTGTCAGTACTGGTTGGATCTTGTACAAAAGGAGCCTTTCGAATGTTTTGGAGAGAGTGGGGAGCAAGGTAATTGGTCTTTAGGATTCCCCCAGGGTTTTGTTTTTTCCGGGTTTGGGTAAGACAATTATTCTAGCGTCCTCCAGCTTGTCGGATAGTAGTTGATGCGGAGGATCGCGTTGAATATGTGTAGGATTTCAAGCAATCCGGAGAGGGACAACTCTTTAATAATTATCTTAGAGGTGATTAGTTCATGACCAAGTGCTTTATTATTATTTAATTCCTGTATTTTGTTGCATAGCGTGGAGAATTTAAATTTCGGGGGATTGCTGTTGATCTGATTTATTGTCGGTGTTTTGGGTATTGTTGTGTTATTGCAGTGAATGTTAGGCGTGAATACTTGAGCTAGATGGAGTGCAAAGGCTTCAGCTTTGCTGGCATTATCTGAGAGCCAATTTCCCTTCTGTTCTCTCATCGGGGATTCAACTTGGATAGGTTTCATTATTCTCTTGGTGAGTTTCCAGATAGAATATCTAGATTACTACGCTGACTCAAATGGTCCAGACCTGCAACAAACTCTTGGATTTGGTTGTTTTTGTTCTCTTGGAGTGCTTGTTTGAGCAGCTTGGTGGCTTCTTGTAGTGCGATTTTAGGTCTGGATGATCTAGACTTCTGTCACGCTGCACAGTGTTCCAAATCGCTGAAAAGCTGGCCAAAATTAAAAAAATTATAGTCAAAAAACGATATATTTATATAGATTTATTAATGGCATCCTGATGCTTCACATAGTAATAATTTTTTTTCCCCACTAATAGTACATTTTACTATGTTTTCTAACTGTTAACTGCGAACTGTAGTCATCGAGTAAATATTCAAATTTTATCTTACCTCTTCAAAGCTGTGTCATACACCTGAACGTGACAAAAATATTTACATATAGATTTTATTTGTTAGGCACAATGTTGCTCTTTTGACGGCACCCAAATAACGGTTTAATTTTGTAGCGGTTTAAGTGTGTCGTCACTCTTAGCGTAACTCTTGATAGAAAAGTTTTTTTAATATATTTAGGCCTACAAACCGCCAGACGCGGGTCGGCGCGGTGATTCCAATGGGAACGTATTCACCTAACGGTGTTGAATATGGGGTATAAAATTCAGCTGCCGCAACCTGTCGCAGCTACAGTTATGAACCTAAATTTACAACTCTATACATGTCAGTATGCTATTTGCGACATTATACGTATGTTCGGCTATTGGAATTACTTCATAGACTGTACTACTGGTTCGTTTTTGTGTAGCTTATTTGTCAGGTCTTAAAATAGGCTGTTTTTAATTTACAAAAGTTCAAAATGGCGGATCCAATATGGCTGTTGAAAATTGCTAAATATTACTCATTTCTCCTTTGAACTTGTACAGAGAGGTCACGGATTTCAAATACTTTATTTCAATTGTGGGATTCAAGATGGTGGATTACATCTATCATGCCGGATCGAAATTAGTAAATTTTATGATATTTTTACAAGGACATTACAAGCAGTTTTTTAATATGTATGTATTGTATTTTGCTTATGAAAATGTTTTTACTTATTTTCCGAAAAAAGGCCCCCGAGAAATTTTAGTACTCAGGGCTAGATAAAAATAATTTTACCGTTTTCTACAATTCTTCGTTTTTCACTCTTGTTTATTGACGATTCGTAATAGGAGTGTTTTCGATTGTTTCAGTGCACGTATTGTTCAGGATAATCCTTAGACATTAAAAAACCAATTAATTTGTTAATTAATAAAACAGTGGCATTCAAGAATCCTTATATACCAATTTTGGTATAAATCCGACAAGAATTTGCAATTTCAGTCCGCCATATTGGATCCGCCACTTTCAATTTTTCCATTCATATACCAGAAATGAAACAAGCAGCATCAAGAACCCTTATATACCAATTTTAGTATAAATCTGACAAGGTTTTGCAATTTAGGTCCGCATTTTGGATCCCCCACTCTGTATTTTTCCATTCCGATACCAGAAATGAAACAAACAGCATCAAAAACCCTTATATACAAATTTTGGTACAAATCCGATAAGGTTTTGCAATTTCGGTCCGACATATTGGATCCGCCATTTTGAATTTTTCCATTCCGATACCAGAAATGAAGTAAGTAGCATGAGAAACCCTTATATACGAATTTTAGTATAAATTGGACAATGTTTTGCAATTTTGGTCCGCCATATTGGATCCGCCGTGTTGAATTTTTCAGTTTTGAAAACGGATTTGAAATCAGCGATACTGAAAACCCCCATTTACTCAGTTTCAAGCATTTCTAGTGAGATTTCGAATTTTGGCCAGCTTTTGAGCGATTTGGAATACTGTGCGCCACCTTTGCTCTTCTCTTGGTGTGGAGGGGCCTGAGGACTGTGCTGTTGTAGCGATTTGGGATTCGGTCCTCATTAGTGGAATTTTAGGGAGTTTCTAGTTCGGTGCATTCTGTGATGGTTGAAGTTAAGTATTGTAGAGAGTTGTCTATGTCGTGATAGGTTTTTAGTTTTATGTTTGGGCAAAATCTTTGGACGAAGGAGCTTTTGGAATAGCCCCCAGTTTATTCTCGCGTTTGTGAGTCTTTTTTCCACTTTTGCGGGAAGTGGTTCGCTGTAAATATCTATGATTGATGGGGCATGGTCAGAAGAGAGGTCAGCTGTAGTTTTGATCCTAATTTGATGCGGTGGGATATTTCTAGTGATGGCAAAATCGATAAGGTAGGGGTGCCCCCTGAGTAGCAGAATAGGTTGTTGTGAAAATAGCTTTTAGCAGCTTCTTTCCTTTGGAGATGGTTAAACGTGAGATATGGCATTGAAATCCCCTGGCCTAGGGAGTCGAAGATTTTACTGAATTGCGAGGAATTTATTGAAAATTTTGCGGGGCAGTAGATGGAAGCGATGCTGAGAGATCCAGTCCGGTCATGAATGTTGATTGCAGTATAGTGAAGTTAGGGCTGCTGGGTGCAGTGGATAGGGTGGTGTTGGATGCGGTTCCTAATGAGTATAGCCGTGCTACCTTGGGGCCTACTTTCCGGGTGGTTGTTGAGGTAGATTTTGTAACCATTGGGTTTGAATTGGTTCTTGCTGATCAGATGGGTTTCGGCTATTAGCATTATGTCAATTTGGTTGGCACTTAAGAAGTGTTCTAGTGGGTTTTTGTGCTTGGGTAAGCCGTTGGCATTCCACTGAGCTATTTTAAGGGTGTTCGTGGTTTGATTAATTTTGATAAAATTTCAGTTAGGTGGCTAAGCATAGCTTGCATTTGATGCATGGTATCGGTTAGCTGCTGGATATTAAAATTTAAGGTAAATAGGATTTGGAGGATACCATCCTGGTGAACGTTTAGGCCAGTTGGGTGGCTTAGTTTTGTTGCTTCAACGTAGGTCAACTTGCTGTCACCTGGGTTGTATTGGCATGGGGGTACAGTTGAACGGACGTAGCTTGGAGGTACCTGTGTCGATGTTTTAATTGATTGGTCTGCGCGTTTCGAGTAGCTGCTGCGAGAGTTGATGGAAGTGTAAACTGGGCAACCTCTGTAGTTCGCCGTGTCTTTACCGTTACAGTTACTGCATTTTTTGTGGACGGAATTTGTCCTTATTGCATTCTTTAGTGTGGTGAAGTTCCCCGCAGGCTACACAGACACTGGGAACTTTCGCGGCCCTGTCGGTGTTTATTGACTGTGGGCTTCTTTTTATTTTCTCCGTAACGGTGATATAGCGCACTAGACCAGTTTGGATGTGCTTATCTGGAACATTCCTTTCGTTGCTGGCTTTGGGGACCTCGGGTACCAGGTCGAGGGTTATCAGATTTCTGCTGATAGCAATGGAGAAAATGGCACATGATTTGGAGGTTACTATGGGTAATTCTGCTGCGATACACTTTTGCGGGGTCTGTTTCGCTGTGAAGCACTTTTGCACGCTCCACACTCTGCACTATGTAGCGCTTCCTCACTTTTGCACGGTTGCACTTTTGCACCTTGTTCACTTGGCTGTTTTGCACTGGAGTCTTATGTCGTGCAAACACTTGACTTGGTTTTCTCTGCGAGCTAGTGAAAACACGTCCGCTAGTCGCCGTTACTGAAATGCAACTAAATCATCGTAATGAATTTTAATACTTTCAAGAGTCCTTGTCATGTTCTTAGACTAATCATGAACATGACCAGTTCTATCGCTGACGACCAGTCCCTTCTTGCGGAAAAGGTAAACAGTACCATCTTTTCCAATGCAAATATCATATCTGAAGATATAGGCGTTTTAAATGCGAAAATTGATAAGTGCTATAGTGCAATTGACTCCTTCAATAGTACCTCCGAGGCCATTTTAAGTAAAACACGCGATGTTTTCTCGAAGATCTCTAGCGTGTCCGGCACTCTTGATGAATTGCATATGATAGTCAGTAACTCAACATCGTTATCCTGTGCTGCTGACAATGTGCCAGTCGCACCTGCTATCGATGAGATTAAACATCATGTAAAAAAGGCTTGCAGCAACATCCATTCGATATCATCCGAATTCTCACAGAGCATTGAGTTACTTCGCTCTATAAAAGGTGAGATTGAAACTATGAAAAATTCTCATAGTGGTAGCCCCAATATTTCTGCCAAAGATAACCCAGAATCGATTACTCCCCCTCTTCCCTCCGTTAGCGTGAATTTGAAAAAACCTCATAATTGTCCAAAGCGACCTAACACTCGTTCGTCATCAAAGAGTAAAAGGATTGGAAATACTAATACTAAGTCTCTTTCCCCATCAGTTCCGATACCTCAAGACAGTGTACCCACGCCTGGCTCTGCCTGCCTTTCTGTATCACCAGTATTACCAAAAATTAACATACCTCCTGCAGGGAATGTTGAAGAATTACTAAAAGTAGTTCCTCATCGCCGCACCCTATTTATTTCACGCCTCGATTCTGGAACCTCGTCTGAGGCAATTCTTACCCATATTCAGGCTCGTAATATATGCACAAAAAGTATTACATGCCGGAAAATTAACAAAAGCTCGAGCCCAATTGCATCTTTCATTTTACATGTACCGGAGGAATCAGCTTCCAATCTGTTAGACACTTCCTTCTGGCCCACTGGTGCTCTAATTAAAAACGTTGTCCCCCGTAAGCCTGCTGCTAACCCCACATCGACAAAATCACATGGTAACTCATCGAAGATAATTGCTTCAAAAAACTGAATCCCCAGACGATCTCCTTATATTATCAAAATGTAAGGGGTATCAGGACTAAGACTAGGACTCATTATCAGTCGTCCATAAATAGTAATTTTGATATCATCGCACTAACTGAAACTTGGTTACACTACGGTTTTCTCGATGCAGAGCTTTTCGATTCTTCCTACCAAGTATTTCGTAAGGATAGATATACTGATTCGGAGGCCCGAGGAGGAGGAGTTCTTATAGCCTGCAAAAGCCATTTCAACTGCAGCTTGATCTCACTACCCGACATTTCTGCTTCTTCAGACGTTGAGCTAGTTGCTATTAAAGTAACATTAGCCAGAAATTCTCTATTCATCTTGTGTTGCTACATTCCTCCTGACCTTGTCAATTCTCTTGATAGGAATGGAAACAGCACATATGACCTTCTTGTTACAAAACTGGACTTCATTAACAATTTAATGAATCCGATTGACGATCTCCTCTTAGTGGGTGATTTCAATTTACCCAATGTGCAATGGGTATATAATCCTGATGACGATTGCTGCCACCCCTCAAACAAAATAAATACTAAAGAGTCCTCATTTCTGGGATCGGTTTTTTCTTTCGGTCTCAGTCAAATGAGTTCCATAAAGAATGACATGGGGAGGCAGCTAGATCTTGTTTTTTCTTCCGACTGTAACAACACAATTGTTGATGACAGCCCAGTCGTTCTTTCTACTCTGGACGTATTTCACCCGCCTCTTCAAATTGAGTACTTTTATAATCCAGAGGACACTAAACAGCATATTGACGATAGCGCTTATGCATTCAACTTCAAAAAGGCGGATTTTGACGAACTTTCAAGAAGAATATCCTCCACTAATTTTACTACACTATTGTCCGATGAAAATATTGACAATGCTTTATCCGAATTCTACTCCCATCTTTTCAAAATTTTTGAATCTTGCGTTCCATATGAACCTCGACGTCCCTTAATTTCTTCACCTCCTTGGTTCAGCAACGATCTTCGTAGTCTTAGAAACAAGAAAACTAAATTGTGGAAGGCATATCTTCTAGAAAGGAATAATGTTTCCTATAATGCATTCGTTGAATGTTATAATAAATTTCAAGACTACTCCAAACGATTATATAATGATTATGTCTGTCAAATGAAGTCTGAAATATATAGCAATCCAAGGGCATTTTATAAATTTATTAATACCAAAAGGAAGTCGGATAATTATCCAACTAGCTTACAATTCGAAGGAATCTCTGATGATAGTCCATCTTCAATTTGCGATATGTTTGCCTCATATTTCGAAAAATCGTTCTCCCCCGCTTTCCAACCCAACCCTAATAACTTTTTGCACTTAAACTTAAATCCTGTTCCTCTAAATTTTTCCATTCACATTACTCCCTCCGATGTTCTCAAACATATCAATGAGCTTCCCATGGATTTCACATCGGGTCCTGATGGTATCCCCCCCGCTATCCTTAAATGCTGCTCTAATGAGATAATGTTGCCCTTAACATTACTCTTTCAGAAATCAGTCAGCACAGGAAGGTTTCCTATGCTTTGGAAGAATGCCTTTATTATTCCTATCCACAAAAAGGGTAAAAAGACTGAGGTGTGTAACTACCGGCCCATAGCAAAGCTTTCATGTATTCCAAAACTTTTTGAGTCAATTATATACTCACAATTGTCAAGCATCTGTCGAGGCCTTGTCTCTATAAATCAGCACGGTTTTCTTCAGGGTCGTTCCACTTCCACGAACCTTCTTGAATTTGTTTCTTTCGTCATTGAAGGCTTCCAGAAGGGTCTGCAAACCGATTGCATTTATACTGACTTTAGCAAGGCTTTTGATAAACTGTCCCATTCGATTATAATACTGAAACTTGAAAATCTAGGCTTCTCTCCATTGCTTATCAATTGGATACGCTCATACCTGTCCAACAGGACTTATCAGATATCTTTTCGGAATGAAACTTCCAGAAAAATATTTGCCACCTCAGGTGTACCGAAGGGTAGTCACCTGGGCCCACTCTTATTTATTCTTGCTATTGACGACATTACATTATTGCTCAAAGACTGTAAAATATTAATTTATGCTGACGACATGAAACTTTTCCGTTATACGAATAATATTAACGACTGCCACACGGTTCAAAGAGATCTGGACACTTTCCAAACGTGGTGTGTTCACAATAATCTAGAATTAAACATTAATAAATGTGAAATTTTATCTTTTTGTAGAGGCCGCAATCCCCTGAGTTTTGATTATAATCTTTCGAACGTTATTCTCAGACGAGTTCGCTCTGCCCGTGACTTAGGTGTTTTCCTTGATTGTAAACTGAATTTTGTTGAACATATAAATTGCTTGGTGACAAAAGCCAGTATTATGCTGGGTTTTATTAAAAGATGGTCCCGTGAATTTTCTAATATCACTGTATACAAACAGCTTTACTCTTCCTTTGTCCGGCCAATTCTTGAATACGCGAGTCAAGTTTGGTCTCCGTATTACCAAGTTCACATAGACAGCATCGAATCTGTCCAACGGAAATTTGTCCGTTTCGCCCTTAGAGAATTGCCATGGAGCAATCCAGTTATACTCCCTCCATACAAGGACCGTTTGAAACTCCTTGACATGCATTCTCTACAAAAACGTCGGGAAATCGCGGACGTTGTATTTGTACATCAACTTTTAGTTGGTAATATCGATTCGCCTTCTCTTAAAACAAGATTCACATTCAGAGCGAATGAGCGAAACCTTAGGCATGTCCCGCTCCTGCAAACTGATCTGTGTAAAACTAACTATAGCTTCTTTCAACCTATTAACCGCATGAGGTTGAGTGTAAATAAGAATGCCGATTTGTTTGATGTCCGTGTTGGTAAGCATGTATTGAGAAAGAATTTATTTGTTTGTCATGTCGCTACTAACAACGGACCAAATGATGACGAGTCTTATGCAGCAAATTAATTTTTGTTGCTTTAAAGCTTAGACTAAGCTGATGGTCTGTAAAAAAAAAAAAAAAAAAAAAAAAAAATCTGATGTATGTTCAGGGGTTTTTTATCTACAATGAACTAATTTTTATTGATTATTTTTAAAATTCTGCTTTCATGAGTTTGTAATAGGTTTAAATTATTTCCAAACGCTCCACCCCATGCAATTATGCCATAACTTATGATGCTATGAAAAAAAAAAAGGATAATATATCATCCTCAATATATCAATCGACATGAATTTAGAAATTTTATAAAAAATAAAAATTAAATACTTAGTTCTATTAATTGTATACTCAATATGTTCTTTCCATTGCATTCTATAGTCAAAAGTGATTCCAAGGTATTTATGACTCTGAACTCTTTTTAGCTGCGTATTATTTATTTGAATATTAATACTGTCCGGCACGCTACTGCAATAATTCCCGAAAGTCATGTATACTGTTTCATTAATATTTAATGATAGTTTGTTTAGATTAAGCCATTCTTAGATCCTACCAAGTAATCATTAATTTTAGATTCAACCTCTCTCCATGTCTTATCAATAGATATAAAGGCAATATCATCAGCAAATGATATAATTGTGTCGTTAGGCATATGTATGTATGAGTAAGTCATTGACATACAACAAAAACAGTAACCGACCTAGCACTGTACCTTGTGGTACCCCGATGTTAATCCCAGCATAATTACTGCTGCGATCATTTATTTTAACCCTTTGTGTTCTATTATGGAGGTAACTAGTAATAAGATCATGTGCTTTTCCTCGTATATCATAACAGTACAACTTATTTAAAAGAATATTGTGATTGACTGTGTCAAAAGCCAAGCCAAGTTAGAGAAAGTTACACCTATCGGTGTACTTTTATCAAGTTCATTATAAATAAGTTTATTTAAACAAAAATTTAAGGCACCCTTATTTCCAAGATTTTTCATGAGTCCATATTGTCTTTTAGATAATACTAGCTGACCCAGCAGACGTTGTACTGCCCTTTCCGGTACATATTCATTATGCCCTGTGCGTCGACCAATATTTAATCGTGTTTTTTTCGCATGTTTCTACAAATAATACCATTAATATAAGAAAACAGTGGTTCCGTTTCATATCCCTAATTAATTTATTGAACAAACTTACACGTTGTTTAATATTAAGTAAACCGTTTTACACTTCACAAATATTTGAAAATTACCCAGTTTCATCCGACGTTAGGTAAATACTTACTAATTAAAGACTTCTCAAATGTTCTAGTTTGTTATATCCTAGAAATTGATTCAACCCGAAAACCCCTTTATGGATCCGCCATCTTGAATATCCAAATCTTGATAATATTTAAAATTAGTGGCATTAAATAAATCGAGACATTTTGGTCGCCGTGTTGGATCCGCCATCTTGAATTTGGAAATTTTGATAACATTCAAATTAGTGGCCTCAGAATAATTACAGTACTAATTTCCATTAAAATCCGTTAAAATCGAAAAATTTTTGGTCACAATCTTGGATTTGGAAATCTCGATAATATTCTAATTTAGTTGCCTCAGAATAACCATTGTACTAATTTTCATTAAAATCCGTTGGAATTGAGAAATCTTGGTCGCCATATTAGGTCCGCCATCTTGGTTTTGTAAATTTTGGTAATATTCAAAATCAGTGACCTCAAAACAATCATTGTACTAATTTTCATTTAACTCCGTTGAAATCGTGAAATCTTGGTCGCCATACTGGGTCCGCCATCTTGGATTTGTAAATTATAATAATATTCAAAATCAGTGACCTCAATACAATAATTGTACTAATTTTCATTAAAATCCGTTGAAATCGAGAACGCGCGAACTCATGGGCGTACCCAGGTTCTGGGCCAGGGGGGGGCAAATCAGATTTTTTATAAGCACCTAGGCAAATTAATATATAAACATAAATTCAAATAGGTATTTTTTTATTTAAATTCTTTAATTATACAATAGCTATTTTAAAAGTAACTTTCGAGGGTTTTCAGCAAAACGGTTTATAACGTCTTCCGTGAAAGAATCGCCCATAGCGTTAACAAATTTTCTATGTACACTGAGCCACAGACCGAGCCGCCGCACAGTGGGCCCAGCGGGACTTTTTCGTGTCATCAATCTTTTTTTACATACATGGTGATCCTAAAGTATGGAAACGGCTAAATAAATTTCGAGGAATGCATTTTGGAGAAAAAAGTTTTAGACAAAAGTTTTAGGAATTTTCCCTGGCTATTCAATGGTGGCCGTAGATTTGACCTTGACCATGGCATTGAAGATCATTTCAAAGTCAGGTTGACTTTTTTAAATGGGAACCCATATTTTCGACCACCTCCCCTTCAAAAAACCCCTTTGACCTTGATGTGACCTTCGGGGTCATGGTCAAGACCAAGGTTGTGGTCAAGGTCACAGTTGCACGTAAAACTTCCACGCTTTCCAAATCCGCAGTAACAATGCAGGTTCCCTTTAAAGAGCCATCTTGACCTTGATATGATCTTCGGGGTCATGGTTAGGATCATATTCGGACGTAAAATTTTCCGCTCTTTCCATTTCCGTGGTCGAAAATATGGGTTCGAATTTAAAAAAAGTCAACTTAACCTTGAAATGACCTTGAAGGCCATGGTCAAGGTCAAATCTACGGCCACCATTGAATAGCCAGAACAAATTCCTAACACTTTTTTTTTCAAAATGGATTCCTCGAAAGTTATTTAGCCGTTTCCATACTTTTGGATCACTCTGTATAATATTAGGAATATAGACTTTCTAACGATAGTGCAAAATATAAATATTTATTTTTTTTTAATTTAAAAATAAATATTTGAAAAACCAATTTCACTTTGTCATAGTAAAACCTAAGTATAAAAAATTTAAATGTTAGCGCTGTTTACCGATATCGAGATTTATAATGGACTCTAAGTTAATTTTATCTAGAATAAGGAGCAAAAAAAACTTTTTTTTAGAATTAAAAATTATAGAAATGACGATTTTCTTCGTATTTCCTTGAAATTTTCTCCTTAATTTCATTGGATTACATTTAAAATTAGCAATATACTATGAGTAAGCCTTCAACGAATTTATCCAATAAAAAAATACTAATAATAAATAGACAAAAAAAAATAATTAATTTATTTAAAAAAACTAATTACATCGGCAAACAGCGCTAACATTTAAAATTTTTAACAAACTTTATAAAGTGAATACAACCCTATATTTTTTTATTTAAAAATTTGAAAGTTTTTTTCATGGTTCTCTTTTTGACTGTTAATTTTATTACAATATTATTTTTAACGAATTTTGTTGTTAAAAGGGAGTTTTACACCGATAAGTATAAAACAAGGTTAATTTTTCACGTAGTTATTTTTATGAGTTCTGTGTACTCGAGAACTGTAATATTGAGTTTATAATTGGTAAACATAGCAATCTTAAAGTTGTAATGGTTAATTAAAAAATACACATAATATAAGCTTAGGTTTTACTATGACAAAGTGATACTGCTTTTACAAATATTTATTTTTAAATTAAACAAAAAAAAAATATTTATATTTTTCATTATAGTTAAAAAGCCTACATTCTTAATATTTTATGTAAAAAAAATTCATACAGATATGTCGACAAACAAAAAAGTTTTATGAGACGAAAAAGTTCCGTTGGTCCCACTGTGCGCCGGCAGCCGAACGCGGCATTTTTGCTTGCAGCGCTGCTAGCGAGTAGGTAGAACAGGCGCGTCGCACGATTTTTAAAAGTTGTATATTGTATTGCAATTGGCAAAAAGTTCTTTTTCTTAACTTTTATCGACAAAAGTAGATAGTTAGTAGGGACGTAAACAAAATCCAGCTGCCCCCCCCCCCCCCCTGGGTACGTCCATGCGCGAACTGTAAAACTCGCGAAGTTGAAATAATCGTTAAGTTTTCTGAAATTATCCAATTTTCTTAACTTTTCTTTCCGTAAGAACCTTCTACAAAGTATTAGAAAACTTTAAAAAAAAAAATGAATGAAATCGGTAAAGTCGTTCTCAAGTTATTGCGTGACCAACGGAAATAGGGGTTCATTTTTATATATATAGATTTTATGTTTTCAAAAGAATCCTAAAATTCTGCGGAATATACCTAACCTTTTCAAAAATCTTTGCTATGTTAGAGATTAATGAAATCGGTCGGTAAAAAAAAAAAAAAAAAAAAATACTATTACCTTTATGAATAGGTTTAATTTCGGCAATTTTATGGTCAACTCCACCACTTTTAAGTTTCAGATTTTTGATTATTTTATTAATTTCATCAGGATTAGTAGGTGTGATAAGGACAGGGTGCGGCAAAATAACAGAGACAAGCATTTTTAACTGTATTTTTACTAAACAAACAAAATTAAAAAAATCAGGAATGGGAATACAAGTTGGGGAACTAGCAAAATGTAAAACGGACTATACTGTTCCCATACCTTTCTCTGAGAAGAACTTCAGAGTAAGGTTCCCTACGAGGGAAGAATGGGAAGAAAATGATATACTGAGTCACTTCGTCGCAGCGATTTTCGCAGACGGCTCCAAACCCGAGAAGGGAGTTGGAGCCGGGATCTTCTCAATAGATCTAAATGTCGAAAGGTCTTTCCGCCTTCCTGATCATGCAAGCGTTTTCCAGGCGGAAGTGTTGGCGATCATGAAGGCTTGTTTCGTTTTAGAAAATTCCATAAGTCAGAAACGTATTGCTATTTTAACTGACTCCCAGGCCGCTATCAGAGCTCTCGATTCGGCTATCGTGTCCTCAAAACTTGTACGAAAGTGTCGCGAGTGTCTGGCCAGGTTAGGCAGTAACCTTGATATCACGGTACTCTGGGTTCCAGGACATAGGAACATAGGAGGAAATGAAGGGGCTGACTGCCTGGCTAGGCGGGGCGCTACAAGAGAGGAAACTCATGTGGAGCGAGTTCATACTCCTCTGAGGTCGATTAAAAGTCCAGGCCCATTTTCTTTCTGTTGCCAATAAAAACTGGAAAAATCTTCACACTTGCGCTATTTCTAGATTGACATGGCCCTCCTACAACTGGAGGAAAACGCAAGAGCTTCTAAACCTGACCCGTGAAAACATTGCCAGAGTTGTTGCAGTGTACACTGGTCACTGGCCCATAGGTGAGCATGCAGCTAAGCTAGGGATCCCCTTCAACTCTTACTGCCGCAGTTGCGAGGACCCAAATGAGAAGGAGACGCCTGTTCATTCTTTGTGCAAATGTCCGGCCCTCGCCGGGACTAGACATCGTGCACTGGGTGATTATATTATTGGCGATCTCAGGGAGCTGTCCCTAAAGCGGATTGGTGACATTGTTCACTACCTCAATGCCACAGAATGGCTTTAGCCTAAGGCGAGGTCTCCCTGTCCACTAAACTACCCCAAACACACACCAATAACCCAGATCATAGTTTCTTGTGGTAAGCTGTAAGTAATTTTACTTGTTCACTAAGTAGTACATCACTTCTTTAGGTTAGGTTACGACGAATATTGCAAACTACGAATATATCACTTAGTATTTTGGTATTTTTTAATCGATTAAAATCACTTTGATAATAAACTTCTTCACAGACAATACATACAACAATTCCAACATTTTGCTTGGGAAGACACTTAAAAGATTTGCCAGCAACTTTATCGGGCGGCTCCTTTACGTCCGCCATGATGACATTATATTATAGTAATATATATTACTTATTACAAAGTGTACTGGAAATTATTTACACTCCAATAAGCAGGGTGTATAATGTAATTAAAAACAAAACTGTTGACTTTAGTTTCGGCTATTTCATTTTATTTTAAACAGTATCCAAGGTCATTTTAAAATATAATACCAAAAATTCGAACTTAATACATAACAGCAACCAAAATTCAGACCTTTAAGAAGCGACGACTGATTAAAAAATTTGACCTAATTTAAAGGATCAAAGTACGACATCGAACATCATTTAAAATTTTTCGTTATGGTTGTACATGAAGCCAAAAAGCAACGGAAAGGCATACCTCCACATGAGGAAATTCAGCATGCTATCGATTTTGTTTTTTATTAATAATATTTTGAGCCCTCAAAAAAACTCTCATGTTTTGCAAACTATTGTACAAAAATTCATTTCCTGGGAGATATGAGGATCATTAAGGCTTCGAAATATTGTTTGGACCAGGAAACGGCTCTCATAACAGCTTGGATTTTTATGAAGCCAGAACTTTATTTCCTTTAACGCGGAAATATTTAATGAGTTACGCCATTAAGCTCAAAGAATAATGACGAAAGTTTTCTCCTCACAAAACGACACGATGATAACATCTGGTACATGTTTATGTCCGAAGTTTATGAACTTTTTAATGTTCAAATAGACACAAGAGGAGACAAAGAGCGGCGTAGTTGCAATTCAGAATAAATGTGCTGGCAGCGGATAAAGGATATTTACGACGTGAGGCACGTCTTAATGTTGTGTGTCACTAAAATGGATTTTACCTGGAGTACCTGCGTTGGCGAATTTAACATAAAAATGAGCGCTTCTAATTAAGTTAAATCGCCGCTGGGAGTAAGTCTTAAATTTGTAGAACAATTTGAAAAGTGATAATTTGCTATAATGATTATTAAATCCTTTACAGAACCTGCATTTGCTGTAATTATTATTGCAGTCAACTGTATTAAATCAAGCATGTCAAGGGAATTGTACAATGCAAGTGGGTAAATAATTGCATGCAACAAAGTATCGATCACCAATAAATTATGTGGACGACGGATAGCTCTGTCTACATTGAAAATGAAATAAAGCTCAGTGTGTACTTTTCCCGTGCATCATTAAGCTGACAGGCAGTTGGTACTAAAATGTTCGACACTGAAAAGCTTCCGACAATAATAATGCCAATAAATTGGACATATGTATGTCAATTTCCAACACCTAACTGATAGTAAAAGTAGATTTCCTTTTTAGCTCAATTACTGCAATTTAAGGGGGTATCCCACTCTAGAGGCCCTTGAATTGAACGTTTTTTTCAGGGAGTTGAACAAGAAAATACAAAACATTTAGAGTTAAACATAATAATCCTCTTATTATATGATCTTTAATGAATATTTTGAGAAAAATTTTTTTATTTTTTTATTGAGTGGTTGGGTCAGGGCAGGCCTGCTACTGGGACTCATACCTTAGGAACGGTGTGCACGATAGCAGCCAAATAAATAATCTGAAAATTATGAGATTGCAAATTAGTACTCTTTATATATGTGGCTATGGCATGACTGTGGCACATTTTGAAGAAAAATATTTATTCATTTTTTTAATTTTTTCTACTATAAGTTTTATTTTTTAGTTGATTTTTTACTGTTAATATATGGGATACAAGCTATGTAAATGTAAAAATGCCTGATTTGCTCGAGATAGCTTAAACAATTCAGGAAAGAACACAGAATTTTTCAAAACTAAAAAAAAAAAAAAAATGCATATTTTGAACGTTCTAGAGTGGGATACCCCCTTAATGCAAACATGGTTTGCTCACGAAATTAATTTTGTTTTCTCCGAAATCATTGAGTCACAAATATTTACGAGTTATTGGCATCTGTTCGAAAATTCATAATTAATTGAAAAATTCAAATGACCTACCTACTAGTTATTTATACTCTGGACGATTAGTTTCTTCAATTTGCCTTTGGGGAAAGTAATCAAGCAAAACATTTTCATTCGGAAAGGAAAATATGAAGAAACTTATAAAATAATATAGCCGACTCCCCTATAATACGGTAGATAATTGAGCCGTTCACAGATGAAAGCGATTAACTTAATTGTTATATTTAAAATGTTATATTTAATAATCAGGCTAAATACATTACATGACAAAAATTTGTATGACCCTATAGAAGGTGTAGAGATTTAGATGTCCTGAAATTAGTAATTAGTATAGCTGGTAGGTCTGGTGTAGAGGAGCAGCCTCCAACTCTCTAATCTAGGAGTAGTAGGCTAGTGCCCAGTCTGCCTAATAATGTTGAGTAGAGTACTACTGTTGCTTCACTAAACGCCCCCCAAATCTGAACAATACACCAGGCGGTCAGTTTTTCACAATCGACAGAAGACCCTGGCTACAAGGCACGCGCTGTACATACTCAGCAGAAGCTCAGGACATGGGCGGTTCATGCGGTTTGGAGTAGGCGCAGACCCCATCCTCTTGTAACCAAGACCCCAAGGGTGGTCGTCCGCCTCCTTTCCCAACTTCTTCCATTAGGTGGTCTTGCTCCGGTTGATAGTACGCCGAAACACGTCCGTGAGCTCCAACCGCAGTCCTGCTGAGGTCCGGAGCCCAGACTGCAACCGTCCCAAGCTCGTCGCAATACCAGAACCCACATGTACGGTTCCGGTATTTCTCGACGTAAATAGCAAATTTCTTCTTTAGAGAATAGGAATAAAGAAGAGAGTTTCTTTAGAAGCGATCTCCTCTTATGAAGAAGAAAATTAAGAAAATTAAGAAGAAATCGAAAGAGATAAAGTAAGTAGCAAATTCCTTTCTACACCCAAAATAAATAAAAGGGGAAGAAACGCAAGTTGCTTCCAAATCTAAAATAAAAAAGAAGATAAGAAGTAAATAGCAAATTTCTTCTTTAGAAAATAGGAAGAAAGAAGAGAGTTTCTTTAGAAGCGATTTCCTCCTACCTCCAAACTATTAAAAAAAAATGTTTTCCCTGAAAGACCCCTAATTTTTTTTGATATCTCAGCTTCGCTGCGCCACTGCTAAAGCATTCATAAAATGTGATTTTTACAAACTACTACCATGTGCTGTCAAAATTTTTCTTTTAGAGATATTTAAACTTTTTTGGTCGCATTTGAAGATAGTTTTTGGAATATGAAAAATACTACAAAATACTAAAATCAAAAAAAAATTTTTTTATTCTAACTTTTAGCTATTTTTAGCTTTAAGAGTATATTCCGCCGTGCTGGTTTGAAAAAGTCGATTTGCCTTTTTTTATTCAAATAACCCTAAAAAAAAAGCGGCCAAGAGCGAGTCGGACTCGCCCATGAAGGGTTCAGCAGCAGTAAGTAACATAATATAAAAGTTCTTGTTATTATTAGAAAATAATGGTTCACGGTTATGTTTATGAAATTAAATGTTTTTTTTTTTATTTTTATATTTGAGTTGATTGAATGAAAGGTAAATTGCGGTTTACGATTTATGACGTATTAAAAAAAAAACTACGCACTAGATCTCGTTCAAACCAATTTTCGGTGGAAGTTTGCATGGTAATGTACATCATATATTTTTTTTAGTTTTATCAGAATTTTGAATTTAAAGGTGCCAGATTCAATATGGCGACAAATACTTCTACAATAATTCAAAGGGTTTTCATGAAAATTAGTATAAAGTGGTTTTCATGTTGAAATAATTTCCAGGAAATATCAAACGAGAGCATTTGAAAAATTTTTATATCATAAGTATTTACACAACATCGGATGAAACCGGGTTAACTGAGACCCGCGAATTTGACAGGTTGGTCGTACTAGTGTTAACAATATGTCTTGTTGTCTGTAAGCAAGTAAATCCGTCATATCGTTTCAACTAGATATGGGGCTTAAATAACAGGATGGTTTCATAATGTCTAAACAGATTTCTCTGGTCTTGCTTACCAGCAATCTTGTTAATTGGAAATTATATTATATGTATATTAAATGAACCAAGAAATTAGTTCTTGAAACCAAAAATTTTTTTAGGTTTAATAATATTAAATGTTTAATAGAAGTTAAGTCGGTATAAAAACAAAGTGGAGTAGCAACTTTATCTTACCTTGCTATAATGTGAAACCAGGTATGGACAGCTTATTGCATCTTTATAACATTACATAAGGGAAAAAACATGTTAGTAAAGTTCATTTGTTACAATATCTTTCCTGTTTCAATATTACATTTTTTAAGATGTTTGTAATGAAAGATTATATGAATGAAATGAATTAAGTATTCATCACTTTTCAAACATTCGTTCTTAACTTCTCCTTTATATAGAGCTCACAATCAGCTTAAACCCTCGTATTTATTCCCAGTTTCCCCACATATTTAAAAAGTTTTTTTCTGGGAAAAGTAGAAAATCATCGAGTTGCCGGATGAAGGCCCCACCCTTGTATTCGACGCACATAAAAATGTCACAGGAGTGTATCGCCCGTGCCAGTTGGGGCTCAGACTTAAGATATATATCGAGAAAAATTAAATTAAAAGAAATGCGCCTCTGAATTGGGTTATATCATCCTCGCCTCAAATCTAACAATTTATAACCCCAAAGCAAACACTCAACTCGACGCAAAAATAATCCGCCATTGCCGCAGAGAGCAGAGCCGAATCTCCCCTTCTGAGGAATTTGAGGGTAAACAAAGAAGTTGATTACTATGTGATTCCCTTGCTAGTGTACCGAGTAAACGAAATACACGTTTTTTGCCGAGAACAGATTTTCTCTTCCGTAGGACTTGGATCGTTCATATTTTTCGGCGGGTCCTGCCAGCGAAGCATATTTCCTAATTCCCTTATCGGGAAATTATTTGGCCTTATAGAGTCGGGCGACAGCAGCGTACCGTCGACAAAGCACTATTAATTTTCTAAATGCCCGCTTTCATGCTGATATTTTAAACGGGATTGGCGAAAGCTTGGCGACATATTACAACGCTTGCAATTAAATTGCCCCCTTGCAGAGCATATCGCGCCACCCCCGACAAAGGGCTCCTTTGTGTGCGCCCCATAAATCCTGCAGGCGAAAATGAAGTATTAGTCGGGGAAGACATCATGTTCTCCTAATCCCAGCCGGTGAACTATAGTACCGTGTCAGGAAGGGTATTGTTTACGAGCCTTTATGCCAGGTGAAGTTTCAAAAACGCCCCTCGTGCCCCTTTGTCCAAAAACTCGCAAGGGTTAATAAAGAGACGCTCATGTATTGAATTTCATTTCACGTGCTCCACTTTTTGCGGCGCCCGGAATTAAAGACGAACTAAGAGACGAGTACGGGGAATTGATTTCTTGAGCAGTTTTGAACTAGTCATTTTTTAAGCTCGAGGTGGGTGCTGCTGGGGCTCGAGCGCAAAAAAGCAGTTTATTTTTCTATGAGAACATGCAATTACATACATTTGTGCTATGCGCTCTTGCCTTACGGGCATAGTCATGCTTAATTGATGTAGCAAATATGTGTAGGGACAATGAAACTATAAGCAAATATTTCACCGCAGGACAAAGAGTAGACACAATGGTTTCCTCCAGCAACTGCTTATTCTGAGCGTAAAGAATATTCAGGTTGTTTCTTTCTTACTCGAAGGTTGCAACATTGGCGACTGTCTTTCGGATATTTTTTTTTTTTCAGTTGGAAGGATATCCAAGTGGCCGCTGGGTGTATTGCAACTGAGAGATTTCTTTCACGTTTTTGGCTTATTTTTAAACAACAGGAGTTTTCTTGAAATAATGGTCAGACGAAATTGCGCCTTCACCCGTAAAGAAGCACCAGCAACTTTAAAGGTAATAATTGATGACTTCCCTTTGCCAGAAGTATAGCTGTCTAACGCATTCTTATAACAAATTACCTACTGGCTTAATTCTAGACTGTAAAAAATTTTTGAAACAAATCATCTAATTAACAGAAGGATGAATAAAATTGGAAAAGAAAACCATGAAATTGTTATAAACTCTGTTTCACATTTATAACCTACCTAATAATTTTCAATTATTTTCGTCTAAAATAATTTTTCACCTCAAATCTAATACAAAGAAGATTGACAATCTCTTTGTAATAATTTCTCTGAGAATCATTGCCCATTACCGTTATTTTTTACTGCAGTCCTTGTAGATTTGACATTTTTGTTCGTTTCATATTTATAACTCAGATATAGTTTTTAACAAAATAAATGTTTATTCAAGCTAAATTTAAAATTAACAAAAACTGAATAATTAATAGGTCTTCCTTTTGATTTCATTCAAAAATGTTTTCAATGAGGTTCAGGTCAGGTGAACACGTCGGTCAATCCATGATCTTAATGAAATTTTTATCCATCCAACAAATTGTTCCACGACTGGTATGAATTTTCGCATTATCCTGATGGAAAAAAGTCAATTTTTTCAAAATGTGCTGCCAGAAATAGCAAAAATCTGTTTTTAAATACTTGGATATCATCTCTGCATCCAGATGCAGAAAATGCGCAGCGGCAGCTCTATGCTTAAGAGAGCCGGGATACCATTGCCGAGGCCGTGGGTTCGATTCCCACTGATCTTAGCCACTTTGGCGAGGCCCACGTCTTAGCCAGTACCTGAATGGGTCGCCCTCTCCCTTTAACAAAAAAAAAAAAAAACTCTTGTACTGAATTTTAAGAAGTGCATTTGTTTCTCCTTTGTTATTTACTTTAATTATATGCTATATACGAGTATACTATACGCAAATTGTGCGTACGAGAGTGCCCCGCCAACACCGGAGAAGGGCCGGGTACATTTTAATCCGACCAAATCCGATCGCTCCTGAAATAAAATTTATAGGGCGCCACTCGGTTTATGGTATACCGAGAACCGTTTAGATTATTGAGCAGGGTTAAACCTTACAATTGAAAATTTATTTCCAATAAAATAAAAAAAAATATTTAGAAAAGCATGAAGTCGACAAAGTTCCAAACTTTAGCCTAGACCGGCAAGGTGCTCGAGGCGCGTGGAAAGTGTTTTTTTTTTAGAACAACTTTACCCTATATAAAAAAAAGACACAAGGGTACTTAGCTGGTTAAAATCTATTTGGATGCGTTAACAAAATTTGGGGTCCATATGGCCCAGCCACCTGGTTGAAGCACGTTACAGCGCCAAATCCAAAATTTTTCCGAGGATCCGTACTGGAATTGATTCTTGGACTTTCCCCTATTGTTATTATTATTATTATTATTGTTAGGGAGTGTCCTTTGGGGAAATCGACGCTCTACGTTGGAGCATTCGACGTTATATTTTCACCACATTTCATCAATGTTTTCTTGCGGAGGCACTGTGCTGCCAAAGTGAACCCTTTATCAGTGGCGGACTAAGCCCGTTAGAGGCCCGGGGCGGCAAAGCGGAATGAGGCCCCCCAGCTTTAAAAAAAATGTAGTTTTACAAGCTTTTTATTCAGTTCACATTTGTATGTATAAATAAGTGTTTATGTTTATTTCGTTAAAATCTGGCAAGTGAAATTTAAATTCGAATTAAATTATTTAGGCTAAATAAATATAAATACCTACAATATTAATGGATATGGGTGAGGAAAATAAAATACGAATCGATCGACAAAAAAAAAAATTTGATAAAATAAATCAAAGATAGTTTTTTTATTTTTTGTAGCGTATTATATGTGTTTTCTCTGCCTTCAATTTACTGAACTCCTCAATAACTTCTGTGAAATCGATTTCTTTGGAAATTTTTCTTTCTATTGAAAGCACGGCTAGATTAACCAGTCGCTCTTGATCCATTGTAGATCGAAGATAATTTTTAATTAGTTTAAGTTTCGAAAAACTTCTCTCGCATGATGCAACCGAGATGCAAATGGTCAAGAAGTATTGAAGTATAAGCGATATACAGGGTAACGATTCACTGAAGTCCCATTTTATTATAAATTGAAGGATTTCTTGGGCTCTCCATTTGGCAGCAACGTCCATACTCGTATCGGTGGCTTTTACATGCCTGCGGTATCTTTTTATTTCTTTGGAAACTTGCTCCTTTTCAAATTCATCATACATTTGTATCAGATTTTCAACTGCTACAGCCAGAGCGTCAACTGAAGCTTCTAGCATAAACTTTGATTAATTTTTTCGGCAACGCCACTTTTCTTCTCTTCAGAATTCGAAAGGTATTTGGATAAAGATCCAGCAAGCAATTTTGCCTCTTCAGTCTTCGTTTTTTTAGCTTCCTTTTCTGAGAGCCAGACGGTTGAATCCTTTTCACTAAAAATAATGAGATAAATAAGAAACTTTTATAAAAGATAGCTAAATTAAGCCTCATTATTGATTTGACGATATAGATATACAAATGTAAAGAGACTTTGCCATGTTGAGTCTCAAGATGAGAAAAAGTACATACCTACGTCCCTAATAAACGTGCACTACAAATAAAATAAGGACCACTCGCGAAATGCAAGAACTGAAGCAATGTACTCGTAGGTGCATATTGACTAGAAACTACGGATTATAATTTCTAGGCTAAATTATACGAAGAATTACTTACTTTTTTCAAATACTCGAAAATGCACTAACTCAACTCTGAACTCATTTACTTTTATATCGCAACAAAAATCAAAAACACTATTACACTTTTTAATGAAATTACTTTGAACGGATAAGATCGCGTTTATTACTCTACAATTTGAAAAAAGGCTTATCCGTTCGCGAAAATATCAGTACACATTACTTAACTATTAAATATCAATGTACTGAAATTTAATATATTTTAAATGAGGCCAATGTTTATTTTTCGACGTAAATATAATGTAGTGAATGTCAATGTAGGCGTACAAGAGTGAATTTATTTGCACTTCATTCATTCAGGAATTTCTGGGGAAGTACCCGCTACAAAGACGGGAGTTTCCCCAGCGTATTGGACGCGTTCAGCAAAGTTAAAAGAATATTAGTACCGCGTAAAAAGTCTAGATGGCTGTAGTGTTTTGATCTTGATGAAATTATGTAGATAGGGGAGAGTCGCCAGTCATGGGCCACCTAAGGTTAAATGCATTTAAAATTATTGTAAACGTTTCGTTTACATAATTAATAGCGCAATATTAAAATTTGGATGATAATTTACCTTTGTGGAAAGTTTAAGGCAAGTCTGACTTTCTTTTATAATAAAAAATAACGTTTGAAAAAAACGTGCAAGTGGCCCAATTTAGGTGACGAGTCGCCTAATGTGGGCCACCTATTGAATAGCACGTAAGATATCTGAAAAACGCGAAAATGGTTCGGCATATTGTTTAAAACACCGTTACTTATTATATTTAATGAAACAATGAATTGACGTTAATTAATTCGTTGATCAGAAATATATTTGAAATTTAAATTCTCAATAAAGAGTTAATCATCATAAATTAAGTATTTACTCAATGACATGTAACATTTTATAATCTAAAATAATAACAATAGGCTTAATATACTAAATTTACTAAATATCTCATGTACACTTACCGTTTTAATGAAAAAAACATTTTTCCTTCAGATAGTGTTGCTTTGTTTACATCGCGTGAGTGACCCGTATTAGGCGCCCTTTCGAATTGCACAGTGGCCCAAATTAGGGGAAATGACATTTTTCCAGATTGTTTAAATTAATTAGTATTGTTATAGTTTCTAAATTGCAAATACACTATATACTATATAAACATATTATACACTTCGCATCAGAACAAATTTTAGATTCATTAGATGTATCAATTTGTTTTTATCGACGAGCAAAAATGTCAGATTTTTAAGTCGGCAGATACATTTTTACGAGATTGTTGTAACATTATTAATTTTGTATTAAAATTAGTATTTCTTTCATTATTTTGTTCTACATTCATTTTCAATCAAATTTTGACATTAATTAATTTTCAAAAACTCGCTAAAATTGAAAAAAATGGGTGGCGCGAAATAGGAGCCGGCCCAAATTAGGCAACTCTCCCCTACTAAGCACATTTTTAAAGTCTTGTTTAGGATTTGATCAGGGGAACGCGAAGGCATTTGGGGGCCCCCCAAGACCGAAGGCCCGGGGCGGGCCGCCCCTTCCGCCCCCTGTTAGTCCGCCACTGCCCTTTATCACCGTGGGCATAAACCCAAAATCACCGACGACTGAAGAAGAGTCAATGTTGCATACTCTGCGGCGAATTATTAATCCCTACATGTAAAGATGCTCATCGATGGCCTGGAAGGAACCGAAAGAAGAAGGAGACTCGTGGTTAAGAAAATAACGTACAGCTGAAAAGAAAATAGTCTAGCATATATAACTCAATCTGGGCATCATCTGTGATAGTGAACTCAATTTCCGTTCTCACATCGATCACATCATAAGCAAAGCCAACTCAGCTTTGGGCTTTATTAAACGCTGGTCTAAGGAATTTTCTAACCCCTATGTCACTAAAGCTCTTTATATCTGCTTTGTCAGGCCCCTACTTGAATACGCTTGCCAAGTTTGGTCACCCTCCCAGCCAACAATTATCAATAGAATCGAATCAGTGCAACGCAGATTCCTCCGCTTCGCGTTACGTGGCCTTCCATGGGTTGATAACCTTAATTTTCCTCCTTATGAGGACCGTTTGAAACTAATTGACCTCCAACCCTTATCAGTGCGCCGTGACCTCGTTGATATAATCTTTATCCATCAGGTCCTAACCGGTTCCATTGACTGTCCTGAAATTTTGCATAACATATCCATCAACACCAATCCTCGCAACGTACGATCCTTTCCACTCTTTCGTCTAACCAGTCACCGCACCAACTACGGACACTTCGAACCTATTACTAGAATGTTACGCAAAACTAACAACTCTCCTGCCTTCAATTTCCATTTAGATAAAACCTCCCTCAGACATGCCCTTTACCAGCATGACCCACCACCATAATTATTGCCCCCTACCCCTCGTTCTCACCTTTTAATTTTATCAGTTGTAGTTTTAGTTTAGTTTTAGTTTTAGTCTAAGCTTAGTTTAAGTTTTGTAGCTTGTATTAAGCGAATTAAATAAATAAATAAATAAATAAATCAAGAGCTTAAAGAAATCTTAAGTAGGTTAAGATTCGTTTTCAATCATACAGGAAATAGTGAGAGAAGAAAAAAAAAGTATAAATATATCTTGTTGAAGTTGCAAAGGTTTTATAATAGTAATTTCTCTCAGATTGTTCGTTAAGGTAAAATGGACCAAACTGAAAAATGAAATTGAATTGAAAAAAAAGGTAAGATAGTTAGATAGGAATAATAAATCTGTTAAATATCTCGGAAAATAAATTAGAACAATGAATAGAAAAAAAAATAGAGATTGGATATAAGTTCGTAAGAAATCTACGAAAAGGAAATTAATACGTACTTATTGTAAAGATTATTGTGCGCCGGTCAGGAGGTATCTCGAGACCCGAAACCTATTAAGAAAAAATATATATAGGAGACATAAAGGTATTTAGCCGATCGCGAGTAAATTTCATGATATATTTTAAAGTATTTACCTGGGCCCAGCCTCCTATAATAAACAATTGACAGAATAAGCCAACACCGACGTCGACACCAAATTACCACTTGAAGAAAGAGATTGTCAGACAGCCAACCGCAACCCGGAGTAATTTTGGAAGAAAATAGACGCGCTGAATTGAAAGTCGAGATGGACCATATAAATTTTCAAGAACTAAAACTCGAGGGAATTCAAAAGCACAGAAAGTAATAAGCCGAGGAAATGTTGAATTGGAGAAAACTGTGAATGGCCGAAAATTACTGGTTTTCTCGATCGGCAATATCAGAATGTCTCCACCGGAAAAAAGAATAGCGGTTGCGCGGCTCCTTCTAAAACTCCGGTAGGTGAAGTGGACGGCTGTCTGGGCAGTCTAAGTATGAAGTTCAACCGTGACGGTGGGATTGCGAGTTTTTGCTCTTTTTTTTTTGGTGCGCAGAAGTCCAGCGTGGTGGAGCAACGGTGGACGGAACAGAATAAAAGGAGGGAAAGGATAAAATTCGAAGACCAAGAAAATTTTGGAGCGTGAGGATTCGGAGCCAAAGGGAGGAAACCCGGAATAAAGTTCGAGGATCAACCCCAACACTGATTGCCGGGAAAACTTCCGATTTTGAGTGCCGCTAGAGGCTTGCTCCAACTGGGCCATGTGGGCCGAATTTTCTTAGCTGCGTTCAATCAGCTAAGTACTTACCTTCTTTTCCTTTCTTGTTTCTTTTACTAAATATTTTATTTTATTTGAATACACTTTGAATTATGCCAATGCCACTTAATTTAATTTTTTTTTCTCTCGGCGACTCGAGCACCTTGCCGGCCTAGGCTAAGGTTTAGATTTTTGGAATTCCCTTCTAAATTTTTATTTTATTAAAATATACATTTTAATTTATAATGTTGAAGCCGGCATTTTTTAATTGAACTTTGAACCCTGCTCAACAACCCAAACAGTTCTCGGTATACCTTAAACCGAGTGGCGCCCTATAAACTTTGTTTCAGAGATTGTAAACGATTTAGATCAAATTAAAATGTACCCGGCCCTTCTCCTGTGCTGGCGGGGCACTCTCGCACGCGGAATTTGTGCGTAACATCCTTACAGTGTAACGAAGATTTCTATCACCTCACTTTTCTTTTTTATCTATTTTTTGAGATATTTGATCTAAAGAATGAAAACGAGCATGCTAATCATTTTGCAGTTACCACGCGAATTTGTTGGTACGTGGACTAATTGAGCATATTTTGATACAACTTTAGATACAATATTGGGAATTATCATTCGTTGAAAAACCAACATTTGAAGCACCGCTTACATGTAAGCATGAATTGAATCGTCTGGAACAATATCGTTTTTATCTGTGATCATTTGAGAATTTATACTAACGCTCTTTCGTTTTAAATTCGCGGACATCTTAACTAAGACATATTTTGAATCGTTTATAATGAATCCACAAGCTGTGAATAATAAAGCATTGAGAAAAACTAGCTTATGTCCTTTTTTACAATTCCCTTTTCATATTTGCAAAGTTTTATCGCAATTCACTTAACCGTTCCGGAGATTACCGTGAACAGATAAACAGGAAGACAAACACCAGTGTTTTTTGTAGATAAAAGAAACAAAATTTTAACCAGAATACGTAATTCTATGCATATTTTCAATAGGTTAATCAATAATATTCATAGTTTCATTGAAGAAGTCACTAAATCGTTTTTTTCCTCAATCTTGAAGGCTCTAGTTTGAATGCTAATAAACTAATATTTTCTTAGCTTTACGAAAAAAATGCGAGAATACTTTTTTGTAGAAAATTATGTGCTCTTTCTAATGAAATTGGTCCCATTCATGTATGATAGTTTGTTCACAAGATACAGACAAAAACTTCTAGTGATGCGTTCCCATGATCCCATGTAATTCTTATATAAAAAAAAAATAATTCGATGAGCCACCAGTAAATGTTGATATTATGAGCTGCGGTTGCGCCAGGACTTTTCTTTCCTGTCCTAGCAACGATTGAACCTGTTTGAAGAAAACGAAAAAAAATTTGAATCACCCTAATATATAATTATATGTATAAGATTTTCGATTTCAAATCTCATACCAAAAATTTTAAAGATGACGGATGAAAATTTTATACTTTGTGATATCTCCATAAAATAGCGCTTAAAAGTGTTCTCGAGATCACTAATTTCGAGTCTTATGTTGACATTTTGTAATTCAAGATGGTACATCAGATATGGCAAACGTGTGATAAGTGCTTTCTTTGGCAAACGCTAGTTGAGAGAAGCAGCGAAAAGGCTTTAAATCCTAAATTTTTATACAGCTTAAGAAAGCACTTTCTTTAGAGATCAATTCAGAATGGTGCAACATGAAAAGCATAGCTTTCGATATCAGGTTAAAATGGAAGAGCTCGGAAGCACTACTCCAAATTAACAAGCCCAAGTTTGGTAAATTAATCCCTGCTTTATTAAAAGGTCTTAGCCTTTATATAAAGAGTATAGCAGGATAAGCATGGGTCAGATGCCCCTCGGGAAAGTTAGGTTGATATTTTTACCATGAAATCACCTTCTTAAGAGAAACATTTTCCTAAGTTATCACACCTCTGCACGCGCTACTTTTTAAAATAAAACAATTAATCGAATTTTGAAAAAAAAATTTTTTTTTTCTTATAACACAAAATTTTTTTGTGATCTTTTTTGCAAACACTAGATACACTAAAGAAGTATTAAACAAGACACTTTTAAGTCTTCGCAGTGATTTATATACCGAAATATCACAAATTAAAAATTTTCAAAAATAAAAATGTCACGTATTTTAAGAGACACACTCACGATTTCTTTTTTTTTATAAATGACCCTTATTATGCTCTATAACATATATTTTTTTCAAAATTTTCGCTAGTGTAGAACAGTGTTAAAAAAAATATTATTGCTATCCATATAGGGCAGGGGGTGGGAAGGAAGGGGACAGAAGCAAAAGTGGGCCTTTCAAGAAAAAATGCTTATTTATTGGAAATTCTCTCATTCGATTTACTTGTTTAGACATGAAATGAGTTCGAGACAAAAACAAAGTAAGCAAACACGCATCAACTTGTCGCATATTGCAGCGCACAACTACGGGAACAAGTTAAGAATACGGTCACCTCTCGGATTTTAATGACACTCAGTAGGAACGTTCGCCTAGGTGCAGAACGAACGAATATGCAACATTTTTTGTCGGGAAGCTTTACTTTCCGAGAAATTCAATTTCGAATTTCTAAAAAAGTAACTTTCACGAATAAAACTTCTCTCGTAATTCGTCCGAATTTCATTAAAATCACGAGCAGTGACCGCACTATACAACACTTTCGTCCTGGTAATCCTTCATTACATGCACAAAAACACCTGGAAATATTAGAGGTGAAACGAGATGTGATGATGCTCCACAAAGATAACAATTGACACGAAGATGTCATCAGGACTATAGGTAAGAACAACAAAAATAATGCAAATTTTTATATTTCCAGGTGTTTTTGTGCATGCAATGAAGGATTACCAGGACGAAAGTGTTGTGTAGTGCAGTGCAGTGTAGTGCGGTCACTGCTCGTGATTTAAATGAAATTCAGCCGGAATTCGGACGAATTACGAGAGAATTTTTAGTCGTGAAAGCTACTTTTTTAGAAATTCAAAGTTCAGTTTCTCGGAAAGTAAAGCTTCCCGATAAAAAAATGTTTGCATATTCCTTCGTTCTAGCCTAGCCTACATTCCTACCGAGTTTCATTAAAATCCGAGAGGTGACCTTATTCTTAACTTCAGTCCAACTAGGTAGGAACGACTCTTAGGAAACAAATGTAAAATAAAGCGATAACTATAAAAACTGTTCACGTAATTACACTCTCAGAGAAGTTCCTCAAAAAAAATGGAAAGACTAAGCAAATTGCGACACTGGTATACTATATACATATATTATTGTTTTTCTAGTCATCACTTTATTATTACATTTGTTTCCTACGAGCACCTAGTTGTGCGCTGCAATATGCGACAAGTTGATGCGTGTTTGCTTACTTTGTTTTTGTCTCGAACTCATCTCATGTCTAAACAAGTAAATCGAATGAGAAAATTTCCAATTATAAGCATTTTTTCTTGAAAGGCCCACTTTTGCTTCTGTCCCCTTCCTTCCCACCCCCTGCCCTATATGGATAGCAATAATATTTTTTTTAACACTGTTCTACCCTAGCGAAAATTTTGAAAAAAAGTATATGTTATAGAGCATAATAAGGGTCATTTATAAAAAAAAAATCGTGAGTGTGTCTCTTAAAATACGTGACATTTTTATTTTTGAAAATTTTTAATTTGTGATATTTCGGTATATAAATCACTGCGAAGACTTAAAAGTGTCTTGTTTAATACTTCTTTAGTGTATCTAGTGTTTGCAAAAATGATCACAAAAAAAATTTTTTCTTCAAAATTCGATTAATTGTTTTATTTTAAAAACTAGCGCGTGCAGAGGTGTGATAACGTAGGAAAATGTTTCTCTTAAGAAAATGATTTCATGGTAAAAATATCAACCTAACTTTCCCGAGGGGCATCTGACCCATGCTTATCCTGCTATACTATTTTTGCTGACTTTTACATTTACATTACAAATTAATAAACAATAATAATGGTCAGCTATTTCGCCTTTGCACAATAGCTGCTCTACCTTCTAGTGTGCGGCTTAGAGGATCGCGCATCATGGTCGTCATGACTCATATTTGTAGGGTTGCTAGTTTTGCTCTTTGTATTTAAGAAGTGCTGTGTTGCGTGTTTTCATTGTGTTGCACTAGGTTATGTTAGGTTGTTGTGGCTGCCCGCAGGCACACTCAGGCCAACGTAATGGCCCATTGTGATACCACATGGGACGATCCCATTTAGGCTAAGCATTGAACCATTTCCAGTCACTGATGAAGCGTTCAAAGTCCTTGATGTTGTGCGAACGAATGTTGCGCTAATTGTTTATGAAATTGAGTGCTCGTTGCTTACTCCACGTTCTTACGCTTACACTTTTCATTGGTAAGGGTTTTCACTTAATAACTTAATTGTGAATTTGAACTTGATTTAGTTACATCACCGTTTTTTATTACTTAGGCCTTTTTGTTAACGATTGAAATTACAACAAGTGCATTCGTTCTTTTACGGAGAAATCCATAAGTTTAAAGATGTACGTTCACAATCTCGAAACTAAGATTTCTGTCATGAGATTCGAAATCAGTAACTCCGAAAACCGTCTTGTGCGCTATTTTGTGAAAATCCCAGAAACTTTAAAAATCGTTGTCCGCCATATTGAATCCACCATCTTGAATTCCAAAACGACCGCAAAAAAAAGTTGAATAATTACAAAGTTGTTTTACATTGGACTTGTGAAGCAAGATCCTTAAGAGAACCTTATATTTCAAGAGTTGTAACTCAACTGACTGAACAATATTTCAGTTACAAATCCCAAAATAATAAAGGTGTTACCAGCACACAACATCCCCCCCCCCCCCCTTAGTTTTTTTTAAGAAAAATACATACAGTGCTGTGCAAAACATTTGCAACTAAAATCATAGTTTGTTACAGATCATTATAAAATTTCCTAAACCACTGATACCAAAAAAAGTTTTACAGTGCATTATTCTTTATTATGTCTAGTTTCCAGATATAACAATAGCAGGATGTAATATCCCGTAATAAGGGAGCAATATCAATTTTTTTATTCAACGTAACGATTTTGCCTGTGCAAAACATTTGCAACTTTATATATCAACAAATACTTTTCTAGGAATAAATGAGAATTGGCAGTACTTTGTTAGCTAACTGTTATTTTCTAGTCCATATATAGTTAATAAAAAATAATAATAATAATTTTCTATTCCGATGCATGCGCGGAAGTGTATTATTAAAATATTTTTTTCCTTGAAACGCAATTAAACTAAAAGTTCTTAAAATGAGGGTAATTAATTTTACAGCGAAATAAAACACCGAATAATATTTGTTTACACAGATGGTGTAACCTAAAAAGACATTAGTGAAAAATATAAAATAGCTAAATCCATCATATCCAGAATTATAAGCAGTTTTAAAAAGACTGGGAGTATTGAAAATATTCATATTGGGTGGTAGACTAAGGAAAACGACAAAGGCTGAGGATCGTAGAACTTAAATTTTAATTAAATCTCGGTCTTTCGAATAAAACCTGGATGTGGATCCTGCGACAGTAAGAAGAGGAGCCATAGAAATCGATCTTAAGACATACAGGCCAGCGAAAAAGCCACTACTTTCCGAAAAAAATGGCTGAGCTCGACTTGTCTTTGCTCAAAGTCATTTAGAATGGCCCGTAGAAAAATGAAGAACTGTACTTTTTTCGGATGAGTGTTTAACTTTAAGTTTAACTTAGTGGGGCTAGGTGGAGGGCAAAAAGTAGGACGACCGACGAACAAACGACTAAATCCGCGATAAACTGTGGTAACTATGAAGCATGGAATTGGTAATACAACGGTCTGGGGGTGTTTATCAGCTCAGGGCGTGGGACCTATTTATGAAATACTACTGATAATTAAAGCGGAGGACTACAAAAACATTATGGAAAATGTTATGCTCCCTTACGCAGAGGAAGAAATGCCCCTGCACTGGCGCTTCGAACAGGACAATGATCCCAAGCAAACCTCTAGACTTCTTCAGGCTTGGTTTTCACAGCAAAACATTGAAGTTTTGAAATGGCTCGCACAGTCCCCAGATCTCAACCCCATAGAAAAGCTATGGCAACTGGTTAAGAAGAATATGAGGGGTCAATTTTACAACAACCGTAACGAACTCTATAATGGTATAAAAAAGGCTTGGAATGATATAACTTCTTTACATATTGAGTCGCTATTTAATTCTATGCCAAGAAGATGTGCAGCAGTTATTGTAAATAAAGGCTATTCAACCAAATATTAATGATAATATATATTTAAAGTCGCCAAAATTGTTAATGTCAAGGAGTTGCAAATGTTTGGCACAGTCAGTTTTGTATCTTAGTATGAAAAAACGAATATTTCTCCTTTTTTATTGAATAGTTACCTTTAGTTTTTTAATATTCTTAAATTAGATATAATAAATAATAAAATACTGTATTAACTTTTTTGTTTTTAAGAATTTAAGGTTTGTTGTAGTAAGACATAGAAAATTGGGGTTTTAGTTGCAAATGTTTTGCACAGCACTGTAATTCAAAGTAATATAATTTCTGCTATTTACACTTTGCAGGCGGGAGACTGTGATCACAGTCCGAAAATGAACGAACGTTGAAAGCTGTAATCTCAGTTACGTGATAAAAAGCAGACGAGCTTTTAAGGCGTTTTTAAGCGCCATCACAAAAAGATAATCAATATTTTATTTCTAAAATTTAGTCCCTTTACAATGTAAAGCTTACATCAATAACATTCGTAAAATATCGAGTTGACTAGCACGCGAAAAAACTGAATTTACCCGCTCCAGGTTCAAAAGCGTCGAAAAGCGCACTCACATGTAAACTGTTAATAATACTGAAGGTGATCTGGGGTTCTTCTTATACATGAGGATCGGCGTAATGATTTTTCTGGTTCGGTCATATCCTCGGGTTGATTTTGGGATGCTGCGGGTATAGAGTTGTTAGGTGCCACATCTTCTTTAACTTTCACCGCTGTTGGCAAGTCCGTTTCCATAGGTTGATGAGAGTGTTGAGCGATGGAGGAAGACTCAGCTTCCAGTGCAACTGCTGCAGGTGGCCTCATTTGGTGCTGACGTGCAGTGGCGTAGCTAGGTAACCAAGGGCCCTAGGGCAAATCAAAAAATGGGGCCCCACTGCTATCTAAACTGGTTAGGTTTTATCATGTAAAAATATTAAATATACAAATACTTTAAAAATGCTAAGCTACTTTATCATCAGCTCTTTTTGGTGTACTGCAGGGCAGGTAATAAAAATATTAAACAGTAACAACATAAATTACGATTAATACTTGCTGTAGGTATTGGGCAATAAAACGAAATAGAAAAGATTCAAGGGTTAATTATATAAAGGTCAGACCTACCAACTGACTAAATAAAAATTATATTTACAATATTTTCCTAGCTTTAGTTTTCGCAAAATGCGGTTTTGTTTTCAATTGCTATTAGCGACAAATGTCGGAATCGAGTTTGGCCAATACTATTTCTTAAATAATTTTTTATTATATTTAATTTGCTAAATGACCTTTCAGCTGCTGCAGAAGTGACAGGAATTGTAAAGAATAATAACATTACTGTAAATACTTCCGTTAGGTCGCATTCTAGCACTCCATATTTGCTCATTATTTCCTTACATAATTGGTGAACGGTCCATGCTTGAGTTAATTGAGGTAAAACTAGGTGGTAAATATTAATAAATTGAAGTGAAAAGTTAAGGCCTATTACCAAAGAACCTTAATATGATAAGAAGCGCCACTTCGCTTCAGAGCACACAAAACGCACCGACTTCGGTGTCCCTACATTGGGCCAGAAAAAGCTTTATTCCGAAGCTGCTGTGCCACTATGTGAGAAAGCTGTTAAGTGAGACAAAACAGCGAGAGAGGAAGTTCACCGCTCTGAGCAGATTATTTGTATACTTTGTTTATATGTGTCTCCGATAATATCTTATCTGTGTATGTAGGGAACAGTTTTTTTGTGCGCTGGTGCAGCCGAATTAACATTGATAAATCGCCAGCCATGTCACTCGATTTTTGGTTGTTGCCCAACGAGTTACTGAGTGTTTTTGCGTTTTCAGGAATTTTTATATTGGCGATATGGAGAGACCTGTTGTTTTAAAATCAGCCCTTTTCAGGGCTAACAACAAGTACGGAAAAAAGAATCAATGTTGTGTTTTTTCCTGCTCTGATAATAGGAGGAGCAACATTGATTGCACTTTGTATTCCTTTCCCAAAGATCAAGGATTAAGAAAAGTATGGTTAGAAAATCTTGGATTTTCTATATTAGATTTTAAACCGCATTTTCGAATTTGTTCAAAACATTTTGAACCGAAGTATGTCGGGAAAAAGAAATTGAAAAAAGATGCTGTACCATATTTTTTCAATGATATTAATTCGCGGACTGAAATAATAAAAACACCGAGATTTAAAGTTAATTACAATAAATGCTGCATTCAAGGCTGTTCAAACACTTCTCCGGAATTTAATTTATTTAGATTCCCTCAAAATAAAGAAGGTAGAGACGCTTGGTTAAAAATATGCGGCATAACACAAGGCGTATCGACAAAAGTTTTACGAATATGTAATGTGCATTTTGATAAAAAGTACATAGGCAAGAAAAAACTTTTAAAAGGGGCCATGCCGCGCCTTTACCGAAATCAGAGAGAGCAAGGGGATATATATACTTTTGAGGAAAATGCGTGCAGCAATGAAATTTGTAATGCCGAAATGTCGGACCTAGGCAATAATGGCTTAAACACTTTATCTGAATGTAATGTAATTACTAAGATCGATTTAAGCTCACCCGCTTTGAAAAGAAAACGTTTAAACTCTGACTCGCAATCAGTTGATTTAATTTTGAGTGAACCACCTGTCTGCAGAAGGTGTGAGATTACTGAAAAGAATATTTCATATTATCGAAAAAAAACCTCTATATTAATGAAAAAAAATGAGGGTGTTTTGAAAGAAAATGAGAAGTTATTGCTTGAAATAAAAAATTTAAAAAAATGTTTAAAAAACTCCAAAAATTTGGAGAATTTTATTGATTCCTTACCAGCCTGTGAAAATTCTCAGGAATTTTCCAAAATGATTTTAACTTCAAAGTCAAGAAAATGGTCCGAAAAACAAAAGATAATTTCTCAAAATTTAAATTATAAATCAAGCTCCACTTACAATTTTATGAGGGAAAACCTGGGTTTTCATCTTCCGTCGCAGACTTCTCTTCGTAGATGGAGTCCTTTAAAAAGGCTCAATCCTGGCTTTAATGCCGATCTTTTAAATAATTTAAAACTGACGATAAACAATCTCGATAATAAATCTCGTGAAGCTTGTTTAATATTTGATGAAGTTGCAATACGATGAGATTTAGTTTATAACATAAATTCCGATCAAATAGACGGATTAGTTGACTGGGGTAATGGTGAAAGAGAAGCAGTGATTGGAAAAAATATATGTGTTTTTATGCTGCGAGGTCTTTATCATAATTGGAAATATGTTCTTAGTTATTTTGTGGTTGAAAAATCCATTCATGGTGAAAAATTAAAGGAAAAATTGGAAGAAAACTTAGAACAAGCATTTAAATTAGGCTTTCGAATTCGAGGGGTTGTTTGCGACCAAGGTGCAAATAACCAAAAATGTTTTAAACTTTTCGGAGTTACTTCTTCTGTCCCATACTTTTTTTTGGAATGCATTTAAAATCTTCGCAATATTTGACACACCACATTTGATAAAATCTATCAGAAATACGTTAATGAAAACAGACATTATTACTTCTGATGGAATTGCTAGTTGGCATGTGATAACAGAATTGTTTGAACTAGATTCCAAATCAACTAATTTTAAAATTTGCCCAAAATTAACGAATAAGCACATCAACCCGACAACTTTTGAAAAAATGAGAGTTTCGTTAGCTGTTCAAGTTTTGAGCGAAACTGTCGCTGCTGGAATTCGAACTTGCTTAGATCTGAACTTATTTTCAAAAGAAGTTTCTGAAAAGGCTGAAAGTACTGCGCTTTTTATTTCTAAAATTAATAAAGTATTCGACTGTTTAAATAGTAGAAATTTAGCAAATAAGAATCCGTATAAACAGCCAATCAAACCCAGCAATACCCCTCATTTATTTTTAAAAGAATCTGTAGAATTTTTAAGAACACTTAAACTTGCACAGAAGAAAAAAATTTTTTGTATAAATGGCTTGCAGCAAACTATAAATGGTATTCTGTTATTGTGTGAAGATATTTTTAATCGTGAGGAAAATGATATAAGTTTTCTATTAACTTCAAGGCTTAATCAAGATCCGATTGAAAATCTGTTTGCTCAAATTCGCGCTAAAGGTGGGAATAATAGAAACCCATGTGTATATGAATTCAATTTTATTATTGCGAGAATCATGTCGATGAAGTTTGTAATGCTAGAATCACCAAGTCAAAATTGTGAACATGATCTAGACCTAATGCTCGATTGGAATGAACCTGATTTAGTACCTGAAGAAGCAAAGTCATGAAATGTAGAAATGGATCTTTTGCAAAGTCAAAATGGAGATATACACAACAGTGAAATCATAGATGAGATTGAGTTAGAGAAAAATATAAATGATATCTCCATTGAAGAAAATGCAAAACGTTATTATATTGGTTACGGAATATTTCAAACAATATTGAAGAAAATTAAATGCAAAGAGTGCGAGTTACTAATGACAAAAACTAAAACTCAACGTTTATGTCTTTCCTCTGAAATATTTATTTGTCACAAAGATTATTCTAATAGCGAACTGAAAGCTCTCTATTTACAGTCGCCATCAGATTATTTTTATCGGATATGTAATCTGCATTTTGAAATTTATAAATATTTTGAATATGAACTTCCTACTCAAAATATCAAAGAGAAAATAATCAATTCATGCATTTTAAAAACGAATGAACTGTTTTCTGATTGGTTTTCCGATAATGCACCATGTAAAGAACATAGAGAAAATATTTTAAAATTTTTAATTTTAGTTCTTTTACGGAAAAATTGCTCATGGAAAGCCAAGCAATCAAAAATTTGTGAAGTCAAAAGTGGCAGACTGAGGAATTTATTGGAGTAATTATATCGCTATTTATTTATATCTATAAATTCAAAAAATATCCTAGCTCCAATATCTAATAAATGTTTAATTGTTAATGGAATGTACAAATATATTTAGCTTAGAGATAAATGCAATTTAAATTATTTTATTCATCAAAAGAACGTTTTCCAGAACTTCAATATTTTTTTTTAAATTTTACCCTCGTTTCTTCTATTTAGAAATCGTCACTGAGCCATCAAATGGTTTTTTACGTCTTCTCAGTAAAATGTTAAAACAAATGTTTTCCTCCACACAGTTGCATTGCGCATGCAAATACTATTTCAGAAAGAATATAATAGTGAATTTCCTCTCAGGCTGTTACGGCGCTAAAGTTCGCTCTTCGTCTTGCCTGACTTAAAGCTTTTTCTGGCCCAATGTAGGGACACCGAAGTCGGTGCGTTTTGTGTGCTCTGAAGCGAAGTGGCGCTTCTTATCATATTAAGGTTCTTTGCTATTACATCTAAATATTTTCTTTGGAATTCGTCACACTTTTGTAATAAAGTTGCTTCATCAACATGTAATAAAAATGTTGGTGTTAGAGAATTGAATATTTGACAGCCTGCACTCATACCAGTAAAACGTGTATTTAATAGAGCTATTAATGTGTCTAGTACATTATTGTAAATCTCAATTTTAACTATTTCTTCTCTGTTTGGAAATCGGTGATCAGCAGCTAATTCATCAAAATATTTTTTAACTTTCCTTTGCCTTTTTTCTTGAAAATGGGTATCTATACCATACTTTCTTGCAGTTTCACTGGCTTTGCACTTGAATAATTCGAAATCATTTCTATAAATTTGCAACTTTGCTTTGGTCTCTGCTAAAGCTTTACTTGCCTCGCCCAAATTGATGTCGCATTTTTGTAAAGTTATGGATGCATAATTGATGTCATTCAATACACTGTGCATGAATTCGCTAAGCAAGACGAACTCGAAATTTAGCATTTTTGTTTTAATACTCTCTGCTTCACTACGCTCATCTTTATTAGGACTCTTTAGAACTATTTCTGATAATGCTTTGATAATATCAAAAAAACGAAGTTTTATTGCAGATATCGTATTGACCCTACTGGACCATCTAGTCGGATTTAGTTTTTTTAGAGTGGTGTCCGATTCGCCAGTGAATTTTGACAGTAGATCCCAACGTTTGATGCTGTTTCCGAAAAAGTCATACAAATCTTGCAACGTTGCGAAAAAAATCCGTATTTCCACACAACTTCTAACGGCATCATTTATCACCAAATTTAAATTATGAGTGGCACAATGTACGTACTCTGCGTTAGGTTATCCTTAATATGTTTTTGTACACCATTATACACACCACTCATCAGTCATCACACTGGCTCCATCATAACCTTGCCCCAAACATTTTTTACATGAATATTTTTGTCGATAAATAATGTAGTCACTTGGTTGACTAAATCTGCTGCGCCATGTCTGATGGCTGCATAAAAGCCTAGAAACATTTCTTTTCCTTCTATATCAATTGGCTGTCCATTTTTCGATCTGGTTATTACTGCATACCTCACAACAATGCTTAGCTGATCTACCTTCGATATGTCCTGTGTCGTATCCATTATGATGGCGAAAAATGGTAACGCCCTAATTTGTTCTAGTAGATGGGTTTCGAGTTTGGTCCCCAAGCTCTCAATCATTTCATTCTGAATTGTTGCACTCAGATATCTTGTAGCTCCTAAAAACATAAAAAAAAAAACAGAATTTCAAAAAAGTCTTGATATTAAACAGTTAATAATTATAAACAAAATAAAATGATAAAAAACTTAGAAATAATAATTATCCAAAACTTGCCGCAAAATGTGATCATATCGGGCGACTAGCTCTACAAAGGACAGAAAATTTCCATGGTATCCTTCCTGACTTAAGTCTTCTCGATGTCCTCTCAAAGCCAAAGAACTCTTTGCTAGGATAAGTATGATATCGAATAACCTTTGAAGAACCATTTTCCAAAATGATGCTTCTTTGCGAATTTCATGTTAAAGTTCCTTGTCGATAGTATTAATATCATTTTTTTTCCAAAATTCATACACAGCACATGCTTCCGTATGGCCACTCAAACAACTGTGTTATTTAATTCTTTCTGATAAATGCTTCCAATCCCGAATTCCCGTACACCAAACATTATTCCTTTGTGAAGCAAATAACCAGCAGGGTTGACAATAGGCAGCACCTAGGATTTTGGAATAACACAACAAAAAACGATTAACTGGTCCATATTTAGAAATTGAAACGTAGTACGATTTTGAAAAACACCTATTGTTCTGGTTGATGTCTGTTGGAAAAGGTCCTGAAGGCTGTAAAGGCCCCATATCAAGAATTTGACGTTTTTCGTTAACACTTAGTATTTTATTTGCGTCACTATCAATAGAATTATTTTGTCCAAAAGTACTTGCAGAAGGCTAACTAAAAAACTTGTCAATTTTGGGCAATTTTTGTTTACTATCTTCTCTTTCTTGGCGTTGTTTGCGTTTAAATGCACCACTGGGTTTCTTCTTTTTGTCCATAATTTTAGTTTTCTAATTTATTTATGTAGTATTTATCTTAGATTGTGCTCGAGTAAGTACTCACTGTTCACCGACGACGTTAAAAGTAAAAGGAAGGAGAAACGTAATGATACGCTACAAGACGTCGTTGGGGGGAATCCCCGGCAAACATTTTATCGCCGCTAGTGTTACCACATTTAACGGTGGAGACCAAGAACGATCTCCTCGCGCGCGGGCCTGAATTAATGCACCTAATGCAGGTGACTTGCATTTTTTTCACGATATTTCGCGATATACTATGAGTCGCCGAAATCTATAGATTTGACATGATTTATTGACGTAACGGACATCAATATGAGTGGTACTAAAATCAAATAAAATTGAACCACTATATTGACCAGTACTAAAAAGTTTATTGACATTAGCTTACTTACTCCTGATACAGCATTAAATTTTTAACCGTTCTCGAAAAAAAAATCTTGCCTCGAATTCACAATAAAACGCACATTGATGAATAATAAAACGCACATATCTCTATCCGTCAAATTGACAACACTGCCAACCCACAGAAAGAATTTAGAGGAATTCCCTAGTTATAACTTTCGAATTTCTCTTAACTGAATTGCCATGATTAAAGTCGGGTTGCAACCTGTCATATTTATTTTGTAAATGGGAGAAATTTTCAAAAGTTCAGTTCGATCGAGATTTTCTGGTAAGGATTCGAGGGGCCCCTGAGCTTGAGGGCTACGCCACTGCTGATGTGCCATACGCACTTTGTTGTTGTTACGCGCCATGCTGTTTAAAGGTTGCAAAAGTGTAGCACGTTCCCAGATATCACCAAATCGCATCCAAATAGATTGACCTGTTGAGAATAGTTTAATACGTGCAACATTATGATTTGAATTACCTCTCGGACGGGTTTGAAAATCTCCAACAGTAGGCTGAACCAACTTCAGAAAAATCCGCGGACTTTGTTTCAGCATACATTCGGCATAGGCGAAGAAACCAATCCTGAAAGCTGTGTGATCGCGGATATGAAAATGTTTAATGAAAATGAAAAGTTTACACTGAGACGAATAAGATGGCTTGGCCTGCGTGGATTTAATTGGGCGAAAATATGTTTAAATAAATTTTGTATTGTTAAATGGTCGTTATATTTTACCGTCATCGCGAATTTTTTTGAATTGTTCACAATAAAACTATCTTAGAGATGGGGATCTTTAAAAGTCCTCTTTCGTACGTAATGACACAACTTGAACAACGCCATCCTCTCCTGCATGACTTTCCACATCCAAGGTCAGCAGGCTGTAAATTGGGTATTGCAAGCATTGTCATGCTTGTAGTAAATGTCCATATTTTTTCAAATTCCATTGATCATTGCCTTTGATGCTATACCTAATTACATTAGTAAGTGTTATAATAACTTCGAGATGACCACTTGAGTTTTTTAGTCTTTTACACTCAGTCGATCAGCAGCGTACATTGTAGGAACTCGCAATTGGATAGTGTTATGTGTTTAGTAAATTTTGAACTCAAACTTTGTTTCCGAACCGCAGTTATAACATTGAGGAATAGGATTAATTATTCGAACCAATTTGTTAATAAATCCCTCCTGGGAAGAAAATTTAAGCTCTTAACATTATCATCTGATTGTTAAATTATCATTGAAAATTGCGAATTTTTTCGCAACATATCCAATATTAATTTCAAAAGTAAAGGGCACGATACGAAAAGAATCTACTTTGATTCTAAAGAAGCAACGCGGAGCAATTCGAATTCATCATGAAACAGAATTTGCAAAAATAAGTTAAACTTTGCATATATTTGCTGCCAATTTAAAACTTTTTAATTGTACCATACGTTTGGGGAGGAAAGTTTGGAAACATAATGTCAATAAATTTAACTACGTAACGAAAAGAAAAAGTTCAGGAAGAAAATTTCAAAGTTTTTTAATCTCTGGAGTTTGAAAGCATATTTCATCACAGTGCTCGAGGAATTTGCTGCTCGTCGTTCAGGGGACAAAATTAATTTCTTGCGGTTCACAATTAATAAATTCAGCAGGTTACTGAAAACAGGTGTAACTTGATTGGCTTCAATGGTGGATTATTGATCTTCCAATAATTTCTGAATGCCGCCGCATGCCTAGAAAATGGAATAACAATTTAAGGAATGATGATTCGTTAATTGAATCCTGGTTCACGACCCATCTCTTCAGAAGTGGGTCTAGCCTACGTTATCGCGCACTTATTTTTGATATGTGATACACGCTTAAAGATAAAACCATGTTAACATGTTAGATTCGCACTTCAAACTTTTGACCGACTTTAATAATTAAGCTGTTTACAAACTCTGCTCCTATATTACTACCACAGAATGTTGCTTACTTTGGCACACTTTAAGGATCAAGTTCATGTGCGAAGAGTAAAATACATCGCCGAATCACACCAATTATCAAAGTCTGACTGGATTCCCCCTTTCGCCTGGGATCTCATTCCAACCATCGCCGCTGAACCCAGGGACCAGGGTCGGGATCCGTGACATTGATTGATGGCTGACAAAATACACGTACCAAATTTACATGAATCAATCTTGATAAAAGGCCAAAACACTTCCATCGCAAAGAGGGGCTCTGAGTGGGCCAGCCCTTGATGTTTATTAAGGGCTGCATCTTCCTATGAGATGATTGTAGCCGAAACGAAACGGATGCAAAAGAATTATGTATATCAACATCCTGATACCATTTTTGAAGCTTTGCTTCCTTTGGGACGTTGTGCCGGAGATTCGTTCATAATTTTCGACGGTAACGAAAAAAAAGGTAACGAAAAAAAAAGTAACGAAAAATTTCCGACGGTAAAATTTTTTAAATTTTCAAAATTTTTTAAATTTCCAAAATTTTTTAAATTTTCAAAATTTTTTAAATTTTCAAAATTTTTTAAATTTTCAAAATTTTTTAAATTTTCAAAACTTTTTAAATTTTCAAAATTTTTTAAATTTTCAAAATTTTCTAAATTTTCAAAATTTTTTAAATTTCCAAAATTTTTTAAATTTTCAAAATTTTTTAAATTTTCAAAATTTTTTAAATTTTCAAAATTTTTTAAATTTTCAAAATTTTTTAAATTTTCAAAATTTTTTAAATTTTCAAAATTTTTTAAATTTTCAAAATTTTTTAAATTTTCAAAATTTTTTAAATTTTAAAAATTTTTTAAATTTTCAAAATTTTTTAAATTTTCAAAATTTTTTAAATTTTCAAAATTTTCAAAATTTTCAAAATTTTTTAAATTTTCAAAATTTTTTAAATTTTCAAAATTTTTTAAATTTTCAAAATTTTTTAAATTTTCAAAATTTTTTAAATTTTCAAAATTTTTTAAATTTTCAAAATTTTTAAGTTTTCAAATTTTCAAAAAATTTTAAATTTTCAAAATTTTTTAAATTTTCAAAATTTTTTAAATTTTCAAAATTTTTTAAATTTTCTAAATTTTTTAAATTTTCTAAATTTTTTAAATTTTCAAAATTTTTTAAATTTTCAAAATTTTTTAAATTTCCAAAATTTTTTAAATTTTCCAAATTTTTTAAATTTTCAAAATTTTCAAAATTTTTTAAATTTTCAAAATTTTTTAAATTTTCACAATTTAAAAAATTTTCAAAATTTTTTAAATTCTCAAAATTTTTTAAATTTTCAAAATTTTCAAAATTTTCAAAATTTTTTAAATTTTCAAAATTTTTTAAATTCTCAAAATGTTTTAAATTTTCAAAATTTTTTAAATTTCCAAAATTTTTTAAATTTTCAAAATTTTTTAAATTTTCAAAATTTTTTAAATTTTCAAAATTTTTTAAATTTCCAAATTTTTTTAAATTTTCAAATTTTTTAAATTTTCAAAATTTTTTAAATTTTCAAAATTTTTTAAATTTTCAAAATTTTTTAAATTTTCAAAAAATTTTAAATTTTTTAAATTTTCAAAATTTTTTAAATTTTCAAAATTTTTTAAGTTTCCAAAATTTTTTAAATTTTCAAAATTTTTTAAATTTTCAAAATTTTTTAAATTTTCAAAATTTTTTAAATTTCAAAAATTTTTTAAATTTTCAAAATTTTTTAAATTTTCACAATTTAAAAAATTTTGAAAATTTTTTAAGCAAAGCTTCCATCGGCCAGTCCCGCGACTGCCATGTTTTTTTTTTTTTGCAATACAGTGCAGTTCGGAGCGAGTGTTAAATTTATTTTTTCACATCCGCGGTAGTGAACAGGAAAAACTGCTACTCTTTTCAAAAGGGTACTAGAAAGTGCCTTTTCAGTATATTAAACAACAAGGGCGGTAACTAGCCGATTGCCCACGATGGCAGTGTTAGATGCACGAGCGAAGCGATTGCCATCAAACGGCTAGGTACCAGCCAAGTTTTGTATGCTATTTTCCATCGCAAGTTGGGGGTTAAAACTAGGTTAGCGCACGCGTTTTCGAGCGGTAATTCACCGATTGCCCCACAGCGCAACAAGGGCGGCAACTAGCCGATTGCCCACGATAGCAATGTTAGACGCACGAACGAAGCGAGTGCATTCTCTGCAATCATAGGCAATCGGCTAGGTACCGCCCGAGTTGTAGCTGCGTGGGAAATCGGTGAGTTACCGCACGGAAACGAGTGCGGTAACCTAGTAGTTATCCTTACGTGTGATGAGAAATTTGTTTCGAAATGGGAGTGAGCCGCATCAACGTCTTTTCAGTAATTATTCAAATCGTTTTACACTTCAAATAATTTTGAGATAGGTCAAGTTTTACCGGGTTTTCGTCGTTTTGGGCAGATGGATATCCCCAAGTATAATAATAAATAATTTTTAATTACTCATTTACGGTTGCAAATCCGTAATCAGCAAACTATATGCATTTAATAATTTTCTTATAAAAGTTTGATTACATTTAAAAAATATGTGTGGCTTACTGAATCTACCATTTTTAATTATTCATTTACGATTGTAAATCCGTAATCAGTGAGCTCAAAAACTTTTATTTATTGTTTTTTTTTATAAAAAATTGATGATGTTGGATCCGCCATCTTGAATTTTTTAAATTTAACATAAGATTCGTAATCAGCGACCTCATAAACTTTTATTTATTATTCTTTTTATAAAAATTGCCATCCCCGGAAACCGGATTACTTACAAAAGATTAGTACATTTATGATACATCACATCCATTTTGTTTCATTCGAGAAAAAGTCATTAAAACTTGAAATATTTAGGAAAAACTGTTTTTGTGGGTAAACTTTAGGGGTGGTTTTCACCCCCTAGATATGCGTATCCGCACATAAAAAAAATACGTTTTTCTTATTTTTCGATACTCTATAACATATTTAAGTTTCATTAAAATCGGTGAGACACACCTGAGAACGTTTTCTTGTAAGAATATGTCATTCAGGTGGTCAAGCTGTAGATTTTCATCTCAGTTTTATAAAATTGCGACGGACAAATAAACAAACGAAAGCACATAATTTGCCTCCTTATATAATAGTAAAGATTTTGTCGTCCAAAAAAGTACTCATTTAAACATAATTGCTTAAAATTAAAAACCATCAGTCTCGGGGAAAACAAAAAAACTTTAATATGATATTTTAAATAAAAAAATTTAAATAAGGTCATGCCTTTTCGGAGATGGACATAATATTTTATGTTAAAACCTACTTAACCCTAAAATCTTGTCGACCGACAATAGTACAGTTATGTCTTTTCACTTATTTAATTCTTTATATTTACCAACGCTTTTAACACCGCAAAGATGCTTGTCCCTTTATGAAATATAGCACTTTGCTTTTCCGTCAAAGCTATTCGTTTTTCGTGTCTACTTCACATAGAAATGTAACATTTTAAATTTTACTTTGAGGGATAAGTGTGTTATTGATAGAGATAGGAGGTTAAAGTATACTCCTTATTCTGGCCGGCACATAATCGTTAGAAATATGCCTCCAGCCCCGTCAGTTGAATAAATTCATAAAATTCAACAAAGCAGAAGCATCCCTGTGGCTCTAAGTATTGCTGCACGGTTTAGCACGCTTAAAGTACATAAAGGTGATGTCGTATCTTCTTAATTTATGTGAGATATCCACTATGGAATGGCATATTTTTCTGGATCCTACACTCCAGGTTATGAATAGATCAAATTCGACCCGAATGCGGCGGCCGAGATGCCACTAATCATCATGAGACTGAGCTTCATTGGGGTTGCGCAAAATTATGTCACTATAACACAAAAAGACGAAAGTCAAGAGCTCATATCCATGTCATAAAATTTCATTACCTTCGAGGTCCCTGGATAGGTGAACGCTCTGTCCCTTGTGTCGTATTATTACGATAGGTCAAGTCAACCCACATAAGTCAGTAATCCGATTTCTCCCCGAGCCAGAAGAAAGAAAGTCTCCTGGCGACATTCCTCTACCCCTCCCATGCGAGTATCGGCTCCCCTTCAACGTTTCGCGTTATTACGTCTAATGAGGTTCATCGTTATTTTCTTGTGGCTGCACGTTTCGCTCCAAATCGATGCGTTTATATTCCCTGTGGGAGTTGTGTTGCTTACAAATCTCCGCAGTGTCCAGGGTTAATTCCAACTCGGGAAAAGTCGATTTGCGAGAGGACAATTGAAATATTTATGGGGCATTCACAATCGCCCGAGTTCTAAGCTTCGCTTCCTCATTAAATTTAATAATGGCCTGGAGGTGAGTTATCAGGCTCATTTTGTCAGCCCGTACGGCTCCTGGAAATCCTCATTGTCCCGCATGGACCGCTCCCTGTGGTTTGCCTGATTCCTCAAACTTAACTCCCGCTCCAGGCCATTCACGCCCTCATTCATGGTGGCTGTTCTGACTGGAGTCCTGCGATTCATATTAAACCGCGCAGTAATAACTATGCTCAGCTGCTGGATCAGCGAGGCCTCTGGGAAATTTCTAAACTTCCTATTCGGGAAAACCATTCCCGCTCGTTTTAAATGGGTAAATTAAGGCGGAAGCTGATATCATACAACGAATGGATGCATTCCTATGAGGGATCAGTAAAAATATGTTACGTAATATATAGATGCCACAGTTGGCCCTTATTTTGAAGGTTTCCGATAGCGGTATCTTCAAAATAAACAACGTCATACTCCGACTAGTTGACTATAATTAAAGCACTGCTAGCGACTTATAGTTCCTTTCTCTCGTTGTCGTGAAGAATTTGAGTTGATTGAAGCTTAGGAAAGGAGGAAGTTCACTTTCTATAGTAGATTAGCTCAGTTTTTGGACTACAAATTAGATTTCCTAATCATTAAACAAAATCGATATATTTTTGTAAAAGAAGAGTTCATCTTGGCATACATCACAAAATGAAAATTATCTATTGCGTTTTTCTAAATGAAATAAAATCTGAATCAGCCTTTTCCATGATTTACTGTAAAAATAACTCATTTTCCAGTATATGGTATGTTAACCATAACAACCAAACCAATTAATTAAATTTTGTTTTTAATTATGGTTATTTAACCATATTTCATTATTTATAATAATAAACCGTAAGTAGCGAGTAAGACATCCACACTAAGGAACCGCTCAGTACAGCGCACCATGCGGTACCTTCGTACTTTAGTTCATATCTTCTAAACGAATCGAGACACCATTCTAAAAAATTTTGTATAATATTTCTATACTATAGGGTATTTTTTATTATTATTATTATTATTATTATAATTTTTTTATTTAATTTTTTTTTTTTTTTTTGTACAAATAAATAATTTACAAAAAACGAAGTTTGAAAAAATCAGACTTTTAATGTTAACTTCCGGTTTACTATACGAAAAAAAAATCCCATTTCAAATTTTAATTAATTTCTAAGAAAAACAATTAATATCGGGTTGGCTAATAAGTAATGAGCGACATACATGACTTTATGTTTGTATTTATTTATTTAATAATTTACCATTAATCGTTAACAATATAATCACCGTCGTTATCTACTACCATCCGCCAACGATTCGGCAAAGAGTGGATAGCATCCCTATAAAACTTCGCCGGTTTTGCTTTGAAGAATTCATCTATGTATTGTTGCAACTGATGTTCATCATCGAAGCTTTTTCCTTGTAAATGATTACTGAGAGACCGGAATAAACTGAAATCCGTTGGGGCTAAGTCCGGCGAATATGGAGGGTGTGGCACTATTTCCCAGTTGAGCTCCAGTAGCTTTAGTCGGGTACTCTTAACGATGTGCGGCCGGGCATTGTCGTGAAGGAAAAATATTTTGTCATCTTGTGGACGTTTACGACGGAGTTCAAGCTTTAGATTTTCAAGTTGATTGCAGTATACTATTGCCGTCATCGTGGTATTAGTAGGAAGAATTCCCCAATATATTACCCCATGTATGTCCCACCAGACCGAGAGCATCACTTTCCGAGTATGAGGATCTTTTTTTGGCGTAGGTTTACCTGGTTCGTTGCGGCCCAGCCATTGGCGCTTGCGTGTGTGGTTGATATAGATAACCCACTTTTCGTCTCCAGTAACGAGATGGTCTAGCCAGCTAAATGTGCGACGGAACGATAAAAGGTATGCACAGATATCTGCACGGTAAGTCAGTTGATCTTTGTTCTGGTGAGGTACCCAAACACCATATTTGTACGTCTTCCCCAAACCGTGCAGATACTTTTCCACCATGCCATGAGAGCATCCGAGCCAAATTGCGCGTAGTGCTTCGAGGATCTTCTTCAATTAATGCCTTCAGTTTATTTATATCTATTTCTACCGGACGCCCAGACCTTGGTTGATCGATCAAGGAATAGTTACCCTTGCGGAATTTTTGGAATCACCGCTTTGCTGTAGCCTCGGAGACTGCATCATCAGCTATCCTCTGGCATAAGGTAGGTGCGGGTAATAAGGCCTGTCGGGTAATAAAGCCTAAGTAACAAAAATATAACTTAAAATGATCGATGTCGCTCAAGGTCATAATCGCAGGTAGCTAACACTCATCGATGGCACCTGAAACTTTTTGCGACGCTTTAGCTCGCTCGCTGCCACTAGTGCGGTGTCTTTCATTGTGAGGGGCGATTGCGTAGCACGAATAATAAGAAATCGTCCGAATCAATCGTAAGTATTTTTTGTAATATTACACTTATACATATATATAATTTTGCACTATAATTTTCTATTATTTCATGCTTCTACGACCTTTGATGTTTGAATAATATATCATGATCCGAATAATGTTCTTTTTAGTTTTTCTTTACGCACGTTACCAGCGGTTATTAAGGCCTACCAAATTTGACCATAGGCCTTATTATCCTCATTTTTTTGTATCAAAATTTTACTGTTTTATAGTTTATGTTATATCTTTTTCAAAATGTTAGGAATGTAAATAAGTAATTACAACTGTTTACTTATTTATTTATTCTTATTTTTATTGACTACAACCACGATGCCCCCCAAACGAGCATTGTGGTCTGAAAATGACTTGGTGTCGGCTGTCCAGGCAGTTCAAATAGGAATGCTGAGCACCTGTAAAGTTCCCAAAAGAACCATTTGAAATCAGCTCCAGACTGGTAGTTTGAAAAAAAAAACACTTGGTCGAAAATCCTTACTCAGTGACGACCAGGAAGTTAATCTTGTTAGCAGAATTATGAGGTGCCTGTGACACCACGGAATCTCCGACGCTTGATCTATACATTTTGTGAGCTTAATAACATCAAGCACAACTTCAATCAATATGCTAGAGTTGCTGGTAAAGATTGGTTTAAACCGCTTATTAAAAGCCATCTGGAAATATCTAGAAGAAAAGTTTAGTTTATGAATCCGGCCAGGGCACAAAAGTTTAATAAATTTATCCTTGATGATCACTCCAAAAGACTGAATGAAGTTTCTGATAATCTAGATTTGAAAATTAATCCTGAAAAAATTTATAATATGGATGAGAAAGGTTGCTGTTTAACAATTCACCACCAGCAGACAAAAAAGATAAAAGAGTGCATTTACAAAGAAAGCAAAGATGGGGGATAACACGCTGAAAGTGTCACCATCGCGAAATGTGTAAATGCACTTGGTAGCGCTATACCACCAATGATCATATTTAAAGTTATACGTTATTGGTAGAAAAATCTACAAAGGGTTATATGACTAATGAACTTTTCAAAAAATTTTTGAAGCACCTAGCCAGGTATAAAAGTGCAGGAAAGTGCCTTTTAATATTTGATGGAGCAGCTTGTCACTTAGATCCAGGATGATACAGATAATTTTGAGTGTCCTGGTGGCTGTTAAACAAAGAAATTTGTTGTTATGTTTAAGACTTTAAGCATGATTAATGTATATATATTATTATTGAACTCAATTACCAAATCTAAGAAGCCTATTTTGATTATTTATGTATGTCAAAGTCTTAGGCCTTATTATCCTACTAGAGTACAATAAGGCCTACTGACAAGGTTTTCAAAAATGTTTAATTTTGTTTTAGTTTACGGCAGAAGTTGTTATTTTTAGTTTGTACTTTATAGTAATTCATCTAAAGTTTCAATTAACATTAAAATTTATTGATTCGGATACATACTTTTTATTTTATTTCAAATCTCCCTTAGCTAGGCCTTATTACCCGCACCTACCTTATATTACGTGCAGCTTCTGCAGCCGAATGCCCAGATTGGTACTCGTATAATAAACAGTGCCGAATATACGTTTTAATATCACTCATTTTTTTCGTGGTTCTTTGCGCAATGACAACCGAAACATTACTGACGGCATGCTTACGACTCGCTCTTTATATACCCCCTGCAACAGAACGTTCTCGACCTTACCCGAAATTTCCAGAAAATAAAAACTGAAACGCTCATTACTTATTAGCCAACCCGATATTCTCAAATAAACACGATTTACTTATTATTCAATCCATTTGATTAACTGCATTAATATGTAGCATTCGAAAAATCCGTTCCTCAAATTTTTCCAATTCTTTGAAGTCGCATAACTTGGTAACTAAGTTAAAAAAAAAAAACTAATAATGCACAATTATTCAGGTCCCATAGAAGTACAATTAACCCAATTATGACAGTAAAGCCATACATTGGAATAATCAAACCGGACTAAGACAAGCAAAAAGATTCATCCACCCCTCAGAGCAGAGGACGAGGAAAATCTTACTGTTCAACAAGCCGGATCTAAATATCATTACCGACCTACTAGCGGGACACTGTGCCCTAAAATACCATCTTAAAAAGATAGGTGTGGAGGATGATGATACATGCCGATTCTGTTTGGAAGAAGAAGAAACAACAGAGCACGTACTCTGCCACTGCCTGGCCTTATGTCGACAAAAGCTGACACACTTCGGAGCGAATAATAATAATAATAATAATAATAATAATAATAAAAATAATAATAATAATAATAATAACCTAATTATGAACAAAATCCAGTACTTGACATTTTTTTCGTTGTCCGCTTCACGTGAAATGCCCCATTGATCAATGATTTTTTTATTTTAGAAGCATAAAATAGTCTCGATTATTATAATAAATGTTTTAAAAAAGTCACGAATGTTTAATTTTACAATAAGATGTGTTCTATATACCTACACTAATAAAAGAAGTAATATACAAGTTGAACAAATGTAAATGGAAATTTTATTTTTGTTTATTTTATACTAAGCAGCAATTAAAAATAATGTAAAGATGACTTTTTGAATTCGGCTGTTTTTCTATGGAAAGCCAACCCCCTCCTTTTAGACGATTGAGAATTGAGTACATTTTATTCACAAATATTTAGATTCATAATTACAACCACAGCAGCAGTAAAAATAACGAATGCCGATGTAACGAATAATCGGTTTTTTAAAACGCATTTGTGCCTCTGCATATAACGAACGGGAAATAAATGTAAATGTATTTTCCTTGCATTTGTACACTGCATTTTGCAACTTTAGTTTTCCCCAGATATCCCTGGAGAACAAATGCATATAGGTAGATGTGATGAGAGATGTAGATTGATATCGCTGTCCGAAAACACACTTAGGCCATTATAAGCCATTGTAATACCACTATTTTAACCAAGGTTTCTGGTGGGAATTCAACAGCCTCTAGCGCTGAGCGGGGCAAAGTTCCCCTCCAAGGGAGCCGTATACCTGTCTAAATTTCGGGTCACTTCATAAGCCCCATGAGTGCGAATGAAAGAAATATCTACCCATATTCTTCTCTATGGAATGGTAGGGAATTTGAATTGGAAAGAAAAGGATAGAAAGATGAGTTTCTCACTCGCACCTGCTGGAGCAATAAAGCTCAGGGGAATCGACCTTGGGAGATCTCGGGAGCCAAAAGCAAAGAATATCGATATCAACAAGAGGGACACTCAACACGCTCTCAAAGTCCCAACTCATATACAATTTCTCGAAAATACACCCAGCAAAATTTCCCATTCGATAAAGCAGCTCAGGGCTAGTACCTCTGTAAATTCCTATAAGAAATGTAGAGAGAGAAATAGTCACCAACAAATTCCCACAGACAGCTTTTACATCTTAAGCTATAAACTGAAGCTTTTTTTTTGAGCGCTTTTTTAAAGGCGCCCTGGTTTGATGCATTGGTATCGGTCTCTCAATTTTACCTTCCCTCGCAATGTTAAGTTATAGGGAAATGCCGAATTGGAAAGGGGAGGAAAGGCAGGTAGCACACACCGAGTATGAATACGGACGAGATTGTTTACATTTTTTCATTGTGCATTTTTAAAGGCGTCCTGGTTTTAAATGTATTGTGTGTTCCGCTAGCTTTGTGAAAAGTAGAGGGTGGTCTTGATTTGTTCGGAAATGTGAACAAGCTTAAAAACTTTTGAGTAAAAAAGTATTTTTTTAGAAGCAATTCATTAAATTAAATTAAATGTGCTTTAGATAAATATTGGGTAAGCGTAATATAGTGTGTTTGGTGTGTGGCTGTGGAAAAGGCAGCTTATCATGTGTTCATAGAAAAGTTTGGTGATAAAAGATTTTAGTGAGGTGCACCCTGCAGGAATGCTCCACTTTTCGCCCCAAAGTTTTGTCTTTCTCTCATCTATGCCTTCTTTATTACTACCTATTTCTAGCATAAATTCCCATTTCATTCCTGTAACGGTACCAAGGTCGAAAAAAGATAAGGAAAAACATCACGAGTGTCACCTCTTGTTAATAGATACTCTTTGATGTTGCCATGGTGCATGGAAGAAACAAAAATGGCCAACTTGTTCTTCTTCGGCACACTCACAATTGTCGTTTCATTTGAACAGTGATGATTCGATTGGTCGATCCTTGTAAGGCAAGAACTCTTTAGGAATTTCCTTCTTGTTTTTCCTCATGATTTCAACAATTTTTTCCGCAGTACAAATACTTACTCAGCACGTAGTGTGTTTTAGAATCTGCAAGACATTGGATTTTCAACCCATATTTGGTGAGTTTGCTTGGAATGTTTTTGAAGGAGCAGTGTCCCAGAAAAGCAAGCAACATCTCATTAATAGTTGCATTAGCACCGATAGAGTAATTCGCTTGTGGATTTTTATTGAAGATATTGATGTAGTCGATGCAATTTGGCTTAAAATATATAAAAAAAAATTTATTAAAAATTATCTTAAATATAATTTTTATGACTCACCCTGCGTCAAATAAGATATCCACTTCCACGCAGTCGATAATATAAATGTTGTCTAGTATGAATAACTGCCTATTGTCTACATTTCTTACGCTGTGAAAGTTTAAGCCTGATGACCGTAGTCATAAATGAACTTGATGCACAGATGTGCACTCTCTTAATAAGCATGTATATGGTGCATTCTAGCGGTTAATAGTCTTCGGCTAATCAAACCAAAAATTGTAAAAGTCTCTTGGAATAAAGCTCTCGTCAGGAACGGACATATCGTCGTTTTTCTGCTTGGCCTCCTGCGTTACCCTTACAATTTCTCAGAAGTGGGATTAATCCAAAGTATTATTGAGTTCGGAAAAATATTGCTTTATTTAAAATAGTGAAAAGGTGGATTTAAGTATTTTATATTTTTATGTGCTAAACTTTAAACATTCGCGCGATAAAAATTATGGTGTTCACATGTGCAGTTGGGTGTGTGAATCGTGCGATAAATGATGACTGGCGAAAATCCGTGGACGTTCTGGACATCAAATAAAATTTGGTAACTGACTAAGTAAAAAGGGTTTTAAAATATCTTTTAGCATATGTACTGTAAGACATTTTTTAGCCATCCTGTGATATTGTAAGATTTAGCAGGTACAATATATAATTATGACTAGGTCACGTGCAGGGAAATTTATCCAAGATGCAACAGTTCCATTCCTGAAAGAAAAATTAGAGGTTTTTGAGGTTGAGTGCGGCTGCTGTGAAAACCGTCTTAAAATTAAGGCTTCAGGAAGAGATAAACAAACTTACGGATGCTGATCTTCAGGAGCACTTTTCTGATAATATTCTGGCATTACTTAGTGGTAACGACGAGGGCCATAGCGAGGTGTCTTTAGAGGTTCCTACACTGCACCCATATTTAGGCGAGAGCTCGCAGGAATCTGCAAGAGGCAACCTGCAACAAACAATAGATGAGCTCAGTGATATAATTAGGAAGCAGGAAGAAATGTCAGAGCTTAAAAAGAAGTTGACAATTTTACAGTTTACTAATATTGAACCGTGTGCACTAGTCAATTTTTATATAGAGATATCGAAGAGTCTTATTTACCTATATTTACTGGTGATGAAAATTATTCCATAAAGCAATGGCTTAGGAGTTTCGAAGAGGCCAGATGTCTTCATGGGTGGAGTGACCAACAGTCGTTCATTTACTCCAGAAAGATGCTTAGAGCAACGGCAAGGTTATATCGGCGAAAATCGGCTTTCAGGACGTGGAACGAATTGAAGGCTTCTCTAATAGAAGAATTTTATCATGGCATCACACCAGCTGAAGTACATGATATTTTATGGAATCGCAAGAAACGCAGGGACGGAAATACACACCAATATGTCCTCAACATGCAAGAGACTCACTTGCCGACATTGAGGAGGAGGATCTGATAAATTATATCATTCCATTTTTTTATGACTCACCCTGCGTCAAATATGATATCCACTTTCACGCTTATACGTATACGCAGTCGATAATTTAAATATTGTCTAGTATGAATAACTGCCTATTGTCTAAATTTCTAACGCTGTGAAAGTTTAAGCCTGATAACCGTAATCACAAATGCACTTCACGCACAGATGTGCACTCTCTTATAATGCATGTATGTATATGGTGCATTCTGGCGGTCAGCAGTCTTCGGCTAATCAAACCAAAAATTGTAAAAGTCTCTTGCAATAAAGCTCTCGTCAGGAACGGACATGTCGTCGTTTTTCTGCTTGGCCTGCCGCTTTACTCTTACATTGAGATTCTCTGTCGCTATGCAACTGGGGTCAGTTCTTCTTCGTTCTTCTCTATCATCGGGGTTATCATAGCGAAGGCACAGTAGAATTATGTAAAATCGCAATGAAGCATACAAAGCCGGAACATTTCTCGCCCATATTACGGCCTCATGATTCGACTTGAATACTGCAGAGTAGAGCAGAAGATCTAAAAAGGCGTCCAGCTCATGCAGAGTGCATTCCCTCAATTCTGTGCGATTTGTTGACTGGTACTTCAATCTGAACCCTGCTAATTTGTTGTTTGTCCACAATAGTATTTTGTGCTTGATATACGCATCAAATATTATCTGAAATGCATCATTTGGATTAAACGGCTCAATAGGTCTTGATCGAGGTGTAGTACATGGCAACCTGATAATATTATGGCTCCTGATACGGTTGTTTCTTTCAGGTGGTGTTTTTGCCCATTTCAATCTATTTTTTCCGTAAAGAGATGCAATAGCGTTCACCCACTTCTTCATCTTGTTAAGTGTCTTCGCTTTCAAACAATTCTGAGTTTGAGTCATGATCACTCGTTATCACAAACTCCTCGTCATTATCAGAAAACTCCTTTTCTGAGTGGGTGTTCGGAGCATTATTTCGAAATATGGGTGAATTTCTACCGATTTCATTTGATTCTGCGTTCAACCACAGCTCTAATATATCATCTCTATTTGTAGAAATATTCCTTTGGTCTGACATCACAAATGACTGAAGAAAACAGTAAAACTAATAAACAACAATAACTAAAAAGTTACTTAACTATAGTCGTGGGTCCCACGGATCGCGCTCACACCAATACTCACCTTATTAGTAGCGAGCGAGGTACCTATGGTCGGGAGGCGTTACAGCACACGCCGTGTTTTTTACACGGGTTCAAAGATTGAACATGGGTCCACTGCATCGCTCAAAAGCTGGCCAAAATTCGAAATCCCGTTAGAAATGCTTGAAACTCAGTATACGGGGGTTTTCGGTATTGCTGATCTCAAATCCGTTTTCAAAACTGAAAAATTCAAAAAGGCGGATCCAATATGGCGAACCAAAATTGCAAAACCTTGTCAGATTTGTACCAAAATTGGTATATCAGGGTTTTTGATGCTGACTGTTTCATTTCTGGTATCGGAATGGAAAAATTCAAAATGGCGGATCCAAAATGGCGGTATATAAGGGTTATTAATGCTGCTTGTTATATTTCTGGTATCAGAATGACAAAATTCAAAATGGTGGATCCAATATGGCGGACCGAAATTGCAAAACCTTATCCGATTTATACCAAAATTGATGATACATAAGGGTTCTTGATGCCGCCTGTTTCATTTCTGGTATCGGAACGGAAAAATTCAAAATGTCGGATCCAAAATGGCGGACCGGAATTGCAAAACCTTATCGGATTTATACCAAAATTAGTATATAATGGTTCTTGATGCTGCTTGTTTCATTTCTGTTATCTAAATGGAAAAATTCAAAATGGCGGATCCAGTATGGCGGACCAAAAATTTAAAATCCCATCTTACTTAAGTAAAATTTGGAAAATGAGGGTTTTTGGTATAGCTGATTTCAAGTCCGTTGTCAAAATTGAAAAATTAAATGTGGCGGATGCAATATGGTGGATCAAAAATGTAATCCTCATTGGATTTAAACCCGAATATACGGGTCTTTGGGGTTACTTATTTCGTCTCTGCTATCAAAATGACGGATCTAATATGAGAGACCTGAAAATATTAAACTTGATTAGATTAGTACAAAAAAATATTATGCGGAGGCTTTTGACAGTGATTTTCTCATTTCAGATATTAAAATGCGGAAATTAAAAATGGTAGATGAATATTAGAGTTAACCGGATTTTGGAAAAATTGATATCGAGTGTCTTATTATTCGAAATGGCGAATCGAAAATGCTTTCAACCACTTATTTGACTTTTATGATTAAATAATGCAAATATCTTGCATAAAAATAACTTTTAGTTAAACCATCAGATTACTCCAAGCAGCAATGCTGGATTTGTATAAGACCACATCATCAGTTGGCTCATTGTGGTTTTCAACATAAACAATTCCCCATTAAGTGAGATACTCATCAGTATCTTGAGATTCAATACTTTCACTGTCAGAATCACTGTCCTCACACATTAAAAACATCTTAACGTCTTCCTCCAGGTTTCTATGCGGCTTGGATATTTTTCTCTTCGCACTGATTATTGGATCTGAAGATATCAATAATATATTTAGCAGATCTCGATTTGTGCGAATTCTCGAAGTTTTCCTGGTATGATGTTCTCTGTAGTAGCGGTAAACTTTGTTTTTTGCTTCTTGAGCTTCCTCGGATAGAACTCCAACTGGTAGGGCTGCTTTTGAAATAATTTCGGCGCCATGAATTAACAGCTTATGTACGGAAGCTGGCATATAGAACCAACCGTATTTTGCTATTAATTCGTTCGCAAGCACCAAGCAATATTCGGCAAAACAAATCTACTTTTACCGGATGTCCGCTTGAAATTATTTTCAAAATGATGGAGCATTTTTTTATAATTTCTTCATCAATGCCGGTTATTTTTGACGATAAGGACGCATCAAAAAAAAATCGCCGCGCAGTGTTCCCGTCATTTGTTGAACCCCCACCTTGCTTCACAACGTCCACCAGAAGACCCATATCCTTTTTAAAATTCGTTTGGATAATTTTTTTTCGCGCAGCAACGAGTTCTTTATCTTGAGGGCTTATTGCGGCCCATTTTCTTATGTCGAGGCGGTACGAAATATGAATCAAATATTAAAATAGACGTATATGCGTATGAAGCGGTGATAATCCGTATTTTAAAAAATTGTCATTCAATACTGGCCGCTGAATAACTACTTCAATATTATTCATATTTTTCGGCGTAACCACACAAACAAAGCACGTTTGCGATGAATTGTTATTCATTAATACATTACAGATTTCTCCATCAACCATTGTTAGGATCAGTTCATGAGTAACCGTCATAAGAACATTACTGCCTGGTATTTGTACACTCGTTGGCTGCAAATTTTTAATTTGCTTGTCAATTTCTTCTTCCTCCTCTTTTATGAGCGCAGGGGTTTCTTGAAGAAATTGAAATTTTATAGGTCGGCAATATCTTGTCGAATTTGCTTTCAAGTTTTTCCAAACAATATTGTCCTTAACTTTCAGCTAAAGAGGTACTAGTGAGGTTAAAAACATGAAAGCATCGATGGCATTCTCATCGCTGAATTTCTGCTTGTACCTGGATTGACCACTACTCCCATCCATACCCCATTTGGATATCAAATGAAAGCATTGCTCTTCTGAAGTATGAATATCTGTAAAGCTCATTACTAATATCCGCTTGCATGTTATATTAAGAAGGGCTTGAAGCGATATTGACGTGGACATATCAGTTATTGTTATGGAATCTTCTGGAGGATAAGCAGTTAAGTTTTGCTTTAGCTAATAAGTGGTAAGATGGATACAAGTTTGAATTTCTACATTTTGCACTTTTATACATTTGCTTGTAGGCACCTATTGATTGAGTTAAAGTTTTATTTAAAATAAATATAAGTGGAAGAATTTTGTTTTTAATAATGCTTGATATTAATTCGTACTTTCATGAATATAATATTCTCGACAGACTATAAATGAAATGAAGAATTTCGTGCGTAATCAATTTTAAAAATTGTTCATCATCTTTGAATTTTCTTAAGAAAAACTAGACGAATATGTCATATGAAAATGACGAATATCCTGTCATATGAAAATGTAATGAATCATAATACTGGGCAAAGAATCAAATATTAAATATTTTAGTTGTTTAAGATATAATAATAAAAGATATAATTAAAAAATCAAATGTGAAAGAATGATAAGAGAAATAAAGAAGATTTAACATATACTATTACAAAATATTCGTGTCTTCTATAATTATTTCCCTAATAGGGAAAAAATATAAGTTTGTAGAATATATTTCATTTACAAAATTTAAAGATGTAGAACTGGAAAAAATTCGTATAAAATAATTATATTTGTTCCCTACAAGTATGAAAGTAGAACCATAATTTCCTTGATTGATTTACCTATTGATTGCTTCATATCAATCATAAGTGCTAAAGCATCTTCTGGGGTCTTGGTCTCTCATTTACAATTTTTAAAATGTTATAAGCTGCTGTTAAATTTGATGCCTGTGGCACCAAAGTTGCCCCATCCTTGAAGCCGTTTTCTCGGAACTTCATTTCAGTAGCGAGAGATAACTGCTCGATAGGGTAATTTTGCCGCAAATCTTCAGTTTTGCGACGATTCGACCTTTAACTACTTTCCCCAAAGCTTTTTTCAGGACGGCCAACTTTAGAGCTCGTTTCTGGTGTTGGGGGTTTGGAAAAGACTAAAACTTTGTTTAGGTTAGGTTAGGTTGCTGTGGTTGCCTAACGGCACACTTAGGCCACAAAGGGGGCCCATTGTGATACCACGCGGGGCTATTTCCCAACAAATATCTAACCATTGAACCACTTCGTGTCTTTGATGAAGTGTTCAATGTCCCTGACCTTCGTTGAGCTCAGGTCCGACAGATCATCAAAGAAATAAGAGCCCAGGTATCGATTTCTGCACATTGCCAGTGCTGGGCATTGACATAGGAGGTGGGTGACACTTTCCTCCTCCTCCTCGTTATGACAACTTCTACAGATGTCGTTGAAGGAAACGCCGAGTCTGCTGGCATGTTTGCCTATGAGGCAGTGCCCCGTTATTACCGCCACGACGTTACTAATGGCATCTCTCTTAAGAGCTATCAGGTTCTTTGACCTATTTCGGTCAAATGCTGGCCAGATTTGCCTGGTGGTTACACACATATTTTCGTGTCTCCACCTGTTTTCAGCAATCCTTAAGTATGATCGCATGATCTCTAATTTGCGAGAGGTGAGCGGTGCACCTATACTTTGGATGATTGCTTCTTCTGGTAGGGTGGTCCCTTGCCTAGCGAGCTCATCCGCTCTAATATTGCCCGGGATATCACTATGTCCCGGTACCCAAATTACGTTAATTTTAACATCCTCCGCTAGCTGATTAAGCAGAGAGCGGCAATCTGCGACCACCTTTGATGTCGTATACACACCCGTGAGTGATCTAATTGCAGCCTGGCTGTCAGTGAAGATAGAGATTTCTTCCTAGGGGGACATGTTCTCCCGCAGCCATGATAGAGCTTCCATGATAGCCATAACCTCCGCTTGAATGACACTGCAGTGGTCTGGCAGTCTAAATGTCTTTTCGATTATATTCCAGCTTGCGAGTATATTCCAGCTCCAACCCTGTCCTCCAACTGTGAGCCATCGGTGAATATCTGCACCGAGTATGATTTGCTGAAGAACCCCTCCACCCACTCTTGTCTCGTCGGAATGAGCGAGACGAATTTAGTGTCGAAACAGGGGCTGGGGATGATGTAATCTAACTTGGGAGCACGAGTGTTTAGGATTCGTAAGTGTCCGTAATCTACGCGTGTCCAAGGATGTGTAGAATTAAGCCTATCGGCGGTAGAGGCCGCAGTTTGCTTGCCAAAGAGCTCCATGGGTAGGAGATGGAGGATGACATTCAGGGCTTTGGTGGGAGTTGTCCTGAGAGCATCCGTTACCAGGACAGAAGCCATTCTTTGGACCCTCTCCAACGCCTTCCGATGGCATGCTCTCTATGGGGCAGGCCACCACACCAGCACCCCGTATACCAGAATCGGTCTGATCACGGTCACGAAGAGCCAGTGTACAATGCGTGGTTCTAGACCCCATCTTTTGCGAATCGTATTTTTACAAGAATACAAGGCTATAGTCGTCTTACGTACCCTTTCCGCAATGTTGGCTTTCCAATTAAGCTTCCTGTCCAATATGAGACCAAGATATCTAACCTCGTCCGAAAGTTTCAACCTCACTCCACCGAGGAGTGGTGCATTAAAGGAGGGAATCTTATATTTCCTGGTAAATAATACCAATTCCGTTTTACTCGGGTTGACATTCAAGCCACTCTTGACACTCCATGATGCGAGCTTTGTCAGGGCTTTCTGTAACACCTCGCGTATCCAGGTATTTGCCTGATACTACAATGACAATGTCATCCGCATATGCAACTACGCAGCAACCAGAGTGGTCGAGATATAGGAGGAGATCGTTCAGGGTCTTTGGGACTTTGTTTAGCCACCCCGAAAATCTCCGTAAAAATGTGGAATTTGTGCGATTGGACTTTACCCACTTTTTTTTATATTCGTCGTTAAAAACGGTTAAGACTTCACGGTTCTCTTCCGTAATATTTTCAGTATTTAGTGACTGCCGTATGTAGTCACAGAGGCAAGGTAACTTTTCCTCTTCACTGCAATCACTCATAATGTTATATATTATTATTATTATTATTGTTAGGGGTGACCCTCATGGTGGGCACTGCGACCAGGCGGTCATTTGTGCCGAATCCCCTTTACAGTAAAAGACGATCTGCTACCCTAAGGAACGCCAGAAGGTCTTTTACAGAAGATGAAAGAGCTTCAGCCGAGTCCAGGAACTCTTGACCGAAGATCCCCCTTCTTAACCGTGCCAAAGCCGGACAAGCACACAAAATGTGTGATGTAGTTTCGTCATCTTCAAGACACACACGACACTCCGTCTCATTTGACAGACCTATTTTATATAGGTGGTATCTTAGCCCATGGTGGCCAGTTAGGTAACCTACCAACAGTCTGAGATCCGCTTTACTCAAAGCATTGATTTCAGTGTAGGTATAGGGTCTGACGAGCTCTTTAGCTTGCCGGATCCCAGGGAAGTTATCCCAGTGTATGCACTGTAGATTCCTGACCCATTCTTCTATCATAGCTTTGGACGAAGACCAGCCAATGCTGCAGAAGGGCTCAGGACCCTTGAGTCGAGAAGATGAACCTTCCCTGGCAAGTTCATCAGCAACCTCATTTCCCTCAACGCCGGAGTGTCCCGGTACCCAACAGAGGGTAACTCTGTTGGAAGTTGCTAGGTGTTGAAGGGTATCAAAGCATTCTTTAACAAGTCTAGACGAGAAGCGCCATGACGAGAGTGCCTTGAGGGCCGCTTGGCTATCGGAAAAGATAGTGATATTGGCACCTTTAAGTCTCTTGTTAATATTGAGAAGGGGCGCAGGCTTCAATGGCATGGATTTCAGCCTGGAAAACGCTGGGCCATTTTCCCATTGCTATCGAGACCTTGGTGTTGGGTCCATAGACACCAGCACCAACACCATGTTCCGTTTTTGAGCCATCTGTGAACCAATGGAGAGTTCTGGTGTCCAGACTGAGGCCGCCGCCATTCCAGTCTGCACGTTCAGGGATGAGAATCCTGAATCTCCTCCCGAAGCTCAGTTCCCTGGTCATGTAGTCTGTTATATAACAGATCCTTAAGTCAGGGATGCGCTGCAGGATGCTCATGTGACCATTGTCAGCAATTTGCATTTTGGATGTGATTTACACTCTCAGAGCACTAATTGCAGCTGATTTCAAAATGAAAAAGTGCAGGGGTTCGAGTCCTACTATCGCCTCCATGGCGAGTGTTGGACAAGTCCTCATGGCTCCTGTTATGGAGAGGCAAGCAAGCCGTTGTAGCTTGTTGCACTTAGCAATTGCCATCTGCTGCTGAACTTTGGGCCACCATACAATGGCGGCATAAGCAACAATTGGTTTGACAATTGTATTATATAACCACAGTATCATCTTTGGGTTGAGACTCCATGTCCTACCAAAAAGTCTTCTACAGGCCCACATGGCTCGGATGGCCTTATTTAATGAGTAGTTTAGTTGAGTATTCCAATTTAGCCGCTTATCCAGCCAGATACCTAAGTATTTTACCTCATTGGAATATTCAACGACCGTTCCTTGGATGGATATAGTATCCAAGTTCAGACGGTACCTTTTCGTAAAAGGTACCAGGACGGCCTTAGACGGGTTGATGGTTAGGTCCTCACTGACACACCAGTCAGTGACTACACGAAGTGCGGACCTCATCAAACTCGTGACAGTTGAGTCAAATTTTCCCGTAACGATTATTGCCAGGTCATCCGCATAGCCAACAGTGTGGTAGCCAAGCTCACAAAACTTGACTAGGAGGGCATCCACAACTAGAGACCAAAGCAATGGAGACAGTACCCCGCCTTGTGGGCATCCTCTAACTGCCCTAATGGACACAGAGGTGTTGCCCAGCATGGATGAGATTTCTCGCTCTCTTAGCATTGCATCTACCCATGCGATTGTATTTGAGTCTATACCCCTGCGCACAAGAGCCCTGGATATAGAATCATATCCTGTGTTGTCGAAAGCACCCTCTATATCCAAGAAAGCACACAGAGCTATTTCCTTGGCCTGAAGGGATTTCTCGACCCTACTAACTAAACTATGTAAAGCAACCTTTGTTATAATGTTATATAAGTCAAACCGAGTTGCACTGAATGCCATTGTTTTATTAATTAACAAATTAATTCGTCTCTAAATATCTAAGGATTGTCCTGAACAATCAAAAACACTCCTTTTACACTGAAACAATCGAAAACACTCCTTTTACGAATCGTAAATAAACAAGAGTGAATTATGCCGGAATGAAACTTCTTCAACGCAGGAACAAAAGGTCGGAATTCGAAGAATTGTAGAAAACGGTAAAATTATTTTTATGCATGGTGCTGTTCAGTGGCGTAGCTAGCCCTGAGTATTAAAATTTGGAACACTCGCATAATAAGCAAAATACAATACATTTGAAAATAAAAATTTGTTATTACAAAAACAATAACACTTTAAATAACTGCTTGTAATATCCTTGTAGAAATAATCTGCCATTTTGAATCCCACAATTGAAATAAAGTATTTGAAATCCGAAGTATTTGAATTACAAATTCAAAAAAGAAATGGGTAATATTTAGCAATTTCAAACAGCCATACTGGATCCGCCATTTTTAAATTTTGAATTTAAAACAGCCTATATTAAGACCTACCAAATAAGCTACACAAAAACGAACCCGCATTACAGTCTATGAAGTAATTCCAATAGCCGAACATATGTACGTATAATATCACAAACAGCATATTGACATGTATAGAGTTGTAAATGGAGGCTCATAACTGTAGCTGCGGCAGGTTGCGGCAATATGTAGGCCTGAATATATTAAAAATACTGTTTTCTGTCAAGGGTTACGCTAAGAGTGACGTCACACGTAAACCGCTACAAAATTAAACCGTTATTTGGGTGTTTTCAAAAGAGCAACATTGTGCCTAACAAATAAATACTATATGTAAATATTTTTCTCACGTTCAGGTGTATGACACAGCTTTGAAAAGGTAAGATAAAATTTGAATATTTACTCGATGACTACTCTGCCAACTTTAACAGTAAAAAAACATAGTAAAATGTACTATTAGTGAAAAAAAATGATTACTATGTGAAGCATCAGGATGTCCTTAATAAATCTGTATATTTAGAAATGTAGTTTTTTGACTTTAATTTTTTTAATTTTGGCCAGCTTTTGAGTAATTTGGAACACTGTGCACTGGACCCACGACTACAATTAAGGATTAATTGCTGTATTTTGTATCAATTTTTTACAGTTTACTTTCCAAAAAACGTATTTGATGTAACGAAAGCACTCGACGTCCTAAAATTCATTATGATTATACGAAAAGCAATTATATTTACATCTTTCTTAAACAAAAGTATTATCGTGGGCGAAGAAGGTGATGATGAACAGGCTGAGAAACGGAATGAGAAGAGACCGAAAGAGGGCCGAAAAATGGCTAGAGAGGACGCCTATAGAAAGCCTCTTCATATTTTAGATCTTGGAAATATTTTCATCCAGGATGTCCCAATTTAGTATTATATTTTCCCAAAACTGTCACTTACCACATCGGCTGAGGTGGCGTTGGATGTCTCTTGTTGTGTGGTCTTTTAATTTTAACCATTCAATCGCAGTCGTATTTCGGTACGTACTTGACCGGATTTGGTGAAGGTTTTTTAAAAGATCCCACCCTTTAAAAATATCCCCCAACAAAAATGGTTACATGTATTGAATACATTCATTACACATAATTTCTGCAAGGAACGTTTGTTTGGAATAAAAAGTGACGAATATGCAAACATTTTTTGTCAGTCACTTGTATAGTACTTCCCGAGACGTTTTTCCGTCCCGATTTCCTGCATATTCCCAATAATTTTTCCTCGAAAATTATATAATGTCCTTAAATTAAAGATGTTTCCATCTTCTTTCTATAAATAATTTGGCAAAAGTCCTGAAAATTAGGAAAGATAAATGCTTGCTAGTCACCTTCGATAGATCGAAAAAGATTTTTTCCTTGGATTCGTTAATTTCCAGGATTCTTGTAGATTGTTTTTACAATGTAAGGAAAGACAAATACTTGCTAGTCACTGCCGATAAGTCGAAAAAGATATTTTCCTTTGATTCGGTAATTTCCAGGACTCTTGTACAATGTAAATGTGGAAACATATTTAATTTAAGGCATTTAAAACAAATGCAAGAAAATTCAAAAACTGTAGATTTTTCTATGAGAAATAAAAATATTTCGAAATTTTAAATAACTCAGGAAGTAGAAACGAGCGACCAAAATTACATCACTTTTGATTGCAAGTGAGCGTTCTTGCAAGGTTTCGTCAAAATCTGTGAGGCAACCTCAAACTCAACCTAGTCCTTTGCAAATATTGAAAGGCGAAAAAAAATTGACCAATTATATTTTTTATAAAGTATACATATAACTAAATAAATTTGTACATGGAAAATGTTTAAAACTTTTAGAAGCTTTCGACGATATTATTTTAATGTGATTAACCAACTTTCGAAGGGCGAAATAAAGTGAGGAAAGTGTTTAACCGTTTCGAAGTAATTTTTTGTAAACAGCGATGCTAAATTCAAAAAAATAACTGAAATTTATTAGAAGCTTTCTATAATTCTAATAATTTAAAATTGCGAGCTAAGCATTATTATATTTAGGGGTCAAAATATAGTGGAAAAAGTGTTGTTTCGTCTGTAGTAAGGGGTTTTCGTTTTTCAGAATAAGACACTATGATTAGAGATTCAAACACTTTGTTATAACATTAATTTACTTCTACACTTTCTACCGTAGTCTCTACTTTGGAAGGTCGATGTTTCCACAAACCATGCTGAGCCTGAACCATGATTGAATGAAAAAATCTCTGACTGCAATTTTTCTTTCTGATTTTAAATATACAATACAAATGAATCATTTTAAGATAAAAATGAAAATATTCTGTGGAGGGCTTTTTTAAAAAATTGGCTTTTCATCTTTCTCCAAAATCACAATATCACCACTTTGAAATATTGAGTTGTAACATAATAATCTGATAATTTTTTAAGAAACTTTATTTTGATATTTTTGTACAATTTAGCTTAACATTTTATTAAACATATAGTCTGTCATTATCAATGATCTCCTGCCAACGTTGGGGCAGCGACATTATTCCATTCTCGTAAAACTTGGGCTCACGAGAGTTAAAAAATTGCGTCAACCACTGTTCCAATACATCTCGGTGATCAAAAGATTTTCCGCTAATGTGAGCCTCTAACGATCGGAACGAGTGGTAGTCAGAACGAGACATATCCGCCTGCTTAGATGTATGCTTGAAACGGAACTCATAAAGTAGAAGGACGCGGATGTCTCGTCTTTTCAAATCGAATTTTTCCATAATGCTACTCGCTGCGCTGTCGATTATTGTACTGATGAACTGAGCGCGCTCACGGGTATTTATACTCATAGTCACAGAACTTTCTCGAAGTTGTAAAAAATTTCCAGAACGTTTCCGAAAAAATTATTAGATTATTATGTTACAATCTAATACAAGGCCTTGTGATCTGAGAAAAGAAGGAATAAAACGGGGCTTTTTATATAAGACCATAAAACGTTTCAAAGAAACCTCGTCTGTTGAAAACCGTAAGAAAAGTAGACGTTCACGCACTTTACATGCTAAGCAACGGATTAAAGCCGTAAGAGAGCAAATTCGAAGAAAAAAATGTTCGGTAAGAAAACTCGCTGGAAAATTAAGAATCGGAAAGTCTTTGGCACATTTGATACTAACCCAAGGTCTTAAAGGCTTATTCAAAAAAAAAAAAAAAAAAAAATTAATTCATAGAGTTTCGACATCATCCAAAGAAAAAAGAGCTAAAAGAGTTTCCAATATTTTTGCTTAGCTGGAGAAGAGTTTGTGTTTTCCCATCGAAAATTCTTTGTTTTGCAGCAACCGCACAACCTTCAAAGTGACCGTTTATGGTCAGTAAAAATTCAAGACATTCCAGAAAACAAGTATTATGCGTCTAGATATCAAAATGCTTCATCTGCTATTGTTTGAGGAGTTTTTGTGGAAGGGGTAAGCTCCCTCTAGTCTTTATTGAAAAGGGTGTCAAGGTCAACGCTAAATACTACCAGAAGAAGGTTCTTCAAGCCGTGTTGCTTCCAGGCTCTAAAGAATTGTTTGGAGACGACTACTATTGTTTTCAGTAAGACGGAGTACCTTCGCATACAGCAAATTCAGTTCAGAAGTGGTCTGATTTTAATTTCTTGGATTTTTTTGCCTGGGGTTACATGATGTCAAAACTCAAAGATCAAAACATTAGTAATTTAGAGCATTTCAAGCGGGCAGTAATTAAAATTTGGGACGAAATACCTATGCCAATCATCCGTGCCGCTTGTAACTCTTTTGAAAAGATATTATTATTATTAAAAAAGAGCTAAAGAAGGTATAATTAAAAGACATTTATTGTAAAATGTTCTTAATATACACTATATTAAATTCCATTAAAAATATTTAATAAAATTTAGCTACGTGTTTCGATCTCAAATTCTTTTTATATTCGAACTTAGAAAAGAGAAAAATAGGTGTTAATCTCTTTTGAGACAATTTTTTGTGTCTAACTAAGTCAATTTATGCAAAGTTTTTGAAATTGTTAAAAGCTTTCCCAAGTTAACTACAGCATTGTTAAAAAAAAAAAAAAAAAAATGGTCTGTTCGAAACTTTGATAGGCCAATATTTTTATTTATGGAAAAACTCGAGCTTTGCGAAAACCAAAAAAGGAGTGCTGGCGTATTTTGATAATACACCTTTTTACCCTTCAGAAAAAAGGTGTTCTTGGAAGTCCTTTTGGCAAAAAGAAGTTAATCAGATCAAGTTATTATAAAATTACATATTTTCTTCTGTAAGGAGGAAATTTGTATTACTTTATACTTTGAGGTTATTTTAATAGACAATTTAAGTCAATAACTAGCTTAATTAAAGATATTTCCGGTTTTTTGGCAGTGACAAAATCATTAGGATTGGTCAAGGGGCTGGAAGGCATTTTAAAATCTACCGCAATTCTTAATTGTCTATACAGCCTAGTTAGGAAGTGGAGGGAATTGTTCCAAGAAGTGAAAAGCTGCCCTTACTTATGTGCGGTTCTTGTGGGTATGATAACTCCAATATTGCTTTATTAATTTCGATAAAATTTGAAATTTGAAAATTGAGAGACTCCTCAGCGAAGTTGGGTTATATTTCCATGTGTATTCGATTTGACTGACGCGATAGAGTATTTCTTAATTGGTTTCAACCAAATTTGAGAAAAATTGAAAACTTATTATTACTTCTGGCTGGTTCTTTTTTATTTGAAAAGCAAAGTGGAGTGTTTCCGACATGCACTTCACCGGATTTTTAAATCAAAATTAATTCTTTTGGATAGTTATTGGTTTTTTTTAAATTTTGCTCAGAATATCTAATTTTGCATCAAGAACTAGATCGATAGTTCGTCTTAACCCTTAATGGACCATCTAGGGCCTTACGAACCCCACACTAAACTCAATTTATAAATTTGCATTCGGTTTTCATGTTCATTGAACTAATCGCCACTGTATGGTAACTTTATAATCAAAAAGTACTTCTTGGAACTATAAGGTAGTATTTTTAGAATTTTGCAGTTTCTGATATTCTAAAAATCCAGTTACCAAATGATAACAAATATGCAATGAAGTAACTGGATCCATGAAGTACCATTTATGGCACGCCGTTTTGCTATTTAATAACATAAATATAATCTATCAATCGAAAAATATTTTCAAAATAATTATCCGCAGGGAAATTAGTGATCATAAAAATTAATTACAATAATATTAACCCATTAATGCCTGAATAACAAAAAATTGTACGGCAACTTCGAGGCGCTAACTTTTATCGAAGGGGTGGTCAATTATCATCGAGACCAACTTTTCTAGACGTATTTTGAGTCACCCGACACGATCCAACCAAAAAAAAAAGTGAAAAAAATTATTATTATTGTTTTTTTGCAATATTACGTAAATAAATACCTTTTTCACGTAATTTTTTTCGAAAAAACGACAGATTTGTGGGGAAAAAGCAACTTTTTACTGCAATAAAATGCATAAAACGTGTTATTAGTACTTAAACTTCAAAAATATGCAGTCATTTAATCAGTAATCAGTGACCCCAAAAACTCCGAATACCCAATTTTTTTTCGAAAAAATTGAAAATTTTGCCAAAAATTATTGAATTACGAAAATCTGATAGCAAATTCGTAATCAGTGACCCTTAAAATTAGTGTATATACATTTTTGGGAATAGTCGAACATAGTGAGATAAAAAAAGTGATCGAAAGTAATGCAAATATGCTTTACATTTTTGCAATTTGTATGCAGCCTAATATTTTTAACGAAAAAAATGCTTGCATATTTTTGAAGTTTAAGTACTAATAACACGTTTTATGCACTTTATTGCAGTAAAAAGTTGCTTTTTCCCCACTAAATCTGTCGTTTTTTCGAAAAAAATTACGTGAAAAAGGTATTTATTTACGTAATATTGCAAAAAAACAATAATAATAATTTTTTTTTTCACTTTTTTTTTTGGTTCGGGCGACTCAAAATACGTCTAGAAAAGTTGGTCTCGATGATAATTGACCACCCCTTCGATAAAAGTTAGCGCCTCGAAGTTGCCGTACAATTATTTGTTATTCAGGCATTAATGGGTTAAACCATAATTTCAATTGAGTAATTTAAACTCATGCATATAAAAATTTGTATTATTTGACAGCAAAATCTAAATTCAGTCAATTATTATTATATTTTAAAATCATATTCATTCGATACTGAAATTATTTTAAATTTCATTTAAAATTCATACTATTCTAGTTATGCTACGCTACAAAATAACTTAAAATTAAAGTTATATTCCTATTTTTTATTTTTGAATTAAAATAATATACATCACTTTAATTCGTGAATTTTTATTCTTGAATTAAAATTATGTAGGGGAAGGTCGGGTAGCCCCGAATTTCTAACAAACTAACCACGTTGCATAGGTATAGTTTTATTATAAATATGTGCCCTCTGGAGTAAAAACAAATCCAACTTAATTGCAGCGTAGGCATAGAGTGAGTTACACGTGAGTGTGTGTTTTGTTCCCGGCAAAACAATTTCGTTGCTCCTGTCAAACTTCATTGAAGGTTATCAAGTACAATAAGTAAGTGTGCGTACTTGTTTTTTGGTTAATGTTGTAGGAAATTTTATATATTTAAAGGTTGTAATAGTATTTGTAACATTTCTTGTACAATTTAAGAGCTGTGTCTAAAAATTTTGCATGATAGCGATCGGGTACTCTCGGACACGATAATGTCGGGTATCCCCGGACATGGTTTTAAGTTTTGAATTTTGCGATATTGCTTTAACAAACTACAATTGTTTTGTCAGTGTGCTTATTTATGGAAATTACTTTAAAATGTTGTTACTATTGTTGCAGAAAGACTTGAAATATGCCGAAATTTAAGGGGGGGGTATGGTTTGAAAATGACTTTTTAAGCAAATTTTTGTGAATTTTTTTTGGAAGTATGGCTACATTATTTTATTTTTAAATTAAATAGGCTTTTTAAGTATAATTCAAAGAATAATTATATGAATTTTCAAGTAAAAATATTAAGAATTGTGACAACGGTAGCCATTTTTCGCAGACACGTCAAAAAAAAAAATGAATTTGCGGTGGACATCAGAACTCGTCACTGGATAATCTGAAAAAAAAAATTTAAAAAGATTATCTTAGTTTATGAGTTTCTCGATGGAGTGACGTCGAGCTTTTCAATTTTTATCGATTTTTGAGTTTTTGGCATCACTTAGAAGTCAAAAAAACGAAATTTTTTGTAAAAAAAGTGCGAAAAACAACATATTTATTATTGTTTATAAAAAAATATGCATAAAAAAAAAATTATCTCGACGTCACTCCATCGAGAAACTCATAAACTAAGATAATCTTTTTGAATTTTTTTTTTCAGATTATCCAGTGACGAGTTCTGATGTCCACCGCAAATTCACTTTTTTTGGATGAATGTGTCTGCGAAAAATGGCTACCGTTGCCACAATTCTTAATATTTTTACTTGAAAATTCATATAATCATTCTTTGAATTATACTTAAAAAGCCTATTTAATTTAAAAATAAAATAATGTAGCCATACTTCCAAAAAAAAAATTTCACAAAAATGTGCTTAAAAAGTCATTTTCAAACCATACCCCCCCCTTAAGGAGAGAATTAGGTGGTTAAAAGCTATTTATATTAATAAATTTTAATAATTTTGAAAATGTACAATTGAAATGTTTTTCTTTTATAATTGAGATCTACAACTTCTCTTATTAATGCTGAATAATAATCTGCTAGCTCAAATAAAAAGTCCGTCGTCAATCTCGCTGTCCGAACAAAAATTCCACTATCGGTCCGCAGAGGCCGACGCCGGCCAAACGGAAAGTTCACTGTCGGTCATGGGGAATCGACACACGCCGTGATCAACGTGTTAAATATATAACATTTTCAAATAACATTTCACCCTTTCCGACGCAAAAATTCCCTTTTCCATTTGAAACATATAAAAATCTATTTCAAAATTGCTCTATTTTATATCAAAAATACTAAATTCCAAAACATTAGTATCGATGTTTAATTTCGAAAAAAGCTTATTATTCTAAATGCAAAGTATCAGAATTCAATTCAAAAGTGCATTTTTGTTCAAAACAAAAGTAAAAAAGCTATTTGTAAGGCCAAAAAACAATTGGGCTACCATTGATTACTATGTCCGGGGCTACCCGCCATATTTTGTGTCGGCTAAAAACGAAGGCCAAAGTATTTTTTAAATATTTCTTTGAAATAATTTGATATGATTACTAATTCTTAATTAACATAAATAAAGAAGTTCCTAGTTTTATTTTAAGAGTAAAATAAAGATAGGAATTTTGTTTTTTGGTATTTTTATTTGCAATACATTTAAGTGCCCGGGGCTACCCGACTTTCCCCTTCATAATTTTAATTCCTGAATTAAGATTTCTAAATAAAATTCCTGAATTAAAATTGTGAACTTAATCTTAATTTAAAATAAAAATTCACGAATTAAAATTCTTGAATTAAAATTATGTACATAATTTTAATTCGAGAATAATAATTCACGAATTAAAATTAATGGGGATAAAAATTTACGAGTTAAAATTCTTGAATTAAAATTTTGTACATAATTTTAATTCAATAATAAAAATTTTCGAATAAAAAGTATTGAATTAAAAATATGTACATAATTATAATTCAAGAATAAAAATTCTCGAATTAAAATTATGTACATAATTCAAGAATAAAAATTTACGAATTAAAATTATGTACATAATTTTAATTCAAGAATAAAAATTCTCGAATTAAAATTATGTACATAATTTTAATTCAAGAATAAAAATTTACGAATTAAAATTCTTGAATTAAAATTAAGTAAATAATAGAAATATGGCAACGCTGAAAATACGTAAAAAGGTACATTAAGTACGAAATTGCAACCTCACTGGTATACGCACGAGCTAGTTGGGTTGGTTCTACAGCCTCCCAATATGGCGACTGAAATTTCTCGATTGCAACGGATTGTGTTGAAAATTGGTACAATGAAATTTCTCGATTTCAACGAATTTTAATGACAATTAGTACAATGGTTGTTCTGAAGCCACTCATCTCGAATATTATTAAAGTCACAAATACAAGATGGCGGATCCATTATGGCGACTGAAATATCTCGATGTCAACGGATTTTAATGAAAATTAGTACAATGGCTGTTCTGAAGCCACTAATCTCGAATATTATAAACGTTACAAATTCAAGATGGCGGAGCTAGGTGGTGGGGGTTTTAGCCTATAGTCCACCCGAAAGGGTGGGAGTCCGGCACGTTGTTCGTAAAGGAATTTCCCCTACCTCCACAAAAAAAAAAAAAAAAAAAAAAAAAAAAAAAAAAAAAAAAAAAAAAAAAAAAAAAAACATTTTTCTTGTATCAAGATATAATGAACAATCGGATTTGAAATTATTCTATAATAATTACAATTTCGGTAAGTGAAATTAAATTCTTGTTATAATCGTAATTCAACGATTTGATTTAATATTCGAATATAATTTAAATTGCAATTAGAATTTTTACTAAAGTCCCATAATAATTCATCAAATTCTTTTATTGTTAGACAGGCTTGAAGTTAATTAAACTATTACAGTACACATTTCATTGTTATTTCATCGCAACACAATTATAATCCTACAATATAATATTGTAACCTATCAAAATATAAAGCAGCTGAATTATTATTTTGTCATGAGATAAAATAATATGCAACAATCATGTCAATGCATAATGAAATTAACAAATAATATGTCTATACAATAATAATAATTCAGGGTTTCTCCTATCTTCTCCTATGTACTTGGAATTAATTTTATCATAGTTATAATTTTAATTAACACAAAATGAAAATGTTACGAACGAATTCTTTTTTTAATTAAAAATAAATCATTTATTTTAATTTTTCCACAACAGATTGCTCGCTATTAAATAGCAAAACGGCGTGCCATAACCATTCTAATGTGGCACACATTTCATAGTTCGGGGACATACGAGTATGTCACCATCTTTTGATGATATAAGGCCTTTAAGTTAAGATAGAAAAATAAATTCTTGGGAAAATTTACAATTAGGTTTTTTTATAAAATATTTTCATATTGACGAATTTGTAAGGGACATTGTTTATAAAGTACAATGCTCAAATTTCATTTGGTTTTAATTAAAAATTCAGTTAATTGAAGCTAACTATTATACCTAGTAGGGACATAAATATTGTTACAACATTGAAAGCACCCTTTCTTAGAAGTATGCTCTTTTTCCGTTAATATTTAATGATGTCTTGTTTGAAAATAATTGACATTTGACTTTACATTTGCGATGGAATGGTCGGATAAAGAAAATTGTATTGCTATTATAGCATTAAAAAAATGCAGAACGAAACATTGTTAGAATACTTCAACCGTTTTAGAATAGCCGAATGTTTGTTGGCGCTTTCAAACAACGCACCGCACAATTGTTAACCTCGACTCTTATAAGACATTGAGTCGAAAAATTTAAACGGCTTTTGTCGAAATACGCACATGATCGACAAAAACGAATCCTTTTTACTGACGAAAAGATTTTTACCGTGCAGGAAAAATTTAATTGACGAAATGATAGAATTTATGCATTATTATTCACTGAAGAAGGCCCTTACATAAATTGCTGTTTCATTCCCCATCGATACCCAACATGCTGCGATTGATGTTTGGCCGGAAAGACTTAAGGCTTGCATTAAGGCCAAAGACGGTCATTTTGAATAAGGATTAAGTTTTTATATGACATACCATATATGTATTTATATTTGGTGGCAAAATAGCTTCCGAATTTTATTTTATCACGGAAAAAGTGTGTACCAGTATTTATGTATGTCCCTACTAGGTAATATTGCCTTAAGTTATATGAAAAGTTTATCACACCAATTAATAATATAACATTTCCGAGTTTCCAATGTTTTTTCGGTTGCTAAACACGATTCTGTGATCAGATTTCTGGTACCACGTTCAGATTTTCGTTTTTGTTTATTTATTATTTTGTTTACGTGCTCGAGAAAATCTGACAACAGATTAACTCCTGAGTTATACAAACAAACGAGCAGAAATCCTCATGCAATAAGTGTACTTAATCAGATTATATGAAAGATTTCCCGTAATGTATAGATAATTTTATTTTAACACTAGATTTACGGAACCCGTCAATTTCGCGGCGAAACCTATAGAAGTCATATTTATCTATTTTTAGTTAAATATATTACATTTAATTGATGTAATAATACTTAAAAACTTTGTTACCTAATGTGATAATAATTGTTACTTAAATAGTGGGATAACTACAACCGTATTATCTATCGAGAGAAATAGTAAACAAGGCATCAGAGCAACCTCTATAATATAATCAATCCTCAAGCGTATCTGCATATTTCGACTATGCGTCAATATTCCATAGAACAAAATCCTGTTCGATTCTCTGTGTGCATGTGTCATATATAATAGCTAGTTGTTGATAGTGAAGAGCTGGCGTTCCTCTCATCAGGCGAGTTCAAGGTAGGGTCTTCCCTGCGGCATAATGAGGAAGTGTCGTGAAGCGTAAATAATTTGTTTATTCGTGAATTTCCATCACGGAATTAGATGGGGTATATTAGGTACAACAGTTGGCAAATAAAGGCAAACAAAATGTGTATGAAGTATTGTAATTAGTTGCTAAATTTTATTCCCGATATTTTGCTGTACAAAAACTTCGTCCCTCCATTGTGAGAAATTGTCCCCACCAAATTGATAAGGAACACAATACTTGACTGCACTATATGAGACAACTTAAATAATAACTGATTGAAAAATAAGTTGTTATGGTAGTGTACTGTTTCAGTACTGATTACCTCAAGGGGTAATGCTCTTTACCCTTGGAGTAAACAGTAGTTAAACAGTGCACAACCGCAACCTTTTTTAAGAAAATAATACTTAATATATTTTTTTTTTAGAAATCAGGCATACTAACTTTGCCGCTGATGAAAAACTTGTTATTAAATACTTTTACTTATGAAATATTAAGTTAAAACGGACATAGTTCAACATTCTTATTTAAACAATTTGTATCATAAAGTTATTTTCACACAAATTAAAAATAAAATAAAAGCATGAATGAAAGCTTTGCATATGTATACACAGTAATTAAGATCTCCAAAGTACTCTATGTAGTTTAATATATTTTTGATGTGGCTTTATATGTGGTATTAAAAGCATTTCAACTTCAATTTGAAGGCGATAATAATAGGGTCAAAAGAGTAAAGTTATATTCAGAGAAATGGTACACGAATTGGGTTGATTTAACTTCCATTGAAAAATGATAATAATAACTAAGAAAAGGAAAAGGTTAAGAATTGTAACTAATAATGTTTTAGTTTTTCGTTTGTTTATAACGATTAAAACGATTTCTTGAAGTCTGAAGTGAAATTATCTTCAATTCAACATTGCACATATTGAATTTTACAATACAAATTCTCTGAGTGTAAATAAACAATAAAGTTAATGTGCAAAGATTTTTTTTTTTTTTTTTTTTTAACACACCAAATATGAAGTTCATTCACGTGTCTTTTATTACATATTAAGAATACTTCACAAGTTCATATGTAAAACTGTTAAATCCGACAGTTATATTTAAACGTTTGTTTCAAATCTTGCGGTAGCTTTTTCAACTAAATATTTCTACTAAATCGATTCTTATTAAAACTTGGCACACACAAATTCCTGTAACAATACGTGAAAATGATTAAAAAAATGAAAATGGCGAATTTCAAAATGGCAGCCATACAAAGTAGAAAAAACAAATATACCGATTAAGCTCAAATTTGATATATAGGTAATATATACAATCCCGATGAAAATGAAATATTATGAAGTCAAAAAAAAAAAAAATTGCGGATTTAAAACTTGTCGCCGTATACACTCAAATTTGATATATAGGTAATACATACAATCCCGATGAAAATACAATATTATAAAATCAAAAAAAAAAAAAAAAAAAAAATTGCGGATTTAAAACTTGTCGCAGAAAATCAGATCAAGCTGAAATTTGATACATACATAAAACTTACTGTCTCGTTAACAATGCAATATTATGAAATAAAAAACTAAGATGACGGATTTGAAATGGCCGCCATATATATTAGAAAAAAAATTCTTATTAAGCTGATATTTGATACATATGTAATAAATACAGTCTGCGCCATATGGGTACGCTCCCGAGTGCGCTGATAGTACAGGGCCTTAGGTTTGTCCAGTAATCCTGTAAAAATAAATAAATAAATAAACAATCTCGATGAAAATGCAATATTATAAATTTAAAAAAAAAAAAAATAAAAAAAATAACGGATTTCAAAATGGTGACCTAACAGCTTACAGGAGAAATATCTGATCAATATAAATAAGACATAAAGTCCCGATAACAATGCAAAATTATTAAAAAAAAAGCCAAGATGGCGGATTTCAAAATGTCCACCCTATAAATTAGAAAAAAATTCCGATCTAGCTAAAATTTGATACATAGGTAACACATACAATCCCGATGAAAATGCAATATTATAATAAACAATAAAAACGTGGGGCGGATAAAAACCTGTATAACGATTCTATAATTAAATAAGAACGACTTGTCTAGAAAAATGTGTTTCTAAGCCCACCAAAAGAGATATTTCAAATACGCCACACGTTGTAATTTTAATCTGTTAAAAGTTTCAGATTATTACTTATCCCGCTGACGTAGCAACAAAAAGTGCCTCTAGCATCCAACACGAGAAGACAGCACTGCTAGTATTGCACGATTTCTTACTAGACGTCAGAATCTCAAGAAGGCCCAGGTTTTTTTACTAATTATTTTCTAGTTTTTGGTACAGCTGATGATTTAAAATAAAATCGTTTAACTTAAAGGTTTTTTTTTACCTTTTTTTATTTAACAGGATACCTGAGGACTCATTTGAATAGGTGAAGAGTTATGTATTTATTGAAACCCAGTCGTATTGTTACCAGTCTCAAGGATAGGAAAAGGTTTGCATTAAATATTTTCCTTTCGGAGTTCTGAAAAATTATTTTATTTAATAATCTAAATTCTGAAGCAAGCTTCACTTACAAAAAGTAATCAACTACCTTGTGGCCGCCCTGCTACCAATAAAATTTACTCAATTTATCATATTAGTTATAAACTATATCGTTTGTACTTTTTATACGCGGTGGATTTTATGGTTAAGGTTATGTGATTTTTCTTCTACTGATCTCGGAGGGTGATGCTGTAGATGGCTCGAGTGTTGTCTTCCAAGAATCTGACTGAATTTGGCTAAGCTGTTTAATTTTCTAGGTAAGACTGAAGATTTCGGGCTCCCATCACACCTTCGCTTGCTGGATCGACCTCTCCTTTAGTAATCTCGTTCCTGGCGTAGGGCGCTTAGTTCGGGCGTGTGCCTCTTGCACGGGAGACCGCCGTATTCTTCCGACCATAAACTGCAAATATCATTCTATAATCTCTTTTATTTACTCTCAAAAAATGTTTTCTGATGTTGTTTTACTAACGTCCTTAAGAGAAGAGACCTGTTATCACCCGTGCTACTTCCGCTCGCTCTTGATTTGGAAAAACTCAAACTCTAAATTTACCGATAGACAAACTCAAATCTAAGGGACAAACTCGATTTTCATTTTCTTCTTAACTTAAAAGATTCTTCAATTCTTAACTGCCTTACTGTATATTCCCTTTCTTCTATCTACTTCTTCCTATCTTCTCTATTTTAAAATTTACTCCTCTCTCTTCTCTTCTTTCTCTCCCCTTTTCTTCATCTTCTTTCTTAATAAATTAGAATCTTTTAAGTTTAAGTTCCGAGCTGAATTCCTTGTTGTTTGTGTACTATTATAAGATAAGATGTATCTTAATGTACTGTACCCTAATAAATGAATTGAATTGAATTGAATTCTTCCCGAAGAGATGTTCTATAATCCTGATGTAGACCATAACTGGCGACTTTGAAAAATGTATATATTGACATATGTATTGGGTTGGCACGAAAGTAATGAGACACTCTAGAAAACTCTACTCATGTTGTTTTTCTAATCAATTGTTTTCGACCATATTCTAGTATGTTATAGAACATTTTAGGTGCTTCAGGGGTATATAAAAGCGCACGCACGATTAATTCAGTCAGTTTGAAGAAAAATGGATGAGCGACAAGTTCAAACTCTATACCTTTACGAGTATTTGTTAGGCCATAGTGCGCGAGCTGCGGCAGACAACATCAACACTGCATTTGGCTCAGATACTACAAGTCACGCAACAGTGTCTCGTTGGTTCAAACGCTTCAGTACAGGAGACCGAAGCCTCGAAAATCAGCCTCGCTCTGGACGACCACCAGCTTTCGACAATGATGATTTGCGCCGTGAACTGCAACAGAAGCCGGATGCAAGCACTCGTGAATTAGCGACAAAACTCCACTGCAGCCATCACGCTATAGAACATCACCTGCACGAGCTCGGATATAGGAGAGTTTTATCCCGATGGACACCTCATGCCCTCACAGACGCCACTCGTGCTGCTCGGGTCGCCGTCTGCCAATCGCTACTACTTCGACCGCGCCGGAAGGAGTTTTTGGAGGATTTGGTCACAGGGGCGAGTCGTGGGTTCTCTACGAAAACAATACGCGCCGTGCCTTCTGGCTGCCACGAAAGGAAGACCCACCAACTCAACCAAAGCAATATCAAAACCGCGGCGAAAAAGTTCTATTGTGCTGCTTTTGGGATTCTCAGGGCATGCTGTTTTATGAATTATTACATAATGAAACAATTAATGCTAACACATATGCGGCGCAGCTCGATAAACTAGCCACAGCTATCAAAGAAAAAAAAAGAAGAAGAGCCAATCTCATTTTACTTCATGACAACGCTCGCCCGCACAGTGCATCCACCACCCGCCAACACCTGCAGGGCTTAGGCTGGGAGACGGTACCTCATCCACCATATTCCCCAGACATTGCCCCTTCACACTATCATTTATTCAGAGCCATGAAAAATGATTTCCGTGATAAACGCTTTAACACTTTTAATGAAGTTGAAACCTACGTAGCCACCTTCTTCAACACATTGGCCCGCTGAGTTCTGGGCAACAGGCAACCAGTCCTTGCCTATACATACGTTGGCAAGAAGTCATAGTGTGAGCAAGTATTTGATTGACTAAATGTATAGTAAAATAAAAATGTTAGAATTTAAAATGTAAAAACAAACTGTCTCATTTCTTTCGTGCCAACCCGATATATGTGATGAGCCCAAGTCGAAACTTTTAGCTTTCATTTCTCACAGTGTTTTTTCCAAATGGATATTAACATTTTCTTAGCTACTTCATCGCGTAAATAAAACACAAATATAACTTTAATGTTTCAAATTTATTAAAAGTTATTAATTTAAAATTACAGGGAAATGCCATTTTTGAGTAAAAAATCTCATCTATGTCGTTTGGTTCGGTATCTTCAGTGTTGATTCTCCGCAATGAGATATTGGAAATTACATTTTGAAATTTCAATAAGAAAGTTAGGTTATGCAAGTGTTTTTCTTATTATTTTCCGAATGAACATTTAGGAACCAACTTCTGGAAGAAATGAATTACATTTATAAGGGCACAGTGGCGTTTACCCTTAAGTTTCTATATTTTAATTCAATTAATTATTCTTTCAAAAGAAGCATTTATATATTCCAAAAACCATAAAATTATCAAACTTTTTCGACGTGAGAAATAATTTATAGAGGTATTGCAAATTAAATGTAAATTTGTTTTGCGCAAATATCTATTTGAATACTAATTGTTTAACTGAAACAATTTTTCGAAGGAGGAATAAAGAATCAGTTTTGTGAGGGAAATATTAATAAATAATATTTCAGCGATAACTTTATTCCAGTTTTTCAACTGTTGTTATCCGAACTTCGGCTTAACATGTTAATTTCACTTCTAAACAGAAATACTTGTTTCTAGACTTTCATTCTAAATCAGGAAAATTTCCCACATAGTATTGTAAAGTCAGTCAAGATATCTCCTGTAATTTATGCACCTACTTACGAGATATATGTTGCTGAATAACGTATGTATTTCTGCACGCCCATCCTACTATTCATTTTTCTGTGGAAATTACCATATCAATGCGGCTAGGAACCAAATACTAAATACGGCATAGAGTAACATAATCCCAAAACATCTCCTGGAACACTTTGAGGATTATCACCTTGACGGAATTAAGATTCTGATTCAGTGGTTTGTTCAGATACCTTCCTGTGCTACATCCGGAACAAGTCTCAAAGAATTGCTGCAGAAAACCATCGCCTTCAGGAGTTTCAGATGTTTTCCTGCCTCGTACACAATTTCCCTTATTTTCTCCAGAACTTTTCCATCGCCTGCGCATGACGCGGGAAGCGGGTGTAATGTTAGAAATTTCCCAGTTTGGTAAACAGACTCATTCTTATTTGGGGCTTCCCCGTTTTCCATAAGGCGCTTGGAAGTCGAGAGTACGATTGGAGCAACCGTAGGTCCGTGGAGCACTCTACGGTTGGAGTTAAACTGCCGATTCCACTTGAACCCGGGAGATCCGCTGGAATTTCCACGCTCGGTACAGAATCCCAACAACAACTACCACAGCAGCCACTTGGAGAAGGAACCAATGCTTGGATGAGGCCACCAAAAATACAAGAAAATATCTCTTTAACAAGTAGTTTTGCGCTGTATGTCAAATGTGTTACACGCGTCTGATTTATATTCGGTCATCGTATCTGAGAGGCTGGTTCCCAAGTAAGTCCGAAGCCCTAGGCCTCCGCCGCCGCTGCAGTCATGCCGATGGGTGCTAGGACGGCTGTGAAAATTAGAAAAATTCTTGCAACAAAATCTGATTGCGGTGATCACCATCCGCGATTCTTATAACAACCGAAAAAATACACATAAATAATATACAAATAAAAATTTATCTGTAGTGCATGTGCGGAAATCAGACCCGTGGCCTAAAGTGTAGTTTCCTTGGAGTGGCGCGTGTACTTGAAGAGTGATTACTGTCTGAAAGTAATGAGGCAACTCGAAATAACCGAAGCAGCCGCCAATTATTTTTCCGTGTATCGCCGCCTGCCAGAAATAAGGTCTAAGGGCTGCTCCGAGGTGCTGCTTTTGCGAGGCCAGTGAGGATTTCACAAAGTGATTTTTCAAAAATAAAAAATCATATAAAAGCACATCCCTCGGTAGGGGAACGAATGTGGGTAGTATGGTCTAAAGTGCAAGATGCATTTCCACCAGGAAAATGCACTTTTCCGTGATGTAATCGATCTAAACGCCAATTAGAGTGCGATACCTACCAAGAAGAAAACTCAGTGCATTGTGTGGTTGCTGAGTGCATTAAAACCAAAATCATGTCAGTGCGAGTGCGTTTCTGTTGCATTGGATTATTTTTACTGATGTTTTTTACGGAAGTGAAAGGTGAGTCATTCCCTCCCATATATAAGACCTTCCTCAGCATCCCCACACTCCCGGTTCATTCTGGAGTGTTGTGTTAAATATTTATGTGCTCTGTTCCGCGGGCCCCGCTTGTTCGCTGTCGATGGCTTGGCAAAGCTCCTTAACGTGTGGGCAAGGAATTTCACCCGAACTCTCACTGCCTGAATCGTCTTGAATCATGAATGAAATCTCCGTACTAATGTTATCTTTAAGTTCTTTGGGATGTGATCATTTTGTTCACAAATTGGTCGTTCTGTGGTACCACGCTCGTCCTTTTTATTTTTAATTGTCGTGTTTGTTTTTATTACAATGAATTTTTGCTGTGTCAAGCAAAAAGTTGGCAAACGTTAAAATGGATCGGAACAGGCTCACTCAAAGTGACAGTGAATGCTCTCGTTATGTTCATTTAAATTAACATCAATTATTTACAATCTGTGAAAAGTACCATTACTATCAGAATCACTGCTTTATGTTTCCGCGGGTATTGTAAAGGGAAGATTTTATTCACCAATTGCAATATTTACACGAAAATTAACTTTCTCTTAAACTGTTGAAGACATATTTATAGTTCACAAATACGTTATACACACAGAGGAATTTAGGGGTTAATTTTTATTAAAATGGGATTACATATATGACCCAATGCTTGTCTTTTCGAATAGCTGCGTTTTTTTTCAAATCCCCATCTGGATCAAATTAATTAGGAAATTGTGCATTAAATTAAAATTTTTTAATCGTTACCTATTGATGGAAATTGGGTTAATTATATTTATATATGTATAAATAAGGGCATTTATGTTCTTTTGGCACCATCAAAAATTCTTAGAATCGGTAACTATTTATTAATTTTAATTCAGGTACAAAACTTACTGCTAAATATGATCCCGATGAGATTATGAACAAAACGTACCTAATATATACTTTATTATTATTATTTCTTTTCTTTTTTTAAAGACATCCTTAATTCTTAATATTTTTAATTAATAATGATGTAGTAAAAGTACTCTTTTTGAAGAATTTGGTTAAATGATGCAGATTCTAGTTCAAGGAACATAGATGTTTTTCCTGTTTGTTGAAACTCCTCCTTTTTAATACCTAACTTGCCTAAAATCTTAGGATATTAATTCTCTTTTTTGTTTTTTTTTTTAATTATAAAATTGATTTAATTAAACTCTATATTTTTATTTTTTGATGATGAAACAAGTACCTTTTGAGCACATGCTTATTAAGACATAAGTCAGCATGCCTATTAACTCTTATGCACATGACGAAACCAAACTTGAGTCGCGTATTCAAGAATTGGTCTCAAAAAAGAAAGGTGCAGTTGTTTATGTACTGAAATGTTCGAGAACTCACGTGACCGTTTTTTTATGAAACCCAATACAGAACAAGTCCTCATAACAATGGCATTGATATACTCAAAAAAGTCAAGTTTTTTGTCAAGAATAACATCTAAGTGACGAACAGTCTAGGTTCGACGAAGAGCATGACCCAATACAGTGTAGTCAAAATGAAAAAAATTTCACCACGATTAAAAAAACACAATTACAAATTTATCAATATGGAGTTCAAGGTCATTGTGATCACACCAAGAATGGAAGATATTAAGGTCCTTTTGAGTCATATGACAACAGTTAATATTCCTTATATGAAAGATTAATTTTATTTAATCCTCATAAATTAAGACTTTGCACGTATTCAACAGATGTGTGATATCGTCAATTGAAAAATAAAAAGAAGCGGACCCAAGTGAATTGGCACTACGGAAATCAGCCTGGTAGGACATATTTAACAAATAAGAACATATCCAGTTGACAAATGAAGGTGAAAAGCCTTTCCTTTCAAGTTTTAACGTTTTGATGGAGTGAGAAAACTCCTTTGTTTGCTTTGCTATAATCTGTATAAATACAGTATGTATGCAAGCCCATCTGGAAGCCCTCAACAACATACGGTACAAATTCGAGAAGATTCATAGTTGTAGAACGACTTTGGAGAAATCCATGCTGGTTATTAGAAATAATTCGTTTACAGATTTGCGAATAAATAATAGCTTCGAAAAGTTTAGTGCAAGAGAGTTTCGCGATTGGTCGGTAATTGGACACGTTTTTTTTTTACTATCCTTGTTGTGAATTTTAACTACAAATGATTTTTTCCAAAGTATAAGAAAATTCCCACCTTTGAGTGACTTGTGAAAGTGTAACGTTACTGGTATTAGCAATGAACTCGAACATAGTTTTAAAATATCATCTGGACCTAAGCTCGTTGATATGTGTTGAGTATAATATCAGGAGTAATACAGATGGGCAAATCAAAAATTGGAGAGTTATTATTGAAGTATTGAAAATTGTTTATATCATATGGAAGTCGGAAGAAGAGAAGGATTTATCAATAAAGGATGCAAACACATATATTTATACGAACATATTACGGATGGCGTTGAAATTATGAGGCCCTCAAAATGCATACATATTGGGTAGCCATCAGTCCTCTTCTTACCGTTTATAAATTTATAAAAAGCACGCGGGTTAATGTATATTTCGTTTCCAGCTCATTGTACAGCCGTTTGACAAGGTCGTGGAAGTTGTTATAACTTTCCACAAACAGATTATAAGATATTTCATTTTTTTCTAAAAAATATTACCTCTTTAACGTATTTTTGGTAATCATTCCTTAGTTCATTATTGAATCATAGAGACTATGAGTTAGTGCAACGCTGTCGCTGAAGAGGAACAGGAGGTGATGACACCACCTCCCCGTGCCTCAGACTAGCTATGTCTATCCTTATAAGAAAGAGTCTACTTTTAGTCCTTATACCCCTTATATTTTGATAGTATAAGGAAATCTTCTCAGGGTAATTCAGTTTTTTGAGGTCATAGAATTGCTAGTGCAAGGTGAGCGAATTTTTGACTGTCTATCTACAAAATCATGGACAACTGCATTTTGAGCCCAAAATTCAGTTTGAGAGAGTGCATCGAAGAGCTGTTGTAAGACCATCAATTTGAATGAAGCCACTGTGCGGTTTGGCTTTTTGCTGTTAAGGGCAAAACACTTAAAATGTTGCTCCTCACGAAATCGGTAATATTATCCGAAGTAGTTAAGGGTTCAAAATACGAAATAAAAAGTTGACAGGGCGCCTGAACAACTTTAAGAATAGGAAGTGATTTGTTTTCATCGATGTTGTTGTCAGTCGTTGACGTCGATGATATCCCAGAACGTTCGTGGCCGTCGACGACCTCAAACATTCATGCCACTTGAGAACCTTTGATCGGTCCAAAGAATCATGAATCAAAACACTTTTGCAACATTTGCCAACCATTAATTTCATTTTTAACACAGCATTTACTGCAAATTCATTGCTCAATTCTCATACCCATTTAAAATCGAAAAAAACAAAGGGAGGCAGGAAAATTGTGGCAACTAAGTAGCCCAATAAAATTGAATTTTAGAATTTACTTTAATAAAAAAAAGTGAAGTAGGCAGAAAAATGAGAAGCCGAATATTTTTGTTTCAAATGTTCAGTTCAGATTAAATATTACTCCAAGAAGCATCTAAAAATTAATTAATCGCAATTTGGAAAAAATAAATAACTAATTAAATAAAAAATAAAGATTAAAAAGTTTGTATATAATAAATAACTAATTAAATAAATAAAAAGTAAATATTAAAAATAACACCCATCATCTATTACTACAAGATGATGTGAACAAAACGCTATTGCTATAAATGTCAGTGTATAGCGCAACAAATTATATAGAATATTTCGATGAAAGTTCTACCAATCCAACAAGGAAAAGTATTACAATTGGACAACAGTCAAAAGTCGTTTTGATCATGGTAGTACATTAACAATTAAAAACATTTTCTAAATATTCGTGTACCTCAGCATAGAAAAGCCAAACAAACAAAGTTGTACATATCTTTTTCGCACTTTCACCGCGTATGAATAATTAGTTATTGCTCTTGTCACCATCTACCAAAACGTGACTTTGAGTCAGATTATGCCAAAAGATGCGTTAGTGTGACATTATACAAAATAAAATTCAAAATAGCATTATTTGCAATTACTCGTAGTAACACCAATTATAGGGTAATTACCACAAACAATAACTCAATATATCCAAGCTGTACACATAGATGCAGAAAAATTTAGACAAAATGAACTCGTATTTTAGGCACACATTTTATTCGCAGTCTAAGGTAAAAAGCGCACTCTTATATAAAGTATAAATAACTTTTAACACGTTCCCGAACAGTAAAAATCGAAGTGTCGGAAAAAAATGGGTCACTTATTTTTAAAATAATTGTTATATTCAAATTGTTATTAATGAATTCCGATAATGCGGCTTATGAGTTTAAATATGAAGTGAATACTATAGCATTCACGTTCGCGAACATGTTAAAGGTATTTAATAATGCTTTTAAGTATTAAGGCATTAAATACTAATCTCATATTGTACTAAAATCATGTCATACTTTAAGAAAGACAACTTAGAATATTACCCACAATTTATCCGTAAGTAATGCAATGATATGGCTTTTTTGCATTAAAGCTATTGAGATTCCAGTCCTGCATATCCTAAATGCAGTGACAGAAATAAAATATTGCCATAATTAAATTAATACCTAAAGAACAAAAAACTGAATTAGAAATTCGTTTTTGACTTATTTAAATAGATTTAGTAAAAAAACCTCCATTTTAAATTCATGAAACACTATTTTTATTATTTGAAATTATGCTTAGGCTTATAAAACGGAAACTTAGTAATTGTCTTTGTCCTCAGTGATTAGACAAGCTAAAATTTTTTTATATCATAGGATGGATCACACTCTTGTCTCTTCTGTGTAGTTTTTCCACGAACTTTCTTTCAAGTAAATATTTGAAATATTTGGAAATTTCGAAATCGGAAAATAATAAAATAACTCGAATTTTTAGGAAAGTTTCGGAAAATGTTAATAATATTAAGTTTAATTGTTTTTAGCCAAAGATTATTGCTAATACACACTTTAATTGGGATATGATTAGACAACGTTTTACGGCAAATATCGGTTTTTCATCATTTTGTATTCTCTTCAAAAAATCTTTCGAACAATCAATTTCGGTAGGTTGGAAATTCCTTTGGAAATTACTTAGATATACTTACATTAGTTTAAGAACTTATTTATTAAGTTTAATTGAAAACTCATAATAATTACAAAAATATATACTTAGGTATACTTACATTAGTTTAAGAACTTAGTTATTAAGGTTAATTAAAAAAGGTTTATTATGTTTTGCTTTTCAGTTTTTTCGGCGGTTTAATTTTTTTGTTAAAAAGTTTTTATTTACTACAGTGTTGAATTTATCGTTTGATTAGTTGGTGGAAATAACTTCTAATTAATTAATTGGTAATAATAAAATAAATAATTACAATAATAATAAACAACATTTTTTTGCCATACATGAGTCTGTAATAGAGATGCCACGAATAGTAATTTGGCCGAATACCGAATACCGAATATTCGGCGAGGCTCTTGGCCGAAGCGCCGAACATTCGGCAGCCGAATATTCGGCCACACTTAGTACTTTCCGCGGGCGACAAGTCACAACTGTCGCTACAGAAAATGTTCGTTCAGATGAAGGTGTGGAACAGAAAAATTCTGTTGCAAATGAACTTGATTTTTACATGGTATCTGTTCGTTTAGGTCGGACAGCAGACCCTTACAAGTGGTGGTCAGCAAACGCGAAACAATATCCAACCCTTTCACAATTTGCTAAGATTTATTTATCATCTCCCGGTAGCAGTGTGTATAGTGAGCGGCTGTTTTCGGAAGCAGGTATAATTTATGAAGAAAAACGCAATCGTCTGCTATCAACAAACGCTGAAAAAATTGTTTTCTTTCATCATAACTTACCACTGGTAGATTTTAAATATTAATTTGTTAGCTATTTTTTTTGGTTAAATAAATATATCGTTGTGAGTAATATTTTGAGTTCTTTTTTCATGATTTATTTGGTAATCCTTACTATATTTAATCATAAATACGAAATTAAATCTGTTTATCACGATTTCACGCCAAAACTGCTGAACCGATTTAAATGAAATTTGGTACACAGATACATACTCTAGAGCCTTAGAAAGGACATGGGCTATAATTTACGCGGACGAAGTCGCGGGAAAACAGCTAGTAATAAAAAAATAATAAATAAATTGCTATTCGGTATTCGGCCGAATAGTTAACCATATTCGGCCGAATACCGAATGGTGAAAAAAAGTGGCCGAATAGCCGAATACCGAATAGTTGCCGAATATTCGTGGCATCTCTAGTCTGTAAGTTTACTTTCATATTTCTCCCTACTAACATTGGGTGCTACTACTAAAAAAAACTGAGTACGCGAAACAATTTCAGATAATGTCAATAAATTTTTAAGAATATCATTTTTAAAATCATAACTATCAATGTATTTAGAAAATTCTAGTTCATCTAGAGATACGTTTTTTATTGTAGATATATTTACATTCGTAACATAACATACGAAGGTAATACAAAGAATTAAGCACATATATTTGCGAAAATGAAATATATATTAAACCTTTGCGGTTCAATAATTCGAGTAGCAAAAGTCATATATAATTTAGTGTATAAAAAAGTAAGCAAAGTAAGTCAAATATGGAAATTTAGGTACCTACAGGAATGAAAAAGAAAGAAAAAGCGTTTTTCACTTTATTCGGAGATACAAAAAGGTTAAATGAAAAATTGTCAGCGGGCTCGAACGCAAACCTCGGAAATATGAATGTGGGAATATTTGAGCTATATCCTGTATTACTTTCATATCCGATCCTGGAAAATGGAAAAAAGCTCTATCTTCATATTTGCCCAATATAAAGCAGAAAACAGTCACATTTCGTTGACATTAAAAAATATTGCCGCTGAAGTGCCGTTCTGATTTATGGGAGCCGATAAAAAATGTGTATGCACGCAGTGTTCAGTCGAGATCTGCCTTAAAGAATCCATTCGCATATCTAAATGCTGAAAATTAAAATATGCCCGAGTAAACTTTAAAAAAACGCGTATTTAATCAACTTTGTGCACTCGTTGTAAAAAATGAAGTCTTGCCTTGATTTTTTACGTTTTTACGAGAATATGTCCGTAAATGTTTCACCCGAACCATTAAATTGAAAGTCATATTTTTAGTACCTACCTCAGTAATTTCAAAAGCATTGTAGAAATGAGAAATTACACCATTTATTAACTTTCGCGCTAATTTTTCCTATGAAATAATACAAAAGCAAACAATTTCTGCCTATTTTGCCACCTCATAAAGCAGAGGTTTCCGCGAAATATCGTTCCGCAGAAAACACGTAATAAATTATGCTTTTATAAATGGCGCACCCGCCACCATAATTGTGTCCTCCCAACAGGAGTAAAAGTGGACGGCTACAGAAAACAGACATTTTTTCCTCAACGAGAAGACAACCTCCCGTTTCCGTTTTTGTTGGCAAACAGGATGAAACCGTCTGCTCTGCTATGCTCCATTTTCCTGACACAGATTACCTGTCCGAAGGTGATACAGCTTCATTTTGTTTGCATTTTTCACCTCGAATGTAATACAAATCGACAATTTTAGTACTGTAAGCTTGCCAACTGGTTATGCAAAGAAGAAATGGTTGGGATATTAAAAATTGTCTAACGCTGCCTTTTTAAATTAAAGCAAAGTCGCAGCAACACACTGAAACACGAAGAGATTCACATGTAGTGGGCTTTTGCCCCAATCCAGAGCTCTTATTTGCGAAATCCGTACCCCAGACCTTTTTCGGATCGATCACTTTTTACAACTTTGCTTAAATCCCCCAACTCAGATACTATAATTCATCAGAATTGTAGAACACTCTAATGCAGAAATATACCATTCTCCTTGAGCCATAAAAAGTTTCAATAAACTGGAAAAATTGCAATAAATTAACTTTTTTGTGCGATTTAAGTGCACTACCAGCGCAAAGTTCCTTTTTATGGTTCCAAGGCTTCTACGGCATGTGCAATTTATGTTCGGACATATTGTTAGTCGGCGGTTGACAAATTTACTATCGAGCGGCTCCTCGGGACGGTGTTGATCTCGACGATGTAAGGCTACTTTGCCTCCCTGCGTCACATATAGTACAATGATTTCTTTCAAATTAAATTCGCCATTTTTAACCCGCCAAATTGGGTTTACAATAGAGCCCTACTCGTCCATGTTATGATGCTGAACGCTGATAGTAGTCAAATGTTCGTGGATTTTTAATATTGAATCGAATCAATCAGTTCTCCTGGCCTCGGGCAAATTTTGGCACAAAGCGTATATACGAAGCAACTGTTGGATAAAGCGCTTCCGTACTGTTGGATAAAGCGCTGGACACTCTTTCCACTTTTCTGCCCTGAACCATACGATGTTCCAAATTAATAATTGACAAAAAAAGAAACTCATCAATGTGCGCTGGCCCTACGAAAAATTCGTTTCGAACACTCTAATTATATGTTTTATGAATAAAGTACAGAAATTATTCATGAATGTAATAATTAATTTAATATACACATGTATGATGATTGATGAGATAAAGATCGTCATAAAACAAACAAAAAATATAAAAAATCAATTTTTAATGTTTTCTAAAAGCTGCTTTAAGCAGTACAGTTAAACATATCGAATTGTATCTACTCATAGGTTAGGTTAGGTTGTTGTGGATGCCAAAGGCACACTTAGGCCAACACAAGGCCCAGTGTGATAACATACGGGACGACTCCGTTTAAACTTACCGTTGAACCACTTCGAGTCATTGATGACGTTTTTTGGACTCAGGTCTGATAGGTCATCAAAGAAGGTAGCGCCCAGGTGCTGGTATCTAAGCCGCGCAAGCACTGGACAATGACAGAGGAGGTGGTGATTGTACTGCTCCTGATAAAAATGTTAGTAGATAATTGTAAAATTTTCGCATTACAATTCACAATATTTCAATAATTTTGTGTTTTAATTCCTTATACAGGGTGTTCAGAGGTGGGAGGTCAATACTGAAGGGGGTGAAAGGTCAGACCGAGACAAGCAAAAAATCGTATGGGTGGGGGGGGGGGGGGCATCTCGCACCGTTTGGCAGTTACAGGGTGATTCGTAAATCAGGATTTTGCCTTATATGGGAACCACTCTTGTATTTTTATCTTGTTTTCTACGCATCGCAGCGGCCCCAAACTGATTTCAAAAAATCACTATTTGGAAGCCCTTTCCAAAAAAGTTTACACCACCCCCCTATCCCGAACCCCTTGGCCACAATCCCCCCTGGAAGTTGAAAAAATTAACTTTTATTTCACGATTTTTCACATTTCGCCCCACTTTTCTCCGAAATTCATGTTATTAACATACCTACTTTTTATTTTTTTTAAGTTGCCTATCTAATTACCTTTCCAAAAAGGTGCAACATGCCCAGGTAGGAAAAGGATACGAAAATTTATTTACAAAAATCCTTTTACAGAATATCATGATAATTCGAATTTTTAGGAAATTATACTTAAGTTAACTAAAAAATACATTTTGTTCGCTTAAAAACTAATTACAATTAAAACGTTTGTCCTTTAAAAGCTGTTCAAAATGTTTTCCGCTAGTTTCGATGCATGAAAGTAGCCTTCGTCTTATTTCGCGTTTGAGGTCTATGGTAGCCAGCCTCTCCCGTATTTTCGTGGCTGCAATCCCAATCCTGGTAACTAATTCTTCTCTGGTGTTGATTGGTCTTGAGTAAACTTCATCTTTCATCATTCCCTATAAGAAAAGGTCCAGTGGAGTAAGGTCCGGTGACCTAGCAGGCCAAGGAATCGGTCCATCTCGTCCAATCCAGCGCTCTGGGTAAAGTTCATTCAACGTTGCCCTAACAATGTTCCCAGTATGTGCAGGTGCTCCGTCGAGCTGTAAATAAATTGCGCTTCTGCTGGCCAGGGGGATGTCCTTCAACAGATCCGGAAGGGTATTCTCCAAAAAGTCCGAATATAGCTGACTATTCAGCACTTGGGGCAAGATGAAGGGTTCTATCAACTGGTTGCCGATGATGCCAGCCCAGACATTGACACTAAATCTTTGCTGGAAGGACCGACACCTGGTCCTATGTGGGTTCACATCTGACCAGGTGTGGAGGTTGTGGAAGTTTGTGATGCCATCCCGGGTGAATTGCGATTCATCCGTCCACAGAATTCGGTCTAGAAACCTTCTGTTTTCGATGTCAGACTCGAACAGCTAAGTGCAAATTGCAATAGTCTTTCGGAATCTCCTTCCTGTAGTGCTTGGACTGGGATATGGTGGTATGGATGTAGTCCCTCTCGGTTCACAACGGTCCAAACTCTCCCTGAAGACAATCCTGACCTTCGTGCGACCTGCCTGATGCTTATTACAGGGCTGTTCCTGACGATGTTGAGGATTTGTTGGTCGGGGTCCGCTGAATCGGGCGATTTTCCTGCTCGCGTTTCTGCTCTGGGGGCGGTTACACTTCCGGTTTCTTTTAACCTTCTGAAAGTCCTTGAAAATACCCTTCTCTTGGGTACCCGCCGATTCGGGAATCTCCTTTGGTATTCTCGTACGGCCTCACTATCATTTCCTTCTACTAAACCGTACCCGTAAATTATATCGGCATACTCGTCAACACTGCATTCTGCCATTTTATCTTAATTTTTTCTATTAAACACCCGGTTTTATCGCTTGCTTCTTCAACTGTGGTCAATGTCCTTTCAAACTTACCCATTTTTATACCATAATTCATAGGAGGTATTAGAAACGGAGCGTCAGGATACTTAAGAGTCAATACTGGATATAATAAACTAATAACGCTATTTAACGAGATTACATTTATTATTTTATTACTGTTTTGCTGAAATAATAAAAATGTACTACCTTTGTTTCCTAAACAAACATTTCCGAACTTGCTGTCATAAAAATTGTTTACTTAACGACTTTTTCCATTATGGTGCAATAAAGTAATTAGGTACCTGTGAGGATGTTTTAATTTCAGGACTTTTGCAAGCCTTTTCTACCTGGGCATGTTGCACCTTTTTGGAAAGGTAATTAGATAGGCAACTTAAAAAAAATAAAAAGTAGGTATGTTAATAACATGAATTTCGGAGAAAAGTGGGGCGAAATGTGAAAAATCGTGAAATGAAAGTTAATTTTTTCAACTTCCAGGGGGGATTGTGGCCAAGGGGTTGGGGATAGGGGGGTGGTGTAAACTTTTTTGGAAAGGGCTTCCAAATAGTGATTTTTTGAAATCAGTTTGGGGCCGCTGCGATGCGTAGAAAACAAGATAAAAATACAAGAGTGGTTCCCATATAAGGCAAAATCCTGATTTACGAATCACCCTGTAACTGCCAAACGGTGAGAGATGCCCCCCCCCCACCCATACGATTTTTTGCTTGTCTCGGTCTGACCTTTCACCCCCTTCAGTATTTACCACCCACCTCTGAACACCCTGTATATTGCAATCGTAGCTTTTTCTCTGCAAAATCAAAATATTTTATTGTAAATATAAAAATTATTGAAGAGAACGTAAACAAATTAAAGTAGAAGTATTTTTATTTGCCAATTCAATTAAAACTGATCCCATAATTCAACAATTCGAATATTTTGAAATAATAAAATGGCCTAAAAACCCTGTCTGCACTCACTTTATATTTCTGAGTTTTTAGTTTATTTGTTTTTTGCAAAAAGCTTATTCTTTAAATATTTTCCTAATTATTTTTCTCCTTTTAGTATTTCAACATTTGTCTGTCAGGGGACATTACCTCAAAGGCTTATTTGAAAAATCAATTCGTAGAACCTTAATGTTTTGTTCCGAACAAAGTCACCATCTGGATCTTGTAAATTTTGATTAGTCAAAATCTATATATATATTTTAAATGATTAGAAAGTTTGACCGCCGTTTTAGAAAATTCTAGGTACCCTGTATATAGACTTTTTTTGAATTTGAATAGGACTATGAATATGGCACATTTCGTCCAACATTTTAAATTTTTAAATTTTTGATTAAAACTTCGTCATCAACGAACCTTTTAAGTTTAATAAAACATACTTTCACTGTGATCACCAACTGTGATATACAGGGTGTCCAATAGGAAATTGCGAAAACTAATTAGTCACTATTTTTTAACAAATGGAGAGATCGGTAAAAGGTAAATATTTTTTAATAAAGGAAACTCGTCATTTTTATTTCATGTCCATTTTATTATATAAAATTAAACCTATTTAATACAAACCATTAATTTAAAAATATAGTGAAAAACGTGAATTATTAATAATATATATTTGTGGAATGTGAACCATCTACATAAAAGGTATCTACCAGCATTTCTTTGAATCTTCTGTCGCCGGAGAGAAGTACAAAGGGATGTTAGAGACCAAATCCTTTCTCATGCGAAAAAGAGGAGCCGCGTTAAATCTTTTTTTTTTATTCAAGACGGAGCAGGACCTCATCGCACACAAGAAGTATCATCAATAAATTTTATGGCGATCGAGTTATTGGCCTAAGGTACCCACGCTTTGCTAGGGGAAAAGGACTAGAATAGCCACCTTACTCGTCAGATCTCACTTAATGTGATTTCTTTTTATGGAGCTACATTAAAGATCTCTGCTATTAAAATAACCAAAAAGCAGTTGAGGATTTTATTAAAGACATTGGGAAGATCGTCAATGGCATTTCAAATGAAACGTTAGAACATGATTTAATAATTTTAGAAAGCATATGGATATTTGTGGCAAATTAGATGGTTAAAATATCGAAAATATATATCATTAGTAACTAACGTTCTTCACTTTTTTAAATTTATTGTTTTGTATTAAATAGATTTAATTTTTTTTATAATAAAATGGATATGAAATGAAAATGACGACTTTCCTTTATTAAAAAGTATTTACATTTTACCGATCTCTCCATTTGTTAAAAAATTGTGACCCATTAGTTTACGCAATTTCCTATTGGACACCCTGTATAAGTCTACTTAACTATAAGCTAACTGTAACAGTTCTCTTTGCAATTCATTTAGTATATAACATAACCCAAAAGTCACCAGGTATTCGTGTTTGTGGCAAAATGCAGTCAGTATTCTCCATTCGTCAATTTACGTTATACTAGCTTACCAAATAAGAATTAATTAAACACTTCTCAAGAATACATGTTTGTTTTAAGCAATTTCATGTTCTTCGTCGTCTTATAGCAGATCCGAAATAACTGACCAGAAATATCTTCAAGTAGCTATAGAGAATACGTTATCTTGAATTTCAATACTATGTGAACGTAGTAGATTCTAAATCACAGTCTCCGAAATCCCTTTCTGATTAATTGAAATTGAATTTTAGGAATCTTAATGCACCAGCTTTAATTTACAAATTTGAAAGCAGATTTGAAATTGGTCGCGCAGTAGTTCCTTTTGTACGAACTTTCATTAAAATCCTTCGAATTTGGGGAAATTTTGGTTTTCAGATGGGACTCGTCATCTTGAGGTTTAATATGGGATCGATACAGTGAATTCGAAATTCTGTTACCAGGTTCAAGATCAGCATCCTCCAAAATTTTTATGTACCAATTCTCATGACAATCCCCTAAATTTTCCATGAAAGTTGCCGTCTTATTTTTTTTTCTCAGTTTAAAATTTAGTAGTCTATTTCTACTATTTCTTATAAAACTGTAAGATACTTGTTTAATATATTTATGTTGTAGAGCACTGCTACTAAGTTTTAACTCAATTTTAGTATAGCTCCAGCGTTTTCGGTTCGGCGGCGACGAATCAGTCAGGACATGTTTCTTCAAGTATATAGAGGACAGCTCAACAATTTCATTAAAAATTTACTACTGAGGCCAGATCTTACACTTTTAAATAATATATATATATATATATGAAAATCGTTAATGATGATTTATAAAAGTAAATTAAATTATAATTCCACGAAATTGACAAAAAACAACAAATGTGTCACATTTTATAACCCATTAGGTGTCAAAACAAAGCTTAAACCTGAAAGAAATACTATAATATTTTATTGATTTTTATTTGCATAAGTCAGTCTTTCATATAATTTTTCGTTTGAGATTGGGTTACATCTCGCCATTAATCACAGGAAAAACATTTTACTAATCATAATTCTGGCTTAGCCCCTAGACCGTTGCTTGTTATTTATTTATTTATTCATATATCAACAGGTACAATTGATTGACCATCTGATACTAAGCAGAAATATAAACAAATGTTAAGTAAAAAAGAATAAGTAAATGAGCAAAAATATGATAATATATATATACTACTATATAATACCAAAACGAAACATAGTTAATTGATTGTTACACAGTTGAGTAAAGATTTTTTAATTGTATATCTAGAAAGGTTAAAATCTAAACAATTAAAGTAGTTATTGTAATCTTTGGACATGGACGAAATCGGTTCAAAACTGCCGTAATTGATTCTGTGGTAGGCGGAATATAAAAAGTTTCGTCCTCTGGTCATTTGAGGTCGTGAATTAATATTGACTAGGTTCAAAAGAGTTGGAGAGTCTATAGTGCCAGTAACAACATCATGCATAAACAGCACACCACCAACCTCCCTACGTTTAGAAAGCGACGTCAAACATAAAACCAACAACCTGTTTTCATAAGGAGGAAGATTATAGGGGTCTCTCCATGGGCGTACCCAGGGGGGGGGGGGGGGGGGGCAGGGAGGGGCAGCTGCCCCCCCCCCCCTGGATTTTATTTACGTCCCTACTAACTATCTACTTTTGTCGATAAAAGTTAAGAAAAAGAACTTTTTGCCATTTGCAATACAATATACAACTTTTAAAAATCGTGCGACGCGCCCGTTCTACCTACTCGCTAGCAGCGCTGCAAGCAAAAATGCCGCGTTCGGCTGCCAGCGCACAGTGGGCCCAGCGGGACTTTTTCGTCTCATAAATCTGTAACTTTTTTGTTTGTCGACATATCTGTATGAATTTTTTTTACATAAAATATTAAGAATGTAGGCTTTTTAACTACAATGAAAAATATAAATATTTTTTTTTTGTTTAATTTAAAAATAAATATTTGTAAAAGCAGTATCACTTTGTCATAGTATTATGTGTATTTTTTAATTAACCATTACAACTTTAAGGTTGCTATGTTTAGCAATTATAAACTCAATATTACAGTTCTCGAGTACACAGAACTCATAAAAATAACTACGTGAAAAATTAACCTTGTTTTATACTTATCGGTGTAAAACTCCCTTTTAACAACAAAATTCGTTAAAAATAATATTGTAATAAAATTAACAGTCAAAAAGAGAACCCTGAAAAAAACTTTCAAATTTTTAAATAAAAAAATATAGCGTTGTATTCACTTTATAAAGTTTGTTAAAAATTTTAAATATTAGCGTTGTTTGCCGATGTAATTAGTTTTTTTAAATAAATTAATTAATTTTTTTTGTCTATTTATTATTAGTATTTTTTATTGGATAAATTCGTTGAAGGCTTACTCATAGTATATTGCTAATTTTAAATGAAATCCAATGAAATTAAGGAGAAAATTTCAAGGAAATACTAAGAAAATCGTCATTTCTATAATTTTTAATTCTAAAAAAAAAGTTTTTTTTTGCTCCTCCTTATTCTAGATAAAATTAACTATAGAGTCCAATATAAATCTCGATATCGGTAAACAGCGCTAACATTTAAATTTTTTATACTTAGGTTTTACTATGACAAAGTGAAACTGGTTTTTCAAATATTTATTTTTAAATTAAAAAAAAATAAATATTTATATTTTGCACTATCGTTAGAAAGTCTATATTCCTAATATTATACAGAGTGATCCAAAAGTATGGAAACGGCTAAATAACTTTCGAGGAATGCATTTTGGAGAAAAAAGTCTTAGGAATTTGTAATGGCTATTCAATGGTGGCCGTAGATTTGACCTTGACCATGGCCTTCAAGGTCATTTCAAGGTTAAGTTGACTTTTTTAAATTCGAACCCATATTTTCAACCACGGAAATGGAAAGAGCGGAAAATTTTACGTCCGACTATGGTCTTAACCATGACCTCGAAGATCATATCAAGGTCAAGATGGCTCTTTAAAGGGAACCTGCATTGTTACTGCGGATTTGGAAAGCGTGGAAGTTTTACGTGCAACTGTGACCTTGACCACAACCTTGGTCTTGACCATGTCCCCGAAGGTCACATCAAGGTCAAAGGGGTTTTTTGAAGGGGAGGTGGTCGAAAATATGGGTTCCCATTTAAAAAGTCAACCTGACTTAGAAATGATCTTCAATGCCATGGTCAAGGTCAAATCTACGGCCACCATTGAATAGCCAGGGAAAATTCCTAAAACTTTTGTCTAAAACTGTTTTCTCCAAAATGCATTCCTCGAAATTTATTTAGCCGTTTCCATACTTTAGGATCACCATGTATGTAAAAAAAGAATTATGACACGAAAAAGTCCCGCTGGGCCCACTGTGCGGCGGCTCGGTCTGTGGCTCAGTGTACATAGAAAATTTGTTAACGCTATGGGCGATTCTTTCACGGAAGACGTTATAAACCGTTTTGCTGAAGACCCTCGAAAGTTACTTTTAAAATAGCTATTGTATAATTAAAGAATGTATATAAAAAATAACCTATTTGAATTTATGTTTATATATTAATTTGCCTAGGTGCTTATAAAAAATCTGATTTGCCCCCCCCCTGGCCCAGAACCTGGGTACGCCCATGGGTCTCTCCATGGCAAAAGGCGAACAGCATAGCGCAGGAATCTCTTTTACACTGCCTCAATGCGGTTAGTATGAACGTCATAGTGTAGCATTCACACTATAGAAGCATACTGCAAAATGGGGCGGACGAAGGTACAATACAAAATTTTTAAATAAAAGGGTCATCAAAGTCCTTCGACCAACGTTTCACAAAACCAAGTGCAGAATTCGCTCGATTAATTATGCTGTCGATATGGCGCCCAAAGTTAAATTTACTATCAATGACCAAACCAAGGTCAGCAACACTATCTTGCCTAGACAAAGGCTTGCCAAGAATTTTATAAGTGTGCTCCAGAGGGGAGCTTTTTCTACTAAAAGAAATGAAAATACATTTGCTGACATTTAACTGCATGCAGTTTTTTAAACACCAAGTTTCGAAACAGGCAAGATCGGCTTGGAGGCTATGGGCATCTTGTAAGGTTTCTATTGATCTATAGATTTTGAAATCATCGGCGTAAGCTAACACATGAGAATTACGTATAAGAGGAAATAAGTCGTTAATAAAAATTGTTAGACTAGCTATTTAAAAATAGTTTTCATTGCCTTTTAGCCTTTCAATAAATTATAACATTTTAGGTAAAGTCATCTCATTAAAAAGGCAATTAAACCTCGAAATAAATAATTTGCAGCAAATATGATTATTGAGCTTTGATCGCGTTTTGTAAAAATACCTCCTTTTATTTCTTAAGTATTCAATTTCTAATTAGATCACAATTTAATAAAACATTTTTCTTAAAATATTTATAAGCAGGTAAACTGGAAAGACAAATACTAATTGATTTTTTGAAAATTACATAACAATTCACAGACAGGAATCGTAGCAAAGAACTCTATTTCCGCACAAATTCACTGAGACAGGCTAAAATTCCAAAAGATAGCTGCAAATTCCGATTGGTTTGAAAATAAAAATTCCCCCCAAAAAAATTGATTGATATTTGGCAACTTGAAAACGTTCTTTTAAGCTCGTTAAAACATTGCGTAACGTAACATGTTCCGCGGGACGGAGGGAGATAATTTCACAGGGCCAATCTTTATTGATTTTGTAATAACAAGTTTTTCTCTTCGTCCATCTCTTTGAAATGAACTGATCCAAAAGTAAACGGAGAATTAAGCAAAGTCGGAGGACGCACTAAAACCGTTGATATCAAAACGCGGCCGTTGCTGGTCAGCAGTAGCTGTAAAACAGAAGAATGACACAAATAATTCTGTCGGACAAAGTATAAAAATTATGCTCGCGCCCATAAACGAGCAAACATTATGCTGAAGCATGGAGACGAGAAGTCTGGGAGCAAAATCCTACTACAATATTTCTATGAGATGTATGTATGTGCTATCTGCTGAAAAAAAGAACAAACGTTGCGAGTTTGTCCTTACAGCCGAAGAACTAGAAAACACATCGCTTTCGTCGTCGCCGTCTTGGGCTTCGTCCTCTAGGAGCAACCCCGAGAAAAACATTGCTCCTTGCTTATTTGGTGTCGATTTTCCATAAACAAGCGGAAGAGGACAACAGGCGGTGACGTCTTGGTTGGCGGAGATGTAGTAGGTGAACTTCGATATTTCACAAAATCAATGGAGACTCGGTGGCTCTCTCTCAGGGGGAAAATTTTGGCCAACATTTTGTGAACCTATGATAAAAATTGCCACCAGAAGAGGACGAACTTTCTCCTCAGCGCACCGAAATTTGCCATTAAGTCACTGGTGCTCCGGATTCACGTGCGGGGCCGTGCTAATAACCCCCAAGGCTCGGCTGGGACTAATTTTATCTGCCAGGGTAAAGCATAAGAATAATAGCAACGAATTCAAAGTTTTACATTTTATGGATGAGTTTGTCGGGCTCAGGCAAAATGGTACGCAATAGTGGTTTACCAGTTTCCCGGATCCTGGCCAATCGTCCCGCACCAGCTGCCGGCCCGACCCGAACCCCATTGATTCGAAATATTCATACGAGTTTTCAGAGACGAAAAACTTGTGATTATTTGTAAAAGTTTACAGCCTCTTGGGAAGTGATAAATTCATGCATACAGGAGCATTGAATATGGATCAGGCCGCCTCCTTCCAGATTCCTTTCTGGCTGAATACGTTTTCGGTTATCGATTATCATAAAATAAGAAGACGAAATACTCTCTACGCCCGTTCAAGGGCTCGGGCTTTTGATTTTATTTGACATAATCATAAACACCGAGATCCCTATATGTAAATTTCACTGCAGGAGTATTATTTCAGTAGCTCGGAGACTCACATTTATTCCACTTCGGCAAAAGAAAACGGCTTGAGTGTTATTCGAGAAGCCTCAGTGTATTTCCCCTTATTTATGCCTAATATTCGGCCCGCCGGGCTGGCGGCTTGGCTCCAGCTCCTACTCCCATCAAAGGGATATAGCTCCTTTTAAGGCACAGCCGGGCAAACTCGGCTCTTTGGCTCCCGAAAGCTCTCAAGGTCGATTCTAGGAGCTCATCATTGCTCCTGCAGGTGCTAGTAAGAAACACATCTTCCTTTTTTTCTCCTTTCTAATTCCTAAGTTTCCTCCATTCCATAGACAAGAATATTGGTTGATACACAGCCACACAAAAAAAGAAAAGTGGTCTGTACTTTACATGCGATATATGGTTTTCGATGTATTTTTGCGCGCTGAGCACGAATCAGAGTCAGAATTGAGCCATCACATCACAGTTTATTCCTAACCTCAAAAAACAGGTAAAAAATAGCAAAAATCTGGATAAATGTACAAGGAAAAATACAGGAATCTCTTTTTTTCATATCCAGATGTGTATTTTTATGTAAAAGAACTCCGTGAATCCAAATCCACCATCAGAGTTGAGGTGTCACGTCATGTTTTTTTCCTAACCTCAAAAAACCGGATCAGAAATATCGATTTCCAAAAGTCAACCGATTTACGCTAAATTCGGTGCGTGGGGTCTTAGGGGTCGCTGATCACGAATCTGAAGTCAGAGTTGCAAAATTCAAGATGGCGGACCCGATATGGCGGACAAGATTTTCGAATATCAACCGATCTACACCAAATTTGGTATGTGAGGGTTTTTGGGATCGCTGATCATAAATCTGAAGTTTAGTTTGCAGAATTAAAGATGGCGGATCCAATATCGCTGACGAAATTTTCGAAGCCAACCGATCTACGCCAAATTTGGAATGTGGAGGTCTTTGGGGTCGCTGATCATGAATCTGATGAAGTTATTTATGGTGGCAACGCCTACTAGAAAGACATATTTCCTCAAATGAACGACCTTAAAGTAGACTTTGTGATCATAAATCAATATCATATTAGTCATCTGCGACCTCTAAAACCCCCACATACCAAATTTGGCGTAGATCAGTCGACTGTTGAAAATCTCGTCCGCCATGTTGGATCTGTATTTCCGCAAGTTTGACTTCAGATTCGTGATCAGCGAACCCAAAAACCCCCACATACCAAATTTAGCGTAGGTCGGTTGGTTTCGAAAATTTCGTTCGCCATATTGGATCCGGCATCTTTAATTCTGCAAATTGAACTTCAGATTCGTGATCAGCGATCCCAAAAACCCCCACATACCAAATTTGATGTAGATCGGTTGATTTTTGAAAATCTCGTCCACCATATTGGGTCCGCCATCTCGAATTTTGCATCTCTGACTTCAGATTCGTGATCAGCGACCCCTAAAACCCCCACGTACCGAATTTGGCGTAAATCGGTTGACTTTTGGAAATCGATATATCTGACCCGGTTTTTTGAGGTTAGGAAAAAAACATGACGTGCCACCTCAACTCTGATGGTGGATTTGGATTCACGGGGTTCTTTTACATAAAAATACACATCTGGATATGAAAAAAAGAAATTCCTGTATTTTTCCTTGAACATTTATCCAGATTTTTGCTACTTTTTACCAGTTTTTTTAGGTTAGGAATTAACTGTGATGTGATGGCTCAATTCTGACTGCAGATTCGTGCTCAGCGCGCGAAAATACATCGAAAACCATATGTCGCATGTAAAGTACAGACAAACTTTTCTTTTTTTGTGTGGCTGTGTAATTTTTGCCAATTCGCACTTATGTATGTAGTAGCCGGGCAAAGTTCCCCTATACCTGTCGTATACCTGCCTAAATTTCGGGTCGCTCCATAAGCCCTATGAGTGCGAACGAAAGAAATATCTACCCATATTCTTGTCTATGGAATGTAGGTGACTTTGGATTGGAAAGGAGAAGAAAAATATAGAAAGATGAGTTTTTCACTCGCACCTGCAGGAGCAATAGAGCTGAGAGGAATCGACCTTGGGAGATCTCGGGAGCCAAAAGAGCCGAGTTTGCCCGTCTCAGTTGATGGGATTTCTGATTAATCCTTATTCTGTGGTCGTGTTTTAAGGATGCTACACCTAAGACGTACAAAAGGAACCCTTATGGTGAGGCTTCGATGTCTGCCTATCTGTATGTCACGGCCGTTTTTCAAAGCAACTACATATTAAGGTAATCGATTTGAAATTTGAATGTTGTAATGCTTGCTTGCCCGCATCTATCGTGATGGAAGAATTTTGAAAATATTTGAATTTTTTTTGAATATGGGGATTCGATTCAAAAGTTGAGCAAGGTCAAGTGGGGTGGGTATCATATGACAGAATTCTGTTTACGCACTTCAAATTAATTTTCTTTTTAATTCTAAGCTGCATAGTTTTTGACTTATTTGATCATAATAACTGGAGTCATGTCGAGCTCTAACTTAACACTTTGCATGCGGGTGCGCTCTTCCACGCTTTTGAATGTGAAGCGGGCAAATTTAGTTTTTTCGCTTACTAGTCAACTCGATATTTTACTAACGTTAGTGATGTGAAGGAACTTAACTTTATAAATAAAAGATTGATTATCATTTTTATCATTTTATGATATAGAAAAATAACCACATTTGGGCCTATGGGCGCTTAAAAGCTCGTTAAAAGCTCATCTATTCTTAGCGGTTTTTTCAATAGCTATTTTTCCTCAATTATCACATCAAACCAAATAAACCTTCAGCTAGCTAACTTAATCATCATAGTTTTATAGGAGATTATCCTGAACAGGTCTTCTACTATATGTAATGGATTTATTGAACTAATAAAACAATTCATCAATATCACGTAACTGAGATTACAGTCCCCCGCTTTCAACGTTTGTTCTTTTTCAGACTTTGATCAAAGTCTCCCGCCTGCAAATTGCTAATGTGACCTAGTCGACTTTGCAAAATTAGTTTTTACGAATTTGTTCAATAGTGCAAAACTGTTAAGTCGATTTGAAAGCAACCGCAAAACTGTGCAGATCAGTCCAACTCTACTCGTTTTGAATTTATTTCTCTTATCACATTATTAACAATATGTACGTTGTACATATTTAATATTACGACTACAGGTCGATATAAATTCAATAAAAACAATGTTTACATACATATATACGTTTTTTAAATGTTTTTGAAAATGGAGTTAATATGTCTTATATATGCATTTATTATATGTTATGGGTGCAATTTGATTTTTTTTAATTCAAAACTTAGAAAAATGTTTGCTTTAATTGACAGCTTCAAGTATGCAGCATACGCCATATATCAAAGCCATAAAAATATGATAAATTCTCAGTGTTGTAAAAGATACAAGGACGAAAATAATAATTAATTCATAAATCTATAATAATTGGGTGCACAGATATATTTCTAAACATAATATTGTTATTTATATCTAAGACACATAAACAACCAATTAAAAAATATCTTTTATTCTATTCTATGGAGTAAAAAATAGCAACAACGAATTTATTTATTTATTTAATTCGCTTAATACAAGCTACAAAACTTAAACTAAGCTTAGACTAAAACTAAAACTAAACTAAAACTACAACTGATAAAATTAAAAGGTGAGAACGAGGGGGAGGGGGCAATTATTATGGTGGTGGGTCATGCTGGTAAAGGGCATGTCTGAGGGAGGTTTTATCTAAATGGAAATTGAAGGCAGGAGAGTTGTTAGTTTTGCGTAACATTCTAGTAATAGGTTCGAAGTGTCCGTAGTTGGTGCGGTAACTGGTTAGACGAAAGAGTGGAAAGGATCGTACGTTGCGAGGATTGGTGTTGATGGATATGTTATGCAAAATTTCAGGACAGTCAATGGAACCGGTTAGGACCTGATGGATAAAGATTATATCGGCGAGGTCACGGCGCATTGCTAAAGGTTGGAGGTCAATCAGTTTCAAACGGTCCTCATAAGGAGGAAGATTAAGGTTATCAACCCAGGGAAGGCCACGTAACGCGAAGCGGAGGAATCTGCGTTGCACTGATTCGATTCTATTGATAATTGTTGGCTTGCAGGGTGACCAAACTTGGCAAGCGTATTCAAGTAGGGGCCTGACAAAGCAGATATAAAGAGCTTTAGTGACATAGGGGTTAGAGAATTCCTTAGACCAGCGTTTAATAAAGCCCAAAGCTGAATTGGCTTTGCTTATGATGTGATCGATGTGAGAACGGAAATTGAGTTCACTATCACAGATGATGCCCAGATCACGGAGGGAGCTGACTGATGGAATGGGTTCGCCAGAAAGAAAATAGGTCCTAGGAGTGACGGGGAGACGCTTGCGGGAATAAGTGATAGATTGGCACTTGGAGATGTTCAGGTCAAGGAAGTTTTTTAGGCACCAGATAGAAAAGTTGTTTAAGTCATCTTGAAGGAATGCCGAGTCAGATGCGTTGGAGATTCGTTTGGAGATTTTCATATCCTCAGCATAAATTAATATATCAGAATGTTTGATTACCAACTCAACGTCATTTATGGATAATATGAAGATTAATGGACCCAGGTGACTGCCCTGGGGGACGCCAGAGAGGGATGTAAAAGGTTTAGAGACCGCTGAGTCAAATCGAACCATGTATTGCCGATCATCAAGGTAGGATTTGATCCAGGAGATAAAACGAGGATGAAAACCAAGGATACTGAGCTTTAAAACAATGATTTGATGAGAGATTTTGTCGAAAGCTTTACTAAAGTCGGTGGCAATAACGTCAACTTCGTCACCACTTTCCATAGCTTGCAGCGTTCGTGACACAAAAACGATCAGATTGGTAGTTGTGGATCTCCCTTTAAGAAAACCATGTTGTGTAGGGGAAAGAAGAGACTTACAGTGGAAAAACATGGCGTCATAGACAAGGCTTTCGAAAAGTTTGGGAATGCAGGAAAGTTTGGCTATGGGACGGTAATTTGAAACATCGTTTTTACAACCTTTTTTATGGATTGGGACAATATATGAAACTTTCCAAGAACAGGGAAATAGACCTTCAGAAAGAGAAAGCGGGAAGAGGGTAGAAAGAGGTAGTGTCAAGTAGGCAGCACATTTTTTTAGGATAATGGCAGGAATTCCATCAGGGCCAGGATTGTAATCGTCGGTGAGAGCGTTGATTTTGGCGGCAACAAGAGCAGGATCGATGTCAATGGAAGTGAGGGATGTTTGAGGGCTGTTTTGCATGTAACGGAAATAGGTGAGATCAGGATCGGAAACTTGATCGCTAAAAGATTGACTAAAGAAATCAGCGAAGAGATTGACGATGGTAGCCGGGTCGGATGAAGAGGAATCACCAAGTTTAAGGGTCGAAGGGTATCCATTAGATTTCTTTTTCAAATTGATAAAATTGTAGAATTGCTTAGGGTCGGAGATGAGTTTAAATTGCATGCGGTCAAGGTATTCATTGTAGAGAGATTCACAACGTTTGGAAAAGAGGGCAGAGATGGCAAGATAAGAAGAGTAGTCTGGGTTGGACCTAGAACTGAGATAGGAATGCCATAGCTTGTTTCTTTTGTTACGGAGAGATCGAAGTTCTTTATCGTACCAAGGTGGAGCAGAAGTGCGAGTTTTTATAGGTTCCAAGGGGACACATTGGGACAAGCAATTAAATAGAACTGTGTAGAAAATGCCAACACAGTTGTTAGTGGATAATTGAGGATTGTTTAGGGATGAGGAGAGATTAGAATTGGATAGGAGGGAATTTAACTTCGAAAAGTCCGTTTTATAAAAGTTGAAGTGGAAACGGGGTCCGGAGTAGGCGTTAGTGCGAGAAGAAACATAAAATAAGGTAAGAGAAAGAGGAGGGTGATGATGATCAAGGGTGGAAAGAAGGTCGTTGCTTTCACTAACAAAAGAATTAATAGGGTTAGATGAAAATATTAGGTCAAGCTGACGCCCTAGGTTATTTTTGACACCACTGATTTGGCAAAGACCAGAGTCGGAGAGATGATCAACAATCAGCAGTTCTGTTGCAGATGTAGCATTAGTTGGAATATAAAACGAATCATCATCAGAGAGAGACCACTGCAGGCGGGGGAGATTGAAATCACCGAGGACTGTCATATCATCACAGGGATTGAGGAGAGCAGACAGGGCGTCGATTGCATCAGTAGCAAGTTTCGAAGAAATATTAAATACCAGTTATTAAAACGTATAACCCACACCAATTAACCTTGATCAAGTGTTAAAAAGTTTCCTATAAATTAAATAATTGTGAGGGAAATTGATGGAAAAAAATATCTTTATTGCATAAATATAACATTTTGAATTTTTGATTTTTTCCATAAAACTCTTTCAAATTTGAAACCAAAAATATTCTGGTGGCCATAAGTTGGCAGTGCTCAAGTTATAAAATTTACTTATTTAACTTCTAAAATAGCATTTGCACCGAATTTTCTCAAAATCAAAAATGGTGCTGTGTGCTGATTTGATGACAAATATGTATGGAATAACCCGGCAGCAAAAAAAATAAATGTTTAATTTGGCTGAGATTGAAATAGAAACCGGAATTTTTAAAGTTGATTTGTGGTGGGATTCCAGAGCCCATTATATACCTGTCGAAAACACACTTACTTTGCATGCAAAGGAATACTCCCAAGTCCCACTCAGAGGATCCAATGGGATTTATTTTCCTTTAGGTCGCCATGCATCCTATTTATGAAATGCTTCCTCGCATCCCTCTTTGACTGAAAGTGAAATATATAGCATTGGAGCAACTTTGTTACATTTAACGGAGACGAAATAAAGGACAATTGGATAAAAAATAGTCAGACTTCACCACTGCTTCGAAATACGAGTGTTTCACAAGCTTTATATATCCCCAAGAGAGTGACTTTATTTAATGAATTTCCTGAATACGACTTCTCGCCGACAAAGCATATTGTTTCAACTTTATATTAAGGGAAGGGTTGACGGGACAAGTTCTGCAGAAACTACAAAGAGCATTTACATATTAAGCAACTGAAGTGCTTTAATTTGCTTGGATTAAGATATAAACTTACATCTAAAGTACAAGAGATGTTGAGTTAAGGTTGTGAGATTTCAAGGATATATTTTCAGCTAAGGTACGGACACATTTGAGGCATTCGTACTTATCTAGCTTTGTCCTGCAAGAACGTTTGTAGTCTCAAGTACACTCAATTGAAGAGGAATTCAGCTTAGTCTATGCAAAGTAAGAAATCTTTCCTGTACATTTTTTCAACATTTTTGGTTAGTTTGAGTTCCTTTGTGGCGCAGATAAAATAAAGAATTCTCCTTGTTATTATGATTTCCCTATTTTTATTAATTTTCTAAAAGAAGACAATCCCCATCACTAATATGCTTACTCAGGCTCCTTCCCAGTAAAGTAATTATACTCAACCTACATTAGTAAGGTAATTAAGCTAATGCTACAAACTCCCCCTCCAACTTGCACAAACGTGCCACGGGTATCCTGACATGAAGTTTTTTTTTTTTTTTTTTAGTTTTCAACCAACTCGAAAATAGTTTGACTGGACTCCGCCGTCGACGCTTAGAGATGATAGCAGCACTATTCCCAACGTACGGGGTTAGGCAGCTAGTGTCGTACTTCCCCAACAAAGCCCCAGTCTTATCCTCGATCTCGAAAGTAGTAGGGCTAATTGTTACCGGCGAATGGTATAAGAGGGCTTCCGACTAGGGGTAAATTTACTAGTAAAACCTCTGGCGGCATTGCTGAGGAGATGTGTCTACCAACACGTAGTCTCCTACCTTATAACAAAATCCCTCATGACGCTTTTTATCCTTCGTACACTTCTTATTATATTGTTGGTTTTCGACTCGCCGCACGACATCCTGTAGAGTCTGCATGAAATCCTTAGAATAAGGCGTGATTTGCGTCACAAAACTCTCTTTTTGAATAATGTCCCTAACATCTTTATTCAAATTGCTGGGTGTCCTTAATCCTCTTGCAAACATCAAGTACGCAGCTGTCCTAACAATATTTTGATTATAGAGCAAAACGAACCGCGGGGAGAGCATTTGGCCAATTACGATGTTCTGGTCCAACTAAAATCGCTAATAACTGCTTCAGATCTCTATTCTTTCGTTCCGCTGGATTAGCTTCAGGTTGGTAAACAGGTGTGAGACTCTGCTTTAATCCAAACACGAATAAGGCCTTATACAGGGTGTCCGAATGTGTGAAAACTTATGAGCCACTATTTTTTAACAAATGGAGAGATCAGTAAAATGTAAAAACTTTTTAATAAAGGATAGTCGTCATTTTTATTTCATGTCCATTTTATTATAAAAAAATTAAATCTATTTAATACAAACCATTAATTTAAAAATATAGTAAAAAACGTGAATTATTAATAATATATATTTGTGAAATGTGTACCATCTACATAAAAGGTATCTACATGCATTTCTTTGACTCTTCTGTCGCCGGAGAGAAGTACAAAGGGATGTTAGAGGCCAAATCCTTTCTCATGCGAAAAAGAGGAGCCGCGTTAAATCCTTTTTTTTTAATTCAAGACGGAGCAACACCTCATCGCACACAAGAAGTATCATCAATAAATTTTATGGCGATCGAGTTATTGGCCTAGGGTACCCACGCTTTGCTAGGGGAAAAGGAATAGAATAGTCACCTTACTCGTCAGATCTCACTTAATGTGATTTCTTTTTATGGGGCTACATTAAAGATCTCTGCTACTAAAATAACCAAAAAAAAGTTGAGGATTTTATTAAGGACATTGGGAAGATCGTCAATGACATTTCAAATGAAACGTTAGAACATGTTTTTAATAGTTTTAGAAAGCATATGGATATTTGTGCCAATTTAGATGGTTAAAATATCGAAAATATATATCATTAGTAACTAACGTTCTTCAGTACTTTTTTAAATTAATTGTTTTGTATTAAATAGATTTAATTTTTTTATAATAAAATGGACATGAAATAAAAATGACGGCTTTCCTTTATTAAAAAGTATTTACATTTTACCGATCTCTCCATTTGTTAAAAAATTGTGACCCATTAGTTTTCACACATTCCTATGGGACATCCAATCGCCCGCACTACCCACACTAAACAACACTTTTACACTTGTTCCACCCCCCGCAGGAACAAAAACCCCTGAAAAAACAAAAATGTTCATTATTTTCTTCGTACTCACTAAGATCCCTGTAACCGCGATGACATTTTTGTGGAACTGTCGATATACATTTGTTTTGAGCCTAGGCGAATGTTCCTACATAGTTTCGTTAAAATCGGTGGGGTGACCGTAATCTTGATTTAAGCCTTCTTCTGGAATACGATGTGGTAAGTCAATTTTTAAATACTCCTTTGAATATAGTATTTTTACCATACAGTGGGACAAGAACGTTAGCTCTAATGAATGGGATAAAATGAAGGAAATAGTGAAAATAAGGTTAATTTAATAATAAATTCACAATAGATTATTATTTGTTAAGTATTTAATAAACTCATAAAAATAAGACATTTGAACTTATAGGACATAAAAATCAAATAACAAAAATGTTTTTCTCTCCGTTGTATTAAAGTATGAAGGTTTGCATAAATGAAAACATATATTTCATTTTTAAAGTCCCTTAATCTAGTTATTTTACCTTTAATGGAAATTGCACCCTTCAAACAAAATATTTTCAACAGCACGTCTTAACTTTAAGGAATACCTTCTCAAAGGAATTGCACATTCATTTTGTTTAAATAAAGGAATTTAGGTCGAAGATTTACGTTAGTATGACGTAATTTTACATATTCATGTTCACATTTACACCAATTTGTTGTAAAATCACACAACATTTACAAAGTTGAGTGAATATCACACCCAACGCATTAAAATAGTGTAATTTCCCACTTGTTTGCTTAATAACACCACAAATGTGTACTTTTAAGATCAAACGGAAAAAATGTGAAAGTGCTCTTAAGATCAGAATAAATATACATTCAGTTTTTAGAGTGTATATAATGAACAGTAATCCGTTCTTTCTATTCCGTTCAAACTACATAAGTATCCCCAAAACACGATAATAGTGCGTAGGGTAAAATTACACTAATATTTTTTGGAGTGTAGGTTTTTTTATAAATATATTATAAATCAAAAACTAGAACATTTTAAGTCGATATAAGTGAAAATTCTAACTAATTTTAAATTTATTTTATAACATTTATCTATACTCTTAAAATTTCGTCAGAATATTTGAAAAAAAACCACAACATTATATAAAAGCAAAGAACTTATATTTATTAAGGGGGTATTCTCATGTGAACGCATACATTTTACCTCTTTTTAGGGAATTTTTTTTTTTATAAGACAATAAAATTCAATCATTTTAATTTTTTTATGTTTTTATTTGTATCTTAAGCTAAAATTGGTTTTTCTTATTTCACATTTTTTATAAATATTTTTTTTAAATTAAATTAGCCACAAAAAAAAAAAAAACAGGTCACTGGTCATGGTAATAGCGGCCGTTCATGTTGTCTCAAATAAAAAAATCTAATAGATTATTATTCAGAAGGTCTGTCGCTATCGTCCCTACCAAACTTATTCAATTTCATTGAAAAAAAAAAAAAAAATTGCGGACTGTAGAAAAAAAGTTACGAAAATCTTGGTTTTTTTTTTTTTTTTTTTTTTTTGTTAAAAATCGTTTAAAAAAAATAAGAAAATTTTTCGAAAATAAACATTTTTGGTACGGACGATAACTATTAATGAGTAGAAGAACATATATAAATTTCAAAGCAATCGGTTGAATAGTTTTTTTTAGGACCATGACAGTTTTAGAAAATGATGTTTCGAGAAAAATGCTTTTAAAGTTTCAAGAGCAGAACAAGTCGCTTAAGGCGCGTCGGCGACTATGAGTTGTAACTTATTAAATACTAGGAATTTCGGTCTGAATTTTTACAGCATATATTCGATCGGTTTTACTATCGAAATATAAAAAAAAAAAATCGATTTTTCGAAGTGGTCAGATGAGAATACCCCCTTGTAGCAAATTGAAAATCCAAAATATTTTTATTCAAAAAGATTTATGTTTCAGGGAAGAAATTGCAAGATAGAAATTCCTTTCCCAAAAAAAAAAAAAATTGATTATAGCAAAGTAATAACAAAATTATATTAACAAAGAAAATTAGTACCTTTCAACAATTGAATCATCTGAATTTTTATTAGGGAAAAGACAACTGTCACTATTTTTAAGGTTGAAAACAGGTCCCAAAACACTGAAAATAGTTAAAGAAAAATAAAATATAAAAACAGGTCGAGATGAAAGAAAAAAACTTGAAGAAGAAATTTGTAATCTAATTCATTCTTCTCAATATTTCTGCGGTTTTATTCCATAAATACTACACAATCTTGGCAAAAAGATTCATAATTATATTTTTCTTTTCAATACAAGTATTTGGAGAATTTCTAAATATTAAGTAAATTTTTCCACTGCACATCAGTACGTAACATTTTGTGAACTTAATTAATTAAAAGTTATCTGATATTTTAAGCTTAAAAGTTATCTGGTATTTAAAGCTTTATATCTGCACTTCCTCGTTATCTTTAAAGGCAAGAAGAAGACTTTTTCTTCCAAAAACCTCTCCTAAGCGGTGTTTTTGGTACGCGCCACTTTTGTGGGCAAATTTTCCGGCGAAAATCCTCTTTTGTAATTATAATGACTTTGTTATTTACTTAGCTCGATTCTGATTCAAAGAGGAATTCCATAAGCGGATAACAGCGAACCTTGTAAAATATGTCTACCAACACGCAGCTTGGAAGAATGTGCGAATTAATTTCTTCTTGTTTAACGCAAAGCACTTTCCCTGGATGTCAAGAATTACAAATTCGAAAAGTTATTGTAACGTGAATTGGCTTCATGTTGTGAAAAGTTGTGATTTCGCAACTTTTATTTAACAACCGAGCTGTTTGAGGTAAAAGAGTTTTAGTTTAAGTCCCACAAAGCTTAAAAGGCTTACCAAGATCCCGTCAGACCGATATTAAGACATTCGAACTCCGCATAACAACTCCCAATGACTACTTCATATCTATTAGGCCTATGGGGCGAATTGAAGAAGAACAGAAAAAGCGCAATTTAATCCCCTCTCTTATTAGAATTCACCTATTCGTCTTATAAAAACTTGACACTCGAACGCTCCGTTTTTTCGCCAGCATCATTATCATATTCCTTTTTCTCCGACGTCCTCATTACGACTCAACTAACCTAATGGAGGGATTACGAGTAATTGAACCCGGATTCGGCGGGGAATTGAACAAAACAAACAAGGCATTAGGACAATGAGGCCATTGTATCCATTTTTAATAAAATAACCCCAAAAGTTATTACGGCAATCCAAGTTAACTCGTGAAAACCAGCCGAACTTATAAATTTAAGGAATTGCCAGCGTCAGAGTGGCACAGCAACGGGGAGCTGGTACAAATCCAGGATATAATCCAATTGACCAATTTAGGCAGCGCATTAAAAGAGATTTGCATGCATTACGGCAAGAGATGAACAAAGATAAACTAAATTGAGGTCCCCATAAATTTTCATGAACAATTTTGTGGATTGCTCTAAAACGTGGCATAATTGAGATATTTGCGAAGAATGGACTGACAACTTGCTTTGTCTCCCGTCTCCGCAAAATTTGTATTCTCACTCGGATGCCGCGATGAGCTTTTGCCTTTTTCGAGTCCATTTCCGTTGAGAGAATATTTTACCATACAATAGCATAAAAATTATTAAGAATTTCCATTCCGTTGAGTGCGTACCTAATTCAGGCAGCGCACCACGGCAACGATATTGGACCCCAATTTGAATACAAAGAACTAAAGATGAGCACTTTTATATTTTTCTTCTACAAATGGAGAAAGTATTCAATTAGAGTCGAGAAATTTTCGTGTGCTGTAGCCGTTCTATTTTATAATACATAAACGTACACGTATATGTACATATATATGCAGACATTGAATGAAATAAACATATCGAAAGAGTTTAAATTTGAATTTCTTAAAAATTTCAAAAGTTAAAGTAATAACAATGTTTGTGTCTCTTTCACTATCCATTTCTCCAATCTAAAAAATAATTTCTTTGCGTAAAAGTTGAATAGACAAAACATAATTACTTTTCTACATTATACAAGTGAGTTTGGGAAATTTGTGATATTTCCCAGAACTTAATATAAATACACAATTAACTCATGAGTATAAATACCTACTTTCAGCTGGATATATAGAACTGTAGGTGTTAATATGAATGGTTTTTTTTTTAAATGACTATGTATAATTAGAGAAATAAAAACGAAGAACAAAATAAAATAACCAAATATATGTATTTTTTAAAAATAATATTGTATTGTAAAATCCTAGGAAAAAAACAAATCCAATTAGAGCTCAGAATTTTTAAAAATTTGTTGAAATCTCCTAAGAAATTTCCATTGGTAGTTCATTAATACATAGCTTCATTGAGAACTATTTCAAATATATATAAAAAAAAAAGACCCAATAATTTATTGTGATATGCGATAACAAGAATTACACTGTATTCCTATAGTACGTTAATATGGATGGATGGAGCTCTTAAATATTTGTTCCTTTTAATTCTGTCCCAAAGGGGACACTTCTCATTTCTAATTGATTTTATTTATAACTAGCTGGGTTACCCGGTTTCACCCGGGCGGCGTTGGGTAAATACTTACTAACTAAACACTTCTCAAATGTTCTAGTTTGTTATATCCTAGAAATTGTTTCAACCCGAAAACCCCTTTATGGATCCGCTATCTTGAATTTCCAAATCTTAATAATATTAAAAATTAGTGGCCTTAAAATAATTATTGTACCAATTTTCATTCAAATCCGTTGAAATCGAGAAATTTTGGTCGCCATATTGAATCCGCCATATTGAGTTTGGAAATTTTTCTAATATTCGAAATTAGTGGCTCCGGAATAATCATTGTACTAATTTTAATTAAAATCCGTTGAAATCGAGACATTCGGTTGCCATATTGGATCCGCCATCTTGGATTTACAACTTTTGATAATATTCGGAACTTGTATCCTCAGAATAATCCTTAGAATAATCATTGTTCTAATTTTCAGTAAAAACCGTTAAATCAAGAAAATTGGTCTCATATTGGACCCGCCATCTTGGATTTACAAATTTTGATAATATTCGAAATTTGTAGCTTCAGAATAATCATTGTACCAATTTTCATTAAAATCCCTCGAAATCGAGACATTCTGGACACCATGTTGGGTCCGCCATCTTGCATTTAGAAATTTTGATAATATGCAAAATTAGTGGTCTTAGAATAATCACTGTACTAATTTCCATTACAATCCGTTGAAATCGAGAAATTTTGTCGCCATATTGGATCCGCCATCTTGGATTTACAACTTTTGATAATATTCGGAACTTGTATCCTCAGAATAATCATTCTACCAATTTTCATTAAAATCCGTTGAAATCGAAACATTCTGGTCGCCATGTTGGATCCGCCATGTTGGATTTGCAAATTTTGCTAATATTCAAAATTAGTGGTCTCAGAATAATCATCGTACTAATTTTCATTAAAATCCCTTGAAATCGAGAAATATTGGTCGCCATATTGGGTCCGCCATCTTTGATTTGTAAATTTTGATAACATTCAAAATCAGTGACCTCAAGATAATCATTGTACTAATTTTCATTAAAATCCGTTGAAATCGAGAAATATGGTCGCCATTTTGGATCCGCCATCTTGGATTTCTAAATTTTGATAATATTCAAAATCAGTGGCCTCAAAACAATCATTGTACTAATTTTCATTAAAATCCGTTGAAATCAGAAAATCTTGGTCGCCATATTGGATCCGCCATCTTGAATTTCTAAATTTGGACAGCGCATTTGAAATCCCTATCCCGCAAAACCCCTATATACCAAATTTCATGAAAATCGCTTCAAATTTAAAATTTTCGGCCGCCATCTTGGATCCGCCATTTTGAAACCCTACGTACTATCCGAAAAAAAAATAGCCTATATGTTAAGTCGGAATATGTATTACCTTCGGACAAAAAATGAAAAATATCGATGCAAGCGTTTAGGCGTGATTGAGCAACAAACAAACAAACAAACAAACAAACAAACAAACAAACAAACAAACGAACTTTCATTTTTATATATATATAGGGATAGGGATTTCCCTGCAAATAATTGGTTTTTTTTTTTTTTCTCATTAAAGCTGCTTTTTCTGTACAATTTACTTTTTAACGTGTTTTCTACAATTTAGCTCAATAATTGATGAAAATCCCACACTACCTCAACTTCAAAACCTCTTATTAGACTTCACCTATTCAAGAAATATCGATGTTAGCGATTTGGTGTTCCAGAACTTTTCTGTAGGAACTTGATTTTCCTACAAATTTGTCATGTACATTTTTCTGTAGCTCTTGTTATTTACGAGATAGGGACAAAAAAACAAAAAAACGAGAATTTCATGTATTTAGTGACCCGTACTACCTTGCTGGTGGGAGTTAGTGTTACGCCGCACTGGACACTTTTGAGCATTCAGTTCTGAAGAAACTCTATCATTGACCGAGATTATACCATAAAATGCCTCTGAGCTGTAGAATTTTGAAGAAAAAAAGTCAAAGTTTACGTGTATTTCAAACGGGAAATCTTTGCGCGCCTTGGTCGAGCACTTAATATTAATATTAAGGGCTCAAATTTTGAGGGAATATTCTTTTAGGTATTTCCCACCAAATTTCGAGATGGGAGTAAAAAAAAGAAAAAAATAGTCGCGAAAAAAATCACCCTAATATATATATGGGATAATCCATGTCAAGTGGATCAGAGCTGTGGCCAAAATTGTAGGTGCCCAAAAAAATCAACCGATCAATCAAGCTCATTTTAAAGCTTATGACGTCTTCTTTGGAATGCCGTGTGCGCCTTTGAAAAATCAAATATGGCGGATTCAATATGGCGACCGGAAGTGGAATGAAAATTAAAAATTTTTGGAAAAAAGCTTATAGAAAAAAAAATTTGCAAGCGACAAGACCGTATTTCGACTCAAATTGTAGCAAATGAACAGCTCTTTAAGGCTGGTGCAGTTGGATAAGAAAATTCAAGATTGCGGCTCCAATATGGCTGTGCAAAATCCCACTTTATGGCCAAATTTTTCAAATCCAACCATTTTGCACCAAATCTTGTATACGGGGGTTTTTGGAGTCGCTGACCACGAATATAAGATTATATTTGAAAAATTCAAAATGGCAGATCCAAAATGGCGGACAGTTGTTTTCGAAAATCAACGGATTTGCACCAAATTATGTAAACAAGATTATCCCATATATATGTATATGTAATATGAAAATAATATTAAAGTTTGATTTTAGAAATTAAATTTGCAACTTAAGGGGACCTTTACTTTCAAAATCGGAAAAAAATAAATATTTTTTTTTTTTCATAAAAATGCTTCTTAACATCACACAAACACTCTCCTAAAACCGTTTTAAGAAATTCGTAAAAGAAAAAAAGTTATACTTATATTTGTAACGGCAGCTCTCCGCGTTTTATATGTAAAAATTACATAACAAAAACTTTGAACGCGTTTTTCTCGAAATCACATTTTTGAAAATGGCCGCATCTGTATCTCAAAAACTATTCAACCGATTTTAACAAACCAAACGCCATTCGATTCGTTATCAAATATACTAGAAACTAAACCTTTAAAAATATTATTTTATCCCCCCCCCCTTTTTTATGCGGAGGTTAGTTTATCCCTAACTTATAGTCGTTTTGTAACTTTTTTAGAAAAATGTGTATAAAATGATATATTTATTAAAAATAAAAGGTTTTTTAGGTTTAGGTACTAGTTTTGTGTCTTATGAAAACAATCCACTAAAGATTTTTAATCTATCTGTTACAGGAAGTCCTGGAGAAATGGGGCCGTTTTAAAAGTGCCTTTTGGTTGACGCCATCTGCAGGCATTAAAATAAACTAAAGTTGCATTTACAAATTTTTTTTATATTATTCATAATCTTACCAATAATGTACAAAAGGTTTCAGGATCATAAATATAATAGTCTTTTCAAAAAAAAACTTTTAAAAAGTGTCTTTTTTCTCGATTTTGAAAGTAAAGGTCCCCTTAATTTAATGATTTTTAAAATAAAAATTGTTTAAAAAATTGCTATATCTTTGCCAAATGAGTAGATTCGATTTTGTACCAATGTTTTTTGATTCGTAAAGTCATTCCGAGCAACCGACTTTCTTAAGTTTTCCCAACCATTTTTGTCAAACTAAAAGTTGGTTGAGGATAGGTGTGTAAATTAGCGCTCCAAAACTTGCAAATTCTGGAAACTGATCAGTTATGGCGAATTTTTCTATGAAAATTAAATTAATTTTTGGAATCTTACCTTTCACAGATATGTTATTATAATATAATTATATGTTTGCTTTAACACCTTTAAAACACTATTTACACTAAGGATTTTAGTATTTCTTACGTGTACTAATAAATGGCAACACTTGTCTTGGATAGTACTTTATGTCAGCTGTCAGACGCACTACGTGACATTTGGTTGAAATATTAGCAACAAGTGCTTTTACTTCCTTGAAAATGTCGGTTTTCGTTCCAAGTAAACATAATTTGCGGGAAGTATTATTAGACTATTTTATTGCAAAGAAAAGTGCAGCGCAAACTCATCGTTTGCTTGTGGAGATTTACGGTGAGCATGCTCCATCTAATATAACTTGTAAGGAATGGTTTCGGCGATTTCAAAATAATGATTTTCGCACTGAGGCCAAAGAACATGGAAAACCACCAAAAAAAATTTGAAGATGCTGAATTGGAAGCATTATTCTCAGAGGAATCTTGCCAAACTCAATGAGAATTGGCTGCAGCATTTAATGTGGAGTTAGGTGAACCCGGCCTATCACAGCCAAAAAGAAATATTCACTGTGACAAAGTTATGCTATGCATTTGGTGGGATGAAGGGAGGTGTTGTTTATTATGAGTTGCTTGAACCCTCTCAAACTATTAATGGAGAAGTTTACCGATGACAACTAATGCGTTTGAAGGGAGCCATAGAAGAAAGGCGACCAGAATGTCTTAATAGGAACAGTAAATTAATTCTTCAAAAGGATAATACCAAACCGCATTATCACTTATTCCGAACAATGTAGTCAGATCTTACGGGACAACAGTGCACTTCTTACGAAAGTATCAAAATATGGATTGATAATGGGATCAGCTCAAAAGAACAGGATATCTTCATGCAAGGAATTATTAAGTATATTCCGGCGGGAATATTCTTACTATTATTAAGGGATTCCAGGGTAGCTTCTGGACTTCCAACTCGAATCGACCTAACGGGACGGATCGAAGATTCAGTCGAGTGAAAAGATGATTTGTCGGGTAAACTTTATTTATTGAACTATACTCTCAACATTAAGCACTATAACTTATTTTACATCACTTGTACTTAAAAGTATTTTCCACCGACAAACCGGTCCCGACCTTTTACTTCGCGTCCGCTCGCTGTTGATGATTGAAAACGACTCTACTTTACTTATCACTTGAGTTCTTAACCCTTTCAGACACAAAAATCAGGCGTTTGAGATAAAAATCTGAATTTTTGCTTATACACAAATATGACACTAATAAACACGAATATGCAAAAACAATTAAGGTAGGATGCCTCACCTGGCCACCAGGTGATGTCCCATATATGGGACATGCCTTTTTTTTGCGCGTGGCGGCCAATCAAAACGTATTTTTTTACACTTTTCTGCATAAATTGTTTAAAAAATAGTTAAATAGTACTTACCGATTTTTGTTAAAACTCGATCTTAAAAAAAAAAACAGTCTTTATATGAGCACTAAGGACCACTTGTTTACTGCCGCACAATATAATTTCACAAAAAAGGCACTGAACCATGTGAAATGGTCAGAGTTCGGTACAAAACTTATTTTTGTAAAGTTTAAAAGCTACTTTATTAACAGAGTTGCTAACCATTGCAGATTTAATATTGGTGTCTACGTTAAATAGCTTTAAAATCAGTGACAACTTTTGTCCAATATATTGGACATTGTGTCTGAAAGGGTTAATGTCACCTCGGTATTGTTACTCGGAAGTTAGCATCAATGCACTCATCGCGGATTTTTGCATCATTTGTTTTTCTTCCGCATTAATTTTTGGGAAACACCGTTGGCACCTCGGACTCATTGTAGGTTTACGCAAGCTGCAAACTTTACGAGGTACTTTACCTCGTAAAGTTTGCAGCTTGCGCTCAATAATTAATGCGTCAATTTAATTTATTTAATTAGAGTTACATATCGGGATATCGAATAGATGTGCCGATATGTAACGTGCGAAAGATTTTTGGTACATAACAGAATACGTAAATTACCTGAAAGATGGGCGAAGATTGTAGCTGCCGATGGAACATACTTTGAATAAACTTTTCTTTAATCTTCTAAAAAAGCAAATGTGATTTATTTTAACAAAAAAGGGCGGAGTCATATTCACACACCCAATATTCATAGTCATTAACATCACAGCCATTGTTTTTAATGGAAGTGCGCGAAACTTGTTTTTCTATTTTACTTTTAAAGAAAAGACTTATTAACTCGGAAGAGAACTTTATTTAACGCCAGACAACTAAAGACTAACTAATTTAATTCTACATTATTAAAAGCTAAGTCAAGAGTCGTCAAACAATTTGTCGCATAGACGCAATCCTACACGTTGAAATTGGATGCAGCAAGACGTCGCGATGGAACAAGAGATGAAACAATTTCCAGCGAATTATTTGTAATTTAAGATACGGTCGGGAATATGATTGCAAAACATTTCCAGAGAATTATTTGTAATTCAAGATCAGGTCGGGAATATAACTCCCCCGTCATTAAGTTTGATGTCCTCCTGGACATTATTTGTATTTGAACTATCTATGCATCCAGCCTTGACGTGATTACATCTCATTTTTACAAAATATATTATTACAATTACTAAAAACACTACAATAAAAGCGATACCAGTAAAAGATGATATTTTATTATTTTCCATCACATTTCTAACCTCCTCTATTTCTTTAATATTATCAATTTGTTTCAGGTGAATTTATGTCAAGTCCATATCTTCACTAATGTTTCCAATTTTTAAATAATTTGTCAAAACCAAATGTCGTCTGAATTCTCTTTCTAAGTTCTGGAATATTACATTATCTATTTCGACACTACAGTTACTTAAATTTATTATGTAATGTTTGTTCAATTTGTGTTCCAAATTGTTACAGCTGTTTCGAACCGTTATATTGTGTGCATATTTCACCAATATGAAATTGTACGTTAGTTCTCTAATCTCCAATTGACTGTTTTTTATTTTCTTACAATTTTTCATGTTATTTTTAAATAAATTTTGAGTACATTTATTTGTTGGTCTTACAAGGAGAAGGCACCTGGTCGTCATCGCCGATTTCGCTCAAATTAGTTAGTAGGGCTTGGCAACAAATGAAAGTACCCGAAGTGGGAACTCCAGATGGCCATGCGTTTACAAAATAATAGTATACAAAAATGTTCACGCAGCTCTAAATCCCATTCATTGTAGTACATTCCCAAAGCGGCGGCTGGTGCAGTGGTGAATACTTGGGCTTGGGATTCAGAGGACACTGGTTCGAATCCCAGCGTGGGATGCTTTTTTATCGGATTTTTCACAATTTTTTTCGAGTCCGCAATTAAGTGAAGTGATAAGTGATGCAAAAGGCATAGATAAGGAAACAAATTGGGATTGCGGACTTTTCAGCAAAGGATTGTAATTAAAGCGAATACCAAAAGACTTTGTACATTAAAATTCAAACCTTTATTATTTTTCATGATGATGATTTAGGGAGCGTTCAAGTATTACGTAACGCATTTTTTGTAGATTTTAGACCCTCCCTCCCCCCCATGTAACGCATCGTAACGTTTTTCTGTACCCCCCCCTCCCCCTCCCTAAATGTTACGTAACATCTAAGTGACCATTTTTACCTAAAAGTCACAATTATTATGTTGCGCAAAGTACCGGAAAGACGCTAAAATACCTTTGTTATTATTTTGATCGCGTTTGCAATAATAATAAATAAAAAAAATAGATTTTTAGGTTATATGTTATTTATTTAGCCATATAAACGAAATAATAAGGTATTTAAAAAAACAATTTAATTGCAATTACTGCTCCTCTGTCCATGGGTTTGCCAGCCACTCAGACTCTTTCATAACTGGTAACCAGAGAGCAGATGAAGAGGGTTCCGGAATTGTTAAATTACTAGCATCAACTTCGTCTTCGTCGAGCCAATCGGCATCCTCAGACAACCCTTCACTGTGGCGCACAATACAGAGAAGCACATTTGCCCTTCTGGCAGCAAGTCGCTGTGGCCGTACTCTATTTTCACGATGGTTCACACATGTTCTGTTTTTGAGATCGGATTGTACTGATGGGCAAAAGAAATCGTAAGGCATTTGCTTAAACGCTTCTAGAGGAGGCGACAGATCAACGGACAACTTCACAAGAAGTGGTGAAAACTTGTATGATCCTTTGTCTAGCTGACTAGGTACCATGCAAGTGTTTCCCCAGCGCAGCGTGCTGAAAATTGCGTTTTTCCAAATCATCATCAACAGTCATTCCTTTGTCGTCGAGTTACGTAACGCGTTGTTCCAATACCCCCTCCCGCCCCTGTAACGCACCGTAACGTTTTACAAGACCCCCCCGCCCCCCCAAATTGCGTTACGTAATACTTGAACGTTCCCTTACATTTTTCGGGGTGATATTCATTATAAAAACAGGGGAAACAGTAATTATTTCTGCATCTAGCACAGGTTAGCCCATAGCTACACTTTGCCTACCTCTGTTTAAGTTGAACATATTTTTGACTTTCTTTATCCGAATTATGTTCCCTATTTTATCCAAATCTACCACTCGATTATTTAAAAAATCAGAACCAGAAGGTCTCACCTGCGTAGCTGAGTGTAAAGTATTGTCTTAAGTTTCAACTGCTTTTAAAACCTTCTCTTCTGGATTGAGTCCCACCCTTTCTGTCTCTAAAATTCTCAAATCCTTGTTTAGGGTTCCGTGAACTCTTTGAAGGTCAGAGTTTCCAGTATGTGACCGTGGAGAGGTGAAATGAATTTCAATGCCTTCAATTCTTCCAAATTCCTTCACATTGAGACTATCAAATTCATTGTCTAACACCAATTTTTTAGGTTTTCCGAAGAGTGAGTGAGTCTCAAAGTTTGCACAATTGTGATGATATTTCTATCATTTATTTTCGATGCCATTAAATGCTTATTAAACTTATCAATTGTTGTGAGAAATATTTTTTGATAACAGAAAAATAAGTCTCCATGAATAGCCAGTAGTCCAGACTACCAAGGTAAAAAAGAGATATTACCTCCGAATTTTTTGAGCATGCATCGATTTTAATGAAATTTTGACAGCATGTAGGGAATACCTCAAAAAGCAAAATCTACCCTATCCCGATGTGTGCTTTTTCCCTGGGGGTGAGTTCCACTCCAACTAGGGGGTGAAAATTTTTTTGTGGAAAATAACCACGGAAATCGATAGAGGAACGAATTTTAAGCAAAAATTGTTCTTAGCATTTTCTTTGAAAACTCAATAGTTTTCGAGTTATACGCAATTGAAAATTGGCATTTTTCGTGAAAAAAACCACGTTTTTAATCGATTTTTTATGAATAACTCAAAAACTATTCATTTTATCAACAAAAGTGTAAGAACCAAAAATGAAGCTTATAAAAAAACAAAGAGATTGGTGCCTTTTAATTGATTGTAGGCCTAATACAAACCGAGTAATGATTTATTGAAGGTTGAATACATTATTTGAACGAAAATTTTTTAAAATTCAACGTCAAATAACGAAAAAATGGTCAATTTTTCGAGAAAATTGCATAGAACCTTTTTCAAAGTATTTTTAAAAAGCTTTAAACTGAGGGTTACTAGAACTCTCTAGCATGAAAACTAAGAGAGTTATGGCCGAAATAAAATTCATTTATATTTTTTTTGTTTTTTTATAAGCTTCATTTTTGGTTCTTACACTTTTGTTGATAAAATGAATAGTTTTTGAGTTATTCATAAAAAATCGATTAAAAACGTGTTTTTTTTCACGAAAAATGCCAATTTTCAATTGCGTATAACTCGAAAACTATTGAGTTTTCAAAAAAAATGCTAAGAACAATTTTTGCTTAAAATTTGTTCCTCTATCGATTTCCGTGGTTATTTTCCACAAAAAAATTTTCACCCCCTAGTTGGGGGGGAACTCACCCCCAGGGAAAAAGCACACATCGGGATAGGGTAGATTTTGCTTTTTGAGGTATTCCCTACATGCTGTCAATATTTCATTAAAATCGATGCATGCTCAAAAAATTCGGAGGTGAAAACCTTGGTAGCCTGGACTACAGGTGTTTCTGACAAATTAAATTTATACCTAATCGGATGCCTATCGTACTTAGCTAAATTGCATGTATCGCAATTATTTATGTATTCGTGCACCAAATCTTTTAGTTTCGGAAAGAAATATTTATTCCTCAATTCTTCATAATTTCCGCAAATCACTGCGTCAATTACCTTGATGGCATCGTCTTCGCTTTCCAAATCATCGGCTTTAATAGTACACTTGATGAATCTTATCTGTTCGTTGTTGTTAAAAAGATCAAGCAACTTATTTTGTAATATGTTATATTTCGAATCTTGTAACTCAGAGTATATTCCCGTTACTCCTTTTCTTACTGATCTTCTCAGAATATCGTTATAGTTATCAACTCCTCCTCAGATATATAAATTTTTCTCTATCCTTGCCTCTCAAATACTCTATGTCATAATCAAATTCATTCAATCGAAGTCGCTCTGAAGCTTTGAATTAGGCTCTTTTAGCGAGCTTAGCCAAACAAGAGGCTGATGGTCTGTTCGGATCGTAAATTTCTGACCGAAAAGATAAGGTCTGTAGTACTTTGTGGCCCAAATAATTGCCAAAAGTTCTTTTTCCACCGTAGAGTATCTAATTTCATGACTATTTAAGGTCCTACTTGCAAAGGAGATTGGGTGGTCATCCTTAGATAAAACCGCTTCAATCGCAAACTGACTTTGTGGTGAGAACAAACTTCTTTTTGAATCGAATCGACATGTTCTTAGATAGAAGTACTGAATATTAGAATATTGTCCAGATAAACTACACATATTTTGTTAATGTAGTCCCTCAGCACAAAATTCATCATTAGGGACCGTTCAAGTATTACGTAACGCGATTTGGGGGGGCGGGGGGTCTTGTAAAACGTTACGGTGCGTTACAGGGGGGGAGGGGGTATTGGAACAACGCGTTACGTAACTTTTTTTTATTTTTATAAAAAATTAGGAAATTAAAATGTCCCAAGTTGGCAACCCTTTTCGTTTATGTTTTACGGGGCATCCCTCGATTGTATTGTACGTGATTTTTATTTTGTTTTTTTCGTTGTCAGTATTCCTCAGTGTTTACACGGAAGCACATTGTCGTTGTTAATGTTGTTAAAGTGAGTTCATACAGTAATGTCCTCAAAAGACGGAGATTTGCATCATAACCTGTTCTTGGCCTATAAAAGCTCTCATGCTAACTTGTCAGCACAACAGTGCCAAAAAAATGCCAACGAAATTTGGAAAACTGCTAAAGAAAAACTAACAAATAAAGAAAAGTTTTTAGAACATATAAGTGATGTTATACAAGAGTTTAAGGTGAAGGCCACGAAGAAGAAAGCAACAATGCTTAGTTATTTTACACAGGTAAGTTTACTGCTAAAATGTATATAAATTACATTTTTAATTTATATTATATAAAGAACATATCCGTAGGCATATAATATAACCAAACATAGATTTTTCACAAAAGAACTGGTCATAAGTATTATTTATTTTTAGCTACCTATGAAAACATTAAGCACGCCAGCAACACCATTGTCAGCAAGGCCCAACGTCCCATCGACTTCGCGTACTCTTCTACAAAAACAGGTGCTTATACATGTACACTTTTTCAGTACAGTTTGCCTAAGTCTGGATTAATTATTGTATATGAAAATTTTTCGTCGATTTTACTTATTTTATCTTGTATGGAGCCCAGTCATCAATGTGATCTGGTACACTTCGACCCATTGGGGTCCTGCATCCTGCTTATACAGGGTTAATTTTAAATCACCGGAAACCTCTCGGCCTGTAGTTCACTAAAAGCAACAATATTTGTTATACGACTTTTGTCTAAACTGGATATTTATCGTAATATTAAAATTTACATTACTTTCAGTCATATTTTTCTTACTTCAGTTTGGCAAAGCATCATGTGAGGGCAATGCACTTTTGAATAAATATTTTTTAAGTTTTGTATGAAAAACAGAAATAAGAAATTTCGAAATAGTTGTTAAACAAAAGATGTTACTTTTAGTGATAGGAATTACGGGCCGAGAACTTTATGGTGATTTAAAATACTTTATTTATGTGTATTTGTTCTATATCGCATATCTCAATAATACCTATTTTGAGTATATTTTCACTTTGTATATAGGGTTCGGATGCTGTATCCGCGTGTTCATCTGTTACGGGATCGATTGTTGGAGTCGCTGGAAGAGAGAGCACTGCCGTCAAACGAAAGATGAGCGAAACCCATGATGAACGAAATGAGACTACTGATAAGAAAGTTGCGGACAACTTGGACATCCCGTCTACGGAACCACACACGACTACGATTGTTTCGGACATCACTAAAAATGTTCCAAACAAACCGGCTCAAGAAACTCTTATGAAGAAAATTGGCCTACTTCAACAGAGATTAAATGTTCTTACTGAAGCAAGGGACTCTGGTATAGCCAAAGATGATATACACGAAGAAATAAAAAAACTACGGGAAGAATTAAAAGAAGACGAAAAATGTTTAAAGAAAAAAAGAGACAGTGCCAAGCGTGCAAAAAAATGTCGAACCAAAGAAAAACTTGAGAAAGCTGAACGTCGGAAAAATCCTGCTGCAATAAAATCTCGATCTGGCCCTGGCCAGCCCCCTTTGGTTGACTCGCAACCTGCTCTCCTGGAGACCATTATTAACATTGCCATTCATGGCAGTGCTGCTGATGACCGCCGCCGAACAGAGATGATTAGGAGTTGTCTCACTCTGTCCGACCTGCATGAGAGGCTGTTGTTGATGGGATTCGAAATTTCTCGAAGCGAAACCTATCTTCATTTACTCCCACGCGCGTCTAACACTCAAGAGGGAAGAAGGCATGTACGCACCGTACCCGTAAAGTTAGCAAGACCACAAACCGAGATGCACAAAAAGCACGAGGACGGGAAATTCTGCACTGCTACAATCAGGTCCTTGGAATCTCTCGCGTCGCTTCTGGGACCGCAGCAAGTATTTGTTCTCTCTCAAGACGATAAGGCTCGTGTACCAATAGGTTTACGGGCAGTGAAAAATCAGAGCCCTCTATTAATGCATATGGAATACAGAGTACTTTTACCTGACCATGACTGGGTCGTGGCAGAGCGGCACAAACTTATTCCTTCTGTATACGCCGGCGTCAACGTGGATCCTGACGGTTTTGGTAAGGAAGAAGCTGTTGGTTACAGCGGGCCGACACACATATCCATAAGGAGTGGGAAACACGCATCCTCCACAGCGAACACCCATGCTTATGATTTCGAATCACTTTTATCAGTGTCTACATTCAAACCCTTAATGATGACAGAATCGAACACCGTAAAGCCAGTGATCATCATCTTTGTAGATGGTGGGCCGGACGAAAATCCGCGATATCGGAAAGTCAAGAACTTTGCCATTCAACACTTCAAAAAATACAACCTGGACGCCCTGTTCATAGCGACTAATGCTCCTGGGCGGAGTGCATACAACCGAGTTGAGCGACGCATGGCCCCCCTCAGCAAACGACTGTCAGGAGTCATCCTGCCGCATGAACATTTTGGTTCTCATCTCGACGACAAAGGAAGGACTGTTGATGATGATTTGGAAAAACGCAATTTTCAGCACGCTGGGGAAACACTTGCTAAGGTCTGGAGTGAAATGAAAATTGACGACTACGATGTTTCGGCGGAATATAGAAAGCCTGAAGATAGCTTGCAGGATCCAGCAGAACCTAATCTGACGTGGTATAGTGCTCACGTCCGTGAATCGCAATATTTGTTGCAAGTGATTAAATGCGCGGACGAATCCTGCTGTTCCCGCTCGAGGAGTGCATTGAAATCTGTCTTTCCGGATACTTTCTTGCCGCCACCCTGCCCAATCCTTCAAACCCCAAGCCAGCTCATGGTACCTAGTCAGCTAGACAAAGGATCATACAAGTTTTCACCACTTCTTGTGAGGTTGTCCGTTGATCTGTCGCTTCCTCTAGAAGGGTTTAAGCAAATGCCTTACGATTTCTTTTGCCCATCAGTACAATCCGATCTAAAAAACAGAACATGTGCAACCTGTGGGATCTATTTCACATCCCACAAGAGTGTGCAAACGCACAGTCGTTACGTGCATGGCAAGACTGCCCATGACCATCGTGAAAATAAAGTACGGCCACAGCGACTTGCTGCCAGAAGGGCAAATGAGCTTCTCTGCATTGTGCGCCACAGTGAAGCGTTGTCTGAGGATGCCGATTGGCTCGACGAAGACGAAGTTGATGCTAGTAATTTAACAATTCCGGAACCCTCTTCATCTGCTCTCTGGTTGCCAGTTATGAAAGAGTGTGAGTGGCTGGCAAACCCATGGACAGAGCAGTAATCGCAATTAAATTGTTTTTTTTTAATACCTTATTATCTCATTTATATGACTAAATAAATAACATATAACTTAAAAATCTCTTTTTTTATTTATTATTATTGCAAACGCGATCAAAACAATAACAAAGGTATTTTAGCGCCTTTCCGGTACTTTGCGCAACATAATAACTGTGACTTTTAGGTAAAAATGGTCACTTAGATGTTACGTAACATTTAGGGAGGGGGAGGGGGGGTACAGAAAAACGTTACGATGCGTTACATGGGGGGGAGGGGGGGGTCGAAAATCGACAAAAAATGCGTTACGTAATACTTGAACGCTCCCTTAGTTGAAAGGTAGCTGGAGCATTTTTCAAACCGAACGGCATCCTTACAAACTTATAGTGGCCTCGTGGCGTTGAAAATGCCGTTTTATTCCTATCCCTCTCATCTACAAGGATTTGGTGAAATCGTTTAGCGAGATCGATAGTGGTAAAATATTGGGCTCTATCCAATTTATCAAATATTGATTCAATATTTGGAATTGGAAAGGATCCCGCACAAATTGTATGGAAATCGGGTCCCGGCCAAATTCGCTGAAACTTTGCAGAAAAGTAGGTCTTAACCTGCTGATCAAAAGTCTCAATGGGCCCGAAGTCATCCTATGATTAGTTGCGGAGATATAGAGGGGTGAAGTGTAAGACATTTGCTGTAGACCCAAGTACGCTTCACGAAGTCCCTAGTCGGTTAAGTCGGAAACCAAGGCCTCTAATAGAAATCTTTGAACACAAAAGTTGTAGATAGTTATTAAGGCAAGTCATTACAACCATAAACATTTTTGGTTAACCTTGACTATGGACCTTAACCCATTAATGCGCAAAACGAGAATTTTGTGCACCCAAGTTCAATTGTACGATTTGAATAGAAAATTGGGGCGATTTTCTTCCAAAATCGTATATAGGGGATGTTCTTTCAGAATCTGGCATTTATTTTGCATAAAAGCTTCAAAAACCCTGTTATGTTTTGGGTTTTTTTTAAAAACACTGCTCATTTTTTGGTCTTTTTTCTTTTCAAAGTTGATTATCTTGTTATTACTACTTTTGAATGATCATATAACCACCAGAAATCGCGATCCGAATGTCTAAAGATTCTCAAAACATAGTTTTGAAACTTCTTTTTGCTTTAGGTTTTTGCAAAATGGCCATATTGTACAGCAATGTAATAAAAAATGTTGCGGATAAATTTTACAAAAAAATTGTATAGAACAGAAATTAATTTGAATTAGCCAAAGAACACGTGTGAATTTTTTCGACTATTTTTGGTTTTTTGGATTTGACCAATTTTTGAAAAATCCAAAAATGTCCCTTTTGAGCAAAATTATTTTTTTAGTTTTTTATGATGCTTTTTTGATTTTTTACTGAAAAAGGCTTAATTTTACGAATAAATTTTATAGGACAAAAATTACTTATAGTTGGCCAAAAAATACATGTGATTTTTTTCAGAATTTGTCGGGACATTTTTGGAATTTTCAAAAATTGGCCAAATCCAAAACACCAAAAATAGTCGAAAAAATTCTGAAAAAATCACACGAGTTCTTTCGCTAATTTAAAGTATTTTCTGTTCTATACAATTTTCTAGTAAAGTTGTTGCTTTTCGTGTAAAAACATCGCGACATTTTTTATTACATTGCTGTACGAAATGGACATTTTGCAAGAACTTAAGCAAAAAACAACTTTCAAAACCATGTTTTGAGAATAACTAGACATTCGGACCGCGATTTCTCGTGGTTATATGATCATGCAATAGTAGCAACAACAAGGTAATGAACTTTGAAAAGAAAAAAGATCAAAAAAATTGCTAGGTTGGATTATTCCTTCCTTGAGCATTTCCTCGATCTGTCTTTCCACTTCTACTTCATGGACTCTAGGAAATCTGTAAATCTTAGAATAAATTGGTTGGCTGTGTTTCGTGACAATCTGATGTTTAATTTCAGTCACACTTGTTAGTTTTTCACCTATCCTGTAGAACAAATCTCTGTTGCTTTTAAGGATCTCCTTTAAATAACCCAATTCTACGGAATTTAAGTCATCGGTTCTTAGTTTTTCAAGTAATTCTACATTATTTAAATCAACTGTTTCCAATTGACCCACATTTTCATAGGGGCAAATATTTCTGAATTTCGTTACTTAATTTTTGATTTCAATTGTTCCCTTTTCCAAATCTATCTTAGCTCCTACCAGTCCCAAAACGTTCTGCCCTATTATTGCTTTGAAATCTTCATCTTTCAGGTTCAATAATTTTCAACTCACTTTTCTAGTATGCTTTTTTCATTATTTTCTGGCTTAAAGTCTAGGGGTTTTTCGACATCTAAATTACATTTCATATTTAATTTATAAAGCACTTTATATAAATCTGAATAGAATTGACTTACAGTAACTAATCTTATAGAGTCGGCTTTTTCCTTAAGCTTTAAGTAGCTTTCTCACACCCCAAAAGATCTGATGAGTTCTTTATTTCCTCCCAGGTTGGGGGTTGATTAGGGATCCTCCTTATGGACATAGCTGCATCTCCTTGGATTTATGTTGTTAAAACTTTGAAGATATATTTTTTGGCTCCATGATCTGTAACCAAACCAAGAAGAGTTTCTTCCTCTTGTATAAAATGCGACACCTCATAAGCACCATCGCCTTTAAACACCGGCACTGATCTTTCCTCTACAATGATATCTTTCACTGTAACTGAATTTAGGGACATGTTGAAATTATTTTGTATGTCCTGTAACCGCTCTACACTTATTAATTTAAACATTAACTTCTTTTTTTGGTATTTATTTTATTTTATTTTAATTGTTTATTTATTTTAGTGTTAAGCAAAATTATTGCAAATTTTAGTTTTAAACACAATTCTTGCAATTTTGTTTCTTTGAGTTCCCTAGCTTCCGTATAATTCGAACAACTTTTCGTCATCCGATTCATTTAACCCTGTACCGAGCAATTCGCATCAATTTAAAAGTAAAGAAAGGAATACCGACTAAATTCTTAAAAGAAAAGTGTTCGCTAGTTTTTTGTAAGTCAAAATTGAACACTGTCGGCATCAGGGTCGTAGCCAGCGGGGGGTAGGGGGTTAGAACCCCACTCGAAATTTTGAAACTTAACTAAAACTTATATGATTTTTAAAGAACTGAACAAGGGTTGAACAGTCAGATAAGTTAAACTTCCGCTCTTCTTTTTTCTTTGACAATGATGAAATATGTTAAAGACATGTTTGTGTCTTAGGTAAATAACTTTTTATTCCAATTTTTTAATTTAATAAAATTAATTCATTTATTTTAATGAAAATATGTGCAATTGTTTGACATATTCAATTGCATTCAGTTGAGTTGAGTTTTATTTACATTTATAATTTTGTAATATTTAGTTCAATAAAAGTATATACTTATATATTGGTAATTCTTTTACAAACCTTACGGATTTTGATAAAAATTGACCAACACTTCTCCGATTTGGCTGAAACTTTTTTCACGGATTCTATATCGAAAAATAAGAGATACCCGTCTGAGGATTTTTTTTTTTCATATTTTCGATAATACAAGTGATCGAAAATTTGAAAAAGGGAGTTTTTTGGCTTGGAGACTCATTTTCACAAATTTATAACTCCGGTTCTATTTCAGCTAAAAACTTCTTTTTTTGGCGCGCGGGGAGCTCTGGAGGAAGACATAAAGTAACTTCAGTGTTAGTTGGTGTGAATCTTCCCCCAAGCAAGAGATCCATAGGTTTAGGCTATGGTTGATCCACATCGATGGTTAGTTGAGAACCATATTAACAAGAACAACACAAAAACGAAATGTTTATTTCGTTTTTAATTTTTTATAGTCTTTTTAACAATAAATATTGTATAAAAAAGGTGATTTTTAAAAATTTTTGCATTTTATTCGAAAAGTTTTAGGTTATGTCGAAAAATAGTTAAGACAAAAATTGTAGATTTTTTTATTATCTCCGAGCTATAGTTTTCTTTTTATTAACAAAAAACCGTTTTTTCGATGTGTCGTGCTATATAAATTAATTAGTTTTAACAATAGTAATAATAAAGTTTTATTTTGAAAACATGTTTTTTATGTAAAATTTAGCGGAGAATACAATAAAAATACTAATAGCTTGCTGCGAGGTGAGGGCTATTGTTAAAAATTGATTTAAACAATTAAATTTTTAATAACAAAATGAACATGTTAATCATTTTTATTGAAAATATTTTTTTTTTCAAAATTCAGTCCTTTCGCTTTAAAACGAAAAAGTTTGTAGCTCAAATAAACCGGAGTTATAAATTTTTGAAAATAAGTCTCCAAGCCAAAAAAACTCGCTTTTCTCAAATGTTTGATCACTTGTATTATCGAAAATATGCAAAAAACAAATCGTATCTCTGATTTTCGATATAGAATCCGTGAAAAAAGTTTCAGCTAAATCGGAGATGTGTCGGTCAAAAATGTGTTCGGTTTATAAAAAAAGTACCCATATACAAAAGTAATAATTGTAAATTTTTTCTTTTTTTACATACAATATAAATATTACTATAATTTCTATTTCGAAGTAACTTTTTAAAAATAATCAGTGATGTTATCCTCATACCACAAAGGTAGGTAGCATTCACCTTTTCTAGGGTCTTTTAAAAAAAAGCGTTATGGCCTACAAAAAATTGATTGATTAAAAAATGCCCTTGGAATGAAAAAATAGAATACGTCAGATATCTCATCTCAAAATTCATTAACAAAGGTAAAAAAATAATAGGTCCTCTTAATTAGGCAATAAATATTGGCGCCTTTACTCAATTTGAGAGCAGTGGAATATTATAAATAGTACATTTTAGATGCTATCAACAAATACCTGTAACACTTATTGATTTACTCAAATTGTAACTGATAACTGAAGAAGTTCAAACATATTTTTTAAAATATTACTTACTGTTTCTTCGCTGCGAAAAGTCGAAAACTATATTTTCTTTTGTGAAGTCGTTTTTTTATTAAAGTTTGTAAGATATCTTTTTCCAAGAAATTAAATGATTAAAAAAATTAAAAAAACTCGTATTTTTTTTAATAAGAGTTAGTATAGATATGTTTAAAAATATTTAATTAAATATATATTGAAGATGTAAAAATTGAACTTTATTTTAAATCAATATTTTAACGCTATTGAAAAGAGTTGTCATTTCTTGTAGTTCAAAAATGTAAATCATCCCCCCCCCCCCCCCCCCCTCCCCTCTTCCACTACTGACTTTGAGAACCCCCCCGAAAAAAAATTCTGGTTACGGCCTTGGTCGGCATCCTACCGACTGCGCCAAACTTGTTTTTCTATTTTACTTTTAAAGAAAAGACTTATTAGCTCGAAAGAGAACTTTATTTAACGCCGGACAACTAAAAACTAACTAATCTAAATCTACATTATTAAAAGCTAAGTGAAGAGTCGTGAAAAATTTGTCGCATAGACGCAATCCTACACGTCGAAGTTGGATGCAGCAAGACGTCGCGATGGAACATGAGAAGCCACATTCGGCAAAACATTTCCAGCGAATTATTTTTAATTTAAGATGCGGTCGGGAATATAACTCGCGCACTCAGCGAGATGACATTTCAGTTCTTTAAATCGAATTTATTCAAACAACGAAACTATCACCGGCCTTTCATGTTTATATGGAATGTTTTTGTGCGGTATTTGTCAGTTATGTGCAAGTTCTTTGCTTCTGTCGGTTGATGTTAGCAGAAAAGTTTTACGTTGAATCTAATATAAGCAAAGGATAATAACCGCTGGAGTGCATCGCTCCCCATTTAAGTAACCAAAGATTTTTAATACCATTACCGCATTCGGCTAATGTTCGGCGAAAATTAAGTGACAGGGAATAAAAGCAACCATAAATAAATAGCTTGGGGCAGAAGTGATCCAAGCGACATCAATGCCAGAGTGGGGATAAAGTAATTTCTGGAGTTAATTAAGTCCAATTTATTTTTACGCCGGTTAATTAATAGCTTTACGCGTTTTTCTGTAATTATGGTCAAAAGTTTGAAAAACGTGGTTTCGATAAAAATGTTATTAAAAGTATTGGGATGATCGTGTCATAAACACCACTACCCAGTAAGAAATGTAACAAGGGATTGCCCTAAGAAAGCCTGATATAACTACATACTTCCAAGCATTTTCAATTTTCCCTCTAGCATGGGTCTGCAGGTACCTACCTTATATCCCTGCTTCCGGAGAATCTATTGAGTAAGGAGTAAATGAGTTTTGCCTAAAAACTTGTTGTGTTTTAAAAAGATTTCGTCATCGTGCGATGCGCTTATATCTACGCGTTTTCTTTTCACTCTCGAAGAGAAAGTGCGCATGACAAGTCCCTGGTTATTAGGGAAACGAAAGTCGAAAACCTTGCCTCCAATCACGTCGTGGGTAAAAAAGAAGAAGGAAAAGAATCGAGTCGGGTCGGGAAGGAGTGCTAGTTGCCCGAGAAGCAATTATATCACTTCTCCTCAGCCTCTTCTTTTTCCTACTTGGTATGTTTTCTACAATTTTGTGTATTTCAATGTATTGTAGTAGGTACTTTGAGATAATATTGTCAAACCGGCCCAACTCCCGTAGAGGATATAATAAGAAAATACAACAAGTTCCCCTCATTATATACAAGTTTATACCTAAAAAAATGAGTCCCGTGAAAATGCGCATACAAAACTAAACGAGTTATTAATACTACGAGTAAAAGAAACCCCCAATTTCGGCAAGAATCCGAGTAGACGTATGATTTAGATAATGGCAACAGTGTAAACAACAAAAACTTCATTGTATTGTTTCTGATTCGTCTCCCTATTCGTACTTACACGCAACTATGCCCTGCAACCAGAGCAAACTAATTTTTTATGAATTTGTTAATCAAATATACCCCGGCGTTATCGCAACTTCGCCAAGGCTTCGAACCGGCATTATTTTGTCTCATAGCTCCATTTCCTGAGGGTGGACTTAAGTAGCAAAGAGCGCTGCTGCAAACCAACAAGAAAACGATGATCCGACGATCTCCCGTAAAACCCAAGTGGACATGTTCTTGAGAGGGACAAAACACACATATGCGCGCCTCAGCCGAGGGCGGCTAATATCCCGCTCGACGGGCGAAGAGCGAAAGCCGTGTGGGAACAAGGGCATCTAATGGCTCGAAATGATGGCAACAGCGTGCCATCCTGAGCTACCTATTGAATATTGACAGACAAAATATCCTTCGGGGGAGAATTAAATGAGCGATATAAAGGCGGCTTGAATTGAAATGGCCCATTGACGACAGAGACTCGGGTGGTCCCTGCGAGTTGTTGACGATGGCACCGACAGGGCTATTAGTTGCGATTTAATGAAATTTTCATGTGCGACGCCGGGAAGCGACCTGCTTATCATTTATAGGCCCGATAGCTGATTAAGTCGAGATTACGTTTTTTACGGGTCCCATAACTTCCCCTCTTCAGCACTGTCCGGCGCACAGCTCGTAATGCTATTAATGGCCTCCGGGCACGCCTAAGTAGTGAGCGCATTTGCGGCCTGTATAATCCGTTCAGAATTTCTTGTCATTTATACCTTTCTCAGAGCTGATTAAATATGAATGTTTTCATCAGCACTGACCTTCCACATAAAAGTGGATTACTAAGGCAGTCAGTAAATACGTTGCTTTCCGTCTCAAATTAGTCCCGGCTCTGCACAGGAAAATTATTCACAGATTTGACTTGTGCAAAGCATTCACTACGTTAAATATTAACGGATTCCACCGCTCTTCTAATTGGCTAACAGCCACTTGGGGTTTTCCGCAAGAAAGATTGTAATTTAATATTAAGGGCTTTTCAAAGCTACCTCAAGTCTTCCGACGATACCTAGCATATATAATGAAAGTTTTAAAACGTGTCTTGTTTTATATGCCAACATAATACTGTAATCTCGCACCGTTTGGCAGTTACAGGGTGATTCGTAAATCACGATTTTGCCTTATATGGGAACCGCTCTTGTATTTTTATCTTTTTTTCTACGCATCGCAGCGGCCCCAAACTGAGTTCAAAAAATCACTATTTGGAAGCCCTTTCCAAAAAAGTTCACACCACCCCCCTATCCACAACCCCTTGGCCTCAATCGCCCCTGGAAGTTTAAAAAATTAACTTTTATTTCACGATTTTTCACTTTTCGCCCCACTTTTCTCTGAAATTCATGTTATTAACATACCTACTTTTTATTTTTTTTAAGTTGCCTATCTAATTACCTTGCCAAAAGGGTGCAACATGCCCAGGCAGTGGCGGATTTGCAGTCCTAGCCGCTCTAGGCCCCAGGCCACGTGCCGCCCCTTTCTCAGCACCCATCATTATAAACTAGGTACATAATTCATGAATTTACTTTATTCCCACTTTTAATTGATTCAGAAAATTGTTTAACCCATTTGCATCATATGAAAATATGAAAAAAAGGCCCATATCACGGACAAATTTTTATTTCATATTTAGGTGTAAAATTGTATAAAAGTAGAAAAAAAAAATCATTTTTGAGCATTGTTTGTTAGAAATTTTGTTCAGTGTGGTAATATTTGAAATGTGGGATGCATATAGGCACTTTACAATTTTCACACTGGTAAATAGTTCCCCTCCTTTTCTTTTCTTGTAAACAAACAACGCAACGCTTTTGAGCTTGTTTTGACGAAGTTGATGGTACCTATGACCATTGGAAAATGTTGTCCAGAAAATCTTGGTGGCAATGATGCGGACGTTGTAACAGTTCCTGTTTTTGTTGGTGTCTTTATTTTTCCTATATTATTTTCAATAATTTCTTCAGCAAGTTTTTGTTTGAACACGTGAAATGATCTGTCTGTATGAATGTTCTTGAAAATAATATAACTATTCAAAAGCATCATATCGACGCAATAAAAAAAAATCTTTTTTTATGCTTTGTGATACCGTCGCATAATATGAAATTTGCTTAACATTTGATCACCTCCATCAATTCCTCCCATATTTTTATTGTAATCTAAAACTGCAGTAGGCTTTAAAAATTTTGCTTTGGTTTTGTAATCAATTTTTCCCGTATCAACTAACTCGAGAGCGTGCATTGTTGTGATAACATTACTACGCCTTTTTTGTCTTTCCATTTTATTGCTGATATGTTTTTACTTTGAACAATAGTAGCTTCTCTTTTGTTGAGTTTTTTTGCCGCTAAAGTTTTTGGTTTTCCTGTTCATCCTTACTGTGCCGCAAACATTAGTTTGTAGTTTGTATAATTTATTATATAAATCTGGGGAACTATACCAATTGTCTATATACAGGCAATAACCCTTTCGTAACAAACTACTTTCTTTCATGAGATCTAATACAATCTTCGTGCTGGCTAGCCCTTGTTCAGGTTTATCCTTTCCTATATATATTCTAAAAATGTGTATATAATTTGTTTTTGAATCACACAATTTACAAAACTTTATCCCAAATCTGGCCCGCTCTGATTTGTTGAACTGAATATAGTGCAATCTACTCCTACACTTCATCAACGATTCGTCTATGGAAATATCACGCCCTGGTGTACATACTTCTTTGAATGCTGTAGTAATTTTTTCAAGTATTGGTCTTATTTTTCGCAACGGATCATCAGGTTGTAGAAATTCATTATTTACGAAATGCAAATTTTTGGAAATTGACACAAATCTATCTCTAGACATAACTGTTTTGAAAAATGGTGTTTCTGTGCCAGCATATGTGGACCAATAACTTTGAAGCGTTGGTTTATGTACTAAAGGCATCAAAATAATTAAAGCAAAATAAACTTTTATTTCTTCTATACTAATCTCTTCAAATTATTATCATTTTCATCAAACCTGTTTGTTTCCGTTACAATATCTTCCAGAATGTCTTCCTTCAAAAATAATTCGAAAACATTTTGTCTGGTAAAATTTGAAATATCTTTGTTTACATTGCCAGCACTTAAAAATTTGTGAACTTTTGGTATTCCATTTTTTTCCTCCCACTCGAATTCACTATCACTATCATCACTATTGGATATTATTTGTCCGACCGCACGAGCTTGACTGACACGCGCGTAATAACAATAGGTACCTACCTATTCTTCCTAGATCACTTATATTAAACTAAACGAACGAACTATTTTATATGTACAATGTACGAAATTATGTATACTTTGATACGCAAAAATAGTGATTTAGGAAGATTATAATCATACGGTACGGTGCGCGAGCCTTTAAAATATTAAGATACTTTGCATTTGAGTTATTTCTTGTTAATCTTGTTATCATCAGTGACTTTTTTTGGCACGATTTGCCGCCCTTAATATCTGGCCGCCCTAGGCCCGGGCCTACTGGGCCTTAGGGCAAATCCGCCACTGTGCCCAGGTAGGAAAAGGATACGAAAATTTATTTACAAAAATCCTTTTACAGAATATCATGATAATTCGAATTTTTAGGAAATTATATTTAAGTTTACTAAAAAATACATTTTGTTCCCTTAAAAACTAATTACAATTAAAACGTTTGTCCTTTAAAAGCTGTTCAAAATGTTCTCCGCTAGTTTCGATGCATGCAAGTAGCCTTCGTTTTATTTCACGCTTGAGGTCTATGGTAGTCAGTCTCTCCCGTATTTTCGTGGCTGCAGTCACAATCCTGGTAACTAATTCTTCTCTGGTGTTGATTGATCTTGAGTAAACTTCATCTTTCATCATTCCCTATAAGAAAAAGTCCAGTGGAGTAAGGTCCGGTGACCTAGCAGGCCAAGGAATCGGTCCACCTCGTCCAATGCAGCGCTCTGGGTAATGTTCATTCAACCTTGCCCTAACAATGTTCCCAATATGCGCAGGTGCTCCGTCGAGCTGTAAATAAATTGCGCTTCTGATGGCCAGGGGGATGTCCTCCAACAGATCCGGAAGGGTATTCTCCAAAAAGTCCGAATATAGCTGACTATTCAGCACTTGGGGCAAGATGAAGGTTCCTATCAACTGGTTGCCGATGATGCCAGCCCAGACATTGACACTAAATCTTTGCTGGAAGGACCGACACCTTGTCCTATGTGGGTTCACATCTGACCAGGTGTGGAGGTTGTGGAAGTTTGTGATGCCATCCCGGGTGAATTGGGATTCATCTGTCCACAGAATTCGGTCTAGAAACCTTCTATTTTCGATGTCAGACTCGAACAGCCAAGTGCAAATTGCTATCGTCTTTCGGAATCTTCGTCCTGTAGTGCTTGGACCGGGATATGGTGGTATGGATGTAGTCCCTCTCGGTTCACAACGGTCCAAACTCTCCCTGAAGACAATCCTGACCTTCGTGCGACCTGCCTGATGCTTATTACAGGGCTGTTCCTGACGATGTTGAGGATTTGTTGGTCGGGGTCCGCTGAATCGGCCGATGTTCCTGCTCGCGTTTCTGCTCTGGGGGCGGTTACATTTCCGGTTTCTTTTAACCTTCTGAAAGTCCTTGAAAATACCCTTCTGTTGGGTACCCGCCGATTCGGGAATCTCCTTTGGTATTCTCGTACGGCCTCACTATCATTTCCTTCTACTAAACCGTACACGTAAATTATATCGGCATACTCGTCAACACTGAATTCTGCCATTTTATCTTAATTTTTTCTATTAAACACCCATTCTTATCGCTTGCTTCTTCAACTGTGGTCAATGTCCTTTCAAACTTACCCATTTTTATACCATAATTCATAGGAGGTAGTAGAAACGGAGCGTCAGGATACTTAAGAGTCAATACTGGATATAATAAACTAATAACGCTATTTAACGAGATTACATTTATTATTTTATTACTGTTTTGCTGAAATAATAAAAATGTATTACCTCTGTTTCCTAAACAAACATTTCCGAACTTGCTGTCATAAAAATTGTTTTCTTAACGAGTTTTTCCATTATGGTGCAATAAAGTAATTAGGTACCTGTGAGGATGTTTTAATTTCAGGACTTTTGCAACCCTTTTCTACCTGTGCATGTTGCACCTTTTTGGAAAGGTAATTAGATAGGCAACTTAAAAAAAATAAAAAGTGGGTATGGCGAAAGGTGTAAAATCGTGAAATAAAAGTTAATTTTTTCAAATTCCAGGGGGGATTGTGGCCAAGGGGTTGGGGATAGGGGGGTGGTGTAAACTTTTTTGGAAAGGGCTTCCAAATAGTGATTTTTTGAAATCAGTTTGGGGCCGCTGCGATGCGTAGAAAAAAAGATAAAAATACAAGAGCGGTTCCCATATAAGGCAAAATCGTGATTTACGAATCACCCTGTAACTGCCAAACGGTGCGAGATGCCCCCCCCCCCCCCACCCATACGATTTTTTGCTTGTCTCGGTCTGACCTTCCACCCCCTGCAGTATTGACCTCCCACCTCTGAACACCCTGTATAAAGTGTTCTTCTATGTATGTAAAATATTTCACAATTAGCGCCTCAACAGTAATTCACTACATAGATTGTATACGTTTTCACCCGACTGCCGCAGGCTACCTTGGATTGTGTTGATCATCAACCAATTTGAATAAATGTGTGTGCTATCGTTAGGATCATATGAATCCTCCGGTTATTTTAGTATATATTACGTCAAAAATCCCCAATATTCCGGACATCAGACGTCAAAAAATCGTTTTCATTCGAATTCCACCGAGATGGGCATCAAATGAAAACTCTTGTTTAGACGATTACAAAAATATATTATTAATACTCAAGTACTAGAAAAAGTTTAGCAATTTACTTGTTCGCATCCTCTTTCCTGGGCTGGACCCTAGGTGGTTCATGCGTTATTTTCAGAACTTTACCACCATTTCTCCGACACATAAGCGATATAGGAATAAATTAAGCAATCTCAACCTCTTTTAACATGTTGAAATAGTAATGCCCTCCAGTCCTGATTATTACAAATTTCAATTATGTTACAGAAACAATCTGAAACAAATTTGTTCCATAGTAATTTAGTGTCAAAGTTCAGTGAACAAAAATTCTCATTCGGAATTTGACTGTTTTCCTTTTCGTACGATTGCACAGGTCAGGGTCAAGGTCAAAGCGAAGGATATAATAACTATGCGTTTTTCGGGTCACTGAGTTCGAACCCGAGGTCCATTTGATCCCATCAAGCCAGAGTAAACTAGGGACAAATATGATAACTATACGCTCATTGGGCAGCTGAGCTTGAATCCAATCATTTGATCCATCAAGTTAGATTCAAGGTTATTTCAGCTTCAAAATAAGTAAAAATGTGTAAACCTGGGAGAAATATGATAACTACAAGTTTTGGATCAAAAGTCTATCGAATGATAAATGTTGTACTGAAACGAATTTTTTTAAAACTACTATTACTATTTTTACCTCCGAATATCTAGAATTTTCCTGCATTCTTTGTTTTTTATGGTATCTATTCTTTTACGCTTCACTCCTCTCTTATCATACTCTCACAACCTAAAGCTTGGGCGAAGCCATCGCAGCCAAAAAGAAATATTCACTGTGACAAGGTTACGCTCTGCATTTAGTGGGGATCAGAGAGGTGTTGTTTATTATGAGTTGCTCGAACCCTCTCAAACTGTTAATGGAGAAATTTACCGACTACAACTAATGCGTTTGAAGGGCGCCATAGAAGAAAAACGACCAGAATTTGTGAATAGGCACAGTAAATTAATTCTTCAACAGGATAATACCAAACCGTATACCGTACAAGTCGTGAAAAGATATTTAGATGGACAGAACTGGGAAGTGCTACTCCACCCGCCATATTCGCCAGACATGGCTCCTTCGGATTATCACTTCTTCCGAGCAATGCAGTCAGATCTTACGGAAGAACGGTTCACTTTATACGTAAGTATCAAAATTTGGATTGATAATTGGGTCAGCTCAAAAGACCAGGATTTCTTCATGCAAGAAATACGTAAATTATCTGAAAGATGGCCGAAGGTTGTTGCTGCCGATGGAGCATACTTTGAATAAAATTTTCTTTAATTTTCTAAAAAAAGGAAATGCGCTTTATTTTAACAAAAAAGGGCGGAGTCATATTAACACACTGAATACATTATTTATTCTTCGTCTTTGGAATGATTTTCCCGGAAGTCTCTCCAGTATTCCGTCTGTTTATTAATATCCTTTCTTCGTTTTCTGTTTTTTTAATTTTGTATGAAGTTTCATTTTCTTCTGAAATAACAAACTTTGTGTTTATTTGCAGTTAGTAAATATTAGAAGACTTTGAAGAATTTTTATTATAAGCTCATCATTATTATTAAGTATCCCAACGGGACATTCCGATGTTCGTATCCAGTCCAGGGCTGCCGAAGATACTCCGATCGGAGTATTTATACTCCCCTCGGACAGTGTGTACTCCGATACTCCTCAAAGACAAATTTTACTCCCCAAAGAGTTTAGCAGCAGCAGGTAAAAGAAACTGTGTAATCCAAAAAATACAATAAGCCTAAGTTATCGGTTTCAGATACTTAATTAAGTACAACAACAATAATACGGTTGGCAATATCAATCCCGTTAAAGTTCCCGTTGAAGTTTCTGGAAAAGAAATTGAAGAAAAGGAAATTTAATATAATCAGTTGCGGTAGATTCTATGATTGCAAAAGAGCTCAAATGCGGCAGAACTAAAGCCACTGATGTTATCAATACTTTATTTGTAGAAGAAAGTGTAGAAGCTATTGCGGTCAGCTTAAGAAAACAAAATTTCTCTTTAATTATAGACGAAAGCACGGACATTAGCTGTTGTTGTGAGGTACTTTGATTTCGCCATGAGAAAAGTGAAAGATAAATTTCTGACACTTATCCACCTAAAAACTTCCAATTCTGAAAATATTTATATAGTTATCGCAGACTTTTTTAATAAAATTCAAGTTCCTTTAAGTAACATAATCGGATTTTCTGCTGACAATGCATCAGTCATGATGGGAAAGAATTTTGGAGTCAAAGCTCTATTTAAAAGGGATAATCCTTGCTTATATACTATTGGCTGCATATGCCATTCTATCCATTTGTGTTCTAGTGGCTCGGCAAAAAATATTCCACAACATGTGGAAAATTTGGCTAAATCCATATAGTTCTTTTTCTCGCACAGTGCAAAGCGACAAACGGAATTCCGATAATTCCAAGAATATTTTGAAGTAAAATTAAATAAAATCTTAAAAACCTCATCAGCCAGATGGTTATCTTTCGAGCAAGTTGTTGAAAGAATATTGGAGCAGTGGCAAGCTCTTAAACATTAATTTTTATCTTTCCAATTAGAAAGTAATGAGGACAGTAGACAAAGACTTTTAAACGAAATGAATGAAAAAAACAAATTGTACTTTACATTTCTTTCTTATATTTTAAAACAGTCTAATAAAATTAATATTGAATTTCAATCTGAATTGCCGAAAATACATACTTTACTTCCAGTATTAAAATTTTACCTAAAAATGATTCTAAACAATTTTATGAAGACTGAATTTATTAACGATAATTTACAAGAGGTAGATTTCACAAATTCTAGTCGTTTGAAAGATGTAAATGATGTATACCTTGGAGCTAAGGCAGAAATAATATGTCAGAGTGGTTCACTTTCAAAAGAAGATATATTAGATGTAAAAAATCATTGCTTAAGTTATTATATAACATTGTGTAAAGAAATCCTCAAAAGAATTAACTTCAATGACGAAGTTTTGGTTTCTTTGCAGGGTATTGATCAAAATAATTTGGGTCAAAGTTTGGTACCATTAATATCTTTATTTCCCAATATTTATAGAAATATTTATTTATTTATTTATTTATTTATTCCAGTTTTCAAAAAAATACATAGTATAGTACAATATAAGACTATGAACTACGCACCCACAGAGATAAACACAGTTATCTGTGTGTGGGACTGGTTACTTAAAACTAACATAATAATACAACTGACTTGTTATGTTTTAAGCGAAAATATTTTTACAGTTGATATAAAGCCATTCCTAATTTTTATTCTTTTACACATATTTTTTTCTTTTATTATTTGTGCCCATTCCTGCATACATATATATACACACATATGTATATATATATATATATATTTATACATTTTGGTACATTATTGAATATTTACTGAGATCCATTTTTTTATTTCTTTTTTCCTTTTATTACAATTTTCTAACCTTTTCAATTCATTTGGTAATAGATTATAAATTACAATAGAGTATATATAGCTGCTTTTACTGCTTACAGTTTTATACCTTGCCGGTATTTGGATACTTTTTTTCCTAGTTATACTAGTAGATTCTGAAAATTTTTTATATAATGTTTCATAATAGAAAAGTGTAGATTCTAGAGCATATTGTTGTGCAATGTTGAAAGGTCGGTTACTACATATGAATTCATTTTTATATATAATTTTTAATATTTTATTTTGTAAGTTTTGGAGTAAAATTTTCTGGTTCATGTAGGCACCACCCCAGGCTATAATTCCATAGCTAAAAATACTATGGAAAAGGGAATAATATATAATTAATAGTGTTTTTTTTTGCATTATCTTAGATAATTTATAAAAAATATATATTAAGTATTTTGTTTTATTTATTATATGCTGTATATGCGAACTCCATTGTAATCTATAATCTATTATTAATCCTAAATACTTACATTCTTCCACTCTTTTTATCTCTTTATTTTTTATATATACACTTATATTATCAGGTACACTGTTCGAGTAGTTTCCAAAAGTGATGTATACAGTTTTGTCAATATTTAAAGTTAATTTATTTAAAGCAAGCCAATCCGATATCTCATTGAGTTGATTATTTATTTTATCTTTGATTTTTAGCCAACTAGTTTCCTTAGTTATTAAAGCGGTATCATCCGCAAAAGAGATGATCTCTCCCTCAGGCATGCTTGTAAGTAAATCGTTGACATAAAGAATAAATAAGAGTGGCCCAAGCACAGTACCTTGGGGAACACCAATATTTATATCTTTATATTCGCTATAAGTATCATTTATTCTCACTTTTTGTTGTCTACCAATTAAGTAGCTTGAAATTAACTTATGTGCATTTCCTCTTATTCCATACCTATACAATTTATCAAGTAAAATATTATGATCAACTGTATCGAATGCTTTAGCAAGGTCTAAGAAAGTGATGGCTATTGGTTTACTTTTATCAAGTTCATTTATTATTTTGTCAATAATGTAGGAAATTGCATCTTTTGTACTTTTTTTTTTGAGAAATCCAAATTGTTTACTTGAAATAATGTTACATTTTTTAATAAAATTTAATAATCTTTCATGAAGTATTTTTTCTATTATTTTTGCTAAATTAGAAATTAGAGATATAGGTCTATAGTTGCTAGGTTTATATTTTTCTTTATTTTTATGTATAGGAATAACTTCTGCTTTCTTTAAGTTATCTGGCCAAATACCTTTTGAAAAACAATTATTAATAATGAACTCAAGGGGTTCCAACAAAAAGTGAGATAGTGTTTTTAAAATTTTTGTGCTTATTCCATCTATTCCTCCTTTTTTATTTTTGAGGTTTTTAATTACATTTGAAATTTCTTTCTTATTTGTGGGATATAAAAAAATTGTTTTATTATTCATAGATGGAAGATTAAGTTGCTTATTTAATGGTCTAATTATTCTATTTTCCAATTCTTTTCCAACATTACAAAAAAATATATTCATTTTATTAGAGATTCCTTGAGGATCAAAGATTTTATCGTTGTTTTCATCAATAATGTAGTTAATTTTGTTTGTTTTTTTTTTATTTTTTCCTAATTTAGTATTAATAATTTCATACAAGCTTGACGTTGATATACATAAATGAAGAAGGCGAAGAATATACATAGATCGTTATTACTGTTACCGAAAAGTTCTAAATATACAGATTTGGAAAGCTTTTGGGAAAATGTCTTTAAAATGAAAAACGGGTTAGGGGTGCAAATGTTCCCAAAAGTAACACAATTTGTTTCTTCACTGTTTTGCCTTCCACATAGTAGCGCCAATGTTGAAAGAATATTTTCTCGCGTAAATTTAATAAAAAAGAAAAAAAAGAAATGGATTACAAACTGAGACAGTAAATGCTATAATGTCCGCCAAAGAATTATTATGTAATAACGATGCTTTTTGTTGGTTACCAACAAAGAAAATGTTAAGAAAATATCATAAGTATTAAAATGTAAATAGTACTTTATTAAACATTTGCTGCAATACATAAAATTGGAATTTATTTTGTTATGTTAGTTATGTTATGAAAAGTTTTTTTTTTTAATAAATCTTCTTATAAAAACATCTCTTGTATATTGATTTTATTGATACCTTCCATAATTAATATTAATACTCCCTTGAAGAGCAAAATACTCCTCTGAGAGGTCAGATTTTACTTCTCACAAAAACGACGAAACGGCAGCACTGATCCAGTCTCCGTACAGAAGACGCGAGTTTCCCAAAGAGACAGAGAGAGAGAGAGGGCGGTTCGCTTTTCTGCAAATAAATATCTTGTAAAATTAAATAATTAATTATTAAAGTGGGATTCATAAAATATTCAAGGAATATCAATATCCAAGGAATATTCTGAGTTCGTAAAATATTCTAAGTCCAATAAATATTCTAACTACGAAAATTTCGGGAGACTCGAGTCTCCCATTGTGAGATTAGAATCTCCCAATAGAGCATTTCCATATGTACGATGTTGAAATTTTCCACGAAATTCGGGAGACTCGAAAAAAACTTGCGTCTACCAACCAACAATTTTATAGCTCTAGTCTCCCATCCGGAGACTGTGGGAGATTCATAAAAACACTGGGATACTGTGGGAGACGCTAATTGATACGCTCACGGATACGCTGGGATACTCTTGGAATACTGAAAAATGTTATCTCGGGTAAACAGACGGGATGCTGAAGAGACCTACGTGGGCACTTCCGGGAAAATCATTCCAAACACGAAGAATAAATAACGTAACTTGTTTTTATAATGAAATTATGTTTTTATCTTGGACTGTAAAACTTTGTACATATTTTAGTATTGAAACCATTCCTTTATTTTTTTTTCAGAATTTAGTACTTTTAAGTTATTTTCACAATATACCCTTTATTATTTATTTATTTATTGCTAGGGGCGACCCTTATGGTGGGTAGTGCGACCGTAAGACCTTTTGTGCCGAAGCCCCTTGAAAGTAAAAGACGGTCTACTACCCTAAGGAACTCAAAAGGTCTTTGACAGAAGATTGGCGAACGTCAGCCGAGTCCAAGAACTCTTGGCTGAAGATATTCCTTCTTAACCGCGGCAAAGCTGGACAAGCACACAATATGTGTGATGTAGTTTCATTGTCTTCAAGACACAGACAACATCTCAATTGACAGACCTACTTTATGTAGGTGGTATCTTAGCCCATCCGGCCATCAGATATATAGCCTACCAACAATATACTTTACTCAGGACGTTGATATCAGTGTTGGCGTAGGGTCTGTAGCTTATCGGATTCCAAGGAAATTTTTCAGAAATGTTCAGCTTTCGACCTCGGCCGGAAGTATGTTATTTAGACCGGAAGTACCTTGTTTTAAATGGAATGGGTATATTTTGATCTCGAATTTGGATCCCACGATGAAAAAACATACAAGTTTAATTTGATAAATTTTTCAAAAAAATAACATTTTCGCTCGGTTTGAACAACTCCAAAGATCTTTTAGAGGGCGAAAATATTATTTTTTTGAAAAATTTACCAAATGAAAGTTGTATGTCTTTCATCGTGGGATCTGAAGTCAAAATATATCCATTCCATAAAAAAAAAGTACTTCCGGTCTAAATAACGTATTTCCAGTCGAGATCATAATGACAATCGACAGAGAGTATCCACTTTACTTAAATGGAGCAATCGGCTTGGCGAAGCAAAAGCTTTTGTTCAATTTAGAAAGGGTGGATGGTTTGGACACCCTATATTCTATATAGTATTTTTTATTATAACTTTAAGCCTTTATAAAACATCTGAATATGCAGTGAAAATTTCAAGTTAATCGATGCTATCAGTATTTTTTTCTATTTTGCCAACCAGAAAGACCAGATCTTCCCTTAACGTCCCGAAGTCAAAATGTTCCCCAGAAAGCGCGACCATATTGCCCAAATACGTATTAAAGCATATCGGTGGAAAAAGTATGGCATAAATCAGTCAATGACTTTAAAAGTTATACATATTTAAAAAGAGAGGCCAATTCTACAGCCACTTCTCTTGTTAGGGTATTTGGTGACAGAAGATGAAAAGTTGAACATATAAAGGTATGACCGTCGGCTCTGCCCCTTAACCTGACAGTGTGAAATACAATATCTTTGGGAACATTCACAAATTACACATATTTCACTTTAAACGGTTTACCCTAGTCATTTTACTGAACTCTTTATGAAATATTTGTCATTTGAGTAATAAATTATTTATACAAAACTTCCTACTTTTAGTTATAATTATATAAACATTCAACAAATTAATTACTATATATAATAAAGTTAATATTTGATATATTTGTGGCTTGCCGGCATAACCGGATACGTCCACTTTTTTCGAAAATGAGATAAGAACTGATTACATACCTATTCTAGTTCTCCAACAATAAAAAAGAGAATGGTTCAAATCATTTCGTATTTTCTGAAAAAATCCATTACAGCCATGTCAAATTGTTGATTATAGCATAATTGTCGGAATAATACAAGCAAAGGTAATAACATGGAATTATATTCTCGTACTCGTGTTTCATTTTTAGGGTTCCGTACCTCGAAAGGAAAAAACGGAACCCTTATAGGATCACTTTGTTGTCCGTCCGTCCGTCCGTCTGTCTGTCTGTCAAGACCCTTTTTCTCAGGAACGCGTGGAGGTATCAAGCTGGAATTTATATCAAATACTCAGGTGTACTGTCCCTTAGAGCTGTGAAAAAATCAAACTTCTCAGCCAACGCAATCAAAAGATACAGCCGTTTATGCCGCAAATTTCCGCAAATTTTCGACACTCGCAAAGGAATCAAAACCTACAGGGTACTTCCCGTGAACTCAAAATCTTGAAATTTGGTACGAAGCAACGTTTTATAGCACAGATAAAGGAAAAATTGCGAAAACCGTAAATTTTTAGTTACAGCATATAATAAAAATATTTTACGGAACCCTCGGTGCGCGAGTCCGACTCGCACTTGCCCGGTTTTTTTAATATTAAAGCTAAAATATTTTATGGTTGTTAACGCATACTCAGATATTGCCATATCCTCGGAAAAATTCATATGAAATTTAAAAAAAAATATTCTGAACGTTGTTTGATTAATTGTATAACAACTTCTTGTATTAAATTAATAATAAAAACTTGAGTGCAGTTGGAACCTTTGAGCTTTCTCGTTTTGTAAAACGGATACGAAACTTCTGAACTGCGATTTATCGGGAAAATACTATAATGAACTTATCAGATTATGCCGGGAAGACACAAGAAGTTTGAATAAGTATGTCTGCTTTCAACGTTTACATAAGGAAGTATCCCCTTAATTATTTTTAGATAAAGCTAATAAAATAAAACTGTTTTATTTATCAAAACTATAGTGGAATCACAAAAGAATAAACAGATTCATTATTTATATTTTGTCCGTAAGCAAACAGAATATCTAACTGGAAGTTATAATCAATAATTAATATATAAAACCGTTATTATATACGTATATACATATTACAAGAGCTTGCATCTTTTTTAACTGAGTGGTAAATAATCCTAGTCATATTCTATTGGTTTATTTTTGTATTATTTTATATTTTCGAAAAACATTAAAAACGAAAAAAATTCCAAAAGTCAAATAAGCATACAGTCTTAAAGGTATGTTTAGAATAAACAATTTATGTATGTATATATGTATATGTTGTCCCATAAGAACCGCGTCAAGCTTAAGGAGAAGGTAGAATGACAAAAAAATAAGACCTTAGTAAAATTCTTACCACCTTCGATATATTGATTTTTTTTTTTGAAGTAGTTACCTCTGACAGGTTAAATTATTTTTGCGGACATTTTGTTTTTGTAAAGTGCCCTTGTTAGCTTGTGTGTCTTCTGCGTAAAAAATGCACGTAAAACAAAGTTTAAAAAAGCACAAATAATACTTCCAAGGCCATTTTACAATTTGTTTGCGATACAAAATAAATTGAATTTTAAAATAAATCCGTGAATTGAATTTTGTTCAGAATTTGCCTCTTTGGAATAAAAATAGCAATACCTCAATTATTTAGGCTTTATTATTGTAGCTTCCTAAAATCTCCATAAAATAGGCAATACAATACAGTACTAGCTACTAGCAGTAAAAGCTTTTTTATTTTGAAAATATGGCTAATAAAAATTGTTGATTTTTTGCACACTTTTCTAAATGATTCTTACTCCATTGAGTCTTAATATTTGTAAACATGACTTTCCACTTAAACAGTTTACGATTTCAGTTTAGCTCTTTATATGAAATATCATTTTTCCTGATAAAATTTCGCTAAATATCTACTTTACAACGACACAGATTGCCTCGGAGGCTCCTGGGAGCCACACAAAAACACTCATTTGAGGATGAAATATTGAACGACCCAAAAGGAAGAGCAGCAGGTCTTAAATCTAAGTCTTCTTGCCGGCGCCTTGCCGAAAAAACAAAAATTAATAGAAGGGCTTGTTCAGTGCTTCACACAGCGAGCACTGGTGCTCATAGGCGCGCACTAAAACACCATAGGTCGCGTAGGAAGGCCCAAGCTGACTACAACCGACACAGTGTAAAGAGCTCTATATCGACAAGATACTGAAGAAATTGAAAGTTTAATGAGTTTCCTCTAGTGGAGCCGACTTTCCTCGACATAAACGTCCCTCCAACGATATTCCCAGCGCCATAGAAACGGTTAAGCAGGAAGCTTTAGAGGAAAATGCTCTATAAAGTGTAAAAGGCTCCTTCCATGGCATAAATAGCAGCAATAATTTGCTTGCAGGCATCTAAATACACACTCGTTTAATATTAATAAGGGTAACCTGCACCTCATGTGCATGCTGCCGTGATAGTCAATGGCAGTTCGTCTCGCCTCTCAAGTCGGAGTCCGGGCCTTATCCCTGCCCTGCCGGAATTAAGGATGAACTTGAACCTGATTGGAGTACTCTCCGGCACGTATGATGGACTCCTTATAAAAGTAAATTATCCGGCGGAACTCCAACAAATGGCATGCCCATTTGGATAACGACATTTTGACATATGTCTTGTACAATATGAGAAATCTAGTCTGGGTGAAGGATTGGACCTAACAAAATTTCAGAAAAACTGCTTTCTGTGGCATCTTGGCCTTCGTCATCAGTCAAAAGAGTACGTGTCGACAAAAGTTGGAGGCGCAACTTGGTCTGCTGTCTCCAAGGTGATTTGTATAAAGTTCCCCCAGGTGTTCCAATTTCAAGCTAATGACAATAAAATGTTTTCGTCGTGATCCTGAAAAACCTGTCAGTTGATGAATATACGACATCCGGCTGAATTTATGAAAAAATGTTGGACTTAAAATGCAGTTTAATTGTTCTAAATTTCAAAATTCGTCTATTTTACTGATTACTCGTACATACTCGTAGACTTATTAAGGAAAACTCGCAAATTTTTTTCTATAAGCTTTTTTCTAAAAATTGTTAATTTTCATTCCACTTCCGGTCGCCATATTGAAACCGCCATATTTGATTTTTCAAAGGCGCACACGGCATTCGAAAGTAGACGTCATAAACTTTAAAATGAGCCCTCGGTTGATTTTTTTTGGGCACCTACAATTTTGACCACAGCTCTGATCCACTTGACATGGATTATCCCATATATAATATAATTATATACAGGGTGTCCCAAAAAAGACTGTCAAGCGGTGGTCCAGAGATAGAGCACCTCCTGGGGCACCCGAATAACCCCCATGTATGTTCTACGATTTTTTGTAGTTTACGAGTTATGTTTTTTTTTTTTAATTTTTCACTTATTTTCGAGTTGCAAGACAATTATCGTCATACTGAAGTGAATAATTGATATAAATTCTCAATTCTTTTTTCATTATTTAGCTAAATATTGTGGCATTCCAGCATAAAGAGAATCTGCCTCAAACCCCATACCATTACGGCATAAAATAAAATAGTTTTTACATAACAGGAAAAAGATAACCAATACCAATACTTTCAAGGGCATTTTAAAAAAAAAAGTCACATAGCTTTCTTAATCCAAAAGTATTTTAAAAACTTCTCCATTTCATCAGCTATTTACCCTGTAAATTGAGCTATCTCTGTGGCATCATACTTAAAAATCGAAATCAAGTGTATCAAGTCTAAAAACCAAAGAATTTGAATTCGTTCAAAATTTGCTTTTCTTTACAAAAAATTTCAGTGTTGAGTTTGCAATAATTAGAACATGATGAAAGAACTCGTTGTTCGCAAGATTACGCAAGAAGAGTTCAATTCTGTGAAGAAATGTTACACCGACAAACAGAAAATGAAAACTTTTTTAAAACTATTTTATGGCGAATCCCATTTTCGACGAAATGGAATTTTTAATATGCACAATTACCATTCGTGGAGTCTTGAAAATCCTCACCTCGCACACCCATCAAACTTCCAAGAACAGTTCAGTGTCAATCTATGGTCTGGGGTAATCAATGGAGAACTGATGGCCTTTTTCAAATACCAGACCGCTTGAATGGTGAGTCATACCATAGAAAAACTAAGCATAAAGAAGTCTCATGCTGAACAAAAATTTGAAACGCGTTTCGATGCCAGGCATCCACCGCGAGGCATCCACCAGCTTTCAGAAAGCTCTTTCATGAAAGTTTCATACCTACACACCCATAAATTGTTTTCATTCTTATTCTCTTTGAAAGATCGTTCACGCAGGCAGGAGGAGTGGAAAGGCAACTGACTGTGCGCTCATGCAACCGAGAGGAGGAAAGGAGATTATTGGGTGTTTCTTCGAATTTTAATTTCTGCCCATCTATTTTTCGTCTGGTTCACGTCTATTAAAGTATAAAGCAAGGAAATCTCTTTTTCAGCAATAATTGGGTGGGTGTTTCTTCGAATTTTAATTTCTGCCGACGGACTGCTGCTGTTCAGGATTTTGGTTTCTGGCTCACTTGTTCTGTCGAGTTGGTTATAAGAGGAGGTATTTTTTTTGAAAATGGATAAAAAGAAGGTTTGGGGCGTCAGGTGTGAGGTTTTGTCATGTCGAACATCAAAAAGGGATGATCCGACTCTGAAGTTTTTCAAATTTCCTTGTCGTGGGACAGATTTATATCTGAAATGGGTAAAAGCATGTGGGTTAGAAATAACTACCCAAATTAATAAAAATGCATATGGCTGCTCAAGGCATTTTAATAAATCCGATGTTGGAAAAACCAGACTGCGAAAAAATGTTTTTCCATCGCAGTATATTTATAATAATGCTACTGATGCACATATTTCTGTTTTATTTTCTGGAAAAACTTATAATGAATCGCAAAATATGGAGAGTGATGATTTAAGGTACTATTACCGTCTAGAATTTTCAAAAAAAGTTTTTTTTTTTTTTACATTTTTAGATTCTTTATACCTTCAATAATAACTGTCTAAAATATTAAATCAAAATTCGAAGCCAGTGCCGAGATATAACGACTCAATTGAAGCGCGCTCTCGGCTGTTCCCATGTTCTAAATAAACTTTAAATGCGTTTTTCTCGAGTTTAGGTTTTTTTAACTGGCGGACAGTTAATCTCCGGATCTACTGGGCCGATTTGAATAAAATTTGAAGCATTCTGTTCGTTGTTATATCCTGCGTGATAGTTTACCACAATTTGACCACAAAAAAAATATATAAAATTTTTGAGCCTGAAAAAAGGTCGAAAAAAAGGGCGATTTTTGAAAAAAATTTTGAAATGCCCGCCATTTTTTTATTTTTAATGATTTTTCAATTTTTCTGGTAAACTATCACGTAAGAGCACTTCCTTTTTGTAACTCTTTTTGAATTTTATGTTTCAGACTTACCGTTCCAGAGATTAACTGTCCGCCATGCAGCAATGTTTTTTTGAGAAGAAAATTTGAGCGCCCTGTATTAAATTTACAGTTAATAGAAAATAAAAATAAAAATTTTTTTCGTAATCTTCAAGAACTGTTTAATACTGTAAAAAAAGTTTGATAACAATATACAATATAGAAAGTGAAACAAAAATTGTTGTATATATGTCATTTTTTAGCATTCTAGACGGTAATAGTACCTTAACTTTTGAAGAGCTTCATGCTCTTGAGCCTCATTATGCATCTACTTCGAGCGTAGAATTACCCGAGTTGACTTGTAAAAACTGTATTAATTCCGAAAAAAGCATAAGATTTTACCGGCAAAAATACACAAATCTCTTGAGAAAATACACTATTTTGAAGAAATTAAATAAAAATATTTCACTTAAAAAAAGATTGCAATTATTTAGATTTAAAGAACAGAAAAAGAAAACTTTACAATTACAGAAAGTAGCGAAACAGCCTCTAATTCATTTCCTACAGTCGAGTCCTGAACTCAGTCCAGAGAGCAAAACTTTTGCGGAGATGATTTTAAGCCAAAAAACAAAATGGACAAAAGCTGAAAAGAATTTAGCATCAAATTTGCACTATAAATCCACCTCTTATTATAAATTTTTAAAAGACGGTTTGAAGTTCCATCTGCCTTGTATTTCTTCAATACATCGTTGGCAACCAATCAAATCTACTGGCCCGGGTTTTAATCAGTTATTTACTGAACATTTAAGAACTTTGTCTTCACAATGGGATTCGAAAACAAAAGAAGCCACTATAGCGTTCGATGAAATTGTAATAAGAAAGAACTTCACATATGATATATCAGCTGATGAAATTATAGGCTATGAAGATACTGGGGTTTCAAAGTCCTCTTTTGCTGCTAAATATGTTTGTGTGTTTATGCTAAGGGGTATCTTTTCAAACTGGAAATTTATTTTATGCTTCTTTGCTACAGATCGTCCTGCTTCAGGTCAGTTTTTGGCAGAAAAGGTGTTGGACTGCATAAATTATTGTTCTGGTCTTGGGTTTCGTGTAAGAAGCGTTGTATGCGATCAGGGGTCTAATAATAGGAAATGCTTCAAACATTTGCAAGTCTCTTGTAAAGAGCCATATTTTTGTGTAAATAATCAAAAAGTGTTTGCAATATATGATACTCCGCATCTAATAAAATCAGCTAGAAACACCTTACTTAAAAAGGACCTGAGGTGTCAAGACAGAATTGTTAAATGGAAATGTGTAGAAGAGCTCTATAACTTACAGAAAGGTAATGCAACAAAAATGTGTTGTAAACTAACATCAAAACATGTAAACCCTAACAGTTGGGAAAAAATGAAAGTGTCCTATGCTGTTCAAGTTTTTAGTCACACCTGTAGTGCCGCTATTAAAACAGCTCATGATTTGAATTTTTTTAGCCCAGAAATAATTCAGAGTGCTCTATCCACATCGTTTTTCTTTGAAAAGTTCAACAAACTTTTCGATTGCTTAAATAGTAAAGCACCATATAGCAAAAATATTTATAAAAGCGGTATAAGAAAAGACAATGTTCCCTTGCAGTACTTAAAAGACATTATACCATATTTGGAAGGTATTTCATTCAAAGATGAGAAAAAAACATACTGGAAAAAAGGGATTATTCAAACTGTCACGGCTATAATCAATGTTTCAGAGATTCTCCTTTTGGATTATCCCGATTCGTCATTTGTTTTGACATACAAATTTAATCAGGATCCATTAGAAAATCTCTTCTCACTTATAAGGAGCAGAGGTGGATACAATAAAAACCCCTCTCTTTACAATTTTAACCATATTGTAGCAAAAATTCTTTCACATAAAGTAGTGCAAGCTACATGTAGTGGAAAAAATTGTTTAGACGACAATGAGGATTTTCCAGAAGAACTACATATTTTCCGTTCAGTCCACTAACTTAGCTACTGATATTGAGTTAAATAAAGTAACTGAAAATAATATTACTGAGCCACAAGAAAGTGAAAGTCAAGAACTTGAAACTAGAGATGCCACGAATAGTAATTTGGCCGAATACCGAATACCGAATATTCGGCGAGGTTCTTGGCCGAAGCGCCGAACATTCGGCAGCCGAATATTCGGCCACACTTAGTACTTTCCGCGGGCGATAAGTCACAACTGTCGCTGCAGAAAATGTTCGTTCAGATGAAGGTGTGGAACAGAAAAATTCTGTTGCAAATGAACTTGATTTTTACATGGTATCTGTTCGTTTAGATCGGACAGCAGACCCTTACAAGTGGTGGTCAGCAAACGCGAAACAATATCCAACCCTTTTACAATTTGTTAAGATGTATTTATCATCTCCCGGTAGCAGTGTGTATAGTGAACGGCTGTTTTCGGAAGCAGGTATAATTTATGAGGAAAAACGCAATCGTCTGCTATCAACAAACGCTGAAAAAATTGTTTTCATTCATCATAACTTACCACTGGTAGATTTTAAATATTAATTTGTTAGTTCTTTTTTTTGGTTAAATAAATATATCTTTGTGAGTAATATTTTGAGTTCTTTTTTCATGATTTATTTGGTAATCCTTACTATATTTTATCATAAATACGAAAGTAAATCTGTTTATCACGATTTCACGCCAAAACTGCTGAACCGATTTAAATGAAATTTGGTACACAGATACTCTAGAGCCTTAGAAAGGACATGGGCTATAATTTACGCGGACGAAGTCGCGGGAAAACAGCTAGTAATAAAAAAATAATAAATAAATTGCTATTCGGTATTCGGCCGAATAGTTAACCATATTCGGCCGAATACCGAATAGCGAAAAAAAGTGGCCGAATAGCCGAATACCGAATAGTTGCCGAATATTCGTGGCATCTCTACTTGAAACCATGGGTACTGAAGCATCTGAATATGTTTTTTTTGATGACGATATTTTAGTTGAGGATCCTTCTTTGCGGTATTTTATAGGTTTTATTCTGTTTAAGATTCTTCCGAAAATACAATGTAAAGATTGTGAAATGCACACAAGAAGGCAAGGTGAAACTAACTAACTATAAATTTTCACAAAAATTCAGAAACATTCATGTTCCACAAGAATTTTTCATACCGCTCTGATTTCGGAAAAATTACGGCTCCGTCTGATTATCTTTTTTCGTTGTTTAAAGAGCACTTACATGTTTTCAAAACTGTGTTAGCTAAAAGTCCAGAAAGAAAAGGAATCAAGTCGAATATTACTGAGTTGTGTCTTTCATATGCGATGAATCATATTGACTTTTCAACCTGGTATTCACCTGCTAATTCATGTGCAAATCACCACCTTAAAATGTTAGATTACTTCATTATTATTTTATTAAGAAAGTTTTGTTTGTGGGAATCAGAGAAGTTTTTAAAAGCTGAGCGTAGTTGTGGAAAACCTCATCCTAAAGTCCAAATATTACAACAATAGTAATAAATTCAATAAAATTATAATACACAAATACAGAAAATGTTATGGACCTACATCGCGCAAATCAAAAAACAGGACACTTTTTCGGAGCTGAAAATTAGCGGGTTTTAAACACCGGGCATCTTGTTAAGCTGCACTGCAGAAAAAAAAACAAAAAACAAAAAAAAAAAGGTCTCCGATATGTAACCTTCTAGTTTAGGAATAGCAATCTGGAACCTTTCTCCACCTACTCCCACAAAAGATATGCGCTCCTAAAGGGGTGTTCTTTCTACAATTGAGAAAATTGAAAGTTTTGGCGACCTGCACAGAAAAATAATGCGTAATAAACGCCGAAATAAAGAACATGCTCCTCATTGTGATTTGATTTGGTTTTGTTAACGCTTTAGCCAAATTTTAACACTTTAAAAATTGCAATATACTTTTATTTTTAATGGCGATCAAAAGTTATTGTCTGAAACTAAAATTTTTATTCATCCGTATCAACTAAATGCCGATATATTAGTCCCGGTTTCACGAAAATCAAAATTGCGTTCAAAATTAATAGTTTAATTAAAACCAGTCAACCTTCCAGGACTCGCGCGGGGTTCCAGGACTCGCGCGGGGTTCCAGGACTCGCCCAGCAAGCCCTTATAAAATAATAGCTAAAAAAATGTGTTAAATTTATTGCAGTACTTTTTTTTGAGCAAATCAAGCTGTTTTTACATATGTAAAGCATATATATATACATATATATATTTTCAAATTAAAACTAGAACTCCAAATTTTTATATTATAAAAAAGAAAATCATAATTCCCCAATTATTGCTGAAAAAGAGATTTCCTTGCTTTATACTTTAATAGACGTGAACCAGACGAAAAATAGATGGGCAGAAATTAAAATTCGAAGAAACACCCAATAATCTCCTTTCCTCCTCTCGGTTGCATGAGCGCACAGTCAGTTGCCTTTCCACTCCTCCTGCCTGCGTGAACGATCTTTCAAAGAGAATAAGAATGAAAACAATTTATGGGTGTGTAGGTATGAAACTTTCATGAAAGAGCTTTCTGAAAGCTGGTGGATGCCTCGCGGTGGATGCCTGGCATCGAAACGCGTTTCAAATTTTTGTTCAGCATGAGACTTCTTTATACTTAGTTTTTCTATGGTCATACTTACATTTTTTGACCGAAGAGCTCAATCGGCTTTTAGAAGATGTCGATCTGGAGACTCTTGGGCATATGGTATTACAAAACGATGGCGCACCATGTCATTATGCGCGTGCTGTTGGAGCCTATTTAAACAGAAATTTTAGAGATAGGTGGATTGGTCGAAGCGGGCCAATTGCGTGGCCCCAAGATCGCCTGACTTGAACCCCATTGACTTTTTTGTATGGGGTTACTACAAAGAGCTGGTATACTCACAAAAATTACAAAGTTTGGAACAATTAAAAATAAAATTAACCGGTGCAGAAAGGACGATAAAAAGCAACATAACTGCGTTCAGATGTCTACAAGCCAATTTTTTTCGCCGATGTCGCATATGTATTAAACAAGAAGGTCGTCATTTTGAAAATTTCTTGTAAGTGCTATGAAAAATAAAATTATTTTAAACACATTTTACGTGCTTTTATTTATAAGTAAAATTTTAAATATTAAACTTAAAGCAAAATTAAGGTGATATGCCATAGTATCTCTATGTACCTATATCATCTTACCTATACATATTTTGCTTTATAAATTTTGCGCATTCAATTAGTAGCTAATGAAATGGGGAAGTTTTCACCATCTCTCTCTAGTTCATACAAAATTTACATTAGTTGTCTCTTTTTTACTCTTGCAAGGTCTTTTGTCCAACCAAATCCAACTGAGGTAGCCGTGCCTCGGTCGCATGACGCATTCATTGTTTTAGTGAAAAATGAGTTCTTTCGTCATGTTCTAATTATTACAAACTCAACACTGAAATTTTTTGTAAAAAGAAGCAAATTTTGAACGAATTCAAATTCTTTGGTTTTTAGACTTGATACACTTGATTTCGATTTTTAAGTATGATGCCACAGAGATAGCTCAATAAAATTTACAGGGTAAATAGCTGATGAAATGGAGAAGTTTTTAAAATACTTTTGGATTAAGAAAGCCATGTGACTTTTTTTTTTTAAATGCCCTTGAAAGTATTGGTACTGGTTATCTTTTTCCTGATATGTAAAAACTATTTTATTTTATGCCGTAATGGTATGGGTTTTCAGGCAGATTATCTTTATGCTGGAATGCCACAATATTTAGCTAAATAATGAAAAAAGAATTGACAATTTATATCAATTATTCACTTCAGTATGACGATAATTGTCTTGCAACTCGAAAATAAGTGAAAAATTAAAAAAAAATTCATAACTCGTAAACTACGAAAAATCGTAGAACATACATACCACCGCTTGACAGTCTTTTTTGGGACACCCTGTATATTTTGCTACGATGCACCATCTGTGGAAGAATTATTCGTTGAGCAGGTGCATTTTCTGATAACATTTCATTCCTACAGTCCTTAAGATTCTCGAGAATTGTTACAGACTGGACACGGATATCACAGTGAAACCTTAAAAACTGAAGACTAACACACTCACGTTCGACCTGGGAAAATGTCGATCTATTGATTTAAAGCTTATTGGCCTGATTTTACAATGTTTCTGTATCCAGAGCCACTTGAATCATGCTTGTAAGCAACGGACCTTAGCAGCTCACAATATTAACCTCTAGAGGGTCAGCAAGAATGGTGTGGCGTTAACCATAAATAAAATGGAAATGGATACCCTCCTTCAAGATTCTGAAAACACACAGCTTTGTAGGAGCCGTAAATGGGTGGATGAAGGATTTCCCCAGAAGAAATTAATCCTGCGTTTCCGTCCCATTTGGTTTACCATTCCTGTCCTTAAGTTCCCTTGTATTTTGGCCTATGCAAGCTGTGGCGTGAATACTAATGGACTTCCCCCTGAGCGTCCAAGAGGATTTTTGCTGACTTTATTGTTTATGATGTCATAGGTTCCCATTGTTTCCCTAATGTATTGGACCAGGACTATGCTACTCTTTTTTGTATACTGAGTAGGCACTTGCCGGTGAATTACGGCATTAACTTTAAAGCTCCTTTTGTTTTCTTTGGGTGAGAGGACCTTCAATTTAATAGCGCATATATACTGGGTCCATGGAATGAAACTCAGGGCGTCATTCCCTCAAAACTTCTGCTATCTCCTAAATAAACGATGCGAATTTGTGGAATTAATTGTGTATTATACCCCAGCAATAATTAACGAGTTTCATCATTACGTGTAACACCCTCTGGCACATTAGCCAAAGTAAACCATTAATCGCCCGGAACCTTCTTATTGTCTTGCACAAGTTCATGGCTTTAAAGACCACTTTCCTCTTCCTCTCCTCCATGTCCCAGTCAGCCGCTACCGTCTTCATTCCAAAGTATAAATGTTAAATCAGCCCTGATTATTTAATATAACTGGAACCGCATAATTAATTAATTCATAATGTTGGGACCACACATGGGAGCAGATCGATTTTCTCATTAGCACAATTAATTTTGCACGTAATTACGTTTCTAGGCAAACGAAATCTATTCTGCTCTGCTCAACCTCTCTCTGCCCTTCTTTGAACCACGGCCAAGGCTTTAAAAATCTTATTTTTCTAGTACGGCTTCCAAGGTGCACTTGAGGACCCATCGCATGACAATAGCACCGTTCTACCCTAATGAACAAAGAAAAAGTGTCCGTCCGATGTCCGTGTTGTGCTTAAAACATGGGCATTGAAAGTAACAGGGTCATCGAGGCCATTGTGCGGATTGCCCGGCGAGTAGTTAGTCAAAGTAATCGCAGGAGCCCTTTGCTGCTCGCGAAAGATACTTTCCTGGATGTGCGCACGGTAACATGGTCATAATTCCTAACCCCGCGGCACTCTTTGCCAGTGACTATTTTTTTGTTTCAGTCTTTGCAACATCCGAGCTTTAGCAATGCAGCACCCCAAGCGAATCCTGCAAGGCATTGGCATGCAAAGGGCATAATTATTTCAGGCGCCGTGCATGGGTGCTTAGGTTGATAAATTCCCTCAAGGCAATATCACGGCTGTCTTAATTACTTGAAAAAAGGTGACCTACTTTCCGGACGTTAATTGGAAAGTGCAGACTTATTAAAAAATAATTAAAAGATTACAAGACTTACGGAGGCAGCATACAGCGGGCGGGACAACTGGGAGTAACCGCTGTAAACGGCCTTGTGTCGCAGTAACTTATTACACTGACCCAAATTCAGCCCTTATGCTTACATACAGTACCTGATCATTGAATTATACTTAAACTTTAATTTTGTGAACCAAAGACAATATAAAGTAAACAAACTTAGAATGGTAGAAAGTTTTAGTTGAAAACAATATAAATTAAATGGACAGAATGAGTCCATTAGGATGATTTTCACACATAATTAATATTTTTTCCACTCTCCTTTGGCTTTTAATAATTCATTTATGCAAAATCATCATCATCGTTCAGCCACACATGTCTTATGAGGTCTATAAGTTCTTGTTTATTTTTAATGTTTTTGCTCGAATTGTCTTCTTTAGTACGCTCCAGATGTTTTCAATAGGGTTCATGCTTGGTGAAGTCGGCGGCCAGTCGAAAAATTGAATTTACTTCTGTGCAAACCGTTCTTTCACTTCTTTGGCCGTATGACAAGGTGCGCCTTTCTGCATAAAATAAAAATCTTCCCTATTTTGGAACCATTTGTCTGCTTGAGGGAGGAAAACCATATTAATTTCTTTAATATATTGTGCGGAATTCATGATTCCTTCGACGAAATATAGGCTTCTTAATCCTGTCACCCAAATTGCAGACCAAATCATGACCTTGGTACGATGTTTGACCCTTTGATCAATGCAATCTAGGTGAAATCTTTCCGATGATCGTCGTCTAACATAAATTGATTGCCTGTGAGCAATTTTGATCATTGACTCATTAGAAAAACAAACCTGAAGTAAAAATTATTGTTAAAAGTTTATGATATTAGTAAATAATTAGACATGTTTGTTGCTTAATTTCTGTCAATCATTAAGTGAAACATTCTTATGCGCTTTGGCCCAAGTTAATCTCTTCTTATTAGGAAAATACACTTTGTGTATAATTCAATGATCAGGCATAGGATATTTACTGCAAGGAATGACTGGACAGTTTTGACAAGTGCAGGCAAAGCGCAGTGTTCGGCCTTGTCAGGGATTTCTCGCTTCCGAGAACAGAAATAAAAAAAGTACCGTCGCGAACGTGAAAAAGTAGTTAAACAAATAAGTAATTACTATCTCATTATTGAGTTTGAAGCCCCCTACAACCAAGGCATTGAAAAGATTACATTAGCACATAGTAAGGAAATTAGAGACAGTGAAATAATACGAAAATAAGAGAAAAAACGCTGCAGTTAATACTTCCTTCACAGTAAAAAATTTCCAATACTTTTATCCATTCGGAGTAAATATAATCCCAGAAAACCCCACAAATCTGGTATAATTTAAAGCGAATAAATTAACTCTATTCGGTAAGTACCTCGCTTCGTACCTTCGGTATTAACTTTATATTATTATTAGACCTTCTTTAAAATTTACCGTTTAGTGTAGAAAATATTAAGAATTTGGAATAAACGAGAGAGATGTTTAATCATGTATTGCTGGTATGGATAACACATGGTTTTTTATATATATTTAGGGAAATTTTTTCCTGCAGATCAATTTAGTTTGCGTGAACTTTTTATAAAGGGTGCTATAATTCTATGAGAAGCATTACACACAAATTTACCCAGTTCAAAAAACAGTTTTACTTGAATAATTTAACCCATTAATGGCGAAGCGGACATTTCACAGTCGACTGGTAGTGTGGACGTTTCATGGATTATTGAGCTAAATTGTAGAAACACTACCTCAACTTCAAAGCCCAATATCTCAAGAAATATCGATGTTAGCGATTTAGTGTTCAAGAACTTTTTGGAGGAAATTGAATTTGCTACAAGTTTGTAATATTCACTTTTTCTGTACCTCTTGTTGTTTACGACATAAGGGCAAAAAGCGAGAATTTCGTGGAAAAATTGGGGTCAATGACCCGTACTACCTCGCTGGTGGGAGTTAGGGTTACACCGCAATGGACACTTTTGTAGAGCATTCAATTCTGAACAAACTCTACCACTGACCAAGATTATACCACGAAATGCCTCTGAGCTGTAGAGTTTTGAAGAAAACTAATCAAAGTTTATATGTATTTTTTATGGGAAATCTTTATACGCCTTGGTCTAGTACTAAATATTAATATTAAGGGCTCCAATTTTCAGGGAATTTTTGTTTAGGTATTTGCCACAAAATTTCGAGGTGGGACTAAAAAAAAAAAAATAGTCGCAAAAAAAAAAGCACCCTAATGTATATCAATAATGATGATCATAGGCCACAAAATAATTATTACTGACACAAAGATGAAATTACGTGTGTCAAATGATTAACATATTAAAGTGCATGTGATTTGTATCTTGAACGGTTCTGTATATGCTGCATTGAATGTCGTAACTTTAACTATGATAAATTCACGAAATATTTCTATATTGTCGCAGTTTTGCCTACCGAGCAGCTAGCTGGCAAAACTACAAAATGAGACAAAACAGACAGATCGAGTGACATTTTTGTTAGGAATTTTACTCATCTAGCGAAATAAACGAGTTCAAAATTGGTTGAGTCTTTCGGCCCGGGAAAACCTATCTTCATCGGTGTGGCTAAAGACCCAACTATAATGTGCATACCGTTCGTGCGGAAAACTGTCGAAACCCTACGAACGGAAGTTTATGCATATTCAACAGCTGCCAGATATTCAATGTTATAATCCACTGTGATTGCTGTGGATTTTTTGAAACCAATTAAAATGGGGGATTGAGTGAATTATTTATTTATTTTATTTGCAGGTTTAAATGACTTGAACGAATTGAGAAAAAACATGAAAACTAGGAAAAAACGTACATATTTTGTTACTAGGATTAATTTGGATCTTAATTTACAAAAATATTTTTAAAGATCAAAAATGTCGATTCCGATATACAAGGTATTACTCTTATTCACTATTGACCTTTTATTATATTATGTATGGCTGAACACTGCTCGCTCTCCGCCCTTTATCTCCAAAAGGGTTGAGCGCATGAAAAAATGTTTGGAACAAAAATTGTTGGAAATTTTACGCTCTACAATTTTTATAATAGGTGTTAACATCATTGGAGCTGTAGAAACAGAGATAATCCCGGAAAACCGATTTTGTGACCTTTGACCTTCAATAACTTACGACGCAGACACCAGATTTTATGAGACTTTTGACACAACATTTAGAATGCCAAAATCAAGGTATACACAAGTTTTCAGCTTATTATCTCTAATTCCGAGGTGAAACCCCTAATTTGACTGGACTATGTCGGTTATTGTCATTTTGCATATGCCAAACACGCTCTAGATCGAACCTTGTATATGGAAAGCGAAACTTGATGATGATTCTGCACGGAATGGTATGCATAATATAGTTGGGCCTATATGACTAGGAGTTCTTGTGAGAACATTTAAATAGTTACAGATTTCACTAAGAACGTTATTATATATACTTTTTTTCCATAGTAAAGCCAACTATTCTGAAGTATTTCAAGAAACATCTTTTTATTTTATTTTACGGTAAATTTTCTGAAAAAAATAATTGTTGCAACTATTTCAGTTTTTACTCACTTTTTTCTCAGTTTACGGTGTTGTTCTCTCCAGTTATTAGTAGTTGGGATGTGTACTGTGTAGCTTTTACTAGCATTCGACTAGAACTAGAACTAGATTTGAGTTTATAGTAGGAAAATTTGGGATTGTTTTAAATGAACCGATGATGATCAGAGTAGACCATGTACTGTACATATATAATAGCGACGAATTTTCAGGTTAACATGTGTATTACAATATAAAAATGGTGTCAGTTTTGCGCGACTTATAGAGTTTGATAGAGATCATTTTGGTTTTCACTACCGCATGTGTAATCAAAGAATCCTGATCGGTTTTTCTTTTAGCGTAAATTTAATAAAGTGTAGGGTATAATGTTAGCAAAAATAAATAATTGTCCTTTCAAATATATAAGATCCATTCTTTCAAAATTTGTTAAAGGGTTAATAAAATACACCCATGTTAACCCATTAATGCGCAAAACGAGGATTTTGTGCACGCAAGTTCAATTGTACGATTCGAATAGCAAACTGGGGCCAATTTCCTCCAAATTCGTATATAAGGGGTTTTTGGGGGTGCTTTTTCAGAATCTGACATTTGTTTTGCATAAAAACTTCAAAAACCCTATTATTTTTTGGGTTTCTTCAAAAAAGTGCCGATTGTTTTTGGTAATTTTTCTTCTCAAAGTCGATTATCTTGTCGTTGCTGCTATTGAATGATCATATAACTACGCGGTCCGAATGTCTACACTTTCTGAAACCATGGTTTTGAATTTTTTTTTTCGCTTTGGTTTTTGAAAAATGGCCATTTTGTACAGCAATGTAATAAAAAACTTCGCGATTTTTTTACACGAAAAGGATCAACTTTACAAAAAAATTTTGAAAAATCCAAAAATGTCCCGAAAAATTCTGAAAAAATTCACACGTGTTCCTTGGCTAATTATATTCACTTTTTGTCATATAAAATTTATTCGTATAATTCGTCCTTTTTCAGTAAAAATATCACCAAATTTCATCATAAAAAGATTGGTGATATTTTTACTCAAAAAGGATCAATTATACGAATAAATTTTATATGAGAAAAAGTGCTTATATTTGGGAATTTTTTCAGAATTTTTCGAGACATTTTTCAAAAATTGGCCAAATCCAAAAATCCAAAAATAGTCCAAAAAATTCTGAAAATATTTACATGTTTTCCTTGGCTAATTATAAGCACTTTTTGTCATATACATTTTTTTTGTAAAGTTGATCCTTTTCGTGTAAAAAAATCGCGAAGTTTTTTATTACATTGCTGTACAAAATGGTCATTTTGCAAAAACTAAAGCGAAAAAAAAATTCAAATCTATGGTTTGAGAAAGTGCAGACATTCGGACCGCGATTTCTGGTAGTTATATGATCATTCAATAGCAGCAACGACAAGATAATCGACTTTGAGAAGAAAAATGACCAAAAAAAATCGGCACTTTTTTGAAGAAACCCAAAAAATAATAGGGTTTTTGAAGTTTTTATGCAAAACAAATGCCAGATTGTGAAAAAGCACCCCCAAAAACCCTTATATACGAATTTGGAGGAAATTGGCCCCAATTTTCTATTCGAATCGTACAATTGAACTTGCGTGCACAAAATCCTCGTTTTGCGCATTAATGGGTTAAAAAGAAAAAGGTATAGGATCCATTGAATACAGTTTCTGCATTTTATTTAATGATTTTTTACTGGATTTAGGCCTTTGTCAATGACCCACAAACAGGGTTCTAAGAAGTTTCAAAATAAGGAAACAGGAAACTTCTATTTATTTTTGCCTTTCTGTCAATTTCAGTAAAAGTTTAACCAATGTAAAAATAGAACTTCCTGTGAGCGATAATTAAGTTTAATAACAAACTTTTTTATGATACCTTGTATACTTAAAGGATTACGATATGTAGATCAGATCATTAAAATATTTATATAAGCGACAATATTTCAGGAAGCCCATAATATTAAATAATTTTAAAATGTTCAAATGCAATCTAACTTCTTTGTCTCAAAAAGGCAAAAAATGTACTATATTTTTGATGATTTGTAACAGCAAATAGAGTCCTGAAATTGTCCGAAAGTGTGTTGATATGCCTAGTGTATTTAATCGATTTTCTACCGTTAGCATAATAGAAAAAAATTGATTATGAGTGCTAGATCACTGTCAAGATGCGATGCTCATGTGAAATTATTCTTTTTAAAATAATTCGAAATATAGCTGACGATGAGTATCCCACTAGAAAAATCATCACAATAAATTCTGAATGATTAGGGCAATTGAGTCTCTCTTTCATATAAGCTCTTGGATTGAAAATCAATTTGTTTCGAAGATGCTATAGTATAAAATAAAATTACCAAATATTAAACTTTCTCATGGAGTATAGAAATAACAATTTTCATTTTTCAAACACTGTTAACCTCTTTTTTTTTTTAAATCTGTGACAAATTACAAAATATTTGTTTTTTTATAAAGCAAAAACACCTGCGCTACGTTGGTTGGTTGGTTGGTTTAGGTGGCGATTCCAACGTCGATTCTCGTCGGAATCCAATTAGCGCTACAAAGGCGCGATTTTGATACCACAACAATCTAACTATGATCAGGTTATTAATGTGTTTGGGGTGGTTTAGTGGACAGGGAAACTTCGCCTTGGGCTAAAGCCATTCTGTGGCATTGAGATAGTGAACAATGTCACTAACCCGCTTTTTGGACATCTCCCTGAGATCATCAATAAAATAATCACCCATTGCGCGATGTCTAGCCACAGCAAGGGCCGGACATTTGCACAGAAAATGGACAGGCGTCTCCTTCTCATTTGGGTCTTCGCAACTGCGGCAGTAAGGGTTGAAGGGGATCCCTAGCTTAGCTGCGTGCTCACCTATGGGCCAGTGACCAGTGTAAACCGCCACAACTCTGGCCATGTTCTCACGGGTCAGATTTAGAAGCTCTTGCGTTTTCCTCCTGTCGTAGGAGGGCCATGTCATTCTAGAAATAGCGCAAGTGCGAAGATTTTTCCAATTTTTGTTGGCAATAGCAAGAAAATGGGCCTGAATTCCCTTTTTAATCGATCCCAGAGGAGTAAGAACTCGCTCCATCTGAGCTTCCTCCCTTGTAGCACCCTGCCTAGCCAGGCAGTCAGCCCCTTCATTTCCTCCTATGTTCCTATGTCCTGGAACCCAGAGTATCGTGATATCAAGGCTGTTACCTAACTTGGCGAAGCATTCACGACACTTCTCTACAAGTTTTGAAGATACGATAGCCGAATCGAGAGCTCTGATAGCGGCCTGGGAGTCAGTTAGAATAGCAATCCGTTTCTGACTTGCGGAATTTCCCAAGATGAAGCATGCTTTCATGATCGCTAACACTTCCGCCTGGAAAACGCTCGCATGATCAGGAAGGCGGAAAGACTCTTCGACATTTAGATCTGTTGAGAAGATCCCGGCCCCAACTCCCATCTCAGTTTTGGAGCCGTCTGCGAAAATCGCTGCGTCGAAGTGGCTCAGTATATCATTTTCCTCCCATTTTTCCCTCGTAGGGAGCCTTACTCTGAAATTCTTCTCAGAGAAAAGTATGGGAACAGTGTAGTCCGATTTACATTTTGCCAGTTCCCCAGGTACCAGCTCCAGGATTTTACCGTGACCGTACGATCTAGCAGTCCAGCATCCCGACTCTTTAAGCCTGACCGCACAAACAGCTGCGAGGCATTTTATGTGAAGATCGATAGGCAAAAGATACAAAAGTACATTGAGGGCATCAGTTGGACAGGACCGTAAGGCTCCCGACACGCCCAGACTCGCGGTTCTTTGTACTCTGCCAACTTTTAGGATATTGCATTTCTTTTCCAAACAAGGCCACCAGACGAGCGCACCGTAGGTGAGGATTGGACGTATTGTAACGAACCGCAAAAATAGCGCTTCGTTCATAAGAATCCTTTGCGACCCCTTTCAATAAATTTTCAAATAAAACGGGCAACGGCCTACTGCTTCCGAGAATTTCAGCTCGAGCATAGCAACCACCGCACGATGCGGGGAAGTTCAAACCCAAACATAGCAACCACCGTCCCAGTTTGCTACGATGCGGGGAAATTGAAGCGAACGCATCGCCCCCACCCCAAGAATCTGGCCCAAGAAGGTGTATAAAAGGCCGTCGATTCAGAGGCTCTGGGGGCAGTCGGTCCGTGCAAGCGGACGAGGTAAGAGATTCCCGACTGTCTCACTGGCTATGTGTCTGATGTCAATCTAGGCATAGCTAACCCTTCCCAAGAGCTACGTGTCTGATGTCAATCTAGACGTAGTGCTCCTTACTGGCTATGTGTCTGATGTCAATCTAGGCATAGCTAACCCTTCTCAAGAGCTACGTGTCTGATGTCAATCTAGACGTAGTGCTCCTCACTGGCTATGTGTCTGATGTCAATCTAGGCATAGCTAACCCTTCCCAAGAGCTACGTGTCTGATGTCAATCTAGACGTAGTGCTCCTTTACGGCTATGTGTCTGATGTCAATCTAGGCATAGCTAACCGTCTCTTTCCGACTACGTGTCTGATGTCAATCTAGGCGTACGTCACCGTCTCTTTCCGACTACGTGTCTGATGTCAATCTAGGCGTAGGTCACCGTCTCTTTCCGACTACGTGTCTGATGTCAATCTAGGCGTAGGTCACCGTCTCTTTCCGACTACGTGTCTGATGTCAATCTAGGCGTAGTTCTTCGTTCCCAAATAAAGAGATAATACCGTAACGTGTAAATGTAAATGTATCAAATAGGAATTGTAATTGTAGAAAAACTGATACATAGTAAATAATGCAAAAGTATATCGAGGCCTGTGAATTCTAGTGTAAATGCCGAGATACTTAAATGTAATATAATAAAGAAAGGAACTATAAAGACCATGTAGATATTGTAATATTGTTAATATACTGCAGTGGTATGGAGCCATATCAAAGCATGTAAAGGTAGTGTAATGCTGAGATATGGAAGTAAATATAACAAGGCCAAAAATATATGTAAATACCAAGGCCTCTTAAAAATCCCGTAATGTAAATATATTGTATAGTATTAGTTTGTAGATATAAGAATTATTTGTTAACCAACAAAAAACCAATACAATAAAAAGTTTTATTTTGTAAACCCCATTTCGTCTTCTCACTCCAACGACCCTGGACATCTCTAGAGCTCCCGGCAACCCAACTCTGTGAGAGTATGAGAATATGAGAATTCTCTTACAAAGCGACGAAATTGTGTGATGTGGAGGTTATTACAAAAATGGCGCCCGAGCAGGGACTTTAAAAAGTCATCATCATACCGAGCAGGGACTTTAAAAAGTCATCATCATACCGAGCAGGGACTTCAAAAAAAAAAGTCATCACCATACCGACCAGACGAATTCCAAACACCAGTAATAGGAAAGATATAAATTCACCGAAATCGCCCAGCCACAGGACATTCAGTCTCAGGCAGCGATACCGACCAGACGAGCTCACCAGTAATAGGAAAGATATAATTTCACCGAAATCGGCCAGCAACAAGACATTCAGTCTCAGGCAGAGGTACCGACCAGACGAGCACACCAGTAATAGGAAAGATATAAATTCACCGAAATCAGCCAGCAACAGGACATTCAGTCTCAGGCAGCGATACCGACCAGACGAGCTCACCAGTAATAGGAAAGATATAAATTCACCGAAATCGGCCAGCAACAGGACATTCAGTCTCAGGCAGCGATACCGACCAGACGAGCTCACCAGTAATAGGAAGGATATAAATTCACCGAAATCGGCCAGCAACAGGACATTCAGTCTCCAGCAGTGATACCGACCACACCAGCTCGACGAAGCGAAAAACCAGGGCCCCGGAACAATAGACTGTGGAACTATCGAGGGAAGGCGCACAGTAACCAGAAGTCGCTGCAGCATCAGGACTTAAAGGCAGTTGAAGAATAACCGGAAGCGCGGGGTACAACCGACCCGATATATTTAAGGAAAAATATATTTACCAGGTACACGCGTTTCACACCGAAGAACCGAGTAAAAGTAAGCTCCGGAATGGAGGGTGAAACTACCGAATTCGTACGTCAACTGCGACAACCCGAACTGCGCGCCGAACTACAGTACTATGGATTGTCCCCCGGAGGAACAGTGGCAGTTCGTCGAGAACGTTTACTTCGCTATCTGAATAACCATCCGGCTGAGACTCGAGGGAAGTCACGGAACGATGGACCTCGTCAGAAACAGAGCGAAACAGGAAGTACTGGAAGTACTGGACCAGATTCGGTGAATAACAACAACGGAATCGGAGCAAATAATGACCAGCCATTTTCCAAAATGACACCCATAGAAATAATGGACCGTGTACGAAAATAGTGTGTATTATATGATGGAGGACGAGACATATATAGATTTCTGGAAAGAGTAAAGGAACTCGCAGATGCATATATACTTCCCCACGACCATCTATTACAGACATTGCCCGAATTGCTAAGAGCAAAAGCGTTGTTATGGTACCGCAATAATAAGACGAGAGAACCCATTCCTCGTACCAACGAAAATTTGCCGAAGTTAATCAAAACCCAGACAGGTTCACCGAGTATTGCATCCGCAATCAGAAGCTATAGCGCTACAACTCGGATCGAAACCATCTGAATGAGATAAACCCAGAGCAAGAGTGGAAATTATGTGTTCCACGCGACTAGAAAAATCGAATGCTACAAGAAAACCATGACGCACTAGTTACAGTCGGCAGCCACTGCGACGAAAGATGGGGCCAGGCCGGACCGGCCGCCATGAGTACCTACCGGTAATCGTCGAGGACGATGAGGATGAGAGCGACCCTTTTGGGGTGGGGCGCATCCTCACGAAGATGTTCCATGGGGAGCAAGGCTCGGTGATCATTAGGCGATCACACGTAGAACGAGCGAAGAAAGAAGTGCTGCCGGCAGAGAAGACTACCACGATGTCCTCAGCGACCGTTTTCCTCCCCGCTGATGGAAGCTGGCGAAGCGGGATGCAACCAAAGGACCTCGATGTTTGGCAAAGCCCACCGGTTAACGGTGGTGGATTGCCTCCGCGTCACACTCCTCAAGCGTGCCACTGGCGAGGTGACTGCGCGCCGTAGAGTGTAAGTTTACGTGTGTGTATATTTAGTAGAAAGAAAAACAAACAAAGACTTTTCTCGCACCCCCCGACCAAACCATTTTCCCGAAGAAAGAGGGAGATGTAACGAACCGCAAAAATAGCGCTTCGTTCATAAGAATCCTTTGCGACCCCTTTCAATAAATTTTCAAATAAAACGGGCAACGGCCTACTGCTTCCGAGAATTTCAGCTCGAGCATAGCAACCACCGCACGATGCGGGGAAGTTCAAACCCAAACATAGCAACCACCGTCCCAGTTTGCTACGATGCGGGGAAATTGAAGCGAACGCATCGCCCCCACCCCAAGAATCTGGCCCAAGAAGGTGTATAAAAGGCCGTCGATTCAGAGGCTCTGGGGGCAGTCGGTCCGTGCAAGCGGACGAGGTAAGAGATTCCCGACTGTCTCACTGGCTATGTGTCTGATGTCAATCTAGGCATAGCTAACCCTTCCCAAGAGCTACGTGTCTGATGTCAATCTAGACGTAGTGCTCCTTACTGGCTATGTGTCTGATGTCAATCTAGGCATGGCTAACCCTTCCCAAGAGCTACGTGTCTGATGTCAATCTAGACGTAGTGCTCCTCACTGGCTATGTGTCTGATGTCAATCTAGGCATAGCTAACCCTTCCCAAGAGCTACGTGTCTGATGTCAATCTAGACGTAGTGCTCCTTTACGGCTATGTGTCTAATGTCAATCTAGGCATAGCTAACCGTCTCTTTCCGACTACGTGTCTGATGTCAATCTAGGCGTACGTCACCGTCTCTTTCCGACTACGTGTCTGATGTCAATCTAGGCGTAGGTCACCGTCTCTTTCCGACTACGTGTCTGATGTCAATCTAGGCGTACGTCACCGTATCTTTCCGACTACGTGTCTGATGTCAATCTAGGCGTAGGTCACCGTCTCTTTCCGACTACGTGTCTGATGTCAATCTAGCCGTAGTTCTTCGTTCCCAAATAAAGAGATAATACCGTAACGTGTAAATGTAAATGTATCAAATAGGAATTGTAATTGTAGAAAAACTGATACATAGTAAATAATGCAAAAGTATATCGAGGCCTGTGAATTCTAGTGTAAATGCCGAGATACTTAAATGTAATATAATAAAGAAAGGAACTATAAAGACCATGTAGATATTGTAATATTGTTAATATACTGCAGTGGTATGGAGCCATATCAAAGCATGTAAAGGTAGTGTAATGCTGAGATATGGAAGTAAATATAACAAGGCCAAAAATATATGTAAATACCAAGGCCTCTTAAAAATCCCGTAATGTAAATATATTGTATAGTATTAGTTTGTAGATATAAGAATTATTTGTTAACCAACAAAAAACCAATACAATAAAAAGTTTTATTTTGTAAACCCCATTTCGTCTTCTCACTCCAACGACCCTGGACATCTCTAGAGCTCCCGGCAACCCAACTCTGTGAGAGTATGAGAATATGAGAATTCTCTTACAAAGCGACGAAATTGTGTGATGTGGAGGTTATTACAGTATCACAACTGTGTACATCCACCACACCATCTTTGGTGTGAGTCCCCATCTCCTACCGAAAGCTTTTTTGCAAGCATAGAAGGCTATACAGGCTTTCCTTATCCGCTCATCTATGTTTAACCTCCAGCTAAGCTTAGAATCAAGGACTACTCCAAGATACTTTGCAAAAGGCGATAGGGCCAGTACTTGTCCATTCAGACTGGGAATTCTGAAACTAGTTATCTTGTATCTGGTAGTAAACAGCACCAATTCTGTTTTACTTGGATTAACGCAAAGGCCACAACTCGTGGCCCAGGCGTTCACCTTATCCAGGGCTCTCTGCATGATATCACTGATCACGGAGAGATCAATACCAGAAATTAAGATAACTCCTGCGCTACGAGTCTTATTTCATATTCTTAAAGTTTGACCACAAAATTGGTAGAAGGGATCAACATGTACCTTAGCTGTTAAAAGTTAACCAGAAATGGTGGTTGAAAAGTTGCCAAGTTGGATATGAGCTGATGGAAACAGGCAAGTTTATTTTCGAGTGAAGCATGGTGATATGGATAATATACGGTGGAGGAAATAGCTATAAAGCCACTCACTTAAATTGACACTTTTTTTTAACTAAAAGCAAACAAACATATAAAGTATAGTGTGTTGGTTATATAATCTTATGATACATGTAATTACACATAAAAAATTAAAAATAGTTCAAACATTTTACAGTTATTGAAAAAAAAAATATTAATGAATTCATATTTAAGAGGAAATAGCTATAAAACCACCTTCTTTTTCCTCAACAATAGTACGGTAAATATACAGTGAAATTCCCCTTCGCGGACACCCCTCTTACACGGACACCTCCCTTAAACGGACAGTTTCTCATAGTCCCGACCGACTCTCGTATAATTTGCATTGTATTAACTCTCTCTTGGACGGACATTCTCTTGAACGGACGCGGACACGAGAAAATGTTCTCCTAACCGGACAAAAAACAAAATAAATTGAAACGCCTTGTCTTATTTTTTTTTTCTGTCGAAAATATCGCTATTGCATAATGCAAATGTTATCATTTTTTTTTTTTCGCTAAAATATTCTAGATAAGTTGCCCTACCGGACCGTTGCGAAAAAAATAATTAATTTTTTTTTTCTGCTCAAAATTATTTTACTCTACTTTGACCTTCACTGGTGAAAAAAAATGTACTAGGCAGTGATGGGAAAGCAATTCAAAAAATTGTCTAATTAATGCAGATTTCAGAAAGGTATAATATGTATAACCCATTTTATTCATGAATAACGAGATATTGCTATGTTCATTGTATAAGGGCAGATTTCGATTGAATTGCTAGTTTTAATGAATTTATAATTTAATAGATTTTAATTACGAGTAAATAAAGCTGAGTAGTAATTATTGAAATTTCTTATTTTTTTCACAATAAATGTTCAAATTGTCTGCCTCCAGCCCGAATACATGCTCGGCACCTACGTAAAAATGATTTTTTTAAGTTTCTTAAATTAAATGCGGAAATTTTTCTCGCCGCGACGTTTACTCTTTATCGCAGCTCTTGTTGGTTGTATATGGGCCTCTGATAAAATTTGTCTTTTAAGCAGCTCCAATAAAAGAAAAACCGGGGGATTTAGGTCCGGTGATCAAGGAGGTCACGGTATTGGTCCTAGACGACCAATCCATCTTCTGGGATATTGCTCATTGAAGTAAGCCCAAAAACTTTATAATAAATGCATAATAAGCTTGATTCACTGACTCTAAACAATGTCAAATTGTAAACTCATTAAATAGCAATTTGATCAAAATCTGCTCCTTGCACAATGAACATAGCAATATCTCGTTATTCATGAATAATATGGGTGTTTTTATACTTTTCTGAAATCTGCATTAATTAAGCAATTTTTTAAATTGGTTTTCCACAACTGCCTAGTACATTTTTTTTAACCAGTGAAGGTTAAAGTAGAGTAAAATAATTTTGAATACCAAAAAAAAAAAAAAATTTAAATATTTTTTTCGCGGCGGTCTTGTGTCAGTAATAAAAAATGACATGCTTACCAGGTAGGCCAACTTATCTAGAATATTTTAGCAAAAACAAAAATGATAACACGTCCTTTTATGACAATACTGACCTACTAGTCAATAATCTGACAAAAGGTAGTGAAAATTTAATTTTTCATAAAAACCCAAATATCTCGAAAACGGTGAGGTTTTCACTAAGGTCATATTTTGATATTCTGGTAGGTCTTGACCCAAGCTACCATTCCCTTAATTTTGGCGCACTACTTCCTGGACACCCTGTATATCTAAAGATAACAAACCTCATTTTTTTTCTTAAGTTTAAAGTTTTTTGTTTATCTTAAAAACATTTATACACATATACGTTTTAAATGTCCCAGTTTCTTTAATATATTCAGTCTTCATTAAAAACACGATTTTTGTTTTATTTCTTTTATACGGACACCCCTCTTGAACGGACACTTTCAGTCGGTCCCGTTGATGTCCGTCCAAAGGAGATTTCACTGTATATATTTTCTTTTTCTAATATTTTGTGGACCCACCTTTATTTGAAATTACTTCAAAAATACGGTCTGGCATTGAATTTACGAGGACTTGAAGGGTTTCTACAGGAATGTTGTTCCAAACGTCTTGAATGGCTTGTTTAAGCTCAAACACATTGTTGAATTGACGTCCTTGCTCGTAGACTCGACGGGTTAGGATCCCCCACAGATTTGCAATGGGATTTAAGTCGGGACTACACGCTGGCCATTCAAGTATTTCAATGTCCCGACTTTTTAACCACTCCATGGTATGGTACCAGCAATGTACTGCCGCGTTGTCCTGCTAAAATATAAATTTTCCTTCAATGATGTCATCTGTAAATGGTATCAACACATCATCCAGAAGTTCGGTGTAGTTGTTCGAATTCATTTTGGTCGAAATACATTGGGGTTTTTCCAACATAACAAAATGCTGCGCACACCATGACCGTTCTACCTCCAAAATTTCTGCTTAAGCGAATGGCGTCATGTCCTTTTTAGTGATGAAAAAAAGTTTAATTTGGACGGACCTGACGGTTTCCAATTTTATTGGCATGATTTAAGCAAGCATAAGGAGGTTCGCTTAAGCAGAAATTTTGGAAAATGTCTATTTAAGTGAGTGGCTTTATAGCTATTTCCTCCACTGTACATATGTTTTATGTGATAAAAAATAAGTCTTCCTGAAGGTTTTAATAAACTTAATCTGTCGAGAGTTGGGAAAGTTCTATAACCCTACCTCGTGCATAAAAATTAATCCGCCACGAGGCCAATAAATTTAATATATGTACCTAAGTTGAATTTATTCATAACCGGAGTAATTTACTTAAAACTTTCTCCTTCAGTATATTGTGCTGTTTTACTTCTAAGCACTGAGCAATTCCCAAATTCTTATTGATTTGGTGCATGATTTACGCGTAATACGCATAAGCCACACCTGCCAATATCTCAATTACCGAGTTGAAAAACCAATAACCATTAAGAGCTATATACAGTTCCAAACCTGATCGATTTGGCTCAGAAGAAAGTTACCTAATTTAAGTCAAGCTAGCAACATATTTTTTTGAATTTCTGGTCCCTGTGGGGCGAGCAGAGGCCCTGAAAATAAGGTAAAACCTCTGTTTTCTGCAACGTGGAAGGAAAATTCAATCGGAAAGTGTCAGCTCAAGTTGTCTACTTATGCAAAATGGGAACTTCTTTAATTATTACACTCGGAGCGGGGAAGTGGTGTCAAAGTGTCGATTCGGCACGTTCCGTCTATTCAATTTCAATGTGCCTTCCTTCTTAATTGGCGAGAATTTCGATTAAAGCAATGTGTCGGTAAGGGAAAGTGGAAGAACGAAATTGTGTGATCATCGTTTTAGCGCTAATAAACTCGACTGACCTGATGGATAACTGATGTATTGATGGCGTACTGCACCGGAATAATGTAAATAGAATTCCCACAGAATTTAGGCATGCGCTAATTTATAGGTTTCTGTTACTGTTTTTATATATAGCTACTTTTTATGCATTTATATTTGTAAACTTTTGCAAGTCGGGAGAAAATAATATATGTACATCATTATAAAATAAGTGTGTTCATCTGTAAATATTTTTCTTTTATATATTGTACAGTAAAAATAATTTTTTTGAAAATATGCACAGATTTCGTTGGTTCCTTCTTTATTGCAGTTTATTTTAAATAGCATCTTTAATTTCCGAACCATACATAATTTATGGGATTTAAAAAAAAAATGCTGTTTTTTTTTTTTTTTTTTTGGAAAAATTATGTAGATTTTAATGTTTCATTACGGTCAGTAAGAATTTTTCGCCAGTAATTAAACACAGTATAAAAAATAAAGAAAAATAATTGATTTAATACAAATGGTAATATTGAAATAAATTTAAAGCATAATATCCGCCTGAGCGTTTGAATGAGAGTAAATTCCTAAATATTCCAAGAATATATATTCCAAATATACCAATTTTTTTAATTTCTAAATAAATATGGGTATTGCATATGGGGCGTTCTACTTTTCTACCGACAATCTGAGTGATAAATTTTTAGATTTTTTAAAAAAATAAAAGTGTATTTCTTTTATAAAATGTTTTTTAAATTATTGTCCAGTTATCGAATATTTTAGAAACGTATAATGCATCGAAGTTTTATTTCATACCTTTTATTTATTTTAAGTTTTATCGGAATAGTATTAAAAAATAAACACCTCAGTCACAAAAAAAAAATATTTATTAGTTAACTTAACTTTGCTTAACTAGAATACAAGCATTTATTATTATCTAACTTGATTTATCGGAATTCTTATTAAAAATATATAAAAAATGACATTTAATACCACTCTGTCACATTTTTGCTCGTTAAGACAACAAACTTTGAAATATTTTGCAAATAATTGAAATAATACTTAGCTGAAATTCTGTTAATACCTTGTATGGTAAATATGTAATGCTATAATACGTGATTTTGGTATATATGTTTTCAATAAACTGAATCATATGCTACTTTGACGTTTAATTACAAGAGAGACAAAATTGTGACAGAGTGTGACAGAGTGGTAGATATTAATAAGCCAGCATTTGAACGTAATCCTTTAACATTTTTAAAGTTTTTAAAACGATAACAAAACATAATGCTTCTGTTATAAGGCTACATAATATATTATTTTTCGGTAGAACCATTCTTTGCTACACGTAAAATCAGACTAATCTTCTCTTTTCTCTTATTCGACTTTTCAAATACTTCTTTCTATTGGTTTATCAAATTCGTAATAAACAAGCCTTCCTCTTTCGACTTCTTTAGGACTTGGAATTATTTTTATCAAGTTTTCAAACATCACATCTGATACATCTGATTTTACTAATTTAAATATTTTTCCAGTGTCATCAACAGTTTTATAAAACATCACCTGAACATCTCCATCTTCATCCACACAACTTTTTGCAACTCCTAAGTAGGTGTACTCGACTTTGTTTTTACTGGGTACTTTTACTAACATACATATGTGTACCATTTTTTATTAATAATGGGTGGATGTTGTCTACAGACAGGTCATATGAAGTACCCGGTTTTATGTGCAGTTTTTTTCTTATTAACCAGAGGCTGATCATCTTCATCTTCTGAATTAGAAGTATAAACAGAGAGCTCTAATTATGTTGGTTATATCAGTCAGTGGTTTTTTTAAATCTGAGCTTCTGTCGTGAACTTCTATCTCATGTTCAGGTAATGGGCGATAAGTCTTCAAATTGTAACAATTACAAAATTTGTCGCAAAATCAACTAAATGTTTAGTAGCTCAGCACTCCAGGTTGCTACAGTTTTTTTTGTGACAGAGGTGCCTCGTGACAGAGGTGTAAAATAACAGTGTTCGAGGATTTCATTGTTCACAAAATTACGAATTGTTCGTAAAAGTGGGTGAATATGACATATTTACTGGGAAATAATAATATTACGTATATAAATGGGAATTACAATAAGATTTGAAAGTAGTAACTTACGTGACGGAGCCGTCGCCGAATAAACACACGCACCTCTGTTCAATTCCTCCGGGCGACTAACTCAGGTCGCTCCCGGGTGGGGCCTCAAGGCGTGAGGCCAAGGGTTCAGAGGAAACCGTACTGTTGCTTAGTGTTGAAGGTCAAACAGCTAAGGCGCGTTTTTTGTTTTGCGAAATGCGTGACGGAAGATAGCAAGAAAAAACATATACAGCCGGACCCAACGATAAACTATTTTTTTGTTAAATAGTATGAACCTTTACGTTTATTATATTCTAATTAATTTAATGATAATATTTCAGAAATTCAATAAATAATTTTATATTAAACGGTTCTATATGATTTTTTTAAGCAAGATCATTTTTTAACATTAGGCGGCGCAAAGAGACACACTTTATTTGTATGTAAAACACCTCTGTCACACATTTCGAATACTATGTCACAATGATTTTGTAAAAAGCAAAAACAATAAAAACGGAATTTTAATATTATTATAATGACTAAGTATATGGTCCAAAAGAATCTTGTGAAAAGAAAATTTGAGAAACTGAGAAATCGAAAGAGACAGAGTTGTTAATTTTGCGTAACATTCTAGTGATAGGTTCGAAGTGTCCGTAGTTGGTGCGGTGGCTCTTCAGACGAAAGAGTGGAAAGGATCTTACGTTGCAAGGATTGGTGTTGATGGACATGTTATGTAAAATTTCGGGATAGTCAATGGAACCGGTTAGGACCTGATGGATAAAGATTATATCAACGAGGTCACGGCGCACTGATAAGGGTTGGAGGTCAATTAGTTTCAAACGGTCCTCATAAGGAGGAAAATTAAGGTTATCAACCCATGGAAGGCCACGTAACGCGAAGCGGAGGAATCTGCGTTGCACTGATTCATGTTAAGAGTAAAAGGGGGAACCAAAATACAAAAAATAATAAAATAAAACAATGAAAATTATTAAATCACTAATACAGTGCGCGCAATTTCTATAAGCGCACGTCTGATTTTCAAGTGAAATGCACAATTCATTGAAATAAAGCGATATAGTAACAAAATTTCTTTACAGGACAATTGTTAAAGTTTATAACTATTCATAAAAGCAATTAAACAATTCCAAATATCAGGCAATGCGTGAATGCAATAGATCAATCTTTCACAATTGATCTTAGAGTGCGCAGTTTCTATAAACGCAGTTTCTTTTTGTAGTATTACTAGTTAAACGCAAAGTAATTTTGCGACTTTTTAGGAAACAATTCATGTGAGTTTCATTTTTATTTTCCAACTATAGCTTCATTCTGTATAATTGCTGTTATTTCTTAAGATTTGTTGTAATGCCACGAGGAAAGGTCCTTGACAACGACGATCGCGTCAGAATCCGTGCGTTTAGGGAAACTGGCCTTGGTATAAAAGAAATTGCAAGGAGAATTGGACGTTCAGAATGTGTGGTGCGAAATTTTATTAAAAAGGGCAATCGTAATGGATTATGGGATCATCCAAGAGGGAACACCAAAGTTTCCAAAAAAAATATTGGGAACATAAGAGAAGAAGTTATGAAAAAAAAGTTAAGTGCAGCTCAAATTATAGCGGAATTACAACTCCCAATTAAAGGAAGAGAAGTCCAACAAATTTTGAAGGACACTACTTATATTAAATATAAGAAACCGGCCAAATCTCTCCAACTGCAACAGCATCATAAATATGCGCGCCTAGATTTTGCTAGAAGCCACATGAACTGGGACGAAAAGTTTCAAAACGTTATTTTTTCTTACGGAAAACAATTTAATTTAGATAGCCCATATGGATTGAGTACTTATTGGCATGAATTAAGGAAGCCCGATTCGCCTCGTCTAAGTAGTAATTTTGGTGTTGGTAGTTTAATGTTATGGGGTGCCTTTTCTTATCAAGGAAAGTTATCTTTACGCTTTGTTCCCACCCGAATGAACTCTGCCATATATACAGACCTGCTGGAGGAATCTCTTATTCCATATTTAGAAGACAATATGGAAAAAGATTTCATTTTTCAACAGAATAACGCCGCTGTGCATTCTTCTGCCGAAACAAGACGATGGTTTAGTGAAAGAAATATTCCTGTAATGGAGTGGCCATCACGTAGTTCGGATTTAAATCCAATGGAAAACATTTGGGGAATCATGGCACGAAGAGTTTACGCAAATGGTGGACAATATTCTTCGTTATCTCAACTGAAAGCCGATATTTTGCAATGCTGGAATGATATTGATGAACATTTGTTTAAAAAGTTAATAAATTCGATGTCTAACAGGTTTTTTCAAGTTATAACTAACAAAGGAGGTAAAACACAATACTTAGAAAATATAAAAAAAATTTCTTTTCGTTAAGCTTTTAAAATAAATACTATAATATAAAGTGAGTTTATAGAAATTGCGCAGACAAAAGAGAATTTTAATTATATTTATTTTTATTATAAAGTAATTACTTACTTTAATGAATGTTTTATATTATTTAATTAATATTTACCAATGGGGAATTTATGCAATATAATCGGTTTTGAAAAATAAAAAGTAGTTTTCTTTAAACATGAATAAAACTGGCTGCGCTTATAGAAATTGCGCACACTGTATATACCTAGTTGGAACTTATAAGTATTACTAAATGTACCAGTTCGGTTCTTTATTTGTTACACAACACATTTACAATATAATAAATGTATACTTTAACATCTCAAAAAGTTGTAGTGGTAATTACTTAATTAAAACAATTAACTTAGGGCTCAAACTCTTGTTTGATTTCGTGTTGAATTCCTTTGACGTTCTATCATTTTTTATACATCTAGACAAAATGAAAAATATGTTTTTTCTTCTTACTGCTGCCTTGGTTGGTTTGTGACGGTTATTTGTTCGTGCTTTTGTGATTTTGTTTATGCCCATATAAAACCTTAAAAGTAGAAAGGAAATCTTAATAAAATTCCGTTGAAATATAAAACGATTATGCTGTTTTAAGAAATACGCGTTCAAAATAAAGAGAACATATTAATTAAGTCGTCAGTAACTCATTCCTAATAGCTACTTTCTCAAATTTTGATGTGAAATTTCTACAGCATATACTTAAGACATGAATTTATGGAAATAGAGTAATTGATTTTTCCATAATTAAATGGGAGGATGTCCCCTTAAGAAGTTATGACTTTTAACAGGGTATACATCCAGATATCTTTTATACGAAAGAAAATTTCAAAGCGTAGAGGAGTAATTTTAAATTTCAATTAATTTTCTTACAAATCTATAAAGCCCTTCTGGGAGGATTCTTTTAAGAAAAGGACAGAACGTTAACAATTCTTAAAATTATCTCGATTGCAGACAGCACTTTCGGAGACAAGTTTCCCTTTAAACATTGCTTTCCAAGAATTGCTTCGCTCGAAGAATTAAATCAAAGTTGTTCATATTCGAAAGAAAGCAAAAAAGTAGCTGCTTTATCCAACTTTTAATAAATTCTGTTTCAAATCTCATTGAAAACAAGAGGATAAAGTTTCATGAAATAATATCCCATTAAAGCACTCAAATAAATTCATTCCTACAAAAAAGTTGCGCTTTAAGGCCAGTTAATTGCTTTAATACGTAAAATTCTTTTAAAATCACCTCATAATCCCATGAATTATCCGCCTTCGGCAGTTTCCGCGAACGCTTTTTTTAACGCAATGAAAACTACACCGAAAAACAATTAATCGTTTTATCGTGTTTCTCACGGCTTAGCATGTAAAGCGCAAGCAGTTGTTAGCTGGCCCATAATTCAAACATAATTATGCTCTCGTATATTTAATATTCAATAGCGCGAATTTATCAATTTTATGCTTCATAAATTCCAAAAATTATTAATTAAACGCAACGACCACACTTTCAGCTGCAAATAGTATGAATACAAAGCAGCTTCTGAAGATACGCCGAGACCGATGAAAATAATTACCCCCAGTGAACGATGGCAAGGCAAAATAATGATGTTTTCGTTTACTTTGTAACATAACATCCCAGGATGGGAACTATATCCGCCCACTGTGGGTTTATGCAAACTAGCTAATATTGCTTACAGATGACCTGCAGCATGCGGACCTCAGTGGGCAGAGATGGATAAGATACGGCGCCCAAAATCTCATTCATCTAATGACCTGGCCGCACACCTTGGCAACGGAGCACATCAAAATGGGGTAATTAAGTTGCAAAGTCTATCAAAATCTATTTCATTACCGAAATGTAGCTTTTCGCAGTAATCAGCAAAATGGTTTCTGCGAAGATCAGACATAATTTTATGGAGGGCATTAACTGTAACCCGCCGGCTCTTGACTAAGTCCACGCAAGGTGCTAAATTTTACTGAACGGATTAAAGAAAATCTACGATCACCCAGAGGAACTATGTGGCCTGCATATTTTACTTTTTATGGTAAAGTCAACCTGAACACCCGCATTGGATAGATCCTCGTATCCATCGTTGGTTTCTTCAACCGCCCGAAACATTATTTTCTGCGGTCTGATATTATTTATCAAAATCAAGCAAAATTCTGTACTGGAGCTAGAGAAAAGCACTTCGCATACTTTGTATGGATGAATATATTTTATTGTAGAGTTTTGAAATCTTGATATTGTTTCCGCTAATGAATTTTATAGAGTGGAAAACACACAATTGTGCTTTAAACTAATAAATAATATCTTTAACAGAATATGGAGACTTTTGTTTAAGAATTGAATTACTTAGTATTTTCGAACTAACTTATGAATTACTTACTTATTAATTAACCGTATGAAATACTTAGTATTTTCCCAAGATAAAAGAGCAGCCGTGGACTTATAAAAATAGATTTATTCTTGATGCTCGAATTTCTCCTTGTAGACTGGCATCGGATATATGTGACTTCTATTAATGTAAGACTCAGTTTAGTACAGAGATAAGCTCAATGGTTGTACATAGTACATACATAGCTAGTCTAATATTATAGTCAATAATCGATGATAATCTAGATATATATTTAAGATACTCCTCCTTACAATTATTACAATTTAAAACATCTTTTATTTACATATTTACAATATATTTTATTTATATATTTACAATTATTATTATTTAACATATACTATAATTTATATGTTTTAATTCAACTCTATAATACCTCAGCGCCTGAAATATAACAATCTCGGAATCCAGTCACGTTGAATGAATTTTTATAAAATCTTTTGGATTGTATTGTTCACAAGGTTTATTAATTTGGTTACTTTATATTTAATTATAAAATAAGTTCTATGCATAAATTATGCTATAAATATATTTCTGTCAGGGAAATATTGAAAATAAGTAGTAAAAAACATTAATTTTAATAAAAAAAAAAAAAAAAATTTTAACATGTATTTATTTATTTAGTTTATAACACAAAATTAAAAACTATTAGAATTGAATTTATTCAGTTTCATCATTTTCTTGCACTTTATTTACTTTTATAATAGGAGTTGAATTTAAACAACTATCACCTATAACTGAGTATGGGGGCCTCAATAGCCCGGTTGGTAACGCGACGTGTTCACTGCCAGCAGGACGCGAGAGGTTGTGGGTTCGATTCCCACAAAAAACCCTGGTCATAAAAAGCGGTATCACAATGGGCCTGTAATGGCCTAAGTGTGTCTTCGGACAGCCACAACAATCTACATCATAACTGAAAATACGCTACAGTACAATGTAAACCACTTTTTCGACATTCGCAGGTAGATTCACATCTTGTTACAAAGCAGCATTTTGAGTAAATTATCTGGAACTGGGGATGAGTGTAAGTAATTGGATAGGTATTAGGGAGGGGTCTAGGACTTATAAAATAAAAGGAAATTTTGCTATCAAATTCTGAGAAAATTGGCACCCAAAAAAGGTTGGGGAGGAGAAGGGTAGGAATCTGACGAAGTGGATCTGCAGAAAGTTAATAGAGAGTTCCTAATACACTTGGGTGTCAAAAAAACCGGAATTAATTGAAGGAAAAGTAGCCGACAAAAATTAAAAATTAAAATGTAAAGGTAAGTGAAACAAAGTGGAAGGTTTAAATGGTTTTAGCGGAATCAGAAGGTGAAAAAAATTATTTACATAAAATAAAAAACTTGCGAATTAAATTCTTGGAGTTTGATCTTTCAGTATTTTTGTAAAAAAGGGTCTATCGTTATATTGCATTTTTATCAAAAATACATACAATTAGCTATATATATCAAATTTCAGCTTGATCTAATTTGTATGGGGGCCATTTTGAAATTCGCCATTTTTTTTTTATCATTTTCATGTATTGTCACAGGAGCCAAATATGTGTGCAAAGTTTTATAAGAATCGACTTAGTACAAGTAGTTAAAAAGCTATCGCAAGATTTGAAACAAATATAAGGAGTCAAGGTAAATAATAAACGATTTTACTTGCATTTCGACAACTATTTTATTTCTTAACGTCCTATCTTTTTCGGTCTATCGAAACAGAAAAATATTCGAATAAACAGATGATTGAATGTCAGTTTCAGAGAACTAAGGACCACCTATTCCTGAAAGGATATGATATTGATTACATTCGCAAGGACCTTTTGCTAACGTATTTGTCAATTCCCGACAATTAAAATACCGTGTTGTGCACAAAGAAAGAGAATTTAGTGTTTTGATGAATTGTCTAACATTTTTCCGTAGATATTCGTAAGAAGCTACATTATAGGGTGTTTCACATAGCGTATGCCAAAATGATTGGGGTGAAAGATCTCACCTAGATAAACAAAAAATTGTATGATAGGGTGAGGGGTAAATTCAACCGTTTGGGAGTTACAGGGTCATTCATAAATTCAGGATTTTCGTGGTTCATTTTCATCTTTTGATCTCCTAAACACAGCGATATCAAGCTCACGTCAAAACCTACTATACCAATGTCCTTTCCAAAAATGCCAACTATGTTAATCTACCTCCTTTTTGTTTTTAAATAATACTTTACCAAGTTGATTCATAGATTTATAAAATGTATCTGTCTGTAACCATTGTTTTAAAATCCTCATATCAGAATTATATAAAATTAGTTAAATTTATTAAGTAACACATACAATAGGTAATAGGTCTGGTAACTTTTGGATAAAAATTTCTTGAGTAAAAATCTGGTAAAAAGTTTCTGTCGCAGCTTCGACATGCTGAAAAGATAATGCATTAAATAGAAAAGAAATGGGAAACAAATTTACCCCATACAGTGAAAATGTCATTTTGACTTGGTGACGTTTACAATCAGCTGTCCTGATATTTAGGACCACCAAACTATAAAGCATCCTTATATTTAGGACCACCAAACTATTTCGAGCGCTATCTGCGTTTACATGAAGAAATATAAAGAATTACGGTTCCATGTACAAAAGGATTCGTACAATCCCTGTGCACCACACGCATCCCAGTACTGCTCTATTTTGCTATATAAGCAGGCTGGGGTGCATAGGAAAGTCAGTCTGTTCTCAGGTTTATGCCGGGATAGTCTCAAGTCTGTTCTCAGGTTTATGCCGAGACAGTCTCAAGTCTGAACTCAGGTATATGCCGAGGAAGACCAATTTGCAGGTATATGCCGCAAGATAAAATTAAGGACAAAGCAGGTTAGCAATTATAGGTATATGCCGTAGTTGCTTGCTGGTTTTCCCTTAATCGCCAAAAATTCAGTAATATTGTTAGGTATACGCCGATGATATTACTGAATATACTTCGTTGAATAAAATCGCCAAAAATCCAGTAGTATTGCTAGGTATACGCCGCTGATATTACTGAATATACTTCGTTGCATAAAATCGCCGAAAATTCAGTAATATTGTTAGGTATACGCCGATGATATTACTGAATATACTTCGTTGCATAAAATCGCCAAAAATTCAGTAATATTGTTAGGTATACGCCGATGATATTACTGAATATATTTCGTTGAATAAAATCGCCAAAAACTCAGTAATATTGTTGGGTATGCGCCGATGATATTACTGAATATACTTCGTCAAATAGAGTCACATCGAAAACGAACAAGCGGTCATAGGTATATGCCGTGAGTGCTTGTTAGTTAAATTAAATAGTCCCTTCGATAATATTGTTAGGTATATGCCGACAATATTATTGGACATAATACATCGCGAACACCGAGTAATTTTGATTGAATTAATTGAACAATTTTCGTTTCTTTTATTTACAGAAAGAAGCAGAATTTTTGGTAATTTTAAGAAGAATTATTTACTTCGTTATTGTTTATTTTGTTCGAATGTTAATTTTGTTTGTATTGTTTATTTTGTATTAAAAAGAAAAAGAACTGATTTTAATAAATATCGTGCTACAGAGACGCTGTAACATATGGTCCTTCGAGCCGGATATATCTGAGGCCAAACACGCTTATTTAAAGTCAAAATAAAAATCAACAAATTCAGTTCAAGTAGCTTATAGATACATTCGACAAAATGAACAAGTTGTATAAGACTCAGTTGTTATTAAGGAATCTCCTTGATCAGGCGTATATAAACTTTAAAAAACCGGGCGACATTCGACGAAGACCTGCATATTTAACAGGAAGAATAGATCAAATTTCCGAGTTGTGGTTAAAATTCGAAAATAATCATCTTGTCATAACTACGACAGATGAAGAATTCAATGAAAGCTTCAAGGATTTAGCAGATCAATATACAAATGATTGCATCTACGAGAATTTCGAAGACAAATATTTCGAATTTCTCGGGGAACTAAGGGATGTTTTGGAGAAAAAAACCGCTCTCGATGATTCCGCTAAAAATGAAGCAAAGATTCAAAATCAACCTGAACGAAAGGTTGAGTTAAAATTACCACACATAGATCTGCCAAAATTCAATGGCGACTATAAAACTTGGAGATCTTTTCATGATATGTACGTATCACTCATTCATGAAGATCCTAGAATTCCAAATGTACAAAAGTTACATTATTTAAAATCATGCCTAAACGGTGAAGCTGAGCGATTAATCAAACAATTTAATATGGTTGGAGATAATTACGCTGCAGCATGGCAAACAATAATTGACCGATACAATAACAAACGTGTATTGATATCGGCTCAATTAAAAGAACTTTTTAGCCAACCCGCAATCAAAGGGGAATCACAACGGGCTATAAAAGATCTATTAGATAAAAACAAAGAGTGTCTTCACGAACTCAAAGCATTGGACATCTCTATATCAGAATGGGATCCAATCATAATACATTTATTGGTACAACGTCTACCACAAGAAACTCACAAGCTTTGGGAACAGAACATCTCAGGACAAAGAGATCTGCCCAAACTTAAAGAGTTATATGAATTTCTGTAATCAAGATTTCGTACGCTGGAAGCTATAGCTGAATCAAATAATCAGAATTCTTTCAGTGAATTACGAAAAACCAGCAACTATCATATCAACGAACAATCAAGCTGCATAGTATGCAAGGAGAATCATAATCTCAAAACCTGCCAACAATTCGGGGCATTAAATCCGAGTGCTAAACGAGATATTCTGCGTACACACAAAATATGTTTCAATTGCTTTCAAAGACACAATAGCGGAACATGTCGATTTACGAAGCAATGCTTGATATGCAAAGAATTACACCTATTGTCAAAATGTAACACATTTAAAGAAATGTTGATTGCAGACAAACGGAAGTTCATAGCAAAGAATAATTTATGCTATAACTGTTTGATGAAACATGTTAACATAGCATGCCCCAGCTCTTACTCATGTTTTAAATGTGGTAAAAAGCATCACACATTGCTACATGATGATGTATATCTGAGCAATGAAAAATTAGAAAGAGAGCAACAAGGTAACAGTTCATCAAACCAAGAAACTGTAACCAAATGCCATTATAATAGAAATTGTACGCAGGCACTATTAGCAACAGCAACCGTTATTATCAAGAATAATAAAGGAATATCGCAATCACTACGAGCTCTAGTAGATTTGGGTTCCCAGAGCTCATTTATAACTGAAGCCGCATTCCAGGCGTTAAAAATTAAGGGTGATCCTACCTGCTTACAAATAGCAGGGCTTGGATCTACCAAACTAACCACCTCTAAGAAAGAGGCTTCATTCACACTGTGCTCAAATACAAAACAGTTTGAATTACCAATAAAGGCATACGTTATTAAAAAAATAACAAGCGTAAGTCCTCCTAAAAATTTAAAGTCAATGGATCTAAAACATATTAAGAATCTCCAGTTAGCAGACCCGGAATATTACAACCTGGGCAATATCGATTTGCTACTAGGATTAAATATGTATTCAAAAATAATCCTTAATGGAATTATTCATGGACAAAACGGTACGCCAACTGCGCAGAACACAGAGCTAGGATGGATACTTTTCGGAGAAGTAACCTCACACAAAAATACATTAAATTCTAGTTTTTCAGCATTTACAAATGAAGACTCAACATTGAAAGTGCTGGATTTCCAAATGAAGAAATTTTGGAAATGTGAAGAACTGCCTAACGGACAACTTGCAAGGGCAGAAGCTCCATTCTACCCAACACGGAAGAGGACACGACCTCAACTCTGCACTGGTGGACGGAAGCATGTCATGGAGATGTCAGCACCCGTTCCTGATGAACCACAACCGGTTGCTGGGACCCGTTCGGTTCTGGTGGAAAGGCAGTCCTTGGCTGAAAACAACATTAGATCTATATGCAGGCTTTTATCTCCATCACGAGGGAATCAGTCTGCTGCACCAACCTGCATTCAGGAGCGTGGCTATGATGTTACTACCATAGACGAAAAGAGGTTCACGGTCACATATGGAGATCTGCAGCAGATTCCATATGCGGCCATAAGAAGCGGGAAAAGAAAGCGCTTCACAGTGTTTCTTGCCAGTGGAAGGAAGGTCCGCTTAAAGCTTGTTGGCACCAGGTTGGTTTGGTACAACCTGGTGTGAAAATGGTAATCTTAAAAAGTTAATGTAGTCTATCACTGTCGAGGGGGGAGTATGTCGCAGCTTCGACATGCTGAAAAGATAATGCATTAAATAGAAAAGAAATGGGAAACAAATTTACCCCATACAGTGAAAATGTCATTTTGACTTGGTGACGTTTACAATCAGCTGTCCTGATATTTAGGACCACCAAACTATAAAGCATCCTTATATTTAGGACCACCAAACTATTTCGAGCGCTATCTGCGTTTACATGAAGAAATATAAAGAATTACGGTTCCATGTACAAAAGGATTCGTACAATCCCTGTGCACCACACGCATCCCAGTACTGCTCTATTTTGCTATATAAGCAGGCTGGGGTGCATAGGAAAGTCAGTCTGTTCTCAGGTTTATGCCGGGATAGTCTCAAGTCTGTTCTCAGGTTTATGCCGAGACAGTCTCAAGTCTGAACTCAGGTATATGCCGAGGAAGACCAATTTGCAGGTATATGCCGCAAGATAAAATTAAGGACAAAGCAGGTTAGCAATTATAGGTATATGCCGTAGTTGCTTGCTGGTTTTCCCTTAATCGCCAAAAATTCAGTAATATTGTTAGGTATACGCCGATGATATTACTGAATATACTTCGTTGAATAAAATCGCCAAAAATTCAGTAGTATTGCTAGGTATATGCCGATGATATTACTGAATATACTTCGTTGCATAAAATCGCCAAAAATTCAGTAATATTGTTAGGTATACGCCGATGATATTACTGAATATACTTCGTTGCATAAAATCGCCAAAAATTCAGTAATATTGTTAGGTATACGCCGATGATATTACTGAATATACTTCGTTGAATAAAATCGCCAAAAACTCAGTAATATTGTTGGGTATGCGCCGATGATATTACTGAATATACTTCGTCAAATAGAGTCACATCGAAAACGAACAAGCGGTCATAGGTATATGCCGTGAGTGCTTGTTAGTTAAATTAAATAGTCCCTTCGATAATATTGTTAGGTATATGCCGACAATATTATTGGACATAATACATCGCGAACACCGAGTAATTTTGATTGAATTAATTGAACAATTTTCGTTTCTTTTATTTACAGAAAGAAGCAGAATTTTTGGTAATTTTAAGAAGAATTATTTATTTCGTTATTGTTTATTTTGTTCGAATGTTAATTTTGTTTGTATTGTTTATTTTGTATTAAAAAGAAAAAGAACTGATTTTGTTTAGTATAAGAAAGATAATTAATAAAATATATATATTTACTTAAATTAGCGTGTTTCAAGCCGTAGGATTTTGACCCAACACCTTTCCTTATCCGAAAACTCAAAAATAAATATCGTGCTACAGAGACGCTGTAACAGTTTCATATGGTAGTGGGGATAAAAATCAAAAGTTATCAGACGACTTCAAGTAAAAATTGGGTAAATCTTACTTGTGTATGTAAATTGTCAAACGTGATCAAGATGTTAGAGAGAAAACTTATGGATTTATTTAATATTTTTGAAGATTTTGAAATACGTTTTTTATTTATTTAAACAATTTTTCAATAACTTCTTCTTCTATCTGAATCGCAACTCAAAATTGAAACACACAAATGACAGATTACACGGTCTCCGCAGCGTGGGTAAAATCTGGTAAAATTGTGTAAGAGGAGAAGTGCTGTCAAGAGCTCAGTTTTTCCCCTCCGTGAGGCTAACACACACTTTCAGGTAAAAATTTTACCCGCGAGTAAAAACTTTATAGTTACCAGACACACCTAATACATCGCACAATACATATAACGAAGAAAACAATATTTTATTAATTCAAATTCAATATTTACACTGAGTTTTCTCAGTCACCCACATTATAATTAATCTTAAAAATGCTCTTTCTATGGAAGTGTTAAGTTCGGGTAGACAAAAACTAATTTCAACGACTGTGAAATCCGCAATTAACCCATTAATGCGTAAAACGAGGATTTTGTGCATGCAAGTTCAATTGTACGATTCGCATAGCAAATTGGGGCGATTTTCTTCCAAATTCATATATACGGGGTTTTTGAGGATGCTCTTTCAGAATCTGGCATTTGTTTTGCATAAAAGCTTCAAAAACCCTATTATTTTTTGGGTTTTTCAAAAAAGTGCTCATTTTTTTTGGTCATTTTTCTTCTCAACGTCGATTATCTTGTCTTTTTTTTGGTCATTTATTTATTTATTCAACTTCATCAAGTACTGATTACTACAGAATATGATTACAATCCAGAATAAAAAGCGAAAGTAACCTTAACTAAGCCGATTCCTTATTTGTTTTTTAGAAAGATTAAAGTCAATATTAGAATAGTTTCGATTAAAGAGACGTGACATTGACGAAGTCGGCTCATGCATACCGTAATTCGTGCTATGATGTCCTACATGGAAGAAGTTGTGATTCCTCAAAGAGCGGGAAGGAACAGAGACCTTAAACATATCAAGCAATTCAGGGGAATTTATTGTGCCCTGTATGCAGTCAAAAGCCAAGACAGTTCTGGAGACATCACGCCTAGCCTCGAGGGAAAGGAGAGGAAATAGCTTTAGCCTGTCAGCGTATGGCGGAAGGGCAAAAGGATCAATCCAGTTAAGACCTCGAAGAGCGAAGCGTATAAATCTTCGCTGGACGGTCTCAACACGATCAATGTAGACGGTGTAAAAAGGGGACCAGACAGGGCTAGCATACTCGAGGATGGGGCGAACGAAGGTACAATAAAGAACCTTTGTTATATGCGGATCATTGAATTCCTTTGACCATCTCTTGACAAATCCCAAGGTAGCATTGGCCTTAGCGACAATAGCGTTAATATGATCGTCAAATGACATAACAGTATTAAGTACAACCCCCAAATCTTTGGCTTTGTCAAGACGAGATAATGAGCTACCAGCTAAACTATATAAAAAAAGAAGAGGGCTCTTTTTACGAGCAAACGTCATTGTGGTGCACTTCCCTACGTTAAGAGGGAGGCAGTTAATAGAGCACCAATTAAAGAAGTTATCTAAATCAGAGTTTAAAATTTCACAATCCCTTTCACCAGAAATCAGGCGAAATATTTTGGCATCGTCAGCATAACATAGGATCTTAGAGTTATTTAAGATCAAAGATACATCATTGATGTAAATTATAAATAGAAGAGGACCCAGATGGCTACCCTGAGGGACACCAGAAGTGGTATTTATTACGTCAGATAAAGCTCCGCGAAATTTAACTCGCTGCGTACGATCGGACAAGTAAGAACTTAGCCAATTCACAAAACTAGAGGGGAAGCCCAGAACAAATAACTTATAAATAAGAATATTGTGATTTATTTTGTCGAACGCTTTACTAAAATCAGTGAAAATGCAATCAACCTGCATACCTGCTTCAATAGCAGATATGCAAAAATTCGTAAACTCCAACAAATTAGTGGTGGTAGATTTCCCCTTCATAAAACCATGTTGAAATGAGCCGAGGAAAGGTTTACAGTGAAAATACAGAGTATCACAGATTGCAGCCTCAAACAATTTAGCAAAAGAACACAAATTAGCAATAGGGCGATAATTAGATATATCACACTTATTACCAGACTTGTGCAGAGGCAGTATCACTGAAAGCTTCCACTGTTTTGGAAAGGCACCGTTAGATAAAGATAAATTAAATAAATAACACAACACAGAGACAAGGGACGGACTACACATTTTGATAAAAGATGCAGGGATACCATCTGGACCGACTGAGAAACTATCAGCCATATCAGAGATACATTTAAAAAGAAACTCTTCGTCTAAAATCAGGTCCTTGGCCTGAAGAGAAGTTTGCGGAAGCTTCGTCAAGTGGGTAAAATCATTAGTATTAATATCACAGCGAGTATCACAAAATGCTGTTTTGAAAAATTCACCAAAAAGATTGGCAGTTTCCAAAGGGTCTGCACTATAATTGTCGCCAAGATTCAATGAAGAAGGGTAACCGTCAGAATTACGTTTGGAGTTGATGAATCTCCAAAACTGTCTGGGCTCATTGCGCAAAGCAGACCGCATGTTAAGAAGATACTCGTTATAAGAGACCTCCAAACATGATGTAAACTCTGCACGCAAATTGCAATAAAACTCAAAATCGGAATCACTCCTCGAGGAGCAGAACCTCTTCCATGCCTTATTTTTTAAGTTTTTCAAGTGTTTTATTGACCGATTAACCCACGGTTGAAATGCTGAAGAGCTTCTAACGGGAGCAAGAGGTACGCAGTCATTGAAGCATAGAAAAATCATATCATAGAAATGATCAACGGCTTTGTCAATGTCACGCTCATTCAGAACTTTCGACCAATCACAAGCGGAAAGCCAGTCGGACAATTTAGAAAAATCGGCCTTTTTAAAGTTATAACAAAAGCATTCAGTAGATGAGATGGATTGAATCACAGGATCAAAAAAAAGAACCAGCTGAAGTGCAGGATGATGCGAAGTCTCAGGAACCAAAGGGGCCAAGCATCTTTTCACCAGAGTACTATCCGGATCCGAAGAAAACACCAAATCCAGAAATCTACCCGTGTCGTTCGATATGGGGTTCGACTGAGAGAGCCCAAAAGAAGAGATGTCGTCGATAAACGCGGAAACGTGAGGAGCAGCCCCTGAAAGGCTGGGCAGCAACACATCCTTGTCAGAAGATAACTCCCAAGAAGCGGTGGGCATATTGAAGTCACCCAGGAGAATCAGCTCGTCTGCAGGTGATAACGCAGATGTGAGTTCCTCAACGCAGGAAGACAAGGCCGCATAAACTTCAGGTGATGATCCGGGGGGTATGTAGACAGTGGCAATATAAATAATTTTTCGTTGGAGTTTTAAAGCAACACAAATAAGTTCCAAGTCCATTGATCCAACAACATCGACCAAAAAACAAGGTATGCCACGGCGAACGGCACAAAGCACTCCTCCTCCCACGGGAGCATCCAAAACAGAAAGGTGACGATCACGGCGGAAAACCAAAAATTCGGGGCCAAAAAGTTCCGCATCTGCGATCCTTCCACACAGCCAAGTTTCGGTCAGGCAGACCACGTCGAAACAAGAATTCGTCGAATTAATAAAGATTCGGGTCGTCTTGGATCGCAAGCCAGTTACGTTTGCGTAGTTGATGGAGATTTGGCTGATGCGTTTTTTGCTGAAGAGCCAGTCTTAGGGTGACCCTTGGGGACAAATTCCCGTGCAATTGTGTTAGAAGGCCAAATTTCGGGTGAAAGTACCGCTTCAAAAATTTCATCAGGTACAAAGACTTTAAAAGACGCCGTGAATGAGCGACCGTTGCCATTACGCGCGTTATTAAATTTACGGCAAGCCACAAGATCACGCGAAATGCCCATATGCGACGAAATGTGCTGTAGGATCTCCTCTTCCGTGGTCTCAGGGTGAATGCGGGAGACAAACACGCAACGCGGACGCTTAGCAGGACGCAAAGCAGAAAATGCCAACGCTGAATGGGCCAGAGAAGGCACCGCAACAGCAGGTGAGCCAAGCGTAGCAGCTGTCGGAGAATCCTTAACAGGCAGATCGTCACGAGATGAGGCAGCCGCGGACTGATGCAGGGATGATGTGCCGGTATCCACATTCAAAGAAGGAGGTTGAGGACGATTACGGCGGTGTGGGCGACGCCTACTTGGAGCCGATGCTTTGGCTGACGACAGGTCCGGTATTGGCACTAAATTTGATGTTGCGCCGGTGGTCTCCAGAGATGAGGGCGAAACCTCCGAGCAATTGAGCCCCGAGCAAGAATACCGCGCCGAAAGGGAGCCAACATCGGCGACAAGAGATCCCACAAGCTCAGAGTTGGCAGAAACCGCTGCAGAGCAGGAGCCCAAGTCATTCCTCACCTGCTTCATACTACGCCTAATGTCCTCGACGGCCGGCATTACCGAGGCAGGAAGATCAGCTCCCGAAATAGCAGCATGCAGATCATCCGTAGCATGAGAAACTATCGAAACCCTGGAGGACAGCTCATGAGTTCTCTCCAGGAGAGCTGTAGAGTTAGACTCTAGCGTCGTAGTTGAAATGAGTAACTTATCCAGTTTTTCGTTTAATGAAAACAAATCGTCAGAAATTGACTGGAAAGCGCCCCATTTGGATGCAAATTGATGCAACATACCCGCGAGAAGAGACTGCTCGGTAGAAATATTTTCGGCAAAGTTCTTTAGATGCTTGAGAACATGATACGGCTTCAACTCAAGGCATTCCGAGCATGTTGATGACGATGAAGGAGCTAGATGTTTAGTGCTCCGTTTTAAGCACGAAGCATGAAAGAAATTCATGCAAACTCCATCGCATTCGATCAATTCACCGGACGTTTTGCCGGAACAAACTTTACAAGAATTCATCATATATATTTAAGTTGTCAACGACTAAGTTAAGCCTGGACAACAATCAAGTACAAATAGTCTGTATAACAATTACAAAAGCTTGACGAATGTGCAAGTGCGCGGTTGGTGTCCTAACTGGACTAAACTTAATCAATACTTAAATCCGAAAAGCGCGGATGAGTCACTGTGGGGAAATCAATGTCAAGTTCAAGGGTCAAAGGTCACTCACCGAATGGAAATCGTAGACTAGATCAAATAAATTAAATAAATAAATAAAACACCAATATCACAGATGGGGATCACTGGCCACAGATGTTGGCGATAATAAATCACAGCATACACAAGTTTATGGCAGTGCGCAAAAGGAAGACACCCAGATTGCACAGCCACCACTGTCAGGAACAGAACAGACCGGGCACCAAAAAGAATTAAGTAAAAAAATATGGTCAATATTTAAAAGTTACAAACCAATAACACAGTCAAAATTACGCGTTAAAAAGACGCAGCACAGTCATAAATTAATGTCAAAAACTAACAAAAACCCACAGCAAATTTAAAATTTAAAGTTAAGCAAACCGAGCGCACAACCGATCCACCAGCAGTCTCTTCTCTTTTCCCTGTCTTTGCTGCTATTGAATGATCAAATAACGACCAGAAATCGCGGTCCGAATGTGTCAATTTTCTCAAACCATGGTTTTGAAGGTTTTTTTTCTTGCTTTGGTTTTGCAAAATTGCCATTTTGTACAGCAATGTAATAAAAAACTTCGCGATTTTTTTACACGAAAAGGATCAACTTTCCAAAAAAATTATAGAACAGAACTCGCTTCAAATTAGCCAAGGAATACATGTGTGAATTTTTTCAGAATTTTCGGGACATTTTTGGATTTTTCAAAAATTGGCCAAATCCAAAAAACCAAAAATAGTAGAAAAATTTCACACGTTTTCTTTGGCTAATTTTAAGCATTTTTTGTTCTACACTTTTTTTTGTAATGTTTATCGTTTTCGTGTAAAAAAATCCAAGATTTTTTATTACATTGCTGTACAAAATGGCCATTTTGCAAAACACCAAAGCAAAAAAAGCTTTCAAAACCACGGTTTTTGAGAAAGTTTAGACATTCGGACCGCGATTTCTGGTGGTTATTTGATCATTCAATAGCAGCAAAGACAAGATAATCGACTTTGAGAAGAAAAATGACCAAAAAAATGAGCACTTTTTTGAATAAACCCAAATAATCATAGGGTTTTTGAAGCTTTTATGCAAAATAAATGCCAGATTCTGAAAGAGCATCCCCTAAAACCCCTTATATACGAATTTGGAAGAAAATCGCCCCAATTTGCTATTCGAATCGTACAATTGAACTTGCATGTACAAAATCCTCGTTTTGCGCATTAATGGGTTAAAGCTGGTAGATTTACTATTCTCAAAATAAAAGGCTAACACCGGTCAGTTTAGAGTAAGCCTAAAGGACAGAACAGTGAAATAAAAGACTATCCTTTTACATAAGGACGTATAGTCCTGGCTCCTTGCACAATAGTCCAATTTTAATAAAATAAATTCTCGAAATAAATGTGAGAAATTATTTCTTGAACACAAAAGTTAACAATGAAATTAATACTATCTTTAGTTTTATACAAATATGAATTATTAAAATTTAATTTGCTTAACTCAAATACGAATATCTTAAATACAGCTTAAAGTTCGAAGTTATGAAGGCAAACACTTCCCACAAATGACCAACATTGATTCAATTGACCCACAAGTAATATTAAAAAGTTTCAGCCCAATGAAAACCCCTTATATGGTGCTGAGGGGTCCACTCCACAATTTATGATATTATCGCAGAAATCATGAATTCTTAAAGAAAAACATAAAAGTTTTTCTTCGTCCATTCCCGGTGAACTTTTGCTGTCCCACTTAACAAAAAGGCGTACGTGAGGTGAAAATACAAGCAGTAGCCAAAAAGACTGACGGGAACCGATAGATAAAATATTGTCCAACTTTTCTATAAATAAATTTATTAAATTCAGCACAGGAAGTCAAGTTTCTTTCCGTCAACGGCAGCATAAACAGGCCCAGAATTGTACTATTTGTAAAATGTTTACCAAAGAACGAAAAGTTTAAAGTTAGAATATAAAACTAATTTGAACACCGATCATCCGATTCGCTGCTCGAATTTGAATTCTATAGCTGCGTTCTTTTACGCACATGTTCCAGAACAGCCCGTACATTTGTTGTTCTGCTGGTTTTTGCAAGCTGAACGGGAAAAATTTCTTGTTCTGTTCTCTTAGTTGTTCAACTGAAAACTAGGGGCGCTATGTGTAAAATTTTGGGGTAGTTAATAGCTCGCATGTTGGTAAAAGTTAGCTGATAACCGTCGAGCGGCAAAATAAAAACAGTTTGTCGTAATAAATTGTGTTTTAAAGTAAACTCGAAAAATTGAGGTGATAAATAAGAATACAAAAGTTGAAATGGCGTGAAATATGAGATGTCACAGGACTGCCAACATCTCCAAGCAAAAATTGTATTCTGAACCGTTCTTTTGTGCTATTCTTGTTCTACTCCGGATAGCGAGCACAAAAAAACACAGCTTATGTTACCCTATCTTTAACGCAATAAATAAGACTTGGAATCATGAAACGACATTGGCGGTGCACATATTATTGGTAAAGGAACATTTCTAATCTGATTATCTCCACCTCATTACCAGGAAGATTACATTTCAATTTATACGTGGATTCCTGTACGCAAACAAATCAATGCACACTTTGCACACAAATTCAAATATGTCCTAATCCCTCTTCACGCAATTGTGCGCCCTTCAGAAAAAGGACTTGTTGCCATAGAAAGCTCCTTCTACGTTCTCCACCGCCCATAAAACCGTTTCGTTTCTCACAGAGTATTTTCTTTTCAGAATCGCTCAGTACGTACTCGACGACGTCGACGCCAACCAGTCTTTTGCCGTACTTCGACTTTGACGTTCCCAGGAATTTGACGGTCACAGTTGGACAGACGGGCTTCTTGCACTGCAGAGTGGAAAGGCTTGGGGACAAGGATGTAAGTAGTCTCATTGATCTTGCTTCTTTCCGTTAGTTCGATACAAATGACATCAAGAAAATACGAGGTACGAGTGTCCATTACTGTAAGTTCTTTTTCGAAAACCTGTTCAAAGTAATACTTTCTAGTAATTGATAATCTTATGGTTATGACAAAGATTTATCCCTGAAAATCTGTCCCAGTGGTTATTAAAACCAATGGCTTCTTATATGTATGATTGCCGGTAATACAACTGCTCACATGGAATAACACAATTTATTCACTTTAATGTTGATAAAAGTTCAATTTATATAAGAATCAAATAAGGAAACCAAAATGGGAGGAGCATATTAAGGTTAATTAATGAAATATGGTTAATATGTAAGGGCTTATTCAGTACAATTTTAATCTCTAATATACCGGAGAAAAATTTGTAATCACAGATTAAGAGTAAAGATTTTCATAAGTTATGAATTTACAAATTTCTTTGGCCTATAAGTTATGTTCATGTATTATGCACAATATTCATAGTTAATTTAGGTCAAAATTATGCATATTATGCATATTATGCATAATACTACTGTGACCAAAAAATAGGCAGATTTCTCCTACTTAAATCGCGCGGGCTTAACCAAACGAGCAGTTCGTTTTTCTTAGGGTTGGTAGCTGACATATGCGTCAAATTGCATGCAATATTTTCCGCAGTTAATGAGATGCGCTTGTTTACTTTCATCTAAAAGAGTGCACTTTTCGATTTTTAAAATGAGTGAAAAAGTTCAGCAAAAAATTTGCATTAAATTTTGCTTCATAAGTGGAATTTCGACTTCCAAAGCATTGGAAATGTTGAAAAAGGCTTTTTGTAATAATGCACTGTCCAGAGCGAGTGCTTTTGATTGGTATAAGTTGTTAAAAGAAAGCAGTATAGTTAAAGGCGATGAACGTCCTGGCCGTCCTTCAACGTCTACCAATGAACACCACGACAAGATAGACAAGGATTTGGTGCTCAAAAATCGTCTATTGATAATAAGAGACCATGTTGACGTTACACCAGATATCGTTTGGTTCCAAAAACACTCTCACACTACATTGGTTATTCGAAACTATTTTGCCAAAAATTCGACTCATATCGAATCATATCAACTGCCCTATTCACCTGATTTAGCTCCGTGTGACTTCTAACTATTCCCGAAGCTCAAAAAACCACTGCGAGGATATCGTTTTGACTCCCCTGAAGAGATATGTACAAGCCGAAGCGAAGAAAGTTTTGAAGACCATTCCGGAAATCGACTTCAGCAAAAACGGGTGAATAAGTTATTGTATCCGAAGAGGATTACTTTAAAGGGATGACATAAATTTGGAAGAATAATAAGACGTTTATGTTTTATTTAAAAAAATCGTACTATTTTAAGATCACAGTATTATATATGATAACTTTACTCTCCACTTAAGTAGGTTTAAATTGCGAGATGAAAAGATTGTAAAACAATTTACTTAAAAATCCTTAAAGTTAGGAAATTCTATTAAAACAATTTTTTCATGGCAGGCACATATGATCCCCAACATATTAATCACTGTATTTCTGGGTTTCATTTGATAATATTACGTCGTTAGGATCAAAACCACCCGGTTTTGAAAATTCATTGCGCGATATTTAATTATTCTTGCGTAATCTTTTTTTCTCACTACGTAGAGCACTCAGGTGTTTTTCATCCTTCGCTGCGACCACTACGCTATGGCTACAAATATAAATTTAGAAGATCGTAGCTCTGTCGATGTATCTCCGCAGGGTCAAATAATCGAGTTTATATATCTTGCAGGACACTCAGCGGCTGAAGCTCACCGAAGACTAGTCAACGTAATGACTTGCAATGCACTTTCCCAAACGACGGCTAATTAGTAGTACAAACGCTTTAATAGTGAAGACTTCTATGTCAGCGAACCGTGGAGGCAATCACGCCTAGAGATGGTTCAAGAAGAGATTCGCGAGTCAAGATCTTGGTCGTTAACCTCGCTGTCGGCTAAGATTGATATACCTAAAGCCACCTTTTATGAATTAATTTACAAAAAAAAAAAAAAAAAACTCAACATGACAAAAATCAACGCCAAGTGGGTTCCGCTTGAAGAAACTGAAGATAAAAATAAAATGCGAATTTAGTATGCAAAAGTAAGTTTACGTGCATATAATCAGCAAACGAACCGTTTGAAAAACTATATCTTTTATTTGAATTTTTGTGTGGGCGAGTTCGATCCTAGCGACCTAATAAAATAAAATAACATGTCTGAATTTCTGTACGAGGGTGAATTAAAAAGTTCTTAGAAGAGTACACCCATATATAATATTTTTGGGAGTAGTTTGATATGTGTTTTAAAGAGTGTCAATCACAGAATATTTATGCAGAGTGTCACTTGATTTCATCATATCGTTCGCAAGTAATAAATTATTTTGTGCAAAGAGTTGTTAATAACATACAAATATGGAGAAGAGCGAGTTATGTGCGGTGATAAAGTATCTGTGTCTGAAAAAATTGTCCACAAGGAAAATTTTTTGGACATTCAGCAAACATTTGGAGATGATGCTTTACCCTATTCTTTGGTCGCCTACTGGGTTGCTGAATTTAAAAGAAGTAGATGGAGCTGCAAAGATGATCCGCATTCTGGGCGGTCTTCCACCTTCACTATGGAAGAAAACGTCAAAATGGTTGAGAATTTGGGTTTGGAAGACAGAAGAATAGACGTAAAAGATTTAGCTGAGATCCTAAATATATCATTTGGTAGCATTCAATCCATTTTAACTGATTCACTGGGGTAGAAAAGTGTCTGCAAGATGGGTACCACGAATGTTAATCGATGAAAACAAAAAGTGAAGTTTTCCAGGGTGATCCGGATCAATTTTGTTGTCGTGTTGTCACCATGGATAAAACGTGGTTCCGCCATTTCGATCCCGAAAATAAGAGACAAAGTATATCTTGGAAACGACCATTCTCTCCGCCTATGAAGAAATTTCGAGTTGCTTACGCTCCTGCTAATCGTTCGGAATTTGCCCTCAAGGCAATCCCCAGTGCTGACTTCTATATCCTTGACCACTCACTATATTCTCCGGACTTAGCCCCTAGTTATTTTCACTTATTCCCAAAATTAAAAGAGCATATTCGTGGAACTAAATTGAACGATGATGACGGGATTATGGCTGCGGTAAATGAGTTTTTTGAGAGTCAAGAAAATAATTTTTACGCGCAAGGAATGAGAACATTAGAAATGCGTAATTGCAAATGAATGAAATTAGAACGAGATTATGTAGAAAAATAAAATATTTTTGTTTGTTTTTTTTTTTCATATTCTTATATTGATTCTAAGAACTTTTTGGTTCACTCTCGCATGTACCTATGGGATGAATGGAGCGACAATAAAGAAGATAGTGAACTGCAACTGGAGAGCCGCGAGTACAAAGTATTGGAACGAAAGGTTAATTTTAATAAGTGCGATGACGATCATTTTTTCACAAGATTTCGTCTACAAAAGGCTACCGTCGTGCAAGTTGTAGAGAGACAAAACACGTTAAGTGAGCACCAGACTCGAGACCAATTTTCTGTACAAATTATTGTGTATATATAAAATTGTATGTTTAAAAAAAAAACACTTAATTCTCGCATTTGCTATGGCAAACAATTTCCCGTTAAAACGTTCGTCATGTTTTATTCTGGCTTCAATAAATCACGTGGTCTGCTCTTTTATCCTTAAAAATTATATATTAACTTTTTAGTAATTTCTTATTTTCAGTATTTACGTTTTCGAATAATTCCGTTTTTCAGCTTCCATTATATTTATGTCAAAAGTAGAGGTTGCCATTTTAAAAAATCGATTTGACTTTGAAAGTCAAATTCAAGGCCACTATTGGATTACTCACGCCAAATCCTACAACTTTTGTAGAGGGAATTTTTTTTCTGAGGTGTACACGCTTTCTCGGTGTTAGTCCCTTCAGAAGTGATTGGCTTTTTAAATAGTTAATAATTTTTTGTTTGAAACAATATATAAATATCAGCTTTTATACTTTAACGTAAATGAGCCCAGTTTTTGCGCACCTTTATTAACTGATACTTGCATAAGGCGCCATTAGTCAAGGTTTCCAAACGACGAGCGTTCCTACCTGCAATAGTGAGAATACACATACAAAATGTCAGCCTTTATACTTTGACGAATGTCTGGCAGGCGCTGGCTCTCACTCTACTACTTCCTCGTGATTTTCACAAGACTATCTGATATATATGGTGACTTAAATTTATGTTAAAGAGCGTGTGTAAGTCACCTACGTCACGCAATCAGTCTGGCAACGCGTTAACAGCTTCTATTTCGTTGGGCGGTTTCATAACCGTAAGTGCAATGACACAAGGTATTAAAAGTAATTAATTAAAACTTTCATGAAATTACGTAAACTTCTCGTTGACTTCAAGAAGTTCAGCCGACCTGATACAATTCTAACAAGAAGCAATTAATCTGACATCACTTGTAAGTGAGTTCTTATTGCACAAAATGATAACAAATAAAAAAATCAACCATCATAGTATTACATAATTTTGCTTAGATTCCAACTTCTAAACGCAACGGTGGTAATTCATGCTATCATATCGATAGTCCAGAAACGCAAAAAACAACTAAAGTAAAAAAAAGCTAAAAATATATTCTTTGATATAAAATGACGTGGAATCTATGTTGCCAGTTTTCACTGTATAATGGATAATGGGTAGAAATAACTCTCCAAGCAATTAGTTTTTAACCCTTTATTAAAAATGCGTTTGTCACAGAGTTAGTCTGGCATCAAAATTAGCTAGACTTTGCGCGAATAGTGACTAAGGCTGTATGCGAATAGTGTCTAAATTAGAGATTAAACTAAATTGTGACAGATAATACCGATGATACAGTTCAAACTATGCGAAAAGTAGTTTTGATCAAATTCGTGGCATTATCCCGGCTCATATTATAGGCTGTTAGTATTTGAGAATAGTTTACAGTTAAAGATCGAAAATTCTATTAAAACATTATATTATATATATTCATATATCCATTAAGCTCTTTTTTATATTTTACTTGTTGATTTTAAAAATTTTCGGCATTTTTACTCTACCTGCGGTTAAATGGAAATTATAAAGACTAGAAAAATTTTCTTTTAAGTACCAAAAGTTGTTGAATTTACAATTTGGTTTATTTCTGTTCCCCTTCATTTAGTCGTTATAAATAAAGCATCAAAGGTGTCTATCGAGCGATAACATGTGAGCTTAACTAGTTATAGGGTGTCAGTTTTTCGCGAATAATTCGTTTTCTCAGTGAGACGGTAATAATAAATATTACAACAAATGTCATATGCATTTGAAGCTCTGTGTGAAGATCTTACTGGCAATTAGTAAGCAGATTGCCTGCTTTTATGACTTAAATAAATTATAATTTACACGGTTTACTAGACGTTTAGTGAATACCCTTATTATTTTTGTTAAAGAGGTATAACATTGGTATAAGGACAAAACACAAAAAGAGTTTAAATAGTCATTTATTTTATTCATCCTCATCCCCACGTTCACAATCATTAATCTAATATTCTTTTACATTCAGTTGATTGTAATTTCAATCAATTTTATAAACCTTTAAATTTAATGCAAATGCAATTAATATTATACTGAAATATATACATAAATTTATTTATTATTTATTTTATTCATCCTCATCCCCATGTTCACAATCATTAGTCTAATATTCCTTTACATTCAATAGATTATGATTTCAATCAATTTTATAAATGTTTAAATTTAATGCAAATGCATTTAATATTATACTGGTATATATATATATATATGTATACATATATATGGGACGTTTCACGCAGAACGGATCACCTGCATACCCAAAATTGGTGTTAGTTAACCTTCACGTTCGAGATATCAAAATATTTGACCGGCGAAATTTGAATTTAAATTAATAGTGAGAGGCGGAGGGACTCACTAAAAACAAGCACCCCAAAGGGAGTAGAAAACTACTACGTCCACGTCGTTGCTTCTGGGTCTAAGAGTAGTAATTTCTACTAAGAAATTTTGTCTGTCAACTTGGATCCGCTATTTTGACTTTTGCAAATTTGACTTCAGATTCGTAATCAGTGACCCCCAAAACCCCCATATACTGAATTTGGGGAAAATCGGCTCATTTTTGACAATTTTTGCTGCCATCTTGGATTCGCCATTTTGAATTTTGTAAATCCGACCACCAGCTTTTATAGGGTGTTCTTTAGCTACAAGTTGAGTCAAAAGCCGACCGGATCGGTCGCGTATATTTTTTTCTACAAACTATTTTTGCCGTATACTCAAATTTTTTCCAGCTTCCGGCTGCCATATTGGAGTCGCCATATTGAATTTTGAATTTCGCCGGCAATTTTTCGAAAGCTCTTGTCCAGACAAACATTTTGATATCTCAAATGTCAAGGTTCATTAACACCAATTTTGGGTTTGCAGGTGAGCCGTTTTGCATGAAACGTCCCATATATGTACATACCCAAATAGATATAAACGTAGTTTGTTTTTAGTTTTTTAGAAGTTCGTCGGTTAACCATAAATGTGTTTCTTTCCTTAACCTGCAAAATCTGATAAATCCAATGAAAAGATGTAGGCATGTGGAAATCGTCACTTTATTTGACATGTGAGCCTAAAATAGATAAAGTAATGGCACCGAATACCGGCCGGCTACCTAAATCCGGCCACTTGGTTATTTAATAAATATCTATGCGAAAACTAAATATAAATTCATTTTCACTAGTAAAATATATAAATTAATTACTGTACTTGTAATTAGTTAAAAAGAATAATAAAATTATTTATTGTTAAGCGAAAAAAAATTATTAATGTGGTCGAAGTTTAGATTTTGCTTCAATAGATCGATGAAATCCTAAAAATCGATACTTGAAAAATGAGAAATGTTTTTGTATCATCTCAATAATTAATTATGATTTTGATAATTATTCTAGACTCATATATTCTTTAGTTATGTAATAATCTCGGTATTAGGATCAGTACGAGATAGTGGTCGGAGTTAGGGTCCTAGTCCAACAATGGCAAGCTTTTTCTTAAAAATTAATTTTGAATATACCAACGACAAAATAAACGAACGGGAATAATTTATTATCGTTCAGAATCGTTTTCTCATATTGAAACCACTAACATAATTGAAATAAATGTTCCTATTAATTCAATAACAATAAATAAATGTAGTCAATCCTTAAATGGCCGGTATTCGGTGCCATTACGTTATTTCGAAAAATGTAACGCAAATTTCCGTCGTTGTACGATAATCTGGTGTGACAGACAAGAAATAATTCAGAAAAAGAAAAAGAAAAAAAAACACTTAACACATAATTTTATTTTTCTGGGGCAAATTGACTCCTCTCATTACGGAACGAATTCCTAATAAAATTTCCTAAGAAAAGGGAGTAAGATATGTATTAGCAAGGCTTCAGGGAAGTGCAAAAACATTTAAAATGATTTTTCTTCTCTTTATTCGAAGCGACATAATGAAATGACTTGACGGGATTTAGGAGATGATAGCAAACGGTGATTGAAGACAGGAAATTGGAAAAAATTGAATCCGGTTCTCCTTTTATTGCAACAATTTAAATATATTGCATGAATAGGGCTTGTTCTAAAAGCGCAAATCTCATTCAGCGTCCTGTTCCCCGCCCTGAACAGATAAATGGGAGTGAATTACTTGTTGTATGTCTCACTTTTCCCTTCAATTTGGACAAATGAATGTGTAAAAAGCAAAGGGTTCGGCCTTCGTTCCCAGTTATGTCCCCCGTTATCTTGAACCTTCCACTTTCATTAAATGGTTTTTCGTCTTCGATCAGAGTATTTTTCCGTAGATAACCTAAAAAACGCCCCTTTCAATGTACGAATAGAGAGATATCTCCCTACATACAATGAGCTTGAATTCTTGGAAAGGAAACACTGTTTTTCGCGGTAAGATGGTGCAAGGGTTGTGTCTTAGGGCTATTCAAACGCTATGAATTCTTTTTCGCTTGCTTCTTATTCTTGCAGCAGATAACGCCAAATTTCATCCAAACTTTGGTGCTGCCAAGTATTACACAGGCATTGGCGGCGGCGGCGCTGGAACTGTTATCATGGTGTTGTTTTCGTTGAGGGGGTTGTAGGAAGACTGGCCGCTGAGCAGTGTTGACCGCAGCTCCCTTTCGTCCAATGCCGTGCTACCAGGTTGTTTTGCATTTTTTCGCATTTTTAAGGGCCTTTTGTCGATTAGAATGAGTCTCACCCTTCGTGCTGATTGCCACCACCTGAAAATATTCAGTCCAAAAATGTCGAGACAACTAAGCGATAGTGGTTCAGAATACACCAACATTTAGTCAGAAATCTCTGATGACCTCTGTGTTTTCTTATTCCATTTTTAAAGAGAATAATGAAGTGTATATAGTAACAACCTTATAGTATCCGTCTGCTTATCTGTTGTTTATTCCGACTTTAGGCAGAAACATCTAATCTAAATCATAATGTCAGAAACCTGAAGAAGCCTATACAAATTAAATGGTTTACATATTATATCCGTTTAACTCTTAATATTTTGGTACTTTGTTTTCCATAGTTCGTGAAGAATGTTTTAAAATCAAAAAAACCGAAACTTTTGAAAGTATAACAATAACAAATAACGTGGGTAAGCGGTTTTCCTCGAATCGATTATAAGGTTATTTGAAAAAAAAGTTTTTATTCCTAAAATTCATTTAATGTATTTTTCATTTATCTGTTAATTTTTAAATTATTGTAAATAGTATTGGTCCAACGTTAAAAAAATAGGGTTTGCAAATATAACCTCATGGAGATACATTGTTTAGTCCAAGAACACTTTTGCCCTAAATAACATTTTGGGGTCAGATTGAGTAAAAGAAAAATTACAAAGGAGAATGGGCAGTGTCCTACGAATGGCCATAAGACGGCGCATGTTTATTTTTGACAGTTATACCCGACTAGAATTTATAGGAGGCATGTCTAATGAAGCGTGTGGGCCTCATGTGGCAGGTGAGGGGTATGCCGATAGAGGGATTTCCCCATAGATTCCTCATGAGGTCCTCAAGTGGCAAGTGAGGGGTATGCCGATAGAGGGATTTTCTCGTAGATTCCTCATGAGGACCTCACAAAATAAAATCAGCGATACTGAAGTCAGGTTTACCTTATGAGTTTCTCATAAGGGTCTTCTGAGGCAAACCTAATGCATTTATAACCTTACAATGAAATAGGCAATCCCACCATTTGCCTTACGGGGGTTCGAATAGGCAAACATCAAATATACACCTAGGCTTTCAAATGTGCTAGTTTGTTATTTTTTTTTTTTTTTTTTTTTTTTTTTTTTTTTTTTTACAGACCATCAGCTTAGTCAAAGCTTTGTAAAACAACAGAATTAATCTGTAGCATATGACTGATTATTCATCATTTGGTCCGATGTTAGTAGACATGCGACCACAACCACCAAGCAGACTTTTCTTCAGTGCATGCTTACTGACACGAACATCAAACAAATCAGCATTCTTATTCACATTTAACCTCATCCGGTTAATAGGCTGGAAGAAGCTATAGTTATTTTTACATAAACTAGTTTGCAGAAGTGACACCACCCTAAGATTACGCTCGTTCAATCTGAAAGTGAATTCGCTTTTAAGGGAAGCTGAATCAATATTGCCAATTAATAATTGGTGAACAAAGACAATGTCTGCAATCTCCCGACGCTTGAGCAGAGAGTGCATATCGAGGAGCCTCAAACGATCATTATAAGGAGGGAGGAGAACTGGATTGCTCCAAGGTAAATCCTTAAGAGCGAATCTGACAAATTTTTTTTGCACAGATTCGACGAAATCGATATGGACTCGATAATAAGGCGACCAAACTTGATTCGCGTATTCGAGAATTGGTCTAACAAAACAAAAGTAAAGGTGTTTTAAGACAGTTCTATTAGAAAATTCACGGGACCATCTAGAATTCTAGAATTTTTTTCAACCCGAAAACCCCTTTATGGATCCACCATCTTGAATTTCAAAATCTTAATATAATTCGAAATTAGTGGCCTCAGAATAATCATTGTACCGGTTTTCATTAAAATTCGTTGAAGTCGAGTATTATTGATCGCCATATTGGATCCGCCATCTTGGATTTGTAAATTTTGATAACATTCAAAATCAGTGACCTCAAGATAATCATTGTACTAATTTTAATTAAAATCCGTTGAAATTGAGAAATCTTGGTAGCCATATTGAATCCGCCATCTTGAATTTCTAAATTTGGACAGCGGATTTGAAATCAGTATTCCGCAAAACCCCTATGTACTAATTTTCATGAAAAATGTTTAAATCGGGTAGCAATTATTTTGACTCACGAGGACCACATGCGGAATTCATAATGATGCGCGAATGAGGCAAAGCTTTATTTGCCCTTCGTGCGCCTTATACGGCAGCCTCATGGGATCCACACGAGGCAGAATGGCTAGCCTCATAGGGACCCTAGCTGTACCCCTCCTAAATTCTAGTCGGGTTGTGTGTAGATTCATTTTACAGAGTCTCATTAAAATCGGCACCGGTAAAAAAAATTATTAAAAGTTATATCATAATAAGATTTTTTTTATTAACACATTAACGCCGAAGCAACTCTTTTTGGACACTTGAAGAAAAAAATATATTTTCGGCTATTTATAGTAAAAATAAAGCTACCCTATAAGTAAAATGAGTTGTTCTTTCAAATTCCGGTGTAATTTTTTAGCTACCTCCCCTTCTAAGGGGTGAGAATGGGTTGTAAAGTGAAGAAATATTAAATTAAAACATCGTTGGACAAACTCACAAAAAAATCTTTTTGTCGATTATTAGGTACATTATTTAATTTTATTTTGAAACAAAGTTATACAATTAGCATAACTTCACCCATAAACAAGGGATGAAATACAAGTGAGAGTGGTTTTTTGGGAAAACAAATTTTATTCTCATTTCTTTTGATTCAACCTTGCTGATTTATGCTTACATTGAAAAGTGATTGAAAAACTAGCCGTCGCGAGGGGTGAAATTGTGGATAATTTTTAAACAATCGAAAATAAATTGTATAAACATAGTTTTAATAATTTTATGAAAAATGATTAAAACTTCACAGGGCAGAAAATTCTACGTTCAGCTATGACCTTGAGCGACTTGAATCTTTGACCTCTGAAGGTCATATCGAAGGAAGTACCTGAACCGCAGAATAACTCGCCAGGAGTGTATTTTCGGAAAACAATGCTTCAAACAAAAGTTGTAGGGTTGTAGCCTGGCTATCCGGTGGTGACCTTGTATTTGACCTAGACCATTTTCGTTCCATTTCTGGAGCCAAGGGAATGCCTCGACATTTTAAAAAATCAACTTGGCCTCGAAATTACGAGGTCAAATACAAGGTCACCAGCGGATAGCCGGGCAGCAATCCTGTAACTTTCGTTTGAAACATATGTTCCGAAAATACACTCCTGACGAGTTATTCTGCTGTTCAGGTACTTTGACCTTCCCTTGATATGACCTTCAGAGGTCAAAGGTTTAAGTTGGTTAAGGTCATGTCTGAACGTAGAATTTCCTACTCTTTCCATTTCCGTGGTAAAAAATATGGATTCCTATTTAAAAAGGTCAAGCTGACCTTGAAGGTCATGGTCAAGGTCAAATCTAAGGCCGCCATTGCATAGCCAGGGAAAAATCCTAAAACTTTTGTCTAAACCCTTGTTCCCCAAAATGCATTCATCGAAAGTTCTTTTGCAGTTTCCAAATTTTTGGATCACCCCCTATACATAACTTTTTGCTCTCGGCGCCGATTTGACTGAAACTCTGCAAAATTAATCTACACAAGATGAGTATAAAAAGTAAGGACGTTTTGCCCATACTCCTTTGCGCTCTTTCTTTTCACGACTCTTCTTTAAAAGTAATACAGGCGAGCCTCGATTCACGTTGGTTTCGGGACCGGGAAAACGCGACGTAAATCGAAACGACGTATATCGAATCCAACAGAAATGTAGTCCATTTCTGGTAGTCCGAATACACAACGAAGCAAATTTGCAGAAATGTTCATACACAAAAAAAAGATGCCGAAGTATGTCGGAATTTTGCCGACGTAAATCGAAATTGGGAATTAAAAAGTAAGACAGCGTAAATCGAAACGACTTAAATTGAGGCGACGTAAATCAAGGCCCGCCTGTACTAGTAATTCTGTTCAGTGTTATACTGGCAATTGAAAGTAGTAATTATTCTTGTGATTGTTTATTTGGGAAATTAATAAATAAAATAAAAAAAATATTGCTTCACCCAAAGCTCGTGTGTATCAAATAAATCATATAATAGTATATACTTATTAGTTGTTTTAAAGGTAAGTCTGACTGGATGAAATTTTAAGGGAGGACAATACGGTACAAAAGGGCTATAATTTTGATGAGGACAAATGCGAGGAAAACAGTACAGTTATTTTTTTTTATGTTATATTTTTTCCCTTCAAATATATTTTAAGCTATATAATTCTGTTAAAACTGAAATCATCCAAGCCTTTTTCGACTATCTGTTTGTCCGTCCATCCGTAAGACAACATAAAAGCAATTGAGCTAAAATTTGGAATACTTGCTCAATAGAAAAACAAAACCATTAAATATGGGCCAATTCTGCTTGTCGATTTAACATTAATATACAGAGTGATCCAAAAGTATGGAAACGGTTAAGGAATTTTCCCTGGCTATTCAATGGTGGCCGTAGATTTGACCTTGACCATGGCCTTGAAAGTCATTTCAAGGTCAAGTTGTCTTTTTAAAATGGGAACCTATATTTTTGATCTCGGAGATGGAAAGAGCGTAAAATTGTACGTCCGACTATGACCTTAACCATGACCACGAAGGCCATATCAAGGTCTAGATGGTTCTTTAAAGGGGAACCTGCATTGTTACTGCGGATCTGGAAAGGGTAGAAGTTTTGCGTGCAAATGTGACCTTGACCATAACTTTGATCTTGACCATGACCTCGAAGGTCATATCAAGGTCAAGAAAGTTTTTTGAAGGGGAAACCATATTTTTGGCCATGGAAATGGAAAGGGCGGAAAATTGTACGTCAGACTATGAACTTGATATGACTTTCGAGGTCATGGTCGAGGTTGTAGTCAAGTTCACATTCGGACGCAAAACTACTGCTCTTGTCTAATTTGCAGCAACAATGCTGGTTCCTCTTTAAAGAACCATCTTGACCCTGATATGGCCTTCGAGGTCATGATCAAGATCATAATCTTTTCATTTCCGTGGCCAAAAATATGTTTCCCCCTTCAAAAAATCACCTTGACCTTGATATCACCTTAGAGGTCATAGTCAAGGTCATGGTCAAGGCCAAGGTTGTGGTCATTTATTTTATTTATTTATTTCGATGTCATCAACAAACTGATTACTACATAGCATAAGGAGAGAAAAATATCAATTTTAACGAAACTGACTTTTAATTGTATTTCTAGAAAGGTGAAAATCAATGTGTTGAAAGTAGGCATTGAAGGAGCGTGACATTGACGTAATAGCTTCGTTCAACCCGTAATTTGTGTGATGAATAGACGTGCGGAAGAAATTATAATGTCTTGTAGGGCGAGCCGGAACAGAAATGTCAAAGAGGGAGAGAAGTTAAGGGGAGTTAACGTTTCCTGAAACACAATCAAAAGAAAACACTATTTTAGCGATATTGCGGCGTTGCTCGAGGGATTGCAAAGAGATCAATTTAATTCTATCCTCATAAGGAGGCAGAATTAGTGGGTTGTACCAAGGAAGATTTCGAAGAGCAAATCTAAGAAATCTTCGTTGTACTGCCTCAACACGGTTAATGTGTGTCGTCATTGATGGGGACCAAACTGGACTCGCATTGGTCTTACATAAGTACAGAATAGAGTACGAGTAATATATGGATCGTTGAACTCCTTAGACCAGCGTTTGTCAAACCCCAGGGTGACACCTTCTTTGCGAACAATGGCGTCAATATGATCCTCAAACGAAAAACGGCCATTTAACCAAACCCCAAGATCTTTCTTTTTTTGTCAAGGTCACATTCGGACTCAAACCTCCTGATCTTTCCAAATACGCAGCAACAATAGGTTCCCCCTTAAGGAACCATCTTAACTTGATATGATCTTCGAGGTCGTGTTCAAGGTTATAGTCGGACGTCAAATTTTCAAAAATATGGGTTCCCATTTAAGCAAATCAACTTGACTTTGAAATGACCTTCAGGGCCATGGTCAAGGTCGAATCTAGGGCCACCATTGAATAGCGAGGGGAAATTCCTAAAACTTTTTGCTCCAAAATGCATTCCTTGAAAGTTATTTTGCCGTTTCCATACTTTTGGATCACTCTGTAGAATAATGTCCTATATATTTTGGGAGTTCTGCTATTAGTACAGCTAGTGAGCAGTTTATTTTAAATGGCCTGTTGATTCTGAGACAAATTTTAATTTTATTGAAAAGCCAATATTTATATTAATTACTAGTAAAAATTGGAAAAACTCGTGAATATTTCAAAGATTTCCAGCCTTGTATTATATTGGGTTAGGAAATAGCTTTTTAGATTAATTTAGGCATTCTGAACCACTTTACGCTGTAAAGAGTATTGTGTTATCACCTGTACCAAGGAACCAACTGCGACTTTAAAATGAGAAATAAATTAACGCAATAGACGAATGCCTGAAAGGAGTTTTCGTTAAAGTATGCAGTCCCATAAAACATCAACCATTATGCATACAACAATAATGAGAAAGACGATGATGGACCCTTGGGTCCACAGCTTGGATATGCCTAATCGCCTGCCCTGCACGACGAAGTACTGCAGGCCCAGCATGCAAATCCCAATTAGTCCAAAAGAAACCACTGTCAGCAGTGAGCACACCAAAAAGTCGGCCTGCAATAACATCTACAATGAGCAGAATCTCATCAAGCAAAGGGCCACAACAAGGAAGATGTAGGTCCCTGGCCGTATACTAGCATAGGCCATGTTTTCTGTTTTCTGGGTGTGCTACGACCCGTCTTATTAGATTCGCATGTTCTCAGGCGAAATTCAGTTGGGAGACCATTATCGGCAGATCTGGAGCTGGAGCGCTCCAAGCAATTTATACGTTTCGAGAACCAGCTGAGGAGGAAATCTACATATTAATTACTTTGGCCATGGCTCTCTCTGCTCCTGCGCTTCTGCATTGGATTTCTGTGTAGCACACCCTTGGCGCATTGCATTGTATCGAACCAGATGAATATCTATCTGAACGGGCGAACAAATGCAAACAATACCTCCTTGGCGCCAGTCCTACTCACCTGCAAAAGTCCTCGGTTGTTTGGATGCCTGTACCACAACCGGAGTGATTGGAGAAATGTGTATCTGGAAAAAAGGAAAATTTACGATATAACTTTGATTGCAAGGCACCCAAGAGGTTTTAAGAGGTGTAGAGTTCTGAATCAGTCGTGCAATTTGTAGGATAATTGTAATAATTGCTAGTAGGACAGTAATAGGATAAGTACACTACATTATCGATACAGGGTCTGAATATTTAATTAATGTTTTCGCGTTTGAAAATAAGCCGAATTCGAAAATGTTTGTTTTAAACATATCGCCGGGTTTAATTTAAATACGCTCTTAGTGAAATTTAAAAAATTTAAAATGAATATCAAAAGCGTTCAAAAGCTCGTAGTTTTTACAATAGATTAAAGCTTAAAAATGTTTGTTTTAAACATATCGCCGGGTTTAATTTAAATACGCTCTTAGTGAAATTTAAAAAATTTAAAATGAATATCAAAAGCGTTCAAAAGCTCGTAGTTTTTACAATAGATTAAAGCTTAAAAATGTTTAATTAAAAAGTGTTTTGCTTTTAGGTTAAATCTTAAATGTATTTAATTGAAAGTCGTTTAGATTTTGGATTTAAGCTTAAAATTGTTTACTTCAAACACGTTTAGTTGATGTTTAAACTTAAATTTTTTTTTAACTTGCTTTACTGCATATCGGCTCTCTATACGATACAAACTTTTTACCATTTCTTATTCATCGTCCGTAATCTCAAATGGCTTAACCTTATTTGGGCCGGAAAGACACAATTTAGCAAACCGCACTATCGATATGAGTTTCTTAAAATGGAAGTGCACTGCATTACTGAGATTTTTCAACAAAGTCTAAATTTTTATCGCAATTCACGCAGGCCTTTAATTCTACAGGATATACTTCGTTTAGCTAAAAAATTGAAGCTCTTCGATTAGTTATACGTATTTGAAATAAAATATCCCAGGATTTGTATCCTATTGATATTTCATATTAGTCCACAATTTTTAACGACACTCTTCTGTAAAACATGGGATTAATAGCTTAGAGGTTGTCAAGTGCGTAGCAGGACCCTATTGCCTACTCTCCAATGAACAAGTCAACCATGACCCAACCAACCAAAGTGCTACTACCTTTTCCTTCTCATTGTAAAATAAATCTCCCGTCTCGCTTGTGTTTTGGTCGGCATGGTATAGCTTTTCGTTCGTATTGGTTAAATTATTTGAATTGCCACATGAAATTCAGCCGATTTCTAGTAGTGGTTCTGAGCCTAGCTACATATTCAGTACTGCCAAAATGTCAAATTTTAAGAAATAATTGAGGTTAAGTGTTAGAAAATAATTGCCGCCAAAAATGAAGAAGCATTTTTAAGTGGAAATGGTATTTATTTGGAGTTTTAAGTAAAAAAGGATGAAATTTATAAACATCCTTTTTCACATATTACGAAATGTAAATTTCTTCCTGTTCCACTTCACTCCCGATTAAAATAAGAAGAACGTTTTACATCTCACATCTACATTGATAAAGATGTGTTCCAACCATTTTGAAAGAATATTTGTGCTTGAGAAGAGTCACATCTCGATTGGTTCCAAAAACACTCAATTTCTTGCACTGCAATGCATTGGTTCTTCCAGACTTTTTCATCAAAAATTCGATGCATGTCTTTCCACAACCACCGTATTCGCCCGATTTAGCTCCATGTGACTTCTGGCTATTCTCTAAGCTCAAAAGACCGCTTCGGGGACACCGTTTTGAATCGACTGATGAGATAAAAGAAAACTCGAAGAAGGAACTGAAGGCCATTCCAATCATCGAGTTTTAGAAGTGTTTCGAAGATTGGAAAATTCGCTGGCATAGGTGTATTGTATCGGGTGGGGACTACTTTGAAGGGGATGACATAGATTTAGAGGAATAAATAAAAATTTTCAAAGTTGTAAACAAATTGACTTTACTTTTTGATCACAGTAGTAAGTTTGAACTGAATTCGATATGCCATGCCTGAAAGAAAATCATAACCACGCCACGCAATAAATAAGCGTTCTGAAAGCCATTCGAAAACATACATACTTATTTCAAATTTCTGTTAAGGATTTACTGAAACTACATTCGGATTGAGTTAATATACATATTCGAGTTTTTAACAGATGTGGTTTCCAGAAGGCTGTGTTTCATATTAACACATAAGCAGTAAAAAATTCGGTAATATACCTCGGCGAATATCATTGAATCGCTTCATTTTTAGTGCCACATATGAATTTTAAATCTCGCAAGTTTGTGCTAAATAACAGTTATTACTGACAAACTGATTAATTAAATTAATTAAATTCTGACAAACAATGACATAATGTTATTTTAGCCATTATAAATTTTACCTAAAAAAAAAAAAAGTTGCATTTACTGTTTTTTAACAATTTTCAGATTTCAAAAAGGCCTCTGTGAAATTTTATAATTGACTGAACTATGATTTGTAGTTATAAATAAATTCAAGTACTATTTATTAATAATATGATTTTTATTATTTAATCATAGGACAGAGAAATATTTATATTTTTGTATAGTAATAATTACTTCTATAATATTTCTTGCTATTTCAGCTTTTACTGACGAAAATAGTTGTAGTAATCACATACTTTTTTCTGAGTGTGGATTTCAAAATTCACCCACTAAACAAATGTACGTAATTATTTAGTTTAAGGTCCAACTGTTCGATGATTTGGTCATTCTGAATAAGTATATGTATATAGGGCGAGAATTTGCCTCCTTCATATTTTTTTGTAGATCGAAAATTAAATATTTCATTCCCATAGCGATGCCTCCAAACTTATAAAATCCTAAAAAGGGACTAAACTTTATTATCTATTAACCTTTTGCTGTGAGTTACAATGTTTAATTCCATTCCTTTCCAATTAATAATAAGAATAAGCAAAGTAATCAAATTTGGGAATTACAATTCCTCGCAAATTCAAACAAAATTGCCAATTGAAGAGAAAAAATATTATCATGTTATTATTAGTAGTATTTTTATATTTTCCCTATTCCTTATGTTGTATGTTAACCATTTCTAATAAAAAAACAATTCCGGTGAAATAGTTAAGGCATTACGAGTATAATTTGTTTTCATTACTTGGAATTGTAAGTTTCACATCCCATCAGTAATTTTACCGGAAAGAGCTTAACATTTTTCCCTATATCAGCGTTTACGGTTCTACTTTGCTTTCGTTAATTTCCTTAATCTGGAGCCGTTAAGAGTTAACATTGTAGTGTTCTCTTAAAGCCCAATATCTCAACTTAAGGGGTTAGGTGGGTTTGAAAATTTCAAAAAATCGATTTTTGTTTTTTTGTCTTATTAAATAGTACAATATGTTTAAAATATTCTCCTAAAATTTCAAATCGATCCGAGTAAAATTCTAAGAGATAGACCCTTCGGAAGTTCCGCCCATCCGGCCACGTCAGTGCAGCGCTTTAAACTTTAAACGCGTTTATCTCAAAACTCAATTTTTTAAGTCGGTGGACATGATTTCTCGAAAAGTTATGAAGCGATTTTGTTCAAATTTTGCACACATCTTTGAAATAACATTATCTAGTTAATGAATGAAGGATTTTTTTTTTTTTTTTATTACAACTAATTTTTTCGAGCCAATATATGGCGAAAATTTGACCAAAAAATGTGTTTTTTTGTTCAAAGTCTGTCAAAAATTCAAATTTTAATTTTTTTTTTTTTTGCTTCGTTCATTAACGAGATTTATCCATGTACCATCGAAATATTTTTGGTTTTTTGATTTTAGATGAACCAATAATGAGTTATGCTGTCCACGGCAAAAGCATTTTTGTTTTAGTCGTCAAGGGAGATGAGGTACCAACGGCTGAGTTTTCGGAATTTTTAAATAAAAATTTCACAAAATACTGTTTAAATATGTATCTTTGATATGCCGAATTGTTTAAATAAAATATATGATTCCATATATTAAAAAAAAAATTGTAAAAATCCCCATTTTTTGAACCTCTGAAACCCACCTAACCCCTTAAATGCAGTATTTGTGGCCGCTTTTATTCACGTTTTGTAATGACAACACACTCTCATTATTATTTTCTTTCAAAGATAAAACGAAACGAACGGTCTTTTATGCTACAAACTCTGACAAAGAGTATTTTAGTATAAATTTCAAGTTGGATAGATAATTAAAAAAGAAAGTTGGTAAGATTATTAAAAAACAAAATTTGTTGTTGATTTAAGCATGCAGAAAAAATTTACAATTATAAATTTACTGCCATTCTTGCAATACATTACCCGGAATTTTTAATTTCTTATGCTTTATTAATTACATATATATACATTCTCTGCCAAGAGGTGCAATTTGCCAGATAGACATATAGTACATTGCTGCGTGGCGCGGCATTGTCACGACAGTTCCTTGAAACCTTTATAAATAGATTACGAACCTAGAACAAAGCACAAAGCAGAAGACAGAGTGCCTTCAAAATCCAGACAATTAAGCTTAGTGAACATTTTGAGTATTGCATTATCGGTCTCACAACTTTCTTAACAAACTTCAATTTCAACTTTTCCCTATGGCTGTAAGCCTGCAAAGTAGGCACTGATTATTCTTTAAGCACCACGGACAAGTATTGTAGTTTAAATCCACTTATTTAATTGAGTTTCTTTTTAGTTATGTTTTTTGTTGTTCCCTAACAGACTATTATTACATCACCAATAAATGCGCTCTTTACTTGATGTAGATACCTTCAGGGAGTAAAAAGCTCGTTTTAAAATAATTAATTGAGTTTAATCGTCTTCTGTTATTTTACTTGCAGACATCAGAATATTAATCGATTCTCATATTCGATTTGCTTTTCGATCAAAAACCAAGGCTAAGAAACAAAATAAAATAACTTTAAAAATGACGGATTCAATATGGTCGCCATTACAACAAAAACTTTTGTGTTTATAAATATATTAAGGGTATTCATGAAACTAGATAAGTTTATATATCGCGTATTTGCTTATATTTACGCGCAGCATTTCATGAACGTACCACTTTTTAAATTGTGAATATGAGTGTAAATCGATCACCTGTTCGGCTGTCGACTAATATCAATAAGTAGTGACATTCAAGATGCCAAGAGTAAGCGAAAAATTTAAATTAATAAAACAGTGGGAACAATTGGTCTTTAGTGATTTGTTAATGCTAGAATTATTCGGAAACAATGATGGTAGTGTTCGCTGGTTGTAAAAATTCGTTTGCCAAATTAAACTTTTCAATGTTTTAAATAATCAACGTAAGGAGGAAAAAATTCTTGACGAGTTAACGCTCGCAATGTTGGTTGCAGAAAACTGTAGGTATGGTGTTCCATTCGTCCATTACAGTGTCCCAAAATCACAAAACTTTCTTTCGGATGTTTTGCCGTATTTGGATGAAAAACGATTTACTCAAATTGTACAAGTTAGCTGGGTTTCGTTTTTCCTTCGGTCTGCTGTAATTCATATTTAATAATAATTTTGTCAATTAAATTGTTGAATTTAATTAAAGCTTCGACTTACCTTGGACATTTTTTAGCAAAAAATCGCGCAAAGAAATTTGTTCTACTGACCCACTGACATTTGTGTAAGTTTATCAGATCGTTTACACACCGAAATTGCCGCATAAATTTATTAGGTTTGTGTATTAAATTTTCTATACAAATGTTGACAGTTCATTTATGAGACTGGGAAACTTATGCGGTTTACGCGAATACGAGGTCAATACGCGCTTGCATGAATACCCTTATTATAAAAATGTGCGGATAATCATTACTTACGATTTTATGGTCGCTGATTTCAATTTTCATATAAGATTTTACAAAATGGTGGATTCAATATGGATTCAATAATAAAATACTCAGTTGCTTTAAAATTTCATGAGTTTTTAAAATCTTTCTATTCGTTTGCCATCTATAATGTTGCCCGATTCTCACCACAAGGAGGTGAACAGAAATATTTGTTACTAAAATTTTCATGTAATTGTTATACATTCCAAAGATACAGTATGAGTTAATTTAGGACGTTATTTCTAAGAATGAATTAATACTGAAGTTTATGGAAAATTGGATAGTCGATGCTTCAATTTTAGGCGTCTTTGGGCGGCCATATTTAATTTTTCGTAAATTTTTTTTTCTAATTTGACCTCAGATTCGGAAAGAGCAGGTCTTTTTACTTAAGATAATGTTTTTCTCTAATAATATTTAGTTGGTCTTAGATTTTATATACACGAAAAACCAATCGACTGTGAAATGTCCGCGTCGCCGTTAATGAGTTATAGCACAAATAACAAACCAGTATTGCAATTGCAAAGTAGAGTTTCGGCATAGAAACAAAAATTAAAGATAAACTGTCTTCTGTTTAAGTTGTGTTGATAAATCCAAACTTTCACTGGCTATACGTAAAAACCTCTCACATCGCAGAGGAATGATAATCGAAATCAGTTTTTGTTCGATTATTTACACCAGAGAGAAGAATTGCATCAGTTCGACATACAATTTCAGTGATTAATTTTCCCTTTCAAAATGAAATATGACTATTGCTTTTGACAGCTACTTATATTTCTCAAATTGAAAAACGGTTCATATTTTGAAATTGATCGTTTCTGTTCATATGCACTGCAATTCGGATGAGATGAAAATGGGCAATATAGCAAATTCATTTTCGGTTAATGAAATAAATGAATTTTAAAAAAAAATTTAAGTCAAAGAGTGCATGAACTTAATCTTACATATTTGGGTCTATTCTATTCTATCGCAATAATAAGCGCTCACGAACTAACATTTTCATTCCTTAAAAACGTCCATTTTTTTTGTTTCTGTACAAAATTTATTATATAGTGTTTACATTACGATAGGGCTTATAGTGAATAAATTGCTAATCATTATTTAAATATCTTATATACAGTACAGTATCGACAAGGCCCAATTTCCACACCTCCTAGATTATCAACCTTGTTACCACACTAACTTTTGTCTGAAAACAAGTAGCACGATAAGAACGAACTTTTACCCGAATGTTCTCCTAACAAGGTGTTATCAGAAATCATAACCTCGGAAAAATCAAAATTATTACACATTATACGCTATATTTTCTCTTAAACTAGTCATCACCCCTCATCACTCCAACTTACTTCAATAACTGCACAATAGAATAAATAATTATCATAGTCGCACGAAACTGTTTTTGGTTTTTGTTTTCTTGGTGCCTACAATAACTCAAATTCCGTATCACTGAAGCAATATGCGCACAGCAGCCGACTAGCCTTGCCCAACTTTATATTAACAGTACCAGTTCAATTTAGTGGTGCAGTTGTATTGTTTCCAAAGTGTGTATATTTTAGAACCTGTATTCTTGACTGAATTTTTGTTCTCAAAATGTTGCTACATTCATCATGCACGAATAATTTATAAAGACCTTCATCATCTACATATTTTTGACACGTTACATAACGCATGACATAAGACGTAACATAGAACGTGACATGACAGGTAACGTAACACGCGATACATATCATGTGATATACTATGTGTCATGTCATAACACGCACATGTAACGTGTAATGTCACGTTATTTAGCGAAATAACGAAATCTTTATATTAATCTGTCAATATCGAGAAGTTTCGTACCTTTTTCTAGTATTTATTATAACAGGAGACGAACGAAACTTATATCATACAAATATAATATCATTCATCGAATCACTTCTTCCGCCTATAGTTAATCCTAGGATCCCACACTATCCGTATGAAACAAATAACCCACACTGGGGTTACGCGCAACCCAGTACTTTAAATCGATGCGCTGAGCTGACTATTGATCGTAGAGAAATTTTTATTTTACATTATCATGCCCAAAATCTGAAAAACGGAATAGGTCATTGGGAAAAACCTAGTATTATTTTTTCGCCGTGAAAAATACCATTGAACAAAGTAAGTAAATTGTTTCTAGCATTTTTCACTAATTTCGTGGGGTTTGTGGAACACCTGTGTGGGGTCCTAGGGTTAAGCTCCTTATGCGGTCTGCCGACTCTAGTGACAGACGTTATTTGCTTTCCAGCTTACGCGATCACAGAACCTACGAAAATGTTCGTTTACCTCCATGATTAAACCTGCCTCTGTCTGCATTGACGGTAAGACTAAAACTAGTGTCCTGGTCTCAATTCACAAAGTAGGTCTTCCCACTGACCTCTCTACTCTGAGGCAGTTATTCTTTAAATACCATGAAGCATTTAACATCCCGTCGACCCTCCCAACTGCTTAAAGTCTACAAACTTGCCATTGGTATAGTTGACTCAATCTTTAATGTCCCCGAGCCCAATAATGAAATTATTGTTCTTGGGGATTTTAACCTCGTCGCCTACAGTGGAATCTATCTGAGGACCCTACCTATTTTATCCCATCGAATGCCACCTCTGGCAAAGCAGCAGTATTTGCTGACCACCTCTCTGATTCCAGTCTCTACCAGGTTAGCAGCGCACTATGATATATTTGAACGAATTTTTTCCATTTTTCAATTATTTCCCAAAAGAGTAATGCTATTGAGATGAAGTTTTTTTTTAAAAATTAAAGTGCATACTATTGCGAATTCGGAAAAAATAGTATAAAGTTCCGATGACTTTCATTTGACCTTGAAAATTGGCTTCAAAGTTGACGATTTTTAAAATAAAATTGTTACTTTTGTATGTAGAAACCATGTCAATCTTCCCTTTTATTTTATTTCTGGCTGACATTCCTAGGACCCGAATAAAAAAGCAGACAAATACTAACCGTTCCGCTCAATTAATATTTCAAAATGTTTCAGAATAACAGTATGGCGCATGGCAATTAGATCTAAATAATATGAATTTTTTTAATTTATGCTCTTGCAATTTCATAGAAGAATATCTGAAATTCCGCCTATTATGAAATAGAAAATCAGCAGTTAGTACAATACTAGAGACTGACACATATATATATATATATTGAGAAATACACCCAGAACGGAAAGTATGTTTATATTAACCCTTTGAGGTCCGAATTAATTTCTCACATTCCCAGTAGTCCAGTCCAAATTATTTTTTGAATTTTATTATTTCATTAAAAAAACAAACAAATTAAGAAAAAATCATTTCGCAACAAAATAAAAAAACTAAAATTGCAAAACGATGTATAGTTATCTCAAAAATTAGTTATTTAAACGATCGTTCAAATGCAACAACTATTGAAACAATTGTAATTTATAATTCTTAAATTTAAATACTATGTCGAGCCACACTCGACGTTGGACCTGCTGTAAGGAAATTGTGTGTCGACTCAGACTCAACGCTCGACCGGGTTAAAAAGTAAATATACTTATGCTCAAATTAGTCCAGCCTCACTTTCCTTAACTATGGATCGGAGTAAAAATTTCGATTTTAAGTTTTAATTTTTTGTTAAGAAGTATTTATTTGTAATTTTGTGTGCCTAAAATCTACTAATTCTTCAGTCTCCATCATTACATTAATTCCAGGTCTCCATTATGTTGTAGTGTTATCATAACTACATACATATATGTGCGAAGTTTCAACAGAATCGATTCACAGCCAAAGGAAAAATCAATCATTCCCAATTTTATTCTATCTTAGGGGTGAAATTTTTTTATTTCCAAATTTAAATGGAACCAATTTCGAGGTACACTCTGTCCAATATTAAAAGAATCACCAAAATCAAACTACTCTGTAAAAAGTTATGCGGTGTCATACATATACAAAAAAAAAAAAAAAAAAAAAAACCACGACTTGAGAACCTCCTCCTTTTTTTTGTCGGTATTTAGCAACAAGAGAAAACTTAATTAAGAGAGCAGTGAAACCGATTCTGTTGTCAGAGCACGTTGTATGGTGCAGCTGCGCAAAAACCATATACCAAGGACCATTTATCTAATAATTAATTTTTTATGCTCGAATAAAAGAAATATTTCTCCGAAGAAAGACCATTCTTCAAGTTGGGATGAAAATTCACTGGCGAGTAAGTTGAAGATTTCACTGAGGAACTCAAAATATTTCCCTGAAGAAAGGCAGACCTGCGAAATATTGTTCATGTCTATAATAAACGAGGCAGAAAAACGCTTTTATAGGGGTAAAAGGAGTGCGATCTTTTTTTTAGAAAATTAGGATGAATAATGGGAAACTCTTTGAAACCGAACTGAACCAAGGCTTTCTCCAAGAAAGCGGGCTCCCTCCTGAGGAATATCCAAGCTAATTATGCCGTAAATTTATAAAAGCCCGAGGGAAACTTGCTGAATCTTGTGCAATTATTTTACAAGCCACTTTATCTATCCAGAAAGAAACAATTTTACATCTCGGTTTTTATGCGCCGAGCATAATCTTTCCGATTCTTTTTTTTTTCGCCCAAATTAAAAAAGCAAATTATGTTGGAAAGTCTAAGCACGTCGCGGCTACGCTTCGAAATAACTAAAGGGAATTTCAAAATTGAAGCCAGCTGCCGACTATGTAATTAGCAACATTTAGCACTAATGGCGAGGAATATTATTGAAGTAGTACATTGAAAATTACCTTAAGCTCTGTTCCGTGAGGAAGCGATAGTGACAAAGTTCGCAACTGACCATTCCGGAGGCGCTCAACCAATTCTCCAGGCAACCCTTGTGCACGTAAGCCAGCGTCCCCTTGCAGAGGCAGGGCGAGATTAACCTGAAAAGAAATATCCCGCCAATGCTATTTTATTAATATATTCTTGCAAGACCTGACATTCACAAGGGCCCAAAAAACAAAATGAAATGCAAATCAGAAGGAATTTTTGAAATTGAAATATGTGAGTCGACCGTTTAATTTCGAGGGCATTGCGGCACTGGTGGACTAAAGGGCCCTGTTGCTCGCCAAGGGCGGATATCCGGCTAGCCCCGTGATAAGATATTATTCTCCAATTACCCCCACTCAATTTAATATCATAATTCGTCCAAGGCATTCCGAGTGGAACCCATTTTTTCCCAAAATGGCCGTTGCGCTCAGAATGGGCAAAGCGGAGTAACCCTCCCCCGCAAATTTGAATAATTCATCAGGGTCTCGTGGAATGTTTAAATCTTAATATTAAGTAGTCGCCTGGATAGTCCTCCTAGTTTATTTGGGCTGTCTTTGGCACAAGGCAATTCCTTAAAGTCCTGTTTCCGTTCAACATGATTTACTCAAAGGACACTGTCTTTAGCTGTTGACTTTACTAGGTCTGGTGATATATTTTTAACTGACGACAGGTGCTAGTTCATTTCGTCCATATTTCGTCGAAACATTTGACTACTTTTGCTCGTCAGTTTACGTCATACTCAGCTGCAGTCATACAATAGAAAACCAGCTAGCCAATGTCCAATTCGAAATATTTTTTTTATAAATTCTATGTTAGATATATGTATATATTTTTTTAATATTTTTGATATTCTGTTTTCTCTTTTATGATATTAAAGAAGAAAACAGTTTAAAAAAACAACGCTTGGGTTTTCTGGTTTTAATAATTTCGCACCCATATTACATAATTTATTTCTATAAACATATTTTATTTCAATTTAAGCACATGTATATTTATTAAACAAAACAAAATCTGTTTCAAAAAATTCACAAAATATTATATTATTAACAATGAACCTTATTTATACAGTTTTGCACGCAAAATATTAAATATTATATGCCTGCAAAACTGTACAAATGAAGTCGATTATGTTCATTGCTAATAATATTATATTTTGATATTTTTTTTGAACGAAGTTATTTTGTTTAATAAATATTCATATTTTTAAATTGAAATGTGTTTACTGAACTTATGTAGCACCCACCTCTTAAGTGAGTCATCAATAAAACCAGAAAAGCTAAGAACATGTTATCACTTTTGCTCGTCAGTGTGCATTGTCGTAAAACGTCGTGTTTCATCCTTTTGTCGCAAATGTACATATGTATGACTCATGACAGTCATAAACTTGACGTTTCGTTGCATCGTAGAACAGGGAGATGTACCAGTGCTCAAATAAATGGCAGCCTTCATAAGCGCCTAGAAGTTTTTAATAATTGAACATTATTATTATGTTTTTATTATTAAAGTTTCTCATCTACATAAGAAATCTCTTCTCAAGTTATTGTATTCTGTAGTTGTAGCCCTGTGCTATGTTATAATAATAGTTTAAAAAACTAAAAAACACGTTTTTAGCACGCACTAAAAATTACAAAATAATTCGGACATTTAGTTTGATGACTCAAGAGTTTTCCCTTTTCCAAATTTTCATTAGATAGCAGGTAAACATAAACAATTTCAGTTCGTGATGAACGATAAATAATTACCTATGCGAAATGGTTATAAGTAGGTAATCATCTTTATTGAATATTTACTATGATTTATTATGAAAGAAAGCGTGGAGCGTTTTGTCCAAAAAGAGTAAAGATTACATAAACGCTCCACGCTTTCTTTCATAATAAATCATAATAAATATTCAATAAAGATGATTACCTACTTATAACCATTTCGCATAGGTAATTATTTATTGTTCATCACGAACTGAAATTGTTTATGTTTACCTGCTATCTAATGAAAATTTGGAAAAGGGAAAACTCTTGAGTCATCAAACTAAATGTCCAAATTATTTTGTAATTTTTAGTGCGTGCTAAAAGCGTGTTTTTTAGTTTTTTAAACTATTATTTTTATTATGTTTTATTTTTCATCATGTTGTTCCCACGAGTAGTGGACAAATAGACGGTCGACCCCCCCAGAGGTCCATGTAGGGGGGCAAGGCTAATTACAATAGGGTTGCGCCCGGTGCCCTAAGGTGACGCTAACGACATGATATTTTTTACCACCCTCAGTGCCGGTTTTAGCACTACCAGCGCCCTGGGCGAGATTTCTACGGCGCCCCCTATTTGCCATTGAAACAGTAGGTAATGGGTCAGTTACCTACTTGAAACGCATACGAAAAAAAGGCAAGGGATATAATGAAATAACCATTTATTAAAAAACTAATAAAATTTCTTTTCCTTTCTATCGGCAAACTCTTTTATTAAGACATCAAGGTCGATGTTTTCCGCAATTTCATTTTCGATTGACAAAATTGCTAAGTTTGTCAATCTAGATTGAGATATTGTGGATCGCAGATAGGTTTTTATCAGCTAAAGCTTAGAAAAACTCCTTTCCCCACTAGCCACAGTTACAAGTATAGTGATCAATATTCGCAATGCTATCCATTCATGTGGATACAGACAGCTCTTGTAAGTTGCGATCTTTGATAAAATTTAAAATAAAGACAGGATTAACCACATTCTGATCAGGCAAAAAAGATTTTAGACTTATGAGTTCATCGCACAACATACAACCATCTATACCTGATTTAGAGTCTACAGTTAATTTCAATTGGAGATCACTACAGAGTTTGAGAAGGTCTAGTTTTTCCGACATCTTTTTTATATTGTACAAAAAAGACCAAGATTCCCAGTTTTCATTTAACAGTTCAAATCTTTCATTGAGTGAATTTATGGTAGTGTTCAAAAGACAATTGAAAAATTCAACTTCAAATTTCCTTTCTGGAGAAGTTATAGGCTCATCGCGAGTAGTTTCACCAGCTTGGCGTTTAACACGTCGAATTCTTGTCGTCGTTCTAAACATAGGCTCAATTCCAACTCCTTCGCAGTTAACCCATTATTGGGCGATTTCCTTCCAAATTCGTATACAGGGGTTTTTTTTGGGTTTTTTTTTTCAAAAACCAAAGCAAAAAAAATATTTCAAAACCATGGTTTGAGGAAGTTTAGACATTCGGACGGCGATTTCTGGTGGTTGTATAATCATTTAATATCAGCAACTTCAAGATAATCGACTTTAAAAAGAAAAATGACCAAAAAAATCAGCACTTTTTTTTTAAAAAACACAAAAAATAATAGGGTTTTTGAAGCTTTTAGACAAAAAAAAATGCCGGATTCTGAAAGAACATCCCCAAAAACCTCCTGTATACGAATTTGGAAGAAAATCGCCCAAATTTGCTATTCGAATCGTGCAATTGAACTTGCGTGCACAAAACCTCGTTTTCCTCATTAATGGGTTAAAATGGCGCTTTTGAAGCCTGTTTTTCTATATTCTTCCAAGAAAGCACAGCATTTTTTCAACATTTCTGTACATTTACCGAGATCCATGTCTATTGATTGTAGAAATTTACTAATGACATTTATTTGAAAAAGTATATCATACCAAACAACCAATGAAACAGAACACTGCATTCCATTCTAGTGTTGCCGTCATAACGATTTTGTAACTAGATTTAGGGAATTTACTAATAAGTAGTACTCGCTCAATGAACAAGCGGATATAAAGGAGGGCCTGCGGCGCCCCTTCAAATCTGGCGCCCTGGGCGGTCGCCCAACCGCGCCCTACCCTAACGCCGCTACTGACCACCCTCATACCATTCAGCCCTCGGCGCGTATCCTACCTTGGCTTAGGTGAGATCTCATAGACTCAAAGTCCAATCTTCGTATTCCTCTCGTCGAACCTTATTGATTAATACCCATGACATGATCGTTCTAAACATAGGCTCAATTCCAACTCCTTCGCAGTTAACCCATTATTGGGCGATTTCCTTCCAAATTCGTATACAGGGGTTTTTTTTGGGTTTTTTTTTTCAAAAACCAAAGCAAAAAAAATATTTCAAAACCATGGTTTGAGGAAGTTTAGACATTCGGACGGCGATTTCTGGTGGTTGTATAATCATTTAATATCAGCAACTTCAAGATAATCGACTTTAAAAAGAAAAATGACCAAAAAAATCAGCACTTTTTTTTTAAAAAACACAAAAAATAATAGGGTTTTTGAAGCTTTTAGACAAAAAAAAATGCCGGATTCTGAAAGAACATCCCCAAAAACCTCCTGTATACGAATTTGGAAGAAAATCGCCCAAATTTGCTATTCGAATCGTGCAATTGAACTTGCGTGCACAAAACCTCGTTTTCCTCATTAATGGGTTAAAATGGCGCTTTTGAAGCCTGTTTTTCTATATTCTTCCAAGAAAGCACAGCATTTTTTCAACATTTCTGTACATTTACCGAGATCCATGTCTATTGATTGTAGAAATTTACTAATGACATTTATTTGAAAAAGTATATCATACCAAACAACCAATGAAACAGAACACTGCATTCCATTCTAGTGTTGCCGTCATAACGATTTTGTAACTAGATTTAGGGAATTTACTAATAAGTAGTACTCGCTCAATGAACAAGCGGATATAAAGGAGGGCCTGCGGCGCCCCTTCAAATCTGGCGCCCTGGGCGGTCGCCCAACCGCGCCCTACCCTAACGCCGCTACTGACCACCCTCATACCATTCAGCCCTCGGCGCGTATCCTACCTTGGCTTAGGTGAGATCTCATAGACTCAAAGTCCAATCTTCGTATTCCTCTCGTCGAACCTTATTGATTAATACCCATGACATGATAATTTGGTAAGAAAATGTCATTTCGCATTATTTTCAGCAAACCCTTTCATTTTATACCTAAATCATAGGGCTGCATTTCAAATAGCCAATCCGCCACCTTGGGACGGCCGCCATGTTGGATTTAGGTTTGGATTATTTTTTTCGTATCCCATTCAGCAAACCCTTTCATTTAATACCCATATCATGGGGGGCATTTCAAATAGCCAATCCGCCATCTTGGATGTCCGCCATGTTGGATTTAAGTCACATGACTATTTTTTTCGTATTCCTGACAGCAAACCTTTTCATTTGATACCCATATCGTGGGGGTGCATTTCAAATAGCCTGTCCGCCATCTTGGACGTCGGCCATATTGGATTTAAGTCACGTGACTATTTTTTTCGTTTTCCTGACAGCAAACCCTTTCATTTGATACCCATATCATGGGGGTGGATTTCAAACAGCCAGTCCGCCATCTTGGGGAGGCCGCCATATTGGATTTGTAATGACGTTTCTTAGCTAGTCATGTATTGTCATCAGAACTCAGAGTGTGCGCAAAATTTCATCCTAATCGAAGACCGGGAAGTGGGTCAAATTAAGATTCCAAGATTTTCTTACATACATAGTTAGTTACAAGTGAAGCTAATAAAAGCGTGTTAAAAATCAACCATATGCTTCCTAAACTTATGGTACCTGATTTTTGGCCTTCTGGGGTACATGGGCGAGATTTTGTTTTCGAAAAGTAAAAAAACTTTCCAACGAAAACGCCGACAGCACCACCTGTTTCTGCTTAATCTCAGCTCAATAAATGTAAATGTAGCATCGGACAATATTGCTAACGGCCAGTTAATCAATGCTCAATCTCAGTGTCGTAATGAGTATACGTTTTACTATCAGAATGTACGTGGTTTACGAACAAAGACTAGAGATTTCTCACTTGCAGTTTTGGAAAATGATTATGATATCAATGTTATTACGAAAACGTGGTTAAATTCTACCATTTCTTCAAACGAGCTTTTCAACGAGAGCGATTACGCGGTTTATAGAAAGGACCGCTGTAAATTAGCAACTGGTCTTGATAGAGGTGGAGAAGTGCTTATAGCAGTGAAGTCGTACTATGTAAGTGAACAATTGCTTTTTACGGACGGATCTAATGAAATTGACCAGCTTGGAGTTCGAATTATGATGCAGCCTTCTTCCCAGGAAAAAGTGGATGTTTGCGTAAGTTACATTCCACCAGCGTCTTCCATGGATCTGTACATGAGGCATATAAATAATATGTCTCAATTGATTAATACACATGATACTAATACATTCTTATGCTATTTTGGTGATTTTAATCTTCCTAATATAAGATGGATAGTTAGAGAAAATGAATTTTTATTAACGCCAACAAATGTTATTTCAGAATGTGATCAGCTTGTTATAGATACACTAATTGGTTTATATTTAGTGCAGGTGAATAATAATTATAATATGTTTGGCAGGCTTTTAGATTTAATTTTTATTAGTAATAATTTAATGAATGATTTGTCTGAGGTAGATTTTCCGTTAGTTAGTCCTGATAATTATCATAAAGCAATTGAACTCAGATTATCGTTTTATGAATATACTGTTATACCTGCGGATGATCCTAATTCTATGTATGATTTTAGTAAAGCTGATTATATCAATATATTAGATATCAAAAAAGATAAAAGATATCTAATAATCATCCCAAGTGGTTTGACAGGAGTATTTTGCGACTAAAAAAAATCAAAAACAAGGCACATAAAATATATAAGGCTCAAAAAAGTGCAGAAACCTTTAACAGATTTAAAAAACTAATCTTATGATTTGCTAACAAGCTCTAATTTATTTGCAGAATATTTCAGTTCTGTGTATGAATCTGACATTAAGGACGTAGATTTCATCAACAATAATCCCATTAATGCAAATATATTGGACATAGGTAATTTAAGTTTCTGTGATAATGAAATATTGTTAGCATTAAAAGACAGAGAGAATAGTACAAAACCTGATTTCGATGGAATTTGCCCATCTTTGCTGAAAAATTGTTCTGAATTGCTGGTTTGTCCTCTTCGCTATATTTTCAATAAATCTTTACAAGCGGGTTTATTTTTGGATACATGGAAAATATCTTATATTGTTCCGATTTTTGAATCTGGCTCTAAATCTAATGTTATTAATTACCGCGGGGTGTCTCTTATGGAGAATATTCCCAAGCTGCTGGACTCATTGGTTCATTTTAAACTCAGTTTTTTGGTTAAAGAAATTATTTGTCCTCAACAACACGGCTTCATATCTGGACGATCTTGTTCGACCAATCTAGCGCTATTCTCAAACTATGTTATTAGCGCAATGGAGGATGGTGGCCAAGTGGATGTTGTTTATACTTGGTTTTCATTCAACAATCATTAACTGGTTTAATTCTTATCTTAGAGATCGTGTTCAGTATGTTAAATTAGAAGGAATCCTTTCAAAAAAAATAATTGTAAATTCCAGCGTTCCCCAAGGTAGTCACCTGAGACCGTTGTTATTTTTGTTGTTTATTAACGATGTTGTCGATTGCTTTCGTTCCGTTAAATGTTTAATATTTGCCGATGATCTAAAATTATTCCACACAATTAGGTCTCCAGATGACTGTATTCTCATGTCCGGCGATTTGGACAGACTTTATCAGTGGTGCAGTATTAACAAATTATATCTTAACATATCAAAATGTAAAGTCATGACTTTTTCTCGTAAAATAAATTCTATCCCTTTTTCATACAAATTAGATGATAATTCTCTCGCTAAAGTAGACCAAATTAAGGATTTAGGGGTCATTTTCAATACAAATATGTCTTTTAGTGATCATATAGAAGCTTCCGTCACAAAGGCATTTCAAGCTTTAGGATTTTTAAAACGGAACGCTAAAGATTTTAAATCTCTACAAACACTTATGTCCATTTATTTCGCATTAGTGCATTCTATCATTGAATATGCTTCTGTAATATGGTGCCCTTATCATCAGATTCATATAAAAAGAATTGAATCAATACAAAAGAATTTCACTCGATTTGTCTTTTTTAATTGTAGGTTGCTTGCTAACTTCATGCCATCTTATCTCGCTTGATGCTTATTTCTAGGTATGTCAAGTTTAGAATTCAGACGGGAAGTAAGTTGTGCTGTCTTTGTTAAGTATATTCTATCTTTTAGAATTAAATCTCCTGAACTATTGTCAATGATTAATTTCTATGCACCAGAAAGAGCAATTCGTTCAAGATCATTGCTGTACGCCCCTCCTCATAAGACTAATTATGGTTGTCATGAACCAGTTTCTAATTGTATAGTTTATTTTAATTCTTTAGCTACCTCCCTTGATTTTACAATGCCTAGAAATGAATTTAAATTAGCTCTTTTTGAGAATCAACATGTAAAGAACTAAGTGCCTATGTATTTTTGTATAATTTTGTATGCTAGCCTGTAAGATTTAACATCTGTAGACATTTAATAAATAAATAAATAAATAAATAAATAAATAAAACAAACGATACAACGGGGCTATAAAAGTAAAAACAAACGATACAAGTTCAAGACCATAACAAACAGAATGGTTTGATAAATATGGTGTGATTGAAAAGAATAAAACGATTGTCTCTATAATATGTAACGAAAAAATCACGTCACGCACATACAATGTAAAAGGACATTCCGAAAAGTTGAATTCAAATCTCGGCCTTTCAGTAGTGAAGAAAGGAAAAAATATTGTTACGAAAGAAAAAAGAATCATTCACAAACCAGTGTTTCAAAAACATTTTTGATTCCAAATGATATTACAGCTGCTAGTTTTCAAGTTTCCCATGCATTGCTCGCCACGGGAAACCTGTTTCAGAAGGAGAGATTGTAAAACAAGCATTTTTAGAATGCAGTTCTACTTTGTTTACAGATTTTAAAGAAAAATACTTGATTATAAAGCGTATAAATTAGTTACCAATAAGTCTCAATACAATTAAAGATCTGGGCATGGTGTCACCTGGTGCGGTAATTCATGGTATCACCGTATTTATATCAATTTGTCGACGTCCATCTTTATTTTTTGATCTTCACTTGCAAAAGTAAAAGTTGTCAAACAGAAAGGAAACGTAAACTTTTTAGAAGATTTTAAAAGTAAGAACCAAAAAAAGTAGTTTTTAACCATTCTACCCTCTAGTGACTTACTTAGCTAGTGCTAAAAAAAAATAATGAGAAAAATTTAAACCACTTCTAAAAAAGTTTCGCCATCACTAATCTACAGGGACGTTCTCGCAGACTCCCGAACCCGCTTTCTGCTGTCCCTATGCTTCTTGGAACCAGGGCTGAGTTAAACTCATCGCCAGCACTGATTGGCGGACTTACACAAACAGGCGATTTCCTACTTAGGAGAAATCTGGCCAGGCTATAGACTCCAGACCCCAAACAGACCTAGGTCTAGAAACTCGTTCCCAGCTGAACCTTCGAATATACAAATAAGTACTGTACAAAATTCTCCTCTCATAACGGGGTTAGTCTAAGACTTTCAAACCAGTTATTCTGAAAAGAGTACGTAAGGCCACTGCTGCCCGGCATTTCTGTACAAATGCCTTTGAAAAGAGATGGGGATTCGAACAACGCATTGTCCACTAGCTTTATATGTCCTCAAGAAGGCCCTGAACGTCATGGGTATTTCGGAGGCTTTAACCTGGCTGTGCAACAGTACGCTGTCTGTTGATGGTATCTATATTTTCAATACCAGTCGCAATAAAATCTCTTATGGGCATATATACGACCTCCAAGATCGTCTCGGATTACCGCAATACCGAATTATTTAACTGAGCGTGTGAATATCAGTCGCATATGGGTACCGGAGCATAGTGATATTCCAGGAAATATGCCAAGCTTTGACCTAAATAGGTCCAAAAGCTTAATCTCGCAATAGGTCCAAAAGCTTAATCTCGCCCAAGTGGGCCGATATTAGCAGTTTTGTAACAATTGGTCAGTGTTAGAAGAGTTGGCGTAACTTTTAATAACTCTTGCAACAGTTACCCCAATGAGTAAGAGGAGGAAAACATCACTTACTGTCTATGTCGCTGTTGGCTCTTGCCCTTCGCAAGTATCATCTGATAACTATGACCAAAAATGTCGTACAATAGTTTGATGAAAAATTATGAAAAAAGTCATAACTAGTAAACTACAAAAAATCGGGGCACATACATTGGGGTGGATCGGGTACCCCTGGGGGTGCTCTATCTCTGGACTTCCGCTTGACACTACTTCTTGGGATAACCTGTATTCTATTTGATTTTACAATAGTTCTACTGTAACTCCGTAAATTGTATATTGAAGTTACACTTAACAAAAAAAGAACACTAAAGAGCAAATCTATAAAAATTTCAAGTTTCCTACAACACTAGAAATGCTCAAAGATTTTGATTACATCCGAATTCGGTACAGACTCCCTATAAACGTTTCGGAGATAAAGGACCCTTCAATCATTTCCTGCCTTGGGGCCCTAAAGCCTCTAGCTACAGCCTTGCTCTGAATAGTTATCTAGTTATTCGTGGAATGCCCGTATGTGGTATCACAATAGGCCTCCTTTTTTCATAAATGTGCCTTTCTGGAAGTCTACTTTAACCTGACCTAAACTATATAATTTATTACCGATGCTCATTGATGCTTATTGGAGCAAATTTTTAGACAGCACCTTAGATGTAGATAGAGAGGAGGCCTCAATCAAAGCACCTTAGATCACAGAGAATAGGATTCGACATAAATCGATCTAGTTGAAGCAATTTCATAATGTAGTGGTAGCCTTATTTCTTGTAGTTGTGCGCCCAATACAGGCGGATATTTTCATCAAGATAGAAAGGGCGCACTATATGCAAAGCAAAAGATAGGTCCCAAAGATGAAATTTTTCACACAATACCCCTTTTTAGGCTCTGGTGCGATTTGACAGCACCCGAAAATTTAATTGAAATTTTCGTTTTTTTATATCCTTATCAATAGTCAATAAATAGCCAAAACCTAATTTTTGAAACAATAGGATATCTAAAATGATCTTCACCCTTTCCACTCGAAAGGAAACTTATAAGCTGCCTTTTCTATCTCCTCTCAAGCAGAAAGGATATTAATACTGCAAAAATTTAATTTACTTTTAAACCCAACTGGTTTGAGTTTAAATAATGTCGGAATGGTCAAAACAACTCATTAGGCACGTAATCGCCCACTTTAGATTCTACTCCCCTGACAATCAGATAAATTCGGAGAGGTGGTAAAACTTAGTTTATCGTAACTCAGGTATGAGGGCAAATTAGTGTCCTTCAGGTGCAGTGTTCGGCTCCGTTGTTCGGCTACTGAAGCCTCTCTAGTAATTTACCTGGTCTAAAGCAATTACTGCAAAACTGTCCGAAACTTGAGCTGTAAATGAAATGATTGAGGAACAAGTACCTTTCAGGGTGCTCGCTCGTATGGCAAATGCGACAGGTCACCGAGCCTACAGACCACATCGAATTTGGGGCGGATGTTCTTGGAGCGGGCAATTCTAGGCGATTAGTGCTGCTACTCCCGACGACGGCATTGGCGCCCGCATCGCTTCCGGTGGCGCCTTCCAACGTGTTTTCATTATTTTCCACCTCGGCGCTACCACCTTTGGTATTAGCGCCGGATTCTGTGCTTGCCCTCTCTGCAGCTTGGTCACAATTTTCGATCGTTTGCTCTTGTTTCTCGTCCTCCACCGCTATGTTATTTAAGCCAGTCGATGGAGATTCTGCGACGTAGAGTGGAAACCTGCGGGCACCCATGATTTTACTCACGGTGTCTGCTGCACCTTTGTCCTCATTATTAGGGTTGTCTGCGAATGAAAACACTTTTTAATACTCTGTCTCTCACCAAAATTGTATCAAAATGAAAATCTTCCCCGGGCGGAAGTCTAGGAAATTAAATTTCAAAACTATGACCAAAATGCAGCCCCGAAATTGTGCTGTCTTTACAAGTCTTAACGTGCTACATATGCAATAATTATCCCGAAGAGATGGCTGCCAAAATTAGTTGGGTTCTGAGAGAATAGACTTTATCAAAGTATATAATAGAAGGCAAGAAAATTACTTCCTCTTAGAGCCAGGGACTGACAGGGGTGGGGTCTAGGGAGGTTGGCGGGCCGTGGCTATGCACACTCAAAGTGATGAAAGTTCACTCGGGAGGCTTAGGAAAACTTTAATTTGGGGATTCATTCCTTCGCTCCGGGGTAAAATTTGTTCCAAACTTTCGAATCGAGACATCCTTGGGATGTTCTTAAGGCTTTTATAAGGAATGGTTTTAATTAAAAAGCAACAGGCCTAAATTACCATGTCATTGAAGTTAGCCTTCTGCTCTGTGACGCCACTTCTGCGGCATCTATTTTTTTGCTTCCCAAACTCTCCTTATGATACAGGCTTTCACAGTTAATTTAAAACCCATCACAGGTACAAATTAAGAAGTGATTTTAGGACAAAAAGCTGCTGTTTACCTCCATAAAGGAACAAAACACTTAATTGCTTATTTCAGACTTTTTCTTGTTTCACCGTTGTAAGCCTCCTTCTAATTGTCGCCTTTACAAAGATGCAATTAACAAACCTCACTCTTTTGCAAATCTTTGCTTTTATATTCGAAATGTGGATGCAGTTTTGTTGATTGAATTTATCGAGTCCAAGTTACTTTTAAGTAAATACAAAACTCAAAACAAAGTTCATTATGAGCTCAGCAAGTTGCCATAAATAGTAAATCAAGTTCGAAATAAAAATGGAATTTAAATTATCCTTGTTATCGGATTACGTGTTCGTTAATTTTAATTAATTAAAAAATATATTAAACCCGTAACACATTCCGGTCGAAATTCATAATTTCGGTTCTCTTCTCCGTTTTGATCTACATACATACATACCTACATTTCAAGTTAATTTGGAAATGAACATGTAAAGGTGACTGCGAATAGGGATTAAATACCGACTTAACTAAACTTTTCGCATTTAGTGCTGATAATGCAGTATTTAGTCTGCCCGATAAGGTATAGTCCCCAGTACATCGGTCTCGCGGAAAGTTGATTGCTAAGGTTTTCTTACCTTATGGAATCGCTTATTTATGACGAGTCCACCGATGAATTAGGCATATGACATTTTGGCGCCGGGGCTTTTTTCTTTTTTTCACATGCAAAATGTTGGGGGCGGTGGAGACTCCAAACCCCCCCCGGTTATCGGTAGCCAAGTTCACCACTGCTTTTTAAATAATTTAATTAAACAACCTTCTGAAAATCAAAACTTTAGCGATCACCTTATGTTAGGTTAGGTTGCTGTGGTTGCCTAACGGCACATTTATGCACAAAGGTGTGTGTGGTGTGATACCACGCGGGGCTATTTCCCAACAAATATCTAACAATTGAACCACTTCGTGCCTTTGATGAAGTATTCGATGTCCCTGATGTTCGTTGAACTCAGGTCCGACAAATCATCAAATAAATAAACGCCCAGATACCGATTCCTGCACATTGCCAGTGCTGGTCATTGACATAGGAGGTGGGTCACACTTTCTTCCTCCTTCTCGTTGTGACAACTTCTACAGAAGTCATTGAAGGTAACGCCGAGTCTGCTGGCATGTTTGCCCTTAAGGCAGTGCCCTGTATTTACCGCCACGACATTACTAATGGCATCTCTCCTGAGAGATCAGGTTCTTTGACCTATTGCGGTCGAATGCTGGCCAGATTTGCCTGGTGGTCACACAAGTGTTTTCGTGTCCCCACCTGTTTTCAGCAATCCTTAAGTAAAGAATATCTATTTCAACAAGAAGGGACACTTTAATACCCTCTCAAAATTCCAACCCATATGCAAGCTGTCGAAAATACACCCATAAAAATTTCCCATTAGATAAAGCAGCTCAGGGCTACTACCTCTGTAAATACCTATAAGAAATGTAGAGAGAGAAATAGTCACCAAAAAGTTCTCACAGATAGCTTTTACAGCGTAAGCTATAAACTAAAGTTTTTTTTATGAACGCTTTTTTAAAGGCGCCCTGGAGCCGGGTACCAGTACTAGGTCGCTCAAGTTTACCTCCCCTCGCAATGTTAAGTTATAGGGAAATGCCGAATCGGAGAAGGGAGAAGAGGCAGGTAGCACACACTGAGCATGAATACTGACGAGATTGTTTACATTTTTTCATTGAGCATTTTTAAAGGCGCCCTGGAGCGGAATTTCTTTTGAGTGCTGCTCGTTTACGAAAAGTACCGGGTGGTCTTGATTTGTTCGGAAATGTGAAGAAGCTTAAAAGTTTTTAAGTAAAAAAGTGCTTTCTTAGACGGGATTAAATAAAATAAAATGTGCTTGAGATAAATGATGGGTAAGCATAATAAAATGTGGTTGGTGTGTGGCTGTGGAAAAGGCAGCGTGTAATATTGTTTATAGAAAAGTTTTATGATAAAAGATTTTTGTGCGGTGCACCCTGCAGGAGTGTTCCACTTTTCGCCCCAAAATTTTTGTCTTTCTCTCACTTATGATTTCTTTATTACTAACTATTTCTAGCATAAATTCCCATTTCATTCCTGTAACGGTACCAAGGTCGACAAAAGATAAGGAAAAACGTCACGAGTGTCCCCTCTTGTTAATAGATACTCTTTGCCTGATAATGATAGGCCCATTTTTTGTCCGCCTCACAGTCGAACAAACTTTCCCTTTTAGGTCTGTTTTGACCTTGTTTTTAAATAATTGAGGATATGCATTTTTTAACTATGTATAGACTCATTTTAAATATTTTGAAAAATATATCACTCAAAAGTTTTTTTTTTTTTTTTTTATCCTTGTTTCTGAGATACATAATTTTTTCTAACAAGGAAACGTTCTCAGGTGTGTCTCACCGATTTTGATGAAATTGAAATACGTTATAGAGTATCGAAAAATAATAGATACGTATTTTTTTTCATCTGCGGATACGCACATTTAGGGGGTGAAAACCACCCCTAAAGTTTACCCCCAAAAACAGTTTTCCCTAAATATTTCAAGTTCTAATGAATGGAAATTATGTCTCATAAATATACTTACCTTGGTAAGTAATCCGGTTCCCAGGGGTGGCAGCCCTTATTTTTTATTGCAGAAAAACGATTTTTTTTATATTTTTGCGTCACAAAAATAACAGTTTTAGTTAAAAATCATTGAAAAATATTTTTTTACATACGATGTTAAAAAATAAAGTTGACCTGTTTTTGGATTTTCCTAAAAAAAGCTCCTCGAGGGGGTAAACAACCCTTAGCACTAATACGTAAATGATGTATATTCTTTTAGACATCAGTTTTTTCGTGAAAACCAATATTCAGGGGTTTTTGGAGTCACTGATTACGAATCTGATGTTAGTTTAAAAAAATTAAAAATGGCGGATCCAACATGGCGGGCAAACTTTTGAAAAATACACCAATTTAACAAAAAAAAAAAATAAAAAAAAAATAAAAGTACCCCGTAAATGTGCGTATCCGCAGATAAAAAAAAATACGTGTCTCTTATTTTTCGATATTCTATATTTCAGTCTCATCAAAATCGGTAAGACATACCTGAGAACGTTTCCTTGTAAGTATGATGTGACGCACAGGATATCACTTTCAGTTTTAGATATAATAATCTACGCTTTCAAATAAAAACAAAAGTGGTACTATGTAGGTACACATCATATCTAAAAAATAAATGTACGCTCTCTCTATAGGCTATGCAAGTGAAAGAATGCCTACAACAAGAAGGGGACATTCGTGACGTTTTCGACCTTGGTACCACCAGAGGAACGAAGTAGAAAATTTTACTAGAAATAGGTAGTAATAAAGACGTCATTAAGGGAAGCAAATTATTTTGAGAGGGAAATTGGAAAACCTGTAGGGTGTATAATGTATATAACAAAAAATTTTATTAAAAAACTTTTCTATAAACGCATGATAAATTGCCTTTTCCAAACCCAAAATATTGTATTTAAAAATACAGTCTTTTATTTAAAAACGTTTACAATCGTTCATTTTTACGACTAAATCTGGACCACCCTGTACCAAAGTACCAAAATATGCAAATATAAGAGAGCGGCACACACAACAATGTTCATCCCAGTTCGCCTTTAAAAATGCACAATGAAAAAATGTAAACAATCTCATTCGTATTTGTGCTGGGTGTATGTTACCTGCCTCTTCCCCTTCTCCGATTCGTCATTTGCCTACAACTTAACATTGTAAGGGGAGGTTGAATTAAGGTACCAATACCAATGTAATGGTTGTAGATTCATTTAGGAAAAAAAAACTAGTCTTCCCAGACTGATGATGAAGATGAAACGGTCGAGGACACAAAATAACTTTTTAGTCGCATCGTTTTTGCATTCATCTTAGTAATTTCAAAAAGTTTCAGTAGGTCAATGACTTTAAGACATCACTGCAAATGCTTCGAATTATTTCTATTTGGATTATTTTTCAGCTAAATGTTTACTTTATCCGTTATTGACGATAATACTCTTAAAACTGATAATGAGTCGCTTGAAATCGTTACAATATTAACCCACAACTTCATATTTTTTACCATGAACGAAATTAATGATTCTTAATTTTGTTTTCGCTAATATTAAGGCTAACAATATGTAAAAAAAAATTGAATGGCAACCCTCAGCTAGTGGGCCAAGAATGGGCCTTATCAGCCCAGGTTCTTTGGTACAGAACTCCAAAAATTAATAATTGTTTCAATATTTCAGTTGACTCATAAAAGTAAAACCAATAAATCTATCAATTAGCTTCATTGGTCTACAAGATGAATGAAATAATAATTTATTTATTTTTATATTTTTGTAATTACATTTTAGTTTTTCGCTCAAATTCCATTGTACTTGAAAATCGACATATGTACTTAATTTAATTCAACGTAATCGGCCTAAAATATTTAAATATTAAAATTCCAAACCATTAAATAATACAATTGTGTAAAAAATTTCACCTGAATTCGGTAGTTCGATATATGAGTAGACAATAAAAATTTATTAAACTTTGCTAGAAGCTAAATTTCAAATCCGCATAAGAAGTCGGTAAAAAAGACTACTTCACACCACAGCACTTATGCAAACAAAACTTTGATCTCTTGATTTTATATAAATTAGTCCGCATAGGTAATTCCATGGGAATTATGCATGGAAATAACCTAGGGAAGCATTATGTTGTGGTTGCAATAAATTGTATCTCTACCCGTCAGCTAAATGTGCCATTTGCAACTGTTTTAATGAATTTTCAGAAATAATCCTTCGATATAAAACTTTTGCCACCTCTTCAACTAATGCGGTACAACGCTGTGATCCGGAAAATTTCAATTGTAATTGAGATTGTCCTTATTCATATTAGCGAAATGAATGCCACGGTATTTAATTGCAGTTAAATAGTCATATTCATTTGGCTTCACGTGGGGTTTTTGAATTTTGATATTTGGAAACAAGGAGAAAGTTGGCAAAAAATACAATTTTGTGCTTACAATGCTTAGCAATGCTTCAGGGAAATTGACAGTTTGGTATTTAAGGTTTTTATGGCTTTTATGGTAAGGTATTATACAGTTTTTATGGGAGTTCCATACTAAAAAAGTAAAAAAGAGACTATTATGATGTGACCTTAGGCCATAGAGAGAAACGACAGGACATTGTGTAAAATCCACCACCATGGTGGGGAAGCGATATAAAAAAAAAACAAAAATTTTAACTAGTTTTCCGTACATTCCATAATTCAACCGTTTTCAGATTTGTTAATTTCGCTTTCAAAGCGTCAAATGCAAATACCGATTGTGAAACAATTTCAGTTTAAATGTATGCTGTAGTTGTAGAAATTGAAAAAAACCAGTTTTCAAAATTTTGAATGCACTTTTCATATTCCGAAACATGAAACGCCTACTTTCATTTTCATGATTCAGATACCATCCGTACCATCCGTAAATTGATTTTATCTTTTTACACATTCTGAAACTGTGTCTGCTTTCATTTTAAAGCTTGAAGCTTTTCATGCATTAGCAAAAATGTACCTGATAACTTTGTTTGTTAGTTGAATTATACAGAAAATTTGACACGCGAATTCCACATGCATTTGTCTGATTTTATTTATTCATTATATTAAACTAATCTAGTATTCGTCATCAACGAATGAAAAAGCACACGTCGTTTAATTGTTTTTTTCAGAAAAAGCGTGATTGAATGAAACACTGTATTATCTGGTTTGTATAACTTCTCACACACTTAATTTTCACTTTCTGATGTTTTTAAAAAATAATAAAATAATTTTTATTTATAATCGTATAAAAGACTCTGTGGCAAGGCAAAAGTATACAAAAAAAAAAAATTGTGGCAGCGAAAATTGCCATACCATTCCATTTCATATCATGCTATGTAAACAATAAAGAAACAATGAAATATTTCGCACCAATTGACAAGGATTCGGTATGCCATGAGACACAATCTAGACTTTGTTACACTTTTTGATCCCTCTATATTCCACCTTTTGGTAAAAAAAGTCTTATTAACTCAGCGGAACACGTTACTTTTCCCTTTGAAATTGTTTCAACAACATACAATATTCGCACTTGGAAGGTTCTTCAAAAAGTTATGAGCTTCTTCAAGACATACACAGCAACTCTTATTAGCTACTTGAATAGGACAATAAGAAGCCTTTTGATAAACTGGAACATATTCACATTTTCATGCTGCCACAGCCTTGGATAGCGACGAAAAACAGCTTCATTTCCTGACGATTCTCTGCACGTATAATATTATACCAAAAAGAACCTGCCATATTTATTTTACGCAGAAAATATTAATATGCGCAAAAGTACCAATAAAATGAAGAAAAAATTGCCATTGTAAACAAAAAATTAATTATTTACTTTTACTGAGAAAGAATATTTAATCTCTAAAATTACTGCGTTTTCTAGTGATTTGATCTGGATCGAGTATTTTGCATTGAATTAAAATTTCTAAGCCGTAATTTATACCAAAGATTTTAATGTTTTAATGAGTGCGTATCATTTGATGTTCTTTTAGCAAAAGTAATAAGTTTTGATCTGAGTAACAATTCAAACATTTTAATTTAATGCAAAATTCCAAATCCCGATTAGATCTTTAAAAAAAATACAACTACTATCAGCATAACGTCACGCAAATTTACTACTTCGACGTAAAAATAATATTTATTTAATTTGCAGAAGTAATTGCACAGTAATTGCGAAAAAAAATTTCATTTTGTTCATAAAGTAAAAACGCAAAAGAACCTAGTTGATGGTGTTCATACGAATCCAGCTTTCATGACGGTGGTGGTGCTTTTCGTGAATTAATTCAATTTCGAGAGTTCTACGGATTTCTACCTTACTCGAAGATTTATTATTGGCTTTAAAACAAACAAGATATTAAGTCAGTTTTACAGGGCGAGAAAGAGGGAGAATCGGCTCAAGATTTCTTTTCTTGCCGACGAGCCACGACAATTCTCTATGAAATTATTATCTCACTCGAATTTAGGCTTTACGTTCCTGAACGCTCTCGCGGGACCTATTCAATCATTACGACGCCTTATTTAAATTATGTCTGTAATATTATGAGCCAACATCTCCATAATATACACATTTTTCTAAGAAAGTACTCAAATTGGAAGTTTCCAGTTGTTAGCAATTCCGATAAAAGAATTACGTGGGCGTAGGAATTGAGTTGAATTTTTGTGCGTTTTTTTATTTATTCATAATTAATAGGGAAATTACACAATTTTACGCTGTACCTAATTACAATAAAAAAATACGAAAAACTATATAAAAAAAGTGTGTAAAGAAAAAATAAATTACATAGAACTAACAATAAGACTGAGGATAAAGCAAACCCTTTTTCAAAGCCGTTTTACCAAATACCAAGATGGAAGTCTAGCGAATTCAAATGGTCATTATAATTTCTCTTTGTTGGCAAGGGGTAGCCATTTAACTGGGTAGTTGAAAGTCTCACACGTAATTATTTAATTGCTGCTTTGGGAGTAATTAGTCTTTTAGCATTTTGCTCATGACTTCTCCTGACGTTTGGTTTTTCAAGAAATGTGTAAAATATTAAGCTAAAGAATAGATTGCGTATACAGAAAATTGTTATATTTTTAGAATTTTTGAATAAACCTTTATAAAACAAAGCTTAAAATATCAAGACAATTCTTGAGTCCGATGGAATCAACTAAGTTACCCGATTTAACCCAACGTGGTCTAAGTACTAAGTTATTAAATACGTCTATAGTTGCCGTAGTTTGGTGTATCCCATAAATTGTTTTAAGCAATTCAAAGTTGAGGCGTGCATTGAAATGTTATTAAAATCGGTGTGTGTGAAAAAGAACCATAGAATGAGGACTTTTTCGTCCAAATTTACCCCGGTCCGATAAATCGCAAAAAAATGCCATTTTTCAGTCAAAAATGATTGAGAAAATTATATTTGTTCAATAATTTTAGGGGGCTTTTTGGGTCTCTGATCACAAATCCAAGGCTAATATCGGAAATTAAAAAAAAGACTTCAAAGTCCTATATCTCAAGAAATATCGATGTTAGCGATTTCTTGTTCCCAACTTTTTTGTAGGAAATTGAATTTGCTACAAGTTTGTCATATTAACTTTTTTGTTGTTTACGAGATAGGGGCAAAAAGCGAGAATTTCATGGAAAAATTGGGGTTAGTGACCCGTACTACCTCGCTGGTGGGAGTTAGGGTTACACCGCAATGGACACTTTTGTAGAGCATTAAATTCTGAAGAAAACCTACTATTGACCAAGTTTATACCATAAAGTGCCTCTGAGTTGTAGAGGTTTGAAGAAAAATAATGAAAGTTTACGTGTATTTTATATGGAAAAACTTTATACGCCTTGGTCTAGTACTTAATATTAATATTAAGGGCTCCAATTTTCAGGGAATTTTTGTTTAGTTATTTGCCACAAAATTTCGAGGTGGGACTAAAAAAAAAAAAAAATTGCCGCGAAAAAAAGCACCCTAATTTATATATATGGGTGGTTATCTGAAATTTGGTTAACTTGGTGTTAGCATCAATTTTCACAATATTATAAAAATTTTATCCAATATTTGAAACTACTAAGCGATGTTATAAAGTCCATTTAGTTCGCTCACTCGTTTTGATCTATATCATAATATTATTTATTTCCAAAAATTGACATTTCTTACTCCAAATATCAGGCCCTAGCCATGTAAGATCTCCCGAATTTAGTATTCATTTCACTATAATTATAATTCTATAAGAATAATTTGATCAAACTCTATTTAAATTCGTTTACTACTACATTACTAACATTTTCATTACGATTTAATTTATAATAACAATATGTTTCATCACATTATTATTATATTGTTATTTTGACCGCCTATTGGTTTTGATGTTGATTTTAAATAATAGGTTTCATTTGATTTTGTTTCGTTTCGTCAGTCCCTAGACCGTCAGGCCCTAGTCGTAATAGTGACTAGGGCCTGGCGCCACATCTAGGGGCTAATGGTCATACTGTGTGATGCATGGTTTTAAACATAATACCAATGTATTTGTTGTAGAATATGGCGCCTAGAAAGAAAAAAAAATTGTCTAAAGAAGAAATTGTAAAGTGACTGGCCCTTTTAGATGCAGCAAAGTAGATGTTATACCCACAGCATAGAATATAAACTGTTCTGATTTTTAACTAAAAACACCAATTTCAAAATTACGTCAGAAGTTAACCAAATTTCAGATAACCACCCATATATATTTTTTTTTATAATTTAAAACTCAATCAAAAATATATAATCGACATTATTTTATGTTTTTCACTTAATAAATTATTCTTATTAATTCACCGTAATTAATTTTTTAGATGTCTCAGTTTCGGTGCGCAACCACTGAAGGACTCAAAAAGTGTGATTTTTACGCTCTACTTCCATGTGCTGTGAAAACTGTTCAATTAGAGATATTTAAACATTTTAAGTCGCATTTGAAAGCTGAGAGGTAAGGTAAAGATGCGAGAATAAAAAAATTTATTTAAGTACACTAGCATCCTAAACTACGAATTTTACCACAATTTTTTATGATTTTCAGCTGGTTCTAGTACCTTTCCTGGTAAATCAAAAAATATTGAGTTTATGTGTACAACATATCCATTTAACAAAATAAAAACCCTTTATAGACTCGTTCGAACAAGTTTTATAATAAGAAAATCGCGTATTACGAGCTTCGAAATGAATATGTGGGGTACGAGATAAAGAGCTGAACTTTTCAGGAAATTTAGTGCCTACCTTAAACTTTAAAGGCCCGTTAGGTTTGTTTTTGTTATTTACATATCTTTAGTAATCACAGCCAATTGAATATAGCTAATAATGCTGTTTTTTTCTTTTCTTTTATTATTTCACAATACGAGGAAACAACAACACAGTAATAAAAAAACAAATATGGAGTAGATACTCCACTAATGCTAGAAATTGAGAAAATTGAATGCTACGAGCTTTTGGATAAATCTGATCGAAAAGTGCCAAGGAGCGCGATTAGTAGTGATGAATTATTATTATTAGTAGTGAGTCTTGCGTTGTTATTGCCGTGTCAGTCTTTTGAGTGAAGATTACCATAAAAGATGCAGATCGACAAAATCCCAGTGTGCAGCCAATTTGGATTTTCTCATAGAGTAACTGGCACTTTTAAGCACTGAACAGGAAGAGCATAATCGTGTCGTTTGGATCTCAAACGGTTAAAATAAAATAAAATAAACTTCAGCTCGAAAACGTAATAGTATATTGTGTGACGTTCCTGAAAAAATTATTCAAAAAAATTTAATTCAAGTATATATGGCAGATATTTCAAAATTACTCAAAAATAGCTAAAATTAAAAAAGCGACACTCTATAATAAAAAATAAAAAAAAGTATTTTACCGCAGTTTATAGAGGGTTCAGTGAACTTGATGAATTTTACAAGGCAATAACCTTGAAGTAATATCGCAGAAAAATAACATTATTAGCTGTATTCAATTGGGTGTAATTACAAGAGAGATGTAAATAACAAAAAGAACTGAACGGGTCTATCAGGATGCTAGTATACTTTGAATAAAAATACATTTATTGCTCCCTTTTGTTTAAAAACTACTACCTTTAAAACACGATTAATGATATTCAAATATCTCTAATAAAACAATTTTGACTGCACATGGCAGTAGAGTGTAACAATTAGATTTTTTGAGTCCTTTAGTGCTTTAGTGAAACTAAGACATCTAAAAAATTAAATTAAGGTGAATTAAGGTTAAATCTCTGATGTCTAAACAAAGATATCCACCAACTTCCATCGAAATAAAAAATGGTACGACTTCAGCCATTTGATCATTTCTGTAGAATGACTCCTAAGTTTTAAAAAAGAAGTCATTTTAAGCGTCGGAAACTATTAGAAAAATATAATCCATGTCTTTTCCCAGCCGTATTGATCTGATCAGTTTTGTAAAGTTATCCAGGATACTTTCTATGTAATATCTACCACATTTGGACTCTAAGAAAATGTGAGTACCCCATCTTATCTCATTAACACATCTTGCACTTTGGTACCTTGTTAGGTAAAAAAATAACATCTGTTAAAAAGATTTCAACCTTTATAAGACATTTAAAACAAAAATATTACTACCTCTTCGGATAACAACACTCGAGCTATCTCGATTGCAAATCTTCATCAAGATATTTCGGCGAGAAATCAGAGTAAGAGTGCACAACTAGCACGAAAATTTGATTGTGGGCGGTCACAATAAGCATTCACTTAAAAGTAATTGACATTTTACCACTTATTAGATTTCCATCAGTTAACTTCCGCATTTTGTCGCCACAAACAACTTCAACTATCAGCCCATTTACCATTAGTCAGATCAATACTCTTTCAAATATGGATGTACTTATGGACTCAATTAAGAAAATTTCAGAAAGTATCTATGTGGAAATACTATCAATCTGCAAAGTATGGACTAAAGAAAATTAGACCTATGGTGTTATTTTTGCCGACGTCAATAGTGCAATAACCATATTGCAGAACTCACTTTTAAATTTTGTAAAAAGTTGCAAGAATTTAAGAAAAATTTATTACTCACCGTCATCCATATTTAAACCGGGATTCAAAATATCGACTTGAGAATAGCTCAATTATTGCATTAAAAATGTTTAAAAACCCAAAATTTTGACAATCACACGCCAAAACACGGCATATCTGAACTTGTCGACTTCATGGCATTCTAGAATTAATTAACGTTATTCTGAAAAATCTTACATTACGTATTTGCAGAATTTGAATGTTATAATTATTAATTAAAAATAAACTGACTTCAGGCAAAAGTTAAGCCCTTCATATTGAAAGCATATGTACTATATATTTTATTATGATTGTATATTCTACTATAAGAATTGCTACTAACAAATTCGGGTTGATGTTTTCTATTTATCTTCATTACATTCTCTGCATCGTACAAAGATGTCATAGACCAAGAAGCAAGAATGTATTTTGAGTTGTTATTTCAACAGTCGTGAAAATGTAGGTATTCCTATATACCTGCTGAACAATAAAAGTCTATTAATGTAGCCTCTTGCGACTACCCTTAAATTATGTATACAGCGGGTGAGAAATAAAATTCAATTTATCTAAAGTAAAATCACGAAATTTGAGGTTACTTTCGATGGTATTCTTTATTTACACAAATTATTGCCAGAACATTTTCCCCCTCCTAAATGCTGATAGAATGCGTAAATATTTATTTTAAAAATACCACTTTTGTTACTTCAATAGTCTTGAAATTTTGACAGAATAAATAAAGTACATATAGGATAGGTAATATAAAAAGCCAGAACAAAATTCCATCACTAACTGTCTGCCAGAGCGGAAAACATTTCCATGTGAGTGCGAGGGAGACAGTTGTATAAAGGCCTTCTGGTTAGAGAGAGAGGACGCATATTGGGCATCTACGGACCACATTGAAGGTAAATTTTAAATTATGTGGAATGCAATGCCCCTCTCTAAATTTTTTAGAGGAGTCACATTCAGAGATATTGGCCTCTAATTGTGACCCAGATATTATTCTCTGTGTCGTTTTGAAGGCCACTGTGAAAAATATTGAGATTCAGTAGGACCTTGGTAAAAGCAACTTTGAAACTATTGAGTGTTGCGTGAATTCCTTTACAGAGGGGGGTATGGTGCGGGAGGGGGAGGGGAGTATTTATGTTTGATTGGTTGTCTGATGCCTTATCTCTATTGTAAAATAATAGATTTAGCTGAGACGGCATTTTATATAAGCGTTCATGCATTAACCCATTAATGCGCAAAACGAGGATTTTGTGCACACAAGTTCAATTGTACGATTCGAATAGCAAATTGGCGCGAATTTCATCCAAATTCGTATATAAGGGGTTTTTGAGGGTGCTCTTTCAGAATCTGGCATTTGTTTCGCATAAAAACTTTAAGAACCCTATTATTTTTTTGGTTTTTTCAAAAAAGTGCCGATTTTTTTTGGTCATTTTTCGTCTCAAAGTCGATTATCTTGTCGTTACTGCTATTGAATGATCATATAACCACCAGAAATCGCGGTCCGGATGTCTACACTTTCTAAAACCATGGTTTTGAATTTTTTTTTTTGCTTTGGTTTTTGCAAAATGGCCATTTTGTCCAGCAGTGTAATAAAAAACTTCACGATATTTTTACACGAAAAGGATCAACTTTACAAAAAAATTGTATATGACAAAAAGTGCTTATAATTAGCCAAGGAAAACAAACAGAATTCAGAGACTATTTTTGGATTATTTGGAATTTTTTGGACTATTTTTGGTTTTTTGGATCTGGCCAATTTTTCAAAAATCCAAAAATGCCTCGAAAAATTCTGAAAACATTCACACGTGTTCTTTGGCTTAATTATAAGCACTTTTTGTCATATAAAATTTATTCGTATAATTCGTCCTTTTTGAGTAAAAATATCACCAAATTTCATCATAAAAAAACTATTTTTATTTTTACTCAAAAAGGATAAATTATACGAATAAATTTTATATGACAAAAAGTGCTTATAATTAAGCCAAAGAACACGTGTGAATGTTTTCAGAATTTTTCGAGGCATTTTTGGATTTTTGAAAAATTGGCCAGATCCAAAAAACCAAAAATAGTCCAAAAAATTCTGAAAAAATTTGTTTGTTTTCCTTGGCTAATTATAAGCACTTTTTGTCATATACAATTTTTTTGTAAAGTTGATCCTTTTCGTGTAAAAATATCGTGAAGTTTTTTATTACACTGCTGTACAAAATGGCCATTTTGCAAAAACCAAAGCAAAAAAAAAAATTCAAAACCATGGTTTTAGAAAGTGTAGACATCCGGACCGCGATTTCTGGTGGTTATATGATCATTCAATAGCAGTAACGACAAGATAATCGACTTTGAGACGAAAAATGACCAAAAAAATCGGCACTTTTTTGAAAAAACCAAAAAAATAATAGGGTTCTTGAAGTTTTTATGCAAAACAAATGCCAGATTCTGAAAGAGCACCCTCAAAAACCCCTTATATACGAATTTGGATGAAATTCGCGCCAATTTGCTATTCGAATCGTACAATTGAACTTGCGTGCACAAAATCCTCGTTTTGCGCATTAATGGGTTAAGGGGAGGTTCCTTTGATCGGCGATGAAAAAATCGATTTTTTTTTTTTACATATTATCAATCTATAATATGTTAAAAACATGATCCTAAACCGTTTTGCGTTTTATGCAGATTTTAGAAAGTTACAGCGCTTCAAAGAGAAGCGTGCAACTGTTAACGCAAGCAGAAACGAATCTTTTGGACGTCGCGTCATCAAGAAAGCCAGAATCGAAAAACGTCAACAATTGTTGCAGCAAAACGAATTATATGAAGCCGAAGAAGGTCTTGTATATGGGCCAGGCATAGCTACATGAGGTATAAAGTGTAAGTTCAAAATTGTCGTCAGAAACGCATTTTCACAAGGCGAAATTGGTTCTAAAACTTCAAACGCGTTTTCCCGAAAGTTGATATTTTCAGTGCGCGGGACAGTGTATCTCGAGAACCACTGATCGGATCCACTTGAAATTTTAAAGTCATGTGTAAAATTCAATCTGGGAGCCTTTGATCTATTATTAACAATATATTTTAATAATAAACAATGTTTACGCCTGTCTTAAACAACTAAAACACACCTTAATTTTCAAGTGGATAACTTTCTCTGTTTTTTTTATCAAAATTTCGAAATTTTTAGTTGAAGGGCCGCTACATATGTATGTTTATTTAACTAACTTAAAAAATGTTCATGTTTCAGTGACCCCTACGACCCTCGGGAACGTCCAGCGCAGACGCATGTATGGCGCGCAAGGCCTCGCGGAGATATGGCTGGAGCCGCCATTTTGAATTGAAAGAGGGGGGAAAAAAATAAATTTAGAGACTCTTTTTATCAATAAACATTGTAAAAAAAACCGTTTGTTCATATCACATTTCTTTATACCTCAAAAAAATTCATAAAAGTGACGAACTTTTCAGAGTCGATCAGAGGAACCTCCCCTTAATGTAGTGCTATTTATAGCTGCTTTTTCATAACCCGGGGGGAAATGGCAGTGAGGCGGGAGATTATTTGGAAGTTTCGTATTGGTTGAAATCGACTATACATTTATCAAAGATAAAAAGCCAAAAAGAATTTCAAAGAAATTTCAAGTCTTTCCTGCCAAAAAATTTAGGCTGTAAACCGGCCTTATTGACCCTCCTCCTTTCTCAATTTTATCGAATTTAAATGGAAATTAGTACAATGATTATGTTGAGGCCACTAATTTTGTATAGTATAACTCAATTTTGCGGCATAAATTTAGAGATTCAAGATGACGGACCCAAATCCGTTTATTTGTTGCTCAATAACACTTAAATCCTTCACGGCATTTCTAAGTGGCGACCAACAATTTTCACAATCGACGGGCTATGATACTAATAGCATCTTGGGGCCACTGGCTTCGATTCCCATATCAGCATTTGGAAATTCAAGATGGCGGATCCAATATGGCGACAATTTGAAGGATTTCAATAAAACTTGTTAAAATATGAAAACGACACACCTCCACCGACTTTTAGTTTGACAAAAATGGTTGGGAGAACTGAAAAAAGTCGGCTTGTATGTCATATGGGGAATGTTATGTGCGTTCCCCACATATGCATTATATGTAACATACATATATTATGCGTCTTATCACATATTTCAAATTACATAACTGTATGTGCAACCATATATGAGATTTGTTATAAATGCTTTCTCGCATATATCATACAGTTATGTAACATATCACATGATCAATGCGATACGTGATTCGTAACATATCAGACATCACACGAAAATGGGTATTTTCAAATTTCTAGTCAATAAATTACCGAAAACTAGAGTAATCACAAAGGAGGAGGGTCAATAAGGCCGGTTTTCGGCCTAAATTTTTTGGCAGGAACGACTTGAAATTTCGAGGGGGAGGGGGTATGGTGGGGGAAGGATGGTATTTATGTTTGATTGGTTGTCTAGATTGCATTATCTGTACTGTAAAATAAAAAATTTAGCTCAGATATTTTCTATAAGCGTTAATGCATTACAATAGTGCTATTTATAGCTGCTTTTTCATAACTTTGAGGTGATGGCAAAGAGGGGGGAGGGTATTTGGCTGTTTCGTATTGGTTAAAATTGCCTATATATTGATTATAGATAAAAACCCATGAAGAATTTCCTCCTTTGTGTCAGAAAATTATCGACTAGTTGAATATTCTCTACTTTCTGGCCCATGGATCACCGATTGCTTGAATTTGAAACGATTTTGGAAGAAAATCTCCCCAATTTTCTATTCAAATCGTACAATTGAACTTGAATGCACAAAATTCTCGTTTTGCGCATTATTGGGTTAAGGTCCATGGTCAAGGTCAACCAAAAATGTGTATGGTTGTAATGACATGCCTTGATAACTATCCACAACTTTTGTGTTCAAAGAGTTCTATTAGGGGCCTTTGGTTTCCGACTTAAGCAACTAGAGACTCATGAAACGTACTTGAGTCTACAGCAAATTTCTCACAATTCACCCCTCTATATCTCCGCAACTAATCATAGGATGCCTTAGGGCCCATTGAGACTTTTGACCAGCAGGTTGAGAACTACATTTCTGCAAAGTTTCAGCGAATTTGACCGGGATCCGATTTCCATACAATTTGTGCGGGGTCCTTTTAGTCCGCAGTCCATCGCCCTTTTTTTGTGTTGATTACTAACAGGCTAAATTTTCGTGAGCAGCTTCCTTTCGCCGAGACGCCCAACTTTTCTATCTGCGAAAATTCTCGAAAGTGGTAGCTAACAAATTGCGGAGGCATCAAACATGTCGATCTGGTGAATGTAAAAATTTTAATACTAACAGTTATTTTTATAGTTGAATCTAGAGATAATGTGATAACAAACACGACAAAACCTTTGTCCTACAAAACCGATGGTTTGACGGCGGTAGTCCCCCACCCTCAACATGTCGAAATGAAGAGTAGTCCAAACTGACTACTAACCACCTGAATTTTTTGGTATCGCTTAATGAATGTATTTTAAATTAAATGACAACCTTGTCCTACAAATTTAGCGGTATGTTTGTCCAGTCCTACGAGCGGAAGTTGTAATAAAAAAAAAATTTACGTTAATTTGACAACTTCCGCTCGTAGGACTGGACAAACATACCGCTAAATTTGTAGGACAAGGTTGTCATTTAATTTAAAATACATTCATTAAGCGATACCAAAAAATTCAGGTGGTTAGTAATCAGTTTGGACTACTCTTCATTTCGACATGTTGAGGGTGGGGGACTACCGCCGTCAAACCATCGGTTTTGTAGGACAAAGGTTTTGTCGTGTTTGTTATCACATTATCTCTAGATTCAACTATAAAAATAACTGTTAGTATTAAAATTTTTACATTCACCAGATCGACATGTTTGACGCCTCCGCAATTTGTTAGCTACCACTTTCGAGAATTTTCGCAGATAGAAAAGTTGGGCGTCTCGGCGAAAGGAAGCTGCTCACGAAAATTTAGCCTGTTAGTAATCAACACAAAAAAAGGGCGATGGACTGCGGACTATTTCTGCATTATTGGAAAAATCCGTAAAAAAGCAATAAAGCAATTGAGGAAGTAATAAATTTAATTATTAGGGTTAACATTACTATTATTACTTTATTTTACAGTAGTATACTAGTACATTATCATCCTATTTTACAGTAATAATACACTTTCATTTTTCTTAGTACCGCTTACTATGTACCTTCTTTCGCTTTTATGACTTCAGAAATTCGACGAGGCATTGAGTCATAAAGATTTGATAGCAAATCCTAATCTATGTTGTTCTACCATATGTACCTCCTCAAGTACCCTTTTGAGTTCCCTTATTTTTTATGGCCTTTTATCGGTGACTTGTTTTCCAATTATCGACCAAACATTTTCAATTAAATTCAAGTCCGGGCTATTAGATGGCCAAGGAAGAGAATTTATGCCCAAAGTGTCTTTCAAATCGATAATCTGTATTGAATAAATAATAAATTTAGTCGTTATTATAATCATGATGTTCATATAAACGTACCGTCTTTGCTCGATGGCAAGTTGTTGAATCGTCTTGAAAAACGTGTTCTTCAATATTTTCGGACAATTATTCTATTGTCGGTAGAACGCTGTCGTTAATGATTTCTTTGTATTTTGCGGCATTGGATGACCGTTCAAGAATAATAATACGGCCTACTCCGTAGACTGTGATGTATCCCCAAATCATAACGTAGGGGGAAAAACGGTGTAAGTAATGTATTCATCGCTATATCTATCCCAAACATTGTGAGGAACAACCTGCTTTCCATTTGGTCCTATTTGGTTGAATTTAGATTCATCTGAAAAGATGGCAATCCTCCCCAACTAGAATTTTGGTGGGGTACAGCTAGGGCCCCTATGAGGCTAGCCACACTGCCTCATGTGGGTCCCATGAGGCTGCCCTATAAGGCGCACGAAGGGCAAATAACGCCTTGCCTCATTCGCGCATCATTATGACTGCCTCATGTGGGCCTCGTGAGGCAAAACCCGACTAGAATTTTGGTGGGGTACAGCTAGGGTCCCTATGAGGCTAGCCATACTGCTTCGTGTGGGTCCTATGAGGCTGCCGTAGGGCAAATAACGCCTTGCCTCATTCAGGCTCTCTTTGTAATACTTAATAATGTAATCCTAACTCCTTATACTTATATACATGTGGAAATACTTCTTTATTAGTATAAATTATTATAATAAACTTAAACTCAGTCCGAGGCGAGTGCGCCCTGATGTTGTCCGTCCTGCGGGTAGAATCCAAAAAAGAACGAGTGCCGCAATATGGCGATGAGCTGTCAGCTCGTAGGGGGATTCGTCGAGGGATTCTCAAGAAGATGATACTTCATGCAATAGATTATAAAATACGAAGTTTTTGTAAGGAAAACCCGATAAGACAGCTATTAATAATACTGGGATTTGTGCCCAGCTGATAATTTGCAAATATAACCCACTAGCAGATAACGTCAAGTATGCCTAGGTGTATATGTGATGTTTGCCTAATCGAACCCCTGTAAAGCAAAAGGTGGGATTGCCTATTTCATTGTAAGGTTTGCCTCATAAGACCCTTGTGAGGTACTCATAAGGTAAACCTCACTTCAGTATCGCTGATTTTATTTTGTGAGCTCCTCATGAGGAATTTACGGGGAAATCCCTCTATCGGCATGCCCCTCACTTGCCACATGAGGACCTCATGAGGAATCTACGGGGAAATCCCTCTATCGGCATACCCCTCACTTGCCACATGAGGCCCACACGCTTCATGAGGCATGCCCCCTATAAATTCTAGTCGGGTCCAATCCACAACAGTAAAATTTTCGTGCTGCTTCGTCTAATCCAGCCGTTATCTTTTCATATTCTGCGTAAGTAGCAGTTTCTTTGCCGGTCTTCTGACAACTAGTCCAACTTCGGTGAGCCTCCTGCGTATCGTCCTGCTTGATACGGCTGTTCCTGTTTCCTCCACAAACACCCTTCTCAGTTGGCCTAAGTTTGAGAAACGACTTCGTAAACTTAACAACTCCAGTAGGCGATCTTCCCTTGGGGTAGTTTTTTGTTTTCTTCCATTTCCTTTTTTCCGGGATAATTTTTCAGTTTCCCGAAATTTTTTCAAAAAACGCCTCGCGGATGACTCGTTATATTTTATCCATGTAGAAATATCCACATTTCATAATCCTGCGTCCGTAAAACGCAATAATTTAATCTCTTCCTGCTCACGTAAAACCATTTTTGTTTCAAAATTTGTGCTTCGGTTATAAGACCGAACCCTTTCAACTGCCACAGCACAACAGACATCACTTGAAATTTATTTCCGCGAACTTGGCCCCGCCATTTTTGAAAAAGTAAAAAAAAAAAGTTGTGCTGTATTGTGCTAGAGTTGTGCTATGTTGTGCTGATTTGCAAAATTCATTAGCACCGATAGAACAAATTTTACACACTAATATAATTTTTGGGGTGGAAGTTGGCCCCGCCATTTTGGAAAAAAAATACGGTAAAAATACTAAAGCATTGTGCTTGAGTTGTGCTATGTTCTGCTGTATTTAAAAATTCTGTAATTCGAAAATCAAAAATTTTGGACGCTATTTTGTATTTTTTTGGTGGGAAGTTAGCCCCGCCATTTTGGAAAAAAATACGGTCAAAATACTAATGCGTTGTGCTTGAGTTGTGCTATGTTGTGCTGTATTTAAAAATTCTGTAATTCGAAAACCAAAAATTTTGGACGCTATTTTGTATTTTTTGGGTGGGAAGTTAGCCCCGCCATTTTGGAAAAAAAATACGGCAAAAATTCTATTTAAAAATTCTGTAATTCGAAAACCAAAAATTTTGGACGCTATTTTGTATTTTTTGGGTGGGAAGTTAGCCCCGCCATTTTGGAAAAAAAATACGGCAAAAATTCTAATGCGTTGTGCTTGAGTTGTGCTATGTTGTGCTGTATTTAAAAATTCTGTAATTCGAAAACCAAAAATTTTTGACACTATTTTGTATTTTTTTGGTGGGAAGTTAGCCCCGTCATTTTAATAATCGGTAACTAAAATTTTACGGAAATCCGAAAAGGAAGGTGGGAAATTATTAAAAATACCAATTGCCACGCAATTAGAGTGTAAATAGGTATTGTAATGTAAAATGTAATAAGGCGTTGGAAAATAAACTTTTTTGTGCAAAACTAAAGGCCATGCGTCTAGTTCGTTAATAGAGGGGAGTTGGATTCGAAAAATCGCCAACCGTCTCAATACTGAGAAGACAAAAATCTGCATATAAAAGGGATAAAAGGGATCCGGCATACCTATTTGAATGGTGTGATAAGGGGTAAAATTTCTCTGTTATCACGGAAACATTTTATTTTTTTTTTTCCTTTTACGCATTTTAATTCCAGAATCGGAAATATCTTGGTATGCGGGCTTAGAAAATGGCGGAGGTAATTTTTTGAAGTAAATGTATTTTCTCTAATTCCGGTTTCTTTCTTAGATTTTTAGTTATATGCAGATTAGCATGGAAAAAGGGATTATAGGAAAATTTTAATTGAAGTTGATCATACAATAAATTAAGATTGATACAGAATGTTATATTTAATTCAAGATTATTTATTGATAATCATTATCATCAAAATTATAATTTCTTTCCTATTCTGGTTCTTCGCTTTCTTCCTCATTTTGTTAATTACTGAGAATTTCTTCAACGAAGTACAATGTGTAATAGTAGAAATCTCAACCATGTAATAACAACTGGTATGCGCGATACTTCCGGCATTTTCTAAGCCCGCATACCAAGATATTTTCGATTCTAGCATTAAAATGCGTAAAACGAAACAAAAAAAAAAATGTTTCCGTGATAACAGAGAAATTTTACCCCTTATCACACCATTCAAATAGGTATGCCGGACCTTTTCGGCTAAAAAGTATCGGTCGGCCGGGTTTTTTTTAAATCTGTACAAAATTTCGCACAAATTAAATTAAGACTGATCAAAATCCGCGATGACGGTAAAACATTGTGGCCATTGAATAATACAAAATTTAATTAAACATGTTTTCGGCTAATTAAATCAACGCCGACCAAGCCCATCTTATTCGTCTGAGTGAAAACTTTTCATTCCCACCAAAAATTTTCAAATCCGCGATCATGGTACTTTCAGGATTGGTGGCTCCCGGACTATTAAGTAATCAATCGTTAGAAACAAAATAATAGAGAAGGAAAACTGGATCGACTATGGCAATCGAATAAAATCAGGTAAATAGTCAAATTACTTTGATCAGCTAATGGAAAGGATCAATCTGATGGAAAGCTAGGTTTTTCTAATTCATCAAATAGTCAATTTCAGCTTAAAAAGAGAAAGAAGGTGCACCAATGAGCCTTAAAAAGTAATCAAAATGCGGAAAGAAAGGCACACGATAATTCCTAATGAGAATTCTATGGTGTCCTACTTCGCACTAAATTCAAAGTAAAGCATTGCAGGGAGGAAAGGAACAATAGAGTAAATGCCTTATAAAAACCCTGAAGGAGGGAAACAAGGATTGTTGACGTCTTATCAGAAAATAATTCCTAATAGATTACGAAAATTAATGCAAAAATATTGATTTTAATCCAATTCTATTTCAAATTTATGTATATGTTAACGAAAAAATACATAATCTGGAAGAAACTATGCAAAGTAAGAACGGGTGGGAAGATGTGCTCAGACGGCTCAAAGAGAAAGCTAAATGGGGTAAAACATGGGACAGATAATAACGTATGGGATAATTTGTGCATACACGTCGATGTAAATGCGTATGTGTGTGAGGAGAACATACTAGAATGACACCATGTTCAAAGGGAAAATGTAATAGGAAAAACAGAGATTTAGTAGGATAGCGGTGGGCTTATAGAAAAATAATTTGATATATCTAGAACTATAATTAAGGCAGAAATAATTATACTTGAGGTCAAGTTAAAGGTAAATGTTTATTTGTTTAATGTTTATTTTCCAACGCCTTATTACATTTTACATTACAATACCTATTTACACTCTAATTGCGTGGCAATTGGTATTTTTAATAATTTCCCACCTTCCTTTTCGGATTTCCGTAAAATTTTAGTTGCCGATTATTAAAATGGCGGGGCTAACTTCCCACCCAAAAAATACAAAATAGTGTCCCAAATTTTTAGTTTTGGTGATACAGAATTTTTAAATACGGCACAACATAGCACAACTGAAGCACAACGCATTAGTATTTTTACCGTATTTTTTTTCCAAAATGGCGGGGCTAACTTCCCACCCAAAAAATACAAAATAGCGTCCAAAATTTTTAGTTTTCGAATTACAGAATTTTTAAATACAGCACAACTGAAGCACAACGTATTAGTATTTTTACCGTATTTTTTTTTCCAAAATGGCGGGGCTAACTTCCCACCAAAAAAATACAAAATAGTGTCCCAAATTTTTTGTTTTCGAATTACAGAATTTTTAAATACAGCACAACATAGCACAACTCAAGCACAATGCTTTAGTATTTTTACCGTATTTTTTTTCCAAAATGGCGGAGCCAACTTCCACCCCAAAAATTATATTAGCGTGTAAAATTTGTTCTATCGGTGCTAATGAATTTTGCAAATCAGCACAACATAGCACAACTCTAGCACAATACAGCACAACTTTTTTTTTTACTTTTTCAAAAATGGCGGGGCCAACTTCGCGGACATGAAAATTTGACACCCTTTTATATTCACATAGGTAGACTGTCTTATAATTATTTTAAACGTTTTGCAATGCTTAAATCATTATCTTTTTATGAGGAGTGCTCTCATTTCTGAAAAAAACATGTAAATATTTGAAATCGGCCTTTTTTTTGGCCTGGGGTGTAAATTCATATATATAAGATCAAAATAAAATTAAGCTTTGATTTTAAAAATTAAATTCGCAAGTGAATTTAATGATTTTTAAAATAAAAAACTTTTTACAAAATTGGCATATCTTCGCCAAATAAGCAAATTCGATTTTGTGCCAATGTTTTTTTTTTGTTTTTTGATTCGCAAAGTTATTCCGAACAACCGACTTTTTTTCAGTTTTCCCAACCATTTTTGTGAAACTAAAAGTTGGTTGAGCAGAGGTGTGACGAGTCTGTAAATTTCGAATCGGCTTTTGTTTGGAAATTCAAGAAGGAGGGGCAAATCTCTGATTTCGAATCTACTATGAAATATTTTGAGACTGAAGAGAAGATGACATAAAATTCACGTTCGCTTATTTCTTATATAAAGCATTCAAAGTGGCAACCAAGATTCCCTAAAGGAGTTTTCGGGGCCACGGCTTTTAAATCCTTTGTCAGAATTTCCATATAGCGAATAATATTTGTACAAACTAGAGTATTTGAGAAATGTTCGGTTAATAAGTACTTACGCAACGCTGGAGGAAACCGAGTAGCTCAGCTAGTGCATTTATATAAAAAAACGTAAGAAGCTTCGCTTCTGTCATGCTCATGCATCCACTCACCGATAAAACTATATATTTTTTTTAATTAGAATTTATATTCTTCTGTCAATATGTTAGAGGGGAAAAATTTTCTGGCAATACTTTTTATATAAATAAAGAATACAACCGAAAGTACTCTCCTGAAAGTTCATGACTTTTACTTGAATAGAATAAATTGAATCTTATTTCTCGCCCTCTTTGTAATGTTAGGGTAGAATACTCCGGCCGCAAAGGGCTGCCAGAATCAACTTATATACTCAACAGGTATATAAGATTTAGTAACTATATTTGCACGACTGTTGAAATGACAACTCAAAATACATTGCTGGCTCTTCCTCTATCAGGAGGGTTTCTTAAATTATATTATTCTTGGAGCTGGAAATCTAAACACAAATATAAATTCAATTTTCGCCTTTTTCCGGGCTTACGGAATTTCCTGCACATTCCCATAATTCTAGCTCTGTCAAAATACGTTTTGGTTTATACCTACAATGCAGCCGTACAAACATACATATGTAATGCGCCCCTCCACTTGAAAATATTTATAAGAACGAAAATCCGACTAGTTCACATTGGCAGACGTGTGCAGATTTTGCCAAAATATGATATCACTGTCAACTCCCATACTGTGAAGCTTAACCCATTAACGCCGAAGAATCGTGTTTTTTTTTCTCATTTTCAAGCTAGATTCTTATCATCGAAAAAAAATCATTTGCAAATAAAAAATATGTTCCCTTATACTTTCGAGTGTCCCCTTTCCGAATCCGGAGTCAAAATTGAGTTTTGTCCATTAGGAAAAAAAATATGACCGTTTTTAAACAAAAAAAACCGAAAAAATCGACGACATTTTTTTTTCAATATTTTTTTTCTCATTGAAGACGCGCGAGGACCCCCCTTTTTCTTCAACCATGAGTGCACAAAATAGTTGTAGTTTAAGAATATATTTTTTTAATTTGTCGACATTGACATTTTCACCCCCAAAATGGCGCTTTTCATCCCTTCAGCAGGAAGACAATTTTCACTCTCGGTGCCCGACAAAAAAAATATTCAAATCTTAACGAAAATTGGTATCCCGGGGTTTTCAAGGTCGCTGATTACGATTCCGCCCTCAAAATTCGAAAATTCAAAATGGCGGATCCAATATGGCGGACCCAAATTCAAAAACTTACTTGAATCGGATGAAATGTGGCACTCGGGGGTTTTCGAGGTCCTTGATAACGAATCTGGCATCATCATTTCAAAATTCAAAATGGCGGATGCAATATGGCGGACACCTTCCCATTAACACCCAGTTATTATCTAACGTTTATTGAAGAATTGACAACTTTATATATTGACAAATTGACAAATTTATAGAAATTGTCTTCCTGCTGAAGGGATGAAAAGCGCCATTTTGGGGGTGAAAATGTCAATGTCGACAAATTAAAAAAATATATTCTTAAACTACAACTATTTTGTGCACTCATGGTTGAAGAAAAAGGGGGGTCCTCGCGCGTCTTCAATGAGAAAAAAAATATTGAAAAAAAAATGTCTTCGATTTTTTCGGTTTTTTTTGTTTAAAAACGGCCATATTTTTTTTCCTAATGGACAAAACTCAATTTTGACTCCGGATTCGGAAAGGGGACACTCGAAAGTATAAGGGAACATATTTTTTATTTGCAAATGATTTTTTTTCGATGATAAGAATCTAGCTTGAAAATGAGAAAAAAAAACACGATTCTTCGGCGTTAATGGGGTTAAATCGTTCGGAAGATAAGTCTGAGGAGCGTGCACAAGGTAGGTATATTCCATTTGTGGAAAGTCGTAAATTCCCCGAGTAAATGAAATTTCAAATTCATTTCCTCTACAGTTGCTAATATTCGTTTCATTTTGGTTTTGTTTGAACCACTTAGGATTTCTTCTTCTCAGATATAACTGCAGTACGAGCTCCAGTCTGAATTAACAGCATTAAGATTTGGAACATTTAAACGAATTCGTTCTACTAGAAATATTTCAGCTATAGGCATATGAAAAACTAGGGCTAAGCGTTGGTAATTGTTTCAGATATACCCGACTAGAATTTTGGTGGGGTACAGCTAAGTCCCTATGAGGCTAGCCACACTGCCTCATGTGGGTCCCATAAGGCTGCCCTATAAGGCGCACGAAGGGCAAATAACGCCTTGCCTCATTAGCGCATCATTATGACTGCCTCATGTGGGCCTCGTGAGGCAAAACCCGACTAGAATTTTGGTGGGGTACAGCTAGTTTCCCTATGAGGCTAGCCATACTGCTTCGTGTGGGTGCCATGAGGCTGCCGTAGGGCAAATAACGCCTTGCCTCATTCGCGCATCATTATGAATGCCTCATGTGGTCCTCGTGAGGCAAAATAAATGCTACCCGATTTAAACATTTTTCATGAAAATTGGTACATATACAGGGTGTTCAGAGGTGGGAGGTCAATATTGCAGGAGGTGAAAGATCAGACCGAGACAAGCAAAAAATCGTGTGGGGGGGGGGGGGGGGGGGCATCTCGCACCGTTCGGCAGTTACAGGGTGATTCGTAAATCAAGATTTTTCCTTATATGGGAACCGCTCTTGTATTTTTATCATTTTTTCTACGCATCGCAGCAGCCCCAAACCGATCTCAAAATATTACTATTTCGAAGCACTTTCCAAAACGGTCAAGACCACCCCCCTATCCCCAATCCCTTGGCCAGAATCACCCCTGGAAGTTGAAAAAATTAACTTTTATTTCACGATTTTTCACCTTTCGCCCCACTTTTCTCCGAAATTCATGTTATTAACATACCTACTTTTTTTTTTTTTTAAGTTTGCCTATGTAATTACCTTTCCAAAAAGGTGCAACATGCCCAGGTAGAAAGGGGTTGCAAAAGTACTGAAATTAAAACATCCTCACAGGTACCTAATTACTTTATTGCACCATAATGGAAAAAGTCGTTAAGTAAACAAGTTTTATGGCAGTAAGTTCGGAAATGTTTGTTTAGGAAACACAGGTAATACATTTTTATTATTTCAGCAAAACAGTAATAAAATAATCATTGCAATCTCATTAAATAGCGATATTAGTTTATTATATCCAGTATTGACTCCTAAGTATCTTGACGTTCCGTTTCTAATACCTCCTATGAATTATGGTATAAAAATGGGTAAGTTTGAAAGGACATTGACCACAGTTGAAGAAGCAAGCGATAAGAACGGGTGTTTAATAGAAAAAATTAAGATAAAATGGCAGAATTCAGTGTTGAAGAGTATGCCGATATAACTTACGTGTACGGCTTAGTAGACGGAAATGATAGTGAGGCTGTACGATAATACCAAAGGAGATTCCCGAATCGGCATGTACCCTACAGAAGGGTATTTTCAAGGACTTTCAGAAGGTTAAAAGAAACCGGAAGTGTAACCGCCCCCAGAGCAGAAACGCGATCAGGAACATCGGCCGATTCAGCGGACACCGACCAACAAATCCTCAACATCATCAGGAACAGCTCTGAAATAAGCATCAGGCAGGTCGCACGACGGTTAGGATTGTCTTCAGGGAGAATTTGGACCGTTGTGAACAGAGAGGGACTACATCCATACCACCATATCCCGGTCCAAGCACTAGGGAAGGAGATTCCGAAGGACGATTGCAATTCTGCACTTGGCTGTTCGAGTCTGACATCGAAAACAGAAGGTTTCTAGACCGTATTCTGTGGATGGATGAATCGCAATTCACCCGGGATGGCATCACAAACTTCCACAACCTCCAAACCTGGTCAGATGTGAACCCACATAGGACAAGGTGTCGGTCCTTCCAGCAAAGATTTAGTGTCAATGTCTGGGCTGGCATCATCGGCAACCAGTTGATAGGACCCTTCATCTTGCCCAGAGCGCTGGTTTGGACGAGGTGGACCGATTCCTTGGCCTGCTAGGTCACCGGACCTTACTCCACTTAGTGATGTCCAATACGTATCGAAATATCGATATATCGATATTTTCTCCCCAAAAATATCGTGTTAGAAGGCGATATTTCATATCCGATATTTATCGGATATTTATATCGAAATGGGTGATAATATCGAATACAAGGAAAAGAAAGTCATCATTTATTAAGTCAACAAAATCCGTCATTTGAGGAAAAGCTCGAAAATTTGTTGACGATACTCGGAGAGACTACTCATATGAACAATTGAGTTTCCGTTTTCTGTTTTTATTATTGTTTCTTGTTGCTCTTTATCTCATGAAAATGTAAAGGAATTTATTTTTGTTAAATATAATTATCTATATAGACACTCAGGTAAATTTTTATTAAATAATTAACAATAGGAAAATTATGTATTACACTTTAGTCTAGCGACTAGTCTTCATCTGATATATCGATATATCGATACAATTACGCCGATATTATCGGCTTATTGATACGATGGGCTCATGATACGATAAATATCGAATATCGATACTTATGTGCGATATTTAACATCACTAACTCCACTGGACTTTTTCTTATGGGGAATGATGAAAGATGAAGTTTACTCAAGACCAATCAACACCAGAGAAGAATTAGTTACCAGGATTGGGACTGCAGCCACGAAAATACGGGAGAGACTGGCTACCATAGACCTCAAACGCGAAATAAGACGAAGGCTACGCATGCATCGAAACTGGAGGAGAACATTTTGAACAACTTTTGTAGGATATAAGTTTTAATTTTAATTAGTTTTTAAGCGAATAAAATGTATTTTTTAGTAAACTTAAGTATAATTTCTTATAAATTCGAATTATCATGATATTCTGTAAAAGGATTTTTATAAATAAATTTTCGTATCATTTTCCTACCTGGGCATATTGCACCTTTTTGGAAAGGTAATTAGATAGGAAACTTAAAAAAAATAAAAAGTAGGTATGTTAATAACATGAATTTCGGAGAAAAGTGGGGCGAAAGGTGAAAAATCGTGAAATAAAAGTTAATTTTTTCAACTTGCAGGGGGGATTCAGGCCAAGGGGTTGGGGATACGGGGGGTGGTGTTGACCGTTTTGGAAAGTGCTTCGAAATAGTAATATTTTGAGATCGGTTTGGGGCTGCTGCGATGCGTAGAAAAAATGATAAAAATACAAGAGCGGTTCCCATATAAGGAAAAATCTTGATTTACGAATCACCCTGTAACTGCCGAACGGTCTGACCTTTCACCCCCTGCAATATTGACCTCCCACCTCTGAACACCCTGTATAGGGGTTTTGCAGAATGCTGATTTCAAATCCGCTGTCCAAATTTAGAAATTCAATATGGCGGATTCAATATGGCGACCAAGATTTTTCGATTTCAACGGATTTTAATGAAAATTAGTACAATGATTATCTTGAGGTCACAGATTTTGTATGTTATAAAAATTTACGAATCCAAGATGGCGGATCCAATAATTCTCGATTTTAACGGATTTTAATGAAAATTGGTACAATATATTATTCTGAGGCCACTAATTTCGAATTATATTAAGATATACTTCATGCAATAGATTATATAATACGAAGTTTTTGTAAGGAAAACGCGATAAGACAGCTATTAATAATACTGGGATTTGTGCTTTAATCGAGCACAGCTGATAATTTACAAATATAACCCACTAGCAGATAACGTCAAGTATGCCTAGGTGTATATATGATGTTTGCCTAATCGAACCCCCGTAAGGCAAAAGGTGGGATTGCCTATTTCATTGTAAGGTTTGCCTCATAAGACCCTTGTAAGGTACTCAGAAGGTAAACCTCACTTCAGTATCGCTGATTTTATTTTGTGAGGTCGTCATGAGGAATTTACGGGGAAATCCTTCTATCGGCATGCCCCTCACTTGCCACATGAGGACCTCATGAGGAACCTACGGGGAAATCCCTCTATCGGCATACCCCTCACCTGCCACATGAGGCCCACACGCTTCATGAGGCATGCCCCCTATAAATTCTAGTCGGGTATGTATATAACCCTAGACTTTTGTTTCCTTGTTTCTTGTTTATGATGTGCTCTTAATTAAAATGTAATCCAGATATAATAGGAATATTAAAGTACTTTTGCTAATGCTTATTAATCTAAAGACGGTTTCGAGAATTTTTTATTGTGTTGAAGATTGTCTAGAATTGTACAATTTTTGTCTAGAATTGTACAGGTTTTATGACCCTATGGTCAAGGGCCCTGTTTATGTGCACATTTAGCAGAGCTAAAGTAAAAGGCTGTGCTAAATTTGTACTCATAAACTCTGAATAAAGTAGCAGAGCCGACTACTTTAGTTCTGCTAGTTTAGCTGAAGATATGAATGCAATGAAAAAAATCCAAACAAGCTGTCAGTGCATAGTTTGATAGAAATGCTTTCAATGCAGAAAAACCAATGCTAATTTGGCAGTGCTATTTTCTGAATCGATGGATCATAAAACGTTAAGTGGCAATTGTAATTTAACGTTACAAAAGCATGGAACCGCTTCCAAAAAAGTATTATTAGATATTCAGGATTCAGTTTTAGAGGGATAAAAAATAGGCAGTATTAAGGGCCATCAGCCGTCAGGTACACAGAGGGATTTACGCATGCACGCAGGGGGAACAACACGTAACACATTGGTGTACGTGCCGTATCTGCGTGCATATGCCGCAACTGTGTGCACTGACGGTAGTGCGACTATACCCTCCCCGTAGGGGCGGCCAGAAAAAGGCTCCCGGTATGGTCATATCTCTGCTGTAGTACCGGTGCTAATTGTAGTCGGTCGGAGAGAAGGACACTCTCTTAAATAAAATACCATAATCCAAGGTGGAACAGATACGACGAGAGATGCGTGGGCAAGACGAAGCTTGGTCGTGAGTATGCGTACTCTGGATACCTGTCGCCCTCCAGTTTTAATTAGACTTCCCGCATAACGAGCTCTGTGCGTGTGACCTTCTCTTCCCGATTTCTAGTGGGACTAAAACTGGAATTTTTAGAACCCCCCAAAAAGACATGAAGTTCTAACTGTATCCACCGATGAACGAGTACTTTCATGTTGATTTTTGCAGAGATCTTCTATCATCTTCTCGAGATTATCTACCAAATTGTGCGTGTTTTCCTCAGAAAGCAAAGGTATTTTTGTACAGACATTCCAATGCGATTTGTAGACGACTGCCGGTGCTACTGGCTCAAAAAGAATGTTGGAGGGTTCAATTGGCTTTATCGTTTCCTGGCCGTGGATGGTTGAGATTATGAAGTGTCTGACCGCAACAGAGGTGGTTCCCGTGGACGGATACAAAAAAAAAGTTTGCTATAAAGTTGGCGCCTCGCGAGTTTTTTTTTTTTTAACTTTTTCAGACGATTATTATGAATACTACAGTTTACATTACTATCTACACGCTTTATTTCGTAAGGACCCATCCAAATCGGCGACAATTTGTGTTTCCTTGCCATGTCGTTTAGGAGAGCTTGACCACCAACATGGAATTAATTTGGTCTTTGGTTTTTGTTGTAGTATTTTTTGAGAGTTGCTTACTTCTTAATTTTTTATGAATATTTTGCATCTTATATAACAAAATTATTTAGCGGTTCAGGTTCCCGCTTTAGCCTCGTTGGCAATGAATTTTGAATGGTTGTGTAAAAATGCTTCTTCGCCAAGGTAATTATTCCAACAAAGTGGATTATCAACTGCTACAGAGCATAAATATTCGATTAATGGTTTATGTGCCCTTTCTAGACTGCCGTTAAACTGCGGATGATGCGCCATGTTCTGCAATTTTTTGATTTTAAGAATCTTGCATAGTTCCTTGAAAAGTGCAAAAGTGAAATTGCTTCCCTGGTCGGTTATGAGCTTTTTTTTTTAAATTGCACAGTATTTTAAGATTAAGTTCTTGTAGAAGGTGTTGGCAACAGTAACACTTTCCTTATCGACTAATGGAACTCAATTTAGTATTTTAGTTAGATTGTCCTCAAATGTTAAATGTACTTGTTCTCTTTATACGTTACCCGCAAAGGCTCTACAATATTGAGATAGACTTTATGAAAGGGCTTTTCTGCCGTATCGTTGATTACTACTGGCATTTTTAACGTGAGACTGCTTTCATTCCAGTAAGGCACCTGTCTCCACCAGTGTATTATTCTTTTATAAGTTTTATACATCCCGAGGTGTCCCCCTAGAGGAGAGTCATGGTATTCCTTGAGTACAATTTCAATTTTCTCAGGTTTTGGCAATAGTTTGACTCGTGTACTTTCCTTCCCCATAGGATATTCTTCCTCCAAATTTTCTGATTCACTTTCCAAGTCGGAATAAATATTATTCTTTTTCCTCGGATCTGCTACTATACTGGAGTCTCGAAAATTTGTATCTGGTCATTTCTGTCCTTTCTTCATCGTTGGACTGATTTTCTCCTTGTCTTGCAGCTTTTCACTTGCATTACTCTTGTGAGTAGTTGCGGAAAACGGAATTTTGACTAACAGTCTTTCTCTGCAATTTGACCAGTGCTCTAGTTATTCGCAGACATACGAATTTCTCTATTGCTGTGCTACTTGGCGGGTGTGGATTTGAGCCTTTGTTAAGACTTTATTGGAATTGTTTTCCCCGTCCCCGCTTTCGCTGTACGGAATTCGACTTACAGCATCGGCATTCAAATTGTATTTGTCTGAATTTTACACAATATCGTAGTCAAATTCCGATAATTTGTGATGAAATCTTACAAGGTAAGAAATTCGGTATTCTTACTTAAAACACCTTTTAGAGATTTGTGATTCGTCACGACCGTAAAGTTTTTGCCGTAGAGATAACATCGAAAATTGTGGATAGCCCATACTATAGCCGTTCCTTTTCTAATGTCAAGTAGTTTCTTTCTGCCTTATTTAAGGGGGGATATACATTTAGAACAAGAAAAAAAACTCATTTTTGAACATTTTTTTTCAAGGGGCAGTTTTTATTCAAATCAATCGAAACTTTTTTACAATTATAAGTGTATCCATGTAGTATACAAAAATATTTTTTTTTTAATTTTTTTCAACAAAATGGCGGCCGTTAGATGGTGTTGAAAAAGTCGTTGTATTTTGCTTGTGCCGGCTCTCCTGGTCGCAATTTTGATCAGAAATCAAAAAATCGAAAAAATTTACATTAATTACATTCACGGTTAGTAGATGAATTGAAAAAAAAAAGTGAAAAAAAAAAATTCGCACTTTTGGCGTAACTTTTTCGAACAAATCAACATTTTCTCCGCCATTTTATCACATTTTTCCATATTTAATAATAAAATATTACAATAATTTTTAATTCATATAGAAGGTAATACTATAATAAAGAAATCCTAGTTTCAGCTCAATCGGATAATTAGTTTTCGACTTATTACCGGCATAAACTCCGAAAATGCTGTTTTGAGAAAAACGCGTTGAAAGTTTTAATTATCGAAAAATCGTACTTACATTTTAATCAGCAATCCCGGGAACGATGAAAAAAAAAAAAACACTTGGAGTTCGAATTTCCAAAAAAGGGTTTCAGGAGCGTATTCTACGGGAAATTTACTAACTTTTTATGCAAAAAAAAAAAAAAATGAATTTTTTGGTCATTCTAACTGTATATCCCCCCTTAAAGGCCTACTAACGTACGCGATGGTTCGGAGTGATAGTGTGATTAGGGCGGTTTTAAGTTCCTCAAAAGCCTTTTCGCACTCTGTCATCCATTTAAATTTTACCTGTTTTCTTAGCAGCTTATTTAAGGGTTCCGCTATTTTTGAGAATTTTGCTATACATTTTCTGTTGGCGAGCCCTAAGAACGATTGAAGTTTTCGGACTGTGCTGGAAGCAGAAAATCTTTGGACGCACTCTACCTTTGAGGGATCCGAGTACACTACCTTAGCAGTACAGATACGCCGCAGATACTATAAGACTAGATAAGTGTCAATGCTTCCTTTTGCAAGAATTGACACTTTTCGAGTTGGAGTTTTAAGTTGTTTTCTGCAACTGTTGAAAAACCAGTAAGAGTTTCTCATTGTGATCTTTCAGAATTTTTCCATAGATTACAATATCCTCTAGATAGACGAAGCACTTAAAACCTTTCAATCCTGTGAAGACGTAATTCATGATTCTTTGGAAAGTTGCTGGAGCTCCCATTAGTCCGAAGGGCATTTTTTTTGTAATTAGTATTGTCCCAAATTTGTGCTAAATACGGTTTTCACACGGTCGTCGGGTTCCATCAGTATTTGATGATATCCTCTCGCTAAATCTAGCGTGGTGAAGTATCTGGCATGGTCCAGCTAGTCTCATATGTCTTCGATTCGTGTTAAAGTGAAAGCGTATCCAACAGTTACCTCATTTAATTTTCTGAAATCCACTACCACGCGCCATTTCTTTGCTCCAGATGGGCCCGATATTTTCGGCACTACTAATAGCGGTGAATTCCAAAGACTATTACTTTCAGTGGTAATGTCGTTATCCAGCATTTCCTTTACTTGCTTCTGTATTAATGAATGTACATGCATTGGTTTATAGGACCTTTCCTTGTTGAGGCGAATCGAATAAGCCAGTACCTATGTAAAAGTTAATTTATCGCCTTCTAGATGAAATATAGCACATAATGGGATTCATTACACAGACTTTGTATACTTTTTCTTAACCTATTGTTCAAGTTTATCTGGGCCTGCTCTTCACTTTCTTGGGTTTCCCAGAAATTTGCACCTAGGTTCCTTATTTTAGGATTTTTTACAAGGCCTTCTGGTGGTGCTTTTACTCCCAGATCCCTTATGCTATAAGTAGATTGTTTACAGGAACTATTCTTATTTCAAATGGTTTCAAAGTCTTGCAACTTGCGCTTACGTTTAGGATTGCGATTGTTATCTAGCTATTTACGGATTTAACCAAGCAGTTGGCTAGAAATACCCCTTATATCATATCTCCTGTGACATGCAGAGGATTTCTTGTTTTATATCCGAACCTAGTTTAACTAATTAGTTTCTAGCGTGCTGGAATAATTAATTTTTCGTTAGAATGTATCTCCTGTTCTTTTGCTATATGGGGTATAGGGTGAGATTCCTTCGTCATGGAGCTAAGGGTTTCGCCATAGGTAACTTGATTAGTAAACGGCTTAAGGGGTCAGGGCCCAAAGCTGCGATTTCAAGCTTGAAAGGATTAGAGAAATCTATTATAACTTTGATGTGCGCTCTTTGGTACATTGTGTGTTATATTGACTCCTCTGGTGTATGTAAGAGGAAAGGTGAGGTCTTTTTCGTTAGATTTCTTGCAAGGAAATCTTAACAACTACTTTGGACCTTCTATATTAAAGAAATGTAAGAGGAAATCGTAGCCTAGTGTACCGTCGTGTTCGATATTAGCGAGGTCTTCCATTATGTAAAAGTTGCAGCTTTTGTAATTGTCTAAATTTATAATTCCACGGCATGTTACACTTATTTCCCCTTTCCCATACACTGTATTTATTATGACTTTATTTTTAGGATTGACAGCGGCTTGTTTGTTTTGCGCTTCCCTTTTTGAAATACTTACATCCGCCCTTGTGTCTATTAACAGGTTTGCTTTCCTGTCCTTGGCAATATCAAGAGATAAAACAACAGAACACTTACCTGGAGAATTTTTGCGACGCTGACACCTTGTGAAGTTAGTTGAGGCATGGTGAGGCATTTTGAGTTCCATTGTTGTTTTGCGCGACACTCCGTTATGATATACCCGTTTCGTAAGCATAAATCGGAATTTTTCCTTGTGGCACTCGTATTTATCGCGTTCGCTTGATACCTTTTATTAGTTTCTGTACAATTTTGATTATTGTGCCTGTAAACCTTACAACTCGCGCAAAATGGAGTAGATTTCCTTAAACGACATTCCGCGTAAGTATGATTGGGCTTGTTGCAAAAACCACATTTCACTGGGTATTCCTTCTGACGCAGTGGCGGCTCGTAGTGTCCACGACAGAGGAGACAGAAAATTTAAAAATTTAGTTTTCGACCTCAAGTTCGCTACAAACCATAACAAACACATATGCTTGTTGCCTCTTGCTAACCAAGACTTTTTTATACTCATCCTTTGGGTCCTTTATCTGATAAAATAAATGATGTTAGCCCATTCCTTTTGTAAAACCTTTTATTTTTCTGAAAGCGCAAACGCTTTTTTCGACGAAACCAGATGTAACAAAAATCATCCACCCATATCATAATTTTGATAATTTCACTGTTGCAGATATTGCAAATGATGTTGGCTCCCCCCCCCCCCCTTTTTTTTTTTTTTTTTTAAAGGACGTATGTAACTCAAAAATTATTTGCGCATTATAATACATTCAATTAATAAATAACTCTATTATTGCTAGGTGTTTTTATAAAAATTAAAAACTACTCACATGGCAACCCGCCATCAGTCGTGGAGCAATATTTCGCATTGTTATTTCTTAAGGCATAATATCTCATCAGGGGAGATATTATGGCTCGGCTTTCAGTTATACCTTGGCTCTTGCAGCCCTTGGAGTCCTTGCCGTAGAAATTCTGATTAGAAGTTTGCTAATAACTCGATCGGAGCCTAGCATCCTCAGTCACACATACAGAGCAGAATTCTCTTGTCTCAAAGAAATATTTTGTAGCGCCCGCGCTTATGAAATGATGCATTTGTTTTTGGATTTCCCTCTGAGAAGTTTTATTTTGCTGTTGGTACAAATTGTTTATTCTTTTAATTTTTTTTTTTTTTTGCTAAAATGTTGACAGTTAGCTTATGTGTCTCTAGCGTAAAAAAAATTACTTGAAGTAGTTAGGCAAGCTCGCTAAAAAATTCTTGTTGTTTCAACTTTTTGCTTTGAAAATTATCCGATTCCGCTTTGTCCTTCTCTAGTGGACACAAAATGTATTGCGTAGTACCAAAACCCCCGGGAATACATATAAACACAAGCCGTGAAGTAGAAAATGTATACGTAGTGATGTAGTCCGAGAATCGCCGTGAAATAACATTGCTTCTTATGGCGGATGATCCAAAGTATGCCACTCAACTCGCCTGAACTGCTAAACTATAACCTTTACGCGAAAATGATGTTCTACTAACTATAACTATGGAGGAATACCTTTCTAGTGATCTGAAAAACGTTATAGTGGCAAGAACAAAATATTAGAGTTTTTTGCACTTAAGAACAACTCTAACCATTTCCCCGAACAAAACAGCAGCGGCAGGTCGACTTGACAGCACGACTTTCCGTGGTAATTTGTTCGATGGGCAGTAAGAGTAACTTTTGAGCTCAAATATCTTTAATATTTTGTTCTTACCCCTATAATGATTTTGGTACCATAAGAACGGTATTCCTCCCCAGTTACAGTCAGTAGAACATCACTTTTTCGTAAAAGCAATAGTTTAGCAGATTCGCCCTGTGGAGCGGAATGAATGGGCTATACCGCCATAAGAAGCAATGTTATTTCGGTGCAATCATCGGACTACATGACCCTATAGGTGTGGTAGTGAGCAGGTCTACTTCACGGCTTGTAGGGGAACTAGGGGCATGATGGTGACGCTAAGGGAAAACAACAAAAAAACACAGTAATAATCAACCTAATGTTTTCATTTATTTATGGCACTTTTGTTTCTTAATCAACTACAAATTGGCTTAATTTTGGACGAACATGTTATCACAAATTTCTAATAATAATATTTTTTTAAGAACACTTGAAAAAACCATCTTTCCCCGTATGTGGGGTAAGATGGGGAATGATAAATGGGGCATGATGGGGTCTAGGGGCAAGATGGGATTCTTATTCATCTTCACAGAGCATGCATATGAGTACTTCCTCTAAGTCTTCATCATCCACCCCGGCACATGCAGTATGAGCCCACCGCTCACAGAGTTGACATTTTACCTAGTTTTTTGTTGATTTTAGGTACGTGTGGTTACAATAAAAACAAACGCTATCTTCTTATCTTGAAGTTGATGGCTTAGTCTTCTTCTGTAGCTTAGTATTTTTGACAGCAATGTTCTTTGAGGACTTACTATTTGTGTCCTGAACGTTCTTTGAGGTTTTTTTATTTCTGGCAGGAGCGTTCTTTGGTAATTTTAAAGCTTCAAGTTCTTTTTTATAATCCCATCATGCCCCGTATGACCTACACCATCTTGCCCCAGTCATTGTGTTTTGAAACAATAAAATTTATAAAATACACGTTTAGGACTAATTTGATTTTGAATGTGCCTATCAACAGTCAGGAAAACGTAAAAAGAAGGCTAGTAAAACGATCAGTTTAACTTTTTATCTTACCTGTTTCTGAAGTCACTAAGAAACACAAAATATTACATCAATTACCTATGCACTTGAACAGAAACTTATATATAAACAAAGAACGAACGCACTCTAGCCGACTGTCATGGCCGCACTGAGTATTGTTCGAAAGCGGCTTATGATTGGCTAATGCGTCGCCGCGCAGAGACATTGAGTTTCTTGTATGTGTGCGTGACCCCGTCTTACCTCGCTACCCCGTCATGCCCCTAGTTCCCCTATTTATTATTCCCGGGGGTTTTGGCAGTACTAGCGTTGTATTATTGTATTATAGATGTATGTAGATGTAGAGTTCAATAGGCGGGCGACGATACCCAGCATTTACACCATGTAGTTTATTGTACATACCTCAACAGAAGAACGCCATCTGATTTAATCTCATTGCCGTTCAAGAGCCGTCAGTCGTAAGGTTTGTCTAAAAAAACTCATTAGTTTGGGTAACGAAAGGTTATATAGTTCGGTCGTGACTACTGTAAATGTTCTGAGTGTATTGACTCTCGCGCTGAGGCAGGGGGGCAGGAACGCAGGAAGTGGGTCCAGCTGGCATTTGCTTATCGGCGAGTCAGCAATTCGCATTGTGTGAAGATGCATATTCAACTTGCTTGACCCGTGATGACGTTGATTTCCAAACTGATGCATCTTCTATTACAGCTCATCAACCATTTAGTTAAACCCTGATCGGCTCTTTTCAGGATAGTCTTCAACTATCTGCAGTCCCCCTAGCATACCACCGTTTAGTATCCTCTTTTAGAGCCCACTCATTGAGCAGATTGGAAGTGGCTTAAAATCCATTCACAATCGGCGAATATATCATACACACAAGAGGTTGAATTTTTTTTTTCAAATTTGTGGAAGCATCATAAGAATACCCTGTTAAAAAAAAAAAAAAAAAGAATCATTAAAATCGGTTCACAGTCGGCGAAGATATCACGTCAAATACACAAGAAAAAAAATCCGTCGAATTGAGAACCTCCTCCTTTTTTTTAAGTCTGTTAAAAATAAGGTCTCTTTATGCAAATCCTGATGATTGCCAAGCGATTAGGATATCTCTATGAATTGATTTTTATGATATTATTAACTTGAGCCATCCAGTGTTATGAAAGAAAACTTTTAAATTTTCCCTTATTAAATTGTGCCTGTACGATGTATTCTACCTTTAAATTATCCGATATAAAGGAAAAAGTAAGAAAATGAATGTGTTGTACCCACACATATATTATTAGATATAATAATAGTAGTAATATAGAATTAAACCGTAGTTTAAAATTTGGATGTCTTCAACCCGAGGATAACATTTTAATGCGTCAAGTTTAAAAGTTATTGCAGACGTTGATTTCGCTTAGGAGCTTTTCCCCGACTGGATTGTCAATACCCTGTTCGTGGTGTTCGTGGTGCAACTAACATAATACATCGTGAAAAAACACGACGCCTGTAGACAGCTTTAAAATTATTTTCTGTTCACATAATTTCATTGAATATAATTGCCTAGATGAAAGATTTCATTATACTGAAAGCCGTACAGTAATGGAAATAGTTAAAGAAATTAGTGGGTTTCAAAAGCAATCAAATTTCTATGCAACCGACAACAAAGAGAGACTGACAGGCAATTTTGCATTCTACAGAGCTGCGTGACAATAAATAAAACAATAATAACATTGCATTTCCAGAACAATTAATTGTCACCAGGAAAATGCAGCATATATATGGTTATATCTAGTCTAGGAAATACAGGTAGTTTTTACGAAAAATAAAGGTTGTAATTAGCATTTCTTAAAATCCACTTTGCTTGTATGTACGATTCCCTTAGATATACAAAGTAAATGCAGTAAGATACCATCCCAACAACTCTTTACCACGCCACACCACATGGTTTTCTGATGGTCTGTAACCCAATAATGTATTTGATTGTCACCTATCAACATGAAGCCCCAGATTTATTGAAGTTTATGAAATTGAATTTAAATCGACAAACGGCAGCGCAACGTTTTCATTCAACATCGAATTAAGGGGACCTTCTCATTCAAAATGTTCAAAAAATCGATCACAGAAATACTCTCTCAAATTTTCATTTCGAAATTCGTAACAGAAATCGACTTGTAGCTATATTTGTAACGGTATGTAAATATGAATAAAATCCGGTTTGTTTACAAATCATTGCTTTCCTTTTACCTTTAAACGCGTTTTTCTCGAAACTATGTTTTTAAAATTGGTGCGACACTTTTCTCAAAATCTACTCAACGGATTTGAACAAATCAAAGTTTATTTGATTCACTATATTAAATACTAGACAATAAACTTCTAAAAGGTCATATATTTCTCCCCCCTTTTTTTATACACGGAAAAATGTTTCCCAAAAAAGCATGATTTTTCGATTTTTTTGTAAAAACATAAAATGAGTAAAATATAAAAAATTAAACATGTTAGAGGTTTATTGTCTAGTTTTGGATCTCAGGAATAGAACCCCGCTCTATCTGTTACACTAAGCTCAGAAACTGTCTCACCGTTTTAAACACCACTTTTGTGCGACGCCCTCTACAGCGACCATGGTGCACTAAAAAAAAAAAAAAAAATTTTTTTTTAATGTCATTTAAACAATGTATAACAACATAAAAAAGATTTTATGTATGTAACTTTAATAGTTTTTTTATACTACAGACTTTAAAACATTAACCTTTTTTCTTTTTTGAATGAGAAGGTAACCTTAACCCAAGAACGCGAATATTTCTCAAAGCACTAAAGCTGGACATTTCCTTTAATTTATTTTCTCGGTATTGTAATGAAGCGCACCGCACTTAGCGCGTTCCATTCCCAGCATCCCCTGGCGCAACCGCTCAGCACATGTATCCCATAAATCTAACACCCCCATCTCCACGAGGATGTATTAAAATACCCGCTTGGGTATGGCAACGCCATAGCATCACTCTACTCTGGGTTCCTGCGCATAGGAGCATAGAGGGTAACGAGCGAGCGGACGAACTAGCTACAGCAGGTGCAATTCTCGATGAGATCCTTGTGGAGACAGTTCATGCTCCCCTAGAATCCGTCAAGAAGAAAATACAGTTGCACTTTCTAGCAATAGCGAATAATAGGTGGGCAAATCTGGGAACATGCTGCATTTCCAGAGCGACCTGGCCTACATATGTACAATCTGAGTAGAACGCAGGAGCTTCTCAAGCGAACTCGTGAGGATATTGTCAGGGTGGTGGCGGTACTTACGGGTCATTGGCCCATAGGGGAGCATGCAGCCAGACTAGGGATCCCTTTCAATAACCACTGTTGCAGTTGGAAGGATCCCAGTGAGAAAGAGCCTCTTTCTCATTTCCTATGCAGCTGCCCGGCACTAGCTGGAGCAAGGTACCGGGCGTTGGGCAGACACTTTTTCGCCGACGTCGGGGTTTTATCTATGGCCAAGATCGGGGAGATTGTTCTCTTTTTGAACTCCACAGGCTGGCTCTGATCTTTTGGCATTTCTATTTCCGTCAATACTTCTTTTTTTTTTCTGGGAATTTTGTGGTATCAAAACCGCCTTAGCGCTAATTGGACTCCGCCCAGGGGCGGGTCGCCACTTTAACTAACCAACCAACCCGCTTGGGAAATCGAGAATGCACATGCGTCGGCCCAAGCATTTTTGGTTCAAGTGCATGCTCCCCGCGCGGCGGTCAACAGCATAAATTCCTATGCACCCAAGGGTGCCAAATGCAACCATATGACCGAGACGGCGACGCGTGTTACTTATCCGACCAATTGAAGTGGCTCTCGATTCCCGATCAAGGCAAACTGACTGGGACCATGATATGTCAGTCGAAGTGTATTTCGAGTACCACCTAAGGGAAAATGCACCCTCTTGGAAAAAAAGCCTGGAAAACCCGAATTCTAGATGGGGGAGGAGAAATTGTTATTAAATACTTAGATCGATCCTGCACTACAAAGGGAGTTGAAGAAAATAATTTAAAAAAAGTGCAAGTTAACTGACTTGGAAAAAAATTTAAATTGTGCGGTATTTTCAAATAATTAAAAAAGTTGTAAAGCAGAGAAGTCAAGTGTTGCATTTTGCTTTGAATTCTCGCGTCTGCCGAGTGCCTTCCAATATTTCAGGTCCCCAGGAGCGCGATTCTGGACTTTACGCCTTGGTGGCGTAACAGTATTCTGGTATGAACGAATGATTACAGCAAATTCGGACAAAAAGTTAAGTAATCGGCTTTTCACCTTGTCGATCCCGATTAACCAACAAAGGTGCCTCCCTTAACCCTGTGAGAGTAAAACAAGTCCTTTTGAACCACTCAAACAAAGCAAAAGGGCAGGTATTCTCAATCCTCCCAGCAATAATCACCTTGCGAAGGCGTCAAAATTACAAAACTGATTACCTGATATTATCAATTCGGAAGGAATGCTCATCGATTAGACGCCATAACCATCTAAGTCATTGCTCCTGGGCACTTTGCGAAATTAATGAACTTTGGATATTAGGGATTTGTATACCATAGTCGGAGACCAGACGGGGTACCGAAAATGTTAATTAAGACTCCGCTCCGAAAGGATTCTCCACCTCCTTATGCATGAGAGCACATGACGTCAAAGTGTTTCATTAGATATTTCCTTGGGAATTCATTACGCTTCATAAGTGTGATTTTGCGCATAACTGCTCCGCCAAGAGCGTGGATAGGTTCAAGTGAAAGAACCCCATGCCCTTAGGGAGGAATCCCGCATTCCTTCAAGAAGACATTACCTTCATAAGCTACAAACAGTACTTTATCACAAGTCTCAATCTTCCTGCATGCTTCGCGCCCACCTGTCTCATGCAGATCTGTGTCTTTCTTGCAGGTTTCTTGGATCCGCAAACGCGACCTACACATCCTCACAGCCGGAGTCTCCACCTATACTTCCGACCAGAGATTTCAGGTATTTTCAAATTAAATTACTCAGAAGTTTTCCGTTCTCATTGTCCTTCCCAGTGTCCTAGCCAAATCCCTATTTCATCTTGTTCCCTTTCTTATTGTTGATTCAGAGGATGTTTAGAACCAGAAGAAGAATTTCCCCATTATCTGCGTAATTTCTCCTTTTCCCGACTTTCCTTCGAATATAAATTTATACATATCGACCTTTGCTACCACCCCACACACATTAATGCCTTAGTCCCTTCACCATATGCTCGTTCTTTGTTTTTAAGGTGATACGACCGGAAAATTCAGGAAATTGGACATTACAGATAAAGTACCCTCAGCCGAGAGACTCTGGAATTTACGAGTGCCAGATCAACACGGAGCCCAAGATGTCCCTTTCATACATCTTCAACGTTATAGGTAAGTATTGCAGCCATATCTCAGCGTTTATTAATCGAAGGTGGCAGAGCGCCACCTTGTCAGTTCTTCTGGACCTTTCCAGGGATTGTTGTCCTTGAACTGGCCCACAAGACGAAATAAAAGAACTCTGAAATAAATCCGAAATGCGCTATAACCAGTGGCTTTCGGATTCCTTCCACACTCCATTTTCCCATTAGCCACTGTCTGATTTTATGCTCATGGCTTCGTCCAGCAGGGCCTTCATTAGTTTCCGTCCAGAGCCTGTAATTATATTAGATGTGTTCCAAAGGCATATCAGAGGCTTTGCGCTGTCTGTGCTGTTTGAAGTGGTAATTGTCTCGAAATGTGCTTTCAGATTTGTAGTGAAACCTTAATTGTATGTCGGTGCCAATGTGTTCTCGACAGTATCTCAAATAAGACGGAATACGTGATTCCAAACTGATCGTTGGATTTATGTAGAGTAGAAGGTGAACATCGCACCGATTGATTTGCAGAGGTATATTACCTTTTATGGGAGCTCTGCAAAATATTGGAAATTTGTTACAGAAAATTGAAAGAGATTTCCCGTCAAAACTCTATTACCCGCTCTTGTTGCCTACCGACTTCGCTTCGGGGGTTTCTTTCGTTTTTTACAAAAGCTCTCACTTCTGCTGAGGTGTCCTTTATTTTCGATGACGTTCTTGTTTGTCTTCAATCAGTTCATTCGATTTTTTATATCCTGTTTGACAGTCGAAAGTGAGATTTCTCATGTTAATAATTTATTTCGGTCAATTGCATTTTAATGGGTTATTGATTTCCCAGAATATTGAGTGAGTTATGATTTTGTGAAGACAGTACTATCTTCTAAACAATTTAACATTTAACTACTTTCAAAATCTATCTGTACGGACGCAATACTGATTATCAATACATTATTGTAATCACTGTACTGTAAAATATAATATATGTATGTACATATATCAGTAATTTAATTAACAGACTCTTCATGAATTCTTCTGATTAGAGCTACTTTTATCATAAGTTTCATATCTTAACGCCGTATTCTCTTCTGAAATAAATTTGTTAAAATAATTTATCTTATGAAATAAAAAGAAGAAAATCACTAAACTTCATGGAAAAAAATACATTATAGAGTTTACACATTTTCCCAGTACACCAGGGACACCGCAAAACTGATATTTATCATAGGTAGATATTCACCGCATATTATCCGATCAAACTAATAGGCTTTCTGGTGCAGTCCGCATTTTATCTGGTTGAACTGGTCCTAGTGCAGTCCAAGGAAAATTTCAACTTTTGTCCAACGTGTCACGAGTATACTGAAAAACACTGCAAACGCTGCAGAAAAATTTTTTGTGTTGGTATGTACCCAAAAATCGTCTTGTTCAAACGACTAATTTCGTGGTTAATTTAACTTTGCTTTTGATTTTCACATAACAAGATGGAAGCATGACAAGGAAAGACTATTTACAAATTATAAAACCATATCTTGTTATTCAAACTACATATCTGGTATGACGGAATTAGTTCAGTCAATGAGCCCAATTGTACATTTGATAAAAAAAAGCTACCAATTTACTCTAACAAGGCGAAGGCACAGCTTGATAAAAATGAAAATTATATATGCAAGGGTTAGACCTCTATGCATTATAGTAAAGGAATTTTGTGCAACCCTTCTTCTTTTACGAGATAATTAAGCCCAAACTTGACAATGTAGTTTTAATACTAGTTTAGTTTGTACTCGACAGCGAGGAGTGGGGCATAGTTTAGTGTGTATGTAGTTGAAACGTCCTAAGATTCGGCTGCTAAATTCATGTCTTTCTATAGTAAAGTACTATGAAAATTTAGCAACCGCCTCTTTAGTTGTTCCACCAATAACTTATTTAACCTTTAACCAGGGAAATGAAAAATATATAACACTATAAGGGACATGACGTCTCTACTACTTTCAAAGTCAATTTTTGTTATAAAAATAAATTTGGTTGTTTTAAATTTTTGGTGATATTTAACCATTGATATGTAATAAAAAACATTAAGTACATTTAACCAGCTTTTATCACAGAGTGGGACACTCTCGTAGCGACCAGACGTGTTTTTAAAAGTGCACCCAGAAAGAATTATCTATCTATTAATATTATAAAGTGGTCTAAACTAAAATTATAAAGCGACCCCGCGTAGTGTATCCTGGTGATGATGACTCCGAAGAGTCCAAATTACAACATCTGAGAAGTCGCAAGCGATATTTATCAAATTCATTTATCACAATGGATGATAAAAAGGCTAGTACTTCGCAGAGAAGAGGAACTGCTGCGACACGAAACAACAAAGCTAGTGTAAACAGTACATCGCTGAGTGGGAACTACTTCACTCCGTTACAAACTCTTGCTATCGACGATGACTCTGGTGATGACGGAGACATGCAAGCTGGTGTAAAAAATAAAATTTCCGAGCCTAAACCTTCGCCAATCAATGTTATTAAGAACAACAGTGGCCAGATCCACAAAATTCTGAACGATAATGGGATTAATGAATATACTTTAAAGCGTATGTCGATCGGAATAAAGATTCTACCTGTGTCCGTTGATAGCTATCGGAAAATATGTGATATTCACACAAGCCGTGAAATAGAAAATGCATACTTAGTGATGTAGTCCGAGAATCGAAGCGAAATAACATTGCTTCTTATGGCGGAAGATCTGAAATATGCCGCTCCACTCGCCTGAACTGCTAAACAATAACTTTTACGCAAAAATGTTGTTCTACTAACTATAACTGTGGAATACTGAGGAATACCTTTCTAGTGATCTGAAAAACTTTATAGTGACAAGAATAAAATTTTTTTAAAGGCAACTTCGCCATTAAATGTTTTAATATGTTAAGGCTATATTTGTGGATATATAGTAAATAATTGGAAAAATTTTTGGCCCAAAAAATTGAAAATTCAGCGAGTTATTCGCAATTTCCCAAGGTACAAAAAAAAAAAATTTCCCCCACTGCTGCAGTGACAGCGACCTTCACAGTAAGTGAAATCAAAAAACCCAAATAAAACAAACTAGAATGTATTGTATCGAAAAGAAAAAATTGAACTTTAACAAAATGGCGGAGTAGAAAAAAAAAAATTCAAATTTCGCGCAAAAATTTGATTATTTTTGGCCTGCTAAAACTCGGAAAACTGGAGGTTCATGGCATGGAGAAACATATGGGTCATTCCATACAAAATCATCAAAAATTAAAAAAAATTGAAGCCGCACTATTTTTGATTTGGACGAAACTTGGTGGGTATCTTTGTTTAGATGTCAGAAGAGAAAATTCACCATCATTTAATTTTTCTGATGTCTCAGCTTCGGTGCGCGACCGCTAGAGCACTCAAAAAGTGTGATTTTTACGCTCTACTACTATGCGCTGTCAAAATTGTTCTATTAGAGATATTTGAACATTTGTGGTCGCAGTTGAAAGCTAAAATATAGTAGTTTTAGGAAAAAAATATGGAAATAGAAAAATATTTTTATTCGAAGTATACTAGCATCATGAAAATACGATTTTTTTCACATTTTTATATGATTTTCAAATGGCTGTAGTATCTTTCCTGGTAAATAAAAAAAATTTACTTTTTGTGTACATCATGTCCATATATTAAACAAAACAACAGTTCATTATAGACTCGTTCGACAAATGTTTTATATTAAAAAAATAAGCTTGAAATTTGAAAATTTCTGAAAATTGCATATTTCGAGCTTCAAAATGAAAATGTGGGACAGGAGATAGAGAACTGAAATTCTCAGGAAATTTAGGTGTAACCTTGAACTTTAAAGACCCGTTGAGTTTGCTTTGTTTTTTGCATCCCTCTAGTAATTACAGCCATTTCAATACAGCTAGTAATGCAGATTTTCCTTTTTAATTAGTTTCTTTTCTTACTTCACAATACGAGGAAACAACAACGCAGTAATAAAAAAGAACAACGAAAACAATAAAAAACAAAACAATATGTAGTAGATACTCCGTATACATACATCCCAAATGAAGAAGGCGATTTAAATAAATATATCCCAAAAGAAGAATGCAATTTATCGTAAATGAAGAATGCGATTTCAAATATCAGAATTTTATTTTGTTACTCTAATATTAATATATATCATTATTAATACAACAATGAATTATTAATATTTTATATTATTATGCTTGAAATGTTAGACATACTTATAATTTCTGAATTATTTGAAGCCGAGTATTTACGAATTTTCAATTTACTTTGAGAAATGGGTACAAAACTATGAAACATTCTTGTTCCCTTTATTGTAACAATATTACTAAATCTATCACATACAAATTTATCCGCAGCTTCAACATCAGCATTGGATACAAAAAAAAAAAAAAAAAAATTCGATTCCAGAAATTTGTTCGGAACAAAAATTTAACATAGCTTTAGTAGTTAATATATGACGATCTTCAATTCGTTGTAAACTAGCTTTCCGCACTATTCGTTTGATCGTTCCCTTTGCACCATCACATGGACTTTTCCCGTGAGAAGTGGCAAAAAAATACCACTCTGCTTCCAACACAAAATCATCATTATGATGACATAGATTAACAAAATTTTTCTTATTTTTGTATTGAGCCGCTGATCCATCGATGAAATATTTAACTTTTTTAAATTCTGGATAATATCTTTTGATGTATTGAATTAACACTTTTTGAAATGAATAGAATGCTACAGTACTATGGGTTAAGTAGTCGCTAATTACACAAAATGTTTTTAACTTATAAATCAAACTATCTTTTTTATGATACACTAAAAAAGGAAGTAAAGTGGCTTGATCTCATTTGTTTGCTAGCATTTACGGAGTATCTGCTGCACATTGTTCTTTTTTTATTACTACATTATTGTTTCCTCGTATTGTGAAGTAAGAAAAGAAACTAATTAAAAAGGAAAATCTGCATTACTAGCTGTATTGAAATGGCTGTAATTACTAGAGGGATGCAAAAAACAAAGCAAACTCAACGGGTCTTTAAAGTTCAAGGTTACACCTAAATTTCCTGAGAATTTCAGTTCTCTATCTCCTGTCCCACATTTTCATTTTGAAGCTCGAAATATGCAATTTTCAGAAATTTTCAAATTTCAAGCTTATTTTTTTAATATAAAACATTTGTCGAACGAGTCTATAATGAACTGTTGTTTTGTTTAATATATGGACATGATGTACACAAAAAGTAAATTTTTTTTATTTACCAGGAAAGATACTACAGCCATTTGAAAATCATATAAAAATGTGAAAAAAATCGTATTTTCATGATGCTAGTATACTTCGAATAAAAATATTTTTCTATTTCCATATTTTTTTCCTAAAACTACTATATTTTAGCTTTCAACTGCGACCACAAATGTTCAAATATCTCTAATAGAACAATTTTGACAGCGCATAGTAGTAGAGCGTAAAAATCACACTTTTTGAGTGCTCTAGCGGTCGCGCACCGAAGCTGAGACATCAGAAAAATTAAATGATGGTGAATTTTCTCTTCTGACATCTAAACAAAGATACCCACCAAGTTTCGTCCAAATCAAAAATAGTGCGGCTTTGACCATTTGATGATTTTCTGTAGAATGACCCATATATAAAAGAAGCTGCAATAAGAATCAAATCGATCGAATGATTTGTCTTCGAGTTACAACTACAGCAAATTTTTAAAAAAAAAAGTACTTTCGAGAAAAACGCGTTTAAAGTTTAATTCATACATTTCTCAATACCTCGATACGATAAGTGGCTGCTCTTCAGATGGGTGTAACTCAAAAACTATTTGATATATGCACTTGAAATTTCAGCATGTTATTTATAAAAGTACAAACTATCGAAATATGCAAAGAAAAAAAAAATTAATTTTTTTCAAAATTTCACACTTGCGGTGCACCTTAACAGTGAAAGTACAACTCCCGATGGTGTCATATCGTGGGACGCAGTGGCGTGGGGTGAAATTTTTGAGAAGGTAAGCCGGTGCAAAAATCAGAAACTTAATAGCGAAAAAAAACTCACCAAATGAAGTCAGATATTACAAAATGTGTTCAACAGTGACTGCGTGTATTCTTGTCAAATTTAGTCGGCCACTTCTATCATACTTAAAGTCATTGGAAGTTAAGTGCTATATGAATATTATGAATAAATATGCACATACAATGAACTTCAAGAATAATATAAGTGGCTTTGAAAAAAACCGTTATAGTCGCGTGTATCGTGCAATCAAACTAAAGCAGTTAACAAAAACTGTGAAAAGTTGATATGAAATATAATTAATCTTACTTATACTCCAAAACTAATCTACGATTTTTTTTTTATAAATTCGACCAAAACATCATTGTAAAAATTCGACTGATTTCTAATTTGTAAAAGAAGGTGTTTTTCTATCGATAAGAGTGCTAAATTTGAGAGCCTTTCTTCGGTTTGAGAATTTCTTAAATAAGTATGTATTCTCTTAAGGGCTGAAAAAGATCTTTCCGCGGAAGCAACTGTAATGGGAAGAGTTAAAAATATACAACACAAGTTTAAAATTTGAGGAAAAGTATCTTTATTTATTAAGTAAATCTAAAAATTTTAGTTGACTAAAGGAACTATACCGAGTTTTAATCTGAGAAATGACATTGTCATCCGAATAGCCGAACCTAACAAAAAAACCCAAGAAGCCGGATTCTATCGTGTTATCGAGAGGTAATAAAATAGCACCACACCACACTCATAAGTCACAATCCGTTGAGCACCAAGGCAAAAAGAGACACAAGTTAACAATTTTTTTATTAAAATATAATAAACAAAACCACAACACCCCTCCCTCCCGAGAAGACGACTTCTGCCGTGTTCTTGTGAAATAAGGGAGCATTCACTCCTACAATTCACAGCCCCTTCAGTATCAAAGAGATTTAATAACCAAACCCACCCCAACCAACCCCACTCACCCGAGAAGCCGCTTTCTACCGTGTTATAGAGCACCACTACACTCACACCCGTTCATAGAGAAGACACGAATCAGCTGACATTCTAAGAAATAAACAACCACCCGCCGAAGTGACCCGAATTTCAACTTATGCAAAACAAAAACAGCCGAGAAGCCGGTTTCTACCGTGTTATTTTCTTATAGGATTTGCCTTTAGTGAGCAAAGGATATCACACACGATTTCTTTGTTACTCGTGGAGAAAAGTGTGGGCTTGAGTAAGCCGTAAAATGACCGGCTTACAGAAGCAGCGAGCGAGCACTTCATACCCGATGCAACCCCTTGATAGAACCTGCTACGGTGCGAGGGAAGGTTCCATCGTAGTGCAACAACAGATTATGGTTGTTTTTGGTTGTAACACTTGTTTTGCCATGTTTTCTTTACGAGATGAATTTTGGGAGCGCTTTCCAGGAATTTTACAGGCATAGAACAAGTTTTAAATTTACGGGAATAGGATGAGTTCCCAAAAGGGAAGCCGGTAGGAATCGTGTTATATGGACCCCACGCCACTGGTGGGACGTTATAGCATTCATATATGTATAATCCAGAAAAAATAATAAAACAAAAATATACATATCTAAAGCTTATTTATTCCCATATTTACCCTTCTGATTTTCAGAAAATTAATCAAAAGCTTTCTGTTCAAGCGATAAGCCATAGTGTTTTATCCGGTATCAATAGTTTTCTGGGTCTGAAGAAGTTCACTGTAGATTTAGAAAAAAAAGCTGAAGCCACAGCAAATTGTTTCGACAAAATAAATCGCCTAATATACATTTTTAACGGAAATCCACCGCTGATGCGAGATTCACAAAATTTGAATTTCTTGTAGGAATGAAAAAGTATGTAAAGAACATGACACCGCTTACAACTACAGGAACTCTATTTTGCTTTAAGGGTTTGTTAATTTCCATTGAGTCCATAATAAAGATTATTATGTTAATTTCTTAGTTGCATACAATAGTTTACTATGTATGTGCTACTAAATTTAACCAAGACTTTTTGAGAAATTTGTTTGCCCATATAAGAGCTTGAAATTTCAATAAAACTAATCCCAGCTTATTTCAATTTAATTCAATCATGTTTTATCAAAAATTAGAACAATGAAGTTGTTATTTACGTGTCATCTTTTTCAAATTGATTGGGATACAGTGTTCCAAAATTCAGAAGACGAATCAATTCCGGTCAATTCAAAAAATCATTTGAGAGGCATATTACAAGACGAGGATAATGAAGGTATAAAAAGATTATTCGAATTATCAGAAGAGCAACAACCTCAAACTCATGTAGAAACGACAGATATTGCACTAGAATATGATAGTTTGCCGGATATTGTTTTTCTAAAATAATGAACAAATTGAATACACCTTGCATTAAATATATACCTAGGTACAAATGAAACGACAGAAGTTAACACAGAAAATGCTGATATTTCAAATATATTGATAACGGGAAACAAGTTGATAAAGAACGCTTAATAACACCGTCATATAAATTTTATGAAATATGCAAACATCACAACAGCATATTTAAAAAAAACTTTGACCAGAATGGGAATATTGCCTCTCTTGCCAGTGCTCCGCATCATACAGGTACTTTTATTGATAATTTGTTGGCTTCCGGATTATCACAGACCTGCGCATTGCTAATGCCACCCATAAATTTTTGGACTTGATTTTTTCATCAAATCCGGACGCTGATCCTTATTATATGATACTGATTTAATTTATCCTTGGCTTGTGGTATTTTACCGACACCCTGGAAACTTTCCACCTTTTTACCTCTACATAAAAAGCTAAAAGTCCCACGTGTGATATATCGCTATCGCTAATTTATGTTGTGTGACTAAAGTTTTCGAGTCAATGATTTGCGACACTCTTTATTTTCACTGCAAGCCCTTTTTTCATTCATTTCAGCACGGTTTCCTCAAGGGGAAATCTAATAACACTAATCTGCTAGAATTTTCTAAATTCTGTTTAATAAAGTGTAAATAAGTCGATTGCATTTTCACTGATTTCAGTAAAGCTTTCGATAGAATTTTGCGCATTAAACTGTTGCATCTCGGCTTTGCGTCGTATTTTATTGAGTGGCTTTCTTCATATTTGTCAAACCGTTCTCAGCGGGTATCATTTCGAAATTTTTTATCAAGGGATATAGATAGGGTTATAGTCAGTTAGGAACTCTTTTGTTCATCATTTATTTAAATGATCTTTTTATGCTCCTGCCCAATTCAACAATTCTTTGTTATGCCAATGACACCAAGATCTTTAGCCTCACAAATACTAAGCAAGACTAATTTATTAAATTCTGACCTAGATGTTTGTCACAAATGGTGCTTGTCTAATCATCTTCCTCTTAACATTGACAAATGCACTTATACGAGTAGGTGTTTTTCACGTAAGAGGAGTATTGTTTAATTTGCTTACTCTATTGACGGATGCTCATTAGGGTGGAGTGAACTTGGAAAAAAGAATTTTTTTTTGGAATTTCACTTTTCCTGTGTCATTAACCGATGACCGTACATAAAAGCTTTATTCATGCTAAAAATCAAAACCCTACGACTTTATTTTGAGGTGGCGCGCTATGAGGGTAATTTGAAAAAAAAAAACAATTTTTACGTCTATCGTGTACCTGCACGTCAATGTTATTGTGTATCTATATGTAATAAAACTTATTTTTCACGTTACTTTAAAGGGTTAACTTGTTCGTTTTTGCATAGTTTTCTTAAACTTTCTCATTTAAGTGGTAACGACAAGTGTAAAAAATAGTCTGATTATTCGTCAATAAAATGCCAAAAACTCGAAAAGACTTGCGATGCCCCTTGTTTGGCGATCCAATAAAACTAAGTGATAATGTGTTACCAACTTATTGTGATATTATAAAGTATTACTTGTGGTTAAGAAATGACTTACTGGAACTGAATAATGGTAAAGATCCTGCAGTGAAAGATTTGTGTGAAATGATAGCCGCTGATATTGAAAAAATTTGGAACAAGGCGTCAATTCCCATTATAAGCCATCAACAAATAGTTGCCAGATTGATTTCCTATTATAATAAATACATGAATATGAAGAAATTACGCAATGAAAAGAAAAAGCAAATGTTCTACGAAGAATCTGAATCAAAATTATTTGACATCGCTACTTGTAAATGTGAATCCAGAGAAGTTTGTAAGTGTGTGATTAAAGTCCCTATTGCGGAAGAAACCTTTTTGAAAGACCAAAGAAATGAACGAAAAATGTATATTGGATCTGTTGATAAAGTGTCTACTAAATCTATCTGCCGTAAAGAGACAAGGAAGAGAAAGTATGATGAGTTTTAAAAAAAAGCCAGTAGTATCCCAAGTACTTCTTCTGATCCAGTTCTTAATTGGTCTTCTAGTAGTTCGTCAATTGCAGCATCAGACGAAGATGAAGATGTGATTTTTAGAACAGAAATAACGACTCAATCAACCAGAGAAACTGAACAAATGAAAAGTAAATTGCAAAACTTAGCTACTGCTTGTGACCGAATTGGAGTTTCTGACCGATCTGCTGCATTAATCGTAAATGCTGCATTGTTGGATTTAAACGTTATCAGCACTGAAAAGTCGTCAAAAGTAATAGATCGAAGTAAAATACGTAGAGAGCGGAAAAAGGCACGCAAAGATTTACAAAGCTTTGAGAGCAAACAAATTTTGACGGCTATTTACTTTGATGGTCGTAAAGATAAAACTCTAATCATGACTAAAAGTGGCAGTATCTCACAACGGAAGAATATTACTGAAGAACATATTTCAATTATTTCGGAGCCTGGTTCTGAATATATCGGTCATCTTTCTGTTGATTGTGGGAAAGCCACGACTATTGTGAAACATATAATTGAGTTTCTTGAGTCAAAGTTTGAATATCGGCCATATTTGGTAGTTATTGAATGTGACGGTACCGCTGTAAATACAGGACATAAAAATGGAGTCATAACTTTATTAGAAAAACATCTGCAAAGACCTTTGCAATGGTTTATGTGCTTGTTACATGCAAATGAACTACCACTTCGTCATTTATTTACCAGCCTTGATGGTACAACTGCAGGACCAAACAGTTTTTCTGGAACCCTAGGGAAAATGTTAGAAAAATGCCAAAATTGTCAAATACAGGTGTTCGAACGCATTCCCATAGAATTACCGGATTTGAATACTAATACCCTTAGCACTGATCAAAAATATTTATATGAAATATGCTCTGCCATTTCGACAGGTACGGTCCCACAAAACTTAGCCAGCAAAGATCCTGGTAAACCTGCACATTCACGGTGGTTGACTTGCGCTAATAGAATTCTTCGTTTATATGTTGGAAGAACGAAACCTTCTAAATCTTTAAAAGATCTTGCAACTTTCATAATGAAAGTCTATGCACCAACTTGGTTTGACATTAAAAAAAAACCTTCTTGCAAATATGGTCCAATTCATATTTTTAACATGATTCAAAGATGTTTGTATCTACCGGATGACCAAAAAAGCGTTGTTATAAAAACTATTCAGAGAAATTCCTTCTTTGCACATCCATGAAAACATACTATTAGCAATGTTACAAGATGATGAGTCTCACATAAGGGAACTAGGACTTCGTAGAGTTTTAAAGGCAAGAAAAGAGTTTAAAGGAAAGAAAGTAAGAGAATTTCAACTCCCAAATCTTCAAATCGATGCATCGAATTATTATGATTTGATTGACTGGTCGAATGAAAAAATAACAGAACCTCCGATGACCATGAAATATAGTGACGCAGAAATTTTAAGCGTGATTTCCTCAGGTGGCAAATTATTTGAAATCGAAAAGTATCCTTGCCACAGTCAGGCAGTAGAACGGTGCGTCAAGCTCGTTACTGAGGCTTCTTCATCTGTTTGTGGGCCAGAGGCAAGAGATGGATTCATTCGCACGAGGATAAAGGCAAGGCAAGGCATACCAGTATTTGACACAAAATCACAATTTTTTAAGCAAAAAGAAGAGTCTGTAGCTTCAGCTTCCGAATGTTAAAATGCTTTAATTTAATATATTTTGTATATTTATAAGTACAATACTTAATTTCAAGCTTCAATATTTTCACCTTAAGATGTAAACGTAGGAACTTGAAATTTTATTTTTATATCTCTAAGGATGTCGATCATCCATTGGTGATACAGGAGTAACACAGTTTAAAATTTTTTTTTTTTCACTCCACCCTAATGCTCATTACAAAAACTTGACAAGACGAAGGATTTGGGTGTCTGGCCTATAAGTACTATATTTTCCGTCCAAAATTTTTCATATTGGAAACGTATCAAAAAAATACGAAAATAATTGATCATTTCTACTGATAACACAGTACATTTTTTTTACTTATGAAATTGATATTTTTATTATTAATTTTTGTATGTTTTGTGTGGAAATCATAAGAGAATTATGGGATTGATGCCGATACATATTATTTTGTTATTTTTCTTATAAAATTGGAAGAGAATTGTTGAAATTTAAAGATAATGTGAAAAAATTATTGATTTCATACAGAATATTTTTTTTCGGTGTATATTCCTTACGACAAATTATTTCAATGTTTCAACGTTACGTTTAAGGAATCAATTTAATTTATTTATTCTGCGGCCGTCCGACGGTCTCGCTTTTTCTTTTAATTTCAGCCACAAGGACTGAAGGATATATTGGCCGATTCAAAATTAATGTTTGAACGTATGCGAACGAGACCTGTATGGTGTCTCACTGCTTGAAATTTATTGACATTAATCTCATTCAGGACCACATCTGCAGCCGCAGTTTAAGTTTTATGAGGTCATTCTTGTTTATAGAGGCAACACCCGCTGTGAATTCAATTCTCCCGATGAACGATGATTATTAACATTGTAAATACCGGAGAGATTAATTCGACCCCTCCTTAAACATACAAAAACTAATAATTAATTTTAATAGGACACCCAAAATTAATTAAAAGCATTCGGTAATAAAAGTGTACATGCCGAAAAAAAAAATTGTCTGCAGGACGAGCAAGGTGGATGGAAAATTTTCCATTAAAAGAGAGAGCCATGGTTTGATTTAGCACTTACACGGTCGACCTCGTTATATTTATGAGCGAAATAATTGAAAGAATTTTAATTCAAAATTCATCGTGGGGTCGTCTGATAATTATTTTTTCGTCCGCCTAATGAGATGAAAGCCTCAACGTGGCGCTGCGACAAGTCACTTTTAACACCTTAACATTAAAATTCTTCGGGCGCTCTCTGCCCTAACAAATGTGGACGGATGATGTTTGCGTAATATTAAAATAATACGCCCCACACGGAGAGGACCGTAGGTTGTGTCAGAAATCGAGTCAAACGAAATATGGTATTTATGGAAATGCATCCTAATTTTGCTGAGTACAATTGTTGCACCTTTTTTTAATAATTCATAACCCAAAAATAAATATGTATGTCAATATGTCTGAGAGTGATTATTGTTCGTTCTAATTAGGCTCTTGCTTTTCGTAAATTTCTGATATTTGCATTTACTTCGCCATTCCGCGATCCGTTGCTGTGTTATTCACTTAGTTAACTATGCACCATAGATTGCTTATATTTGCGCCGTACCTACATAACTCTGATTAATATTGGTACACACAGTAGTCGTCCGAAATATTTTATTTCCGCTTAAAAGGATTAGAATTCGATTTCGTCTAAATACATGTTATATTATAATAACCGGCTAGATTAGCTTTTACCATTATTTCTCAACGTTTGAGTTTCAACTTTCATAATTTATTTACATCTACTAGCTGGGTTAACCGGTTTCACCCGGCGTTGGGTAAATACTGACTAATTAAACACTTCTCAAATGTTCTAGTTTGTTATATCCTAGAAATTGTTTCAACCTGAAAGCCCCTTTATGGATCCTCCATCTTGAATCCCCAAATCTTAATAATACTCAAAATTAGAGCCTTAACCCTTTTAGTGCCAAGCGTTTTATGGAGTACATGCGAGAAATGCCACGGGCCGATTTGATATGCGCGCTCATATAAGCTTTATAAGGAGGAAAATTTTAGTATTTATTGGAGATAAGGACTAAATGAAATAAACACAAGCGTGGTGTGGTCTACATTGTATTGGAGATAAGGACTAAAGCAAGAGTCTCTCTGCGCGTGCGCTCGTAGGCAGCTCGGCCTGCCGGCCGGGCCACTACGCCACATCGGCCCGTGGCACTCTTCGCATAAGGACCGTGGGCCGATAGATCGGCCCGCTGGCACTAAAAGGGTTAAAATAATCATTGTACCAATTATCATTAATAAATGGCATCGAAAAATTTTGGACGCCATGTTGAATCCGCCATCTTGGATTTGGAAATGTTGATAATATTCTAAATTAGTGGCTTCAGAATAATCATTGTACTAATTTTCATTAAAGCCCATTGAAATCGAGATATTTTGATCGCCATATATCTGCTTCTGCTAGTCAACACTTATGTCGAGAATACTATCAAGTTCTAGTATAGCAATCAACTGGATCCAGAAGACTGGGGTTGGAAATTATTAGATAATACTTTGGAGCCAATTCAAAGTTTACTCCCACCTGCTCCGGAAAGACTTCTCAATACCATCTTTTGCAAATGCAAAAGGGTTGTAGTGCAGAATGCAGCTGTAAAAAAGTCGAGTTATATTGTTTACCAGTGTGTGTTAATTACCAAGGCCAGTCTTACTCCAATGTTGAATCAACTTCAACAAATAAAGATTTTTATGATATCAATGAGGAGACAACTGATGTAACTTTTTCACATATCCAGCTAGAAGAGCAAGAAGAAGAAGAAAGCGAAGAAGATATAACTATTGAAGTGGTATTTGAAGATTATCAAGCAGAATAACTTCCCGAAACCAACAATAATTCGTGCGATTTAAATCATTTTCCATAGTACCATTTTTCAGTTAATACAATAGTTTTTACTAAAACTTAGTCACAATAGATCATGGATTAGGGGAGACTGGCCTAAAATGAAACACCTTAAGCTAAAGTACGTATATTTTTTTATTTTTCAACAAAACGTAAAATATTTTTCGACAAAAACAAACATAAACATAAAATACATACACTGTATAAAAGTAAACATAAAATAAGTCCTTTTTTCCTGTGTAAATATGACTTCTAAGAAGGCCTCAAAGTATCACTTTACCCAAGTTCGTGTGGGTAAAATGATATAGTATATAGATTTAGTATCGATATTTGTTTTTTATTTGCACACGCCGCAGACGAAGTGTGTAGCTCTTTTAGATAAGCCTGCACATTCATTGTGTGCCCATTTCTTGTACAAGGTGCATTTAATTTACTTTTCACCAGACCTAGATCTGCATCAAAATCTGTATCTTATATAAGTAAAGCCCGGACGAATCATCACGTCGAAGAAAAACTGAGTTTTTGAAGAAACTTATATTATAATTGAGTGTTAAGCATAAGTGTAAGTATATATAACTGTTTAAAAAAGTGCTACTGAAAAAACAAACTTAACCGTGTTTATTCATAATAAAAATAGTACTTCATTTTACCCATATGATGTAGTGTGTCATTTTACCCTCAAACGTAGCATTTTGTTTTTTTGTAAAAAAAATATTTCCAACGAACAATAAAATAACACTTACACTCATACAACCCCTACCAAGAACTATAGTCCTCCCTGATGTCATAAGTTTTTCTCAAGCTCTCCCAGTTTTTTTATACCAACACTTTGATTTCTCTGATAATAATATATTATAGATGACTGAAAATAGGTTCTTAACTACTACTCTAATAAAAACAAAGGGAACTCACAAAAATTTGTACAGCATCGCTGGTAGATACGTCTGCTTCCATGGATGGACTGCGAAAGACTGAACTAAAGCTAGAACTGGAGATACGTGCAATGTGTCATTTTACCCTAGTATTTCATTTTAGGCCAGTCTCCCCTATGCCTACCGGGGACACCACGTTAAAAAAATGCACCGAGTACACTACTTCACGGTGGTGCAGAAATGTGTGCATATTATGTAAAATACGACTTTTTCAACTTTTAGAATTGCAATATCTCAGGAATGGTGATTCTTGAAAAAAACAAAAGTATAAGAAAAATTTTTGTAGATAATTTTATGATCTACCACTTTTGTCCAATCTATTTTTATGATAAAACTTACCGTTTACCAGAAAAGTTGAAAAAACCATTTTTTTTTTTTATCTTTGACCTTGAATAACTTTTTTTGCAGATGTGGGATCGATCTGGACTTTTAGTATTTTATTTGTAGTAATGTTCCCAAAATCTGTACCAATTTACTGCTCATTGAAATATCTACTTTGGCCGAACTATTAGTTGAATGCATTGAATCTGCCACCATGTGGGTGTGTCCAACCTCTAAAAAATTTTGTTCAATAACTATATTCTTGTGCCTCATGAGTCAAAAGAGCGTTGGATAAAATATAGTTTCTATTTTGGGAACTGCAACCGTCACTGTAAATTATAATTGATTTATTTTCATTTCCAGCATTAATTTTAGATATTGCTTTGTTTTCTAAAAAGTCCATCCAAATGGAGGCAAACTCTTCAGCATTAACTCCACTTTCTACTTCGTTCCATATAAGATAGAAGCCAACTTTGTTTATTATATTTAAAAAACAAAGGTTGGGAACTTGCAGCTGCGTTTTATAGTACAGTGAGTTGAAATAAGAGGCGCTTTTCTCGCACTGATCTTTTTTCGGCTTAAATATAACAACAACTAACTTATGGACAGAGCTTTTACCTTTCGCTCTTTACACCAATCATCAGAGAGGCTTTCTTTAGGGTTCCATTCTGGCAATAAATATAGCTTCTGTGATGTTGCTCGACAATAATGAGTATAATAGGAATACCAATACTGAACTGTTCATCTTCCTAAATCCAAAGTGTTCGAAAACATCCTTCGATATACTTTGACACTTTCATCATTTATTTATAGATTTCAGATTAGATAGTTTCTTTCGTTTTTTACTCTTCTTTATTTCAACAAGCGAGTCGGAGTCAGAATCAGAATAAGGCACAAGCTTTTTGTCTGTATCATTATCATTTAATATTGGCGGATTAGGTACAACACGATGTGTGGTTTCAACTGACTTCGGAAGTTAGTTAGAATTATTCAATAAGTTACAAGCCTCAGAAGCCCCAGCTACTAATCTTTTTCCCTGAGACATTCTGGAAATGTTTAGGTTATGAGTTGCATGTGATAAAAAAAACATTTGATTTCTGCACTAAACAAAAGCTAACAAATAAAACAATATAAACTTGCCTTGTTTATAATTTGTTGTTTTTATAATCAAAAAAAGTCAAAATTTGGAACGACGCAACAGGCACTTGGTTTGGGGAGCTTTGTCAGTGTGAAACTGAGGCCTCAATAGGATTTAGCAGTTTTTCGGTGTGGAAATGGGCTGTTGGTCAGAAAGCAGTTTTTCGGGCATAGCATTTTTCACCTTTTTTAGGCTAATAATCTTTTTTTATTCCTTTACCATACAGTAGATAATAGCCTGAAACTGTTTTGACAGTTATAAAAAGTAAATTTGCCCTAAAATGGACTTAGCAGGGTAACGAATTAGCCCGACGATATTAACTATTGATTGCATAATTGGCCGATTTGCCAAACGAACGGACAGACAACCGGACTTAGGGGCATTTTTGTTTAGAATAATACTCGTCCACCGAAGTAGACGAGTCCAAAAAAATCGATGAGTGTTTCGATCCGAGAAGCCAAGCTGATCTCGTCAGTATGGCGCTTGGCTTCTCTGCCATAGACACTCACAAAGGAGGGATCGAAAGCTAATCCCTATATCTGCCCGATCACAACTTGTGTGAATTATATGCGCAGGCAAATTCTGTAACAGTATGTATCTTACTGGTGTTCACGTGAATCATACAGTTTTAAAGAGAGTCAGATAATAGATAAACATGTCACCTATGAAAATTATATCTACTTTAACGGCAAAAAACAGTAGTAAAATATAGGGTTAATGCAAAACTTGTATTGCTGTGTAAAGTGCCAGAGTGTCATTAATAAGTCTTGTCCTTTCGCATCCGTTTTTTTTTTTTTTTTTTTTGGGTTTAGGCCAGATTTTAAACGATTTGGAAGACTGTACGACGACTAGGTCTGAGATAATTAAATATAAACATAACTAATAAAAGATTTGAGATTTATCTGTATTCAAACTTTTACTTTAAGTGAAGTGTGAAAAATGTGGGTGTACTATGTTTATAAGAGATATTTTATGTGATTGGCTCACGAATCAAAGGATCTCGTGTGGTTTTCAGTTAAGATTTTGGTGACGAAATTTTCCGTTGCTGCACTCTTTCACAGTGGTTTGTTAATTTTGTTTGTCCGTATTGTTTTATTTCTTGTATAAATCGCAGTAATACGACTTTTACTGGAAGCGATAAATGGATTACCATCAACCCAGCCCGCGCATCATCCCCAAATTCATAGCCAATTTTCGTAAGTAACAGCTGATAAATAGCAGATCCACTTCCATTGAATTAGAGCTGGATAGGTTCCTTCCCATACCGCGAACAATTCAAGCATACCACGGACCTGGATAATCCCATTTCCATCTGCTAGATTAGCATTGGGGATGACAGAGCTGAATAATCTCTTTCTAATCTACTTGCCATTAAAGACTTCTGCATTGAGCCGAGCTCTGAAAGCGTATTAAGAAACGGGTTCCAGTTTCAGCTTGGATTTGAAGTCTGAAAGGAGAGCCTGCCTCCCGGACTCGTTGGGAGTTTTTAAAACTGTCGTGAATTTTTAAATGCGTTCGAAGTTTTAAAAACCTTTAGAAGAAGTTTCATAAGGTGCTTGAGAGGACTTGTGCAGACCCCTTGGTACCCTTTGCCACCTCTCCGCGCTGATAATATTTGTGTAATGCTTAAAGACCTGTAATAATAATGGGGCTCAGCGGAAGGCTCTCCTCGGAAGTTTTTCGTATTAAAAGACGATTCTCTTTATCTGAGGAACGCTGCCGAAGAAGCGTGACATTTCTTGCATACAAAGTGGGCTGATGAGTCGTCTTCAAAAGAAGTAGATATTTTTTGCAAGAAGGTCGAGGTGCCTCAAAATATCGTTTAACAATTTCCCCAGCGAACAGGAGCTTCCGAGCTACATAAATCATGACCAGTGAAAAGACGGGAAGTTTGTCGATGACACGGACAGATAAAGGGCTAATCTTTGAAAAAATAATAGTTACAAATGTTTTGTTTTTTTTGTTTTTTCTTTGGGGAGGAAAATGCTACAGACAGCATTACCACTGGCATCTCTGGAATCTTTTGAGAGCTGACACCGTGCACTGTCGTCAATAACGATGATTCGATTACTCACCACCGAAATTTACATAATGGTAAATCTTTCATCTCCGCTTGTCCAGGCCTTTTGACTGAACTAATTCAGAGAACTAATTCATTGAAGGGCTGTATAACTTGCCAGCACTACTCCCATTATTTATGTCCGTATTGGAGACAGAAGCCATTGTAATGATAAATGGATTTGGAGGCATGTCGCGCCGCCGCGCGGCGTGTAAAATTCGATCATTCATCACTGCTAATTACTCCACATTTCGAAGGGAAATGCGAACAAAAGTAAAGTTGCATATCGGTGATTTATTTTAGCAGCGAAAATCAGAGACGTGATTTCTTTACTCACGTCACGTCACGTATTCCTTCGGGAGCAAACTTAGCTTTATCTTGCGAATTCGGGGCGGAATCGAATGTACTAGATACTTAGAAATTTTCGGGAATATCACGGGATCCTTACTGAATGCAAGGTGAGTAAATTAAATTCCAAAGTGTGTTCAAAGTTTGGGAGTTTCCCTTAGCGCTTGTGACACCCACGAGTGATACGTGACAGATTGGTTAAAGTTAGTTCCAAGTCCTACCGCAACTGCAAGAACGACAGAGACTTTCTCAGCTCATGGGCGATAAGATCATGTCTGTGTTGACTCCAACTTTAAGAAAACTCTTTAACTTATTAACTTCTACAACGGGCCCTCATTAACGAGTTCCATTATATTATAGTGATTAATATTTTGAGGACTTCGCTACTTAATGCGAATATACATGCTTCCTACATAATCAACACTTTGAAGGTCGCAAGTATAGTCTCGTTATACCCTAAGAAGCTTATGTTTTGCATTTTTTATAAAAACGTTTGTTATATTAGTCTGAACACTTCAAAAAATATGTCCTTTGGGAAAAGAACTAGTTATAATTTTAACACTTGGTTTACGGAACGCGTCAATTTGACGCGTTACAGATTTCGTAGAGAAATTTAAAGAAGTATTTATCAATTTTAAGTGAAATATGTTACATTTAATTGATGTAGTAATACTACGATATTTTCTTGTAAATTCCCTACCTGCCTAGCTGTTTACGTTTTGCGATTAAAATCCGTAGTTTGACAAATATCAGAATTTTTTATTTACCTACTATTTAAAGAGTAGGTATGACACTTACAGGATATAGCTCTTATCAGGCACGGCGTTAGAGTGGGGCGAGGGTGGGCGCCAGCCCACCCTAAAATTTTTATGCCCACCCAGCCGCCCACCCTAAAACTGTGGATTCAGATATTTGTACTTTACTTACAACTTCTGTAGTAAATCGAACAAGCCTGCAATCTCAGTAAAGCAAGCAAGGAAATTTTTGTAAAGTTTAAGAAGCAATGTAAAATTTGCATCAATCTTCATTAATAAGGTATAATCAACAAGCCAACGATCTTTTTTTTCAGTTATACATGTAAGCCGCATACTTTGTGAATGGCTTGCTTACATCAAGTCCGACAACTTTTTCCTCTTCGACTTTTTTTGGAAATGGCACGCATGCGCGCAGACGACTCGCAAACATGTCGATCTGACGTAGCCATGTTTCCTGATACATGTAAATCTAATTTTACGAATACTTGTAGATTTTTATGTCTAAATCACGATAATCAACTTGTCCGACAAAAATAATGGCAAATTTGGGGAGTCCGACACCCCCAAAATGTCGATCTGACGAGGTTATGTTTCCTGATACATGGAAATCTAAATTTACGAATACTCGTAGATTTTTATGTCTAAATCACGATAATCAACTTGTCCGACAAAAATAATGGCAAATTCGGGGAGTCCGACACCCCCAAAATGTCGATCAAGACATCATTTTGTCCGACATACATGTATCAGGAAACATAACCTCGTCAGATCGACATTTTGGGGGTGTCGGACTCCCCGAATTTGCCATTATTTTTGTCGGACAAGTTGATTATCGTGATTTAGACATAAAAATCTAAGAGTATTCGTAAATTTAGATTTACATGTATCAGGAAACATAACCTCGTCAGATCGACATTTTGGGGGTGTCGGACTCCCCAAATTTGCCATTATTTTTGTCGGACAAGTTGATTATCGTGATTTAGACATAAAAATCTACAAGTATTCGTAAATTTAGATTTACATGTATCAGGAAACATGGCTACGTCAGATCGACATGTTTGCGAGTCGTCTGCGCGCATGCGTGCCATTTCCAAAAAAAGTCGAAGAGGAAAAAGTTGTCGGACTTGATGTAAGCAAGCCATTCACAAAGTATGCGGCTTACATGTATAACTGAAAAAAAAGATCGTTGGCTTGTTGATTAGTAGGCCTCCTAATAATTTATTCTTTGTACAATTAAACGGGCTTTTGTTATTAATGTTTGAAAAATTCGTATGCATGAAATTACAAGTGAGTATCCCATATGCAAAACGCGCTATATGCTTTTTAAAAAGTTTCGAGTTATTCAAAGAAAACGTGTAAAAGTTCTCATAGATATGTTAGAGTGCTGATTTTTATCGCCTTATTTCAAAAGAGTTTCAGTTCTTTTTGCAGCACAAAATATTGTTTTTCAGATGGCAGAAGACATAAGGTTAATATTTCCACAATTAACTGAACTTAACTGAATTAACTTTTCTTGCATATAGCAGGTTTTGCATATAGGCTACTCAAGTGCAATTTTAATTACTACTTAATATTATAAAATGAGTGTTCAAATGGAGTGACTATTACTGAACGGATTCTTTAAATACGAACTGATTATTCTCCTTGTAATTACATATTCACACCACACATTGAGTTATAAGTTTGAAAAAAAGACGTGTATATACCACCCGCCCCACTAGATTAATGTTCCGCCCATCTCCCGCCCACCCATGGTGAAAATCCTAGCGCCGTCCAAGGCTCTTATCATGTGAAAATCTATTGTTATCTCTCTTTTTTTCATCCAAAATACTTTGAAGAAATTCGGATTCTCACATAATGTTTTTTTAAATAAGTCAAAAAATATATACATATAAAAATATAAAATAATTAATACTACAAACAGAATTTTCACGAGAACAATTTTTTAAGTTGATTTTGTTAGCGGTAACACTCAGTCCTCAAACTAGTGAGGAAGCTATCGATGATATTTTAACTACAAAAAGCACGTTCCGATTGAAAGTATTATTTTTAGTTAAAAATTGTTTTCTATATTGTATTTTTAAAATACTCATTAATTTATCCTAAAAACGTTGGAAAGTGCAGTCCATTATAATCCATGATAAAACGAATTTTGTTTAAATAACAGGTGCATTTGCTGATAACGTTTGGAATTAAATTAATGACAAGTATAATTAAAGAAATTGATAATCAATCATATACAATTTATTCGTATAATTGATAATTTTTGAGTAATAATATCACCAAATCTTTTTTATGCTGAAATTTGGTGATATTTTTACTCAAAAAGGATCAATTATACGAATAATATATAACAAAAAGTGCTTATAATTAATCACAGAACATGTGTGAATTTTTTCAGAGAGATTTTTGGATTTTTCAAAAATTGGACATATGCAAAAAACCAAAAATAGTTGAAAAAAATGCTGAAAAAGATGCACACGTATTCTTTGGCTAATTTTAAGCAATTTCTGTTCTATAAAATTTTTTGTAAAGTTGAAATTTTTCGTGTAAAAACATCGCGAAGTTTTTTATTACATTGCTGTATAAAATTGCCACTTTGTAAAAACCAAAGCAAAACATAACTTTCAAATCCATTAATTTAAAAAGTTTAGAAATTTGGTGGTTATATGATTATTCAATAGCAGCAACATTAAGATAATCGACTTTGAAAAGGCAAAATACCAAAAAAAAAATCAGCAGTTTTCTCGAAAAACCCAAAAAATAGCGTAGCGTAGAATAATAACCAAAAAATGTTTTTAGTATCAAAGCCCGTCGAATATGAAAAAGGCTGCTTGCCATATTGGATCTGCCAATTGGAAAATCCGTGAGTACTATATATTCGAAATCAACACCATAAAAAAAACCCATAGGTACTAATTTAAGCTTTTCGCCGCCACTTTGAAACACTACATTTTATCCGAATAACAACTAGCCTACATATATCTTAAATTATATGTGTATTTCGCACAAAAAATTAAAAATATCGATCCGCATAATTTCGGTTCAAATATCTTAATTTTAAAATGCATGTAGTATTTTATTATTATATAAGTATTTACGAAAAGTCGGATGAAACCGGCTAACTCAGGTACTGCTGTATAAAATAGGGTCCACTTTATTTGTGCTTATATATTTTATTGCACTACATGTTGCCCAGTAATGTATAAACAAAAAAGTTTTGTTTTATCATCAACGTACCAGTATATTGGTAAACGTGTTGAATTACAAGTGTATGAAACCTATTTGAAAACCAAATAAGAGATTTCAAAAATGTAGACGCGGACTGATAAGATATATGAGCTGCTTATTTTGAAAGTGGTCCAAGTCCAAATAATCGTAAAGACTATTTTATTTTCCAAGAATATAGAAAAATAATCGTTATGATTATTTGGACTTTGACCACTATCAGAATAAATGGCTAATATGTGGGATTGATCGCCTTTGTCAACAGAACTTCGTAATTACTCAAAGCCATCGGCAACGGGTTACCGTAGCTCAGTTGGCTAGAGCATCGGAGCGCAAATCCGAAAGTCGAAGGTTCGAGCTCTTCCGGGTCTTCGGCCCGATTTTTTCGAGTAATTCCTACATGTATGTATAGTATGTCTATCACTGGCAACGAACGCGGCGCTTGGCGTTTAAAATGTGGTATAATATAATGTTCAGGATATTGTGGGGTCTATTTTTTCGGGATTGTTTTTAGTTGTATAAATGATATAAAAATTGAGTACTAAGAGTGATATCTACCACCATTTCAATTTCCATTGGTCACCGTTTGCAGAATTGTAAAAGACAAATTTTTCAACCAGTTGACAATTTTCCAAATAATATGTCCACCGCTGCTTGACATCACATTGAAATTTACATTTAATGTTCGACTAATTTGACCAAAATTCGTTAACATAACTTTTATCTCCGTTGTCAGGTCAATTTCAACCTAATTTTACACGAAGAAGTAAAAAAATAATTATTTACGTTTATGACTTTGTAAAATTCATTTTCTCTTATGAACATAAATCCAAAGTACGAAAGAACTATTGGGTTGTTCGGGAAAAATTTTGTTTTTTGTGAAAATGAAAGACAATTTTCTTATAGTGTATACATATTTTATTTACATATTTTATTCAATTATATATTCTTCCTTTTGGTCCAATACCTTTTCCCATCTTTCTGGCAGGAGCATGTTTCCATGCTTATAAAACTTCTGACCTTTGCTGAAAAAAAACTGATCCAAGTCATTTTTGACGTCCTCATTTGAAGTAAAAGTTTTGCCGTCTAAAATTTTTTGTAGAGACCGGAACAAATAATAATCCGAAAGTGCTAAATCCAGGTAATATGGTGGGTGTGGTAGTACATCTCATCCAAGCTGTAAAAGTTTTTGGCGAGCTACCAAACCTGTATGAGGTTTGGTATTATTTTGGTGGATCAATTCTTGCCTTTTCTGTTTGAGTGAATCATTCAATTTGTCCAGTTGATGAGAGTCAACTTCAGTCAACAGCTTCAGAGTCGATCGTCGTATTGTCCGGTAAAAGCTAAAAAAACACGATTGCCTTGAAATCCCACCAAACAGAGAGCATCACCTTTTTGTGATGAATATCGGTTTTCGAAATGCTATGAGCCGGTTCATCTCTTTTACTCATGATCTCTTGCGTTTAGCATTGTTGTTGACAACCCATTTCGCTTCAAAAATGGATCATTTCCTTCATATTTGAGAAGCGAATCACAAACGTCAATGCAACGGAGTAAATTTCTTTCTGTAAGAACATGTGGAACCCATATATCGAGTTTTGAAATAAAACCAAGTCATGTCACGTGATCATGAACGGTGGAATTCAATAAATTTAATCTCTCAGTGATCTCACGAGTTGTTATTCGGCGGCTCGCATCAATCAATGCCTTTATTTTGTTTTCATCAGCTTCAACTGGCCTTTCAGAACGTGGTGCATCTTCAACATCAAAATTGCCGGAACGAAATTTTACAAACCAGTTTTCGCACTGGCGTTCTATCAGTACATACATCAAATAATTTTGTTCTTGCTTGAACAACATTTTTACCTTTTCGATAGTAAAAAAGTAAAATATGCCGAAAATGCTGCTTTCGACTCTCCATATTTAATAGTGCACCAAACAAAAACTATTGCCAAGAATGAATCAAACTTTTTCACAAACAAGCCTTGCTATATCTGCTGTCAAAATATTTAAAGACATTGTCGTTTAAGTGTGAAGTTGGCTGCGAAAAAATACAATTAAGTCCTCTATTGGGAGAAAATGAAAGTACTTCCCGAACAACCCAATACTTTTAATAGCAACGAAAAGTCATTTTGCAACATACAGCTTGAACAGTATTAATTTATTTAAAACTTTTAATTGTTGCACATGTGTGACAACTGACACGTAGAATGTTAAATGATCAAGGAGCTCCAGTTAACTACTACCAAAAATTGTGGCAGAGGGTGACATAAATATCTACTTCATAACAATAATTTTAATTAAAACCTCGGTTAAAGGATAGCTCCTGTGCAGGTATATGTACAGCGTCAGCTTTGTTTCTTGTACTCACCAAGTAAAACTGTATACTTTTACTATTTAACAAATTTCCAGATGTGTACAAACATCTCTCTGTTTCGCGTGTCAGGAGCCTTTATGCAAATGGAAAATGAAAAACGTGAACACGACAACTGAATGAGTTTTCCTTTTATTTGAACATTTTCCTGTTCCATATGTCGCATACCTTCACATCGGCTCGTAAGATGATATCCTTGAAGTCTTTTAGGGGTATTGCCGAGTTAGTTGGTTTCGTCAAATATAACGATGAGGAAAGTTAAACTTCAATTTTTTCAATAACTCTGGAAAAAAGTTTAGCACCTTACAGGCTAAAAACGACTCTTTGGAACGGGGTATGCAATGTTGGCTGGAGCAATTATATGTATCCCCTAATTTATATATAAAAACAATATGTTTGAGCTCATGAACGACTTGTGGTGTATAAAAGTCTAGACGTCATCGGCAAAGAGTGTCTTATACCAGGGCCGTAGCCAGCGGGGGGGGTCAGGGGGTTAGAACCCCCCCCGAAATGTTGATACTTAACTAAAAATTTACATGAATTTTTAAGAACAGAAGAAGGGTTGAATAGTGAGATCAGTAAAACTTCCGCTCTTCTTTTTTTTTTTTCTTTGACAATGATAAAATATGTTAAAGACATGTTTTGTATCTTAGGCAAATCATTTTATATTCCAATTTTTTAATTTAATAAAATTAATTAATTTTATTTTAATGAAAATATCTGCAACTGTTCCACATATTCAGTTGCATTCAGTTGAGTTGAGTTTTATTTATATTTTTAATTTTGTAATATTTAATTCTGTAAAAGTATATTCTTATATATAGAAAATGTAATAATTGTAAATTTTTTCTCTTTTACATACAATATAAAAATTAGTATAATTTCTATATCGAAGTAAATTTAAAAAAATAATCAGTGATGTTTTTCTCATACCACAAAGGTAGGTAGCATTTACCTTTTCAAGGATCTTTTAAAAAAACGCTATGTACATAAAAAAAAAATTGATGTACTATATGAAGAAACTGCGCTCGGAATGAAAAAATAGAATACTTCAGATACCTCAGCGCAAAATTAATTAACAAAGATAACAAAATAATAGGTTCTCTCCACTAGGCAATAAATATTGGCGCCTTTAGTCAATTTGAAAGTAGTGGAATATTATAAGTAGTACATTTTAGTTGCGATCAACAAACATCTTTAGAACTTATTGATTACTCAGGTTGTAACTGATAACAGAAGAAGTTCAAACATATTTTTTAAAATATTTCTTACTCTTTCTTTCGCTGCAAAAACTCGAAAACTAGATTTTCTTTTGTGAAATGCTTCTTTTACGTTTGTAAGATATCTTTTTTGAAAAATTAAGTGTTTTAAAAAATTAGAGCTTTTTTATTGTATTTTTTAATGTAACCCCTTAAAAACCATGAAATTTTCAAAAAATATTTTTGGCTAAATAAATTGTTTATACTTACAATATTTTAGGCGTTGAAACATTCCAAAATTCTAATTATTACTGAAGTTATAGAAATTACAAATGAGCGCGTCAGGGAGCATACCCAAAACTCAAGTAGAGTTCGGACCGTTACGTAACAATAATATAATTCCTTTGGAAAGATTAAGCTAATTATGTATGGTCCAGGAATCGCAGATTAAAAGTAATTTAAAAAAAATTTCCTTTTAAGGCGTTAACTCCGACCTTTTTTTCTTTCACGTTTTTCTCGAACTTACTTTTTTCAAACTGGTGTACACGATATCTCAAAATCTACTGGACCGATTTGACTGAAATTTGCACCACTTATTATAATATTACTTAAAGTGTGACGAAGGACTTTTTCGATTGGGTTCTGTATTCAAAAGTTATATATTTTTTAAACTCAAAATTTTGATGGAAATCGAGTTTTTTTTCGAACAGCTGTCATTTCTCCAAAAAAATTTTTTTTTTAATTTTTTCCTTTCGTAAGGCCTTAGCTATTACATTTCTGAAGAAGCAATTTTTTCGGACAAGGCTGGACGGAGAAATCATGTACACCATCAGCAAGGATTTGAAAAAGAAGGTCCCACTGAGCGACTCATAGCTCCACCATTTTTAATGTTTTTTTTCAGTATTGTTTTTAAATCTATTACATGTATAGGTAGAATATTTTTAATGGCCGGGCCAAAAAAAGGTTTAATTTTATGCCTATTTTTTCAAGCGTCAGGGTGGTGTAACACCTTAATAAGAGTAACATAGTACATAGTATATATATTTTTAAAAATATTTAGTTAATTATATATTGAAGATGTAAAAATTAAACTTTATTTTAAATTAACATTTTAATGCTATTTAAAAAAAATTTCAATTGAGGTCAAAAATGCAAATTTACAACCCCCCCCCCCCCCTCCCCCGCGTTCTTCCACTTTTTATTTTGAAAACCCCCCCCGAAAAAATATCCTGGCTACGGCCCTGTCTTATACATACAAGACCAAACCTGAGTCTCTAAATTTTTCGGAAAATAATGCTGTGGCTTTGTGAAAATTCCTTTATTTCATTTTAAAGTTCTGTAACAATAAGACTCTAGGATGTTCATGGTAAAGGACATTAAACTAATTAATTAAATCCTCGAAGCTCAGAAATTAAGCCTTTTATGTATCTGGAACTTGACTTTCTAAATCTGACAGTAACAATCTAATCAGCCATCTGAGTTATCTCTTAAAATGAAACTAAAACAAAATCTATTCAATGCTTAAGGACATCGAAATCCTTATTAGGGGCCATTAATAAATTACGTAACGCTAAAAGGAGGGGTGAGGTTCGTCTGTTCGTTACCAATCGTTACAGAGGGGACCGGGGGGTCCTAAAACCGTTACGAAACATTATTAATTCAAACTTAACGATGAAAAATGTGTTCCCTTGCAAGCGCGTAAAACAGATTTAATGTGCCAATTTTAATTTTTTAACACTGAATTTAAGCAAGTTATTACAAATTTTTATTCATTTAATTAATGACCTACGTGGCTACATTATTAGTCTTTGGTCCAATGAATAAAATAATAAATTAATATTTCTAAATTATTGCTAAAATACTTCTTTATTATTAAAGTATTAACTTTTTAATAATATTAATCAATAAAAAACATTAAATTCATTATATGAAATCTAACACGTATATTATCTATACATATAATAAAACAGTAGAATCCGCCTATCTGTACATTAAATATTTTTACCACAAATTGAGAGGGGACGATAAAAAAAAGACTAACAGAACACAAAAAAACGATTTTTAAAATGTTTTTCTGTCTGTTTGTTCGCGCTAATCTCCGGAACTGCTGAACGGAATCATGCGGTTTTCACATGTAGATTAAGTATAGCTCGGAGCAACATGTAAGCTTTGTTTGCTGCAATTGGGTGTCGGGAAAAAATGTATAGTCATTTAAAAAAACTAGAATCTTGGAATTTTGCAGGTTTCTAATATAGCGTAGGTACTAACTTAAAAAGGATTTTTCAAAATTCAATCAATAAAATGTATTAAAATTGAAATTTGAAATTTTTATTACTTTTTATAGAAAATAGGAAATTATAAAATAATTTTTTTTACGTAACTTCGGGGAAGTGGATGAAAGGGTATGTTACGGAGCGTTATAAAGGGGGAGGAGGGGATTAAAATTCCTAAAAATTGGCGTTACGGAATTTATGAATGGCCCCTTAGACTTAAGCTGAACACGACAGATATACTATGCAGGAAATATCTTTACGTTTAAAAGACGAGGGTTTAAGATACCGCCATACAAGAGGATCAATCTTGAAAATTGTTTGTGTATTTTCGCATGAGCAGTTTAACCTAGGAAATTTTCTCGCTCGTGTTGTAAGCAAGCTCTTGAATAATATTTAAGGATGGTTTGTTCAAATTTTATTCCAAAAAGTATTTTCATACAAATTCCCATACAAACAAATATTGTTATTATATGTATTATACATTATTTAGTTCTGAACTGATTTGTACAAAAATGTGATTTTGTTAATATGGAAATCAATCACGAAGAAACTACAGTTGAAAGAGTTCGACATCGATGATGTTGGCTCATTGCGGCCATAATTCCTGCGATGTTTTGCTAAGTGCAAAAAATCTTAATACCTCAAGAAGCGTGCTGGAACGGAATTATTAAAGGCAACCAACAGTTCCGGAAAATTGATGGCTCCCTGTAAACAACCAAAAATCAAAACAATTCCTTCTATGTTCTAAAGATGTTAAAGAAATAAGTTTGAGCCTTTCAGCGTAAGAAGGCAGATGAAGATTTTCTGCCCAAGGAAGGCCCCTCAGGGCAAACCGCAAAAATCTGTGTTAAACGGCTTCAATACATTTAATGTAATGACAAAAAGGGGGACCAAACAGGACTTGCTACGATTTGTTGAACAAATGTGCAATAGAGGTGCCTAGAGATGTAGGGATCATCAACCTCTTTGGACCATCGTTTTACAAAACCTAGAGTTGCGTTTGTTCTGTTAATAATGGAATAAATATGATCCTCGAGAGAGAGATGCGTATTAAGTATTAAACCTAAATCTCTTGCTTTGTCAAATCTATTAAGAGAGCGTTGTAATAATAAAAAAGAGTTGTAATGCAACAGAATAATTTTACGTGAAAAAGATAGGCAAGTACATTTAGAAAGGTTTAAGGGGAGTTTAATGATAGTCCACCATTTCTGGTATGCATCTAATTTAGAGTTTAAAACAACAGATTCCACGAGTGGCGGAGTCATTATCACGTCCCAAAGACTTTGCTTTAACCCTTTGGGTGCACATTTATTCGAATAATTTTTTGCATTTGGAGCACATTTAATTTTTTGGGATATAGAGTAATTTGCAAGAATTCATTTATTTCATGATATATTAATATATGTATGATATTTGAAATAAACAAGAATGAACATGTTAAATATTTTCTCATTTTCAACGACGTATCAGAACGTCATGTGTGACTTTGGCCACACCGCATGACGTTCTGATATGTCGAATGCGGTCAAAGGGTTAAGGTAGCTAGAAGACAGCTGTGTCAAAACGCGCTGAAAACGGTTTCACAACCAGTGAAATTGCTGCTAATACATGGGCTTGTCATAATTACACTCTTGCAATTCGCTTAGAATTGCAGATGATAGAAGAAGACCCACAGTGTATGAGGCTGAATGTACTTTCTCAATCGAAATCTACCACTTGCCTCATATGTATGTAATACGCAAAACGCCGTTTGTCATTAGAATGCAGAGTAGACATTTTCATAAAGAGGGACATATATATTCCTGAATTCGTTGTAACTTGTAATCATCATTTAGACAATAGAGGATATTTAATGCAAACTTTAATAGAAAGATTAAGATACATTAATAGACCATACGTAATAAAGGGTAATATTTTGTCATCCTACTACAAGCGTTGCGTTCAAAAGTAAGGCGCAGTAGTGAACGTAAATATGAAAATGAACATGGGGTATCTGATGAGGATTTTATAAAGCTTTATTCCGTCAATAAAGTAGATTTTAACGATCCCTTCAGTTACTGTGATCCCATACCAGTACCTGGTGACATCGATATGTGAGCAAAAAAGATATTTTATATTTTTTATGCAAGTTAAGTCAAGGCCTTAGTGATAACTTTTTGAGTGTGATGTTTCATCATCCTTCGAGACAAGCAACAAGTATGGCAATAGCTTCAGTAAGGTAATCGCTTATAGGAAAGGTTTGTTCCTTAGAATATTGGCTTTGGAGCTATTAATAGAGAACAATACATGCGCATAAACGCATGTAATACCTTCTGCGAATCGTTTATATAACTCAAATCCAGATAATCCAAAAGCAATAGTTTATAAAGATTCTACATATCTTGATACTGAGAAGAATACTTACTTCAGAGTCTTGTGTCTATCATAAGCATAAGAGTAAACACCTAGTCAAACCCTCCATAGTAGTTGCTCCCGTACCCATTGATATTCAAGGACCATACTTCTGGAATGCAGCAAATAATGATGCTAGAATCCTCTTAAATGCTTTTAATCAAGATGTAAATGAAATGCAAGAGTGGTTTAAAGAGGGTGATATCTGCATACTTGATCGTGGATATCGTGTTGCAATACCCACTTTGAATGCAATGGGATTGATCAGAAAAATGCCACCACTTTTGTATCGAAATCAGAATCACTTTTCTACGGAGGAAGCAAATGAAGCACGTTTAATCACGAAAACGAGGTGGATTGTCGAAGCCATTTAAAGAACATTTTCAAACTCTTTTCTGGTATAATATCAACAGCTGATGTTCCTAACTTCTCCCATTTCCTTCGCATTGCTGGTGCAATCATAAATAAATATTTTGGATTCATTACTATGCGGAATGCGAATGTAGAATTAGAAGAGACAATGCTCAACCGATCGCAAGAAGTTAATGTTGTCAAGCCAGAGTGATTGCCGAGAATCTTAGAGGCAGAAGAGGGTGCTAGGTACAGTTAACCCCAGCGCACGTGCCATTATTTCTAATAGTAGATATCGAATATCTGCAGGCATTAACATTCAGACCTTATCAAGTATACTTATCACCATCTTATATTCAAGATAATTCAAGATAGAAGTTATTCGAATCCGACTTTTTTCAAGATTTATGAATTCTACAAAGCATCATATTCAGATTGCGTTCGACGAAGAAATTGTTGGTAATGCTAATGAAACAGAACCTATTTTAGGTTATTATTGCACATGTAAAGCCGGGGCTCTAATTTTAGGAACAGGTGCTCATGTCGCTGCAACTATGTGGTATTTAAGATATGGTAGACACCAAGAGAATGTTCGTTATCCCTCACTCAAGCTTTTGCATACTATAATGAATGCAACTAAGGACGTTGACAATGACATAAATTTAGAGATAATAGATTAAAATAATTAATCTTAACTAAGTTTTAATTTAGGAGATGCATAATGGTTCTAACTGTTCTCATCAACGCTATTATTTATATCACTTAAGCATTACAAATGTTACTTTGTTAGACCGTAGGAGTACATAAAATATGCAAAGATTCACATCGCAAATACACAGATTCACATCGTAAATACACAAATATATAAACACACACAAACAAGTAGACAAATACACATGGGGTCAGATTACCGCCACGTCCACGTCGTTGATTCTGAGTGACACTAAAAGCGGAAACCAAAATACATACGCGCACAAACGTACGCACATGAACCTCGAAGTAACTTCGCATTTAAAAAACCTCGAAGACTCCCACTTCTTACCACTTTTCTTGGTTTGACCTTGAAATGACCTATAGGTGACCTTGCACGGTCAAGCGAAAACTACATTCGGATTAAGGGACTCCGAAAACTAATGTATAATGCCACTAAGTCTGGTGATACTAACGGATTGAAATGTTGACCCGTGAATCTATTCAATTATCCCTCTTCGGAGAACCTCTAAATAACCCACTTTGGGGCCTAATATCTCGAAATCTATGCATAGCCGGTCTATGACTTTTGATCACCATGCTGAAGACTATCTTTCTGCAAAATTTCAGCCCAATCGACCGGGATTTTTTTACATTGATTTTGTGCGGGAATAAACACTTATTTTGTTGAAAACTTTATCTGGGTTATAAATATGAAACACACAAAAATGACGAATCTCCAAAGATTGCAGTACAAAATAATGGTAATGAGAAATGATTCTCAGAAAAATCATTGCGCAGAGATTCTCAATTTTTTTTTTTTGTATTAAATTTGAGGTAAAAAATTATTTTAGACGAAAATAATTGAAAATAGTTAGGTGGGTTATAAATATGAAACGGAGTGTACTTATGTACAGTGGTGGAAATAGCTATAATTCCACTGAATAAAAGTTATGCCAAAGGTTTGTATTTTGAAAGAGAAAAATGAAAACTGCACTCCTCGGTTTTGTGCGCATGCTCAATCAATTTGGTCAGAATTTGTGTCAAATTGGTTAGTGTTAACGGTTTCTGGGTGAGTTTTAATCATTTTCGTTGTGATTGCGCGTGGAAATTACTATAATTCCAGAAGTGTTGAAGTGCCGCTGGCGGATTAAAACAAGGAGTTATTGATTCATTAAGATATAAAAAATAATTTTGGAGGTAATTTAAATATTTTAGCACAAAAAAAAAAAAAAAAGGAGTACTATATTTTATCCAGGAAAATTATTAACTAAAGAAGAGCAGACGAAAGTGGTTGCGTTCAAAACAGCAAGTTTTTCACTGCGAAGAATTGCTCAGATGTTGGGAAATGGAAGAACTCACACAGCTGTACGAAATTTCCTGTGTTTATGCGAAAATTATGGTAAAACTAACAAAAAAGGACCTCCGCGAAAACTTACCAACATGGACCGGCGTTCTATAATTGGGTTAACAGGAAGAAAACATTTAAGTTCTTTTCAAATTGTGAATGACCTTAAGTTGCCCGTGACTTCTAGACGTGTTCGGCAGATTTTGGGATGTTAGAATGGAGAAAAAGAATATCAAAACCGGCAATGAACAAACAGCATAAGGAAGCCAGACTTCGATTTGCAAAAAATCATATGTCTTGGACCAGTGAATGGAGGAAAGTGATTTTTAGCGACGAAAAGAAGTTCAATTTAGACGGTCCAGATGGCTGTCAATTTTACTGACACCACCTTAGAAAAGATACAGAGGTCGCTATGAGTCGCAATATTTGGAGGTGGTACGGTAATGGTTTGGGCTGCTTTTTGCAGCCAAGCGAAGACACCCATTTTTTGGATATCTACCAGAATGAAATCCAGCGATTATATTCAACTACTAGATAGTATCCTAATTGACTTCGGCGATGATAATCTCAGCAATGAGTGGATCTTTCAGCAAGACAATGCTGCTATCCACCCATCTCGCGAAACGAAATCGTGGTTTCAGACCAGGAACATACCAGTTTTGGATTGACCGTCGCGTAGTGCTGATCTGAACCCAATTGAAAATCTATGGGCAATATTGATTCGGCAGGTTTACTCAAATGGAAGGCAATTTACAACGATTCAGGAGTTGAAAGCGGCCATAAAACATGCTTGGGCGCAATTTTCTCAATCGCAGCTACAAAAGTTGGTAGACAGCATTCCAACGAGAATTTTCGAAGTAATTCAGGCTAATGGAGGCAGTACACGTTATAAAAAAAAACGTTGTATTGTATTTCTTAAAATATGAATAGTGGATTTATAGATATTTCCATGCTAAAAATTGTTTTTTTTAATATTACTTAAAATTTTGCTTTCAACTAATGATATTTTTGTTTTTTACGTTAGATTTTAGAAATGATACAATAAACGGAAATAAAATGGCTCACTTCGAATTATAAATTAGCAGTCAGTTGCTTTCAATAGAAAAAAAGCTCAGTGGAATTATAGCTATTTCCACCACTGTATATGGGTAGTTCTATAAACTAAGGAAGAATTCGAGTCTGATTTCGGCCCGATATTTTTTATACATTCTGGTGGCAGAATTCAGTCTAATAACTAGAGTACAGTGTCTTTTAGCTTATCCTAAAGGGAATAGTCAAAATAAAATATTAAATGTTTGTTTATTTTATACTTTTAATCCGACGTTTCGAAACAATTATAAGAATACCTTAGGCCAGGTTCCTGATAATTTCTGTCTAAAAATAAAATAAACAAACCAATTTATAACTTTCAACAAAAATTAACCTAAACTAGGCCTATGCGCTAGCATCTTACATATCAATACGCTAAAATTAGTCATATTCATTATTTATTTCGTAAATAAAAATCTTACCAGGATTCTGTGAACTTCACTGATTACGACACCACTTCACTCGCCGAACGCACTGGGCTCACTAAACAACGTGCTAGGTGAGAATAGATAGATGACATTCTTGATCTCTTTCATAGGTACTATCGACTCAGCGGAACGGTAAAGACGCACGGCAAATAGTCTAGTAAATATTTGCTAATTCAACAGCGAACAGGATACTGATATAAAATGATGGAGACAAAATGTAAACAAGATTTATTCAATACTTTTCAAGGAAATACTATAGTAATTGTTCTACCTAGCCAGGAAAAATAGTAAACTTATTAATTTGGGATTCTTTTAAGACCCTAATGTAGAAGGAAACGTGCCATGACGCACTTTGAACTAAAATTTGTACGAGGGACACTGCAGGATCTTGAGAATTCGGCACTTTGAACAGTAATTTTGTTCAGAAAAGAATTGTGAATCTTAATTATTTTTAGTGACCATCTAGAAACAATTGTAATTAATAGTATTCCATCCAAAAAAAATTGTTATTAACAATTTTTCTATCATATTTTGGCTGAGCCGCCAAAAATTCCTTAGTTTGTAGAACTACCTATATACAATGAACATATCTATATACCAGTGGCGTGGGGTGAAATTTTTGAGAAGGTAAGCCGGTCCAAAAATCAGAAACTTAATAGGGAAAAAAACTTACCAAATGAAGTCAGATATTACAAAATGTGTTCAACAGTGACTGCGTGTATTCTTGTCGAATTTAGTCGGCCACTTCTATCATACTTAAAGTCATTGGAAGTTAAGTGCTATATGAATATTATGAATAAATATGGACATATATACAATGAACTTCAAGAATAATATAAGTGGCTTTGAAAAAAACCCGTTATAGTCGCGTGTATCGTGCAATCAAACTAAAGCGGTTAACAAAAACTGTGAAAAGTTGATATGAAATATAATTAATCTTACTTATACTCCAAAACTAATCTACGATTTTTTTTTATAAATTCGGCCAAAACATCATTGTAAAAATTAGACTGATTTCTAATTTGTAAAAGAAGGTGTTTTTCTATCGATAAGAGTGCTAAATTTGAGAGCCTTTCTTCGGTTTGAGAATTTCTTAAATAAGTATGATTTTTCATAAATCGACTTATTAAAATGTTTGAAAAACCCGTCCTTACGCTTGTAATCTATTTTCCTCGACGGTTTAGCGCGACCTAATTCGATAACTCTGCTTTTTTGCTGAAAAGATAATCTATTAAATTCATTTGCCTGTTCTACTAAAAAAATCCGTTAAGCAGCATTCAACACTAAGTAACGCCATTTCCAACAAAAATTAAAGACTGAGAACAAGATATAAATAAAAAGCTACTAAAATGTCCTATAACAGACCACCTAGACCTTACAAAATTCTCACCAGCTTTTCACAATTAAATTTTATATATTAAAGTACAATTACACTTCACTTCAAATCAAACATGCACGATAGACGGGACAAATCCTTCAACTGACAAATTGAAACAAATAAATAATCGTCATCCGAATAGCCGAACCTAACGAAAAAACCCGAGAAGCCGGATTCTATTGTGTTATCGAGAGGTAATAAAATAGCACCACACCACACTCATAAGTCGCAATCCGTTGAGCACCAAGGCAAAAAGAGACACAAGTTATAAATTTTTTTATTAAAATATAATAAACAAAACCACAACACCCCTCCCTCCCGAGAAGACGACTTCTGCCGTGTTCTTGTGAAATAAGGGAGCATTCACTCCTACAATTCACAGCCCCTTCAGTATCAAAGAGATTTACAGTCAGCTGAATATTGTTTTTGAAAAAAATTAATAACCAAACCCACCCCAACCAACCCCACTCACCCGAGAAGCCGCTTTCTACCGTGTTATGGGGATAATAAGAGAGCACCACTACACTCACACCCGTTCATAGAGAAGACACGAATCAGCTGACATTCTAGCAAATAAACAACCACCCGCCGAAGTGACCCGAGTTTCAACCGAGAAGCCGGTTTCTATCGTGTTATTTGCTTATAGGATTTGCTTTTGAGTAAACCGTAAAATGACCGGCTTACAGAGACAGCGAGCGAGCGCTTCATACCCGATTATGGTTGTTTTTCGTTGTAACACTTGTTTTGCCATGTTTTCTTTACGAGATGAATTTAGGGAGCGCTTTCCAGGAATTTTACAGGCATAGAACAAGTTTTAAAACGGGAATAGGATGAGTTCCCAAAAGGGAAGCCGGTAGGAATCGTGTTATATGGACCCCACGCCACTGCTATATACATACTAGAGATGCCACGAATATTCGGCAACTATTCGGTATTCGGCTATTCGGCCACTTTTTTTCGCTATTCGGTATTCGGCCGAATATGGTTAACTATTCGGCCGAATACCGAATAGCAATTTATTTATTATTTTTTTATTACTAGCTGTTTTCCCGCGACATCGTTCGCGTAAATTATAGCCCATGTCCTTTATAAGGCTCTAGAGTATCTGTGTACCAAATTTCATTTGAATCGGTTCAGCAGTTTTGGCGTGAAATCGTGATAAACAGATTTAATTTCGTATTTATGATAATATATAGTAAGGATTACCAAATAAATCATGAAAAAAGAACTCAAAATATTACTCACAAAGATATATTTATTTAACCAAAAAAAAGAGCTAACAAATTAATATTTAAAATCGACCAGCGTTTGTTGATAGCAGAAGATTGCGTTTTTCCTCATAAATATTATACCTGCTTCCGAAAACAGCCGCTCACTATGCACACTGCTACCGGGAGATGATAAATAAATCTTAGCAAATTGTGAAAGGGTTGGATATTGTTTCGCGTTTGCTGACCACCACTTGTAATGGTCTGCTGTCCGATCTAAACGAACAGATACCATGTAAAAATCAAGTTCATTTGCAACCGAATTTTTCTGTTCCACACCTTCATCTGAACGAACATTTTCTGTAGCGACAGTTGTGACTTGTCGCCCGCGGAAAGTACTAAGTGTGGCCGAAAATTCGGCTGCCGAATGTTCGGCGCTTCGGCCAAGAGCCTCGCCGAACATTCGGTATTCGGTATTCGGCCAAATTACTATTCGTGGCATCTCTAATACATACATACATACTATCTTTTGTTTTGTTTGTTACTATTGGTGATATTCATAAAATGAAAAGTCGCGAACGTAGAGTTGCATACCATAATATCGTTACTGAATTTTGAATTAATTACATTTTCATTGTAATTTCCAAGCACTTTTGAATTGGTTATGAAAATTTGTTTTTAGTCATTGTCAATTGATTCTTGGGAATCAATAATCACTGGATAATCCTATAATCCTAATAATCTTGCATTTGTTAATAGTTAAATAAATGATGAATCAAAGGACTCAGGTTCTCTGGCATTATTACTAATTCATAAGAGATAAAGATAGAGAAAAGCAGTTTCAATTGATAAAATATCAAACTCCGAAAATCTTCAAAAGGGAAACAAGGAATAGACAATTAAGAATTTATATTGAGCAAGTTCAAAGAGCCCTTCCTCAGAAGTAATGGAGGATAAGATACTTATGATAATTTTAAAACAAACAAGAAATTTCTCGATTGAAGTTCACCCTCTTTACTTCCTCCATATTATTGTTCCCTATTTTCCATAAAATGGTGCCACACTTAATCAACTTCGGCAAAAAAACCTCTTCTTGCAATAAATTGTACTGGAAATTCAGAAAATTCAGACATAGAGAGAGAGAGAGAGTTCGCGCAAAAACGCTGAAGGAAATATAGAGCAAAATTTACATACGAACATAACTCCACTTCGCCCACATATTACACGAAAAACATAATGAAATAAGGTTGGTAACATAAGTAAAGCGATTCAAAATATTGACTTCGCTAGTATCGAAATTGATATAACATGATTTTCCCGATTGTGCTCAAGAATGAGATTCGCATTTCGATTTTATACGCCATAAATGAAAGACCATACTCCACTTAGGGAGGACAGACAAAATTACACGTAGATTGCAGCATGATCGATCGACAAGGGAAAAGACGAGAAAATTCCGCCATACCTCCACACCGGGCAATATAGGGTATACACCAGTAAACAGTTAAGATCTCCAAGCCAAACATTTTAAAATACACCGCAAAAGCAAAAAACATTTTATTCAATTTCCAAGAAATTGCTGCACGCGGCGAATTTTATGGATGCAGCTAGTATATTTCGAATTGCAGCAATAAAATCGTGTGCATGCGACGAGAACGTTAAGTTTATATTTTTCGAACGAGGCGACGAACGGAGACTACCATATTTCTGTGTAGAGAGTTTGCACAGCTTTTGTATTTCGCGTTTTGATATCATACACTTGCAAACCCTTCGCCCAGACGACAAGTTCTGGTATGTCCTACCTTCGTTACGCAATTCTAGCATAATATTATATGTATATTGCGCGTATGCTGGGTAATAGTTCACTCTGAACATGTGAATAAAATTCACGAATTGAAATATGTCACGATAATTGGTTTTCATTTTTGCATATTCCCTAAAAGCATTGCTTTTGATAGTGAAAAATGGAAATGCTCTCAAGTAAGCCATTCTGTGAAGTTACGAATTTTACTTTCAGCGTTGAGGTTTTTGCATAAAATTATTTTCCAAATTATCGTCATCTCTACAAAATTTCGAACTTTAAAAGAACTGGCTGTAATGATGAAATAACCGATTGCAGTTTAATCTTGTAGGAATTAATATTATTTGTGATTATGAATATCCACAAAAAAAAACGTGAAGTGCTACTTAAAGATTAAAATTTCATATCAACATACATACAAACAACATCGTTAAATTTCGCTCAAAGAAGTATCACGGAAAGCAACCCATGATTTCTTAATGACGCCTGATTGCAAAACTTCCATGTAAATTACTTAGTGTAAGTATTTATATATGAGTGATCTATTTAATAGTTTTGGTAATTTTTAAGCAATTTAAGGCACTGATGCATCATAATTAACCCTTTTAGTGCCAAGCGTTTTATGAAGTACATGCGAGAAATGCCACGGGCCGATTTGATATGCGCGCTCATATAAATAGCTTTATAAGTAGGAAAATTTTAGTATTTATTGGAGATAAGGACTAAATGAAATAAACACAAGCGTGGTGTGCTCTACATTGTATTGGAGATAAGGACTAAAGCAAGAGTCTCTCTGCGTGTGCGCTCGTAGGCAGCTCGGCCTGCCGGCCGGGCCACTACGCCACATCGGCCCGTGGCACTCTTCGCATAAGAACCGTGGGCCGATAGATCGGCCCGCTGGCACTAAAAGGGTTAAGTTGGTTTTATTCAAAATATTGTGTTTAAGCGCTCCGCCAAAATCAGGAATTGCTCCAGTTAAAAAATTAATAATCTAAATATATGGAAACGGCTAAATAACTTTCGAGGAATGCATTTTGGAGAAAAAAGTTGTAGACAAAAGTTTTAGGAATTTTCCCCAGCTATTCAATGGTGAGCTAAGATTTGACCGTGCCCTTGAAGGTCATTTCAAGGTCAAGTTGACTTTTTTAAATTGGAACCCTCATTTTTGACCACGGAAATGGAAAGAGCGGAAAATGTTACGTCCAACTATGACCTTCACCATGACCTCGAGGGTCATATCAAGGTCAAAATGGCTCTTTAAAAGAGAACCTGCATTGTTACTGCGGATTTGCAAATAGTGGAAGTTTTGCGTCCAAATGTGACCTTGACCTTGGCAATGACCTTGAAGGTTATATCAAGGTCAACGTGGTTTTTTGAAGGCGAAGCCATGTTTTTGACCACGGAAATGGAAAGAGCGGAAAAGTTTACGTCCGACTATGACCTTGACCATTACTTTGAAGGGCATATGAAGGTCAAGATGGTTCTTTAAAGGGGAACCTACATTGTTACTGCGGATTTGGAAAGAGCAGAAGTTTTGCGTCCGGATGTGACCTTGACCATGACCCTTTAGGCGTGAAATATCGAAAAACCATTGGCGTTGTTCAGAAACCCCCAAAACCCCCGGATGCAAATTTTAGGATAGGATGAAAATAAAAATTCCAACCCCCAACCCCTACTTTCAACCCCCGGGGGGCTAAGAATGCACGGATTATTTTAAAATTCAATATCAGCCCTTATGAACTTGACTATGACCCTTTAGGTGTGAAATATCGAAAAACCATTGGCGTTGTTCAGAAACTTCCAAAACCCCCGGGTGCAAATTTTGGCGTCGATGGAATGAAAATAAAAATTCCAACCTCCAACTCCTACTTTCAATCCCCGGGGGGTTAAGAATGCACAGATTATTTTAAAATTCAATATCAGCCCTTATGACCTTGACCATGACCCTTTAGACGTGAAATATCGTTATTCAGAAACCCCCAAAACCCCTCGGGTGCAAATTTTGGCGTCAATAAATTACCCATAAACAATGTACTCCACTTCAGCGCAATCGGCCGATTCATTTTGGAGATATCGTGTCCATAAGAATGTACGAAGTGAACGGTAGGAGGACTTCTTTATTATTTGATGTGTTCCATTGTTAATTATTGCGTCTTCTTTCTAATTTCTTGAAGCTCCTTTTGAATATTGTTTTTTTGAAGAAATTTTTATGAATTTTACCGTTTCTCTATGTTACTCTCTCTATGTTACTTGATTCAAATTATTGGACATTAAGTGTAGGACAAGAACCAGTATCAAAAGCGACTGTTTATAAAACCGTAAAACCATTCAATGAAACTGGTAGTGTGAAAAATCTCTGGTAACAGCATCCAATGAATTAAATCAAGTAAATGTGGGTCTCTCTATTACGGAAGATCCCCATAATACGATTAGAAAATTACAGCAGCAGCATGATTTATCTTATGGTTCTGTACAACGAATTCTAACAAAAAATCTGAAATTCCATCCCTACAAAGTAAAGCTTGTACAAGAATTAAATGACGATGATCCTGATAGGCGCTTAGAGTTTGCGGAATTGATGATGAACGAAATGGATGCTGATGCATATTTCTTGAAATGCATCGTATTTTCTGATGAAGCCACATTCCTTCTGAATGGTAGCATTATAAGGCATAACATGTCATATTGGAGTGAGACCAACCCAGGATGGATGATTGATAGTCGCTTCACTCAATATCCTCAAAAAGTGAATGTATGGGCAGGCATTATAAACAATACGATAATTGGGCCCTTCTTCATTGAGGGCAATCTTAATGAACCAAAATATGAGCAGTTGTTGAGGGACCACATTGTACCCTCTATTCAGGTTGTAGGGGATTATTTTGATCAGACTTGGTATCAGCATGATGGTGCAGCGACTCATTACGCAAGAGGTGTTCGAAATTACTTACATGAAGTATTCGCAGGCAGGTGGATAGGTCGACGAGGAGTGATAGAATGGCCAGCGAGATCACCAGATCTTACGCCACTTGACTACTTCTTATGGGGCTATCTCAAAGAAAGATGTAAGAAAAAGGCTTGTGAAGTCTGGATATAGCTAGTCGTTTTACTAGGAATAAAATGAGAATCCCGAGTTTGCATGATGATTGTAAAATATTGCGTCGGGACTTGGGATTCTTAAGTAAATGTCTGGGGATTCTTTTGTTTTAGGTAGGCGCATAATTCTTTGTGGCGATGCCTAAGAGCTGAGATTCGGCGCATTGCCTAGCGATGTGTGCAGCTCTTTTTACGGGTTCGGGTTAGCCTTTTATGAGGGTGCCATAAAATTGCATGCGAGGCATCAAGCGTGATTGTGCATGAAAGTTTCTTAGGTAGAAATTTGAATATTTTCCAAAGGCAGCTCATTTTAAGTTGAGCTGGCAAAGGAGTGTGCTTTAAAGAAGTTTTGTCTAAAAAGTAAAGAAATACGGAATTATATTTCGTAGTGGTTGTGGAGTAATTTTTTTTAAAAAAGAGACTAAGGTGTGTAATCACTGAGTGTTCTTGTTGAAATGTTTTGGTGTAGATTTGCTAATAGAGTAAATGGTCTGTGTGGCATGATTGTGCCTAAAAGCTCTTTTAAAGTTTAAGTGATTGTGTAGCACATATAATTAAACTGGAGCTTCGCAAAGCTGTAGCGACGAAATCGTTGAATCTTAAATTCTTAATATTTTTTTTGATCGTTAAAAGCATGAGCCCCAATACGACATTCGAAAGGTTGGTGTAAACCGGGCCAGATTGAAGAACGGGGTGGTGTAACCCATAAATGTTCTTCATTTTCTGGGGGATGTCGGGGTGTGTGAGAGTCCCAGTAAGACATTCGAAAGGTTGGTGTAAACCGGGCCAGATTGAAGAACAGAGTTGTGTAACCCATAAATGTTTTTCATCTTCTGGGGGATGTCGGGATGTTTCTCATCATGTTTCAGACTTTATAATTACCCGTCATTTGCTTTGAAGGTTTTGAGTACCATTTATCAACGATTTCGACGCAATTCATAGTTTTCAAGTTAGAGCGCTCACTGTGATTTTTTTTTTTTTGATTCCAGACTAGTTTATTTCGTGACAGCCGGCGGAATGAGACCATCTTGATGAAATTACAGAGAGGATTGAACATTTAATTTTTAAAAGAAAAATAAATAATTTGTATTAATTTAAATTCTATTTTATATTTAATCCTTTGTCCTCTCTCCATTTGCTTAGTTCAAAATAGTTTAATTTTAACTAAATAAATAAACATATATAATTATTTATTCCCCTTATAATTTTTTTAAAGTATTATAATTCAGAAGTGGGATATTTATCCATAACATACCTTCTCACGAAAGGCTGTCACAATTTATCTGATTTCTTTTAATTTTGAATATTGGAATCTACTTTTTCGAGTGATACACTGAATGATTAAACGACAATTTTTATGATCTTTTTTTGAATGTGTGAATGCAAAATTAAATAATTTTTGCGTCGTTTAGGATCTACAATTTTTATAAATTTCTTTCACTTTATTATTATTGGCTAGATAATTCAGAGAAGTTTAAAATCATTGACTAAAATGGGCAGACATAAGAAGAGGAGCAGGAGAGACGAAAGTGAAAGTTCTGGCGAAGACTCTGTTAGAGGAAGTCAGGGAAAAGGAAAAGGAAAAATAAAAGGGGGAATACTAAAGAGTCAACTCAGTCAATTGATGAATTTACTGAGGCGATCAACAACTGTAAACACGAGTCAGGATATTAAATGTAATTTTTGTAAGAGTCGGTTCCATGACGAAGCGGTATGCCCGAAGAAAAACCCTAAGGACACTAAAACTGTGGCATGACTAGAATCATCTCAGGAGGAAGTAACAAATTTAAAATACTTTAAAGAGATTTTTGTCAATGAGAAGAAGACTCATTGTTATATAAATTTTGGTAGTTCCTGCACATTAATAACACGAAACGTAGCTAATCGATTAGGACTCATAGTAGATTATAAGGACCGAGTATCTCTTCATGGATATGGTAAAGGTTTTACCATAAGTCAAGGATGCACAATTGCAAATGTAAAGGTAGATGATGTCGAAGGGAAGATAAAACTAATTGTAGTCAACGATGAATTACAAAAGGTGCCGATTATTTTGGGTCGTTCGTTCACGGAATTGCCGAATATCATTACAATTAAGACAGACAAGAATTTAAAATTCGTAAAGACAGACGAGGAAAATAATGTAAATGACATAGAAATTGAACCTAATATTTGCAAAATAGTTTTGAAGACAATAGGCGAGACTGTTATACCAGTTAAAACCATTAAAGCAATAGAAGTAATGGCTAATGCAGTTGAAAGAGATGTTTACATAGAAACAACACTACGACCGCGAGAACAACAGGAAAGTTGGATTCGAGTACTATTTTAAACATAAATGCGAATGGGAAAACGGTTTTACCCATAATTAATATAAGAAATCAGGACATTATTTTTAAAGAAAATTTGGTAATTGCACGGGGTTGGCCTTGTGAACAAAAGGATATTGGAAGAGAACAGACAATGTTAATAAACACAAAAGAATATGAACCTATAGGGATCGACGAAATAGCAGTAGGACCGATCAGCATAAAACAAAAGCGACAGTTAGCACAACTTTTAAATGAGTTTAGGGATTGTATTGCGAAAGATGTGCAAGAGCTGGGTTGCGCAGACGGCTGAAATGCGAATTCGTTTGGATGGTGATAAACCTTTTACGTACAGGCCGTATCGTATGTCGTTCAAGGAACAAGAACTTGTTCGCGACATGATAGCAGAGTTACTTGAAAACGGTATTGTCAGGGAATCCGATTCGGAATATGCGTCGCCAATTTTATTAGTGACTAAGAAAAATGGAGAGCAAAGGATGTGTATAGATTTTAGAAAATTGAACTCGAGGACGGTGAAAGATAATCATCCATTGCCACGAATCGATGATCAAATTGATAAATTACACGGTGGGATTTGGTTCACTAGCCTGGATCTACGATCGGGATATTATCAGATACCCATGGAGGAGTCCTCAAAGCGTCTTTTGTAACTCCCAACGGTCAATTCGAGTTCCAAAGGATGCCTTTTGGACTTTGCAATGCTCCACGAGTATTCCAAAGATACATGAACAGGATTCTAGCTCCTGTCAGCGACAAAGCTGCCGTTTATCTAGATGATATTTTACTGCATGAAAAAACTATAGAGGATGCTGTTAACGGACTTCGCAGAATATTAGAAATTTTCCGAACAGAACAAATAACTTTAAATCTAAAAAAATGCTCATTCCTAATGGAGAAAGTTGTATTCCTAGGATTTGAAGTCAGCGATGGAAAAATTAAACCGGGAAAGGAGAAAATAAAAGCGATAAAAGAATTTCAAGCACCCAGAACAGTTCAGCAAGTTAGAGAGTTTTTAGGACTCACAGGATATTTTCGACATTTTGTACAGGGATATGCCATCATAACGAAACCACTAACTAATTTACTAAAGAAGACTACCAAATGAGAATGGAATGAAGAGGAAATTCAAGCTTTTGAATTGCTTAAAAATAAACTAAGCACTCAACCTGTTCTCGCTATCTACGATCCAAATGCAGTTACTGAAGTCCATACTGACGCGAGTGCGATAGGGATTGCAGGGATATTGTTGCAATATCAATCAGATGGTCGTTTACATCCAGTTATATATTTTAGTAGACAAACTAGATATCCGGAAACAAAATATCATTCCTACGAGCTTGAGACTCTAGCCGTAGTAGAAGCAGTAAAGAAATTTAGGTCATATTTGCTGGGAATATTGAATATTGATTGGGTTCTAGCGGGACAATTGATTGATCGCAAAATACAAGAAATACATAAAGTACTTTCAAAACCACCAGAAACTGAAGAAGAACGTCAAGTTTACCAAAATTATGCCTTGAGGAATGGGCGAGTCTACCGAATTACAGCATTAGGAGTCCAGTGGGTTGTTCCTCGTGGAATGAGACAACAAGTTGTTCGTGCAACCCATGACGAATTAGGACACTTTTCAGTAGAGAAAACCTTAAAAAGGATTTGTCAACATTACTGGTTTCCTCGAATGCGACAATATGTCGAAAAATACATATCATACTGCATTCGTTGTTTATTTAATAAGAAAAATACAGGAAAACGAGAGGGATATCTTCATCCTATACCCAAGGAAAGAGAACCAATGAAGACTATTCATATTGACCATTTGGGTCCGTTCCCCAAAACTAAACATGGAAATGTACACATAATAGTTATCGTTGATGCGTTTACTAAATTTGTTTTTCTAAGGGCAGTAAGGACCACAAAAACCAAGTACGTTATCGAATTTTTCAAGGATATATTTAGTGTATATGGTATAACGAAAAATGTTATATCGGATCAGGGAAGTGCTTTTACAGCCAAGGAATTCCAACGATTCTGCGAACAGAATGATATAAAACATATTATGAATGCCGTTGCTACTCCCAGAGCTAACGGACAAGTTGAACGCTTAAATAGATCTGTACTTTCAGCGTTAATGACAACAACCTTAGAAGAAGATAGATGGGATCAAAATATTAGGGAAGTGCAATTTGCATTGAATAACATCGAAAATAAAAGTACTGGGAAAACTCCTAGTCAGCTGATGTTTGGTACGACGCCACGATCGGGATCCGATATGATACTTATTGATGAGATAAAACAAACCGCAGACACAATCAAGAATATACAAGAAGAACGCAATAGCGCGGCAAAACAAATTATAAAAGCGCAGGTACAACAGAAGAAATATTACGACAAAAAAAGGAAAAAGCCCAAAGTCTATAAAGAAGGAGACATAGTCGTTATCGAAAAACAAGAAACTTCTCAGGGTACAAGTAGGAAATTGGTAGCTCCTTTTAGTGGTCCATTTGTTATAAAAGCAGTCTACCCCAACGATCGATATCTGGTTGCAGATATGGACGGAAATTATCCTAAAAGTCGAAAAACTAACTACGAAAGGACGATAGCGGTCGACAAAATTCGACCTTGGCGTGCATCAGGAGGAGTGTCTGATGCAACAGACAATGAGAGTGGAGAAGATGGAGTTCCATTGAGCGATGACGAATCTGAATCAGCGGAACTCGAGGCGAGTCCTTGTCAGGATGGTCGAATGTAAGAAAAAGGTTTGTGAAGTCTAGATATAGCTAGTCATTTTACTAGGAATAAAATGAGAATTCCGAGTTTACATGATGATTGTAAAATATTGCGTCGGGACTTGGGATTCTTAAGTAAATGTCTGGGGATTCTTTTGTTTTGGGTAGGCGCATAATTCTTTGTGGCGATGCCTAAGAGCTGAGATTCGGCGCATTGCCTAGCGATGTGTGCAGCTCTTTTTACGGGTTCGGGTTAGCCTTTTATGAGGGTGCCATAAAATTACATGCGAGGCATCAAGCATGATTGTGCATGAAAGTTTCTTAGGTAGAAATTTGAATATTTTCCAAAGGCAGCTCATTTTAAGTTGAGCTGGCAAAGGAGTGTGTTTTAAAGAAGTTTTGTCTAAAAAGTAAAAAAATAAGTAATTATATTTCGTAGTGGTTGTGGAGTATTATTTTTGAAAAAGAGACTAAGGTGAGTAATCACTGAGTGTTCTTGTTGAAATGTTTTGGTGTAGATTTGCTAATAGAGTAAATGGTCTGTGTGGCATGATTGTGCATAAAAGCTCTTTTAAAGTTTAAATGATTGTGTAGCGCATATAATTAAACTGGAGCTTTGCAAAGCTGTAGCGACGAAATCGTTGAATCTTAAATTCTTAATATTTTTTTGATTGTTAAAAGCATGAGCCCCAATACGACATTCGAAAGGTTGGTGTAAACCGGGCCAGATTGAAGAACGGGGTGGTGTAACCCATAAATGTTCTTCATTTTCTGGGGGATGTCGGGGTGTGTGAGAGTTCCAGTAAGACATTCGAAAGGTTGGTGTAAACCGGGCCAGATTGAAGAACAGGGTGGTGTAACCCATAAATGTTTTTCATCTTCTGGGGGATGTCGGGGTGTTTCTCATCATGTTTCAGACTTTATAATTACCCGTCATTTGCTTTGAAGGTTTTGAGTACCATTTATCAACGATTTCGACGCAATTCATAGTTTTCAAGTTAGAGCGCTCACTGTGGTTTTTTTTTTGTTTGATTCCAGACTAGTTTATTTTGGGACAGCCGGCGAAATGAGACCATCTTGATGAAATTACAGAGAGGATTGAACATTTAATTTTTAAAAGAAAAATAAATAATTTGTATTAATTTCAATTCTATTTTATATTTAATCCTTTGTCCTCTCTCCATTTGCTTAGTTCAAAATAGTTTAATTTTAACTAAATAAATATACATATATAATTATTTATTCCCCTTATAATTTTTATTAAGTACATATTATAAAGAGTATATCGGACAAAACCGGTGAATATCGAGGAGCTTAAACAGCGAATACGGGATGAAACCGCTACCCTTGAACCAGAGATGATTGAGAGGACAGTATAAACTTTTTAAATTCGCATGGTATTTTGCCAAGAAGTTTACGGTAATCAATTTGAACACAACCTTTAAAAAGATATCTCTCTTTATAGCTTTTGTCCAAAATTCATCTTAACCTGCTGAGTGAACACAGCACTTGCCTTAGTTGGCCGGGTGCACACTTGACCTTGCCCCTTAATCGACCGGTTGCAAACTTCACCATGGTCGGGATCAAGGTTATGGTCAAGGTCACATCCGGACGTAAAACTTCTGCTCTTTCCACATCCGCAGTAACAATGTAGGTTCCCCTTTAAAGAACCATCTTGACCTTGATATGACCTTAAAAGTCATGGTCAAGGTCATAGTCGGACGTAAACTTTTCCGCTCTTTCCATTTCCGTGGTCAAAAACATGGCTTCCCCTTCAAAAAACCACGTTGACCTTGATATAACCTTCAAGGTCATTGCCAAAGTCATTTCCAAGGTCAAGGTCACATTTGCCATTTTGACCTTGATATGACCCTCGAGGTCATGGTGAAGGTCATAGTTGGACGTAAAATTTTCCGCTCTTTCCATTTCCGTGGTCAAAAATGAGGGTTCCAATTTAAAAAAGTCAACTTGACCTTGAAATGACCTTCAAGGGCACGGTCAAGGTCAAATCTAAGGTCACCATTGAATAGCTGGGGGAAATTCTTAAACCTTTTGTCTACAACTTTTTTCTCCAAAATGCATTCCTCGAAAGTTATTTAGCCGTTTCCATACTTTTGGATCACGCTGTATATAAAATGCTAATGTTAGTACATAAAGAAAGGGTTTTCTCTATCACCACCAACTCCAATCAACTTCTCGTTGGGGTGGTAAATACCACTTGGTCTCCAGTAAGGGAGTTTGGTCGCGGTGGGTGGTTATGGGTGGCGAAAATGAGGAAAATATATTTCTCTCCTTTTCTAACTCATAGAAACTGTTATTATCGATCTGGAATGTTCTAAAAATTTCTGGAATGATCTAGAAAGTTCCAAAATGAGTGCAAACTATTATAATCGATTTAGAATGTTCGAAAAAGTTCTAAAAACTTCTGGAATGATCTAGGAAGTTCCAAAATGTGTAAAACTGTTATTATTGATCTGGAATGTTCGAGAAAGTTATAGAAATTTCTGGAATGATCTAGAAAGTTCCAAAATGTGTGCAAACTATTATAATCGATTTAGAATGTTCGAAAAAGTTCTAGAAACTTCTGGAATGATCTAGGAAGTTCCAAAATGTGTAAAACTGTTATTATTGATCTGGAATGTTCGAGAAAGTTATAGAAATTTCTGGAATGATCTAGAAAGTTCCAAAATGTGTAAAACTGTTATTATCGATCTGGAATCGAAAAAGAAAGCTTCAAATAAACTTGCATTCATCCAAATTCGGTCATTTTTCATGAACATACAGCGATTTGAAAAGAAACAAAATATGCCAGGGTGATCTCTTAATTTTGAACGCGCGCCGGTGCTTCGTAGAAAGTGAACAACTCTTCGATTCGTATTTTTTCTTCGTAAAACCATTGATTAATATAACCAGTGGTAAAACCAAGTTGCTATCCCTTTTTAAAAATGTTCGCTTTTATTCTAAATTTACGAACTCTCATCAAATTGGTTTGGTATGTAGGCGAATAAAGAGGGAATACATTCCAGGCCGTAACTCATTTTCATTTTACATCTCAAATGGTGGAGGCGCCTCGAAGTTTCACTTCAGAAATCGATTTCAGATAAGTAATTTTCCGGAATTTCAAAAACAACGCAATATCTGGAAAATCAGAAGATTTTTACAAGGGATATTTGGCCTATTTGGACAGTCATAAGCTGTCAGCTGTTTTCGTTGGAACGCTAATGTTTGCAACACCTCTTTAGTAATTTTATCCATCGCTTCGCCCACATCATGACTTGTAATTGTAGAAAACGGTCTGACATAATAATTGCCTCGTCAAAGTTCCCTTCCTCGATTATCATCTGTGTACTATATATTTTTCTTGCTACTCCAGAAAAATCAAGGATTGAAAGGTTTTTCGGAAGGAAACCTCACAAATGCTCGGCTTTAACGGTATATAAACGAGTAAGACTTACAGAACCTAGTCAGAAGGTTTTAATTGAAGTAGGGGACGCATCTAACAATATTATCGCAGGGCGCAGCGATCAAGGAACTACGAGACCCGACAATAAATCAAAGCTTCATTTTTCCCCGCTCTATACATAATTCTACGTAGCCGGGACGTTCCAGGTTTAGGTACAGGTTAACCTGACATCGATGATGACACTGATACTCGGACCAGAAATAGTATTTTCTGTTCATAAAAATGATAAATGGTCGCCATTTGCGGGGCTTTGGCCCCAACTTACTGTTGCGCTTGAAAAATTCATTCCGTATTAATACAATACGAAAACTGGGACGGTAAACGCCTTTCGCTTTTCGAGGGCGTATATATATAGTACAAGTATTCGTCATGCAAATGCCGTTTCCGCCGCAGGATAAATGTGAAATATGCCGCGTTCCAGTGCAATCCGTCTCTTGTGCCCCGGGAGCCCCTTAGAGCTCCCAGTAGCTCGACACAGTGCTTTTCTTCTATGAGTCCCGTGTCGTGATTTCCGTGTTTATAGATATTGTGACGTGATTGCGTTGCGTTCGTTCGGTAAAATTTAGAAGTTTTTGCCTCGAATTCATTCAACTTAATCAATAGGGTGGGAGCTGGCTGGATTTGCATAGGCCTGAGATCACTGGTTTGTTCGTTTTCAATTTACCCAGCCCTTCAAACGCAATCGCACGGATAAGCGCCGTGGAAATATGCGAGTCGTGCTGAAAAACTGAACAAATAAATCACTCTCGAGACGTCATGCAATCTTTCTCAAATTATCCCGACCTGAATCTTTCCTTCTTTTCATAATCTCAAAAACTTGTAAGAGCGACGATAACCAGCGCCGCAGCTTTATCGCTTAAAGCGTTTTCGGCAAGAAATAGGGAAAAAATTATTCAGTTCGGCAGACCGTAATCAGGATAGGAAGAGAGCAAGCTCTCCTCAGAGGACACTTTATTATCGCTTCCCCGAGAAAACATAAATTCCGGTGGAAGTGACATTGTCCCACTTGTGTATCCCTATCCATCCCGTACATCCCGACCGGAGACTTTCATCTTATGAATTGCTTCAGATGTGTTAAATCAGTCAAAGGTTATCACATTGTGCGAACCGTCAACAAAGTTTGCGGCCGTCATGAATCAAACCCAAACCCAGAATCTGAGCGGTTAATGAGGATATACCACTTTTGTATGTTTTAATGGTCCTAATACATAATACCGGGGCGCAGAATGCTGGTTCTCACGAAGCCTACTGGAACAGATGGCTCAAATTATCCAGAACACGCCTCCGAAATTCTTATATAAAGACACTGTTTGTTCTTTCTTTGTTTTCTCGCAGGGAGCTGAACAGTTCTCGTGGCCATGGCAAGCAAGGGAACGAAGGCGAAAATAATTGCGAGGAGTCTAGGAAAATTGCTAAAAGCATTTTTTAGGAGCAAGCGGCAGGAAATGAGAAAGGCGCAATAACATTACATTACGCCTTAATTCTTTCGCGAAGTATTTTAGGGCAGAATTCCTTTTTCCTCAATTGTTATTATGTTTCAGCGCACTTAAAGTAGGTCGCTATTCAAAAGGCTCTTGCTGCTAAAGGCCCAACTATAATGTGCATACCGTTCCGTGTAGAAGCGTATGCAAACTTGCGATAACACACAAAACCTATCCTCGAACCATAATGAGAATAGTCGTCCGTTTCGTCAAGTTTCGTGAAGTTTCGGTTTCCATATGCAAGGTTCGATCTAGAGCGTGTTTTGCATATGCAAACTGACAACAACCGACAATGGACGAGAAAGTGAGAATTATTTGAAAATTTAATTAATGATGTGCAGAGATTAAAATAATATATAATAAATAAATCTTTTGATTCACTTAATCCTTCCATTTTAATTATTGTCAACAACTCAAAAAAGCACAAAGAATTATTACACTGAATATCTGACAGCTGTCGAATATGCATAAGCTTCCGTTCGTTAACTTTTGATAGCTTTCTGTACTGAACGCTATCATAGAAAAATAAAGACAAGAAGTCTCATCTAGAACAACAGAAGTGAAACGCATTTTTAAAAGCTCTTTTTAATGTGATGCCTCCAAACTTAAAAATGTTATGAAATTGCATAACATAGGGCAGTTTAAGTTCAAGAAAAACGTTACAAAAGCGAAATATCTTATTTATAAAGAACAAAAACTGGTGGCAGAAGTCGGGCAACATTAATTAAATAAAATCATTATGTATAATCATGCCTTTATTAGCAAAGTTTCTACGCGATTTGCCATAAACCGCCCTATATTATGCAATTTCAAAACATTTTTAAGTTTGGAGGCATCACATTAAAAAGAGCTTTCCAAAATGCGTTTCACTTCTGTTGTTCTAGATGAGACTTCTTGTCTTTATTTTTCTATGACGCTATGCACATTATAGTTGGGCCTTAAGATCTGCAAATTTTATTAGCTTAAGTGCTATTCAGTAGTGAATTCATACCATATATTTTATTTTATTAACATACATCCATACGCGCTCCTTAAAACTTAAAAGGCTTGCTCATTATAATGCGTTTGGAGTCATTCTGGTAAAAAAGTTGAGGAAAACTTAAGGCCCAACTATAATGTGCATACCGTTCCGTGTAGAAGCATATGCAAACTTGCGATAACACACAAAACCTATCCTCAAACCATAATGGGAATAGTCGTCCGTTTCGTCAAGTTTCGTTTTCCATATGCAAGGTACGATCTAGAGCGTGTTTTGCATATGCAAACTGACAACAACCGACAATGGACGAGAAAGTGAGAATTATTTGAAAATTTAATTAATGGTGTGCAGAGTTTAAAATAAAATAAAATAAATAAATCTTTTAATTCACTTAATCCTTCCATTTTAAAACTCAAAAAAGCACAAAGAATTATTACACTGAATATCTGACAGCTGTCGAATATGCATAAGCTTCCGTTCGTTGACTTTTGATAGCTTTCCGTACTGAACGCTATGCACATTATAGTTGGGCCTTTAGGTTTTTATTCAAAAACCACTTTTGTGAAGTTCAAAAGCAATCAATTTTAAGCCCAATGTGTTTTTTTTTTTTTTTTATTCGAAAGACCAATTCATGACATTAATATTTAAAATGACTTCGGACTTATGGTCACCCCAACTGTTCTTGACGAAGCGCATTTTGTAAGCTCAGTTTTGGGTCACTTTTTCGTGCAATGTTGGCCGTATCTCACTTCGTAAGTTGTCAGCTGCTGACAGTTTATCAGCATAAAACAGTGATTTCACGTTATGCCATAGAAAGTAGTCAAGAGGTGTCACATCATTCGACCTCAGGGATTAATTAACAGGGCTTCTTGAAATCACTTTATCGCCAAATCGTGATTTCAATAAATCGATGGTTTGTGTAACTGTATGGCACGTAGGGCAATCCTGTTAAAATCCAATTTCGCCAGGATCAATGTCATCTACATTTTCGAGAAAAATCCTATTCATTGATCATGGTCCGGTAACGATTTGCATTGACCGTAACGCGTAACCATAAAAATCATGAAATAGTCTATAAGTCTCACGAACGCACGACCAATTTTTAAAGTAAATTTAGACCATTCCTCGAGCGTAAGTGAGTAAGTCTATTAATGACTACTTTCCAGCCTAAACTGAACATAAATATCACATAAAGTTGCCAACTCGACACCTCAGGTTGACAGTTATCCCGGTAGGAAGTTCTACCTAGGCTCAAAAACCACTATTTAGGTACACGAACTTGTAAAGAAAAATACTTGATAAAAACGTGTTTCAAAATTGAAAATATGCAATACAAACAAACATTACATTATTTGGATGTTTAAGCAGATTTTGCGTTAACGCTTCCCCTCTTAAGTGTGAATGTCCCCATTCTCAGAAATAGGGGATTTGGTTTGGCTGATCTTTGCGGTATAAGCTAAGGATGATGTTGAACCTTAATTTTCAGGAACAGGATACGCTGGTGGTATGATCGTATGCAGGTGTTGTCGCTGTATTTCGTTTGCGATTTTTAATTACTTTCAGGATTTTAGTTGTAACCAAGAAGCATAAGATCACCGTAGCTAGAAATTTGTAAGACAGCTCGTTCGGTTTTCGATTTTTCGATTAACTTTATATGTCCTGTGTTGCTTAGGTGTAATTTTTTCATGGCTTGAAGGGTTAAAACTTCCTCAAAGGTTCTGAAGGCAGAATCGGGTTGTACTATTGGAGGGAATGATTTCATGCTGGAGACTTCTCTAGCTGTGTATGGCTGTCTGTTAACCATAATTGCACATTTTTATACTGGATGATAAATGTTCCCGTTAGTTCCATGGCTTCGCCGTCGACAAGGATAGTTCCGTTGAATTTGTTGAGTAGCAACGTATCAGATATGATTTCCTCTGTAGCAAGGATGTGGCTATTATCGATCTCGATGCAGTTTGGCGAGCTACTTGTGAGCAAATTGTTAACTTATTATTAGATGAACATTTTTCTTTTATTCCGTATACCTTTTTATCACATTGTAGGATATTTTTAAATAGTATTTTAACTAATATAGATTTCCTTATTTTACAGTTTTCATTAGTATTGTTCTATATATTGCGGTTTTTGTGTTTGGTATAATTACGATATACAACAATGTTGAGTTACTTGAAGCAATTTTAATTTCTGCAAATTTGATAGCCACTTCTAAGTTAAGATATCGTACATTATTCTCTTCGAAAAGTTTTTAAACAATATTTATTTCGCTATTTGACAAACAAAGGATTTTACAATCCCTGTCTTGGCTCAGTGTAAGGCAAAGTCAACATTAATTATTTCTTCCTTAAGTCTAATTTGTATTTGGTATTTGTTATACTTCCATTTTTTATATCTTCATTGTATTTGTATGTATTAATAATTTTGTTCGCTATATCAGTAATAATATTATTGATTCTATCAATAGTTGATTTGTTAATTTTTACTTGCAAGCCATTGTGCACTTCCCAAAAAATTAAGTGAGCTCTTTAGCTTTGATTAGGGTTTCAGTCGTTTGAGTAGGGGTGTGTTTTGCAGGAATTCATAGGTAGAAAATGGGTACACGGGGTGGCTTGTATCGACACTGTGTTTGATCTTAAGTCCCAAATCATTAATTGTCCTCTCGTAGGACTCATATTCGACAATGTGGATTAATTTCAGTGTTCCTATTTTTAGTTTTGCGGTTCCCGTATTCAGTGTAATTACCTTCTAATTGAAGTAATCCAAAATCTGCTATTAGTAATCTGGAAGTGAAATATTAACTTTTAATATTGTTCTTGTGGACGACCTTGCCTGATTCTGTAACGATAGATTTCGATTGATTTTCTCTAACTATTTCTTTCGTGTATCTTGGGGATAATTTCGAGCCTACTCGCTTATTTAATTTTACGGAGATGATTTCGCCAAGAATATAATCTTTTATTGGTTATCCTTTTTTATTTAAGTTCCTCATATAGTCCCCAGTACATCGGTCTCGCGGAAAGTTGATTGCTAAAGTTTTCTAACCTTATGGAATCACTTATTTATGACGAGTCCACCGATGAATTAGGTATGTGGCATTTGGGCGCTACAGCGTTTTTCCTTTTTTTACATGCAAAATGTTGGGGCGGTGGAGACCCCAAATGCCCCCTGATTATCGGTGGCCAAGTATACCACTATTTTTTTAAATAATTTAATTAAACAACCCTATGAAAATTAAAACTTCAGCTATTACTTTTCAATAGCTGAGAGACTCTTCACCGCCCCAACATGTCGCTCTACAAACATGTTGTAAGGTGATAGCTAAAGTTTTGATTTTCACAGGGTTGTTTAACTAAATTATTTAAAAAATAGTGGTGCACTTGGCCACGGATAATCGTGGGGCGTTTGAGGTCTCCACCGCCCACAACATTTTGCATTTAAAAAAAAGAAAAACGTCCCGGCGCCCAAATGTCATATACTTAATTCATCGGTGGACTCGTCATAAATAAGCGACTTCATAAGATTAGAAAACTTTAGCAATCAACTTTCCACGAGACCGATGTACTGGGGACTAATATCGATTTGCTAGTTTTCTCTTAATCTAGTTATATTTTCCTATCCGGCTTTATTAAAATCTTCAGGGTTGGCACTGACATTTCTACTAAAGAAAACCTCGAGTGGTCTTTTTCCTGTGGTTGAGTGTATCAAGAAATTGTATTCGTAAAAGGCAGTATCGAGAAGTTCTGGAAAAGTTCATTGAATGCCATCTGCTTTCAGACTGCGTAGTATTTCTGCGAGTGTTGAATGGAACCTTTCCACTTGACCATTAACCGAATTATAAGGGGGAGTTTTAAATATTTGAATTCCAAGTTGGTCTTCAACCACGAAACAGATTGAGGTAGAGTTTAGTGACTTCTCGTTATCGATTACTATTATTTTAGGTTCGCCAAAGGAAAAGAGTAGTTCGCGTAGTGGAGCTTTTATATCTCCAATCGCTTTTGACTTTAAGATTTTTACTTGCGCATATTTCGAAAATTTACCTATTCTGTTAAAATGAATTTCTTTTCTGTGGAATAAATATCAGTGTGCAGGATCTCGCCTGGATATTTCAGCTGGGGTTTGTTGGGATGTCTGTTGTATTTCTGCTCTTTACATATTACACATTGTTCATTCTGGAGCTTATTTTTGGAAAATAAAATTTTCTAGTAGTTGAATTTTGTTTTCGCGAGCATTACGATGGGCTCTTGTGTGTACTTTAAGTATTTTTTCGTCTGTCTGTCTGAATTATTAAGGTCTTCGATTTGAATTTGGGTGAATCTGATTTTATAATAGAAAATGTTCCGGTGCCGACCGATTTTTGAAAGAGTAGTGTTAGGGGTAACATTAGAGCAGCATTTAAAAAAAAGTTGCGGCGATACCATCTGGTCCCGACGTGAAATCAATGGAAAGATCATTGATATGCTTGAGAACATCGGAGAGAGTAATACAAATGAAAAAATTAAGAGGAGGAGCATTAAAGTATAAGTGGTAAAACTTATTAAAGTTGGGTTGAAAAACGGGATAGAATGATTTTTTGGAAAAAATGAGTCAAGCATATCATGACTGAAGATGGAATGTCATCAAAGACTGTTGGATAATTGTTCGTTGGATAATTGTTCGTTTTTCTTTTGGTATTAATACATTTTTAAAATACACGTGGGTTGCTATACATTTTAGACCTCATTTGACAGCTAGAATTACCTGTCTATAGTTAAATGTTACAGCACCCGTTTTACCTCGGCGGCCTAAACTTTTTAGGATCACCTGTCTATTACTTAAAAGTTAGTAATTTATATTACTTAGTTATTTCTCTTATATAATATGAATTAGACTTTTACTGTCAAATAAGTTAATCCTCAATTTGTTGACACAACATTAAAAAAATTCTCCATTGTGGCTTGGCTCTCTAAGAGATTTAAAAAGCAAATTTTTAAAATTGATATGTACGAACAAATTTTTCCTTCATCGCATTTTGGCGCCCCTTAGCTTTCGGCGTTCTAGGTGGTCCTCTAGCTCGCCTATATGGTAGAGCGGTCCCTATATGTTTAGAAAGCTGTAGGGTATTAGTACTCCACCCCATAAAAATGCATTTATTTTTTCTCTTAGCTTAGAAATTATTAACCCATTAATTTAAAACAAAGCTTAAATTCTCTTTTGATTTTGCAAGTTATTGATATACCATATGTAATCGTATATCAATATATGGAAGATGTCCACAAAATTAAGCATTATATAGAAAATCCGCTTCATATTGGCAGCAATGGAAACCTTCCGTTCAGTTTAATCTTAATTTTGCGCATTTTGTAATAGAAAACAAGAAGAAGAATGCGAGTTTCCTATGGAATTGAACTTCTTAGATTTTCATTGTTATTCAACCATTAATCATCCCACTCGCTCGGGATGTTCCAAAGCACATCCGTGGCGCTAGTTTACCCCATGCTCATTAAGGCAATCTGCCCCACCCTGCTTTGCCTTTTAGCTGAAAAATTATCGAACATTTATCTTCTCATTTCGGCTGGAAACTCAAAACCGCACTCCAAAGACTGCGGAGTAGAGAGCATGAGGGAATATGCGTGCTGAAACAAAGTCCGCGTTTATAAGAAAACTCCTGCAGCTTGTTAAAGAAGGAAAGGAATTGAGAAGTACATTTGAAGAAAGATATACGGCCGCCATCTGGTACAACAAGAAGCGTTGGTGTCACATCCCGACAATAGCGCAGGACTCCTTTTGTTGCCTGTGCAAACAAATGATCGGAGGAGCGAGACATCACATCCCTCACACCGTTATCATTAATCTTGAAGGATATGAAATAAGATTTTACTATCCAACGTGTCTTGATAATTCTCACGCCCCAGCAGCTGCCTGGGCTCTTCCAGGACGCTGGGTCTCCAGCGGAGCCCTTCCACCACACGTTTCTCGTTATTGGGAACCGAGGAAGAAGACCCGCCAACACTTCACTTGCCCATTAACTCAAGAGGAACACCGTAAATGACATTTCTTAACCTTTTACGAGTTCGTGCACAATTTGGCAGCTTTCCGCTTGTCAGTTTCTCTTAATTTTATTACACCTGCAATTTAATTTGAAGCGTTTGCCTTAAAAATAGGCTTGGAGTCACTTCCCGCACTGCAGACAGACGAGTAGGCGCCCGACCCGCCGACGGTGCTCGACGTGATGAGGGCCTGAGCCGGGACCGTCGACAGGAGACTAGAGCCCATAGACCAAAAGCGCGCCACCAGCAGCACCTTGGAGGCTCCTTGCTCCGTGAAATTAAGAACACAAAAGGAAACAAGCACTTACTCTGCTAACTGCTCTGCTCTGCTGGAATCATACAGTATTACGCGGAGATGTTAATTTATTTTGCCCATGCCCCTGTGACCTTCTTTCACTTAGTGGGGCACGAATGGTTTCACATGACTGTACGAATCCTTCCTTCCTGACTTTTTATCCGCAAACAACTCCAGGACGCGTCGTACAAAATCGCGATTTAAGCATTCTCTTTTTTTCCAGAACTGAAGGCAAACATCTTAGGACCATCGGATTTATACGTGAAGTCGGGGAGCGACATAAATCTGACCTGCAAAGTTTCACAGGGGCCACACGACTTAGGGAACATTTTTTGGTACAAAGGTAAGGACAATCTATTACTAACATCCTTTAAAGATACTAAATCTTGATCAAAATTTGTTCCTAAACACAACTACATATAGTGCCTGAAAATTACATCCAAATTACATTTTTTGTCATTTTCTCAACTACAGTAATCATTAAGGGCTAAACTTATTTTACTTGCATATTGTTTATAATTTCTAAAAACGAGATCGCCTATTGTTTGTTCCGTGAGATAAATAAAACAGGGCAAAACAGATGAAAAAACCTCGTGGCAGGGAGCTTACGAAACTCTTTTATTAGAATAAAATATAAATAACTCAAATTCTTTTCACAGTGTAGATGAGTTTTGGCACGTAATGTTAGAATATTTGACACATGGAGAAAATATCTTTTTTCTGACCATATGATAACCTCTAATAACAGAGGTTTCAAAGTTACCTTTAGAATAAGTTTCACAACAACCAGCAATATTTTTTAATTTACCAATTTGATCTAACAACGCCCATACAAACCATTTTCTAATTTAACTTTTAATATAGGGAACGAAATCGTAGACACGACGACAAATCAAAATGAGATCGACATTGCACACCGGATAACGGTGGAAAATAATTGGGACGCAGGCCTAACGTCGAGGTAACGAGCTGACCCTAGGAAATGTTTTACCCTAATGCTGGACGATCGTCTTTCATTTCAGATTAAAAATAAGGAGAGCAACGCCCAGTGACACGGGCAATTATACGTGCGTCCCAACAATAGCTAAGTCATCGAGTGTTTATGTCCACGTCATTATCGGTAAGTACGACATGGTCCGTGCCATCAAATTTGTAAATGGGCGGGAAATCCTGGGGAATGCTCCTTGGGGAGCCCCATTAACAATATGGCAGTTTGCCCTTATGGCTGCTCCAATGACTATCTTTAAATATTTGTTGAAAGCTACACTAGCAAGTGCGAAAAAGGAACTCACCTATTGCCATACATTAGAAACGCCCCATACCACGGACCCGGAATAATATTACATAACGAATCCGGAAAGTGCCGCGCGTGCCCTTCTTAGCAATCATGATTTCCTTTTATCCAATTCATTACCGAATATTACCGTAACGACCGTGTTAAATCTAAGCAAATTGTTGCCAATGTTAAACAAAATCGTTGGCAATGGCCATAATAATTCCTCCCAAAACAAGGATCTTAAGCGATATGCGAGCATATTTTCATATTTCCTCTGCATTATCATCTTTAACTTAACACCTTCCGCATTGCTTTAATGAAAGAAAATATATGCCACACGTAATATCCTCATGGTCTTGTCATGACGTTCCATTAACCCACCAAATCCAGGATGTTCCCGGAACTTAAGTGTACGTAAGAAATGTGTGTTCACTTAGTTTTGAGGAAGGTCGTGTAAAAGAGAGATAGTTATTAACTGAGTGCACTATTTGGATAACGACACTTCATTTTTCCCTTATAAGGAGTCTCAATAAACCATATGAACTACTGGACATATTTTCTAGAGACTAGTTACTCATGAACCATCTGAAACATGTCCATGATATACAGCTAGAGTAATACATCCAAAATTAACCCAAACAAATAGTGTCAAAAAAGAAGAACGATGATCAATGAGCAATGAGCTGAACCAATTGCCATACTATAAAGTTTACCCATATATTTATAAATAAAAATCGTTATCTAATATAAATCTACATTAAAAATTACGGATTTCAATTTCCGTTTTATTATTTCCTAATTTTTGTTTTAGCGAATTAAATGTTTCTCGAGTTTGATAGAAATTAAGATAAATACATTGCAAAAGTATGTTTTTCATTAATGATTTTGCGCATGTTAAAACGATTCATTTCCAACTACAAATGTTTTTTTTATGTTTCCATATTGTGGTATTATATTTGTAACCTCGTAATAATGTCTATCTGAACAACGTATTTCTTAGTAATAAAAACTCAACTGATTTCGGGCTAAAGTTGTTAAACCTACAACCTGTATTTGTATTTCAATGGACAGTGTTTCTTCCCACAAATTTTATGTTATAAAAAACAAACCGACAAACAAAACTTGGAAATTTAAAATTCAGAAATTAAACATAATGCAGATTCTTATTCTTATAACTCATAATCCGTATGTCTATCTATTATTATTTATACATTCCAAAATATGTCATCCCAAACTATCAAATCCTTTAGTTTGTCGTCAGTGCAACTCTTGTATTGTTGCTGTACTCTTACAATTAATTAATAACAACAACATAAAGTCTCGATTGGGCAAAACACCTCAAACGCTCAGACTTTAAATCAATTGCGCTCAAAACCCCCGCTCTATCTGAACTTCCCCGTTGTCCTGATGTACCGGCGAATCTCAAACAGAGATCGAGAATCGAAGTCCTCCATCCTCATGACATCGGCGCCAAACGCGTCGTCCCTACGTGCACGAGAGAACGCAGGGCAGTCGCAGAGGAAATGCTCTGTGCTGTCCTCCTCCTCCCCACACGAGGGGCACGCAGGGTCGCCGATGATTCCCAGGGTATTCAAGTGTTTGTCAAGTGTGTTATGCCCTGTAATTGTCCCTACTAGAGCCCTGCAATCTTTCCTACTTAAGCTAAGTAAAAATTTCGCAGTATTCTTGTTCGGACTACCTATAAAGTACTTGGTACGTCTGCAGGTACTTAGGCTGGACCATCTCTCTCCGTGAACTAAGTCAACGTGTGGAGTTATCCAGTTCTTCAACGCCGCAGAGCTAATGCCACTAATGGGCTCTGGACCTATGGGGTGGGAGTTAGCCCCTTCCCTCGCCAGGGAATCTGAAGACTCATTGCCTTCTACTCCCTGGTGGCCAGGGACCCATATAAGAATGACCTGATTACACTTTGCAACCGAATTCAGTCGTTTCTTACAATCTCGGACTATTTTTGTCCGAGTATTGGGATTAAGAACAGTGGCAAGAGCAGATACCTATTCTTCTACCTTGCCACCTCTGGGCAATTATCCAGTTGGCCACTTCTAGAATGGCAAAAACTTCAGCTTGGAAGACCGTCGCCATGTTTCCAAGTGAGTAACTGTATTTGATCTCCTCGTTCAAAAACCATCCAGCGCCCGTACCGTTTACGGTCTTCGAGCCGTCTGTGTAGAAGATGTCGTTGAGTCCATTCAATATTTTGTTTGGATCTTTCCATTCCTCCCTTTTTGGGAAGAGGATTTGAAATCTTCTTCCGAACATTAATATCGGGATCATATCGTCCGCCGGCATATTGAATAAAATGCAATTTTCTTCAAGCCTTTCTGATATAACACCATGTCCAATAGCATGTTTACCATGCCAGAGTCCGCACTTCTTTAGGCGGCACACGGTCTTCATTGCTTCTTCTTGGATTGCAATGTCCAAGGATTGCATGTTAAGCATCGCGTTGAGAGCTGCACCAGGTGTCGAGCTAAAAGCTACTGTTATCCTTATGCACACCTCTCTCTTTACTCTGTTAAGAACAGAACGAGTCGATTTTATATCCGTTCTGTTCCACCAGACCCAACTTTCATGACAGTGTCGCTTCCGCTTTCTGTTAAAAGTAGTCTCTATGACAGCATGGAATGGATCCAACGTATAAGCACAGGGTCCACTCCATACGCCTTGGCAGCATCACATAGGGATGAGAACATTGCGTTATCAAAGGCTCCCTCAATGTCCACAAAAACCCCAAGAGCAAAAGATCCACGATCTGCCGCACTTTCTATTTTATAGATTAGATCGTGCAGTGCGGATTCACAGGATCTTCCACTCCTATAGATATGCTGGTGCTCACTGAGGGGCCACCTTCTTTGCATTTCCCCCATGATGTATTTTTCTACCAGCCGTTCCAGACATTTCAAAAGGAATGATGTCAAACTAATGGGTCTGAAACGCCAGAGTGTAATCTTCTTTGCCCGGTTTAGGTATAAAAGCTACTCTGATTTTACGCCAGGCAGTTGGCACGTATCCCCAGATTAAGCAGGCCCTAAAGATTTTCTTTAGTGCCGGAACTAGAAACGTACTTCCTGTCTTTAGCATGGCTGGATATATACTATCCAGACCTGGGGTCTTAAAGTTTTCGAAAGAGGTCAACGCCATCTCGATCCTTTCCTCAGTCACAACCTTGGATGCTATATATTTGCCTTTCCTGGTGACATTTACTTTCTCTTGTAAATTCATTTGGGTTTCATCTAACTGAATTCTCTGACTGCCCGGAAAATGAGTTTCAAACAGGATTTCATATGCTTCCTGTTTGGAACTCGTGTATCCTCCGTCCGCAGGCCTACGGAGAGTGTCTAATTTGGCTGTATTGTCTTTCACATAGTGCCCTTGTGTCACACATAGTGCCCTTGATATTTCGGAAATGAATTTTCCCATTTCGCCAAGAGTTTGGATTTGAATCCTCGTCTGTATCTTCTTCAAAGCCATAATTTAGAAACAAAGAAATCCTCTAACAGGCATTAAGAAAATAATAGTTTACAGATAAAGCTCATATAAAATTTTCTAAGGAAAATCATTACTTACGATATACACGGTAATAAAAAAAAAGGACAAATGAGTATTAACTTATCTTACCGGAATGCATTATATCTCTTTGAACTGCTAGTATTGCTCTGTATGCTGTTGCAATTAAACGCGATGTGATCTTTATGATAACTGAGGAGTTGACCTCTGCTTAGAATTTTTGATAGCATAAGAAGGAATAAATGTTGATAACAGTCGATGTACATTGCATTTTGCAAATAGGTGGAGCCACCCTGTATATAAATGTATATATACTGGGAAAATTAAAAACTTTTGTCAGAGCTGAAAATTTGCGTTTTTAAACGGTTTTATTTAGCTTGACCCCGTATATTTATTCCAAATCTTGCGACAACTTTTTCAACTACTTCTACTAAATCGATTCTTATGAAACTTAACTTGTATGACAATACATGAAAAAAAACAAAAAATGGCGGTTTTCGAAATGGTTGCCATATATACTTGAGGAGAAACATCGAATCAAACTAAATACATACATAAAACATACTGTCTCGATAGCAATACAATATTATGAAATAAAAAACCAGTATGGCTGGTTTGAAATATTCCGCCATATATATTAGAAAAAAAATTTTTATGAAGCTGAAATTTGAAACATAGCTAATACCAAAGAGCAGAGGAATACTGTTATACAATCCCGATGAAAACGCAATATTATAAATTAAAAAAAAAAAAAAAAAAAAAAAAAAAAAAAGGCGGAATTCAAATGGTCACCTAACAGAGGAGAAAAATCTGATCAAGCTGAAATTTGCTACATACATAAAACATACAGTCCCGATAATAACGCAATATTTTAAAATAAAAAAACATGATGATGGATCTCAAAATAGTCGATCTACAAATTAGAAAAAAATCCCGATCAAGCTGAATTTGATACATAGGTAATACATACAACCCCGATGAAAATATAATATTATATAAAAAAAAAGAAAATGGCAGAAAAAAATGGTGGGCGGATAAAAACCTGTATAAGGATTGTTTAATTAAATAAGAACGAGGAAAATGTGTTGCTAAGCCCACCAAAACAAATATTTCAAAAGCGTCCCACGTTTAAGTTTTAGTCTGTTAAAAGTTTCAAATTGTTATACATCCCACTAACGTAGCAACACAAAGTCTCCCTGGTATCCTACACTTTAAGACAATACTGCTAGTATTGCACTATATATTTCTTACTAGACATCAGAATCTCCGAAAAACCCAGGTTTGTGTTCTAATTATTTTCTAGTTTTTGGTTTAAGTTTAACTTAAAGGTTTTATTTACCTTGTTTTTTAAAACAGAAGGCTCTTGCCAAACTTCACTCTAAAATAAACAAAGATTCGTCCATAGATACAAACCTCTGGTTTAGGAATGGGACTCAGGTAGATTCTAGGAGCTCCTGGAGTCGGTTATTTTGACTCTCAAGGGCTTCCCCAGCTCCCCTGGGGTCAAAGCCGGCTCTGCTCTAAAATAGAGTTTGACTCCAAGGGAGCCTGGGGAGCTCTCGGAAGTCAAAAGAGCCGAGTTTTCCCGGCTCTGAGTTAAGGGGGTATCCCACTCTAGAAAGTTCAAAAAATGCATTTTGTTTTTTTAGTTTTGAAAAATTCTGTGTTCTTTCCTGAATCGTTTAAGCTATCTCTTGCCGCGAAATTTGAAAATCTTGCGCCGCTACAGGCGATTCCGTGCGCAGCTGCACGCTCTCCACCACTCTTAACTTTAACTTAAATGTCGTTTTTCTCAAAACACCATCTTGATGAATGGTGTGCAGCATTCTGAGAAAACCATTCATCCGAAAAATTTCAGATTTTGGTACAAGCTGTGTTAGCTTTGTCTCTATGACCTAAGTGGAGCAAATCAGGCATTTTTACATTTACATAGCTTGTATCCCATATTTTAACAGTAAAAATCAACTAAAATATAAAACTTATAGTAGAAAAAATTAAAAAAATTAATAAATTTTTTTTTTTTAACATGTGCCACACTCATGCCATAGCCACATACAGGGTGATCCAAAAGTATGGAAACGGCTAAATAACTTTCGAGGAATGCATTTTGGAGCAAAAAGTTGTAGACAAAAGTTTTAGGAATTTTCCCCAGCTATTCAATGGTGATCTTAGATTTTACCTTGACCATGGCCTTGAAGGTCATTTCAAGGTCAAGTTGACTTTTTTAAATTGGAACCCTTATTTTTGACCACGGAAATGGAAAGAGCGGACAATTTTACGTCCAACTACGACCTTTACCATGACCTCGAAGGTCATATTATGGTCAAAATGGCTCTTTAAAGAGGAACCTGCATTGTTACTGCGGATTTGCAAAGAGTGGAAGTTTTGCGTCCAAATGTGACCTTGGCCATAACCTTGACCTTGAACATGACCTTGAAGGTTATATCAAGGTCAAGGTGGTTTTTTGAAGGGGAAACCATGTTTTTGACCACGGAAATGGAAAGAGCGGAAAAGTTAACGACCACGGAAATGAAAAGAGCGGAAAAGTTAACGACCGACCATGGTGAAGTCGATTAAGGCAAGGTCAAGTGTGTCATGGTCAAGGTCACATCCGGGCGCAAAACTTCTGCTCCAAATCCGCAGTAACAATGCAGGTTCTCCTTTAAAGAACCATCTTGACCTTGATATAACCTTCGAGGTCATGGTAAAGGTCATAGTTGGACGTAAAATTTTCCGCTCTTTCCATTTCCGTGGGCAAAAACATGGTTTCCCCCTCAAAAAACCACCTTGACCTTGATATAACCTTCAAGGTCATTTCCAAGGTCAAGGTTGTGGTCAAGGTCACATTTGGACGCAAAACTTCCACTCTTTGCAAATCCGCAGTAACAATGCAGGTCCCTCTTTAAAGAGCCATTTTGACCTTGATATTACCTTCGAGGTCATGGTAAAGGTCATAGTTGGACGTAAAATTTTCCGCTCTTTCCATTTCCGTGGTCAAAAATAAGGGTTCCAATTTAAAAAAGTCAACTTGACCCTGAAATGACCTTCAAGGCCATGGTCAAGGTCAAATCTAAGGTCACCATTGAATAGCTGGGGAAAATTCCTAAAACTTTTGTCTACAACTTTTTTCTCCAAAATGCATTCCTCGAAAGTTATTTAGCCGTTTCCATACTTTTGGATCACGCTGTATATAAAGAGTACTAATGTGCAATCTCATAATTTTCAGATTATTTGTTTGGCTGTTATCGTGCACACTGTTCCTAAGGTATGACTCCCAGTAGCAGGCCTGCCCTGACCCAACCACACAATAAAAAAAAATTTTTTTTTCTCAAAATATTCATTAAAGATCATATAATAAGAGGATTATTATGTTTAACTTTAAATGTTTTGTATTTTCTTGTTCAACTCCCTGAAAAAAACGTTCAATTCAAGGGCCTCTAGAGTGGGATACCCCCTTAACCCATTAATGGCGAAGCGGACATTTCACAATCGATTGGTTTTTCTTCTATAAAAAGCCTAAGACCAACTAAATATTATTAGAGAAAAACAATTCATAAGTAAAAAGACCTGCTCTTTCCAAATCTGAGGTCAGATTTGTAAATTTGTTAACCAAAAATTAAATTTGGGCGCCCAAAGATGCCTAAACTTGAAGCATCGACTCCCAAATTTTTCATAAACTTAGTATTAATTTATTCTTAGAAATGACGTTCTAAAGATACTCATACTGTATCTTTGGAATGTGTAAAATAATAGAGTACATGAAAATGTAAGTAATAAATATTTTCAAGATGGCGGATCCAATATGGCCGTCATTACAAAAAAAAAATTTTCTTTGCAAATTTAGAGCATGCAAGTAGTCATTACTTATGTTTTTGAGGTCGCTGATTTGAAATTTCATATCAGATTTTCGTTTTACAAAATGGCTCTACTGCTCTCTGGTCGCACATTTCTTCAGATGTTTTTGTGGACATGAAGCATCCAGTTTTGGTGTTATTTATTGTCCAGGTGTTTTATACATATATAAAATATCTCACCTTTCAAAATGGCTTCATGCTGTTTTTAAGAAATTCTTTATACATCACATAAAAGAATAACTTACGCTTGAGGTACTCATTTTAACGCATTATAACTTCAATTACTGTTATATTTATTTGATTTCATTGTACATATTATACTTACAATGATTTCAAGTACCTAAGAAAACTTAACTTAACTTAAGAAAGCTTTGAAATTGGATGGGTTGGCATTATCAAGAGAACCTTCTCCTTTCATCGAAAGAAGGAAGCTGTTTAAGAGTTATAGGCGCCGCTTACAAACAGTGTCATTTAACTTTGCATCAAACACAAAACACTTAATGAAGGAAATTGCTCATCTGCGCCGAGAAACATCAACAGGATGAAGCAACAAGTGCCACTTTAGTCCGACGGGCATCCGTTCTTTTCTACCCGATTATCCCTCTCCCTGAGATCAAAGCGAGTGGAATAAATCCTATGCTGATGATTTTATGTTGGTACCAGCCTTAGGAAACCAAAATTCAGTTGCCATGGCAATGACCTTATCATGGCATTTCAATTTAGCTGTTCTGTTAGGTACACGTCTCCACCACCGCATCCATGACTAAACTTGTCTAGTTTGCACAATCCCTTGCCATATGTCCTTACGGACATATATATCAAAAGGAATGGAAGTTCACCTCTATAGAAAGTAATTACTTTTACGTCCTTGGGCTACCGGACCGTATGTAGTCGCCTTTCAATTTAAAAAGGTTTGCATTTTCCGGCAAATCCTCAAAAAGCATCTTAAATCGGTTTCTCTCTTGAAAATAAAAGTTGTAATCATCTCGAAAACTTTGCGACTGCGGCTGAAATGTATAGTTTGTCTGGGATTCACCATTTGAATCTTGCAGCAACTCCCTTGCTAACATCGAAAGGAGCAACTATAAGACGAGCGTTTCGAGATCATTCGCATTAGTTCTGTAAATCTAACTTTAGAGCTTAGCAATTCTCTCCGTCATTCCGTCGAAAAATCGCCCAACTTTGATACTTTGAATATTCCTTTTCTTCATGCTGATTTTTACCAGAAGATAATTGTTTCGCGAATGACTTGCCGGAATGTGATTTATTCCTCGTTCCCATTAGCACTCCTGAGTTTTTTTTGTAAACTTTTGGGAAAACGATGTTTTTACTCAGAGTCGAGCAAACCTCCCCTCCAAGGGAACCGTATACCTGCCCAAATTTCGAGTCGCTCCATAAGCCCCATAAGTGCGAATGAAAGAAATATCTACCCATAATCTTCTCTATGGAATGGAGGGGACTTTGGATTGGAAAGGAGAAGGAAAGTATAGAAAGATGAGTTTCTCACTCGCATCTGCAGGAGCAATAGAGCTGAGGGGAATCGGCCTTGGGAGACCCTCAGAAGCCAAAAGAGCCGAGTTTACCCAGCTCTGGCCTAGACAATGGGAAAAAACAAAAAAATTCCTACACATTGATTGTGCTCCGTCATCGAGGTTACCCGGTGTTTTTGAAGCTACAAATGAACTTATATCACTTTCAACAAAAAAATTCCTGCGATAACATCTTACAGTTCAACATCTTTTGATTAATTTATGAGTTTTTTTTTTTTTTTGATTAATTTTTGATTTTTTATGAGGTGTACCATTGACTGTGTGATTATAAATGTAGAAAGATTATAAATGTAGAAATCTATATCAGACTAAAACTTCCATTAACTCAGTTTTTTTTCCAAAAATGGACTTATAGTTCTTTTAAAAACAACTGCTCATATTCTGCATATGCAGCGGAAACCCAGAAGAGCAAAGCGAAAATACTGCATATAAAAATATTTTCCTTTATCGACTTAAGGGGAGGTTCTCATCTAGAACGTCAAAAAGTAGGTAAAGTTCGTGATTTTTTTGAAGGCAAATGACAAGACATAGGGAAATGATATTTGGCATTATCTTTTATTGTACATTTATCTGTACGAAAAAAATTTTTTATTAAAAAAAAAAACAAAATGGCGCCCGTTATTCAACTTCTTCGAAGGCATGTTTTTCGAAAATTGCCCAGCTGCGTACAATTTAGGGGTCGCAGATTGGTCTGAAATCAAATAATGATGACATTATTATAAACTAGAATAAATTTGTCTCAGAAAGAGTGGACGACTTTCAAAAAAAATTTAAAATTGACGGAATGGCGCGATTTTGAAATTTTAAGGCCGTTTTCGGCCGTTTTTTTTCATAGTTTATCACTTACAAAAAGGAGATAATGTTACAATTTTCAAAATGTGCTCCACTATTTCTATGAAGAAAATTGTTTACTTTAATATGCACGAAACTAGAAGTTGATCGGTTGAACCGTTTTTGAGTTATCTTGTACGCAAATTTGAAAAACATGCCTCCGGAGAAGTTGAATAACGGGCGCCATTTTGTTTTTTTTTTTGAATAAAAAAATTTTTTCGTACAGATAAATGTACAATAAAAGATAATGCCAAATATCATTTCCCTATGTCTTGTCATTTGCCTTCAAAAAAATCACGAACTTTACCTACTTTTTGACGTTCTAGATGAGAACCTCCCCTTAACAAAATTAATCTTTCAATTTTGCGCAAATATATTTAAATTTTTATATTGGGCTATGAATTTATGAGGAACTAATAGTTCGATTTTTATGAAACTTGTTACGTTTGGTTGGTCGAAGTACTACATATATCTTCCACCTAGGCCCTAGGGGATCGAAAAAAAAAACCCAAATCTAAGGTAAAACTTTTTCTACTTATGGAATCGGAGTATTTGAAGGAGGTCTCATTTTTTCACTGAAAGTCGAAATTGAAATTTAAATTTAAAGTTTCAAAAGTATTTTTTTTTTTTTTTCTTGAAATCCACACGATTATTCCAGCCAAAGCAAAACTACAAAACCTTAAAAACACGTATCGGTTTCTAATGTTACAGCAAATCCAGATTATTCTCTAGATATCTCTGAATATTTCTAAAAGCTTGCGAAAAGTCACCGAAAATGTCTTAGAAAGAGCGCGATTATGAAAAGCTCAGAATGAGCACTGCTTACACGACATTATTTTCACGTTTAAATTAAACAAATTCCCAATGGACTCTGAAATAAAGAAATTACAGATTATTCAAACCCCTTCGTTTCTTTTGCGCCATCCTGTATAACCTCCCTAGCTACTCAGAATCCCGTCCGTAACAATTTTCAAGAGCAAGTATTTGAGAACAGTGTAGGGCAGAGCCGGGCAAAGTTCCCCTCCAAGGGAGCTGTATGCCTACCTAAATTTCGGGTCGCTCCATAAGCCCCATGAGCGCGGATGAAAGAAATATCTACCCATATTCTTTTCTATGGAATGGCGGGTACTTAAGATTGGAAAGGAGAAGAAAGGGATAGAAAGATGAGTTTCTCACTCGCACCTGCAGGAGCAAAAGAATTAAGGGGAATAGACCTTGGGAGATCTCGGGAGCCAAAAGAGCCGAGTTTGCCCGGCTCTGGTGTAAGGTTCCATACATACCTATGTCGTCACCAAATCACGTTTGTCGTTTACCGTTAACATTCTTTCGTTCGGAATATAAAGCGTTTTAAAAAACCCTAAGTAGTGTTTTCAAGCGAATTTTTCTAATATTTATGCGAAAGCCTTCAAAAAGACAAAACATTTTTATTTGCATAAAAAAAGGTATGGAATAATTCAGATTTTCGCTGTATAGATTTTCAGAATTCCTATTTGAAACGTACTAGGGCGACAATACGTGCTATTATTCCTTTCCGATATGAAACATTTTATAGGTAATGTTTGCAATTCGGCCATTACACTTTGCAGAGCTCATATAACTTAATTCACAAAAAAGCTATCCCCGCTGAAGGAGTGTGCTGTTGCACTTTTCAATCGAATACCCCGGAACTATTCGACATAGGGGGAAATGACTATTCAAAAATCCGAGGTTGAAATAATTCCTGTTAATGCAGACAGGTGTTTTTCACATCGCACTCATGCTAAGCATTACCATGTCACCAATTTGCATCCGCCACAATGGCGGATTTAAAGATAAGCATGCTTAGGCCTCCACTCTCCAAGGGCCACTACGTAAACAAAACAAAATTTATTTTATGGCATTTACTATTAATGCATGCCTCATATAATACATCGTTCGGATCGAACCCAGTCGGGTTTGAAAATTCACTCCTCAATATTTAATTGTTCTTCTCATTCGTTTTTCATCCATCACTGCAATCACTACGCTATAGCTACAAATAAAAATTTAGAAGGTCATAGCTCTGTCGATGTTTCTCCGCAGGGTCGAATAATCAAGTTTAAGTCGCTCAACGGCTGAAGACTAGTCAACAGTCAACGTAATGACTTCAAATAAACTCTCCCAAACAACTGTTGAAGAGTGTACAGACGCTTCAATAAAGGAGACTTCGATGTCGGGAAGCACCGCGGAGGCGATCAGAAATCTGAACCCAAAACTAACTAGCGTCTAGAGATGGTTCAAGAAACATTTCGCGAATCAAGATCTTGATCGTTAACCTCGCGGTGAGCTAAGACTGGTATACCTAAAGCCACCTGTTATGAATTAATTAAAAAAACTTAACATGAAAAAATAAACGCCAAGTGGACTCCGCATGAATTAACTGAAGATCAAAAAAATCGTGCCTGTGGATTATGCCAAAGTAAAACGTGCATAGAATCAGCAATCAAGCCGTCTAAAACATAAAGTCACCATCGACGAATTTTATGTGAGCGAGTTTGATCCATGATACGTTGAACGGCCTCAATATGGTTAATATGGCATTGATAGAATGGACACAAGACTTGAGTGGCATATTCTTTCTAAAACAGGTGTCAGGAAGGTACAATAACTACATGAGAGATGTAGGTATCATCAGACTCTTTAGACCATCTCTTTACAAATCCTAAAACTTAATTAGCTTTGATAGCAATTGTTTCAATATGATCCTCAAAAGAGAACGATGTGTTGAAAACAACTCCCAAATCTCTCACCTTAGTCAGTCCAGAAAAACACGGTCCATTAATTGAATAGTCGAAAAAAGTGAATTTTTATTTTTACGGGCATTAAGTGGTAGATAATTAGTAGAACACCATTTATGAAAGGCGTCTAAGTCAGAGTTTAAAGCATCACAATCACGATCGTCAGATATTATGCGAAAGATTTTCGCATCGTCAGCATAGCAGATAATTCTCGAGTAGGTAGGGATAAAAGATAAGTCATTAATGTAAATGATGAATAACAAAGGTTCAAGGTGAGTTACCCTGCGGTACGCCATATGTGTTGTCTATTAAGTAAGAAACACCGCGAAAGCAAAGGGGTGAGTACGGCCAGATAAATAAGACGCAATCCAGTCGGATATCCCAGGACAGACAACTTGTATACAAGAATGCGTTAATTAATCCTATCAAATGATCTTATGAGCAAAAAACCCAATGGCAAAGGCTTATCGCGTGTTTTAGTTTTGAATAAGTCTCACTCGGGTTGCTTCAGCGGCATCCTTTTTTTCGTTTCATTAATAAATTGTCAGAATGTCAACTAACTCACGTACGCTTTTTTCAACACAATTAAAGGGCTGCGAGTATGGTAACACTCTCATTTTACCCCCTTAACATGGCAAAATCCATCTAACTGCGAGTTTTGACTCGTGACTCGTAAAACACAAATAATATAAAATGGCGCAGCCGGTTTCAGTAGCATAATTTTAAAAAAAGGCAATTAAATAAATACACAAAACAAATAAATAAAATTTGGCCTATAAACTCCAACGTTCAAATGAACCGATTACTCGGTGCAGACAATGGTCATATTTTTGGGGCACATGGGCGGAATTAGAGGTCATCTATTGGGGGCGCAGACTTTTATCAAGTATAAGAAAAACAAACAGTGAACTAATTTTCCGATTTGCCGTCTGTAACCTTGGGGAGGGGGGGGGGGGGGGGGGGGGGGGGGGGGCAATGCCGAAACTCCGCCCATATTGGGGCACCTGGCCTGCTAGTTTTTGAAAAGAACCTGAGCAGTGAATGGAAAAAATTTAAAAAAACATATATATTAAAGCAATCAAGTTCCACTCTCGAAAACAAGAACGGAGAGAATCATCTGAAAGATTCCTAACGGATATCTCAAATCAGGGCACAAAATGTGACTTATCGGATAACAGTGAACCGATACTCGATCAGATGCGTAGAGATCGTATAGTGCTTGGTATGAACAACACAGATATGCAGGAAAAGTTGCTGCGTGTAGATAAGCTGACTGTGAAGAAAGCCGTTGAAATTTACTGTATTGCTGAAGCTACGCACAAGCAAGCTAGAGAACTTCAAGGCTCCCACAACGTGCACATGACACACCCAGCATCGAGATCCACTTGCAAGTCGGATCCAGGAAGTAAACAATCCCCATGTAAAACAGGTGGTAGAGTAGGCTCAGGTAATTCTAAAGCAATAATTAAATGCACTAGGTGTTCCTACAATCATAGACTAAATTCTTATCCAGCCTTTGGCAAAAAATCTACCTAGTGTGGTAAAATAAACCATTTTGCGACAGTGTGTAAATTAAGAACAAACAAAAGTGGCAAAAAAAGATATATGTTAATGAACTAACAAATAATAATAACCGCATTGAAGATTTTGTAATTGATAGCATTCATATAGGAGCGGTAAACTGTAATAATGGAGATTGGCGTGAAAAATTAGATAAATCAGTAAGGTATCGAATTTAAAATAGATACAGCCGTAGAAGTAAATATTTTACCTCAGGTGGTTTATAAAAAGTGTTTTAATAATTTACCGCTTAAGCCAGTAGGCATAAATTCAGAAGCATATGGCGGACATAAATTGAAGGTTTTAGGTGAATTATATTTAACAATATCAAACAAATTCCAAAAATTGGTTGACCGTTTTATTGTGGTTGATGCACATTCAGGGCCTATATTAGAGTTGGATTTGTGCACAAAATTAAATTTAATCAAACATATAAATGAAATTAAAGAATTTTTGCCAAATAATAAAAATGAGATTTTAAAGCAAAATAAAGTCACATTTGAGGGTTTTTTTAAGTTTTCCAGAAAAGTGTAAGATACACTTAAAGTCTAGTGCCGAACCATTCATCAAGCCTCCACGAAGAATTCCGCTAATACTCAGAAAAAGAGTTAAGGCAAAATTAATTGATATGGAACGAATTGGGATAATCAGTCCAGTTAATAAACCGACGCGTCTTGGGTTTATAATTTGGTTATTTTAGAAAAATCAGACAAAAGCATTCGGTTATAACTTGATCCCCGCTAATTAAATTTAAATGTCGTTAAAGAACCTTTTGAGATCCCAAAACTTGAAGATGTGTCAAGTGCTGTAAATCGATGCAATTTTTTACCATTTTAGAGCTTAAAGATGTGTTTTGGCAAGTGTTCTTAAATGATGATAGTAGGAATTGTACTTTTAGCATTCCTTTTGGATGTTATAGATTCCTTCACTTGCCGTTTGATTTAAATCTCGCTCCGGAATTATTTCAAAAACTAAACCTAAAAAATTTTGGAGACTTGCTAGGCACATTTATATACTTCGACGACATTTTAGTCTACGGTAGAACACAAGCCGAGCACGACACTAATTTAATACGGGTAATAAACCGCGCGAACAAATTAAATATTAAGTTTAATCCCACCAAGTTACAATACCGACTTCCCGAAGTCACGTATTTGGGATATGTCTTCTCTAAAGCTATGATAAAAATAGACCCAGAGTGTTTAAAAACCATTGCTAAACCTTCAAATAACAAAGAGCTACAACGATTTTTAGGCATTATAAATTACCTATGTCTGAAAATACCTTATGTCCGAAATAACTACTCCATTGCGAAGTCTGTTAAAAAACAATGTTCAATTCTCTTGGCGTCCAGCACACACTGAAACTTTCAATGAATTGAAGCGAGTGATTACTATGGCTCCGACCCTTGCGAATTTTGACGAAACTCATCCAATTTATTTATTTATACAAACGCATGCCTCTCAAAATGGTTTTGGGAGTTGCCTTATACAAGATCATAAACTTGTCTTCTATGCTTCAAAGGCAATAGCAGTAACTGAGGTCAGGTACGCTCAAGTAGAGAAAGAGCTATTAGCCATTCTCTTCGCTTGTCAAAAATGCCATAACTATATCTACGGCAAAACAGTAACAGTACTTACAGATCACAAACCCTTAGTTGCATTATTTAATAAGTTAATTAGCGATATACATCCTAGTAGACTGCAACGTATGAGCTTAAAACTCTTGATATATGATCTCAAACTTAAATACGTTCCCTGCAAATATATGTAAGTATATTGCCGACGCCCTGCTTAGATCTTACTGCCAAGAGAGCTGAGACGAGGCAGATACTAAGCTAAACGAAGTTGTTCATACAATTAATGTAACGGAAAATCGACTAAATCAAATTAAGCAAATAATTAATGAGGATCCTGAATTTGTCAAACTAATCGAAATTTGCTTAAAGGGTTGGCCTATTAGTCCAGTCATATTAGGGATTTTACCTCGGAATGAGAGATAATAAGCTGGAAACTTGTGTACACCTTAATTTTGGCATTCCAAATGATGTGTAAAAAGTCTCATAAAATCTCATGTCTGCGTCGTAAATTATTGAAGGTCAAAGGACACATAAATCAGCTTTCCGGGATTATTATATTATACAAATTGTATAGCGTAAATTATGCAACATTTTTGTTCCAATCATATTTTTATGCGCTCAACCCTTTTTAAGATAGAGGGCGGAGAGCGCACAACGTTCAGCCATATAAGCTATAATACAAGGTCAATAGTGAATCTCGGTGAGTAAGACCTTGTATAAAGTTAATAAGTTATTAAAATATTACTAACAATGAATAATTTGTATTTTTTATTAATTAATAGATTGTATTTAATTACATTTCACATATATATTTATTTAATAATATTTACCTACTTTGTGTTATTAAAAACTCATTAAATGAAAATTTCTTGTATACGGAAAGAAATGTGTAGGTCAAATTGAAAAGAAAAATGGTTCAAACCAAACGATTTCGCTTTCAAAACGGCGCCAATGGCGCTTACCGTTTGGTTTAACACTAAACAGATGTTCAACTTGAACGCAAGTATTTTGAATGCCAAAATATTTATATCAAACAGCCATACGTTCATTTTGACAATAGTAAATGTTTAATTCAATAATTTTTAATATTCAAATTGAATGTTCCGCATATTTAGAATGAATAAAATTAATGTTTAAGATAAACGGAATGCACGTTCAGCGTAAACATTAAAACATTCAATATGAAGGAACTGAAATCTTTAATTTGAATTTTTATCATAGTCATTACAAACGTATTATGCATTCTATTGGAACGCAATATATGTTTAACCTGAAAATAGTATATATATATATGGTGTCTTATAAATTACCCGGGGAAAATATTGAAAGAAAATTTTCATCTCCGATTTTGTTAAAACAGAGGAACAACAAATGCTTCATTACCAATGGAGTTGACGACGTTCACCGACCTTTTACTATAAATAAAAGATATTTGCATTAGAAAAATGATTATTTATTTTCACTCGTGAATAAAACACTATAATAGTTTGGTACAAAAATAAATTACTGAATAAAAAAATATAAAATAAGCTTTCTTTCGACAGTTCGTACATAGTTTTTCTGAAGTTTAAAGTAAAGACTCATCACACTCTGACTACTATCCATATTGCCTCCTCAAATTAATCTTTATTCGAGAACAACAAGCCGGCTAGTGATGATTACCGTTTAAAAGGAGTACACACATTTTCAGCACCAAATAAACACAATAACAATTTGTTAATACCAACTTAAGCTGTCAGTCAATTTGAAGGATTTTCGCGTTCATAACGAAAAAAAAATATAAAAGAAGATGAATCCATACCAAGCGAAATATTTTTCCTGTTCGCAATGAACGCTACATACGTTCAAATTGACTAAGCATTCGTATTCACACTGAGCTTCTCCTTTTCGTAATATAAATGTGTGGAAATAACGTTTTTACCGGTCCTACTGAACTCTGCAGTGTTCAATTTAAACGTTTTATCGTTTACCTATTAAATGCCGAATTGAACGTGTTTTTTGAACGCGAACATTTTTCTGCGTTTTTGGATAATCGTTCTGTTTGAACCATTTTTCGTTCGATTTGACAGAAAAGGAGTTGAATTGAACGTATTTCATTGAACGCCGATTTTAAACGTGGCGCGCTTTTGTTATGAATTTTCGTTTTTCTCTCCGTGTATATGTTAATTTCATATCAATTTAGATAGATTTCAAGTAGAAAAATAACTAAGTATTTTGTCTTTAAAACGTGTAAGCTCTTAAATTCTTATTTTTCTATTAAGATTATAACTGGGATACATTGAGAAAAAAACACTGGTAAATAGTACGAAAGACCAAGTTTACACTGACCATTTATACGAAAATGGAGTGGGGTTGGAGGCTGCTAAATGAATTCCTGGAGCCAATGTCAACAATATTACCACCACCTGAATTACTTAATACTACATTTTGTAATTGTAAGAATGGATGTGGTCCACGCTGCGGGTGCAGAAAATCGGGGTTGCAATGCACTTTATATTGTGGCCACTGTAATGGACAAGCTTGCCTCAATGCTATTTCATTGTAGAGTAACGCTGAGGAAGAGAGTGCATTCGACCCAAAAATGTTAGAAGGCCTGGAAGCAATGATTCAGGACGCGAAAATGATGTTAATAAAACAGACGTTTTCGAACGCCCGAAAGATGAGGATGAAGAAGAAGAAAATTAATACTGTTGATCTTTGAATTACTAAAGATTTGTAAATTTACATAATACAAATTATTCATTGTTAATAATATTTTAATGATTTATTAACTTTATACAAAGTATTACTCACCGAGATTCACAATTGACCTTGTAATATAGTATGTATAGCTGAGCGCTGCGCACTCTCCGCCCTCTATCTCAAAAAGGGTTGAGCGCATGAAAAAATGTTTGTAACAAAAATTTTTGCAAATTTTACGATCTACAATTTTTATAATAGGTATTAACATCATTGGAGCTGTAGAAACAGAGATAATCCCGAAAAAACGATTTATGTGACCTTTGACCTTCAATAACTTACGACGCAGACACGAGATTTTATGAGTCTTTTGACACAACCTTTAGAACGTCAAAATGAAGGTATATACAAGTTTCCAGCTTATTATCTCTCATTCCGAGGTTGACCCATTTTTTTTGCTTATTTGACTGGACTATAAGGTAGTGCGTTGCATTTGACAAAAATATTTTATGTCTGTAGTATGTGTTGCGTCTATTGACTTTTTTCCAACTACAACGTACAAATTTATTGGCGGGAATGCCGGCTTGCATTTGTAACTAACTGAGGAATATGCTGGACATTAATAACTCAAGTTTAACCCGTCCTTGCATAGTGATGGAAATTTCCATCATGCCTTTCAAAACAAATAAAATTATTCAAAAAGTTGACGGGTAACTTTTTGGTTGATACTGACAACTCTGTATAGACGTTTTTCGTTAATCGGAACGCTCGTGGTAGAAAAAAAAAAAAAAAAAACGTCATGGTAATTTTCACACTTGAAGTTGAAGTTTCGTTATTCGTCAAGTTCGTCATTTGATTAGATTTTGTTGTTCCGTATTTTGTTAAATTTTGAGATGAAAAAGTGATAGAAAGCTGATCATGAGCAAACGGAAGGTTAGTATTTTGATATTTTGCTGTGTTTTGGTCGTAAAACGTCAAGATATTAAGTGAAAATCCCTTACAACTCTATGATGTATATTTACATCATGATGCAGTAAACTCACTTGCATTGTATGGAGATAAGAAAATTTAAAAAGTGTAATATTTTGATGGTTTTCAGAAAATTTTTGATGAGAGGGACATTGAGGATTATTTAGCTCAATTAGAAGACCGTGACATAGAAGATTCTAATGGCGAGGAACATCATTATATAGACGACATTATTGAGATATTAGAAGATGACACAGACGATGAAGAAGAAAACGTTAATGATATTTCTTATCGATGATACCATTGAAGAACAGGAAGTTTGTCCCAGTGTTACTTCGAGCAGTTTGTCTGGCATAACATTTGATACATATGTTATGTATTGTGGAAGAAGAGGAATATGAACTTCGATGAAGATGCAATTTCTTTTTTGGATAGTTCTGTCGTTACAACTGAGATATCTCAACTGGTAACACCTTATCAGTGTTTTCGTTACTTCTTTACTTAAGATTTTACAAAAAAAGTTGTAGACAAACAAAGTTATACAATGTTCAAAATAATCGCAATACATCCACGGTTTTCACTGAAAGTGATTTAACAGACCATCAGCTTAGTCAAAGCTTTGTAAAATAACAGAATTAATCTGTAGCTTATGACTGATTATTCATCATTTGGTCCGATGTTAGTAGACATGCGACCACAACCACCAAACAGACGATTCTTTAGTGCATGCTTACTGACACGAACATCAAACAAATCAGCATTCTTATTCACATTTAACCTCATCCGGTTAATAGGCTGGAAAAAGCTATAGTTATTCTTACATAAACTAGTTTGCAGAAGTGAAACCACCCTAAGATTACGCTCGTTCAATCTGAAAGTGAATTCGCTTTTAAGGGAGGCTGAATCAATATTACCAATTAATAATTGGTGAACAAAAACAATGTCTGCGATCTCCCGACGCTTGAGCAGAGAGTGCATATCGAGGAGCCTCAAACGATCATTATAAGGAGGGAGAAGAACTGGATTGCTCCAAGGTAAATCCTTAAGAGCAAATCTGACAAATTTTCTTTGCACTGATTCGACGCAGTCAATATGGACTTGGTAATAGGGCGACCAAACTTGACTTGCATATTCGAGAATTGGCCTAACAAAAGAAAAGTAAAGCTTTTTTAAGACAGTTCTATTGGAAAATTCACGGGACCATCTTTTGATGAATCCCAGCATAGAGCTGGCTTTAGCCACCGTACAGTTGATATGCTCAACGAAGTCTAATTTGCAATCCAGAATAACTCCCAAGTCACGGACAGATTGAACACGTCGTAGAGCATGATTCGATAAGGTATAATCAAAACGCAGGGGATTACGACCTCTACAAAAAGTCATGATTTCGCACTTACCAGTATTTAATTCTAAATTATTGTGTGTACACCACAAATGGAATATATTTAGGTCATTTTGAACCGCGTGCCAGTCGCTAATATTTTTTGTTCGAAAGAATATTTTCATGTCGTCTGCATAGATTAAGATTTTACAGGTTTGAAGGAGTTGTGAGATGTCATCAATAGATAAAATAAAAAGAAGTGGACCTAAATGGCTACCCTGTGGGACTCCTGACGTAGCTGATATCTTGTTCGAGGTGGAGCGACGAAAAGAAATTTGATATGTCCTGTCGAGTAAATAAGAACGGATCCAGTTAATAAGCAGTGGCGGAAAGCCTAGACTTACTAATTTGAGGATTATTACAGAATGAGAAAGCTTATCGAAAGCCTTGCTGAAGTCAGTATAGATGCAATCTGTCTGCAAACCATTTCGAAATCCTTCAGTAACAAAGGTAACAAGTTCAAGGAGATTCGTAGAAGTAGAGCGCCCCGGCAGAAAACCGTGCTGGTTTGTTGAGATGAGGCGCTTGCAGACAGTTGAGAATTGAGAGTGAACAATTGATTCAAAAAGTTTTGGGATACACGAGAGTTTCGCAATAGGCCTGTAATTACATACCTCATTCTTGTTACCCTTTTTATGAATAGGAATGATGAAGGAGTTCTTCCAGAGCACAGGAAATTGTCCAGTCTCGAGAGACTTTTGAAAAATTAATGTTAAAGGCATAACTAGTTCGTTAGAACAAGCCTTAATAATAGCTGGCGGAATACCATCGGGTCCTGATGTAAAATCAAGAGGGAGCTCATTGATATGCTTGAGGACGTCATCAGGAGTAATGCAGATGGATAAATTAATAGGAATAGGGTTTTTGTTTAAGTGACTAAAATTATTAAGATCAGGTATAAATTCAGGGGAGAATGATTTTTCGAAAAAGGATGCAAACATATCGCATATTGTAGATGGAGTGTCACTTGAAACTCCTTCATATTGCATATTAGCAGGGTAGTCGTCCACTTTTCTTTTAGAGTTAATAAATTTATAAAATGCGCGCGGATTGTTGTAGAATTCAGTTGTCATTCGTTTTACGTAATCGTTATATAACTGTGTGGAATAATTCTGAAATTTATTATAACATTCAACAAATTCATTGTACGAAAAGTTATTCCTCTCCAAAAGATATGCCTTCCACAGCTTATTTTTCCTATTTCTAAGCCTCCGAAGATCGCTATTGAACCAGGGAGGTGATGAAGTAAGGGAACGCTGCCGTTCGTAAGGGACGCAAGATTCAAAAATGTTGAAGAGTAAGGCGTAGAACGTGGACAAGGCATTGTCAACGTTATCGTTGGATAAGAGTGTAGTGAAGTCAATGGAAGATATTCTTCTGGAAAGTTCGTCCATATCCGCCTTCCTGAAACTATAAGCGTAGTCGCTAACATTAATATGTTTAGTATTTTCAGGACTATGAAAATAATCGATTTGGAGAGGCGGATGATATTTGTCAAGAGTAGAAAGAAGAATTGGACTGTGATCAACAATTGTATTGTTGCAGTCAGTGGAAAATACAAGATCAAGCTGCCGACCCATATCATTCTGTATGGTACTAATCTGATTGAGACCGAAAGAGAAAACCGATCCCAAAAATGAAGACTCTTTAGAACTTAATTTATTAAAGGGATGGCAGCCATCGTCAGCAGAATTGGCTACCCATTGAACGTTGGGTATGTTGAAATCACCCAATAAAAGGAGATCGTCGTCTGGATTCATTAAGTTATTAATGAATTCCAATCTTGAAATTAATATATCATACATACTATATCCGTCCCTGTCAATGGTATTGATTAGATCAGGGGGAATATAACAACACATAATAAATAAAGAAGTTCTGGCTAATTTTACTTTGAGAGTAATTAGCTCAATGTCAGAAGAAGCAGATAGGTCGGGTGGTGAAATCAAGCCAATATCATCAGTAATGTCAGTTAAAAAATTCGAAAAACTTAAGTTATCATTACATTTCAACAATAGCGAAGATCACAAACCTGTGGGATATCCAGGTCATGACCGACTTTTCAAAATCCGTAATCAGTAATTGAACATCTCAATAAGAGCTTTCTACAGTAGCACTGGATCACAGACTTTCTGTAGATAAACAGATGTGTGCTACTAAAATAAGGCATTTCCTCAAACAATATCTGCCAAAAAAGCCGCACAAGTGGGGATTTAAATTATATGTCATTTGCAGTCTATAAATCTGAAATATACTCTGGGCAAGAGAATTTGGACAGACAGGAGTGCAAACCTAATCTAGAATCAGCAGGCAATATTGTTGTACGCTTGCTCCATATAGTGCCAAGAACGCGAAACCACATTGTGTATTTCGATAACTTTTACATCTCTTTACTATTGTTACATTAGCTAGCAAAACAAGGTATTCACACTGTTGACACCGTACAGCAGAACCGCATTCCAAACTCTAAATTACCTGAAGAAAAAAAAGTTCAATAAGAAATCTACACTTAGAGGAAGTTATGAAGAAAGGATGTGTTCAGTCGATGGTATTGATATGGCTTGTGTAACTTGGAAAGAGAATAAAGTGGTTACCCTTTTATCCACATAGACTGGATCATTGCCTGTCACTAAGGTTCGTAGATTTGACAAGAAAAGAAAAAGACAAAAGTGAAATTATTTGCCCGTTTATAGTCACAGAATATAACGAACACACGGGAGGTGTTGACCTCATGGATAGCCATTTGGATAGATACCACATCAGATTGAGGTAAAAAAAAAAAAAAAATGGTATCCGCGAATTTGTGTTCACTTGCTCGATCTAGCAGTTATCAATTCCTGAATAGTTTTCAAGAAAAATGTCCAAGATAGGAATGAACCTAACCAAAATATACTTTAGGACAATTACGAAATGAATTGGCCTATGTCCTATGCAACAAAAAGCCGGTTGCAGATGCTAAAAGAGGACGTCCAAGCAGTAGTAGTATAGAAAAAGAACTACAAGCAAAAAGGAGAAAAGGAAATTCAGCACCTCCACCTACTAAAGATATCCGGAAAGATTGTTTTGATCATTGGCCACAAGCAGGTGGTTCGCTTAGATGTAAATACCCACATTGTAAAGAGTATTCCACAATAATATGCAGCAAATGCAAAGTAAATTTATGCCTTATTAAAAATAATAACTGTTTTGTAAAATATCACAATGAATAACAATAATATGTATATAAAAGTATAAAATAAAATAGTTGTTATATTTATTTTGTATTGACCTCTAAGAGTGATTTTGCATAATGATAGAAATTTACATCAAAGTGTTTTTAATGATTATTTGATTAAATGTTTTTAAACGATTTTTTCATTATTTTTCCTTCAACCTATAGCTCAGGTTGAGTCACTATTATATTATAAAGAAAAAATTATGCAAGTAAGAGATAACTTTTGAAATTAATTAAAATCAATAGTTAAGAACTCGCATCTAATCATTGTTAGACTAACGTTTTACCTTTTAAATTAAGAAACCAGACCAGGGACACCCGGGAAGACTTTTCTTGTAAACTCCAAAAGTCTTACTCCGTGACTGGCCAGCAGCTGTAGTATAAGCTAAGAACGTAGAACTTTAATCTGCTCGACACATGCTTGCGGATATACATGTATGTACGTACCGCGAAACTCGCTAACTGAAAAACTTCAGAAGTAATCTTGTAAATGGAGAGGTGGTAAGATAACGCTCCTCGTGTTTAAAGAAGTAGCATCCGAACTCGTTTCGGAAAATACGTCAGGTTTAAGAAAACTTTTGAAATGGTGTTGATTTTATCGTCGCAATCCTCGCAGTAACAAATCAGGCAAGACCTTAAGCCGAGCTATTTCGCAGCATGGACGAGGAAATTTCTCAAAAGTTTTTATTAGTCCTGTCATCGTACACAGTTCTCCAAAGAAAGTTGGTATCAATCCCAGAAATTTAATGCAACTCGGTGGGGTGAGCCTATTCACTCAACCCACAAATGGCAGCTGCTGCTGCAGCTTCATAAAGAGCATAAGACTGCACCATAGCCCATTCCTTAAAGGAGCACGGAAAAGAAACTCCTGAAGAAAACCGAAAATATCTTCGTATTTACTAATTTATCGCAAAGTCCTCTTTGGATTACGTCTCCGCCGCCACCACAGCTATGGGAAGTCATCAGATAAGATGCCATAAAGCAAGCAAGTTTGCAACTTTGGAGAAAACTGTTTACAAGTTATGCAGCAAATAAACTTTTAGAAATGAAAATTCTTTGCAGGATTCTAGTAAAGTATCATTTAAGAAAAAGTCGCATATATTAGTCCTTTCAGAATATACTGTCGAGTGCACGCCGGCGGACAATAAATTGAAGAGAGCTGCACCGGTGGACTGTGGAACGATGCGGCTCTGTTTTACCAGAGAACAGAGGAATACATAGAGGACTGTGCAGAAAAGCTTTACATCCAGTGATATGCTCACTGTTCTCACGAAATTACTCTTTGTTATGCAGCTGTAATTCGGTTGCCAAGCGACGCGTGTGCGCTGTTGGTTTAAGGGGGGAAATAGGTGTACAGGCTTCAAAAAAAATTTTTTTTTTCATAAGTCGATTGTAGAAATATTCCAAAATACAGGGTGTTCAGAGGTGGGAGGTCAATACTGCAGGGGGTGAAAGGTCAGACCGAGACAAGCAAAAAATCGTATGGGTGGGGGGGGGGGGGGGCATCTCGCACCGTTTGGCAGTTACAGGGTGATTCGTAAATCAGGATTTTTCCTTATATGGGAACCGCTCTTGTATTTTTATCTTTTTTTCTACGCATCGCAGCGGCCCCAAACTGATTTCAAAAAATCACTATTTGGAAGCCCTTTCCAAAAAAGTTTACAACACCCCCCTATCCCCAACCCCTTGGCCACAATTCCCCCTGGAAGTTGAAAAAATTAACTTTTATTTCACGATTTTTCACCTGTCGCCCCACTTTTCTCCGAAATTCATGTTATTAACATACCTACTTTTTATTTTTTTTAAGTTGCCTATCTAACTACCTTTCCAAAAAGGTGCAACATACCCACGTAGAAAAGGGTTGCAAAAGTCCTGAAATTAAAACATCCTCACAGGTACCTAATTACTTTATTGCACCATAATGAAAAAAATCGTTAAAGCCCGCATCACACGAGGCGAGTTTACTTGCTAGATTGTTTGTTGGGACCTCTGCTGGCAACCAAGTTGGTTGCGGAGGTAGAAAATGACGTCTCTGCGGGCTCTGTTGCTTGAGCGCATGCGAGAATTTAAGGATAGAGCATGTGCTATTTTCTGGGTTAGATTTGCTGCTGGATTCGAATGAGAGCCAATCGAGAAGCAGTATTTTATCACGTGGTTGGCATGTGCCAAGATGACAGATGATATGGTATTGAATCGGTGTTTTTGAAAGTGAAGCAATAATTGCAGCTCGTCTACGATTAATAATTTCCTCAATAATCTTATTATCGGTCATTTTTGTTTATATTGGAGCTGTCATTAGGCACGCAACAAAACCAGATAACTTTAAAATCCAGCTTCAAAACTTGCACCGTGTGAAGCCAAGCGTGAAAAAAGCTATCATGACATCTATCGTCATAGCACGCTTCAAATCTAGCTACTAAATCAAGCAAAGATTCCAGCGCGTAATCTTGCCTCGTGTGATGCGGGCTTAAGTAAACAATTTTTATGACAGCAAGTTCGGAAATGTTTGTTTAGGAAACAGAGGTAGTACATTTTTATTATTTCAGCAAAACAGTAATAAAATAATAAATGTAATCTCGTTAAATAGCGTTATTAGTTTATTATATCCAGTATTGACTCCTAAGTATCCTGACGCTCCGTTTCTAATACCTCCTATGAATTATGGTATAAAAATGGGTAAGTTTGAAAGGACATTGACCACAGTTGAAGAAGCAAGCGAAAAGGATGGGTGTTTAATAGAAAAAATTAAGATAAAATGGCAGAATTCAGTGTTGACGAGTATGCCGATATAATTTACGTGTACGGTTTAGTAGAAGGAAATGATAGTGAGGCCGTACGAGAATACCAAAGGAGATTCCCGAATCGGCGGGTACTTAACAGAAGGGTATTTTCAAGGACTTTCAGAAGGTTAAAAGAAACCGGAAGTGTAATCACCCCCAGAGCAGAAACGCGAGCAGGAAAATCGGCCGATTCAGCGGACCCCGACCAACAAATCCTCAACGTCGTCAGGAACAGCCCTGTAATAAGCATCAGGCAGGTCGCACGAAGGTCAGGATTGTCTTCAGGGAGAGTTTGGACCGTTGTGAACCGAGAGGGACTACATCCATACCACCATTTCCCGGTCCAAGCACTACAGGAAGGAGATTCCGAAAGACGATTGCAATTTGCACTTGGCTGCTCGAGTCTGACATCGAAAACAGAAGGTTTCTAGACCGAATTCTGTGAACGGATGAATCGCAATTCACCCGGGATGGCATCACAAACTTCCACAATCTCCACACCTGGTCAGATGTGAACCCACATAGGACCAGGTGTCGGTCCTTCCAGCAAAGATCTAGTGTCAATGTCTGGGCTGGCATCATCGGCAACCAGTTGATAGAACCCTTCATCTTGCCCCAAGTGCTGAATAGTCAGCTATATTCGAACTTTTTGGAGAATATCCTTCCGGATCTGTTGGAGGACATCCCCCTGGCCACCAGAAGCGCAATTTATTTACAGCACGACGGAGCACCTGCGCATACTGGGAACATTGTTAGGGCAAGGTTGAATGAACATTACCCAGAGCGCTGTATTGGACGAGGTGGACCGATTCCTTGGCCTGCTAGGTCACCGGACCTTACTCCACTGGCCTTTTTCTTATGGGGAATGATGAAAGATGAAGTTTACTCAAGACCAATCAACACCAGAGAAGAATTAGCTACCAGGATTGGGACTGCAGCCACGAAAATACGGGAGAGACTGGCTACCATAGACCTCAAACGCGAAATAAGACGAAGGCTACGCATGCATCGAAACTGGCGGAGAACATTTTGAACAATTTTTGAAGGACATACGTTTTAATTGTAATTAGTTTTTAAGCGAAAAAAATGTATGTTTTAGTTAACTTAAATATAATTTCTTAAAAATTCGAATTGTCATCATATTCTGTAAAAGGATTTTTGTAAATAAATTTTCGTATCCTTTTCCTATCTGGGCATGTTGCACCTTTTTGGAAAGGTAATTAGATAGGCAACTTAGAAAAAATAAAAAGTAGGTATGTTAATAACATGAATTTCGGAGAAAAGTGGGGCGAAAGGTGTAAAATCGTGATATAAAAGTTAATTTTTTCAAGTTCCAGGGAGGATTGTGGCCAAGGGGTTGGGGATAGGGGGGTGGTGTAAACTTTTTTGGAAAGGGCTTCCAAATAGTGATTTTTTGAGATCGGTTTGGGGTCGCTGCGATGCGTAGAAAAAAAGATAAAAATACAAGAGCGGTTCCCATATAAGGAAAAATCCTGATTTACGAATCACCCTGTAACTGCCAAACGGTGCGAGATGCCCCCCCCCCCACCCATACGATTTTTTGCTTGTCTCGGTCTGACCTTTCACCCCCTGCAGTATTGACCTCCCACCTCTGAACACCCTGTATATTCTGAAAATTTCAAAACAAAATTCCACGCCGTTTAAAAGTTATACGTGTTTCACTGAGTGTCCCTCAGTCGAACTGTTGGAGCACGTGGCATGTTTAAACGCTTTTTTCTCGAAACTACTTTTTTCAAATTTTTGTACACTCTAACTCCTACAGTTTTTGATCAATCGTTATCAAACTGAGCACATAGTTTCTTTATATAAATACGCTCAATTTGAACCTCAATCCTAAATAAAATCTTTATTTTAACTATTTTTTTATTGCAAAAAAAGTACGAAAAAAATGGTAAAAAATCATACTAAATTTTCACAAAAAAATATTAATTTTCTATTTATTTGTGAGGAGTGAGGTTCAAATAGAAGAGACACTTATAAAAAAAGTGAATATTTTTGAAAAATTGAATTCAGATGAAAATTTTGACCTCCAGGATGTACACAAATCGCCCAGCCGGATGGCGACTTACAATGTGAGGCAACTTATATCTCCGTTATTTTTGGAGGAAAATGTCAGAATATACTCTTGAATATATGTATAAAATTATCCCAAGGTATAAATAAAATATATATATTCCTTATGCGTTAAAAAAATTCATGAAAATCACTAAAAATACGCCGTCCTACAACTATTTCCCCCCTTAATTCCTTTGCCCCAGTCGCAAATATGAGAATGTGTGTATTATAAAGTCGATATTTTATGGAATAATATAATATACGGATATTCTGGTAATATTCTCAGGCCGACTAATAAATTACCTGCAAGACTACTATTATAAAATACAGAAGATCAACTCCTAGTTCTAAAACGAATGAACAGACCAACGTAGAAATAAACAGATTGCCAGACAAATATTAAAGCAAAATCAAAATGATAGAATTAAAGCGGACAAACGAACAGATAAAGATAGGAACAGACGAATTAACAAATATAAACATGGCAAAAGTCTAACAAATATGCAAACAAACAGAGAATTGAGACCGAAACAAAGTATGTAATAGGTGAGAAGGAAGGCATATTTTTACAAGTCAATTAATCGACTAATCTATTTTATCCTGTTTTTTCTGCATATGGCTTTTTTGAAGGGTTTTCAAATTTCGTTCTCCATGAACAATGCTTTCTAACCAATGTTAAAATTGTATAATCTATGAGACTTGCTCATAACAAGGTGTCTCAGGCTCTCGAATATCTGGAAATAGAGGCTTAGGTTTTTTAAGGCATTCATTAACAATAAATTTAGAATATGTGGGGATGTTTGGAAGATATGATCAAAGACTTCTAAAACTACATTAAAAAGATGCATAATAATAATCTGTAAGACTACTCTCTGGTTTTACTCAATTTATCATAATTTTCGTATCTGCGAGAAGTCGCTGTTCCCATGGGCAATCTGTTATAAATTTCAAGGCAGTTCCGTCGCGAGAACGACCGATACGCCACGGTGAAAGGGGCGTTTCGTCTTTACGAAAGGATGTGCCTTTCAAATATACCACCTGCGCCATTTGCTGCACGTGCAAGACATAGGTGCCGTCATACGAACAGGTAAGTAGTTTGTAATCAGACTCCACGCTAGCGATGGATACAGAAACTTGTAAGTTAGGAACGGCTTGGTGCCGTTTCTTAATTAACTTATTTTCGCGAAGATTTATTTCGCACATGTTTCGAACTTTTGCGACTTTCTTATTTTCCCATCCACCGTCCTGAGTGGCTAACGTGCATGAATTATGAAATGCTTCGAACCTTTGAATACCCTTGCCTTGGAATGATATGGTCTTCCCAAGATAAGATCTATTTTTAATAAAATTGAAGAACGTAGTACATACAATAGCCATGAATTTCACCCATGGAAAACTTCAAATCTTAAACTGAACATTTTTCAGAGTAATTTTGTCTCAAAAGGTGTTGTAAATTAATTTAATGTTATTTTTAAAAATAAAATTTAAATCTTGGCTATATTACTAATGAGAAAGGGTTCCTAGCTATAAGCGTGTCCGCTTGGACCTAAGCAAGAAAATCCCATACCTATACCATACATGGATGTGTCCTTATGAGTTAAGTTTGGAGGTACCATATTTATTTCGTATATCAAAAAACAGGGGAACTAGAGGGCGAAAACCTTTTGAACATTAGGTCCTCCTAGTGTCCAACAGAGATTGAGTTTGGATTTTAGATTGCTGTAGTTGTATCATATACTAATGTACTTTGAAATGACAGTGAGAAAACATATACTATATGTAAATTGAAATGAGAAGTTTGGAAGCAGTGTGAATCTTCAAGGTCAGTAAGTAACAGCTTCCTTTGAGTGTCCAGAGCTGGAAATGAGATATATGATAAAGGGCGTCAAGATATACATGTATGCCAAAAATGATGAAAATCGAAGGAGTGGAAGGGTCTCATTTGTTTGAGCAATTATTCGTATATTCATTATTCCATTGATTCACTTGGTTCGAGAGCTAAGGAATTCCAAATCAAAAGTTGAGGGATTGGTAAGACTCAATCGAAAAGTCTCATCATCAAAAATAATGGTCCCCGGTGGGAATTGAGCTTCCTGTTTCGTTTTCATCATTTCATATGATATTCAAGTGAAAATGAGCGATTGCTACCTATAAAGTGCAATCAAAATGAATGAAGTGAGATTCAATCTAATTGCTCTGCAATGACTCACATACATGCGCTTAGACACAAGATGATTGTTGATTGACCCTCTATAAGGTCATAATTAATCATAATGAGCAATTATATTCAGGTATATGGAAGATTTGGTTTAGGTTTAGGTCCAAAAGTCAAAAAAGTCAAAAGTCAGCTAGGAACCCTTTCATTTTGAGAGATTATTTCCTTATGTCCTAGATAGACGAAAAAATTCTGCTATTATATTATTATTATAAGTAATAATATATTACTTATAATAAAGTTTTATCTATCTGTCCTGCAATTAGTTCTAGGCCCGTCAATCGATTGCAATACTATTTCGTACACTTTACCTTGGAGACTATGATCAAGCTATATAAACGATAGGCTACCGTATATTATCCGAGTGAAGTCGCGAAAAAGCATGATTCTCCTAGATCCATAAAAACTCTACACACACACACAAACAAATTATTATAATCACTTTTAATATATAGTTTTTCGTAATTGAGGTCTATTTACAATTCCTGTTTTGTTTGGAAAATATATTACAAGTGGAGAGATAGATCACTTTGAACTTATCATTTAAAAACATATGGCTAATATGATTAAACCGGTTCTACAATAATCATCTAAAACAAAAGATTCTAAATGATTCTTACTTAATTACTAAGAATTTGGAATATGAGTATCGTAAAATTAGGATCTGTGCGAGTTATGACCAAAATTTAGACTTCGACTACTAACTGAATCGTTTAAAAATTTTATTCCATTTATAATTACCAATTCAGAGTTCGAAGCATATTACATTAAAAGTGCAGAATAATTGGTAAAATTACAAGCTTTTCTGCTCTGGTAGTTCTACTGTTATAGATGGTTGATTTGAATTGTAATTTCACATATTTTTTAATAAACATGAGTGATTTTGAACTTTGGAGTGGGTAAACTATTACGTACCTATATAGTATAATTTTAGTACTGTAGTACTACACGAGGGTTATGCCGAAAGTTTTTAAGAGAGTGTGGAAAAAAAATTGTATTTCCAGAACAACACTTATAACTTTTCAAAATAATCCCCATTAGCTCGTATACATTTGTCCATTCTCTGAAACCACTTAGAAAATATCTCAGTCCAAGCTTCTTTCGGGATGTCACTTACAAGGAAGGTACCCGAGGTGTACCTCACCGATTTTCTTGATTTTTTTGATATGTGGTAGAGCATCGAAAAATATTGGACACGTATTTTTTTTACGTGCTAACTCCTCCATTTAAGGGGTGAAAACCACCCTTAAAGTTAACCCCCAAAAACCATTTTTTTTAAATATCTTGAAAACTAATTAAAATTTTGCAACACTACCAAGTGTGCGTTGTAGGTTGTATTATAACAATATTGTGAACTGTGTTTTGCACCCAAAGGGTTGCAACCCTAAGTAATTTTAAGGGTAAATACTATTTTTTTATCTGTAAAAATTCCTAAATTATTAGAATTTGAACCAAAATATTTGGATAAAGTAGAGAATTGAAAAATATAGTTGACCTGTTTTAGGAGATTTGGAAATAATCAATCTTAAGAGGGTGAGCGGGGGTAAGTCACCCCCGAATTGCACCAGAGCTAGATTTTGTCAATTTTCCTGATTTCGTGGTATCTTGTAGAGCATCAAAAAATATTAGACAAGTATTTTTTTAAAATACCGTCTTCCCCTTTTAAGGGATGAAAAAAAAATACGTGTTCAATAAAGGGTCATCCAAATGTGACGCCTAGATGTCAGCACTACATAATTTTTACACGTGACATATTTTCAAATGACATAAGCCATTTTGTTTTATTAGAAGGTAGTACAATTTTAACCATGGACAGGTACACATTGCAACAACGCGTTTACATCATTCAAACTTTTTATGAAAATGGGCGTTCTTTGAAAAATACCCATCGCAAAATTCGTGATTTTTTTGGTGTAAATAATCGGCCAAATCAATCTTCAATTCAAAGATTAGTGAAAAAATTCGCAGAAACTGGTTGTGTTACTGATAAACCAAAAAGTGGAAGACCAAAGTCTGTACGCACAAATGAAAATATTGCTGCTGTTAGTGAAAGTGTTGAAAATGAACCGACAACATCAATTTCGCGTCGTTCGCAAGAATTGGGCATATCTTATGGCTCCTTATGGAGGATTTTGCATAAAGATTTGCATTTACACGCTTATAAAATTCAATTAACCCAGGAATTGAAAGAAAGAGACCATTTACAACGTCGTAATTTCGCTAGTTGGATTATTGAACAACGAACGACAGATCCATTGTTTTCAAGCAAAATTTTGTTTAGTGATGAAGCTCATTTCACAATGGATGGATTCGTCAATAAGCAAAATTGTCGTATCTGGGGTGATGAAAATCCTCGTGTTATTCATGAAAAATCTCTACACCCACAAAAAGTTACTGTTTGGTGTGCATTTTGGGCAAATGGAATCATTGGGCCATTTTTTTCGAAGATGATGCTGGAAATGCTGTTACTGTGAATGCTGAGCGATACCAATCAATGTTGAGAGGTTTTTTATGGACACAGTTGAGTCATATTGATGTGTCTGACGTCTACTTCCAGCAAGACGGTGCTACATGTCACACAACTCGAGAAAACATTACGTTTTTGCGATCAAAATTTCCTCAACGTGTAATTTCACGAAATGCAGATTTCAATTGGCCTCCAAGGTCATGTGATCTAACACCATTAGATTTTTTTTTGTGGGGTTTTCTGAAAAGTCGAGTGTATGCTAACAAGCCACAAACAATTAATGATCTAAAGAACAACATTCAAGTTGCAATTCGTGAAATAACACCAGCAACATGTCGGAAAGTCATTGAAAATTTCGATATTCGGATTGATGCCTGCAGACGCAGTCGTGGTGGACATTTGAATGATATTCTATTCCACTTATAATTGTAATGGATCATACTTTTAATAAAAAAAAACAGCTTGAAAAAATTGCAAATAGTTTGTGTTTTATTTAAAAGAAACATGTAGGCGCGTTTTTTGGATGACCCTTTATTTTTCGATGCTCTACCACATATCATGAAATCAGGAAAATTAACAAAATCTAGCTCTGGTGCAATTCGGGGGTGACTCACCCCCGCTCACCCTCTTAAGATTGATTATTTCCAAATCTCCTAAAACAGGTCAACTATATTTTTCAATTCTCTACTTTATCCAAATATTTTGGCTCAAATTCTAATAATTTAGGAAATTTTACAGATAAAAAAATAGTATTTACCCTCAAAATTACTTAGGGGTTGCAGCCCTTTGGGTCCAAAATACAGTTCACAATATTGTTATAATACAACCAAAAAAGCGCACTTGGTATTGTTGCAAAATTTTAATTAGTTTTCAAGATATTTAAAAAAAAATGGTTTTTGGGGGTTAACTTTAAGGGTATTTTTCACCCCTTAAATGGAGGAGTTAGCACGTAAAAAAAATACGTGTCCAATATTTTTCGATGCTCTACCACATATCAAAAAATCAAGAAAATCGGTGAGGTACACCTCGGGTACCTTCCTTGTTAGACCTTAGTGCACTATTTTACGCTGCAATGGCCTCTTCATCTGACGAAAACCGCTGCCCACGAATATTTTCCTTGGTCTTAGGGAACAGGAAGAAGTCACATGGGGCCAGGTCAGGTGAATAGGGAGGGTGAGATGACACTCGCATTTTTTCCTTCTCCAGAAAGTCCAATGTTCTGGCAGCCGTGTGTGCAGATGTATTGTCGTGATGCAGCAGAAGGTGCCCACTCTTGGACTTTGGGTGCTGTGATCTCCATGTGGCGAGGACTTTGGGAAGACAATCATTCACGTACCATTCAGCATTGACTGTTCGACGTGTGTCCAAGGTCACAGATGTGAGACGCCCCATCTTCGTGAAAAAAGTTGCCACCATCTTCTTTCCAGAGCTCCGACTTCGTCGCACTTTTGTGGGTGGTTCCTCCCCTGGAAAGCACCACACAGAAGACTGTCTCTTCGTTTCAGGGTCATAATTGTAGACCCATGTTTCATCACCTGTGATGATATTTTAAGTGTCTTTGGACTGCCCTCCATTGAATTTTTCTAGCATAAAACGACACCAGTTCACTCTCGCCTCCTTTCACCGCTGAGAAAGCTTGCGCGCGCATGTTCCAAGGTTGAGAAACATCGCTCTTTCAAATGAAAATAATCCCATTGTCCATAGAATTATGGTTTACGGGTTGCTAAACTTTCGGCATAGCCCTCGTATAAGTGTAAAGGAGAGCAGTTCATTTGTTAATAAGATATTTTACTATGGCACAAAACCTTCTTTGCCTGTTAAAGGAAAGTGGCTTAAGATTATGCGAGATAAAATTTGGTTTATAAGATTAAAAAAAAAATAGAATCGCTTGCCTCAAAAGTATTAAATAATTTTATTTAAAAATACCGTACTAATAACGCAATACTCAGTAATGAAATAAAAAGAACTTGTCTTGATTTCTTACATACAAGACAAATTGATAACCTCTTTCTTCCTGAAATTAGTTAAAAAAAAGTTTTGTTTGGCTTTGTAAAGGAAAATTTGTTTGTGTGGTTGGAGAATATCTACAGCATACATGTTAAAGAACCAAGTCATAGAATAGATAGTTTTGTAATAGGTTTATTGGAAAAAGTTTATTTAAAGGAATATTTCTAAAAATTTAAGGCTTTCATATTTTGATAAAGTAGGTTAACCTTTAAACTTTTATTTGAGCTACGTTTGCGGCTCCTATACACTCTTAATAATTTTTCTTGTGCAATTTTACCAGATAGTATACATATATATTGATGAGTTTCTCTATTTTTCTACTGTTTCTTACTAGAAAATAAGCCAGATATTAATTGATCTAGTCAAAAAGGCTTGAAATATATTGGCAAAATTGTCATTCCATTTTGATTCTAAAACACATTACAAGCAAGAAGCAGGAACGAACACATGACCCACGTACAACTGACATCAGTTGTACTATTCTATGTGTTGCTTCTGCCACTAATGCTAGCCTCAAATTTGCTTAGCGTTCATCGATATAAACCTTGTCATTTCATGCTTACTTCTTGAAAAGATTGGAGTACTTTCTCTCCCCTATATTTAAATGTTATCTCATAAAAATCATTATGATTTTTTAGGTCAGTAATTTAACTCTAGTCCTTCATGTGGCAGTTCAAAATAGCGGACTTTCAGTTTTAATTACACTATTTTACAAGGTTTTTATTTCCTTAAAAAAATTACTCTAAATATGTTATTATTATGAATTTGGAACAAATAAAATAAAAAAGGATTCCATCACGTCACATTTTCGATCAAAATGGGTTAAAAATTTGAAAAACCCATATTTTATCCATTTTTAGATTTTTTTAAATATATAGTGATGTCGTAGCGGCCACTAACGTAATTCAAATGATAGTTAAAATTCTATATTATAGTTAGAAAATATCAGTTAATTAAAACCCTTTTGCAGCTTTGTTGGGGAGACAAGTTTTTCACTAGAGCTCTACTCCTACATATACCGTTGGTTCATTTCAAGTGTACAGCAGAGGGAAGATTCATCAAAAACTCGTTTCCTGAATAAATCTTAATAAAATTTACAAATAATATATTATAAAGCTATAGTTTGGAATTCAATGATTGACAGATATCACTATAACCAAAGATAATATACTTATAATATTTATATAATCTTTGCTATAACTTAGTCAAAATATGATCTTTTTTACTTTTTAGCCTTATTTTCATCGGAAAAGAGAGCCAGTTGAGTACTTATAGAATGTTTAACTTACGTTTAATCAACGAACAATTGTTGACCGCAGATTTAGTGTTATTGATAAAGGTATTAAGAGCGTTGACAGGCATACGTTTCTTTTGATAGCTTACGTTGTTGTGCGAAAACATAACAAATCCGAAAGCGAAAATATTAGAACAGAAATGCTTAAAATAAATGAACCTGTAAAAAAATACCGACCTAAAAAGAAAAGCACGTACTTTAATATTTTCATAACTGAACAATTTCAGTTTTCATTTTTGAAGAAGCGTTGAAGTGTTTATCCGATAAAAGGTCAAAATCCTTCGACGATTTAAAACATCTAAATATTTTGTGGTGTTTCCAGGAACAAAACAAGTTTGTCCGTCAGGACTATTTGCTTTAGCAACTTTCCGAGAAATATACTTTTTGAAAAATTCTCTGCGCTACACATCTTAGGGAGATAGGAGAAAGCCCGGCACTTTGCCTGCTTCAAGATTCATATCACAGTTGCTGACACATGTAATTTTCTCGCCATCATCGAGGAACCTCGTGCGAAATTTAAAAGCGAAATATAGCGAGAAGTTCGCGGGCGCACCTAGATAAAATCTGCGGATCCAATTTCATTTAGTGTGCACGAAGTCAACGTTTGCTTTTTATTCATAGGGAACTGAAGTGACACTCCAAAGGACTCTGAGAAGTGGGAGGATGGATATAGATTCAGTTGCAGAGCGACGGAAGCACGTCGCATAATGTTTGCATTTGCCAGCTGCATGCCCCACTAGAGCTGTAATTTATTTTTTGCATTTAAAATGGCACTGAAATCCATCAGACCAGGAAAAAGAATCTTGTAGCACGAAACAAAGTACAATTTATGTCTGCTTAATTATGGTCCTAAGAAACGGATCTGCAGCCCGTTCTGCTCCTTTTCTGCAATTTTATTTAGGACAAACTTCTCCTTGCGACGATTGCCAGTACTTAAGCACTTCAGCTGGAATGAGCACCGACCAGAAAAACGACGAAGCCAAAACGAACCAAAAGAGGATGTTTTAATTTCTCGCAAAAGAATACTAAAGTAGGTAAGAAATTGCAGTTGGCAGTTAGCACTTTTTATAGCGCTTTGCGGGCAAATCCCCGACGCAACAACTCGGGAGCATCTAATAAATTAGGAGATAACATTTCTTCCCGACATTCTGGATGATGCATTAGGACGGCTGTGCAGCTGCAAAGTTTGCACCCCAGCCCGAGTCCTGGCCCCGCCGGATGCTGTTCTTCCGCTGCTCTACATATTAGCCGAAAAGTTAGCTGCACTTTGCATTAAACCCCACCAAGCTTGCGTTTAGAGCATTTCCATGGGGAGGGCACTTCAGGATTTTTCCGACCGCCATTCAAAATTAAGAGCCTTGAGCTCTGTTAATGGACAACTTCTAATGCTCGAGAATTCCTTTAATCCAGAATGTCTTTTGTCGTCGGTGCTGTCATCAGCGGCCCGGGGTAAAAACTCCAACACCGCCATTCCGGTACCTCCTTCCTGGAGATCTTCTAAGAAAGAATGTAGCCACGGACTATTTATTTCGTGGGAGAAGTGAAATGTGTAAACATTCGTTTTCAATTATTTTTCACTTCCCAGAGATCAGCGCAATAACCTTGCATTTCTTGCAGCGTTCATCTTATAAGTACGAGTAAAGTAGCTGTAGATACAAGATCAAGAGAAAAGCCGGTCAAACTCGCCTCTTTTGACTCCCGAGAGCTACCCAGGCAGATTCTAGGAGCACCTAGAGTCGGTTATTTTGACTCTCGAGAGCTCCCCTGGAATCAAAGCCGGCTCTGTTCTAGACTAGAGTTTGACTCCAAGGGAGCCTAGGGAGCTCTCGGGAGTCAAAAGAGCAGAGTTTGCCCGGCCCTGGTCAAGAGCAGATCTCAAATTGTTGGTGGGCTATCTAACTGGCCATCATGGGCTAAGATATCATCTACATAAAATAGGTTGTCAAATCAGATGGAATGTCGTATGTGTCTTGAAGACGATGAAACTACAATACACATCTTGTGTGTTTGTCCTGCTTTAGCACATTTAAGGGGGCAGTACACTTCTATTTTCTGAAAAAATCGATGTTTTCAAAAACATCAAATTTGTAAACTATATACTTCCAAAAGTAGTTTACAATATGTTAAATCGATTGAAAAGGCATTGCCGAATAAGCGTCAGATACTTTTTTTTTCAGAATTATCTGCGAATTGAATAAAAAAAATTTTAAACGCGTTTTTCTCGAAACTACGTTTTTTGACCTGGTTGGCAGTTTTTTTAAAAAACTACTGGTCCGACTGGGCTCAAATTTTGCAGACTTGTCCCATATATGTTTGCTTATGGTGCTAACCATTATTATTAATATAGGTTAATACTGAACCCCTTTTTTATAAATATTTTAATAAAAAATAAATAAAAATTAACGTTAAAAAATTAAGAATTCCGCCATTTTGTTGTTTTCTTGCCAAAATACTTCATCGTGGTTCACACGATAGCAGATGACTTATATTTTAATATGTGCTTTGAATTTTTTGTTTCAGACGTTCCAGACCTGAGATTTCTTACCAACCAGTTTGAAAAAGGTTTTATTTTAGGCAGCCATATTACTGCCGTACAAACGCCAGAAATTTCGAAAAAAATTATTTTTGTTTTCTTTGATACATATCGGGTTGGCACGAAAGAAATGAGACAGTTTGTTTTTACATTTTAAATTCTAACATTTTTATTTTACTATACATTTAGTCAATCAAATACTCGCCGTGAGCATCTATGACTTCTTGCCAACGTATAGGCAAGGACTGGATGCCTGTTGCCCAGAACTCAGCGGACCGTGAGTTGAAGAAGGTGGCTACGTAGGTTTCAACTTCATTAAAAGTGTTAAAGCATTTATCACGCAAATCATTTTTCATGGCTCTGAATAAATGGTAGTCTGAAGGGGCAATGTCTGGGGAATATGGTGGATGAGGTACCGTCTCCCAGCCTAAGCCCTGCAGTTGTTGGCTGGTGGTGGATGCGGTGTGCGGGCGAGCGTTGTCATGAAGTAAAATGACATTGGCTCTTCTTCGTCTTTTTTCTTTGATAGCTGTGGCTAGTTTATCGAGCTGCGCCGCATATGTGTTAGCATTAACTGTTTCATTATGTAATAATTCATAAAACAGCATGCCCTGAGAATCCCAAAAGCAGCACAATAGAACTTTTTAGCCGCGGTGTTGATATTGCTTTGGTTGAGTTGGTGGGTCTTCCTTTCGTGGCAGCCAGAAGGCACGGCGCGTATTGTTTTCGTAGAGAACCCACGACTCGTCCACTGTAACCAAATCCTCCAAAAACTCCTTCCGGCGCGGTCGAAGTAGTAGCGATTGGCAGACGGCGACCCGAGCAGCACGAGTGGCGTCTGTGAGGGCATGAGGTGTCCATGGGGATAAAACTCTCCTATATCCGAGCTCGTGCAGGTGATGTTCTATAGCGTGATGGCTGCAGTGGAGTTTTGTCGCTAATTCACGAGTGCTTGCATCCGGCTTCTGTTGCAGTTCACGACGCAAATCATCATTGTCGAAAGCTGGTGGTCGTCCCGAGCGAGGCTGACTTTCGAGGCTTCGGTCTCCTGTACTGAAGCGTTTGAACCAACGAGACACTGTTGCGTGACTTGTAGTATCTGAGCCAAATGCAGTGTTGATGTTGTCTGCCGCAGCTCGCGCACTATGGCCTAACAAATACTCGTAAAGGTATAGAGTTCGAATTTGTCGCTCATCCATTTTTCTTCAAACTGACTGAATTAATCGTGCGTGCGCTCTTATACACCCCTAGAACTGAAGCACCTAGAATGTTCTATAACATACTAGAATATGGTCGAAAACAATTGATTAGAAAAACAACATGAGTAGAGTTTTCTAGAGTGTCTTATTACTTTCGTGCCAACCCAATATATTTTAATGTGTAAAATTTTCAAATGATTCAATAAATTTTTCTATAAAAAACAAACACTTTTAAAAAATGCAAAAAAGAACTGGACTGCTTAAGAAAAAAGATCTTCAGTCAAAAGTTTTTGGACTCAGCTGAAGAAGCTCATCTTCTGTTAAAGACCTTTTGAGGTTCCTTAGGGTAGCAGGCCGTTTTTTACTTTTCGCAGTGCCCACCACAAGGGTCACCCCCAGAAAGGAAATATTATATATATAACGACTTGAACTAAAAATCAAAACATACAATCCAAAATTGTCCAGTATCATAATTACAATAAATAATAGGGGACCGGTTAATTCGTGCGGTTTTTTTTCGAAAATTGAAGCTTTATTGTGAAAAAATAGTTACAAATTTAATATTCAAAGTATTGTCCATCGCTAGCTATAACCTTTTCCCATTTTTCTGGCAATTCACGAATACCCTTTCTGAAAAATTCGGCCGGCTTCTCCGCTATCCACGAATCGATCCAATTTTTGACTTCTTCATAATTGGAGAAGTGCTGGTCAGCCAGGCCATGTTGCATTGATCGGAAGAGATAGTAATCGGATGGCGCAAGGTCTGGACTATACGGCGGGTGGGGTAGGACATCCCATTTGAGCGTTTCAAGGTAGGTTTTGACGACCTGTGCAACATGTGGCCGAGCATTGTCCTGTTGCAAAATGACCTTGCTGTGCCTTTGTTCATATTCCGGCCGTTTTTCGCGCAGTGCTCGGCTCAAACGCATCAATTGTCGTCGGTAGACTTCCCCTGTGATCGTTTCATTCGGTTGCAACAGCTCATAATAGATCACACCCAGCTGGTCCCACCAAATACACAGCATAACCTTCAGGCCATGAATATTCTGAACGGCCGTTGATGATGATGCATGGCCGGGGTATCCATACGTTGCCCGACGTTTTGGATTATCGTAATGGACCCACTTTTCATCGCCAGTGACAATTCGATGCAAAAAACTTTTTCTTTTGTGCCGTTGAAGCAGTTGTTCACACGCGAAAAATCGGCGTTCTCTTGGCTTCAATTCATACGACACCCAATGGCCTACCTTTCGGATCATTCCCATTGCTTTTAGACGATCGGAAATGGTTTGTTGAGCGACGCCAAGTGATTTTGCAAGTTCTTCTTGCGTTTGGGATGGATCTTGGTCGAGCAGTGTCTCCAATTCGTGGTCTTCAAACTTTTTTGGCTGTCCGGGCCGTTCATCGTCCTCCAAGTCAAAATTGCGACTTTTAAACCATGCAAACCACTTCTGGCACGTACGCTCAGCTAGAGCATGCACACCATACACTTCCACCAAAATACGATGACTTTCGGCAGCCTTTTTCTTCATATTGAAGTAATGAAGAAGTACTCCCCGCAAAAACACTTTATTGGGCACAAAATTCGACATTTTCAGAGTAAAAAAAAGTTTTGTTGTTTACGCTTCAGCTAAATGACACATACTGATTCTGAAACTATATGACAGTAGCTTTCCAACACATATTTGGAAAGGTGAATCACTGGAATATAAAACAAGTTACGCCATCTGTTAGAAAACCACTCGAATTAACCGGTACCCCTATTACTTAAAAAATTAAATAGTTAAATATTTCTTAAGCATAATGATTGATTTATGGAGTTTTTGGTATTGGGTTTGTTTTTTTAATTTATTCTTTCATTATTTTGTTTTAAAAACTTTCAGATTTAAAATAAAAGCCTTTTCTTTTCAGCAATTTAAAGTTTCCCATTTACACTGCACACTATAAAAAGTGTTTTCAGAGGCACAACATTAAAACATATGTAAGATCCGGAAAGAACTCTTAAAACTATCCTTTACTTCTTCCTTGATTAAAGTTCTCAAGAATTTTTGGTTTTCAAGGAATAGGAATTAAATTATAAACCAGGAAATAGAAAAATGAAAAGTTGAGTTAAAGAACAAGCTTTAATGCTAATAAAATAAACAAAATTACTTTTAGCTTCTCTCTAAAAATTGATTCGACTCAGTATATAAACTGCATTTTAAATGTAAGTGGAATGCAGAATCGATTAACCATATCAATTTTAAAATAATACAAGCAGATCCCTGGACCACTCTGAGTTTCTTAATTACATTCGGTTACGCAATTAACAGATTAAACCAAAATCTCTCTTTTCTTTCAGGCGAGCATCCCGCAGCAATGCAGCACAATTCAGCAATCAAATCAATAACAAGAGCCAGCACAGGAGTTTTGGCTGTCCTTTGTTTAATGTGCATTCAGTTGCACTTAATCCAAGTTTTAGGCTCGTTTCACATCCAAAGATCGAACAATGCAGTGAGATGAAGAAGATACCTGCGGGGCGATAAGTGATTTTTTCTAGTTTTCAAGAGGATAAGTTGAGTGTAAATAGAATTTTAAATTGATAATAATTTGTAGGTAAACTAAACAATGAAATGCATCCTTGTTTTCGCAAATTTCGCGGAATTTATTGCTTTTTTCATCTGTATTTTCAATTGTTTTCAATAGGGAACTGTTTTTCAATAGGGAACTGTTGTTTATTTTCAGTTGTTAAATGTTTTGTATGAAAGTGCCACTTTAGCACAGCGAGAGTTTTTTTTGCCAGAGTGACACTTTGGGCCTAGACTCTCTACCTCTTTTACTGTATTATACATAGTTGAGGAGCAACTGAATATAATATTTCCATAAATGTTTGCCACCTAATTGTTATGCAAAGCTTCACTCAGAGCATTCCAGTAAAATTTGTCCAGTAAACTTATTATTGAAATGGAACAAAGTAAGTTGTAAATAGTTGGTAGCGGAATTTCATTTGGATTAATGTGAACCCTACTTGAGCAAATTCCCTCTTACCTATAATTAAATTCTCCATTAAATCGTTTCAAGAGCTTTCTACTATTTCGAATAATGTAAATATCCTATTTGAAATTTCTGCTATGCTCAAGAGAAGCTGAAGCTGATTCAAATTAGTTCGAGGATTTCTCTTTAAGTTTAGCAAAATTGTTTAGGACATAATTTTTCTTAATAAAATTTGTGATAATATGAAAAAAAAAAATATTGGAAGGAAGCAGCAGCACTGTAGGCATAAGAAATGATAAATAAGATTAGGTAAAAAAATTATAAAAGATGTATGAAAAATTTTTTTATAAGAACAAATCTAAGGTATCTAGACGGTAAAGTAATACTACCCTTAAGTAAAAGTAAATTTATTGAATCACGTTAATGTAATTATAATATGAAAATTCGAACCTAAGGAGTGCATGTAATTATGAGCACTTTTATTGAAGCTCATCTAGACGGAAATGGAAACAAAGCGATAGAACAAAAAAACTTGTAAATATACATTTTAAGAAAATACATGTAAGAATAAAACAATTTACATTTTAGTGTATCATTTAAATCCTTACTTTCCTCTCATGAAAAGTTTTTTTAGCGCATTGGAAAATGTTTAGCAAATGCTTTTTTCTTTCTGGCGGAATTCATTGTGAGTATAAACGCGCGCTCATAATAGAAACTAAACTGATAAGACTAATACAATTCCCACGAGCAACAATGATTCGCATTATTAATGGAGCATTTCACGCCGAGCGGACAGGCAAACAATTTTAGTTTTCCGATTTTGATATTCTTTGGATATGTTATACCCTTATATGACGCACACACGGGCACGTGATCATTTTCACATTCAATGTAATTACCGAGTTTTGGCTAGAATTTATGACTAAATGTTGCCTGGAGTGTTTTAGAGGTAGATACTCCGAATAAAGAGTGGTACATAAAAATAAATTATTATTTTTCATTATTGTTTTTTAATACCATTAATACCTCCTATTTAATAAAAAGAATCAAAATTAATTTTAAAGTTAATTCTCAACTTATTCCCGAAAATCTGTTATTTATTTATATATTTTAGTTCAATTATTTTTTACAAACAAATGAAAATCAATTTAAAATTGTGTAAATTACATGAAAGAGCAAAACATTTACTTTACATTACAAAACATAGCTCATAATTTATATTTATTTACCACTTTTTGATTGGATCATCTGCTTCTAAAACATACCAGGCAAAACATTTAGTCAAAACTTCAGCTAGCCATTGCTTGGTAAATACGCATTGAAAGTGAAAATAATCACGTGTCCGTATCTACGTCACAGAAGGGTACAACATATCCAAAGAATATCAAAATCGGGAAACTTTTTTTACCTGTCCGGTCGGCGTGAAATACCCCAAATGTAAACACAATGGAGATTATTTCATCGGCTTTGCTGTTGGAACATATTTATTTATGTTATTTCTAATTTCTTATTTCATCTTGCGATGATAATCTAAAAATAAGAATTCATGATTCAGATATTTTAAGTAAGGCCAACAACTCAGCAGAGTTGACAAGGCCTTAAATACAGCCAAATGCAAAAACAGTTTTGGAGTTGTCTCGCCTAGTCTCTAAAGCAAAGAATATCGATATCAACAAAAACCCAGCGGGAACCGGAATCATACAATAAGCAATGAAAAAGCAATATTTCGGAAGCATAATTTGCTTACTCTCCGTTTACCTATCCGTATCTTTTTAGTATGGGCCATTAGTCATTGGAGGGAAGCAGTTTTAGAGCTTTCTGCTCAAGTGCTTCTTTAGAAGATTATTCATTAGCAGTTAGAACTTTCTGAGGAAGTTCTTCTTTAGAAGATTATTAGCAGATTTTTATGCTTACGTCGGAAGCAATTGTCGAAGGGGACAACAGCAAAAGAGAGAAGTTTCACAGAGAATATTAAATCATACATATTGTTGGCTTTGATTAGGGTGCTATATGGACGAAATAATAAAAAAATTATCGCAAGCCAAAACGAATCAATCACATCACTAACAGCTCCTCGGCACCTAAACGAAAATGAACTGAAATGTTGCATCAGAAAGATTTCATAACGAAATGATGTCATCCCTTGTAACCAGGGCTTAGCCCGTTACGGTGCCTACCAGAGCTAGCCGATAACTAAAAGAAACCGACGCCGGTAGGCGAAAGAAGAAAGTAAGATCTAGGCCCAGCAGATTTGACCGGCTCGAGCTCAGGGTTGGGGAGGTTCTTTCCTAGATGACTTTCTCCTTTAGGGGTGCTGGGTGAAATAGGGCATAGCAAAAATTACCGCGAAGATCGTCGGTATTAAATAGGAGGGGAAGAGGTTAAGAGGAAAGGGAAATAAATAAATACGAAGATGTGACGCAACACAGAAAGCACATCATTCCACCGCCCACACGATCCACCTAAATAAGGGTTGTTGCCATGACCACCCACTCACCCTGCCGATGCTTTTTCACGCCAACCCATTTATACACTTTAGCAATCTGACATTTTGCTTACGTTCCACACATGACCCAGTAAGAGAAGATAACGCATTTATGACAACAATTCAAATTTATTTTAAGAAAAGAAAAAACAAACGAAAGGGCTACATTCTAAATTTCTAGAATTAATATAAAATTTTTTCTTTTTGTTTTATTTATAAATTATTATTATTACCCCCTTTTTTTTTTCTTTAAACTAATTAGACGAGCCTTCAGGTTCGTTTAAGCGAAAAATATATTCATATTCAATTCAATAATTAATGATAATAATTAATAAAAAAAAAAATATAATGTAGTAATTAAGTGTAGATCCTTTTTTTTCAAAAATGCAGCAACGCGACCAGGGTGAAATTTAATTAATTGGCAAAGTATGTAACTATAAATGAGATTTTTTTTTTCTTCTAGCAGCAAATATTCCAGCAAATAAGAATTTAAATTCTTTTTTTTCAAAAGCTGCAATACAACAGAAAGATGTACTAAAAGTTTGTTTTTTTCCACTTACTTGTTGTCCTCCGGGTGGAAGCTTCGACCTCGGTGGCTGAAAGTTAAATGTTATACACTGAGAAAAAAACACTGGTAAAACGAACCAAAAATCAAGTTTACGCTAACCATATACTTGGCAGGTTTTCAGCCTACCGTGTTTTTGGTTATAATAACCAAATTAAATTTGTTAAATTTAATTCAACCAAGTTCACTAAAGAAATCAACCAAGTTTTGTTCAAATTTAATTTAACCAATATTTTTGGTTAATATAACCAAGCTTTAAACAAGTTTGTGAAAATTTTAACAACCAAAATTTTAGTCAATACAACGGAGCTTTTGTTTAAATATCAACCAAGTACTTTATTGGTTTAACTAAAATTGCAATACCTTTCAACCAATCTTGTGATCAACTTCTGACCAAAATAACAGTTGATTTAACTTTGTTTCAGGTAAATATTTAACGAAGCCCTCAGTTCATTCAACCAAATGTCATTCGAGTATTTAACCAAATCTTTATTTAATTTAGGGTAACTTTATTTATTTTTATTTGTTGTTTTATATGCTTCATTTGAATGTATCTCTATTATCAAATTAAAAGAATTATGAAGGAAATTTAGAATATCTTTTTATTTTTGAATTTCTTTTAAAAGGATCCAGGTGAATATTCCTTGAAACAAAGATGTTGGTATAAATTGCAACTAATTTCCAAGCTCCATATATGATAATTCGTTCATATTTTATTTATTGAGCAATAAAATCGAGGACTAATGTATTGCTTCATATACTTTTTCATAAGTATTTAAAGGAATAATTTGCCTAATCTTGTTATTTTCTTTTCTCTTATTTTTTCACCTCTTCGTTCAGACAACAACAAAAAAAACACAATTTAATTTTAGCTTTCATTTATTGAAGTAGTTTTTTCATAAACAATAACATAATAACATAATTTCAAAAAAATTCACATTATTCTTGTGCAGAAATTCAATCATACAAAATTGCACAATTATTATTGATTAATATATTATATTTACATAATATTGACATTTGTTGTTGTGTTATATGTATAAGAACTTAAGCTTTATTCATATTTATTAAATTATTTAAATCACTAATAAGAGTCGTAACAGCTGGACTATCATCGTCATATTTTGTGTTAACCCTTTCAGACACAAAAATCAGGCGTTTGAGATAAAAATCTGAATTTTTGCTTATACACAAATATGACACTAATAAACACGAATATGCAAAAACAATTAAGGTAGGATGCCTCACCTGGCCACCAGGTGATGTCCCATATATGGGACATGCCTTTGTTTTGCGCGTGGCGGCCAATCAAAACGTATTTTTTTACACTTTTCTGCATAAATTGTTTAAAATATAGTTAAAGAGTACTTACCGATTTTTGTTAAAACTCGATCTTAAAAAAAAAAAAACAACCTTTATATGAGCACTAAGGACCACTTGTTTACTGCCGCACAATATAATTTCACAAAAAAGGCACTGAACCATGTAAAATGGTCAGAGTTCGGTACAAAACTTATTTTTGTAAAGTTTAAAAGCTACTTTATTAACAGAGTTGCCAATCATTGCAGATTTAATATTGGTGTCTACGTTAAATAGCTTTAAAATCAGTGACAACTTTTGTCCAATATATTGGACATTGTGTCTGAAAGGGTTAATTCCATATAAAAATTTTTGGATAAAGTTCCAAACTAAAATACTCTCTTTAGGATACTTAATGTTAAGCACCTGAAACAATTTAAAGCAAGAATCCAATGCACTTAGGAAATTTTCGAATTTAAATTTGATGTTATCTACAATAACAAAATATTCTTTATAGGAATTATTTTCCCCCAAGACGCCTATTATAATAGGTTGTAATTTAACTTTATTCAAAATACATAAATTATTTTTTTGTTCAAGCTTTGTAATGACTTCATTGACAGATTCAACGGTTATCATTAAACTTTCCTGTGAATCCTTTATGCTATACTTAATTCTTGATTTAGAGCTTGATGCTCTTTGCGTTGGCTTTAGTAAAGCATGCAGTAGTTTAATACAGTTTACATTTCTTATGTCTTAAAAAAGATATTATAAAATATATGTACATTATATCATTATTTATTTTAGACAGCTTACCAGAGCTCTGAGGAAGTTCTTCATTCAAAACTTCCTTCAATAAAGATTTGCAGCGCGTGTCTTTGATATTATTTTCGAAGATCTTATCAATGTATCGCAGGAATAACTCCCAGTTGGTATATAACGATTTGTCAGGGTATATTTGACAAAAATCAATATCAATCTGAAAAGTACAAGTTATATATTTTCCTTTAAAGCAGTTCAGTAAACATATTACCAATTCTGGAACTTTAGAATGTGCATATAGTGGCCAATTTTTAAGGATGGCATTAATAGTCATATCAGTATTTTCAAAAATCTGCTTTGCTCTGTACGATCTTGTCAAGAACCACTTTTCTTTAACTACATCCCATGGTTCCCTTATATATTTAAGTGCGTTACATACATCTTGCATTTCAAGGTCTGAAAGTATCATTGTGTGATGTTTTAAAGTTTTAATAAAAAATTCTATACTTTAATTAATTATGCTTACCGTCTAGTTGTTGCAAATTCTCTGGAGAGCATGTAGATTCTTCTGCTTTTTGTATTATACTTGTTGAACTGTTCATTTTTTTCATTAGCTTTTTTCTGTTTTGGTACCGGTCGTACAATTTACCTTTGGGTGGTAGTTTACCTCGGCCAATAAAATAGGTACTCTAAAATTGTATATATGTTATATATTGTATATACTTATATGTATTCTTTAAAATGTTTTAATCTTAACATGGATAAATTGCATTACCTCTACTTCAGTTGGAAACATTTGAATAATCTCCTTTGCTAGCTCCGAAAATGTTGAAACTCTTAAGTGTCGACCAGATTCGGCAAACTTTTGTATTACAATGTGAGTTAAGATGGTTCTGTGACATGGCTCCAGGAATTTATTACTAGCATAAAACTCAATAATATTTTTACCTTCTTCTGTGCTCTTCAGTATTTGAGATATTTTCTGCAATTAGAGACAGTATTAAAAAATTTAGTTACACTATATAATCGTAATATACTTACCAATGAAGACAGTTTCGGGTAGTCAGTAGAACTACTTGTAGTTGTTGAAGCGATCTCTGTTTCAACCAGGCAATCATTATTTTGAGCCCTATCTCCAGTATTTGTTGTTGTTGGCTGGCAATTACAGCTACACGTAGGGAATTCGAAAGTACCCTTTAAGTTGAATATTAAATTAAGGAAAAAGCTTTAATAAATATATATAAAAGACTTCATACATTTTCCTTTTGCCAATTAAATAAATTATGTTCAAATTTTATTCTAAGTCCTAACTTGTCCTTTGGAAAATATTCTTCAATATGCCTCAGTCGCATTAATTTTAACGCCTCTATGTCAATACCCATTGCTACAAAATAAATTAATTACACTTTAAGTTTATGGATAGAAGAGCTCATTACTTACACGAAAATGTTCTTATTAAATCATCAGGCATATTCCAGCTTTTTAAGAGGCTAGCTAATTCTCTGTCGTTCATATCATTGATATTAATTTGTTGATTAGGAATTATAATGATATTTTGAGGTGATGCATCCTCCAACATGTGGTCCACAAATTCCATACCTAGCTCTAAATCTCCTGTAAATGGCGCGGAATAATTGCTCGGACTATCCATCTTGCAGTATTATCAGGAACTTATTTTAATTTGTTATTCTTCTAAATATAAGCATTAGAAACTACTATTATTACTCTTACATAAAAAGTGTTGCTTATTTATATTTACATTCACTAAACATTTTTACAAAGATGTTTATATAATAAATGTTATACTTATATGATTTTTTTTTAAAAATATTTTTTTAACCTTATCATATTTTTACCATTTGTTAGCTTATGCCTATGTATAGGAGGCCCATCGAAAATTGAAATTTGTTTTACTTCGAAAGAGATTTAATTTCTTTCAAGAATCTCATATGCTACAAAGTGATCATTGTATCTAAGGGGAAACTTCGCACAAATGAGACAAATATTATTTTTGACTGTAATTAATTCTATAATTTCAAATAATAGAATAGATTCCTCAGACGACTTAGTTAGAAAAAAACCTTATTCATAAAATATTCCGTTATATTCCATTTGAGAATAGCAATGCGCTTCATTTTCCGGTACATTTTCTTTCGAACAAATTAAATCGAGAAAATTGCTCTTTATTTTATGACAGTCCTGAACCTTTATAGAACAACGTGCGGGAGAAGCTATTAAAGCAGAAAATTTTAGTTGTGATTTTAACGCAAGAGTGTATGGTATATTGTGGCGGCTTGTTATAACTCGAGCATAGGTTTTTAATTGTTGATGCTTCGATTCGTATCTAAACGACCAAAAATATTTTGGCGGACCAGAATATTTAATTATTCGGGGATAATGAATTAACAGGTGATACTTAGGCTTCAAAGTTGTATTAAATAGTTCTACAAATTTCTGATTGTGAAGTTGTATAAGTTTTCCTAAATCGCTAAGATTTTTTTCGGTAAAGCTACCGAGAAGCAGTAAGTCCATTAGTTTAATAAAAGTTTTAAAAAATTTCCAGACTTCATCCGTATTGGGAATTAAAGTACCAACCATTAAGGGAAAGAAATGTACGAATGTCCACATTTCCCTGGCGGACATATTGAACTTAAATTTTTTTAGGTTATGTGGCACAATGGGCTTTGAAAAATTACCTATTTCTGATTTTCAGTAAGAAAAATTTTGCTTTTGAACATTTAGTATTTCTAATGTGAAAAATTTCTTTTTTTCTATAAAATCATTTAAAATATGAGCCATATTATAGTGGCAAATCCCCTCAAACATGTCATGCATTAGGTCGACAGCAAAATTAGTCGTAACATGGAAGGAAGGTATTTTGTTTAAAATAGAATCTTTATATATACCTTTTTCAAATTTAATGTCATCGTCATAAGTTTCAAGTGTACGTAATGATGAACCATTTTCAAACGATAAATATTTAGTTGAATTTTTGTGTTCTGTACAAAACCGGCAAAAATAAAGAGCTGAAAAAGATTTACTAAATTCAAGTATTCGATTCAATCCCAGATTATCTCCCAAAAAAAGACCTAAAATGAAACGAACTTTTGTGGAACCTTCGGGTAAATCCAGAACAATACCATCAATTTCTAAACTTCTAATTTTTTCTATTAGTAACGTTATGCATAAGTCATTTCCAAAGTCTTTAAAGTCGTGTGCCTTAATAAGTGCTGCCAAGAAAATGTCATCTAATTTTGATGTATTATCTAACATCGGAAAAGAGTAATAAATAGCCGTGATACTTTGACTACCAGCATGAGACCCTAATGGGTTATTTAATTCGAAATCATCTGAGTACATGAAATATGGAATTAAAATATTTTGGGGGTATAGTTTACATTTATCCTTCCACAGTTTGCCTTGAACAAAATTTCTTATGACGTCATTTTCCGATTTATAGTTTTCATACTTTTGCAGAAAAATGTTGAGAGTATTGTTCTTTTCGAATACTTTCTTAAACTGAAAATCGATTGGTAATATAACTCCTTTACTTTGTTTTTCATCTAACGCAAATATTCCGTTAACATGCGTTTCTAATATTTCATTATTTAAAGTAAATTGAAAAGGTTTTTTAAAATAATTTTTTTCCGTTATGTATTTCAGAAATTTATGCTCTGTACTAATTTGTTGAAAAGGATTTTTAATCTCATCAAGCAAATATTGTATATCATTTTTCATGATTTCCACAGTTTCGGAACTAGACAGAAAGTGTTTTAATACATGTACCAAAGGCTCCACAATAAATTTAACGACATTTTCTTGTATTATTATGATATCTTTTCTGCTGAAATTATTACGCGAATGTAAGTCTAATGTAAAGGTGGCACTGCTTTCGTAAATTTTGTCAATTAAAGATTTATTTACATTATCTTGTTGTTTCGGATCATTTTTCAAAACGTTATAAAAATTTTCAAAATCTCTTGATTGAGAATGAGATCTTTTATTAACAACGTCATTGGTATTGTAATTTGTATTCGGACGGATTGTTACATTTTCAGTTGATTCACAACAAAAATTTATTTGATGTTTTTTTGTTTCATCTGTTACTTTATGCTTTTTAATCAAATGTCTCTTATACGAGGAAATATTTTCAAACTTTTGCGAGCACGAACCTTGACAACAAATAAATGTACTATTTGTGCGATAGCCATGTAATATTTTTAAATGATCAAATAATGTTTGAATTTTCCTAAAATCTTTTTTACAAACAATACATTTTATCATTTTTTGAAACCAAATGAGTCTACCTTTTAACACAAAATAACTGGGAATTTTTGTGATACTTAAATTTAAAATTTCGTCCACTCGTTTCTCCGACCCTAAGTTGAAAATTTTGCAATATTAAGAATAATTGTTTTTCAAAAAAAAGGAAAAAGTGTACTTACAAAAGCCTGCTGATATTTCAAAATGAAGTGCTCGAACTTGATTCGGAGACCAATATGTTTTTCGTCAAAGAGTATTTTAATTTCTTCAATAGTTATAAATTTTAATTTTTCCAAATTAAGGTTGTACTCTAAAATTATTAAAAATATGCAATTTTTTAATTGTAATGTTTTAAAGCTTTTTTAAATTTTATTTAACCTTTCTATAATACCAAATGTCATGACGCATACAACCGTGTACTGATGGCAAACACCGAATTTTGTACTGACATTCGAGAATTCTTTTATATGTCATACAAAGTTATGCACACGAATATCTGACGGTTCAGCGCAGATTCGGCCCTGTTTCCAATGCGAGCGTAGCGCGAGTTTCGAATTTCGAATGAAGTAAACGACAAAATTTCAAAATTTGTATTTAAAATGGAAAAACGCAAGCGCATAATATTGTGTTATTATTTTGAAATGTCTCAAACTGTTTTATTGAGTAATGAACATAAAAGAAAACGTAGTGGGTCTATGAATTGTTCGAATGTGAATTTCGAATTATCAAAAGCCTTCTATTTTACGAAATATTTTAATGTAAATTTTTAATCACATCTTGATTCATATTTGTCGCGAAAAGATATAATATTATAAATTTAAAATGCCCGATTTAGACTTTTATCGTTTAAAGAGAGAAATAATAAAAAAATTAATAAATTAACAGAAGAGCTGTTACAGTGCCATCTATTGCAAATAATTTTATTAGAAGCTTAAATATTTATTCGAAAATTTCCACTCTGGAGTAGAAATAGAACCTACTCCAGAGTGCAGCAACCGCGTGGCGAAAGGGAGATACACTTATGAAAAACGCGCATGAGTGCGAGAGGGTTAGCAAATCCACGTTACTCCAAGCTAGCATTGGAAACGCAGCCTAACAATTGTTTCCTCGAAAATGCTTAAAAAAATCAAATCGCCTGCTTAGGTAACTTAAAAAGAGTACAAATATGTATTCATATTCCGTCATTTTGCCATGCCTATAAAAAGATTAAATAGAAATACCAATTTTTAATAAATTTACTTACCGAAACATTTCTGCATTAAGTAATTGCACCATAAATTTCTTTTGCACAAAAACAATTTTAAGTTTTTTTGCTCTTCGCGGATATATTTGCTCTTAAATCCGTTTTTCTTTTTACCCATGAATAATCACTTCAAATCAACTTATTCACTTATTACACTGTGTACTTCTAGCTTCACATAGAATAGAACCTTCTGCCTATACAGTACAAACTGAAATGAAACCGCTACGACGCCGAAAATGCCAAGAAATATGTTTTAACTAAGACTACAGGTTAAATCAACCAAGCCTTTGGTTATTTCGTACTAGACACTTGGTTAAAGTAACCAAGTATTTGTTTGAATTTTAAAGATTTTTTGTTCACTAGGTTAAATCAACCAAGCCTTTGGTTATTTCGTACTAGACGCTTGGTTCAAGTAACCAAGTATTTGTTTACATTTTAAAGATTTTTTGTTCACTAGGTTATAACAACCAAATTACTTGGTTAATAATACGAATTTTTCATATTGCAGGATTTGTAAACTTATTGGTTAAAACAACCAAATTTTTGTTCATTTATAACGAATAGGTATTAAGCAGTAAGTGATGATAAAAAATAATTTAAATTACAAAATAACGATTATAAAGTAATTTTATGTATCTTCAATCAATCAATAAAGAATACATATATTAATATATTAAGTAATTTTTATTTTTGAAGTGGTTTGTATCATTTTAGGTCCCTATATTAATAAGTCGTTTTATTTTAAGACCACGCAATTATGATTAATCAATAAATTTGGTTTCCTTTTTTTGGAAAATAATCTTTTTATAACAATTTTGTTTTTTATTTTACAATTCATGGAAATAAAAAAATATTTCCTTCCCTTCATGATTCAAAAAATCCAATATGTAGAAAATGAGTTCGGTGTAGGTATTAGTAATATTTAACTAAGAGATAAGGTTAAATTAGCCAAGTTATTTTGTTTAAAACTAAATATACATTTTTAAACAAACTTTTTGTTAAATTGCAGAAAATTTAAAGTTATCAACCGGTAGTACTGTTTAAATCAACATAAAAAGTCAGGTTAAAATTAACCAATTTATTTTCGTTGTGGCAAACAAGCCGTTTTTAGGGCTTTGTTGAATTTACTTGTCGTTTTGGTTGACGCAACCTAGTTTTGGTTGTATCAAACTAGGTTTTTGGTTGAAAATTTAACCAAGCCAGTTTTGTTAAATTTACTAGTATTTTTTCTCTCAGTGTAGTTATGAAGAAAAAAAAACTAAAGCTAAAAAACAAAAATACACCACACGACGCGGTTTAAATCGAAAAAAATTCAGCTTGGTCTAGCTACCGATGATGTCACCCGCCTCCCGTTAAGGAAAACCCGTTAACAAATTATTTATCACTCCCTCAACTCAATTTTTTTTTTTTTTCCTATACCTAAAAATTTACAATTTTAAATGCACATAATTTAATTAACACGTTGTCGCGGTTTTAACTCCAATTAATTTAGTTAGGTTTAAATTAGATTTACTTTAGGTTAAGCTTAGTTTAGATTAAGTTCCACTTTGAGAGCTTCCACGTGGTCCCTTGGTACGTTTTGCAATGTTGAGGTAGATGATAAGAAAAAAAGAATAAATCTCGTGAATATTAAATGTTTTAGGGCCGAAACTTCGAAGATGATGTGACACCTCAATTTTGAAGAAAGGCGGCCGACAAGTTGATCGTTCACAGAGAACGCAACTAGATGAAGCAGGAATCTGGGTGGCTCCGACTGGACCCAATCTGGGATAAAAAAAATGCAATAGTTCCACAAAAAAGGTGGAATTGCCTGGAAAGGCATCTCAATTAATTTCTAATGAAATTACATAAAATGGGAGCTCTAGGCATTACCTGCCGCTGTATAGCGCAGCACCACACAAAGGTGATTATTCCTAATGCCGAGTGGATTCCTTCTTTTGTTTTTCCTCGTTACTTCCTTTATTTCTTTCCTCGGTAATTTCACCAAATCACTCGGGATAGATTTTAATTAAAATACGCGAATTTCACTAGGATAATTCGCACTATAAAAATGCAATAAATCAAACTATATCGCGCACTACACTCGACAAGACAATTTGCATCCGACTCGGTCCACGATCACTTTGCAATTTGCGCAAATTTGTGTTTGCCAAAAAATATGTGATAGTCCATATATACGTAATACTCAACGAGTTACGCAAACTTCAATTGCGTTTATCTCCTCGTGGAGAAAAGATGTCTGAAGCTGCGTGTTTGACAACGCTGCCCGTTGCACAAAACTTTTCAAGCGCGTTTGATTTTCATCAAACAGTTGCACAACACATCAAACTGCCCCATACACGGGGAAAATGTTTGTCCAATGGGCTGCGTTGCGCAAATTGTTCGCTCGTGTATGGGCCCCAAGGAATCCAAAGATAAAAATTTAAGCCTGACCGAGTAGGGGAGCAAAGCCAGACTGTTCTCCCAAGTGATGGCTCGGAGCAAAGAATCTTAATATGATAACTCGATGCCAAACGCACAAAATTTCCTTAATTACAATGACCGAATCTGAGCGCAAGATTGAAATGTCAAATTGGTTTTCTCACCATACGTTTTCTACCTCAGCGATTACATTGAAAGGATAGAAGCGGATGCGATCGGAACTACCGCAATCAATTTCGTTTGTGTAGAAATCGACGGATTGACGAATTGACGGATTGAAGTGTCAAAGGAATAAACTGCCATTTGTCAGTATTTTTCGGTGAGTCTGATTATTATTTAGAACGTTTTCTAACGAATTATTAATTCTAGGGGTAAGAGAACATAAATTGTTATATAATTATAATAAATCAAAAAGTGGCTACAAAAATACTAAAATAAAGTTGGAAATATGAGAGAAAATCGCACAGAAATTGCAAAGTACTAATAAATAATATGTAGTACATATGTATATTCGGTTATTAGCAATTTGATGAGATATTGCACATGAGATGAGTGTATAAAACGGTGGCGTAGCATTAGAGATAGGTTGTGAAAGTAAATTGCAAGTCTTGTCTGGTAGTTCCAGTGAAATCGAAATCATCCGGAAGCTCTATGAGCAATTGAGTTTTTTAAGGGATCATGTCAAGCCTAGAAAGTGAATTTTAGATTATTTTAAATTTAAATGGTTTGTTTAAATTATTGGTTTTTTTAGAATAAGTGGACCTAAAACCTTCGACTTCAGCCTGGATGAGTCAACCGGCGAAGGCTTTTCGTCATCCACAGGCTTTGAGGAGGCTGAAACTAAAAAGAGAAAAAGAAAGGAAGATAGTTTCATTGCAGCTTTAGCTGAGGTGCTTGAAAACGCTGTGAAGACCTTCGACAATATTTGTAAGCAGCCGGACACCACCGAAGTTCTACTATTCATGGGAAGTTTTGCATTAAAAATGGAGAAACTTCCTCATCACATTCAAAATCAGGCAATGATGGAAATAATAGAGTACATTATTAAATTAGAAAAATTTCGTAATGGTTTGTCAAGCCATATGCCTACATTGAAGAAATGATTTTAGATATTATCGGAAAATTTTCATATTTTCAGCAATTTAAAATTGGAAGTTGAATACTACAATTGCATTTAAAACAGCGTTTATGACAAGTCCGAATGGATAAGTTCAAAGACTGAAATATATTTGCTTTCTTTTAATACTTTGTTAAATAACTAAACATCTATCAGAAGAAAAAATATTGTTTAAACGTATTTTTTTAACGAATTTATATTTTGGAAATGAGTACTATTTTTTTTTCCTGGATTATCAGAATTTTTAATTTAAAATGAAAGTACAATATTTTTAAATATTTTAATAAAGTTGTTTTGTTTTAATTGGCACTTTTCTTAATTTTAATCTTAAAATAAGCAGCAGCAGAATAGTAGTATTCCAGTCCGACAAATTAGATATATATATAAAACACAAAAAAAAAAATATATTCAAAACAATAAAAAAAAAAAAAAAAATATTAAATTATAATATTCTATATTTATAATAAATTATTTACAGCACGTTGTTGAGAAGGAATCGCACCTTGGTTCATAAAATAATTGGCCAAATTGTCTCTTAATTGGTAAGTACTAACTGGTGCATTTCGGCACTGAGAACGGAAGGGAATCAGAGAAATGTTTTCATTTTTAGTGATATTCCTCCATTCCCTTTCATGGGGATTGTTTCCCCCTCCCAATCTACGAACATTGGTGGGCAATAGAAAGTTTGGTCATGAAGCATAATAAAATTATGCAGAGCTATTGTCGCAACCACAATCTTCTCTGCGTTTTCAGGAAAACATTCCAAACGGGTTCGAAGCACTCTAAATCGAGACACAAGGATTCCAAAGCAATTTTCTATAACCCGACGTGCGCGCGAAAGTCTATAATTGAAAATCTTTTCCTTCTTTGAAAGCAGATTCCCAGGATATGGTCGTAATAAGTTGTTTTTAATGGAAAAGCACCATCTCCAACAAAATAATAGGGGAATGAAGTTTGACTTTTAGATAAGTTTCGATTAGCTGGCAGCGGTAAACTTCCTGGTAACAGCCTTTGGCCAAATGGGTAACTCACATAAAACTCCTGAACAAGTAAAAAAATGGTTATTTATGTATATATTGTTATTCTAAATAATACCCCCATCGCATTGACTGCCATACGCTCCAACGTCTACGGCAGTAAAAGTATATTTGGCGTCACAAACTGCGAGCAAAACGATGCTGAAGTCGTGTTTATAATTGTAGAACTGCGAACCGGAATTAGGTGGATACGTAACATTGATATGTTTCCCCTCCAAGGCTCCAACACAGTTCAGCATATCCCACAAATTATAAAAATCCTGAGCGATTTGCTTGTAGTTCTCTTCGCTTGGCTCGGAGACATAAATGGGTGATAGAATTTCCCACAGGATCTACCAGTCTCCATAATAATGTTTCGAACTGTTGTTTTTCCTAATTTAAAGCTCCATGCCAAAAACTGGCAACGCATCAGTGATAAGTAAATGCAATTTATAGGAGTATATGAAGTATATGCATTTCTATTTTTGAGATTTAAAGAGACTACTTTGATGTTTTAATCTGAACAGATACGTCATTGTAATCGGTGTTTTTTTCCTATTCATTTCACTGCGTACTTCGACATTTCTATCCGTTGATCCGCTCATTGTAATTCGGCCCTTAGATTAGTGTCCCGACATTGGATGAGAAAGCTCTCGAGCTGCGCTGTCTGATGACAGTACACACACTGTACAGTGTGCTTGCGAGACAGAATGCTTGTTTTGTCTGTGGGCAAGAGCAAAAGATGCATGCGGACGAACCCTGCTTGTGCGTGGCGTGGGGTCGAAACCACACAATGTAAACATGTAGGCTGTTGGCAGAATGAGCTGATTACTTGCTATAAGGGTGTTGTACCGACAGCAATCTTCTGAGATATTGTAGCGTGCTGTTCAATTTTCATATACAGGTATCCCTCGAGATACACGGTACTTGAGTTGCACGATTTTCGAGTTACACGGAAAAAAATTGCGACGTTCCCTCAAGTTACACGCTATTTGAGTTACACGGTTTAATACCAATTTTCATAAAATGGGCAAAATAATAAGGATTTATCATATATTCGTCAATGTTAGCTATCTGCGGAATCCTTTCGCTTCCTGCTGTTGAAAAGTGGAATATACAGGTCACTTACAGTAGTGCTAAATCTGAGTATCCACTTCCGTGTAACTCGAAACCGGTTTCGAGTTACACGGAACCAATTAATCGTGTAACTTGAGGGACACCTGTATTTTGTATATTTTGTATTACATCGTTTACTGAGTTTTTGTGTTATGCAAAATAACAGTATGTTAGAAAAAATCAGCCCTTTTCAGGGCTAAATATGGGAAGGAAAATTATTGTTGCCTTGTTACTTGTTCTTGTAGTAGGAACATTAACTCTAGTTGCACTTTGTATAAATTTCCCAAAAATCTAGAAATAAGAAAATTATGGCTCGAAAATATTGGATTATGTTTATCTGATTATAAGCCATTTTTTCGAATTTGTTCAAAGCATTTTGAACAAAAGTTTGTTGGGAAAAAGAAGTTGGAAAAGGGAGCTGTCCCAACGGCCTCTAATGATATGGATGCGTAAACTATTTTCCCAAAAGAGGCACGAAAAATAAAAATTAATTATAGTAAATGCTGCATTACAAGTTATTGCAATACTTTTCCTGGGTTTAATTTATTCAGATTCCCTAAAAATAACGAAAGCCAGGAGGCTTGAATTAATACATGTGGCATTCAAGAAAGTACACATTTTTACGGATATGCAATGTGCATTTTGATAAAAGTTCGATTGGAAAGAAAAAACTTTTAAAAGGGGCAATACGAAAATACTACCTACCAGTGGCGTGGGGTGAAATTTTGGAGGAGGTAAGCCGGTGCAAAAATCAGAAACTTAATAGCGGAAAAAAACTTACCAAATGAAGTCAGATATTACAAAATGTGTTCAACAGTGACTGCGTGTATTCTTGTCGAATTTAGTCGGCCACTTCTATCATACTTAAAGTCATTGGAAGTTAAGTGCTATATGAATATTATGAATAAATATGGACATATATACAATGAACTTCAAGAATAATATAAGTGACGTTATGGTCGCGTGTATCGTGCATTCAAACTAAAGCGGTTAACAAAAACTGTGAAAAGTTGATATGAAATATAATTAATCTTACTTATACTCCAAAACTAATCTACGATTTTTTTTTATAAATTCGGCAAAAACATCATTGTAAAAATTAGACTGATTTCTAATTTGTAAAAGAAGGTGTTTTGCTATCGATAAGAGTGCTAAATTTGAGAGCCTTTCTTCGGTTTGAGAATTTCTTAAATAAGTATGTATTCTCTTAAGGGCTGAAAAAGATCTTTCCGCGGAAGCAGCTGTAATGGGAAGAGTTAAAAATATACAACACAAGTTTAAAATTTGAGGAAAAGTATCTTTTAAAATGCCACATTTAATATGCGAGTAAAGCGCGAGAATATCAAATTGCCGTAATGAAGAAGTGGTATATAAAACGTTCAATTCATTTTTTAAAGCAGAAAACTGGAAAATTCCCGGCAAAACTGTAATTAAAGATGATATCTTATCGTTAGGACTTGATTGAGCAAAATAATCATATTTTGATTTATTAAGTAAATCTAAAAATTTTAGTTGACTAAAGGAACTATACCGAGTTTTAATCTGAGAAATGACATTGTCTTTTATTTCTACAAAAATTCTTCGATAATTAGTTTTTAAATCGATGTCAGAATTTAGCACTCGACGTTTTTTTGGAGGTTCTGTGCAATCCTTCACACTATCAAAAATCGAATCAAATTTATTTAAAAAGTCAGAACTCATCCAAGACTCGAAATTCTCTATTTCTAGCCTAGCAACTTCAATATCCATCCGTTTATTTTGGAATAAATTAAAAAGTATATCCGTTTTTGCAAAAATTTCCGAGGTGGTGTGTAAAAAAAAGCAGAACTCTTTATCTACCAATTTCTGTAATAAACTTTCGGCCAGAGAAAGTGTGTCATTATCCCATTCATTCGAGTTATTTAATATTGTTTCAAAAGTTGCAATTATATCTAATCTGCAGGTAAATAAAACGTTAATTATTCGCGAATGGCATACGTCGGTCAGCAATTTCTTTTAAAAGGTTAGAGCGCTTTGTTGATTTATTAAAAACACGAACGATGCTATTTATGTAACCGGAAAGTATTTTTAGCTCTGATATTTTTTCCAAAGATCGAGATAACACTAAATTAAGAATATGGGCATAGCAAGGAATGAAGGTGGGTCGCAAGACGAAAGGTGAGGAAAGATCTAACATTGCGGGGGTTAGTGTTAAGGGATATGCTATGTAGGAGGTCAGGGCAATCGATGAGACCAGCTAGGACTTGGTGGACGAAGACGATATCAGCGATATCACGACGGAAGGAGAGAGGTTGAAGGTCGATTAGTTTTAGGCGGTCTTCATACGGAGGGAGGTTGAGGTGATCTGTCCACGGGAGGTTGCGCAGGGCAAAACGAATGAATCTACGCTGGACTGATTCAATTCTGTTGATGGTTGAAGACTGCGAGGGAGACCAAACCTGACAGGCATACTCAAGGAGTGGTCTAACGAAGAAAATGAAGAGCGATTTGGTAACGTAAGGGTCGGAGAACTCCTTAGACCATCGTTCGACAAAGCCAAGAGTAGAATTGGCCCTGCTAATAGCGTGATCTATGTGGGAACGGAAGTTGAGTTCACTATCGCATATGACACCAAGATCACAGAGGGAGGTAACAGATGGAATGGGTTCTTCAGAGAGGGTGTAGGATCTGGGAAGAGTAGAGGTGCGCTTACGGGAGAAGGTGATCGCTTGGCATTTGGATATGTTTAGATCGAGAAAGTTTTTTGAGCACCAGGTACGAAAATTGTCTAGGTCGTTTTGGAGTAGCGATGAATCGGATGTGTCGGAAATTTGTTTGAAGATTTTCATATCGTCAGCATAGATTAGGATGTCAGCGTGATTGATAACGTTCACGACATCGTTAATGGACAATATGAAAAGTAAAGGGCCGAGATGACTGCCCTGGGGGACACCGGAACGGGATAAGAAGGGTTTGGAAATCGAAGAGGCGAAACGGACGCTATAGTGGCGATTATCGAGGTAGGAGCTGATCCAAGAAATGAGTCGGGGAAGGAGGCCAATATAGTTTAATTTTAGAATGATGATTTTGTGAGAGATTTTGTCGAAGGCTTTGCTAAAATCAGTAGCTACGACGTCAACTTCGTTCCCGTTCTCGACAGAAAGAAGGGTGCGAGACACAAAGGTAGATAAGTTGGTCGTAGCAGATCTACCTTTGATAAACCCGTGTTGAGATGGAGATAGGATGGACTTGCAGTGGAACGACAAGGAGTCATAGATGAGGCTTTCGAAGAGTTTAGGGATGCATGAAAGTTTAGCGATCGGACGGTAATTTGAAATATCGCTTTTACAACCCTTTTTATGGATAGGGGTAATATAAGAGTCCTTCCAGTGATCAGGAAAAGTACCCTCAGAAAGGGAAAGTTGGAAGAGGTGGGTAAGAGGTTGAATTAGATGGGCAAAGCATTTCTTTAGGAGAATAGCAGGAATGCCGTCAGGACCGGGGTCAGTATCGTCGACGAGCGCACTGATCTTAGAAGCAACTAGAGAAGGGTCAATGTTTATGGAGACGAAGGAGGTTTGAGCACAGTTTTCTAGGGCGGAGAAGTAGTTAAGGTCAGGGTCGGAGACGAGATCGCAGAAGGATTGACTAAAAAATTCGGCAAACAAATCAGCAATTTCTGTAGGGTTGGACGAGGATGAGTCGCCGAGTTTGAGGATAGAGGGGTAGCCGTTAGATTTGCGCTTAACATTAATGAACTTATAGAATTGCTTGGGATTGGAAATAAGTTTGGTTGCATAGAAGTCAGATAGTCTTTGTAAAGGGATTCACAACGTTCGGAAAAGAGTGAGGAAATGGCTGAGTAGGAAGAGTAGTCAGTGTTGGACTTAGACAGGAGGAAGGAATGCCAAAGTTTGTTCCTTTTGTTACGCAGGGAGCGGAGCTCTTTATCGTACCAGGGTGGTGATGAGGAGCGATTTGTAACGGGCTCAAAGGGTACACATTTTGACATACAGTTGAAAAGTTCGGTGTAGAATAGGGAGACGCAGTTATTAATAGGTAGTTGCAAATCTTCTAGGGATGTTAGAATACTGGAGTGACTTAAAAGGAGGTTAAGTTTCGCAAAGTCGGCTTTACTAAAATTGTAGTGATAGCGGGTTTCGGAGATAGTAAGAGGGGTAGACGGTTCATAGGAAAAAGATAGAAAGAGGGGGGGGGTGGTGAAAATCAGGAGTAGAAAGAAGGTGGTGACTTTCAGTAACAACTGAGTCTAGCGGATTGGTAGAGAAGATAAGGTCAAGCTGTCTGCCAAGGTGGTTTTTAACGCCACTCATTTGGTAGAGGCCAGAATCGGAGAAGTGGTCGATAATTAGAGACTCAATTGAAGAAGACACGTTAGTAGCGAAATAGGAGGAGTCATCGTCGGAGAGGGACCAGATGAGATGAGGGAGGTTAAAATCACCCAAGACAATGATGTCATCGAGGGGATGGGCAAGAGCCGACACGGCATCGAGTGCTTCAGTTGCGTGTGAGTAGGCTTGGAGAGGCTGAGCAGGGCGAATGTAGCAGCACAAGATGAAGAGGGAGCGGCGATCAAGAGAGATTTTGACGCATACCCATTCAAAGGAAGATGAGTTAGAGGAATTGATCAAGGTGGAGCTGAGGCGGTTGTGAACAGCAATAAGGACGCCGCGACCAGAGGGACCGGAATAAGTTGCGCATCCATCGGTGCGAAAAACACTGAAGTCGGATGAGAATAGTTCATAGTTGTTGATTCCGGAGGTTAGGTTCGTTTCCGAGAGGGCGAAGATGTCGTAGGGGAGGGATAGGGATTTTAGAAAAACGTTTTGGGTTTTGGAGCGAAGCCCTCTGACATTCTGGTAGTAAATCGAGCAGCAGGTAAAAGATTTGGTGAGGATGGGCAGAGGAGGGGAGGAGTGGGTGGGGGGGGTTAGGAGCAAAAATAATTTTTCGAGTCCATGCGACATTTCTGTAGATGGGAAATGCGTTTAGAACTGAGGTAAGAGGCGTAGGCGGACAGATCGTCAGAAATTTGTTGGGGTGGGACGTCGAATGCTGCGTGGAACTTAAGGAAAAGCTGTCTCAGGACGGTGGGGTCGGTCGGGAGACCCTCTTGGTGTAATGAGACAATGACGTTGGAACGAGTTTTGCCGTGATCTGATCATGATCTGACAATTTATCTGCGTTACGACTTAAACTCACGTCAAAAAAACCAAGAAATCTCTCCTCTATTCCATTCTGTGATAAATACCTTAGTACGACACTTAGTTGTTCTCTATGACTAACATCGGGAGATTCTGATTTAATTTCAGATCTTATAACCGCGGCAATACTATTTATCAAGTCATTTTGAATATCATTTGATAGGCCCGAAAAAATTGGATTTTGTGAACTAGAACACTGCTCTAAATGTGAGTCCATTAAAGTGTCGTACTTAGCTAAATACAACAAAGTTTCTATATAATTGCCGCGATTATCGGACACGGGTTTTTCATTATGACCACGGAATGCTAATTCTTGTTTGCCTACAAGAATTACAGTATCTATGAAGCGTTTCATTAAATTACGATTTCGGTCGACTTTTCTATTATGAACTTCATACGTATTTCCTAAAGAAGTATCAATCCGATTCGCGCCAAATTCATGCAAAGCTAAGCAACTAAGAATATGTTTTTCTGTTTGAATATGCTTACTTGAAGAGTTTACTAAATTATTAATGTCCGTAAAACCTGTGCGACTCCAAACACTCGAAGAATTCGATAAAAGAAGACATGGGAAACAAAACATTTTATTTAATTTGCAGCTTCCGGTCAGCCACGAATATTTTTCATAAATCGACTTATTAAAATGTTTGAAAAACCCGTCCTTACGCTTGTAATCTATTTTCATCGACGGTTTAGCGCGACCTAATTCGATAACTCTGCTTTTCTGCTGAAAAGATAATCTATTAAATTCATTTGCCTGTTCTAATAAAAATCCGTTAAGCAGCATTCAACACTAAGTAACGCCATTTCCAACAAAAATTAAAGACTGAGAACAAGATATAAATAAAAAGCTACTAAAATGTCCTATAACAGACCACCAGGACCTTACAAAATTCTAACCGCTTTTCACAATTAAATTCTATATATTAAAGTACAATTGCACTTCACTTCAAATCAAACATGCACGATAGACGGGACAAATCCTTCAACTGACAAATTGAAACAAATAAATAATCGTCATCCGAATAGCCGAACCTAACGAAAAAACCGGAGAAGCCGGATTCTATCGTGTTATCGAGAGGTAATAAAATAGCACCACACCACACTCATAAGTCACAATCCGTTGAGCACCAAGGCAAAAAGAGACACAAGTTAACAATTTTTTTATTAAAATATAATAAACAAAACCACAACACCCCTCCCTCCCGAGAAGACGACTTCTGCCGTGTTCTTGTGAAATAAGGGAGCATTCACTCCTACAATTCACAGTCCCTTCAGTATCAAAGAGATTTACAGTCAGCTGAATATTGTTTATGAAAAAAATTAATAACCAAACCCACCCCAACCAACCCCACTCACCCGAGAATCCGCTTTCTACCGTGTTATAGGGATAATAAGAGAGCACCACTACACTCATAGAGAAGACACGAATCAGCTGACATTCTAACAAATAAACAACCACCCGCCGAAGTGACCCGAGTTTCAACTTATGCAAAACGAAAACAACCGAGAAGCCGGTTTCTATCGTGTTATTTGCTTATAGGATTTGCTTTTAGTGAGCAAAGGATATCACACACGATTTCTTTGTTACTCGTGGAGAAAAGTGTGGGCTTGAGTAAGCCGTAAAATGACCGGCTTACAGAAGCAGCGAGCGAGCGCTTCATACCCGATGCAACCCCTTGATAGAACCTGCTACGGTGCGAGGGAAGGTTTCATCGTAGTGCAACAACAGATTATGGTTGTTTTTGGTTGTAACATTTGTTTTGCCATGTTTACTTTACGAGATGAATTTTGGGAGCGGTTTCCAGGACTTTTACAGGCATAGAACAAGTTTTAAATTTACGGGAATAGGATGAGTTCCCAAAAGGGAAGCCGGTAGGAATCGTGTTATATGGACCCCACGCCACTGCTACCTACATACATCAATCTAAAGATAAATATTCCTTTGAGCCGAAATGTCATCAAGCTCCATATAAGGAGGTCTTCGGTGCAAATAGCTCAAGCATTAAGAAAAATAAATCGGTTTGTGGATCAGAATTTGATACGAATGACTTGGCATCCTCACTCCTCGTAAACGAACACGCTTGAGTTCCGAGTGAATTGATCAAATTTTGAATGAACCTCCAGTTTGTAGGAAATGCCAGAATAAAAATCTTGCGTATTATAGGAATAAAGTACCACAGATAACAAGGAAAATTAAAAAACGAACCAGAATTTACTTAATAAAATCACCCTTTTAAAAAGTAGTTTCGAAAATGATATCATTGAAAGTCAATGAAGTTTTTAATGTTGGAACCACGATATCAAAATTGTGAAAATGACCAAGATTTAATACTTGATCGGAACGAGCCTGAGTTGGCGGCTGAGGATTAACAATCAAGAAGCAATGTCGAACTTTTAAAGAATATCGACAGCGATGGAGGCTTAAATAAAATAATAACTGTACTTGAATTAGCAGATAAAACGGACGAAGTTACCATTGAAGAAAATGCAAAACGATAATAATTATAATAATAATAATTTATTTCATTTGCATACAAAAATAGATAGGATATTTAGCGTACAAAATTCATGCGGCAATATTAGGAAAGCAAGCAAAAAAAAATAGAAACAAAATATAAAAAAAAGAGAAAAAAAAGTATTTATAATATGTATAAAACTAAAGAGAATAAGAAATAAAATAAAAGAAAAAGTGAATGGAAATGAGTAACAATAAAGGAAGTGAAATTAAATCATTCAATGCTTGTTCAGGCTTGAACATATAAATAATTAAGTCACGACGGCACGTGAGCTAATCAGCAGACTAGGCGCCTGTGACCTATGCGTCAGCACCATTCAGCCAGCGTCGGTCAGCGCACTTAAGGTGCATTGACCAAAATTAACAATATAAGCAATTAATTCTTACAGTGCGCGCTCAAAGTGCATTGACCAAATTAGAATAAGCAAATAAATGTTGTATATATAGAGCATACGATTATTAATAAAGGGAGTCCGTGTTAAAGGGATATTCTCATTTGAAATGGACAAAAAAACGACTTTTTGGAATTTTTTTTTAAACCCTATTGCATTTATTCAAAAAACTTTTTTCGCATCGAAGTATATAAATATATATATTTAAGTATATCTATTTTTTTTTCTTTCTTATGTTTTGCGGCAATAGAGGGTGTGGTACGAAAAGTCCCTTTTTAGCTGGTACCAGTTCCTGCGGTCTTCCTGGAGAAGATAAAGACAACATTTAAAATGGGTTTTGTTCTTTAGACTTTTTTCTAGGACATAGACCTTTAAAAATGGTATTTTTAATTTTTTAAATTATTTTTAGGACTGTTTTTCTAAAAATTTTAAAAATTGGCCATTTTTTGGTCGAATGCTTTTTGATTTTTTTAAATTTATCGAGCAGAATTTGAGATACCAGGTGAAAAAATGTAGTTTCGAGAAAAATGCGTTTAAAGGTTTTGTACGAAGCTCCAAATATATAGAAACCGGTATGCAAGGTGTTCAGAGGTCGGAGGGAAATCTTGCAGGAGGTGAAAGGTCAGACCGAGACAAGCAAAAAATCGTAAGGGTGGGGGGGGGGGGGTATCTTGCACCGTTCGGCAGTTACAGTACTTGATTTTATCAGCGGCGTCCTTTTCAAGACGGCCTTCTGGTACTGATTTTTGATAAGGGTGCCGCCGGATTTACCTCTGGGCGCTATGGCTGGCGCCCTTAACCTCCGGACAGGAGGACGATTCACTCTCGAGCTGCACAGGTGTACTGTGGCTGGTACTCGCTGTGCAACTCAGGTTCGTAATTGTCTCCTGGCTCGAGGCAAGCAGCTCGTCCTCGGATGTTACATCCCTATGCGGAGCGTTAGACTCCATCCCATTCCCTCCTTTGGAAAAACCCGAACACCCTGGTCCGTCCCGGAAGTACCGCGTGCGCTGGGTGGGCCGACTTGGGGTGTAGCGTCGGGTTATGTTAATACAGTCACCTGCCCGGTACCTGCGGCTCCGCAAATTCCCTATCCGAAAGGGGAGAAGCATTAACCGGGGGGAAATAAACTAATATAATAAATAATAAGATATCAAACCGGAATAATGAGGGGCCACCGAAAGATCACCACTTTAAAACTTGGCGGAAAAGTAACCTGACTCTGGTGCTCCAGTCGGGAAGCAAGTCCGGTTCACTTCCTGCGGGGAAAATGTCACACGGGATACCACAAACTAAGCACTACTGACTGGATATCCAGCCAGCAATAAAAACACAAGAAAACTCTTCAAAATAAACAAAAATCGCTAAACACTACAAAAGTCACGCCTTGAAACTTTGACAGTTGGGGGATGGTCAATAGAATTATGGTATAAAAATGGGTATGTTTGAAAGGACATTGACCACAGTTGAAGAAGCAAGCGATAAGAACGGGTGTTTAATAGAAAAAATTAAGATAAAATGGCAGAATTCAGTTTTGAAGAGTATGCCGATATAATTTACGTGTACGGTTTAGTAGACGGAAATGATATTGAGGCCGTACGAGAATACCAAAAGAGATCCCCGAATCGGCGTACCCTACAGAAGGGTATTTTCAAGGACCTTCAGAATGTTAAAAAGAACCGGAAGTGCAACCGCCGATTCAGCGGACACCGACAAAAAAATCTTCAACATCGTCAGGAACAGCCCTGAAATAAGCATCAGGCAGGTCGCACGACGGTTAGGATTGTCTTCAGGGAGAGTTTGGACCGTTGTGAACCGAGAGGGGCTACATCCATACCACCATATCCCGGTCCAAGCACTACAGGAAGGAGATTCCGAAAGACGATTGCAATTCTGCACTTGGCTGCTCGAGTCTGACATGGAAAACAGAAGGTTTCTAGACCGAATTCTGTGGATGGATGAATCGTAATTCACCCGGGAGGGCATCACAAACTTCGACAACCTCCACACCTGGTCAGATGTGAACCCACATAGGACAAGGTGTCGGTCCTTCCAGCAAAGATTTAGTGTCAATGTCTGGGCTGACATCATCGGCAACCAGTTGATAGGACCCTTCATTTTGTCCCAAGTGCTGAATAGTCAGCTATATTCGGACTTTTTAGAGAATACCCTTCTGGATCTGTTGGAGGACAAGCCCCTGGCCACCAGAAGCGCAATGTATTTACAGCACAACGGAGCACCTGCGCATACTGGGAACATTGTTAGGGCAAGGTTGAATGAACATTACCCAGAGCGCTGGATTGGACGAAGTGGACCGATTCCTTGGCCTACTAGGTCACCGGACCTTACTCCACTGGACTTTTTCTTATGGGAAATGATGAAAGATGAAGTTTACTCAAGACCAATCAACACCAGAGAAGAATTAGTTACCAGGATTGGAACTGCAGCCACGAAAATAAGGGAGAGACTGGCTACTATAGACCTCAAACGCGAAATAATACGAAGGCTACTTGCATGCATCGAAACTGGCGGAGGACATTTTGAACAGCTTTTGTAGGACATAAATTTTAATTGTAATTAGTTTTTAAGCGAACAAAATGTATTTTGTATTTAACTTAAGTATAATTTCTTAAAAATTCGAATTGTCATGATATTCTGTAAAAGGATTTTTGTAAATAAATGTTCGTAGCCTTTTCCTACCTGGGCCTGTTGCTCCTTTTTGGAAAGGTAATTAGATAGGTAACCTTAAAAAAAAAAAGTAGGTATAATAAAATAAATAAAGGTAAAAAATCGTCAAATATAAGTTAATTTTTTCAACTTTTTTTTTTTTTTTTTACAGACCATCAGCTTAGGCAAAGCTTTGTAAAATAACAGAATTAATCTGTAGCTTATGACTGATTATTCATCATTTGGTCTGATGTTAGTAGACATGCAACCACAACCACCAAACAAACTTTTCTTCAGTGCATGCTTACTGACACGAACATCAAACAAATCAGCATTCTTATTAACATTTAACCTCATCCGGTTAATAGGCTGGAAAAAACTATAGTTATTTTTACATAAACTAGTTTACAGAAGTGACACCACCCTAAGATTACGCTCGTTCAATCTGAAAGTGAATTCGCTTTTAAGGGAGGCTGAATCAATATAACCAATTAAATAATTGGTGAACAAAAACAATGTCTGCAATCTCCCGACGCTTGAGCAGAGAGTGCATATCGATGAGCCTCAAACGATCATTATAAGGTGAGAGAAGAACTAGATTGCTCCAAGGTAAATCCTTAAGAGCGAATCTGACAAATTTCCTTTGCACAGACTCGACGCAGTGAATATGGACTTGATAATAGGGCGACCAAACTTGACTTGCGTATTCGAGAATTGGCCTAACAAAAGAAAAGTAAAGCTGTTTTAAGACAGCTCTATTGGAAAATTCACGCGACCATCTTTTGATGAATCCCAGCATAGAGCTGGCTTTAGCCACCGTACAGTTGATATGTTCAACGAAGTCTAATTTGCAATCCAGTATAACTCCCAAGTCACGGACAGATTGAACACGTCGTAGAGCATGATTCGATAAGGTATAATCAAAACGCAGGGGATTACGATCTCTACAAAAAGTCATGATTTCGCACTTACCAATATTTAATTCTAAATTATTGTGTGTACACCACAAATGGAATATGTTTAGGTCATTTTGAACCGCGTGTCAGTCGCTAATATTTCTTGTTCGAAAGAATATTTTCATGTCGTCTGCGTAGAATAAGATTTTACAGGTTTGAAGGAGTTGTGAGATGTCATCAATAGATAAAATAAAAAGAAGTGGACCTAAATGACTACCCTGTGGGACTCCTGACGTAGCTGATATCTTGTTCGAGGTGGAGCGAAGAAAAGAAACTTGATATGTCCTGTCGAGTAAATAAGAACGGATCCAGTTAATAAGCAGTGGCGGAAAGCCTAGACTTACTAATTTGAGGATTATTACAGAATGAGAAAGCTTATCGAAAGCCTTGCTGAAGTCAGTATAGATGCAATCTGTCTGCAAACCATTTCGAAAGCCTTCAGTAACAAAAGTAACAAGTTGGAGGAGATTCGTAGAAGTAGAGCGCCCCGACAGAAAACCGTGCTGGTTTGTTGAAATGAGGCGCTTGCAGACAGTTGAGAATTGAGAGTGAACAACTGATTCAAAAAGTTTTGGGATACATGAGAGTTTCGCAATAGGCCTGTAATTACATACCTCATTTTTGTTACCCTTTTTATAAATAGGAATGATGAGGGAGTGCTTCTAGAGCACTGGAAATTGTCCAGTCTCGAGAGACTTTTGAAAAATTAATGTTAAAGGCATGACTAGTTCATTAGAACAAGCCTTAAGAATAGCTGGCGGAATACCATCGGGTCCTGAAGTAAAATCAAGAGGGAGCTCATTGATATGCTTGAGGACATCATCAGGAGTAATGCAGATGGATAAATTAATAGGAATAGGGTTTTTGTTTAAATGGTTAAAATTGTTAAGATCAGGTATAAATTCAGGGGAGAATGATTTTTCGAAAAAGGATGCAAACATATTGTTACAGCGATTCTGTAGCACGATATTTTTTTAATAAGTATTCGGATATAGAAAGGTGTTGGGTCAAAATCGTTTGGCTTGAAACACGCTGATTTAAATTCAATACATTTTATTTACTATTTTTATGAAATTAAACATACAAATTCAGTTCACAACAAATGAGAAACAACAAACAAATTAACAATACTTAAAATTCACACTAAACAATTTCTTCAAATCTTCTAATTACCAAAAAAGTTATTCTGAATCTAGAAGAAAAAGAAACGAAATTGGCTTAATGAATTATTCAAATTATTTGGCGTTCGCGTCGTATTATATTCAATAATATTGCCGGCATATACCTAACAATATTATTGAAATGGTTTTTAAATTAAACTAACAAGCAACCACGGCATAAACCTATGACCGCTTGTTTGTTTCGACGTGTTTTTATTAAATGTGACGAAGTATCTTCAGCAATATTGTCGGCGTATACCTAACAATATTACTGAATTTTTATGTTATGTGTATAACGAGCAGTCAATCACGGCATATACCTATGATTGTCCGATCGCTTTGTGTGTTTTGCGGCATATACCTGCTATGAGTCCTTTCTCGGCATAAACCTGAGATCAGAATGAATATTCTAGGCATCCTAGCCTGCTTATATACCAAATAGAGCTGTACTGGAATGCGTCGGGTTCACAGGGATTATCCGAATCCTTTATGCACTGAACCTTAATCTTTACATTTCTTTGCGAAAAACGCAGATGGCGCTCGAAAAGTAAATGTTTTTTTTTTAGTTCTGGTAACCCTAAATGTCAGGACAGGTGACTGCAAAATGTCATCTGTTTATTATGACATTTTCACTTGCACGAGGGAGGTAAGTTTGTCTTCGCTTTCTCTGCTAATCATTTATTATCTTTTCTAGCATGTCGAAGCTGCGACATACTCCCCTTCGACGGTAATATTTTACTTTTTTCACATTACCATTTTTACACAGGTGGTACCACACCAATTTGTTGCCAGCCAGCCTTAAACGCACCTTTCGTCCACTGGCCAAAAATATGGTAAACCGCTTTCGTTTGCCGCTTCGTATAGCTGAATACGGGATTTGCTGGAGGTCACCAAACGTTATAGAGAACGCCTGTCCCTCGAAGGTGGTGGCGTTATATATCCGCTCCCGTATGTAGGTTGGTGCCACCGGCTAACTCTTGTGGGGCGGAGACAAGGTTCTGCATAGAGAGCCGACAGTGAGAGCCTCCTCTCTTGACTGCGAATCAGCCACTGTCTGCCTCTCCACCAGAACTGCTCTTCGTCCAGCAACCGGTTGTGACCGAAGTGGCCGAACAGACTCAGCTGCCGTCGTCTCCGCAACAGACCGTTTCCTTCCAGTGCACATCCGAGGTGTCGTCCTTTTCCGGGTTGGACAGAATGAAGCTTCTGCCCTTGCAGCCGTTCGTCGCCTCGGAGGTGTTTTGCTGATGGCTGCCCAATTGATGTTTTTTCCAGGCATTGGGGGCAATTCGCACGATTGCGGCTGTGGTGATGGAGTCCTGGACCTGGCTGACGTCGGCTCTGGAGTACTCAGCTCAGGACTTCGCATCCTAGGGGTAGAAGGCAATGATGCCTCTGCCCAGTCGATCTCATCGAAAATATCCAGACAATCGTCCATCCTTGTATGGTCGGCTATTGTTGTTATAAGCTGTCTAATTTTTCCATCCCTTCCAGGATGAACGTCTTCAATACGTCCCAGTAGCCAGTTCTGAGGTGGAAGCTTTTCATCTTTAATGATGACAATCTGGCCCAACTCCAAATTTGGCTGTGGCACATTCCACTTCTGCCGTCTTTGAAGCTCCAATAAATATTCATTATTCCATCGGCTCCAAAATCCTTGTCGCAATTGTTGGATGTACTTCCATCTATCAATCACAGATAGGTTTCGGCTACCCAATTCAGCTTCAGGAGGTGACAACAGTGCTACACCTATCAAGAAATGGCCAGGAGTTAGAGGCTCCAGACTTGTTGCATCTCCCGTTATGGTAGTGAGTGGTCTTGAATTGACACATGCCTCAATTTGTATTAGAAGAGTTGTAAGTTCTTCAAATGTGAGTGAACTGCTTTCGAGTGTGAGTGAACTGCTTTCGATGATTCTTTTTAAATGAAACTTTGTTCGTTTCACAGCTGCCTCCCACAGTCCACCCATATGAGGAACATATGGTGGGATAAAATGCCACTCTATGCCGTTGATTTTGGTTTTTTCAACAGCATAACCAATGGCTCCTTTTATATCCCTTTGAATTTGTTTGTTTGCACCTACGAATGTAGTGCCGTTGTCTGAGTAAACATTTCAGCAGAGTCCCCTTCTAGCAATGAAACGCTTGAAGGCCGCCAAAAAAGCATCTGTTGTTAAATCCGATACAACTTCTAGATGTATTGCTTTCACAGCCATACAGACAAATACGCAAATGTATCCTTTATATTCTTTCGACCCTCGATGTTTAGACATTTTAAGAGTTATAGGCCCAGCATAGTCCAACAACCAACGTTTTGAAATGGCCTGGCTTGAATCACTCTTACTGCTGGTAATTCACCCATGATTTGCATTGGTTTATTATTTCTGTATCTAATGCATTTGATGCATTTATATATTTTAGCTTTGATAGCATGCATGCCATTCAGGATCCAGTACCCATGCATTCTCATGGTGGTAAGGACTAGTTGTGGTCCCCCATGCAATGATATCTTGTGAAAATATTCTATGAGTAGATCCGTAATATGTTCTCCCTTTGGTAATATTATCGGATGTTTGTTATTATAAGGAAGCATAGAGTGTGTAAGTCTTCCTCCTGCTCTTAAGATTCCTTCTTTATCCAAAAATGGAGATAATCTAAAGAGTGCACTAGATTTGGCAATCATTTTGTTTGATTTTATCCGTACGATTTCGTCATTAAATATCCTTTGTTGAAGACCACGAATGATTGTGGTTTTTGCCATTGTTAAGTCGTTGACGGTTAAATTTCCTTTGTTTGGATTTTCCTTGTTTCTACAATTGGAAATGAATCTGCGACAATAAGCAGTTATGCGTAACAACTTTGCAAATCTAGAACTCCTTGTCTCTAGAGAATCTTCATGTGCGATGGTAAAAATTGTTGTTTTAATTTTCTTTTCTTCTAGTGTAGTTTCTACATCTTCTGTTTTATGGCTATGCCAGCTTTCATCACTGTTTTGTAGCCATTGTGGTCCATTCCACCAATCATGAAAATCTACCAGATTTTTGGGGATATTCCACGAGTAGCCACATCTGCTGGATTGTTTTGTGATGAAACATAACCCCATGAGTTTCCATTACTATTGGATTTTATTTCACCCACACGATTGGCTACAAATGTTTGCCAATGTAGAGGAGATTTGTTCATCCAAGGGAGAACAATTTTTGAATCACTCCAATTAAAGCAGTGTATGTGTTCCAAACTCATATCAATTTTTACCTGCTTTACCAGTCGACTTACCAAAACTGCAGCACAAAGCTCCAATCGAGGCAGTGATACAGGTTTAATTGGAGCAATCTTCGTCTTAGCCGTTAACAGTTGTACATGTATGTTCTTATTTTCATCAATAATCCGGATGTACACTGTTGCAGCATATGCTTTTGTAGAGGCGTCACCAAAAGCATGTAATTGGCAGTTAATCTGTGAAGAGCTCGTATAAATCCACCTTGGTATTTTAATCTTATTGAAGTAAACTAATTCGTCTTTAAATTTTCTCCATTGATCTCCTAATTCTGAAGGTATGGGTTCATCCCATGAAGCTTTACACAGCCATAATTGTTGCATTAACATTTTTGCAACAATAACAGAGAGTGCCAACCAACCCAAAGGATCATATAATTTTGCTATTTCTGACGAAATGTTTCGTTTGGTTGTAGGAGGCTTATTGAATTCTTTTGGACCTATTAAGTATGAGAAATAGTCCAACGCTGGATGCCAGTGAATTCCGAGGGCTTTTATTTGTTTATCCTCATTTAATTTTAATGGCAACTGAATTTCACGGTCGTGTTCCGGTACATGTTGTAGTAAGTTGTCGTTGTTTGTTGCCCATTTTCGTAGACAAAAACCTCCTAGCTTTAATAGAGAAAGAAGTTCCTCTTGTAGCTTTCATGCCTGGTCTATGGTGTCAGCACCCGTTAGGACGTCATCAACGTAAAAATCGCTCAGAACGACTTCTGCAGCCTTAGGAAAGTTCTTTCCTTCGTCCTTTGCCAGTTGCTGCAGTGTCCTAATGGCCAGGTATGGTGCAGCAGTTGTTCCAAAGGTTACCGTTGTTAATTCAAATTCTTTGATTGGTGACGATTCATTGTCTTTCCAAAGAATTCGCTGATACCTTCTTTCTTTAGGATGTATTTTGATCATCCTGTGCATTTGTTGTACATCTGCCGTCATTGCGAATTTGTGCCTGCGCCAGCTTAAGAGTGTTGCAAATAGTTTAGGCTGGATTGTAGGTCCATTCATCATTTGCTCATTTAAGCTTAGCCCATTGCTATACCACTCGTACCTTTGTTGTTGTACTATCCTTTAGTACTGCGTGGTGTGGCATATAATAAGATTCGTTATTAAGTGAAGAGCTACTGGAATCATATGACCCTGTTTAATGTAGTTGTTCAAACAACTTGAATATTCTTTTTTTAATTCCGTATCCTGTTTGAGCTTTCGTTCGAGCTGCAGATATCTTGACATTGCTTGTCGCTTTGATTCGCCTAAACTCGGCGAGGAATCGTTCTTAAAAGGGATAGATACTTGATATTCTCCAGTTGGCAAACGGGTGAATGTTTTCTTATAATGCTCTTCACATTTCTCTTCTTCCTTTGTGAGTTGCCTGTTAGGCAGCTCTTCACATTCCCAAAATTTCTTCATTTGAGAATCCAGCACTTCCAATGTTGTTTCTTGGTCTACAAATGCTGAAAAACTAGGATTTTCTGTAATTCCATGTGAGGTTACTTCTCCAAAAAGTATCCATCCTAGTTCTGTATTCTGCGCAGTTGGTGTACCGTTTTGTCCATGAATAATCCCATCAAGGATTATTTTTGCGTACACATTTACTCCTAGTAGCAGGTCAATATTGCCCAGGTTGTAATATTCCGGGTCTGCTAACTGGAGATTGTCAATATATTTTAGATCTATTGACATTAAATTTTTAGGAGGACTTATGCTTGTTATTTTCTTAATTACATATGCCCTTATAGGTAATTCAAACTGTTTTGTCTTTGAGCACAGTGTGAATGAAGCCTCTTTCTTAGAGGTTGTTAGTTTGGTAGATCCAAGCCCTGCTATTTGTAGGCAGGTAGGATCCCCCTTAATTTTTAATATTTGGAATGCAGCCTCAGTTATAAATGAGCTCTGCGAACCCAAATCCACTAAAGCTCGTAGTGATTGGGATATTCCTTTATTGTTTTTGATAATAACTGTTGCCGTTGCTAATAGTGCCTGCGTACAATTTCTATTATAATGGCATTTGGTTACAGTTTCTTGATTTAATGAACTGTTGTTGAACCTTGAACCTTGTTGCTCTTTTTTTATTTTTTCATTGCTCAAATATACATCATCATGTAGCAATGTATGATGCCGTTTACTACATTTAAAACATGAATAAGAGCTGGGGCATGCTATGTTAACATGTTTCTTTAAACAGTTATAGCATAAATTCTTCTTTGCTATCAACTTCCATTTATTTGCAATCAACATCTCTTTAAATGTGTTACATCTTGACAATGGGTGTAATTCTTTACATATCAAGCACTGGTTCGGAAATCGACATTTTCCACCGTTGTGTCTTTGAAAGCAATCGAAACATATTTTGTGTGTACGCATAATATCTTTCTTAGCATTTGGATTTAATGCCCCGAATTTTTTGCAGACTTTGAGACTATGATTCTCCTTGCATATGATGCAGCTTGATTGATCGTTGATATGATAGTTGCTGGTTTTTCGTGATGCACTGAAAGAATTCTGAATGTTTGAATCAGATATAGCTTCCAGCGTACGAAATCTTGATTCCAGAAATTCATATAACTCTTTAAGTTTGGACAGATCTCTTTGTCCTGAGATTTTCTGTTCCCAAAGCTTGTGAGTTTCTTGTGGTAGACGTTGTACCAATAAATGTATTATGATAGGATCCCATTCTGATATAGAGATGTCCAGTGCTTTGAGTTCGTGAAGACACTCTTTATTTTTGTCTAACAGATCCTTTATAGCCCGTTGAGATTCCCCTTTGATCGTGGGTTGGCTAAAAAGTTCTTTTAACTGAGCCGATATCAATACACGTTTATTATTGTATCGGTCAATTATTGTTTGCCATGCTGCAGCGTAATTATCTCCAACCATATTAAATTGTTTGATTAATCGCTCAGCTTCACCGTTTAGGCATGATTTTAAATAATGTAACTTCTGTACATTGGGAATTCTAGGATCTTCATGAATGAGTGATACGTACATATCATGAAAAGATCTCCAAGTTTTATAGTCGCCATTGAATTTTGGCAGATCTATATGTGGTCATTTTAATTCAACCTTTCGTTCAGGTTGATTTTGAATTTTTGCTTCATTTTTAGCGGAATCATCGAGAGCGGTTTTTTTTTCCAAAACATCCCTTAGTTCCCCGAGAAATTCGAAATATTTGTCTTCAAAATTCTCGTAGATGCAATCATTTGAATATTGATCTGCTAAATCCTTGAAGCTTTCATCGAATTCTTCATCTGTCGTAGTTATGACGAGATGATTCTTTTTGAATTCTAACCACAACTCGGAAATTTGATCTATTCTTCCTGTTAAATATGCAGCTCTTCGTCGTATATCGCCCGTCTTTTTAAAGTTTGTATACGCCTGATCAAGGAGTTTTCTTAATGAAAATTGAGTTTTATATAACTTGTTCATCTTGTCGAATGTATCTATAAGCTACTCGAAAACTGAATTTGTTGTCTTTTAGATTGATTTTAAATAAACGTGTTTGGCCTTAGATATATCAGGCTCGAAGGACCATATGTTACAGCGATTCTGTAGCACGATATTTTTTTAATGAGTATTCGTATATAGAAAGGTGTTGGGTCAAAATCGCTTGGCTTGAAACACGCTGATTTAAATTCAATACATTTTATTTACTATTTTTATGAAATTAAACATACAAATTCAGTTCACAACAAACAAATTAACAATACATAAAATTCACACTAAACAATTTCTTCAAATCTTCTAATTAACAAAAAAGTTATTCTGAATCTAGAAGAAAAAGAAACGAAATTGGCTTAATGAATTATTCAAATTATTTGGCGTTCGCGTCGTATTATATTCAATAATATTGCCGGCATATACCTAACAATATTATTGAAATGGTTTTTAAATTAAACTAACAAGCAACCACGGCATAAACCTATGACCGCTTGTTTGTTTCGACGTGTTTTTATTAAATGTGGCGAAGTATCTTCAGCAATATTGTCGGCGTATACCTAACAATATTACTGAATTTTTATGTTATGTGTATAACGAGCAGTCAATCACGGCATATACCTATGATTGTCCGATCGCTTTGTGTGTTTTGCAGCATATACCTGCTATGAGTCCTTTTTCGGCATAAACCTGAGATCAGAATGAATATTCTAGGCATCCCAGCCTGCTTATATACCAAATAGAGCTGTACTGGAATGCGTCGGGTTCACAGGGATTATCCGAATCCTTTATGCACTGAACCTTAATCTTTACATTTCTTTGCGAAAAACGCAGATGGCGCTCGAAAAGTAAATGGTTTTTTTTAGTTCTGATGACTGCAAAATGTCATCTGTTTATTATGACATTTTCACTTGGACGAGGGAGGTAACTTTGTCTTCGCTTTTTCTGCTAATCATTTATTATCTTTTCTAGCATGTCGAAGCTGCGACACATATCGCATATTGCAGATGGAGTGTCACTGGAAACCCCCCTCATATTGCATATTAGCAGGTATTGTGACCAAGGGCTTGGGAATAGGGAGGTTTTGGAAAGGGCTTCGAAATAGTAATTTTTTGAGATCGGTTTGGGCCGCGATGCGTAGAGAAAAAGATAAAAATACAAGAGCGGTTCCCATATGAAGCAACATCCTTATTTATGAATCGCCCTGTAACTGCCGAACGGTGCGAGATACCCCCCCCCCCCCCCCCCCCCACCCATACGATTTTTTGCTTGTCACGGTCTGACCTTTCATCCCCTGCAATATTTCCCTCCCACCTCTGAACACCTTGTATATCGTTACTTATATATAAATATAACTTTCGTTTTGTTTCGAATTTCTCACAACGGTTTGAGGAGACCATTTCTATGATGTTAAGGAATACTTTCATATAGAAAAAAATCGATTTATTTTTCATTTCAAATGAGAATGTCCCCTTAAGAAACGATTCATTTAGTCTTCTTTTGCATGTCGCGTCGAGTGATGGAAATACCACATTACCATAAGTGAAGTGCGGCATAACCAAAGCCTTAACTAACCGCTTATGAAGGCTTAGGGAAAGAATATTGGACCTTACCCACAGTTGGCACAACCAACCATACACCTTAGGTATAATGGCACTTACATGGTCACAACAAGCCATTTTGTTATTACAATTCCTAAGCTTTTCACTGAATTAATGTAGTCAATGACATTACCATTGCATGTAATAGGCGGCAAAGAGTCAGAACTAGTTCTGTACAATAATATAAACAAAAAAGAAGTGGATCTAAGATCGAACCCTGTGGTACGCCACTATAAATACGTTCCGAGTCAGAGAAGGAATTCTTAATCTTCACAATTTGACCACGTTCACTCAAGTAACTTTTTAAAAGCATGAGAGCAGTTGGCAATAACGAGTATTGACTTGAGAGTTTATTCAACAAGTGTGAGTGATTTATAGTATCAAATGCTTTGCTAAAGTCGAGCAGGGCCAAAATGGCAAGCTGATCATCATCCAAAGCATCATAAATGTCCGTATCAACTTTTAGCATAGCTGTTTCACAGCTGTGATACCTGAAAAAAGGCCCCTATCATGTAGCTAACCATCTGAGAGTAAACTAATTTTTCAAATACTTTGTTGAGATAGCACAAGACAGTAGACACTTATTGGTCTGAAATCACCAGGGACCGAGGCTGAACATTTTTTTGCGATAGGAAGTTCAAGAGTCTGTTTCCACTGTATTGGGAACTGAGAAGTAGTAAAGCAGTGGTTAATAACATTTTAAGAAATCGAGGCGACAGTTCATCTTTCGATTTTATAGACTGCACTGCCATAACAACTTCACACTCTTCAACACACCGGAATGTAAGCCTATCACTAGGAGAGACCTCTGGAGATTGATCAGTGGGGCTAGTTGGAGAACTTCTAGCTACAAAAAATGTATTAAGTAGATTTGGATCAATATCTATAGAGCCCTCTTCCTTGCCATGTATACCTAGCTTCCGTATATTAACCCACAATTTCACTGGTGGCAAATCAAAACTTAATTTATCGGCATGAAAGGAACACCTCGCAGATGTAACCAAACTATTAACTTTGTTTCGAACTTTCTTATATCTGATGAGGAATTCCCTAGAGAGCAAGGATTTGTATCGCTTGAGAAGAAGGTCTCGCAATGCCATCGTGCCATGTATGTATCTTCCTTGAGAACCATGGGCATCTACCACTTTGTACAGACTTTGTGCGAAGAGGCACATGGGTATTGAATAGATCATATAGTAACTGCGTAAAGATGGTTATCTTATCCTCTATGGAAGAGCAAGCATATGTGTTTTCCCATGGCAACTGAGAGCAATCACATATAAGATGGTGCAGATTAACATTATTATAGTCACGGTAGGTAAAAACGAAACTAGAAGGAGGAGGCTGAAGTCGCAAGTGATAGGTCATAAAGAGAAAATCATGGTCAAAGTTACTTATGATGCTAATTTGGTGGTTGTGATACAATACTTTATCCACGTCGGCAGTCAATATGTAGACCAATTGAAAGGGATTTGTAGAGTTGAAATATGTTGGGAGAGAATTTATCACATTTAGACTAAGGGAATCCAACATATTTCGCATAAGACTCATCGTAGGACAGTAATTCAGCGCATTTACATTGAGATCACCACAGATTATAACGTTAGGGGTGTCTAGCACTAGTGAAGATAGACAATTTCGGAAATAAAGAGCAGATTCCTCATTAAAGCTCGAGGGAGGACAATGTATACTAATAAGCAGGTACTTGTCATCAGCAGTATCCAGTTCTACATAAATAAACTCAATATTATCCCCTCTAGCCGATACGCATACAATCCTGGCCTTCAGAGACCGATGCACATAAACTGCCACCGCGCCACCGTTGCGACCAATACGATCGTTTCTAAAGATCGTGTAGTCAGGTAGAAACAACACTGGAGATAAGACTATCGTTAAGCCATGTTTCACTAACTAGAAACGCGTGCACTTTAGACCCATTAAAAACATCTTGCAATATATCCATCTTGTTACGCAAACTTCGAGCATTAAAGCAGCATACGTTAAACCCCCCAGCATAAAATGAGAAAATTCTTAAGAGCGTTCTCATTCTGTCTAGCAGTGAGAATCCGCTGTGGATGTAGATTGTTGTGGCTGTCCGAAGATACACTTAGGCCATTACAGGCCCATTGTGATACCACCTTTTTGTGACCAGGGTTTCTCGTGGGAATCGAACCCACAACCTCTAGCCTCCTGCTGGCTCGCAGTGAACACGTCGCGTTTCCAACCGGGCTATTGAGGCCCACTACCAACAACCATAACCACGTGAAGTCCAACGGATCCACAATTTTAAACTGATCGATATTTGCTGCGCGAACATAAGTCAGTATTTAGAAGATCACAATCTTGACTAAAAGAGACAACTCGAAAAAATCTTAGCATCGTTAGCATAGAACAGGATTCATGAGTGAGATAAAAATAGAGGTAAGTCATTGACATACATATTAAAAAGAAGTGGACCGAGGTGGCTGCCTTAAGGTACACCAGAAGAATTGTAAATCAACTCAGTAAGAAATCCGCGGAACAATACTCGCTGAGTACGAAGGGATAAGATAAGACTTGACCCAGTTCACAAAGAGAGGGGGAAAGCCAAGGGCCTTCATTTTGTAAATTAGAACAGGGTGAATGATATTATCAAATGCTTTACTAAAATCGGTGTAAATGCATTCGATCTGTTTTCCATCTTCTATAGCATTAAGGCAGAAATGCGAAAATTCGATAAGGTTAGTTGTTGTAGATCTACCCTTCATGAAGCCATGTTGAGAGGGGCTAAGAAATAGCTTACAATAAGAAGCATAATATTAGCAGAAATGAAAAATTATATATTATATCAAGCCGGTCTAAATAATGAAGCATTAAATATTAAACCAAGCTAGTCTGTCGCGCAGTGCGTTCAGCTGCCGGTGCTAACTTATCTGATGCAGCCAATTGGGGAATATGAGTTGGTGACTGAAGAGCATTTGGCGATGCAGCTCGAGTTGACGAGTCGCCTGTCGTCAAAGGAACGCCGGATCCGGACAATTTATTGTCAGCTTCCGTCATCAAGCTATCCAATGCCTCTGGTGAAGGAACATGAATTGGGGAGTCAGTAGCACACAATCGTACGTAAATCTGTCCGTTGCGAGTGAAAACCAAATAGAGCTTCTCGACTGATCTCAATCTAAGCGCATCACGGAGAATTCGGTGATGACGTTTAGTAAGGCTTTCGAAAACATTGATTTTTCCATTCGAGGAGAAATCAGGATGTAGAATTTTCAACGTAACCCCTTTAGAGCTTTTGAACTTTCGGATAAACACTCTCTGTTCAGCAACCGAAGAGAACTTCACAACAATCGGTACGCTCTTTTCCTTAGATCTGGAAGATGATTTTGGGCGAAAAGCAGCAATATATGGTGAAAGCTGATGGATGATCTGCTCGATATGGACGATACAGTGTCAATAGGATTTTCATCTGACAAACAAGGAATCCCAGTAACGGCGAAGGTTATTTAGTTCGTAGCAGACATCCGCCAGCTAACACTTCAACTGCTGCACCTCATTGGACAATTTTAGGATTTCGCGTCTAGTTGCCGTCAATGTCTCCTCGATTTTTGATGATAGACGTTCTTGGTCCGTTCTTTCATTAATAGCATCAATCAAGGTTTTTACCAGTTTTTGCTCCAGTAATTCAATCCGATCATTCGAGCTGACAGAGTTAGACCGGGTCGAAGCAAGAGGGGTGTTAGAGGTGTCTTTGGTCTGACTCTTAGCCGAGTGTTTTGAAGAGCGTTTTTTCCAGCTGCTGGTGTTGTTGTTTTACAGCTGCTCGCGTGTTCACAGGTGTGGTGGTGTATGTGGGCAGTTATTTTTGAACCCGATTTAGGTGATGCTTTTTTAACAATTCAAAATTAAATGAGTGCTTGCTCGATAAGCCGAAACAATAATTTGCAGTGGCATGCAATTTGCGAAGGTGGCGGCAAATTAAAGGAAAAAAAACGTATTTTATGCAATATGGAACCGCGTTAAATTAGTAAAACAGCGACCGCTCAGAAGACGTCAACTATTCAGAAGACATCACACAAACTGTTATTATATTTCGTACTAATTTATGTATGGAATATTTCGTGCAATTTTAAAGAAGATTAAATGAAAGGAATGCGAACATCTTATGACAAAATGCAAAGATAAACGTTAATGTCTTTTTACTGAAACAATTATTTGCCATAAGGATTATCCAAACAGTCATTTGAAAGTTTTGTATTTGCAGTCACCATCAGACTATTTTTATCCTGTATGTAATCTTCATTTTGAAATTTACAAATATTATTTTGAAAGAACATGTCAATAAAACATATTAAAAAAAAATATTATTAATGTGATTTAAAAACGAACGAAAGGACGCAGCAAAAATTGTACGGAAATCGGGCCCCTGTCAAATTCGCTGAAACTTTGCAGAAAGGTTGTTCTCTACCTGCTGATCAAAAGTCAAAAGTCCGAAGTCATCCTATGATTAGTTGCTGAGATATAGAGGGGTGAAGTGTAAGATATTTGCTGTAGACCCAAGTACGCTTCACGGAGTCTCTAGTCGCTTAACTTGGACCCTAACAGAAATTTTTGAACACAAAAGTAGTGGCTAATTATCAACGCATGTAATTGCAACCATAAACATGTTTGTTTGACCTTGACCACGGACCTTAATAGGTAATTTCAAGGTATTTTTTCACGTAGACCGACTGGTTTATCGAAAATTTAAATTGTTCAACCGATAGAGAAAAAATTTGAGAATTTTTTCTTTTAGTTCTTTTGCGTAAGAATTCTTCTTGGAAGGCAAAGCAGGCGGCAAAATTATGTGATACTAGAAATGGTAGACTAAGTAATTTATTAGAATAAATTCCTGGTAGACTTCTTTATTGAAATATCCATATTCGACTCCTATCACATATGTATTTTATGCATACGTTTTTTTAAACTAAATATATTGCTTATTATACTTCAAATGCAAAGGTACCTTTAAGTTTTATTTTTCAAAAAATTTTTATGTTTTCTTTTGCCCTCCACAGCTTGGTTACAAAAATAGAAAAGTCACTTAACGGGAAAGAATCAGCCCTATGTATTTTTCTAGAAGGAGCTTTCGAGAACACCTCCTTCGAATCCATGGAAAAAGCAGCCGTCAGAAAAGGTATCGATACGAAGACAGTGAACTGGATTAAAGCCATGTTCGGCTGTCGAAAGATCACGGCAAACTTGTGTGAGAGTTCCGTGACGGCATGGGCCACTAGAGGCTGCCCCCAGGGGGGGTCTTGTCTCCGCTCCTATAGTCAATGGTCGTTGACGGACTCCTAGAAAAGTTGACAAATGCCGGGATAGAATGTCAAGGTTATGTGGATGACATTGTCATTATCATCCAGAGCAAAGAGGACCGCGTGCTATTACGCAAAGCCCAGATGGCTTTAAACCTTGTGTGAGACTGGTGTCAGGAGGTTGACTTTAGAGACAACCCCACTAAAACAGTAATAGTACCCTTTACCAGGAGGAGGAAGCTAAATGTGACGACTCCCTTACTGGACGGAACTACGATCGGATTTACCACATAGACGAAATATCTAGGAGTGACGCTAGATCAACGCCTCAATTGGAACACCCATCTGAATAAAACAGTAGAAAAGGCCATATGGACATGCCGTCGACTGTTTGGAAAAAAGTGGGGGATAAAGCCTAAAATGATACTATGGTCATAGGAAGCTATAATAAGACCCATTGTATAACAAAACGGAGCAGTCTGCGGCAGTAACCACACTTACAGAGTGCAAAGACTTGCCTGTATCGGAATCATAGGGGCCATGAAAACATGCCTTGGAAGCTATTACCGCTCCACTTATACATACAAAATGAAGCGGCTAGCAGCACACTAAAACTTCAAATAACAGGTCACCTTAACGCCCAAGGAAACGAAGAACACTCACAGATAATGAAGGATATCACGTGACCCGCTGATTCAGGGTCCGCCAGACCTGATATATAAAAGACCAAATTTGGGCGTACCCTTTAAAACCTAATGACCGACAGTGGTGGAAAGAATATAAAAACCTCGCCTGACTGGGTGTCTCTGCATAGTACACAGACTAGATGCGACGGATTCTCTGGAGCGGGTGTCTACGGACCCAATTGCCAGACCTCTTTGGTCTTAGGGAGAACTCCCACGATATTTCAGGCTGGGATAATTGCTATAGATAACTGCGCACGAATCATCGTAGGAAAGGGAATGAGAGGTGCTAAAATATGGATTTTAACAGACAGCCAAGCAGCGATTAGAGCGCTCTCTAGCTATACTATAGAGTCTGATCTGGTTTGGTGCTGCCTCTCAACGTTAAAAATACTTGCCAAGTCCAATAGGCTTACTACAGCCTGGGTACCAGCCCACGAAGGAATAATCGGCAACGAAAAAGCGGATGCACTTGCCAGAAATGGCAATATGACCATAGTATCATTTTAGGCTTTAGCCCCCATTTGTTCCAAACAACCGACGACATGACCATGTGACTCGTATAGCCCTTTCTGCCGTTTTATTTAGATGGATATTCCAAGTGAGTCGCTGATCCAGGGTGACCCCTAAATACTTCGTCTCTGTGGAAAATCCAATCGTAGTTTCATTCAAAGTAGGGGACGTCACGGTTAGTTTCCTCCTTCTAGTGAGTAGTGGGTATTATTACTGTTTTTTTGGTATTTATTTTAAGGTTAACCTCCTAGCACCAGTCAGACACAAGGTTTATAGCCGTCTGGGCTTTGCGTGATAGCACGCGATCCTCTTTGCTCCGGATGATAATGACGATATCATCCGCATAACCTTACTTCTTTAACTCTTCTAGAAGACCGTCAACAACTATTGACCACAGGAGCGGAAACAGGACCCCTCTCTGGGGGCATATATATATTCTATATCAAGAAAAATACATAGGGCTGTTTCTTTCCCATTAAGTGATTTTTTTTCTGGGATTGGGGTAGGTCTTAAAATCGGGTTATTTGGGTTACTCTCATATTTGTTCTCCTTACATGTAGAACATTGCTGGACTATTTTTTTTATTTTAGAATTCATTTTGGGGAAGTAAAATTACTCAATAATTTGCAGCTTATTTTTGTTAGCATTACTATGCGCTCTTCGGTGGAACTTTATAATCGTTTCTTCTTGCTCTGTTTCTTTTACAATATTTTCAACTTCTTTTTGCGTAAATCGAATCTTATAGTTGCTAAAATAGAGTGGATATATTTTTTGGATGATCCCCATTTGTCTTAAGCCCATTTATTACATTCGGGAACAGGAACCGTTTAAAGATTCCGACCAAGTTTTCTCTGGTATATTGGGTTTCAGTATGTTTCACTGATTTCAAATAATTAAGGAATGACTTTTCCAGTTGATAGCCAGTTTGTTCGCCAATGTTTAGGATTATTTGGTTCTTAAAGACGTTTATGGGAGTTGTGACTGTGGGTATTAAGTTGTGGGAGGAACTGTCGTCACTATGGGCGCTAGCTGTCATCGAATGAATATACCTTTTATTGGGTTTCTTGAAACGACATCCGCTACAACATTAGCTTTGCCGGATTTATAATGGATCTCGTAGTTGTATTCTTCTAAAGTGGCTCTCCAGCGTTTCATTTTCACATTGGTATTTTTGTTACTGAGAGCATATGTTAACGGGTGGTGATCCACACAAATTTTGATTTTCTGAGAGCCGTAAAGGTAGCTTCGTAGGGAACTCAAGGACCAAATTATCGCCAACATTTCCTTTTCGTTTGTGGAATAATTCTCTTCTGTCTTGCTAAGACTCCTTGAAAGAAATGTTATTGGTTTTCTTGAGAGAGTACGTCACCCATTGCGTGCTGTGACGCATCGGTGGTTAATTCTAAATCTTTAATAAAATTAGGGAATGATAGCATTACATCTTAGGATACAAGCGAACGTTTAATTTTTGAGAATGAATCCAAAGTTTTTTGGTCTAGGCTAGGCTAATTCTAACTTTACTTGACAGATTCTTTGAAATGTGCACTTCTTCCCCTCTTAGAAGTGATGTTAGGGGGTTTGCTAACCTTGCACAATCGCGGATGAGAGAGTACGATTGCGTGCTGTGACGCATCTGTGGTTAATTCGAAATCTTTACTAAAATTAGGGAATGATAGCATTACATCTTGGGATACAAGCGAACGTTTAATTTTTGAAAATGAATCCAAAGCTTTTTGGAGACGTGTAAATTCGTATTTTCCGTTATTGACGGAGAATGCGGTTTTCTCTATATCGCATTTTCTTAGAGGGATTTGGTGGAATCCACTCTTCAGGTCTAAAACAGTGAAAAACTGGAACCTTGGAAATAGGTTAGTCAATACTTCGTTAATCTCGGGGATTGGGTATCTGTCAGGGATTATTACTGTATTCAGTTTCCGGTAATAGATCACCAGTCTGAATTTTTTTTCTCCTGATGCGTCCATCTTTACCGGGACGACCCATTAGGGGGCGTTATAGGGAGATCGCGATGGCCTTATGATACCGTCTCTCAGCAGATTTGATATTTCCTGATTAACTACAGTTTTAAGAGCCATTGGGTAAGGGTAGGATTTTGAGTAGACTGGCTTGTTGTCATTGGTGCGAATTTCGCCTTTAACCTTGGTAGTATAAATTAATTTTTCATCTGGGTCGGAAAATAATTTTTGATGTTTTCTGATTATAGAAAGTAATCTCGCATTTTATTGTGTAGTGAGTTGGGTCGTTCTTATACCGAGATTGTTGACGAATTGAGAGACACGTTGTTTTAAATGAATTTGTTGGCCTCCCCTTAAGGGGTTATATACAGTCAGGATTTTCAGAAAATCTACTTTTTTTTTATTTTATTTTCGTAATGTACATATATTTAAGTACACCCACAGAAAAACTCATGTGAATCTGGTGAATATTCTCGAAATTACACGCATATTTGTGATGACGTGTCCGAGTTTTTGTACTATATGTAAAATTCTTCTGCAACTTTAAACGCGTTTTTCCCAAAACTGTGTTCTTAAAGTCGATGAGCAAGATTTCTCGGAAACGGCTCAACCGATCAGTTTCAAATTTGAGCACAAGTTTCTTAAGCATATTTTTTAGTAATTAGTCGAAGCTCTTTGCTCACCGATAAATATTTTCCATTTTATAAACAATTTAGAGCCAAAATTGTTGTTAAAAATCGACTTTTTTTTTAAGAAGCCGCCATTTTGTCAAAAATTCGTTGCTTATTCTTTCGAATAATTACAAGATAAAACAATATATGTATTAACGAAATATTTTTGGTTTTTTTTATTTTGTATGATCCAGTACAGAGTTATCGTGCTCACCGCAAGACGCCTTTTTTTAGAGTTGCTCCCGGAGATCAGCTGTAGCAGCTTTTAAAATAATTATTTTTACAAATAAAAAACATTAATATACACTCAAGAGTTACCATTATATGTGTACACATTTTTATATTAATAACTTAAAAAGTCATCTCAAGAAAAAGTCTTGAAAAATCGACTTTTTTGGGCCTCCTGACTGTATATAACCCCTTAAGATCATAAGATTTCGTGCAGTGTAAATAACTGCTTCTAGTTTTTTCAAACTATCATTTACGGGGATACCATGAACCACAGTTAGCTTTGGAAAGATGAAAAATTTTAGTTAGGAGACCAAATAGATTCAAGATAGCGTGGTGAGTTATTTTTATCAACGGAGTTTGCGGCGAAAGGGTTCTCGTTCAGAATGTGATTTAGAACGCAGTTGGGTCGTATGTAATTTTTATTTGATCCGGTGTCGATCAAGAATTTTAGAATATTTCCGCTCTTCGCCTTATACTCAAAGTAGGGAAGCGAAGAGCTCATATTCCTAAAAAATTGGGGTCTTGTTCGATTTCTCCGGCAAATATATCCGCTTCTTGGGTGTTGGAAGAAGTGTCAGGTTCAGTATTCCCTATTCCCATGTAATCGATTAAGGTTTGTTCGTGAGAAGCATATTCAGAATTTAGAATTTCGTTGTAATCTCTGTTTTCAACTTGTTCTTCTGATGTCTGAAGGTGGTATGTACGCTGCTGTTTCCTAGTTGGATGGACTTCAGTAGAAAGCGGTCTTTTGGGGATGAAAGTTGTGCTGGCCTGTTCTGATAATTAACTGTGTGTGTGCGAATGGATTCATCAACGTCCATTGGCTCAGGTTTTGGCTGAGGGTTCGGTGGTGCATAATATCGTAGGTACTTGAGGGGTTTGATATTGAGGTTGGTTCCTATATGGAGCGGAGTTCGTTTGCTGAAGTTGGGGTTGCTGTATAAGTTCAGGATAAAATGTATGTATGGCTTGGAAGAGGAGTAGGGTAGAATGAAAATCTTTGTCGCGGCGGGACTGGAAGAGGAAACGATGAGGGATAGGAGGAGAAATGTTGCTGTGTACCCTATGCCCTGCATTATTATTGTTGTTTGTATGTTGCGTACGATCATTTATATTTTCTAGCTTTAAACAGAGATGTAGATGCCCGTCATTTGATATTCAAGGGTGCCCAAGTCCCTTTTGTCGGCAAAATGAAGCACAAGGCACCGTGATATTCTTTACCCAGTTTAGCGGGGTGTTGTAAGATTCAAGTGCCGTATCGGCTTGCCCGACAATTTTTTTCCTTATGACGTTTAAAATACCGTAGTATTTCGGGGTTGCCTTTTTGGTCCAACTCTGACAAATTCCCTAGTTGGTCATTGTAGTATATAGAAAATATATAAGCTAAATAAATATACAAATGTATAAGTCAATTCTATGGAACTTATAACTAAACCTAAAGCTACTATCACAGATTACTTATCACCTAGTAAATAGGAGTACAGTTAGGTAGATGCCTGTAGGCAGATTAAAGCTAGCTCATCTAGGCTTAAGACACACTTTGTAACCAGCTGCCTAAGCAGACTCATCTGTATTTAGTTATAAAACTTAAATAATAAAGTATTACATGGCGCAGCCGAAAATTAGTAAAAGAAGTTAAGTGGGTAAAAATAATAATAAAGTAATTCCTAAAAAGTAAAAAATAAAAGTATAAATTGTGTGGTGCCTGCATGGGCATAGTAAAAACTGAAAAGAAGTCTGAGAAGCGTCCACGTGGTCGGCCCCCTATAATAAGAGTGGTCACAAAAGTACAGGCTATGGATTATGTGAGAAAAATTGATAAACTGGTGTTGGAAGGAAATGTTGCTGAAAATAGGCGGAAATTTAAAACAAATTTTGCGATTTTCGCAGTAGCGGCAGAGATTGACAAAAAACCGGATCCTGTAAAGATAGCAGTATTGCTAAATACTTTGGGACCGGAGGCAGTAGAGCTATACGAGTCTTTTAATCTAACAGCGGAGCAAAAAGCGTCTTACACTGAAGTGCTTAATGCACTTGAGAGATTTTGTGAACCAAAGAAAAACGTGGTGTACGAAACATTTCTGTTCCACACCAGAAACCAGAAAACAGGGGAGCCGTTTGACTCATTTTATATGGATGTGAAAAAAATGCCACGGAATTGTGAATTCAACCTGGAAGAAGAGAGAATGTTGAGAGACAGAATTGTCATTGGAGTTGCAGACAAACAACTAAAAAAAAGATTGCTGGAAGTGGAGGACCTGACCCTGAAGAAAGCGCTGGACATGGCTAAGGCAGCAGAGGCTACGAATTCGCAGATTCAACAAATTCATAAGGAACCACTGGAGACTCACGTCGACCAGATCAACCCGGGACCATCGAGAGAGCTGAACGCAAATAAGTATCTTTCAAAAAGTCATAATAGTCAGGGAAAAAAATTTGGCAATACAACAAATAATTTTAGGTCAGAACAGAACAGAAACACTAAAAGAAATGAAATTAACAATTGTAAGTTTTGTAAATCAAGGCATGAAAAAGGAAAGTGTCCGGCTTTTGGTAAAAGGTGCAATAGTTGCGGGAAAAACAACCATTTTGCGGTAGCATGTAAAGATAACAAGGCGAGAAAAGTAAAAGAGATAACTGGAAATGATAAAGCAAGTACAGGTGAATATTTTTATATCGATAAAATAAATTCTAATGAGATAAATAATTCGTGGGTAGAAAAAATTCGGGTCGGGAATTCTCTAATAACATTTAAACTTGATTCGGGAGCAGATGTTAACATTCTTCCGCTTAATTATTTACACAAAATGGAAAATGCTCAAATTAAAGAAACAAATACGAACTTAGAAGCGTATGGTGGCCACATTATTAAAACTATTGGCAAGGTAGAACTAAAATGCATATTTCGCAATAATATAAGTAACCAAACATTTTTCATTGTTAAGGCCGACACAACTCCAATACTTGGTCTACGAGCGTGCGTAGAACTTAACCTAATAAAAAGAATAAATAGTGTAAGAGGGCCAGAAAAGGAGAATTTCAAAAAACAATATGAGGATGTTTTTGCTGGCCTAGGGAATTTTAAGGACAATTATAAAATTATACTTAAAGACGGTGCGCAGCCAATAGTAAAACCGCCAAAACGGATTCCATTAGCCTTGCATTCAGCAGTTAAACAAGCATTAACCGAGTTATGCAAAAGAAAGATAATTGAAAAGGTTGAGGGTCCAGTGGACTGGGTTTCGAATGTAGTTATTGTCGAGAAACCCAATAAGAGTGTAAGAATATGTTTAGATCCAAAATATTTGAATGACGCTATCAAATGTGAGCGGTTTCAAATTCCTACTTTTGAGGAAATAGCATCGAAATTATCGGGTAAAAAATTTTTCTCGGTGCTTGACCTCAAAGATGGGTACTATCAAATTAGTCTTGATTCAAAATCAAGTAAGCTGTGTTCATTTGCAACCCCATTCGGAACTTTCAAATTTAACAAACTGCCTTTTGGAATCAAAACAGCGCCAGAGGTATTCCAAAGGTATAATCAAGAGAATTTCGCGGGTATATCGGATGAAAATATTGCTATTTACATAGATGACTTATTGATAGCTACAAAAACAGAAGCAGAACATGATGAAATTTTAAACAGAGTAATGAATAGAGCCAGAGAAAAAAATGTGAGGTTTATTGCTAACAAGCTGCAATATAAATTAAATAAGGTACACTTTTTGGGTCACATAATTTCGTATGAGGGAATTTCTATTGATCCGAATCGTGTAGAAGCTATAAAAATTATCAGAGCATGCAAAAACAAAAAAGAGGTGCAGCAATTGTTAGGGATGATAAATTATTTAAGAAAATTTTTGCCAAATTTGTCTGAAATGTCCCAACCGTTACGGGAATTACTGAAGAAGGGTAATGAATTTTGTTGGCTACCGGCGCATTCTAATTGTCTAAAGATAATAAAAAAGACTATAGCAGAGGCTCCTACTTTAAAAACTTTCGATCCGGAGAAGAAAATTGTTCTTCAAACGGACGCTTCAAAATTTGGCTTGGGCTGTTGCTTGTTACAAGATGACAAACCAGTATGTTTCGCGTCCCGCCCCGCAGCTTATCACAAACTGAAGTAAACTACGCGCAAATAGAAAAAGAATTCTTGGCAATTGTCGCGGCATGCGATAAGTTTCATCAATTTATATACGGAAGGGAGGTCACCGTATATACGGATCACAAGCCATTAGTGGGCATAATGAGTAAAGAATTATCTAAAATACCATCACCGCGGTTGCAACGTATGAAACTACGCTTACTAAAATATAATTTGAAGTTAGTTTATGTTCCCGGAAAATTTCTGTATATAGCGGATTTATTGTCAAGAAATTTCAAATATGAGGAATCGGAAGCAGAGATTAAAGATTTAAGTGAGGTGGTTCATACAATCAATATGAGTGATTCCAAAAAAATTTGGTTTAAGAAAGAAACTGAGAAAGATCCTACGCTGAATAAACTAAAAGAGGTTTTATTAAATGGCTGGCCGCAAACAAAAAGTAAAGTAAATGAACAAGTAAAATATTATTGGAAATATAGGAATGACCTATATATTGTTGATGGAGTTATATTTTTCAACGAAAAGGTTGTAGTACCCATTAGATTACGTCCGGAAATGTTAAAACTATTGCATGACTCACATCAAGGTATTGAGCGGACTAAAGCCAGAGCGCGAAGCATATTGTATTGGCCAAATATGTGAGAAGATATTGAGCGTACAGTAGCTCAATGTCAATTTTGTCAAAAATATCGTAATGCAGAAAGAAAGGAACCAGCAATGCCGCATGAAATACCCGACCGTCCATTTCAAAAAATAGGAATGGATGTTATGCAAATTGATGGCAACGACTTTTTAGTCGTTGTAGATTATTATTCAAAATACCCCGAAATTGTGCAACTAAAGAAGAAAACAGCTCAAGAAATTATTTTAAAGTTAAAGCCCATTTTTGCGACTCATGGTATACCGCAAGAAATTATAGCAGATAATATGCCGTTTTCATCGTTTCAATTTAAAGAATTCGCTAAAAAATTCGATATCAAAGTAACTACGGTTTGCCCTTATTACCAACAGTCAAATGGGTTAAGTGAAAGGATGGTACAAACAATGAAGAAACTTTATAAGAAAAGCAGAGAGAGCAAAAATGAGTTTTGGTTAACGTTGTTAGAATTTAGAAACACGCCAGTTAAAGGTTTGAATAAATCACCAACGGAGTTGCTAATGAGCAGGAAGACTAGATCACTATTACCTCATCATTTGAATCCTATCAGAAACCATGATTGGGATCAAGTACGGAAGAAGTTAAAGGAAAAACAAACAAGAGAGAAATTTTATTACGATAGGGGTAGTAAATATAAAAATGGGTTTTCAGAGGGGGAGAAAGTGTGGTGTAGAAATGGAACTGTTTGGGAAAAAGGACAAATAAAACACATTCATCCGAGTCCGAGGTCATACGTGATTGAATTAGAAAATGGGGCCACTATACGACGAAATTCAAAAGTTCTAAGAAAATTAAATTTTGAAGAAAAACAAAGGATACTTAATGATGGTGAATTGTAAATAAAACAAAATATTTAATTGGAAATTATAATTCGAGGACTTTGCGACTTCCCTTAGAAATGCCTTGATGAAAACGAAGATATACGTATGTATGAGGTAGAATTTCAAAATGAAGTTGTTGGTATCAATTTCTTATTAGGTAAAATTCAAGATGAATTTGTTGGTATGAATTTCAAGATGAATTGAGTAAATAATGAAATAATATTAATAACAAAAAATATATAGAGGGATGTATCTAACTGATAACAGTGCAACGTTTGTGATAGGCAATAGACTCTCAAAAAGGGGAGGTGTAGTATATAGAAAATAAATAAGCTAAATAAATATACAAATGTATAAGTCAATTCTATGGAACTTATAACTAAACCTAAAGCTACTATCACAGATTAGTTATCACCTAGTAAATAGGAGTACAGTTAGGTAGATGCCTGTAGGCAGATTAAAGCTAGCTCATCTAGGCTTAAGACACACTTTGTAACCAGCTGCCTAAGCAGACTCATCTGTATTTAGTTATAAAACTTAAATAATAAAGTATTACAGTCATCATTTATTCGCTGGTCTATTTCAAGGTTTGGATCGGAACTTGGATTTAGGAAGGAATTTATTATTCTAGGGCATTCTCTGGCCATAATGAAGGAAAATAGGGCTTCTAATTGGTTTTGAAGCACTTGCTGGACCGGGGAGGCTGTAGCTGCTTGTATGCTTTCTGTTTTTTAATTTGCGTGATTGCGCTTTTAACACATAACTTCTTTTGATCAAGTTCAGTAAATTTTGTAGTAACTTAGTTTGGTATTGGTTCTGAGAGAGATGTAGCGAGACTAAAATACTACCCTTACTAGCTTTACAAAATTTATGAATCATTTCATTTATTTGGGAGGAACATTTAACGTTAGCAAGTGAGACATTCGATTCGACAAATAAATGTATTTACAGAAAAAAAATGTTTTATAATCTCAACTACTTAATTCCTATTTTGAAAAGAACTAATTTACAACAAATATTGTTTTGGTAAAATTCGTTTTCATATAAAAAACTTTTTATTCAATAGAAAAATATTGGACTTTTTGCATTTGACTACCATTTTCCAAAGAAAATATGAAAAGGATTTATTAATTCTGACAAATAACAGATTTACAACAAATTGATATACAATTTTGTAGAATTGGCAAAAAGCTTTATATGTTATTGGGAATTACAAAAATGTGTCACATTGATTTATGAAGAATTGAAGTATCAAAAAATATGCTATCCCTCTTCACTGTCTTATGTGAAAAGATGATACAAGCTGTAGAAATCGATGTTAACCCTAAGAGGTGATTCTGGGTTACACTCACCCACGAGTGGGTGGATAAGGCACCTTTAGATTATAAAGGCAAGGAGATTTGGCGTAGGATGGGAAAAGACCAAAGTGTAAGTTTTTCAAAGTTGATAATAAATTTTATAATATATAATATTAAATGAGACAATTTGTTCGTATTATGAAAGTAATATATTTTTTAGAACTTGCTCAAATATCACTATTTTCCCTTAAAACTACGCCCGATTCCCTTTTATATACCGTTGTGTGAACCTTTTTATCTTTTTTCTACGCTCAATGGTGAATTTACAAAAGAAACGATATTTTTCGTACAGCTTTCATCTTTATTTGTGAAGATCTTAAATATTTATAATTTGTCGATATATTCAATACTATATTCGTTATACTCATCGTTCGACGTTGAAAAACATATTTCATTTTCGTTTATTCTCACTCAAATCAAAAACATATCTAGTACATAGGTGTTGTGATTAATAATGTGTAAGAAAATATTCTTTGAACTATAGTATACCTAATTGTAAGGAAAATCTCAACTAGTTTTTCTTTCCTATTATTTTCTTAAGAATATAATTGTAAAAGCAATTTAAATTGATCATGCTTGCTGATAGTAAAATGTTTATCCGCCATGCAATCCGTTTCCAGGGCGAGTTTATAATTGAACAACAGAATAATAAAATTAAGATCCAATTTCACCAGCCTCCATTCTAGAGATTTCACAAATTACAATCATCAGACTTTTTCAGCGGATTCACAGGGTCTGTTTCACATGCAGTAGCGGTCCTTCGAATGCGCTTATCACTTGTTTTATCTCCTGATCCCCAGGCCTTTAGCTAGGTACAGCTAAACGGAACCAAATGCCGATTTTATCTTGGGGATTCGGAGGCTTCACGTTCGTTTTGTGTTATGCTCTGTTAATACTTACTAAAATCGTTGCTGCTTTTGACTTCATGGTGTAGCGGGACTGGGATTTCAACGGGTTCGGGGTCATCCTGTCGACCGGGCTTAAAGGGTATTTTGAGTTCTAAAATACGACGGTCCTGGTATGGCAATGAGTAAAAACCAAATATAAAACTGACCTAATTCCCTGATTTCCCTAATTAATTAGAGGGCGCATTATCATGTTTGTATCATGTTTTCATAAATAGGCCCGCCGCGACGCTCAATAAAATAATTCTTGTTCGAATTTATCACAGATTAAGGGGGTAGTCCAGTGAAAAAAAAATTTTTTTTCAAATTTTTTGTTTTTGCTTAAATCTACTCTACTACACCTATAAAATACTCCCTTAAAATATCTAAGCAAAATATTGAATAGTTTTAAAGATACAGAGAGTTTTCGAGAGACGTGTAATCCGAGCGCTCGAAGGTCCCCTGGCGTGTTTCGGAGCAAGGAGGACTCTTGTATTTCTGTTTGCTCCGCCCATTTTTTTTCGGTTTATAACGGTCTAGGTCCTTCTGCTTTGTATTTAAAGTTAGTTATGTATGGAGCAGGCATCGCGTTAAGTATGGAGCAGGCATCGGTGACTAAGGTAAAATTAATTTTTTTAGCTTTTTTCCGCCAACAAAACTTTAAACGCGTTTTTCTCAAAACAGCATTTTTTGACTCGGCGGACGTCAGATCTCAGAGTCTTTTGCTCCGATTGATCTAAAAATTTAGCTGTATATTTCTTGATTGTGTATCTATCGTCGGAACTAGAATTATTAAGATCCATTGTTTATTTACAAAGTTATAAACAAATTAAGCACCCGAAAAACACCAGAAAAGTTCGAAATGCCGCCATTTTGTTATTTTTTATTGAAAATTAATAATTCTAGTTCCGACGATAGCCAATGTCCTACAGATTAAAACCTCGTTTAATTTTTTTGTTTCAAATGAACCGCTGCAGAGTTTCGACGTCCGCCAACAAAAAATTTTTTTTTTTGGAGCGGCCATTTTGTCGGGATGACCCATCGAAAAAAAAAAATTAAATTTTTTTTTTTGTAGTTTAATAGTTGTACTATCATATGTCAAAAATGTTTTTAATAAAAATTAATTTCTAATATGAAAAAAAAATCGTTGAAAAAACAGTCGTTTTCACTGGACTACCCCCTTAAATAGTAATTAAGTTCACTAAACGTGAGATTAGAACCCGTGTTGAACAACACGACAATATTTATAATTTTGGAAACAACAAATTAAAGTCACAGAAGGTTAAAATGGCACTTGTCGAGTGATATAGTTTACTTTATTTCCTCATGAGCTAATTTATATTCATTCCTCAATATGGATGTTAATTATATAACGCTTTAAAGCTCCCAGTGCACCCAACACAGATGAATATTAATTTCAAAAGTTTTGTTTTGTGAAATCCGACCTGCTTTTCATCTGTTTCCTCATCGTATTTACTTTGCGGCGTTTTTGGTTTGTATAACTTTACCCATAACTTTTACACAAAAATATACCGCCAACCGTGTATTCATTCTTCATTGCTTCAATATAATTAATGCTTTCTAGCTGCAAGTGTACAGATTTCAGATACTCCAAATGTATCAAGGCCACCCATTGCTTTTTTTATACTCCAAATAGATTTTGCCAATGGATTTGACAAAAATCAACACTTAAAAGTACTTGGAAACATTTGGGTATGTGCATATGCCGCTTTAGTTTAGTTGAGGTATTAATGAATGAATTCGTTGGTTTAATGTTCGCATAACGTCGTTATGAACAGTTTTCAATGAGGCCTCTTTTTTCAAAACGTAGAAATGTTTTAACCTTTTAAGGACAGGGAAAATTACGTTAAAATTGACATTTTATTAGACATGAATATTATAAATAAATTCAATGAACTTCTTATGTGGAGTCCCCCCCCCCCCCCCCCTCATTGCTGGTCGATATATCGACCAGGCCCGTCCGCAACGGAAAGCCCCATGTAAAAAAATTGGCGCGACGGTTTGAAAGTATTTTTCTAGGTAATTTGATGCGCTGAATACGGGAAAAATCGTGAAAATATCAATGTTTGACCTTGAATTCACCTTGCAGATGAGTTTCGCGATTCGTGGTATTATATTTTTCGTAATCAGTACATAAAAAAAGGTAGGTATGTCAACTCTCAGGGCGAAATAGCAAACAAAACTTTGACTTTGAAATAGCAATTTTCAAGGTCAAGGATGCTTCCAGGAATTTCTACACTATTTTTTTCATATTTAGCGCATTACATTCTCCCTGAAAAAAATCAAATATTATGTGTCCTCTGGCTGGTCAATATATCGACCACTCCCGTCCTTAAAAGGTTAATGTTTATGATGATATCTCAATTAATTAATGTGATATTAAGGGGGTATCCAACTCTAGAGGCCCTTGAATTGAACTTTGTTTTCAGGGAGTTGAACAAGAAAATACAAAACATTTAGAGTTATACATAATAATCCTTTTATTATCTGGTCTCTAATGAATATTTTGAGAAAAAAAAAATTTTTTTTTATTGGGTGGTTGAGGCAAGGCAGGCCTGCTACTAGGATTCATAACTTAGGAACGGCAGCTCATGGTGTGCGCCATAACAGCCAAAGAAATAATCCGAAAAAAATTAGATTGCACATTAATAGTACTCTTTATAAGTAAATATACATATGTGGCTATGGCAAGAGTGTGTCACATTTTGAAAAAAAAAAAAATCTTTTCATTTATTTAAGTTTTCCTTCTATTCGTTATATTTTTTAATTGATTTTTTACTGGGAAAACATGGGATACAAGCTATGTAAATGTAAAAATGCCTGATTTGCTGAATTTGCCTGAATTTGAATTTTTTCGGATGAATGGTTTTCTCAGAATGCTGCACACCATTCATCAACACAGTGTTTTGAGAAAACCGGCATTTAAGTTAAAGTTAAAGGCAACAAGTAGTGGTAGGTAACGCGCAGCTGCGCACGAATTCGCCTATAGCAGCTCGGGCTTTTCAAATTTCGCGGCAAGAGATGGCTTAAACGATTCAGGAAAGAACACAGCATTTTTCAAAACTAAAAATAAATGAATTTTTTGAACGTTCTAGGGTGGGATACCCTCTTAAATTGCCTTTTGTATACTTCCAAGGACATGGTTAGCATTGAATAACGTTGTTAATAATCAGAGTTTATTAACTAAATATTTATGAGATTTTTTGTGTAGTACTAAATAAAAATTAATAAAGTACCAATCGAATGTCCTTCGCTTCGGAAGGGGTCTTTGCAATCTTAGCAACTTCTGATCTTAATAACCTCGGGAGAAATGTCAAACTAAAAAATTAAAATTCTTAATGTGAAACAACAAAGAGAACTGGATCAAAATAACTGTATTAAAACAGTAAGTACCTACTTGCCTAAAAGTATACATACATAACATACTCGTTTAAAAGTATATTTGGCAACCTTAATACTGTAAATATATAGTGTGTTTCCTTATGAATGTTTTTACTGACCTTCTATCAAGATCAAAAGGAAATTTTTCTTTGAAAAAATTGCAATGACTTATAACTAATTTTAAACCAAAAATTAATTCGAAAAATTTTCTCTTTAACCCATTAATGCGCAAAACGAGGATTTTATGCACGCAAGTTCAATTTTACGATTCGAATAGCAAATTGGGGCTAATTTCCTCCAAATTCGTATATAAAGGGTTTTTGGGGATGATTTTTCAAAATCTGGCATTTGTTTTGCATAAAAACTTCAAAAACCCTGTTATTTTTTGGGTTTTTTCAAAAAAGTGCCTATTTTTTTTGGTCATTTTTCGTCTCAAAGTCGATTATCTTGTCGTTGCTGCTATTGAATGATCATATAACTACCAGAAATCGCGGTATGAATGTCTACACTTTCTCAAACCATAGTTTTGAATTTTTTTTCGCTTTGGTTTTTGCAAAATGCCATTTTGTACAGCAATGTAATAAAAAATTTCGCGATTTTTTTACACAAAAGGATCAACTTTACAAAAAAAATTTATATGACAGTGCTTATAATTAGCCAAGGAAAACATGTACATTTTTTCAGAATTGTTTGGGCTATTTTTGGTTTTTTGGATTTGGCCAATTTTTGAAAAATCCAAAAATGTCCCGAAAAATTCTGAAAAAATTCACATTACATGTTTTCCTTGGCTAATTATAAGCACTTTTTGTCATATAAATTTTTTTTGTAAAGTTGATCCTTTTGTTGAAAAAAATCGCGAAGTTTTTTATTACATTGCCATTTTGCAAAAACCAAAGCGAAAAAAAAAATTCAAAGCTATGGTTTGAGAAAGTGTAGACATTCGGACCGCGATTTCTGGTAGTTATATGATCATTCAATAGCAGCAACGACAAGATAATTGACTTTGAGACGAAAAATAACCAAACAAAATCGGCACTTTTTTGAAACAACCCAAAAAATAATAGGGTTTTTGAAGTTTTTATGCAAAACAAAGGCCAGATTCTGAAAGAGCACCCCCAAAAACCCTTTATATACGAATTTGGAGGAAATTTGCGCCAATTTTCTATTCGAATCGTAAAATTGAACTTGCGTGCACAAAATCCTCGTTTTGTGCATTAATGGGTTAAGATTTGAATTTGTGCTTCGATTAAAATTTTCGAAATTTGATGCACTTTTCCAGAAATATCAAATCTTTATTCTGTATAGCTCTTAGAAAGCTTCAAATAAAATACGTTAACATATACATACCATACTTTATGTTAATTATTAGATGTTCCACGCTATCGTTTTTTATTGATTATAAATTAACCTTAAGTTAAGATATTTGCCTGCTTGTTCAAAAAAGGAAGTGTTTTTCTTAAGAGTAATAAAAAAAATGGTACTAAAATAAAGTTTAGAACGCCAGTACTTCGACAACACTTCATCTTGAATACCTTCATTTTACCAGTCGACTTGGACTTGGATTGTGTTGACTTCAAAATTCATATGTTGTGAGCTAGCAGCTACTCTCTTTTATCACTGGCTTGGCGTCCAATTAAAATTCAATGAACATTATGAGTCAATAGGTTTTTCTATGGACTCGTCGATGAGAAGACTGCTTTACAAATCGTTATAAAATAAGACTTTTTACTACAAAATTTTGGTTTTATCTTTGATCATTGTTTTAAATTGTCAGGTGGATATAATTCCTATGGACTAAATAAATAATTATATTTCCTTAGAGAAATGGAATTAAAAAACTTAAAAATTAATCATTAATGAAATAAAAGATAATATATACAATACATATTATTCCATGAAAGCCGACATTTGTAAATTATTGTGATCTTAATATTGTCAAGTTTGAGCTTTAAACGGTCTAGTAATGAATACGAAGATGGATATTCTGCATATTTGTTACAACATTTAATGTCTATTAAGGCTGATATTTAACTAATGAAATGCCTCCAAGGCGTATTATCTTAAATCGTCAAAATATAATAACACAAATTAAATCGCAAACCTATTCCATTTTCTCATTTCAAAGATGCTTTGTATTTAACGTTTAATAACGCCTATACTTGGAATATAATATAACTTGGAAAAGGGATACGCGAGTAGGGTTCCTTTACATGCTGACGATTAGTGTGGTATGCAGTCATTCAACGTATAAATAACTTTTGGAGAGCCCACCACGATTTAACATAATAAATTGAATTCACCGAGTTTTGCCATGCCACTGTAAATTGGCCGAGGAGGTGTGGCCCTAAATTTATCTGGGTATTTACGAGATATTCCTTTACTTTATAGTAGCAGCTAAGGCTGTAAATACGTACACAGCTGCTCCAACGCTCGGAACGTATGAAAAACATAATTGCTCTGCATTTTGACACACTTTGTATGGTTTTATGCACGCACGGCCCACGGGAGCTCAAGTCCCGAATTTTATTAAAGCGAGCCGGCTGGTACTTTCACACGTGAGATACCGCATATGCTTTCGTACTTGCTACCTACAATCATCTATGGCCTTATGGTGCAAAGATTACATTCGACATACTCGCTAAGGAAGCTTTACCCTTTTACAACATTCAACTCAAATTTACGTAACAGACCATAATTCATCCTTCTTGCCCGAGTTCTTATCAGAAATTCCTGTAAACTGAACTATCATAAAGTGCACATAATTGTGGCCTTTGTACAGACACAAAAGTGAGTGGTTAACAATTTGCATATTTGTTGAAGCCAGGAAAATACTACTGCTACTGCTACAAGTTTCCTTATAATTTCAGCTTCTACTTGTGTGCTATTCGGTCCAAATAATGGTAGTGCATGCAGCGCTACGATATTATTTAATAATGTAGTCTAATTATAGGAAGTATGTAATTCTGTGAATGTTATATTTATTAGTTCTATATACTAGTTACGGTCCCGCAAAAGAAAAGGAGTGACGGAAATTAGTTTTATCCCGGCGAATATTTAATGATGGACTTTTCATGATCTCTTCTTTCTGATTAAATGTAGTTACATCAGTTCATTTTATACGCACATGGGCCTCAGCTGAAAAATCAACAGTATCTATTTGTTAAAAACCCAGTTTCAAAATTGTTGAAAAAACATCAATCCGTATGTTTTATAGATGTAACTATTCAGTTATCCATATTTGGGCGATGGCATTTTAAAACTTTTCAAGGTTTGCGTTTTAAACATTGCTATATTCAGGTTTAAGTTTCCATTTTGATGGTCGAAATAATTCTTTCTCAAACAAAAGTAGTCAAAAAGTTACTTTTGAATTTAAATTGCGTGGGTACGAGTAAATCGATTCGAGCAAATATTCTCGTTTTTAGGTTGCTGGTACTGTCACTCATATCTGTGTAAAATTTCATGCCAGTACGTCATTTGTTTGGTTAATTTCTTTGTGTTTTCTGAAACAATAAAAGTGAATTTTTCGATTTTTACGATGAGTGATTTTATTGAGCAAAGAAGTTGCATTAAATTTTGTTTGCGGAATTAAATTTTTGGCGATCAGGTTTTGTCTGAAATAAATGTTTACAAGAGGTGTAATTGAACTGTTTATAGAAGGTAGAGAAAGTGTTGAAGACAAAGAGCGTCCCGGACGACCATCAACATTCATTAATGAACAACATGTCAATGAAATCAAAGATTGGGTGCTCAAACATCGTCCGTTGACAATTAGAGACCTTGCTGATACTGTAAACATTTCATTTGGATCGGCCCAAACCATTTTGAAAGAACATTTGTGCTTGAGAAGAGTCACATCTCGATTGGTTCCAAAAACACGCAATTTCTTGGAAAAACAATGTCGTTTTGAAGTCTGCTCAGGCTCTACTTTAGCGCCGTTGATAACTAACAACTACTCGGTGCTTTACCTATTGTTGGTCTTTAATGCCTATTCTCCAATGAGCAGGCCAACCACGAACCAACCACTTTTCAGTTGGCTGGCAAAGTGCGTTCGTACACATCTTTATCAGTATAGATGTGAGATGTATAACGTTCTGCTTGTTTTAATCGGGAGTGAAATGGAACAGGAAGAAATTTATATTTCGTAATTTATGAACAAGGATGTTTATAAATTTCATCCTTTTTTACTTAAAACTCCAAATAAATACCATTTCCACTTCAAAATGCTTCTTCACTTTTGGCGGCAAATTTTTTTTTAACCTCAATTATTTCTTAAAATTTGATATTTTGGCAGTACTGAATATGTAGCTAGGCTCAGAGCCACTACTAGAAATCGGCTGAATTTCATGTGGCAATTCAAATGATTTAACCAATACGAACGAAAAGCTAGAACATGCCAACCAAAACACAAGCGAGACTGGAGAATTATTTTACAATGAGAAGGAAAAAGTAGCAGCACTTTGGTTGGTTTGGTCGCGGTTGGCTTGCTCATTGAAGAATAGCAAAACGCCCGGGAATACATATAAACACAAGCCGTGAAGTAGAAAATGCATACGTGTGATGTAGTCCGAGAATCGCCGCGAAATAAAATTGCTTCTTATGGCGGAAGATCCGAAGTATGCCGCTCCAATCGCCTGAACTGCTAAATGTTGTGTTTATTGGTTGAATGCTGACTAATGACTGACTCCAGAAAGAACAGCCAAGTTAGCAGTAGTGGTACAAAGTATTGCCATATAAAACTAGTCTTAACCTTATAACATCTCCTCTTTTAAGACTTAATTCAATAACAATTCAACTTATTTCTTAAAACTAGTTCTACAAATTTAAATAGTATAATAGTATATTTCTTACAATGATTCAGTTCAAAATTATTTTTCTTACAACAATGAAATTCAAAAGTATTTATCTTACAGTTGCCTAATATATTCAAATAGTACTTCAGATAAAATATTCCATTGGAGAAAATGTCAGTTATCATAATTTAGTCTTATTGGAGGTTTAAGTAACCTTCCAAAACGGGAAAATAAACCCTTTTCAGTATTAGTACTTTGTGGGCTTGGACTGTTGTAAGATTCTGAACCAGAAGAGGAAGTTGATGGGATGGAACTGTTTCTAACTTCGGTTTGTAATAAAGGAGTAGAAAACCTTTCTGCCTGTATATTTTGATTTGGTACGTGTATGTCTTTATCAGGAGTAGGAGTTTTAGGGGAGTTCATTAGGTGTTGGCGATTTCGTCGAAGCAATTGATTATTATCACATTTCACCACGTACGACCGAGGCTCTCTACATTTATTTACTACGATTCCGGGATACCGTTTAGAGCCAGGGGATTTTTGGTAATATACTTCATCGCCTTCCTTCAGCTCTGATAGTGGTCTTGTGTTATTGTTATAATATGTTTTCATTTTTTGTTGATTCCTTTTATGAAAATTTCCGACTTTTTTATAATCAACTTGTGTAGGTTTAAGGTACTGAAATGTAGACGGAATTTTTGTTCGTAATTTTCTGCTCATGAGTAATTCAGATGGTGAATATGAACTAGCGTTTGGGGTGGTACGATATTGTAATAAAGCGACGTAAGGATCTTTGTTTTCTTCTATGCTTTTAAGCAACAAATTTTTAATTGTTTGGACCGATCTTTCTGCTAATCCATTTGACCTGGGTAGGTATGGACTCGATGTACAATGTTCAATGTCCCAGTCTCTACAAACAAGTTTGAACTCTTCTGAGTTGAACGGTGGTCCGTTGTCACTTATTAAAACTTTAGGTATGCCGTGACGAGCAAATATAGACTTTAACTGAATTATAAGCTTTTTGCTCGAATAGCCGCGATCAAGCAGCGCTATTTCTATATACTTGGAGAAGGAGGCTAACAACCGGAGCATAAATCTTTGGAGACGGGCAGGAACTTTATGTAAAGGTTTATCAAAAATTGGTATTAAAGGCTTATGATCACTTTCTACTAGAATAGTTTTCCCATAGATGTACTGATGAAACTTAGTACAGCCAAATAGAATAGCAAACAGCTCCTTTTCTATTTGTGCATAATTTTGTTGACAAGGAGTCAAAGTTGCAGACGCATATGCGATAGGACTGTGATCATGATAAATGACTGCTCCAACAGCGAATTTAGAAGCATCAACCGATAACTTAATTTGTTTATTGGTATCATAGTATGTAAGTATTGGTGCATTTGAAATAAGACTTTTTAATTTAAGGAATTCTTGCTCGCGTCTCTCGGTCCAACGCCACTCAATATTTTTTTTTAATAATTGACGTAACTCATAATTTTCATTTGACAACCCTTTTATAAAGGAACCTAGGTAATTGACCATACCTAAGAAGCGTTGCAAATCAGCGACATTTGCAGGACGGGGCAAAGCGCAAATAGCTTCGATTTTTGACGGATCAGGGCGGACACCGGATGCATTGAAAATATGACCCATGAATTTGATTTCATTCTGACAAAATTGGGATTTCTTTTCATTGAATTTAAGACCTATTTCTTTTGCTTTGTTAAGCACGGTCTCTAGACTTTTCAGATGTTCTTCTTTTGTAGAAGAATAAATTAAAAAATCGTCGATGTAAATAATTACGTTGGGAATATCTGAAAAATGTTTTACTATTTCAGCATGAAATGTTTCTGGAGCTGCATTTATTCCAAATGGAAGACGCAAAACACGATACCTCCCGAAGGGAGTGTTAAATGTGCAGAGTCTCGAAGACTCGTCATCCAAGGGCAGCATCCAAAATCCCGAATTAGCATCCAGGACCGTGAAATACTTAGCTCCTGATAATTTTGATTTTATTTAATCCATGTTAGGAAAAGGAAAATGTGGACGTAGGATAACCTTATTTAGATTACGTGGGTCAAGACATAGACGTAACTGGCCGTTAGGTTTTCTGACAAGGACAATAGAACTTACCCATGAAGTAGGTTCTTCGACGCGTTTTACTGACTTCCAGGTTTTCCATCCGATCAAGTTCCGCTTTTAGTTCTTCTCTTAACGCAAATGGAACCTTTCTTGGTGGCTCGACTATGGGCTGTACATTATTTTGTACGACTAAATGACATTTGCTCTCCAGACATCCTAGACCTTGAAAAACTTCCTTATAATTAACTAAAAAGTTGGAAATGTTTACATTGTTTTCAATCTGATTACATATTAAGTTATTTGCACTTTTATTAATACTCTCTTTTTCTCTAATTACTTGTAGATTCTTCAATGTTTCTAGACCTAATAAGGTTTTGCACGACATGTGTAAGACATGAAATTTAATGTTATAATTTCTATTTTGGTACTGACAATCAATGTTAACGTAGCCTAAAGATGGTACATTTTCACCTGTGAATGTGCAGATTTTTACTGAGGATTTTTTGATTAAGCTTTCACTTAATCCTAGTGACTTAAACTGAGATATCGACATTAAATTAACCTGAGCTCCTGCATCGACCTGACAACTGACGGATTTGTTGTTTATGATGACCCTGATGTACCAATCTTGACATCTTGACGTATGTTGCTGTGCTTCTGCCTCATCATTCCAATAAAAACTGGCGGTGACTGACTGACCCTGTCTGATTCCTCAATGATGTTACTGACTGCCGCTTTATTTGGACTCGGATTATTTTTAGAGCACATTTTTGCGTAGTGATTGCGACCGTTACATCTATTAAAAATGACATTTCTTGCTGGACACTTATTCCTGTGCAATTGCCCACACCAATTACACACACCTTACGCATTGGTAAAGAACTGTTATTATGTGGCTGACGATTTTGTTAAACTGATTCCCCTGCGGAGGCGGACTTTTTTGGTAGTGTGTGTTCTTGGATGTATTTTGATAATAATTGCGATGACCATGTGCCGTTTTAACGGTACCGAAGAAATTTTTTGCTTCACACGTGCCATCCTGGAACTCTTTGGAGTGTTCTTTGTTCACCTCCAGTACTTTAGCCATTTTCAAAATTTTATCCAATTTCTTATCGCCTTCACTGAGGAGTCCCTTATAAAATTGAATTTGCTGTTTAAGCCACAAATAAACAGATCTCTCACTAAGTCATCTTTTAGTCCACCAAAGTCACAATGCTTGCTTAGATTTTTTAATTAAGTCACAAATTCATCTATTGTCTCCGTGTCTTGTTGGCGCCTTGTAAAAAAATTATACCGTTCCATTATTATATTTACTTTTGGAACGAAATAGTCTTCGAATTTTTTCACTAATGCCTTGTGTATAGCGGTTCCCTCGTCGATTTCAAATGAGTCGAAGATTTCGAAACAATCCGGGCCCATGTGGTGGAGTAAGAGTGAATTTTTCCTTGTATCTGATGCATTTTGCAGATCGCCAGCAGTAAGACAAATTGTAAACTGCTTATACCATGACTTCCAAGCAGCGGCGAGATTTGGAGACTTTAAATTAAATTTTCTGAGATTACCACTGTCCACGCCATATTGGTAATTGTTAACGACACTAATTGGAATTTTCTCATCCTGCGGCGGCGGCAGTGGTAGAGCCATTATTATTTATTATTTTATACTTTATATGACTTTATACTGACTTCTGACACCATGTTGTGTTTATTGGTTGAATGCTGACTAATGACTGACTCCAGAAAGAACAGCCAAGTTAGCAGTAGTGGTACAAAGTATTGCCATATAAAACTAGTCTTAACCTTATAACACTAAACAATAACTTTTACGCAAAAATGATATTCCAATAACTATAAGAGGAATACCTTTCTAGTGATCTAAAAATCTTTATAGTGACAAGAACAAAATATTAGAATTTTTGCACTTAAGGGGGGGGTATGGTTTGAAAATGACTTTTTAAGCCAATTTTTGTGAATTTTTTTTGGAAGTATGGCTACATTATTTTATTTTTAAATTAAATAGGCTTTTTAAGTATAATTCAAAGAATAATTATATGAATTTTCAAGTAAAAATATTAAGAATTGTGACAACGGTAGCCATTTTTCGCAGACACGTCCAAAAAAAAAATGAATTTGCGGTGGACATCAGAACTCGTCACTGGATAATCTGAAAAAAAAAATTTAAAAAGATTATCTTAGTTTATGAGTTTCTCGATGGAGTGACGTCGAGCTTTTCAATTTTTATCGATTTTTGAGTTTTTGGCATCACTTAGAAGTCAAAAAAACGAAATTTTTTGTAAAAAAAAGTGCGAAAATCAACATATTTATTATTGTTTATAAAAAAATATGCATAAAAAAAAAATTATCTCGACGTCACTCCATCGAAAAACTCATAAACTAAGATAATCTTTTTGAATTTTTTTTTTTCAGATTATCCAGTGACGAGTTCTGATGTCCACCGCAAATTCACTTTTTTTGGATGAATGTGTCTGCGAAAAATGGCTACCGTTGCCACAATTCTTAATATTTTTACTTGAAAATTCATATAATCATTCTTTGAATTATACTTAAAAAGCCTATTTAATTTAAAAATAAAATAATGTAGCCATACTTCAAAAAAAAAAATTTCACAAAAATGTGCTTAAAAAGTTATTTTCAAACCATACCCCCCCCCCCCTTAAACACAACTCTAACCACTTGCTCGAACAAAACAGCAGCGGCAGGTCGACTTGACAGCACGACTTTCCATGGTAATTTGTTCGATAGGCAGTAAGAGTAACTTATGTGCTCAAATATCTTTAATATTTTGTTCTTACCCCTATAATGATTTTGGTACCATAAGAACGGTATTCCTCCCCTGTTACAGTCAGTAGAACATTACTTTTTCGTAAAAGCGATAGTTTAGCAGATTCGCCCTCTGGAGCGGAATGAATGGGCTCTACCGCCATAAGAAACAATGTTATTTCTGTGCAATCATCGGACTACATCACACTATACATGAGGTAGTGAGCAGGTCTACTTCATGGCTTGTTATATAGTTTCCCGGGGGTTTTGAGAATAGGGATAACAAACTGGTTTTTGTATTCTGCTATTAAATGTTTCGTAGCAATACAGGTTTTAAACTTATTCCTTTTAATTATTAGGTTGGCATGACAATATTGAAACACTACTAAACTTATCTATTCTTTCCAAAATAATTTTTTCAAGAGTAATTACTCCAGCATGTTGAACAACATTCTCAAAGGAATAAGAAGAATAGTATACATATAAGCTCGGCGCGCGGTATTGCAGTGCATTATACTTCTACGCGTTGAATATCGCTTCCGTTGCTCGTCGTCAATTAGAAGAACTTGGTTGGGATGCGGTGCCACACTCTCCGTGCGCTCCTGACCTTGCGCCGTCTGACTACCACGTATTCTAGTCGCTGAAGCATTATTTAGGTGAAAAAAATTGTATTCATACGACGATCTCAAAACTTATTTAGACAAACTCTTTCTGTCTCAGCCTCCACAGTTCGGAGTTGATTGCAATAAATCACTGCCACTGGGAGAGAATTTTTATTTTCAAAGGTCTTTATAATTCAGCTACTTACTACGGACTAACTTCAAAATTACAGTTTAAAATTAACACTAGAACTACCGGCGCTCAAGCTTGTAATTTTGATAATTTTTGGCACCTTTAAGGGGAGGTTCTCATCTAGAACGTCAAAAAGTAGGTAAAGTTCGTGATTTTTTTGAAGGCAAATGACAAGACATAGGGAAATGATATTTGGCATTATCTTTTATTGTATATTTATCTGTACGAAAAAATTTTTTTATTAAAAAAAAAAACAAAATGGCGCCCGTTGTTCAACTTCTCCGGAGGCATGTTTTTCGAAAATGGCCCAGCTGCGTACAATTTAGGGGTCGCAGATTGGTCTGAAATCAAATAATGATGACATTATTATAAACTAGAATAAATTTGTCTCAGAAAGAGCGGACGACTTTCAAAAAAAATTTAAAATTGACGGAATGGCGCGATTTTGAAATTTTAAGGCCGTTTTCGGCCGTTTTTTTTCATAGTTTATCACTTACAAAAAGGAGATAATGTTACAATTTTCAAAATGTGCTCCGCTCTTTCTATGAAGAAAATTGTTTACTTTAATATGCACGGAACTAGAAGTTGATCGGTTGAACCGTTTTTGAGTTATCTTGTACGCAAATTTGAAAAATCTTGAAAAACAAAGTTCCGAGATAATCGTGATTGAACGGCACGGCACAGGCTGAGCGCCCCACTACGATCATGACACCGCCACAATCAATGGGCTGTAGAATCCGTTCCAGTGCTCGGATCAACTAAATATTTTAAAGCAACATTCTAGACATATTAAACTTTAATAATATGAAATAAAAAAAAAATCGAAAATTTCAAGATTCTAGATGAGAACCTCCCCTTAAAGTAATATGCTTTCACATTTAAATTAATACATAATTATAAATGGAAATCGGTTCTCGATATGTCGTAATTTTGAACCTTAATAAGATTTGGTATAACTCTTAAGAGATATTTTCAAAAAATATGATTAATTCAAGCAAGAAATTTAGTACCGGTCAATTTGACCGGTCTTGGTAGCTCTAGTGTTAAAAGAACTTGTGCGCTTCTTCGCGACACATGCCACGGCCGCGTGACTTGGTCGGGAAGGTCGTTTCCCGTGGGAATGCAACGTTGCATCTTTGTGGCGCCTAAGATCTTTGCAATTTGATGATACCTAGACTGTTCTATGAAAATGGAGAAGTACTGTCTCAATGGGCCGTAACAATATATTGTCTCCAGTTAAGGAATAATTTTGTTAAGCGAATAATTTAAAATTCACTCAAAGCCTGCGTTAAAATATCCAATTTAGAGACATCCCTCGAAAACAATAAAGCAAATTGGAAACTTGAGGAAATCGCGCTCTTCTTTGGTGTCCTTGTTAGTGACGCTGTCAAGCCTCATTGGAAGTGTATAGGTCAGCTCAATTGGACAGTTCGTGCGGGGAAGGGGAGTGGGGGAAATGAGCAATTGTTGTTCGATAGGAGTATTGGTTTTTTTGATCCCCACGTTATTTTATCGGGGATAGTCCCTTTAAATTGGGGAACTTATCACGATGTCACAACAATCTCGCACCCATTTGTCTGGTTAGGGCGTGTTCCTTTCATTCGTCCGATTCATCATCTGCGGAACATTTCCCAGTGTAATGACTTATTTATTTTGCTGTGAGTCTTCTTAGGGGCGATCTATTGTCTTTGGACCGAGGCCGCCTCCAAATATTTATTCAATCTGGCTGATCCAGGGCTTTACAAGGCGAGAGCGGCCAGTACGAAAATACCGCGTCCTACTTCTTTCGCAAAGACGTAAAGAAGGCCACGAGACCCTGGGGCAGTTTTTTGTTTTTGGGGCCTCGGCCAAGCGTGCACGGATCCTCCTTGGTAGACAAACATTTTGGGAAGCACTAGCTGAATTTATGTTAAGTGGGCTAAGACAATGTGCGGAAATGCTGCTGGGAATGGGCGGACGTGTTCCTGCATCAGTTTAATGAAGGCGAGTAATTACTGAACGTGCTTTTATTTGCGAGCCCTATAGAGGCTACTCTTCTCTGCCCACTCCGCAATAATGGCCTGGATAGCAATGCTGCAAAAATAAATTTGAATTATGATGATATCCTGTTTCCGATGAATCTTTAAGCTACTGAATACCTAATGCCATTAGGTACATTAGCGGTACCGAACGCTTAGGAGCGATTTACTCCTGCCATTATGAATTATTCAGGGATTGAGGCTTTTCCCTGTTTACGCTTCCTTTCAATTGAGGTCAAAAAAGTATACTGCCTGCTTTAGGGAATTCCTGTTTACGATTAATTTTCCTACACAAATCCAGGGAATTCCCTCGGTTGAATAAATTCGTTTCATTTTCTTTCTTATTCCCACCGAGTGATAATTATTTACCAGACTCGGTCAGGTGGAATTTGATATGAATGCAGAGGAAACGTTGAAGTAGTGTTATCGTGCGCATATGTTATGGATGACGAGGCTTGAATGGGCAGCCTCTCATAAATCAAGAGTGTCATATACCTGTATTTTCTTCGGTACACATTGGAAAAAAGTTAGACGAAGATCAAAGATTTTGTTAAAAAATACTAATTTCAATATCATTTTATGAAAAACATATAGGTATTTTTAACGTTTGCGGCGTATGCTTATACATTTCTAATTGTGTGTTTATCGTTTCTGTAAGGCGTCATAACGTCTAACTTTTAAACGTATGGTTCAATTTTCATACGGTTTTTTGTGCACAGTGTAATCATTCTATATTTTATCGAAAAGGGACTGGACTACTGATAGAGTGCTTCGGGACCAATTATACAGAATATATCAAATCAATATTCTTTATTTTCAAATCTGAAGGAATTAAATTATATATACATACAAGAATTATATAATAATCGATGGAAAAACTAAATCAATATTAATATTAATTACATTTTTTTAATTTAATGAAGAAAATAAACTATAAAATTGAAAACGTACTACAATTATGCATAATCAATTCCTGTTTGTCTTCATAAAGTAATTGTTAAAATAAATAAATAAATTATGTAGCTATATATTCACTGTAAAAAATATTCAATCATATAACAGGTGATATTATTTTTAAATGTCTACAAACAAGATAGCACTAAAAGAAACAGGTTTCGAAAACTTTAGGACATCATTCAAATCAACAATAAAAGTAAAAACATGGAACTTCTATTGCACAAATAATCATTAAACTAATTGTCGAGCGATGTTCATTAAGGTTACTTGTATGTTAAGAAAAATTTACCACATAGAAACAATGGGGATATTAATAAGGTTTTCAATATTTTCACGAATAAACCGAAATTACTTCTTAGCTGTCAAAACATACTTTGAATTAAAAACAACTAAGATGTGTCGCGCCTAGTATAACATGTTGAGGAGGTTGAGGATATCCTCTTTATTTTTTAGTTTACTTAATTTTATAATTTATTTTAAAGATCTTTATTTACTTTAACAATTGATAATTTCGGAATGACAATCTACAAAACTTAAAACTATTCTTCTTCTTTTTTTAAACGCTTACTTCCAAATTTTTAATCATTTTCTTGACTCGCAGCCTTCTCCACACTTCTACTTTTATTTGTTTTAAATTATCTTTAATTGATCTGTGAGAGTTAGGCAGGGCGACGAACCAAAATAAAAGGAACGAGTTGAAGTTTAATCAACGATTTTATTTAAGACACTTCTTCAGGAAGTGAACTATTCCGACAAATAAACAGAATTATTAAAACTATTTTTATTTATTTTTTAAACGCTTATTTCCAAATTTCTATTCATTTTCTTGACTCGCAGCCTCCTCCACAATATATTGTGACCATCTAGCAGCGACACCTATTGGTGGCTTTAAGAATCCGTTAGAAAAATTAGTCACTCCCTCTGTTTACACTGAAAAAAATATTTCTATTTGACTCAACAATGAAACCTTTTCTATTTTATCTGGTACGGATGTTTGTTCCAATTACCTAGATCCTAGTTCACCTAACTATTCTAATGTCATTTTTACTATAGAATTTTTGAAATAAAAGGATGCACCTAAATTTTACTAGAATACATTTGTTATTTTGTACTACTACATTGAGAAGAAAGCAGAGAGGGATTATAATATAACCTTATGTTAGGTTAGGTTTTTGTGGCTGCCAAAGACACACTTAGGCCAACATAAGGCCCATTAAGATACCACATGGGACGACCCTGTTTAAACTAACCATTGAACCACTTCGACCAAAGATATGTCTGGTGGTCGTGCAAGTGCTTTCGCGCCTCCACCTACTCTCAGCAATCCTCGTATACACACGCAAGATCTCTTTCTTTCAATGGGCGAGTGGTGCCCCTATGTCCCGGATGATATACTCTTCCGGCAGAGTTGTCCCCTGTTTTGCGAGCTCATCTGCCCTGTTATCGTTTATAATTTGAAATTGACTGTCGCTAGATTACTCCCACTTAAATTAAATTATTTTGCAATTTGGGTACAGCACAACTTATTTAATTCATTCATTCGTGCTTTTCCATGCAATAATCAATTGTTTCTAAATACTATGATTTGGTAAACGAATTCTGCGATTTAAACAAAATTTTGACTTAAATTAAAATTATATAACAAATTCCTAAATTTTAAACAAAAATTTTGGCTTTTTAACAGAACTAGTTACTCTCTCGTGGGTTTTAAACGGTCTATTGATATGTTTTCTTCTTTACCATTAGAAGAGACTTTAAAAAATTTTTCTTTTCTAGATATGACCTTGTGACGTCCGGTGTATACCTTCTCTTATAAAAACATGTGTAGCGGTGTTTACTTCTTATGGAACAAAAATTTTGTTTTGATGTCGACTTCTTAGATACAACATATCTAGACCAACAGTCTAATTTTAGCTAATGACTCTTTAATGTCTTTAGCTAAGGATGTGGTAACTGTGGATTCAATTTGTGAATTTGTGGCTACTAACTCTCGCGGTAAACGCAACGGCTGGACATATAGAAGCTGGACAGAGGGGATACATATAAGTCAGTCATGATAGCGGATCGAATCCCTAGAAAAATCCATGCCAAATGCTTGAACCATGATTTTGGCTCTTTGGTTGCTCGCATCGCAGCTTTTAATTCGCGATCAAATCGCTCAACTGCCTCATTTGATTGAGGGTGCTAAGTAGTTTTGTGAATTCGGTGTCTTTAGATAAGGATGTGGTAACTGTGGATTCAATTTATAAATTTGTAGCAACTAACTCTCCCGATAAACGCAAAAGCTAGCCATATAGAAGCTCTAAAGGGGAAACATCTAAGTTAGTCATAATAGCGGATCGAATACCTAGAAAAATCCATAGCAAATGCTTGAACAACGACTTTGGCTTATAAGCTTTCGAGTTGCTCTTACGCCTGGATTAGATTATGAATCTTATCACAAATTACGCAACGTAAAATTTCTGGTACGAAAGGCTTATCTTTATTAGAGTATCTTCTAAAGGAATTTCTGTATCTTCTAAAGGAATTAGACCAGAGCCAATAATAAATTCCAAAAGAGATTCCCCTTTCGTTGATATCAGGGCCTTACGGTATACCGTCAGGCTAATCGAAATCGAATCAAAATAGAAGCTGATAACGCCTTTGGATTCAATGAGCAGGGTCAATGATTCCTCGTTGAGGATAACCGCTTACCTCATTTTGCCCTTAGCTTCGCTGACCTGGGCAACCTTCCAATCATGGGTGGGAATATCGGCGTTGTATATCCAGATCAGCTTCATTATTTCCTCTGGGTTCGATGATTCCGTCGGGATCCAAGTCTTAGATCTAGGTCTGTTCGGGATTTGCTTTCTTTTAACAGCCTCGAGTCTAGCGCCCGGCCATACTACCCCTAAGGAAAGTTGTAGAGATCAGCAGATCGGTGATCCATGCAGACAATGAGTTTGATACGGCCTTGGTACCAGCCAGTATGGCGATAGACTGGGCTTTTATTCATTACATCTGCGTAGACCTTCAGCTGTCCTGGGTTATGGCCCCGTTTGGGTTGCTGCGGTCTACGACAGATATGATAATCCTTCGCTACCTCGTTGAAAGGCCGAATTTGTTGGGGGAGCCTAGGAGGCGAACCGGCTTTGGTCCTCTTGGAGGCAGAGGGATCCTGCTCGTCTTGCGAGCGTTATCTTTTCGATGCCGCGTCCTTCAACTTTGCCCTATGGCCTATGGCAACAACCTTCCTAGCCTACCTCAGAGAGAACTTATCCTTCTCTGAAAGCTCCGATTCCGCGATGACGCTGAGCTTGTCGACGAGCTAGAAGGCTGCTCGTTTTTCTGGTGGGCCACCGCAAAGGGTCTAGCGCGCCGCTTGAGGTTCGAAGGAGTGGACTGGGATGTCCTAAGAGGTGCCTTGGCATTCCTGCGTCCCGGCTTGGGAGCCGAAGACACACGCTGGCTTGCCCTTACGGGCGAAAAACAGCATTACGGAATCCTAACCGGACTCCACGGACTGTGTCCTATGTCCTGCGTCCGAACTTAGGTTAGGTTTTCGAAGGGTGTTTGAAGTTGTTTTAAAAATAAATTGAATTAAACCTTAATAAAAAAGCACTAATTAACTCGCGAAAACACTTATTCCACAATGATTTTTCATTGTTCTCGTAGGCTTGATTAGTTTTTTTGTTATTTTTCATTAGTTGTGATTTATATTTATGAGTGTTTTTCCATACGGGCAATTTACAACCTAATGTCAACATCTACTGATAATCCTCAATCTCAATTTTTTATATTTAATACCAAAATCCTGATCGATTAGTCTTCTTGTCAGCTTTAGTCTAGATACCTGATTGTATTTAATACCAAAATGTTGATCGATTAGTCTTCTTGTCAGATTTACAATGGGTTTCGTTGACTGTCATATACCACTTTGAACAAAAAGTTTCAAGAAGACCACCGTGTGGTGCTCTCAGTCACCCGATTTGAGTTCCCGCCAAATTTCAGCATTATAACTTCATATTTGTAAAAGTGACGCAGTCTTGAATACATCTGCCGTGCGGTTTTAATGACTTTACATCAACGAGTTTGTATTAAATTTTGCGTTAAAAGCAGATTCAACGGTGCGAAAACCTTGGAAATGCTGGAGAAGTGTATCGGCAACGATACTATATCGAAAACTAACTTTTATGTGTATGTGACACCAACGCTTCACAGGAGGGCGTAAGTCCGTCGAGGATGACGAACGCAATGGCCTTCGACATCGAAAACCCACGAAACACCGATAAAATCAAAAAAAATGATTGCCGAAAACCACAAATTGACCATTAGAGAGCTGACAGAGCACTTTAACATGACTTACGGATCCGTTCAAAGCATTTTGGTTATTGATTTGGGATTCAGACGTGTCGTTCCAAAGCTGGTGCTGAAAGAACTGAATTTCATGCAAAAAAGGGACCGCGTTGATGTCGCGAAAGACATGATTTCGATGGGCGAATCCGAGCCAACATTCAATCAACGTATAATTACTGGAGACGAGACTTGGGTTTATAACTAAAAAAACCGCTACAGGGAACGCGTTTTGGCAGCTAAAAGGAGATAATGTAGAAAATGTCAAAAATGTTTCGAGCATTGGATTAAGCACTGGCATAAGTGCGTTGCAGTTGGTGGAGAGTAGTTTAAAGGCGACAATGTCTATTTTGGTGAATAATTTTGTTTGAACAAGATATATTTTTGAATATACAGGGTGTCCAGGAAATAGTGCGCCAAAATTAAGGGGATGGTAGCTTGGGTCATGACCTACCAAAATATCAAAATTTGACCTTAATGAAAACCTCACCGTTTTCGAGATATTTGGGTTTTTATGAAAAATTAAATTTCAGATTATTGACTAGTTGATGCACCTAAAAAGACATGTTCTCATTTTTTTTTTTTTTTTGCTTAAATATTCTAGATAAGTTGCCCTACCTGGTAAGCACGTCATTTTTTATTACACAAGACCGTCGAGAAAAAAAAATCAAATTTTTTTTTTTTGCTGTTCAAAATTATTTGTCTCTACTTTGACCTTAACTGGTGAAAAAAAAATGTATTAGGCAGTAGGCAGTGATGGGAAAGCAATTCAAAAAATTGCTTAATTAATGCAGATTTCAGAATCACCCATTTTATTCATGAATAATAAGATGTTCATTTTAAATCAAATTTAATTTTTCATAAAAACCCAAATATCTCGAAAACGGTGAGGTTTTCACAGGTCATATTTTGATATTCTGGTAGATCATGACCCAAGCTACCATCCCCTTAATTTTGGCGCACTACTTCCTGGACACCCTATATGTATGATCTCTCCCTAATAAATATAAAACCAAAGCTTTTTGGATATTAACCTATTATAAAGATGAGATGAGTCTAGTTTTAAGCTACTGCTGATTCATCCTCTTTTATGGCAGAATAAAAATATTTTTCATATTTAAGGCTTAACATAAAACTTTTAAAAAGCTCTCAATGTGTATGCAATAGATCGCATATTTTACAGCTTTTCCAAGGTACTTGGGACTAGTCGAGAAAAAACTGAAATTATTCTTGGACTCGACCAGAAAGACTTGGACGTGCCGCTATACGCTTTTTCACGATTTTTAAATTCAAATAAATGTCAGACGTACTCCTTCCCCAAACTGGATTTATTGTTGAACGGTTTCTTAATCGTATATTAATCGCAAACTTTAAAGAGAGTAAAATGTGTAAATAAATAACAAAAAAGGCAGTTATAAGTATTTAAAACTTCATTTGAAAAAATTTTATTATATGGTATCCGAAAATTGTAAACAAAAAGAAATGATCAAAAAAAAGATCAATAATAAACTTTCTTTTAATATTTGTTCTGAAGCAAACTATATGGTATGTTCACATTTTTGTTTTTGCTTTTTGTTTGTTATAGAACATTTCTTATTCATGTTCATTTGTTTTTAATTTTAATAAATGAATTAAATTAGCACGAGGCGTAAGAAATGTGTCTTTGATTATTTTATATGAACACTATAGCTTCAATTTCTAGACTTTATATTCAGCAGAACCAATGTTCATTTCGTCATAAAATCTTTGTCTCACTTTACATGGTTAATATGAATGTATCTACAGCTTTTCTCTATATTCGTTGATTCGATTTACGCTGTCCAAAGTTTGTTTAAATATATCCTGCTTTCTTGGAACATATCTACCATGTAAATTGAGGGATGGTTATATCTTAGGCTGACCGCATACTATATGGTAGCATTTTAATGCAAAAGAAAATATATAGATAAGCATTAAATCCTTTTCAATAGTTTAACAAGTAATTCTCCCGGAATCAAAAACTATAATATTGTGAATTTACGAGGGTGGATCAATAAGCACCCGTGTTAGGAATGAAAGCGCAAGTTTTTCACAAAAAAAAATTTTTTTTTTTTCAACGCATGGTAATCTCCTTTTAGGACGAAACAGTTTTCTCAGCGTCCCTGTCATTTCTTTAACCCCTCTTAAAATACGATTTGTCAAACTCTTCAAAATAGGGTTTTGTCTCAATAATAAACTCGTCGTTTGAGATAAGTCTTTGCCCGCGAGCCACGTTTGCTTGTTGGGGAACAGAAAGAAGTAGCACGGGACCAGATCGGGCGAATACGATGGATGCGACCGAAATCGCACCACAATTCATACAATTTGGCCGTGACGATTTCGGATGTGTAAGCTGATGCGTTATCATGGTAAAACCGCACCTTTTTCAATGGTCGTTTCTCATCTAATCAGTCCAATAATTCACTGTAGTACTTCTCCGTGCTTCCTTTCTCCAAAAAGTCCATGAGGATTATTCCCTTCGAATCCCAGAAAATCGTGGCCACCACCTTTCCGGAAAATGAGACTTCCTTACTTTCTTCGGAGTAGATTCGACTGGATAAGTCTACTGTTTTAATTGTTGCTTGTCTTGCGTAACGGTACATACCGAATTTTAATATTCAAAATATAACGGTAGGTACCTTTATGCAACGCCAACCCTATAAGCTGATTATCTTCCCACACGAGCGACGGCTCCGGTTTCGTCTGAGCAGGAGTCGTACGTGAAAAAATGTGCTGAGCTTGCAGCGTAACTGCCGAGCGGCGTGAGCTCTGTGCACTCAGCGCAACCCGTGGGCGACCGACTGGGAACATTGGGTTCTCGCTGGCTGTCCACGGGCAGTCGCTAATTTCAAGTCAAGCTAGTCGCTTTTGAAATTCGGGAGGGTAGGTTGCTGGATCGACCAAAAATCGAAACGGATAGATCGGGAAAGAAAAGACCAGATCGGAACGTGGAAAAGAACGAAAAGGTTGAAAGTTTTGTTAGCTCGCCACCACCCACCGGTCCGAAAACGAAAAACGTGAAAGTTACGAGAGGTGCTGTCCGGTTGCCCACGGACTAAATTTGTGAAATAAAGAAAACGAATTTTAAAGGAAAACTCAGGGCCTTTTGACTTAAGGCGGGATTCCCGCTTAAGGGGAGGTTCTCATCTAGAATGTCAAAAAGTAGGTAAAGTTCGTGATTTTTTTGAAGGCAAATGACAAGACATAGGGAAATGATATTTGGCATTATCTTTTATTGTATATTTATCTGTACGAAAAAAAATTTTTATTAAAAAAAAAAACAAAATGGCGCCCGTTATTCAACTTCTCCGGAGGCATGTTTTTCGAAAATGGCCCAGCTGCGTACAATTTAGGGGTCGCAGATTGGTCTGAAATCAAATAATGATGACATTATTATAAACTAGACTAAATTTGTCTCAGAAAGAGTGGACGACTTTCAAAAAAAATTTAAAATTGACGGAATGGCGCGATTTTGAAATTTTAAGGCCGTTTTCGGCCGTTTTTTTTCATAGTTTATCACTTACAAAAAGGAGATAATGTTACAATTTTCAAAATGTGCTCCACTCTTTCTATGAAGAAAATTGTTTACTTTAATATGCACGAAACTAGAAGTTGATCGGTTGAACCGTTTTTGAGTTATCTTGTACGCAAATTTGAAAAATCTTGAAAAACAAAGTTCCGAGATAATCGTGATTGAACGGCACGGCACAGGCTGAGCGCCCCACTACGATCATGACACCGCCAGAATCAATGGGCTGTAGAATCCGTTCTAGTGCTCGGATCGACTAAATATTTTAAAGCAACATTCTAGACATATTAAACTTTAATAATATGAAATAAAAAAAAAATCGAAAATTTCAAGATTCTAGATGAGAACCTCCCCTTAAGGGCCACAACATTTTGGGCAGCATTTCCTCTTCGGATAAACACAACAGTTAGTCTCTGGCATATATAGATGTGTCCAGATTTCTTCAACGGTGACTACTTGACAAAAACTCCTGCGGATTTCGCTTAAAGAAGTTCAAATCTTACTTCTAAATTGACAACCGTATCCACCTTTTGTTCACCGCGTGTAATCGCGGCACCAATTTGGCCGACAGCTTTCTCATTCTTAACTTATCATGTAAAACGTTGATTGCCGTTCCGTAAGACATCCTTACAGCCTCTGCTAGTTAGCGTACTTTCGTTCGGTGGTTAGCGAGAATCAGGCCGTAAACCTTTTCAACGATTTCCTAACCAAGTAACGAAGTCTGCCGGGACCTGGGCGCTCCTCATCGAAATCAGATGTCTGGCCACATTTAAATTCGTTAAACCAATATCTCACGGTTGCCATAGATTGTGATGGGTGCCATGGACAGCATCCAACTTCGCTTTTATTTCTTCGCACGTTTCCATTATATCGAAATATATCAAACACGGTTAATACAAATGGCTGTCAAATCAAAACTAATTTATAAATCAGTCTAAATTTTTTGTGTGGCATCGTTTAAATAATGCCAATTTCTCTCAGTAACGCCAACTGTCTTCAAACAGAGAAACTTATTGATCCACCCTCATTTTATTGAATTTAGGTACCAAATATTTTAACTACAATTTTTGTAATTCCCCTATTAATACCCTATGAACTATAAATATCAATAAAAAAAGGCCAAGGAACTGTATATCAATCAAAATCTATGTCCCTCGAAAGGCACAGAAATGAAGATACAGTCAAAAGAGTTTCTGGGGGCAAGTCGAGCAGAAAATCGCACTAAACAATCTAATTTAATATAATATGTATTACTTGTGAGATACATTGTGTTTTCATGCGATGGCCAAGTCAATCTATTTATTTAAAACATAAAAGATTTTTAATATTGATATGGTCACTATAAGATGTTGTTAGGTTAGCTAATTACGTAATAATTTAAGACAGGAGGTCTTTTAAGTAGGGACTGAATAAATTAACCGACTTGGTTTTACATGGATCTCACAACTTTTTACGGTAGAAGAAGTGAGTTGCGAGACTTGGTTTTTTTACAAGTTATGTTTTTGATGGCATTCACTTATTGTTAGCAAAATTCGATAATATGCATAAAAAAATGAAAAGTCATTAGCCACTTTTCTTCTTCTCTACTTTTAATTGTCAAATATCTTGCAAAACGCTGTAGTGAGTAGGTAACAAGTTTTGATTCATTTTGTTTGGGGTGATCTTTCTGAGAAAAATTAATTCACTGTCAGAGATTACAGAATCATAAGTCCCTACAGCCCCCAAGGTTTTCGCAAATGGTGAAAGGTACAAAATTCATGATTTCCCTCTTTAAGCAAAATTTTTCTTACTTTAAAATTTCGCATGCTGTAGGAGCCAGCAAGCGCGCAATTAAGTGTACATGGTGACTAATGGGTCAAATAATTAGAATCCTTGAAAGGGACTTTTAAAATCTTTATCGGCTCTGCCCTGTAAAAGTTTCTTGGCCACAGGTAATTATGAAAATTACTTACTCTGGAAATTTTGTTTGTAGTGTCGGAAGGAATAGCATTATTCCGCTACTCCGGAGAATAACTAGAAGGACGTGATGACTTGCTTGATCGCGAGGTGTTTTTTTAAGTTTTTGCTAAAACTAATTAAAGACGTGGCAAGTAGTTCTGCCAAAGTAACAGGTTTCGCAATAAGTTCTCGTTTATCTTCTTACGCCAAATTTTAACACAGCATCCATTTTCCTTCAAGCGTCGCCGCCGAAACGGTCGTGCCAATTCTTGATTTTGACGCGAAGGACTCCCTAACGAGGAGTTAATTAAATTTCTGAAAGTACACAATTCGTCCTTAGCTTTAATTTAAGTCGACTTTGGCCGGCTCCTTATGTAACTTAAATTCTTGCGCTTATTTTAATAATCATTTGTAGCGAAATGTAGGCTAATTTCGGTGATTTATTGCAGGCATATTGTACAGCGAGCAAAGTAATTCCTTTCTAATTTTCAACTCTCGTAATCATTTCTGAGGGATTTGCATAGATCTGTACGAGGTCCGATCTCGGGAACCACTTCCATTACGAATGGCAATTTCTCGTGGGAAGAACAGAGTCAATCATTGCAGCCGACTCAGGGCCCTGGGGAGCCATTTGTAATTAACCCATTTCTTACTGGTTACTCGCTTCTTGTTCGCTCAAACTTAACTTTTTTTTAAATCTTGGCAGCTGCACTTTTCGACTTTAATTTGCTTAACTCGGGAATTTAAATTATTTCGAACTTGGAGCAGTTTTTGGATGATGCGGCGGGAGTTCCTCCTCCCTTTAATTGGTTATTCTCAAGATTGAATTAATCAAGTGGGCCATTTGTAATTATCTTGAGGCGCCTTTGCAAACAATTAGCACTTGATTTGATTTAGAACCAAATGGAAGTAAATTACTTATATATTTTCATTTTTCTCCATACTACTGCCAAATTGATATAGTTCAATGGAGTATTATAAAACCTTCTATAATTACATTCTAAAAACTGAATGTAAATTCACACTGTTCTTAAGAGCAATTTTACATTTTTTCTGTGTAAAAATTTATTACTATCGCAAAATTACACATTTTGGTTTAATTAAACAAAAAAGTGTGAAATTACACAATTTTAAAGCGTTTGGTGTGACATTTATGCAACCTTCTAAATGCTGCGTGATTTTACACCAAATTAGTGTAAATTCGCACCTCAAACTGACGTAAATCCACGACCTAAATTCTCTTTTTCAAACAAAGTGAATGCGCAATCACTTTAAGAAGGTATTAAAACTAAAATAACTAGATTAATGGACATTAATAAATGAAAATATGGTATGTATTCATTTATACTAATCTTAATACAACACAATGGAAAGGAAAATATTTTTGTTCTTCTAGTTTTATGTATTATAAGTTCATATGTCTTGTTTTCATAAGTTTATTAAATATTAAACAAACAATAACCTTTTGCGAATTTATTATTAAAAGAACCTTATTTCAACTATTTCCATTATCTTATCCCATTCATTAAAATTAACGTCCTTGTCCCTTAACTGTATTGTAAATATACTATATTCTATATATGAGTATTTAATTCCAAAAATTTACATCTGTTTTTTGCAAATTTATCTACTTTAAGGAAGTCAAAAATACACATTTATTATGCAAACTTCACATCATTTATATGCAATTTTCCACATATGTGTGTAATAGTTTTATATAAGAAAAGTGTATTTTTACACAGGCATTTGTGTAATTTTACTATTATTATGGAAGGTAAAGGGAGTAAAATTACACCAACATTTTTTGGAGTGTACAAGTCGTGAACTGATCTTTATGCGCATGTAAGTAATCTGGAAGTTCGGGAGATTTACATTCACGCTTATGGCAGTTGCATAAATCTCCCACGGTAATTTGATATAGACAAAAAATACGTATTAATTTCTATCGAAAGCATAGGCGTGCGCACAATGGATGCCGTAGATGCCGTGCAACCCACAAAAGACATTGAGTAGGCGCCAGAATTTGGATGGAATAAAAAATTTGAAGGCAAACAAGTTTTAAACGGAAATACTGCAGCTTATTCCTAAATTCCAATGATGATTACAGGGGCATTTCACGTGAAGCGGACAGGGAAAAAAAAGTGAGGTTCTGAAAATCTACCAGATTCGGCCTATTTGTACTTCTAGTAGGTATGAATGTGTACGCAAAATATTTTTTTTGTATAGTGTATATTTACCAAGTTATAGGTTTCTAAAGAATGGTCGTTGATTGGTACTACAATTTATTGAAAGTACTTTTTCGAATATAACAAATTTACTATAAAATATTTAACATAGCGATACATGTTAAAAATATACTGTTCTTTTTGACAGTAAAAAAAATATAGAAAAGTTATTTTATTTCATATCTAAAACCGGAAGTAAACTTTTCAAACCAGAATTAAAGTCACTTCGACCATTTTTTTTTTTTTTTTTTCTTTCAAAATATAGCTTAAAGAATAATAAAAGTACACTAGAAAATTTAAAATGAGATCTCTATTAGTGTAGGAGTTACATTGAATAATATACACCCGCGTCGCAAAGGGCGTGAATTCTTGCGACGTGGGTGTATATTATTCAATGTAACTCCTAAACTAATAGAGATCCCATTTTAAATTTTCTAGTGTACTTTTATTATTCTTTAAGCTATATTTTGAAAGAAAAAAAAAGAAAAGTAAAATGGTCGAAGTGACTGTAATTCTGGTTTGAAAAGTTTACTTCCGGTTTTAGATATGAAATAAAATAATTTTTCAATATTTTTTTTACTGTCAAAAAGAACAGTATATTTTTAACATGTATCGCTATGTTAAATATTTTATAGTAAATTTGTTATATTCGAAAAAGTACTTTCAATAAATTGTAGTACCAATCAACGACCATTCTTTAGAAACCTATAACTTGGTAAATATACACTATACAAAAAAAATATTTTGCGTACACATTCATACCTACTAGAAGTACAAATAGGCCGAATGTGGTAGATTTTCAGAACCTCACTTTTTCCCAGTAGGAAAAATTGGGATGCCTCCCTCTAAGAGGTATAAGGGAGTGATGCGATCACAAGTGTAAAATCCCATGGGAGGAAAAAGGGATGACAATATGAGTTTAAGTCTCGCTCTTTTCGTTCATTTTATTTCTTTATTACGCGATCTGAAGAGTAAATTCCTAAGGGATGACAAAGGGATGGCAATATGAGTTTAAGTTTCGCGTATTTTTGTTGACCTTCCGTGTTTTGTTTTTTTTACCGAATATAGGTACAGTCTCGGAGCAGTGAAAAAACAAGTGAACATTCTGTTAATAATATTTTAAATTAAATTTCCCAAAGATTAAACCTGGATGTCTCCTAAAAGAGTTTTCATACCTCCAGGATGTCTCCTTATGGCATGATTTTGACATCAGCATGTCATTGCAGGCGAGGTCTCCCTCAAGCATTTAATGGAAGGAAAATCGAGACCTCCACTTATGTTCAGGAAGTGGTCAAAGAGAGATCTCTCTTCAACTTTTTCGTGAGCATAAAAAGAGGCCTCGCCTGCAATGACATGCTAATGTTAAAATCATGCCAAAAGGAGACCTCCTGGAGGTATCAAATCTCTTTTAGGAGGCATCCAAGTTTAATCTTTGAGGCCTCCTTTTCCTACTGGGTTGTTCCCTGTCCGCTTCACGTGAAATGCCCCTACATTCAACTCCTTGCCGCCCTTGGCCGTTCGCTTTACTACATACGGAAATAATCCGAATGCGCATTGTCTTTTCCTTTTCGTTGCTTCAGTGTGTACTGAAACAAAATGGGTGTATGTATGGGAGGATTGCAACATTAAAATTCCCTCACGCCTCACTTTCATTCAGATCGGCACCCACAAACTCCTCGCTCCTCTCGTGTGCTGGGTCCTGACGCCTCGCTGCTCCTGTGTTTGAGCCGAACATGTTTACAACTGCAGGAATAGAAAAGCGTTCTCGTTTTTCTATTCCGAGGCAACATCTGTATACCTAACCTATAGTTATTTATCTTTGGTAGGAGTAAGGTAAAGCGCTTCAATTGTTAGTCAAAAAACTAAAAATGTCAAACAAATTGTCTGGTGCTCAATATAAAAAGAAAGCAAAATAAAGGGAAAAGGAGAGACAAAAAGTTCATTGTTGTTTGATAAATGGCTGATAAGTCAAGGAGATGTAAACAAAACCGAAGGTAAGTAAATAAAGCCCATAAAGTGCAATAAGCGTATAAAACATTAGCTTTGTTTTCAGTTTTGATATGGTCGAAAATAAAAATATAATACAATTACTAATAAAACTAGAATTTCGCAACGCTTGACTTTTTAGCTTCCATAATTTTTTCATCTTGAAAATATATGAAGAATTAAGAATATTAAAACAACGATATCCAAATACCAATGACAGAAGTAGAAACGAAAAGATGCGAATTATATGTGTGATATATACGCAGTCTTTTTGACTTTGAATTGAATTAATTCTATCGGCACTGGACTGTTAGCCGATTTCCTAACCTACAAATACATCGATAACACTATTTCCTAGTCCAAGATTTAAATCAGTATATTCAAAAGGATGCATACACTATAATACTAGAAATCATGCTTTTAGAACTAGATCTTATCGGCTAAATTCCAAATTCAGATCAACAATATGTTTAAATTTATTGTTTTCGATTTAACTTACTACAATAGGTCCATTTAATTTCCCTAATATAGTGTACGTTGGCTAAAGAAGTAAAATTTTTAAAAAACACCATAGCATATCAAATTCAAATGTTGATTAGAAAATTAATTTTATTATGATAGTATATTTATTTATTATACAATTGTAATTGAAGATAAAGATGGTCTTTTGATTCGTATTCAGGAGTACAGTAGAACGCCGATTATCCGAATCACTTGGGACCGGGGTCGATTCGGATAATCGAATATTCGGATAATCGGACGTAGACTGGTAGGTTCAAAGTTGGCAACCAGAGACTACCAGTTTTGAGCTTGTTGAATATATAGCTTGGTAGGTATATGTTGAGAAGTATATCTATATATGTTTGTTTGGCTGGAGCTTCGAGCTCACCTCAAAACTGGCACTCTCTGACTACCAATATTGAACACGGCAATTGTCACTCGCATTTTTGTATTCTTGCGTCCCCACAAAACTTGTTTTTATTGAAAAATTACTTGGTTTTAATTTTTTATATTACGTTTAGGACCGATTCGGATAATTGGCGATTCGGTTAATCGGCGTTCGGATAATCGCGTTCTACTGTATATATATACATATATAAATAGAGATAAGTTATAACGAAAAAGAAAAAAAATATATATATTTTTTTTTTTCTTTTCGTTATAACTTATCTCTATTTAGGTCATATAAATTACATTACTATACTCTTTATATTTTAATTTAGATAATAATTAAAAAAAATTAGGCAATTTTCGTATTATTGTAAAGCTTGTTATACATCAGGATTAAAATTTATTTTGTATATTTGTATTCAATGTTACATAAACAAAAAATAAAAGAGCAGTTTTATAAATTTTACTAAAATTAATAAGTTTAAATATTATTATATATTCAGTATTTTGATCCTAATATTGTAATTCCATTATTTGCATTACTATCAGAATTCTCAGGCGATGAGGATCTTACTTTACTGAAGTGTTTTAACATCCGAATCCGTTAAAAAAATCATCGATGCCGACAATGATGATGAGTCTAATGACAGTTTGCGACTTTCCTATGGTAGGTATAAATATGCGAATTTAAGATAAGAAAACCAAAAATTTAACAGTGGCAAAAAACAATATGAATACACTGTAAACAACTTTCATATAAAAAAAATGACTCGACCATATACATATAATGGTGATAGAAAATCATCTCTTTTTCACTAATTTTGGAGTGATCTTATTTGTTTTTCATTTGTTTACTATGTGTCAAATTCAAGCTTGAAAATTAGGTTATTTATACATTATGATGTAATGTAAATATAAATATATTAATTAAGTTAATGTTTTTAACTTGTTATATCTTAATAGACTACGAATATAAAAATAAAAATGATTTTCAAAAATTACTTTCAATCAAAGGAAAATGTAAAATATATATATGAGGCATTCTTTGTGAACGGACCACCCCTTGCTTTCCAAAAATGGTGACCTCGATTTAAGGTCTACCAAGGCTGAAAAGAAAGGTTTTGATTTCTACTTTCGAATGCAGACTGGCTTTCGAAGAATACGCCTATACAAAGCCCAATATGGCGGCTAAAACCACGTGACCTCCATTACTTTTACTACTTATGAGGCTATAAAATCGGTCGCATCATTCCGATTAAAGTCTACAAAGGCCCAAATGAAAGCTTTTGACTTCTGCCTGTATTGCTGTATAGCTGTATTGCAAAAATCGCTTTCATTTAAGCCATTGTAGACCTCAATCGGAATGCTTCGAGCCATTTTGTACTCTTTTAAGTGGTCAAATTATAAAGATCACGTGGTTTTAGCGGCCATATTGGATTTTGAGCAATCCAAAAAAAAAAATTTGCGATACAGCTTTTGAAAGCAGAAGTCAAAAGCTTTCATTTGGGCCTTTGTAGACCTCAACCGGAATCGTGAGACCCATTTTATAGCCTCATAAGTAGTAAAAGTAATGGAGGTCACGTGGTTTTAGCTGCCATATTGGACTCTGTATAGGCGGATTCTTCGAAAGCCAGTGTGCATTCAAAAGTAGAAATCAAAACCTTGCTTTTGTGCTTTGGTAGACCTTAAATGGAGCTTACCATTTTTGGACAGCAGGGGGTGGTCCGTTCACAAAGAATGCCTCATATATATTTTTTTTTTTTTGATGATCCAAATGCGATCACCCCAACATAAGATGAAGGTTTCATGCTCCACTAAAAAAAAAGATGATACACATAAACTATATCTGACATAATTTGATATTTACGTGATATTTTAATCATTTTAATTTCATATAAAAGTACTTTACAGTGTACTGTTTGTTGTTTTTTTTCGTATTTACTTCGTTTAAATTTGTAATTATTTCATCTAATCTTAAGTAAATTCATTTATATTTATTACACACGTGTTTAAATTGAATTTGAATATTTCGGTGTTGCAGATTACGGTGAAACATCTCATTCGTGGAAAAAAAATAACGCTGAGTTGGATGATCCCATTTGTCACATCCCAGTCTCATTTGTCACAGTTCCCAGTAACATTAATAGGAAAATGGAAAAATGAAAGAAAAAGATCATTATAAATTATATTATATTATATAAAAAATTTACATGGGTGGAATTCGCCCGTGTTAAAGATGCCGTTTTCTGCTTTGCCTGTTGTTGCTTTGGAATGAATGATAGCTCAACACATGAATCAATAGATGATGCCTTCATTTCTTCTGAATATTCAATTCATCATGGAATAAAGCAGTTGAACGATTCAAAATCACGAGAATTCAAAATGTCATATATCTAGTTTAGATGGCTGGGAGTGTTTTGAAAAAAAAAAACAAGGCAATTGATCTACAACTTGACGAGAATAAAGAGCTCAATTTAAGGGTTTAAATTTAAGAGGAGAGTGATGAGAAAGGATTATTTCTTGAAATCGTACAACTGCTCAAACAGTACGATTCTGAATTTAAGGAATCCCTAGAAACTGCCCGAAGAATTGTACATACCTCAGTCATCATATACAAAATAATATATTAGCAGAGCTTAAAACGTCATTTTGAAGTCAATTCGACAAGAGATTGAAGGACAGCACATTTCTATTATTGTCGATGAGACATCAGATGTAAGTCATCACGAGCAAATTGCATTAGTATTTAGATATATGTATACCAAAAGAAAGAGTACTTTTGTAATAATCCCACAATTTCGTCGCAGTATGATAATTCTCATATTTCTCATACTCTCACAGAGTTGGGTTGCCAGGAGCTCTAGAGATGTCCAGGGCCGTTGGAGTGAGAAGACGAAATGTGTACAAAATAAAACATTTTATTGTATCGATTTTGTTGGTTAACATATATTCCTTATTTCTACAAAATAATTCTATACAATATCTTTTACATTACGGGAATTTTAATAGGCCTTGGTCTTTACATTTATTTTTGGCCTTATCGTGTTACATTTACTTCCATATCTCAGCATTACAATAACTGTACATGCTTTGATATGGCTCCATACCAATGCAGTATATTAACAGTATTACAATATCTGCATGGTCTTTATATTTCCTTCTTTATTATATTATATTAGGTTGGCAAATTGAAATTTTCACATTTTCTTTAAATTAAACATTTATATTTATTATAACAATAACAAACTATTTTTCAGAAATGTATGCGCTGTTCGCATCTACGACATATTGCCATCTTTCAGGAAGGCACAGTATCCCTCGTTCGAAAAACTGAGAGCATTTAGATGTAAAACAAATTGACAAATCTCTTTCAAGTTCTTTCTGATTATCGAATTTTTTCCCCTGAAGGTCGTTACTCAACGACCGAAACAGATGAAAGTCTGTTGGAGACAGGTCCGGGGAATATGGCGGATGAGGAAGTGTCACCCATTTTAGCTAAAATAATTTTTCACAGGTGGATTTTGCGATGTGTGCCCGAGCATTGTCATGCAAAAAATACACCCGCTCTTGATTTCCACGCAGTTTTTGAGCGACTCGATGCAATTGTTGACAATAAATACTGGCGTTGATTGCAGAATTAACTGGAAGGATTTCCCAATGGATTACACCTTTGATGTTCCACCAGACGGATAACATAACCTTCTGCGGTGCCAGTTCACTTTTGACCATCGGAACCCCCCTTTTCTCCCTTTCCCAGCCACTGCTTTTTTTCTAGAATGGTTGACATATAAAACCCATATTTCGTCACCAGTCACTAAGTTTCTAAGCCAGTCAGTATTGCGTCGCAATGTCAACAAATTCATGCAAACATCAACTCGTGTCTGTAACTGGGACTTCGTTAGTTCACGTGGTATCCAGACACCATACTTCCATTGCTTTCCTAGTTCATGGAGGTGGTTTTCAACGGTAGTATGAGAACACCCGAGGTCTTCTTCCAGTTCACGAGTCGTTAAACGAGAATCACTTTCAATAAGTTCTCGTAAACATTCTACATCAACCTTAACCGCAGGGCCGAGATGTGGAGAATCTTTGAGATTTTAGTCTCCCTTGTCAAATTTTTCAAACCAATTCTTTGCTGTGCGATAGTTGACCGTAGAATCTCCCATCGATTTACATATGTTTCTTGCTGCATCCGCTGCTGAATGTCCCAATCGGTATTCGTGGAGTAATAGCAGTCGAATTTGTTCTCTCGAAAGATCCATTATTTCAATACTTATGCGTCCGAAGTTAAAAGCGTTATGTGACGTAACGGGAAATTTCATCCGCTTTTTTACTTTCGCCAGTGGAAAATTCTAGAACATTGCACAAACACATAGATGAGTTCTAGATAATTCTGAAAATTTCTACTTGCCAACCTAATATTTAAATATCTCGGCATTTACGCTAGAATTCACAGGCCTCGATATACCTTGGTATTATTTACTATGTATCGATTTTTATACAATTATAATTTCTATATGATACATTTACACGTTACGGTATTATCTCTTATTTGGGAACGAAGAACTACGCCTAGATTGACATCAGACACGTAGTTGGAAAGAGACGGTGACCTACGCCTAGATTGACATCAGACACGTAGTCGGAAAGAGACGGTGATCTACGCCTAGATTGACATCAGACACGTAGTCGGAATGAGACGGTGGCCTACGCCTAGATTGGGGAGGGTTAGCTATGCCTAGATTGGCATCAGACACATAGCTGCAAAGGTGCACTACGACTAGATTGACATCAGACACGTAGCCCTTGGGAAGGTTAGCTATGCCTAGATTGACATCAGACACATAGCCGTAAAGGAGCACTACGTCTAGATTTACGTCAGACACGTAGCTCTTGGGAAGGGTTAGCTATGCCTAGATTGACATCAGACAGTCGGGAATCTCTTACCTCGTCCGCTTGCACGGACCGACTGCCCGATGAGCCTCTGAATCGACGGCCTTTTATACACCTTCTAGGGGCAGATTCTTGGGGTGGGGGTGATTCGTTTGGTTAAATTTCCCCGCATCGTAGCAAACTGGGACGGTGGTTGCTAAGCGGTCGCTATGTTCGCTTGGAACTTCCCCGCATCGTAGCAGGCTAAGGTGGTGGTTGTTACACGGTTGTTATGCTCGAGCTAAAATTCTCGGAAGCAGAAGTCGTTGTCCGTTTTATTTGAAAATTTATTAAAAGGAGGCGCGAAGGAGTCTTATGAACGACGCGCTATTTTTGCGGTTCGTTACACTTTCAGTAGAAAGATTCATTTCTACGGAGCGTTTGAAAGTCACCAATGCTGAAACAATATTCGAAAGTATAAATGGTACTTTAAAACAAATGGGTGTTTTGTGGAAAAGCGTTGAAGCAATATGTTTTGATGGACCTTCAGCAATGGCTGGCCATTTCATTGATGTTCATTCGAGATGCAACGAAATAAATTATTCGATTCTATATGTTCATTGCCATGGCCACTGCCTGAGTCTTTTCTAGTAGGTGCCTGCTCAAACCACAAACAGAATCCGAAGATATTCGACTTTTTTGGTGTGATTCAGCTGATTTATAATTTTATTGAAGGAAGTCCAAAAAGCATGCGGTTTTCGAGGATATTGTAAAAACTACATATATAAAGTTAAAAACATTAAAATCTTTATCTGAAACTCATTGGGCTTGTCGTTCTGAAGCTGTCCCTGTGGTGTATGATCAGTTTGATGTTATTGTGCAAGATTCAACTGATGCGAAAACGACGGCTAAAGGTAAAGGAATTTTGCATCAAATTGAGTGCTTCTATTTTATAATTCGTTTAGAAATTATGCATCCAATTTTACAATTTACAATTTACAAGTAAGCAAAACTCTCCAATCTTACGATATCGATCTTTGTCAAGCCATTGACGAGGTTTTAAGTTTAGCGATCGCGTTAAAAGAATTGAGAATCGAAACATCTATAATCTATATATGAAAACATATATTCAAGAATAGTAGAAAATTGTAACTGATTGGGTGTTAATATTCCGGTTTACAGAAAGCGCAAAGTTTCGACAAGATTGGACAGATAAATCTGAAAGTTCTTTGTATTTTGTTCTGTTTTGGATACAATGAGTCCTTGAATGACAAATTTAATCAAGAAACAAAAAATATAATTTATGCCACTGGAAAATTAATAACACTTGGTTTAGGCGATTATAAGCTTAGCGCAAGTGATTTTAAATATCTGTCTGACAGTCTGATCAGTTTTCTTTAAATGCTTCCGAATTAGAAAGTGAAATTAGAATTTTAAAAACAAAAACAGGTGATGATTTTCTTCCAAAAAAAGCTTCTGATTGGTTGCAGTGCCTATCTTAACATAATAGAGAAGTAACATTTAACAATTTCAAATTGCTAATGACGAAATTCGTTACGATTCCCGTCATCAGCTGCACCTGTGAGCGAAGTTTTTCGAAGCTCGCTATTGTGAAATCTAAGCTTTTCAACGATGCTGCAAGATTGTCTAGACAGCCTCATGGTTCCATTCATTGAGCAAGAGCTTGCCGTCAATGCGGATGATGAAAGCATCATAAAAGGATTTAAAAAAAAATGGTTCCTTTTGAGAGAAGAATGACATTGTAATTGTTACATTAATTTTATATTTTTATTTTGTAATAGCTTTGATTTTTGTATTTGCTAATATTAACACTATTCTGATTATAATCAATAAAAGCAAATAATTTAGTCGTATGGTTTTTACACTGAAAAAAAAAAATAGTAGATTCAACAATAAGGCCTTGGTAATTCATCTGGATCGCATTTTCTATTTGAATCAACTAGATCCTAATTCACCTATTTTAATGTCAATTTTACTATAGAATTGTTGAAATAAAGGGGATGCATATCAATTTTACTAGAATACTTTTGTTAATTTTTAAACAGAAATCGTGTAAATTTAACTTTTAAATCAATTTAAATTAACCAGTATTCTTCATAACTTGACATGATCAATGTTTTTTTTAACAAACATATAAAGTCATTGCTACTAGATGTCTAGTTGCTTTAAAGGTATTGAAACATTACTATGATTGGCAAGCCTTCTTGTTAAATGTGCTAAATGTATATTGTATGATTATTATAGAATGAATTTTTGTTGGTGAACCAGAAGCTTAGTGAACTGAACCAGATGGGCTAGCTTTTTAGAAATTGACACATGGGGTCTCGATGAGCATGTCAGCTTAAACAACATCACTTCGAGCAATTTTTTAAGTGTGAACATAATTTGTAAAAACATAATTAAATGAATTAAGAAATAAAATTTGGAATATCCCTTGAGATTATTTATTACAGTAAAACCCGCTTAAATGCACATCCAAATTTAAACGGTTTGTGCATTTAAACGTTTTTAAGATAAATGCACATGTTGTGCATTTAAGAGAGCTCGGATTATTTTTTTTGGATTACATGCACAAATTATTCAAATGTCCAAAAATAAAGAAAACTAAAAATGTGCGTATATTATCCACATTTATTCAATCGAAATGAGAAATTTAAATCAACAAAAAAATAAAATTCTTTCTTTAGTAAAACAAAAATAAATCCAGTCTTTATGTACATATTAAATAAAGTATGTGTGTATGCACACATATATGTAGGAACAAGTTCAAATTTTTGGTTTAATAAAGTCTGATATGAATTTTTGATATTACATATCTGTTCATTTAAAATATGTACATTGCATTTATCCGGTTATTTTTTAATTCAAATAGAAAATTCGTGCCTGAAATTAATGTGCAAATAAGTGGTTTGTGTATTTAAGAGGTGTGCAATAATGCGATCTTTGTTTCTACACATTAATAAGGCAAAAAAATACGAGTGTGCTTTAGACCACACGACTGAAGTAAAACTTCTTTAGCTCCATCTATATGTATATAATATATATATGTTTATATATGTATATATGTATAATATGTACATGTATATAATATACATATATTCATTTTCTACAAATATTTAAATTTATTATCGGTTTTCATTGATAAATTAGTGCTCGCACCTCTCTTCTCTTGCTTCTACAGTAATATACGAAACGTAACCCTTTTATCTTTCTATCTTCACTAACTTATATATATACTTCCGTTCGCCTCGGCCCGATCATACTTTTCCTAACGCTCTCGTTACGCATTCACCAGCTTACTCCCCAAGTCAAGCGTTCGTAAAGAAGTTTTACTTTCAAAAGCATCCCCACGCTGGGATTCGAACCCATGACCTCTGAATCCCAAGCCCAACTGTTCACCACTGCACCAAACGTCGCTTTGGGAATGTGTTCCCTCTAAACTTCCGTCCGCCTTGCCCGAGCACACTTTTCCTAACGCTCTCGTTACGCATTTATTTATTTATTGTTTCGCTTAATACAAGCTACAGAAATTACTTAAACTTAAACTTAAACTACGACTCGAATAAGATTAACCTAAATTAATGCTATGTAGGAGGTCAGGGCAATCGATGAGACCAGCTAGGACTTGGTGGACGAAGACGATATCAGCGATATCACGACGGAAGGAGAGAGGTTGAAGGTCGATTAGTTTTAGGCGGTCTTCATACGGAGGGAGGTTGAGGTGATCTGTCCACGGGAGGTTGCGCAGGGCAAAACGAATGAATCTACGCTGGACTGATTCAATTCTGTTGATGGTTAAAGACTGCGAGGGAGACCAAACCTGACAGGCATACTCAAGGAGTGGTCTAACGAAGAAAAGGAAGAGCGATTTGGTAACGTAAGGGTCGGAGAACTCCTTAGACCATCGTTTGACAAAGCCAAGAGTAGAATTGGCCCTGCTAATAGCGTGATCTATGTGGGAACGGAAGTTGAGTTCACTATCGCATATGACACCAAGATCACAGAGGGAGGTAACAGATGGAATGGGTGCTCCAGAGAGGGTGTAGGATCTGGGAAGAGTAGAGGTGCGCTTACGGGAGAAGGTGATCGCTTGGCATTTGGATATGTTTAGATCGAGAAAGTTTTTTGAGCACCAGGTACGAAAATTGTCTAGGTCGTTTTGGAGTAGCGATGAATCGGATGTGTCGGAAATTTGTTTGAAGATTTTCATATCGTCAGCATAGATTAGGATGTCAGAGTGATTGATAACGTTCACGACATCGTTGATGGACAATATGAAAAGTAAAGGGCCGAGATGACTGCCCTGGGGGACACCGGAACGGGATAAGAAGGGTTTGGAAATCGAAGAGGCGAAACGGACGCTATAGTGGCGATTATCGAGGTAGGAGCTGATCCAAGAAATGAGTCGGGGAGGGAGGCCAATATAGTTTAATTTTAGAATGATGATTTTGTGAGAGATTTTGTCGAAGGCTTTGCTAAAATCAGTAGCTACGACGTCAATTTCGTTCCCGTTCTCGACAGAAAGAAGGGTGCGAGACACAAAGGTAGATAAGTTGGTCGTAGCAGATCTACCTTTGATAAACCCGTGTTGAGATGGAGATAGGATGGACTTGCAGTGGAACGACAAGGAGTCATAGATGAGGCTTTCGAAGAGTTTAGGGATGCATGAAAGTTTAGCGATCGGACGGTAATTTGAAATATCGCTTTTACAACCCTTCTTGTGGATAGGGGTAATATAAGAGTCCTTCCAGCGATCAGGAAAAGTACCCTCAGAAAGGGAAAGTTGAAAGAGGTGGGTAAGAGGTTGAATTAGATGGGCAAAGCATTTCTTTAGGAGAATAGCAGGAATGCCGTCAGGACCGGGGTCAGTATCGTCGACGAGCGCACTGATCTTAGAAGCAACTAGAGAGGGGTCAATGTTTATGGAGACGAAGGAGGTTTGAGCACAGTTTTCTAAGGCGGAGAAGTAGTTAAGGTCAGGGTCGGAGACGAGATCGCAGAAGGATTGACTAAAAAATTCGGCAAACAAATCAGCAATTTCTGTAGGGTTGGACGAGGATGAGTCGCCGAGTTTAAGGATAGAGGGGTAGCCGTTAGATTTGCGCTTAACATTAATGAACTTATAAAATTGCTTGGGATCGGAAATAAGTTTGGATTGCATAGAAGTCAGGTAGGCTTTGTAAAGGGATTCACAACGTTCGGAAAAGAGTGAGGAAATGGCTGAGTAGGAAGAGTAGTCAGTGTTGGACTTAGACAGGAGGAAGGAATGCCAAAGTTTGTTCCTTTTGTTACGCAGGGAGCGGAGCAGCGGAGCTCTTTATCGTACCAGGTTGGTGATGAGGAGCGATTTATAACGGGCTCAAAAGGTACACATTTTGACATACAGTTGAAAAGTTCGGTATAGAATAGGGAGACGCAGTTATTAATAGGTAGTTGCAAATCTTCTAGGGATGTTAGAATGCTGGAGTGACTTAAAAGGAGGTTAAGTTTCGCAAAGTCGGCTTTACGAAAATTGTAGTGATAGCGGGTTTCGGAGATAGTAAGAGGGGTAGACGGTTCATAGGAAAAAGATAGAAAGAGGGGGGGGTGGTGTAAATCAAGAGTAGAAAGAAGGTGGTGACTTTCAGTAACAACTGAGTCTAGCGGATTGGTAGAGAAGATAAGGTCAAGCTGTCTGCCAAGGTGGTTTTTGACGCCACTCATTTGGTAGAGGCCAGAATCGGAGAAGTGGTCGATAATTAGAGACTCAATTGAAGAAGGCACGTTAGTAGCGAAATAGGAGGAGTCATCGTCGGAGAGGGACCAGATGAGATGAGGGAGGTTAAAATCACCCAAGACAATAATGTCGTCGAGGGGATGGGCGAGAGCCGACACGGCATCGAGTGCTTCAGTTGCGTGTGAGTAGGCTTGGAGAGGCTGAGCAGGGCGAATGTAGCAGCACAAGATGAAGAGGGAGCGGCGATCAAGAGAGATTTTGACGCATACCCATTCAAAGGAAGATGAGTTAGAGGAATTGATCAAGGTGGAGCTGAGGCGGTTGTGAACAGCAATAAGGACGCCGCGACCAGAGGGACCGGAATAAGTTGCGCATCCATCGGTGCGAAAAACACTGAAGTCGGATGAGAATAGTTCGTAGTTGTTGATTCCGGAGGTTAGGTTCGTTTCCGAGAGGGCGAAGATGTCGTAGGGGAGGGATAGGGATTTTAGAAAAACGTTTTGGGTTTTGGAGCGAAGCCCTCTGACATTCTGGTAGTAAATCGAGCAGCAGGTAAAAGATTTGGTGGGGATGGGCAGAGGGGGGGAGGAGTGGGTGGGGGGGTTAGGAGCCAAAATAATTTTTCGAGTCCATGCGACATTTCTGTAGATGGGAAATGCGTTTGGAACTGAGGTAAGAGGCGTAGGCGGACAGATCGTCAGAAATTTGTTGGGGTGGGACGTCGAATGCTGCGTGGAACTTAAGGAAAAGCTGTCTCAGGACGGTGGGGTCGGTCGGGAGACCCTCTTGGTGTAATGAGACAATGACGTTGGTACGAGTTTTGCCGTCAATGCAGATGTGATCCGCTTTGTCATGAAGGTAGGCAAGGTAGAGTCGTACGTTATCATATATCCTACGTTCACGAAGGCGGGAAAGTAAGTAGCGGCCATCAGGAGATTCGGCCGATAGCCTAGTTAGTTTAACAACCGGGGGAAGAAGAGGGTCAATAAAGGAAGGTTTGTCGGCAACGGGAGGAGGAGAGGTTGAGGAGGGAGAGGCCGAGGAGGTGGCGGGTGAGGGGATGCGGTCCGTGAGAGTGGGATCGGAGGGAGCTGAAGTAGGGTTACGCTTATTGGAAATGGAGGGGGCAGTAACAGAGGAGCCAGTAGTTACAGTCGAAGAGGATGGGGTTGGGGGGTTTAAAGTGTGAGAGTACACAAAGTTAGGGTACTTAAAGGGAGTAGCTTGCTTAAAGTTTGGAAATAAGCTAGCTTTAAGTTGCCAGTTGCTGGAGTTAGTAGTAGAGACGGGAGAGGGAGTAGGCTGGCGAATGCTAGGTGGTTTAGGTGTACTAGCAGGTTTGGGCAAGGAGGGCTTGAAGTTATCGCGAGTCTTTAGGGAGGAGGGATGTGGACTCGATGGACGTGATTTAGATTTAGTAATTAGACTACGGTTAGGATTAGTTATAAGGCTAGTATTAGAGTTAGATGAACTAAGGCTGAACTTAACTGACTTAGAGGACTTGTTATACTTAATAGTATTATTAGTAGACGTAAATGAGGGTTTGGTTACGCTATTATTAAACATTACTGATTTAGTAGATGGAGCATTCCACGGAGAGATCCGTAAATTCCCGTAGTTGAGAACGCGACTAGAGGTGCTGTCGAAGAGCCATGAATATTTAAGTGGAATGTTGACTCGAAAGCTGGAATTTTTCCTGGAGGAGAGTGGAATTTTTTTCACCAGCTTACTCCCCAAAGTCAAGCGTGCGTAAAGAATTTTTTACTTCAAAAGCATCCCCACGCTGCGATTCGAACCCATGACCTCTGAATCCCAAGTCCAACTGTTCACCACTGCACCAAACGCCGCTTTAGGAATGTGCTCCCTGTCAACTTCCGTTCGCCTCGGCTCACGCTGGGATTCGAACCCGTGACCTCTGAATCCCAAGCCCAACCGTTCACCACTGCACCAAACGCCGCGTTCGGCTTGTCCGATCACACTTTTTCGAACGCTCTCGTCATGCATTCACCAGCTTACTCCCCAAAGTCAAGCGTGCGTAAAGAAGTTTTACTTCAAAAATTCAGTGCATTCGCATCGTGTGCAATAAAAGGGATTGTGCGAATTTTGAAAAAAAGCTCTCATGTTTGTAAGTTGTTTTACTAGAAGCCTCTGTCAAGGCAATAGACTCGTAGGTTGTTTCAACAATGGATCTCGTTCCCTGAACTACTAGCTTCATGTCGATTCACCAAGCTCGTAAATTGTTTCAACAATGGGTCTCGTTGTATGAATCAAGAGCTACACGTCCATTCAACAAGCTTATGAGATATTTCAACAGTGGATCTCGTTGTGTGAACTACTAGTTAAACGTCGATTCTACTAGCTCGTAATTTGATTTAAAAATGAGGCTATTTGTTGAAACTATTAGTAGCTCGTAGGTTGTTTTAACAATAGACCTCGTTGTCTGGACTAAGTTCATCATATGGTTTCAACTAGATGGGTAGTTTAAATAACAAAATAGTTTTATAATTTTTAAATAGATTTCTCTAGTTATTCTTACCAGCCTTGTTAGGTGAAAATCATAAGGAAAACTAGTTAAATCATAAGGGAAAATAGTTAAATGAACCACGAAATTAGTTGTTTGACCCAGATGTTTTTTTTGGGTGTACAGTTTTAATTATTATATTTCTAGATTGTTGATTATATAATGTAAATTATTCAAGTTAATTTTAATGTCGTTTATTTTGAAAAACTAATATTCTAATAAAGTATCAAAAGTTTTTTTTTTAATTATTTTTATCTAATTTTCTTCTCTATTATTCAAACTGCTATATACTCTTCTTATCAGGTAATAATTAGCTTAAAATGAAATTTTAGGCAAATTATCAACATTTTAATATTTAATTACAGTTTTTAAAGCATTAAAAAATATATATATGATCCTAGTAAGGAGTACAATGTATTTCCTTATTATTATTTTTTTAAGTCAAAAAAAAGTAAAATTTTCTATAATTTATTTTAAAAATTCTTTTATTTATTTTATTTTAGCAATTAACAAATTTTAGACATCATTCTTCAAAATCCAAATTGAAACTGTTTATTTTCTAAAAAACGCCTACTTTCATATTTCTTTTTTTTTCTTTTTAACTCGCCTACTTTCAGCTTTTTATTTATTTTTTATTTTTTTAAATCACTGCCTCCTCCACACTATCCTCCTCCCAGTGGTTATATATTATATAATATATACCACTACTTAATGGGCTTAGTTGATAATTGACTTAGTTGATAATTGAACGCTTGGACTTGTTGGTGAAGATTGGCACGTTGGCCTGATAGCGAAGAAGGACTCCATGGACTTAGTAATGAATATGGGCTCGATGGGCCTAGTAGTGAGGATGGGCTCGATGGGCCTTGTAGTGAGGATGGGCTCGATGGGCCTGGTAGTGACGATGGGCTCGATGGAGCAGGTTTGATGGTATTTGGTGTTGGCATTATTTTAAAGGGCCATACAGGAGGTGGTGGCACAGCTGCTTGCCATTGTGGAGGTCGAGGTACAGCTGGTTGCCATTGTGGAGGTGGTGGTACAGCTGGTTGCATGAGGGTGGTGGTGGTGGTGAAGCCTTTTTGTTGTCATTTGTTTTTCTCATTGCTGGCGGTAACGGGAAAGTTATAATGAATATCCCCCCCTCGGTGGAAGCGTATTCCCTGTCGACAGCCTGGGCCATAAGCCAGGCCCGAATGGCTGTCGACCGGGAAGATGTGCAAGGCTGCATGTTGTAAAGAAGACTGTGAATGAAAATTGAATATTGTCCGATTAGCGGCTGTTGAGAGTAAAGATGTAGTAGGATGAAATAGTTAAAGATGTGCCGATTCGCGGCCTTATTTAGTGATTAACTAGTCTAGCTAGCCATTGTTGCTGCTTGGGTCCCGTCTGGCGTAGCTTCAGTGATGAAGAAAAATCTTCTCTCTTAGGTTGTCGTGTCTAGTGTCGGGGTCACCAGTTAAGGAGTACAATGTATTTCCTTATTTTTTTAAGTCTTAAAAAATTGTCTATAATTTATTTTAAAAATTCTTTTATTTATTTTAATTTATTTTATTTTAACAATTAACAAATTTTAGACATCATTCTTCAAAATCCAAATTGAAACTGTTTATTTTCTAAAAAACGCCTACTTTCACATTTCTTTTTTTTCTTTTTAACTCGCCTACTTTCACCTTTTTATTTATTTTTTATTTTTTTAAATCACCGCCTCCTCCACACTAGTACCGAAAAATAAAGCAGTAATGTAGTATATATACATATAGAAATATTGTTATTTTTTTCTCATACCCCGGCAGAAAGTAGGATTTTCCTTCCCTCTGGTATTTAAAAAATGCTACTTTCCGACTAAATTATAAAAACTGCTGTTATGTCAACTGAATATGCTGTTCAGGTAGCATTTATTGCTATGAAAATACTTATAATTATTTAAAATTCCTATAGCCATAATATATTATTTTCCTAAATTTTAAGGGGTTATATACAGTTAGAATTTTCAAAAAATCGGTTTATTTTTTTTTTTCGTAATGTACATATATTTCACATGTTTGCTACCGGAACCCGAGAAAAAATCAGGGGAATTATTCTTACAATGTAACTTCAATTGGCATTGGGGCTTAAATATTATATTTATAACATTGAAAATAAACAAAACAAGCAATTTTCAAAACTGACGCATATTTGTTGTTTTATAGCCCATTATAAAAAAAAAAAAAAAAAAAAAGGAAAAATTAGTGCAATACATTGTCATAAATTGATAAGTCCCATATATGCGAAGCTGGTAGCAAACGTGTTAAGTACACCCAAAGAAAATTTCATGTCAATCCGGTGAATATTGTCGAAGTTACACGCATATTTGTAATGACGTATCCGAGTTTTTTTACTATATGTAAAGTGCTTTTTACTCAAAACTGTGTTTTTAAAGTCGGTGAGCAAGATTTCTCGGAAATGGCTGAACCGATTAGTTAAAAATTTTAGCACAAGCTTTTTAAATATATTTTTTAGTAATTAATCGATGGTGTTTTTCACCGATAAATATTTTCCATTTTATAAACAATTTAAGGCTTTTTTTAAAGAATCCGCCGTTTTGTCAAAAAAATTTAATTTGCTTATTCCTTCGATCAATTACAAGATAAAACATTATATTACTGAAATACACATTTTTGGTTTTTCATTTTTGATGATCCAGTCCAGAGATATCGTGCTCACCGCAAGACGCCTTTTTTAGAGGTGCTCCTGGAGATCAGCTGTATCAGCTTTTAAAATACTTATTTTTACAAATACATCATACATCTGACATCATACATCAAATACAAATCTTCTTATACGGGACCCCTCCTATGTATCCGCCACATATACATATAAGGGTAAGTGCAAAAGGCGGTATTTTTATTGCTGGCACCCATAATAAAAAAATCCTGCGCACGCCACTGATCGAAAGTGTAGTAATTTTCCGAAGCCAAGTTTTGCTCCCACTGTCAAACAGCCTTACTTTACAAGTAGTTTGGGCTCGATTTTTTGTTGAGTTGGATCCAAACTAAGAAGATTTACATACTTTGTTTCAAAAATAACTTCTAGCAGTAGATGTGATTAAAAATCATGAAAAATAGGTTTGACTTATTTTATGCAGCCATATCTTTCTAAGTAATTTACTAGATCCATAATAGCTACATTTAAGGTTAAGTGTTAAATCCAAAAAGGAGAAATGTTAAGTAGAAGAATTTTCTGAAAAATTTAGTTGCGTATAATTTTAGCAATAACATTATTATTGAAATATTAAAAAAATGCATGCACTCTGTAAATATAGAACAGCCATGTATACTTTTCCAAAAGCTCCCTAATTTTAAATTAACACAATAAATGTCTTTTTTGTTGAATTACTATAAAAACTCATCGATAGTAATACCAAAAGGTCCAATTGCATCATTTGTTCACAAGTGTGTACAATTTTTGTTAATATGTTTGTACGAAAAACACGTATATAAAACAGTACTCTGAACACTATATAAAAAGTTAGTACAGACTTTAAATCGTAAACATTTAATAAAATATCAAACTTTTAGATATTTGGGGCGGTTCTAAAAACTTCCTTCTCTATATAAAGTGTTTGGTAACAAAGTAACCAAAAAATGGAAATCGATTTTTATTCTACGTATTTGCGGTATCCCTCTACTCCTGTATCGTTTACGAGAAACTTAAAGTTTTATGTATTTTATCACTTAAGCATCCTGTTACTTGCTTCATACATAAGCAGTTCATTTCACAAGATATTATTAAAATAAGAACATTACATTCGTTTCAATGAGTTTCCAATCAGCTTTCCACCCTTCTTTAATTATGAATTATAATCTTTTAAAATTCAAAAATTGGTGAAGTTTTCAGTTATAGGATATAACAAAACTCAAAATCTTGAAACTTGAATATTTGAATACATAATTGAAGCATTTAAAAATTTTAACTTCTTTAAAGTTTTTGTCAAGTTAAAAAAAAAGTGGAATTCTCATTTACCCATTCGTCTATTTGCCCGTAAATTATCTCTGAAGCTATAAGAAAATCGAAATGTTTTATTTAGAAAAAGTTAAAAATGTTCAGGAGATAAGTGCGGAATACTTAAACAGATCTGTCGAAACTTGGATATAAGTGAGTTTCATGAGCGTGACGTCCTAAAGTGTAATCATGAGCCAAACTGTATCTTAGATTGCTTGATGCATGCTCAAATTCATTGGGGGTTCTGACAAATTTGTAAACAATGCGATTTTGAAAAGCGTATATTATAGCCAAAAAAGTCATGGAATTGACTTATGCTCATGATGGTGCAAAACCATAATTCATTTTCATCATTAAAGACGTCTATGAAATTTACTTATTAACACTAGAACTACCGGCGCTCAAGCTTGTAATTTTGATAATTTTTGGCACCTTTAAAGTAATATGTTTTCACATTTAAGTTAATAATAATTATTAATTAAATGGAAATAGGTTCACGATATGCCGTAATTTTGAACCTTAATAAGAATTGGTATTATTCTTAAGAGATATTTTCAAAAAATATGATTAATTCAAGCAAGAAATTTAGTACCGGTCAATTTGACCAGTCTTGGTAGTTCTAGTGTTAATCACGGAGATTCTGAAAATGTAGGATTTTGTGATATACTGCATTATACTCTTTGTATTATTTTCAAAGCAAATAAAATAAAAAACTAATTTGTTGTAAAGTTTTATAAACATAATATTGTCTCTTAAAAATAGAACCCAAACCTATTACTTTGTCTAGCAATGTATGTAGATCTGTTTTCCTCTGAAATCTATTTATTTTCGACCATCTAGGCAAGTCGTTAATTCTTTTTGCCCAAAACTGCGGTGGCTGTGACTCGAAGAAATGGGACACATCCTTCGTGAGATCGTCGAAATTTTTGAAAACCTTGTTCCTCAAATATGACTTCAAATGTCTGAAGCTCAGTGATTGTTTTGCGGGTTTCCTTTGCAACATGCGGTCTCGGGTTATCGTGGAGAAGGTGGACAGTAGCGCGTCTTGCCCGTTTTTCTCTTATAGCTTTTGCCAATTCCTGGAGATTCTCGATGTATCGTGTAGAGGAGATCGGCTTGTCTGTAGGGAGAAAATTGTGAAAGAGCATTACTTTTTGTCCCAGAAACAGCACAACAAAATCTTTCGTGAGTGGTGATCAGATTTCGGTTGCTGTGACGGCTTTTCTCCGATAGGAAGCCAATATGCTAGACGCGTGCTGTTATCATAAAAAGATCCAGCTTACATCCCACGTCAGAATATGCTCTAAAAACGCCTTGCGATGATAAAGAAATAGGAGATACTAACAGATGGTAACGCGGCAATTATTATTGTCGTCCGTGTGGTATCCATCGAGCTAGAACTTTCCTGTATCCCAAGTTGTGTAAGTGGTTTAATATTGATGGTTGGGTGCAGCCAAGTTCTCTTGCTAGCTCGTACGTAGTTTGATACAGCGGAGTAATGCGTTATCATCGATGGTCGAGGGTCGTCCAGAAGGTTCCTTATCTTCAAGACTTGCGTCCCTGGATTTAAAACGATTGAACCAACGCTGGACTGTTCGATGAAAAACGACGTTCTCGCTGAATGCATATTTCTGCATATTTTTAGCGGTCGTGCTGGAGATCGTACCACGCTGCCACTCGTAGAACATGATCGCCAGAAGTTGTTCCTGCGTGATCGAAGTCATTTCTGTCCACTGGAACGCATGCCCGCTCTTTTATACCCTGTCACGCGGAAGAGTGGAAAACATTCTAGAATATTTTTGAAATCGCTCGATGTCATATTGCGTCAAAACGTAATAAAAAAAATTTTAAAAATGTTTCGATAAAACTATTTTACCAACCTAATATTTGTTTATCACTGCAAAAGGAATTCTATAGTAGAATGTAAATCTTTATGGTACGATATTTCATAGCAATTTGAAATGCAACTTAAAATTGAAAAAAAGAATAAAGGAGGGTCAATACGTCCGGTTTTCGGCCCAATTTTTTGGCAGGAAGGACTTGAAATTTCTTTGAAATTCTTTTTGGGTTTTTATCTATAATCAATATATAGTCGATTTCAACTAATACGAAACTTCCAAATATCATCCCCCCTCTCTGCTATCCCCCCCAAAGTTATAAAAAACCAACTATAAGTAGCAGTATTTAAATGCATTAACGCTTATAGAAAATGCCGTCTCAGCTAAATCTTTTACTTTGCAATACAGATTATGCATTTATTAAAATTAACTTTATGTACGAAGACGATTCTGCCTTTTGGAATTGAGAAATGATAACTCCTGGCATTAACAGAAGTTTCGATTGTTTTTTTGTTTTTTGCTACCTTAGTTATATCTATAATCCTGAACCTCGCAGTTCGAATATAAATATTATATATGTTAGTTAGTTTAAGCGTATGTACGAACACTCGTTTTGTGTAATTATTTTACAAGTACTGTAGCTGACAGACAAATTTGTGCTATACTTCTGAAAGGGAATCTTCTACTCCTATCCCGACCCTGAGGCTTATCTGGAAGCTCATGAATACTGAGTAACATAGTTACATCATATATGGGCCAATGACTCCAAAAGAGATTTGAGGTAGAAAGAAAGGCTTTGCAACATTCCGATAAAACGTTCATATTAATTCTTGCCCCTTACACATTTCGCCTGCAAGTCAATTAAAAAAATATGTCAAATTAATGCTATAAATTGTATATTATATGGCTTTGAAAATTTTTCCATAACTGGAATTAAAGTTGATACATAACTACTGTAATGTACACAATTCATATTAGGAATGTACACAATGACGGCCGGTCGTCATTCATTAGTAAGTCTTATTTGTTTCAGATACGACGTGTGACGACGACCTTGCATATGCCGATATTTATGTCATAAATGAATGTAATATGTGACTGCAAATGATGTTTGAAGAATTTTTGGTAATCATTAGGAAAACTGCCCCTGTCCCGAAGGGGTTTGGAAATGAGGGGAGGTTGTTGAGGGAGGTCTCCGAAAGAATCCCGTTGGTATTAGGTGACGCTCACTTCCCCTTAAAAAGTTATCAAGGTCAAAGATCAATAAAAATGATCGCTCAAAAATCTGTAAAATTAGATAACGGAACCTCTGGTGGGGTCTGGGACGAATCCCCAGCAAAGAATATCGATAATAACAAGAAGAGACATGTCGCAGCTTCGACATGCTGAAAAGATAATGCATTAATTAGAAAAGAAATGGGAAACAAATTTACCCCATACAGTGAAAATGTCATTTTGACTTGGTGACATTTAGCAATCAGCTGTCCTGATATTTCGGACCACCGAACTATAAAGCATCCTTATATTTAGGACCACCGAACTATTTCGAGCGCTATCTGCGTTTACATGAAGAAATATAAAGAATTACGGTTCAGTGTACAAAAGGATTCGTACAATCCCTGTGCACCACACGCATCCCAGTACTGCTCTATTTTGCTATATAAGCAGGCTGGGGTGCATAGAAAGGTCAGTCTATTTTCAGGTTTATGCCGAGGTAGTCTCAGTCTGAACTCAGGTATATGCCGAGGAAGACCAATTTGCAGATATATGCCGCAAAATACGATTAAAGGACAAAACAGGTTGGCAATTATAGGTTTATGCCGTAGTTGCTTGCTGGTTTTCCCTTTAAATAGAAAATTCAGTAATATTGTTAGGTATACGCCGATGATATTACTGAATATACTTCGTTGAATAGAATCGCCAAAAACTCAGTAATATTGTTAGGTATACGCCGATGATATTACTGAGTATACTTCGTCGAATAGAATCACCAAAAATTCAGTAATATTGTTAGGTATACGCCGATGATATTACTGAGTATACTTCGTCGAATAGAATCACCAAAAATTCAGTAATATTGTTAGGTATACGCCGGTGATATTACTGAATATACTTCGTCAAATAGAATCACATCGTAAACGAACAAGCGGTCATAGGTATATGCCGTGAGTGCTTGTTAGTTAAATTAAATAGCCCCTTCGATAATATTGTTAGATATATGCCGACAATATTATTGGATATAATACATCGCGAACACCGAGTAATTTTGATTGAATTAATTGAACAAATTTCGTTTCTTTTATTTACAGAGAGAAGCAGATTTTTGGTAATTTTAAGAAGAATTATTTAATCGTTATTGTTCATTTTGTACGAATTGTTAATTTTGTTTATATATTGTTTATTTTGTATTTTAAAAGAAAAAGACTGAATTTGTATAGTATAAGAAAAAGAATTAATAAAATATATATTTACTTAAATCAGCGTGTTTCAAGCCGTAGGATTTTGACCCAACACCTTTCCTTATCCGAAAACTCAAAAATAAATATCGTGCTACAGAGTCGCTGTAACAGACACTCTCAATACGCTCTCAAAACTCCACCCCATAGGCAATTCTCAAATATACACCCAGCAAATTTTTCAAGTTGATAAAGCAGATCAGGTCCACTAGCTCTGTTAATTCTTATAAGAAATGTAGAGAGAGAAATAGTCCCCAAAAATTCTCACAGACAGTATTTACAGCGTAAGCAATAAAATGACACATTTTTTCATAATGCATTTTTAAAGGTGATCTAGATTGATTGCACTGGTATTAGTCTCACAATTCTACCTCCCCTAGCAATGTTAGATTATAGGGGAATACTGAAAGAAGAGAGGAGAGGTAGGTAGCAACACAGAGCATAAATACGGACGAGATTATTTACATTTTTTTTACAATTTTTCATTCTGAATTTTTAAAGGTGATCTAGATTGAACATTGTTATGTGTAACGATCGCTTGCGAATAGTACAGTTAGATCTTGATTTGTTCGTAAATGTGAAAAATCTTAAAAGTTTTTAAATAAAAAAAGTATTTTTTAGATTGAATTAATTAAATAACACTGAATTAGTTTTAGATAAATGCTATGTAATGTTCCGACCAGGCTCTTATCGCTGATGGGTTGTCTAAGATATCATCATATTCGGCTAAGCTTCAGATGATATACGATGATTTTAATTAATAAGAAAATCGACATACTTGTAAGCATATCTGAGACTTAAAACTCTGATGGTCAAGTCTCACGAGCTTTGTATGAAGATTGAAGATCTCACATTCTCTTGATGATGTGCGTTTCTCATTGTTGTTTACCGTTCCCATGGATGTCGTCGGTGTGCTGGTTACCTATTTTAATTTTATTTAAGTTCATATAATCATTGAAGACATTAGAAGGAATGTTATCACTAGAACTACCGGCGCTCAAGCTTGTAATTTTGATAATTTTTGGCACCTTTAAAGTAATATGCTTATATATATATAATTATAAATGGAAATAGGTTCGCGATATGTCGTAATTTTGAACCTTAATAAGATTTGGTATTACTCTTAAGAGATATTTTCCAAAAATATGATTAATTCTAGCAAGAAATTTAGTACCGGTCAATTTGACCGGTCTTGGTAGTTCTAGTGTTAAGCTCGTTAGATCCCAGGTTGATTCCTTATATTCTGCTGCTTCTTCTGACTTGGAATCAATAAAGCTTATTTTCTCTGACGTTAAGAACTTGACTCTGAGGGTTTCATCGAAGTCTTCCTCGACGGGACTTTCTGTTGGACCTTCATCCGATAATTCTGGTTCCCTCTCTTCGCATGATTTTGTACGGACTTCGAACGATGACTTGTTGCTCAGCCTGTCTCCGCGTTGACTGAATCTGCCGCCACTTTGCCACCATCCGTGGGTCCATCAAACGCACGCTCAACTAGCTCCGCTTCGGAGGTTCCTTGTGTGAGACCTGCACAATGACCTCGTTCAATTTTTATAACGAGGGTTCACTCAGAGACTACTGAAGACAAGGCAGTGTTCAAATCTATTTCGAAAGGCATATAGCGTCGTCGTCGATTTTTAGTTTTACATTTATTTTTATTTAACTCATTTTGGGGTCTTCAAGTATGAAGTTTTGTTAATTGGGGAAATTTTCAAAATCAATTTTTATTCAAAGTCAGTTTAACTGTCATGGAGTAATGGTACATTTCTTATATATAAATTGTATATTTTTTGAATCTGCACATTAAAGCCTTTTATTTGATACCAAATTCGAGTGAGTAATTTTTATTTATTTTTTGCTTTGCGTAATTTGTGTCACATCCGCCATGTTGGATTTAACATGATTTCATATAGCCTATACCACGTAAAACACTAAGACAAGGCAGCAACACCTCATTTGTCAAGTTTTTGGAGTCTCAACTTCACACCATGACGTCTAGCATCCGTTATATTGAATTTATTATGACGTCATATAGCCTAGAACACATTCTAGGTCAAAATGAATCCAATAACATCTTATTTATTGAAATCAGACTACTAGTTTAGGCTGTATAAGATAAAACAAACTGTTTGTTACAAACATACATATATAGTCTGTGAGATTCATATGCCTTTTGGCTTTACCGTAGTCAGGTAAAAATTAATGAACATAAGTCCTCAACCTATAATTTATGGAGGTCTAAAATAATCCAGGTGGAAGTACAACAATGTGTATACTCGTATTTTATTTGTTTATTATGATTATTTGCTTTTAAAACCGAACACTACCTTCTTTAAGTTATGTAAATTAAAAATAATTTTTAATATTTTTGATAATTTTTACAACATTACCACAATTAGGTATGCATATAACAGAAAATAACTACACTTCCTCTTCTCTTACAAATATCTTCGTTATTTAAATTCCATGCGGACTGTGGGGTAGACATTTTAAATTAGACAAATGTTTTAGCGGTTCCTACATACTCGTATCATTCATCAGACGAGTTAATCAAATTATGAAGTAATTCAATTTGGGGGAAAAGATATGAAAGTTCTCTGTTTTGAAAAGTGCTTTATTATATTAGGTGGAATACAAATACAAGCAGTGAATATTAATGTAAATGGTAAATTAAGACTGATATGAGTAACAATATCTACAGGTAGAAGCGTTTATGATTATATTTACAGGTACAAGCGTTTATGTAGGATACGCTTTCGGTGTATATCCGGTTACTTTTCGGATAGGTACACAACAACCCATTTTATGGAAATTACTATTAAGAATAATTTAGGCATGCATAATACAATTTTTTTCAGAGAAGTATACACATTTAAATTTAATTTTTTCGATTCATTATAAGAGATTCCATATAATACTCTGCAATTTATCTATGTTATCATATCATATCATCATATCATATCATCATATCATATTAACTAACTGATTAATTATTTAATGTACATAATAAGACTTAGATTAGATCAGGTAGATCTTTTAGAAATTTTTAAAAACGTTGTGGTAAGCTACAGAAAAAAGAAAGTATGCAAATTCATGGCAATTCGTTAATTTTTTTTTTTTCAAAAATAGGTAATTATACTTAAGATTTTATCATTGAGATCCTAAAAAAAAATTGATTTTTTATTAGTTCTGTAATAAGGTAATTATTATATATTAACCTTTTAAGGACGGGAGTGGTCGATATATGGACCAGTCAGAGGATACCTAATAATTGATGTTTTTCAGGGAAAATATGCGCTAAATATGGGAAAAATAGTATAGAAATTCCAGGAAGCATCCTTGACCTTGAAAATAGCGGTTTTCAATGTCAAATTTTTTCAGCTATTTAGCCCTGACGGACGGGCCTGGTCGATATATCGACCAGCAAGGAGGGGGGGGACTACACATAAGAAGTTTATTGAATTTATTTATAATATTCATGTCTAATAAAAGGTAAATTTTAACGTAATTTTCCCCGTCCTAAGTTAATGATTTAATCCCTATATACAGGGTGTTCAGAGGTGGGAGGTCAATACTGCAGGGGGTGAAAGGTCAGACCGAGACAAGCAAACAATCGTTTGGGCGGGGGGGGCATCTCGCACCGTTTGGCAGTTACAGGGTGATTCGTAAATCAGGATTTTTCCTTATATGGGAACCGCTCTTGTATTTTTATCTTTTTTTCTACGCATCGCAGCGGCCCCAAACTGATTTCAAAAAATCACTATTTGGAAGCCCTTTCCAAAAAAATTTACATTACCCCCCTATCCCCAACCCCTTGGCCACAATCCCCCCTGGAAGTTGAAAAAATTAACTTTTATTCACGATTTTTCACTTTTCGCCCCACTTTTCTCCGAAATTCATGTTATTAACATACCTACTTTTTATTTTTTTTAAGTTGTTTTAAGTTTGTTGTTCATCATGCCTAAACGCTTTCATCGATATTTTCCATTTTTTTTTCCGAAGGTAGTACATATTCCGATAGGCTAATTTTTTCTCGGATAATATATAAGGTTTCAAAATGGCGGATCCAAGATGACGGTTGAAAATTTTAAATTTGAAGCGATTTTTACGAAAATTGGTATTTACGGGTTTGCGGGATGCTGATTTCAAATTCGCTGTCCAAATTCAAAAATTCAAGACGGCGGATCCAACATGGCGACCAAGATTTCCCGATTTCAACGGATTGTAATGAAAATTAATACAATGATTATCTTGAGGTCACTGATTTTGAAGGTTATACAAATTTACGAATCTAAGATGGTGGAGCTTGGATTCGATTACAACGAATTCTAATGAAAATTAGTTCAATGATTGTTTTGAGATCACTGATTATGAATATATCAAAATTTGCAAATCCAAGATGGCAACCAAAATTTCGCGACTTCAACGGATTTTAATTAAGATTAGTACAATAATTATTCTGAGGCCATTAATTTCAAATATTATCAAAATTTCCAAATACACGATGGCGAATCCAACCTGGCGACCAAAATTTCTTGATTTCAACGGATTTTAATGAAAATTAGTCCAATGATAATTTTGAGGCCTCTAACTTCGAATATTATCAAAATTTGTAAATCCAAGATGGCGGATCCAATATGGCTGCCAATATTCCTCGATTTAAACGGATTTTAATGAAAATTGGTACAATGATTATTCTGAGGCTTCAAGTTTCAAATATTATCAAAATTTGTAAATCCAAGATGGCAGATCCAAAATGGCGAGCAAAATTTCTCGATTTCAACGGATTTTAATGAAAATTAGTACAATGATTATTCTGAGGCCACGAATTTCAAATGTTGTCAACATTTGTAAAGCCAAGATGACGGATCCAATATGGAGAACAAATTGTCTCGATTTCATCGGATTGTAATTAAAATTAGTACAATGATTATTCTGAGGCCACTAATTTCGAATATTATCAAAATTTGCGGATTCAACTGGTGATCACGATTTGTTGACTTCAACGGATTTTAATGAAAATTAGTACGATCTTTTTGAGGCCATTAATTTTGAATATTATCAAAATTTCTAGATCCTAGATGGCGGACCCAATATGATGACCAAAATTTCTCGATTTCAACGGGTTTTAATGAAAATTGGTACATTGATTATTTTAAGGCCATTAATTTTAAATATTATTAAGATTTTAAGATTCAAGATGGCGGATCGATAAAGTGGTTTTCAGGTTAAAACAATTTCTAGGATATAACAAACTAGAACATTTGGGAAGTATTTATTAAGTAAGTATTTACCCAACGCCGGGTGAAACGGGGTAACCCAGTTAGTATATATGAAAAGTTAATTCAAGATACAGAAGTAAAAAAATCCAAGTATTATACTTCATTTTAAAATGTCTACATAACTGAAAATATAATCTACTACCATGCAATACAACCCAGCGAAAAAGATGAAAAATAGTAACAAAGTCTAAAATCTAAAAAGAAAAAAACATGGCAGTCGCGGGACTGGCCGATGGAAGCTTTGCTTTTCAAAATTTTTTAAATTGTGAAAATTTAAAAAATTTTGAAAATTTAAAAAATTTTGAAAATTTAAAAAATTTTGGAAATTTAAAAAATTTTGAAAATTTAAAAAATTGTAAAAATTTAAAAAATTTTGAAAATTTAAAAAATTGTGAAAATTTAAAAAATTTTGGAAATTTAAAAAATTTTGAAAATTTAAAAAATTTTGAAAATTTAAAAAATTTTGAAAATTTAAAAAATTTTGAAAATTTAAAAAATTTTGAAAATTTAAAAAATTTTGAAAATTTAAAAAATTTTGAAAATTTAAAAAATTTTGGAAATTTAAAAAATTTTGAAAATTTAAAAAATTTTGAAAATTTAAAAAATTTTGAAAATTTAAAAAATTTTGAAAATTTAAAAAATTTTGAAAATTTAAAAAATTTTGGAAATTTAAAAAATTTTGAAAATTTAAAAAATTTTGAAAATTTAAAAAATTTTGAAAATTTAAAAAATTTTGAAAATTTTGAAAATTTAAAAAATTTTGAAAATTTAAAAAATTTTGAAAATTTAAAAAATTTTGAAACTAAAAAATTTTGAAAATTTAAAAAATTTTGAAAATTTAAAAAATTTTGCAAATTTAAAAAATTTTGGAAATTTAAAAAATTTTGAAAATTTAAAATTGTTTGAAAATTTAAAAAATTTTGAAAATTTAAAAAATTTTGAAAATTTAAAAAATTTTGGAAATTTAAAAAATTTTGAAAATTTAAAAAATTTTGAAAATTTAAAAAATTTTGAAAATTTAAAAAATTTTAAAAATTTTAAAAATTTTGAAAATTTAAAAAATTTTGAAAATTTAAAAAATTTTGAAAATTTAAAAAATTTTGCAAATTTAAAAAATTTTGGAAATTTAAAAAATTTTGGAAATTTAAAAAATTTTGAAAATTTAAAAAATTTTGAAAATTTAAAAAATTTTGAAAATTTAAAAAATTTTGAAAATTTAAAAAATTTTAAAAATTTAAAAAATTTTGAAAATTTAAAAAATTTTGAAAATTTAAAAAATTTTGAAAATTTAAAAAATTTTGAAAATTTAAAAAATTTTGAAAATTTAAAAAATTTTGAAAATTTAAAAAATTTTGAAAATTTAAAAAATTTTGAAAATTTAAAAAATTTTGAAAATTTAAAAAATTTTGAAAATTTAAAAAATTTTGAAAATTTAAAAAATTTTGAAAATTTAAAAAATTTTGAAAATTTAAAAAATTTTGAAAATTTGACGTTTAAAATTTGACGTATTTCGTTACCTTATTTCGTTACCCTCGGAAATAAAATTGTGAACGAATCTCCCGCACAACGTCCCAAAGGAAGCAAAGCTTCAAAAATAAAGGTGATAATATGGAAAAAAAAGAAATCAATATTCTAAATGTGGGGGAAAAGAGAGGAACAGGGTGGTACCATAAAGATGAAATCAAAATGAAAGAGAAAGATAAAATAAAAAAAAAATTAAGTAATAAACAGGAATGTACTATAAATTATGGAAGATATAAGAAATACTGTATAAAATAAGTAGAAGAACTGTTAGGATCCACTGTCCATTTGAAATTGTGAAGCCAGACCCGAAAACAAAACTTTATTAAAATATTTTACTGTCTAAGGGAATATCGATATATTTAAATTTGTCATTATGATTCTTTTGAATACAATGTAGTGGCAACTTGGACAATAGATTCGTTCGAGCAGTAGGAATGTTGAACAGAGGTTGAGTAGTACGACGCCCTATGATATATTTGGACGAATTTTTTCCATTTTTCAATTATCTCCCGATAGAATAAAGCTATTGAGATAATTTTTTTTTTTTTTTTTTGCGGGTTTGGAAAAAATAGTAAAAAGTTCCGGTGACCTTTATTTAACCTTGAAAATTGGCTTCAAAGTTAACGATTTTTAGAAAATATTAATATTTTTGTATGTAGAAACTATATCAATCTTTACTTTTATTTTATTTCTCGCTGGCATTCCTCGGTAGGAGTTTTAGAACTAGAGCAGATCGATAGAGGTCATTCGAGGATCACGCGGAGGCCATTTGAAGGTCATTTTCGAGAGGACTACCACAAAATCGCAGTCTGAACGGGAAAAGAATTGTAGATCGGACCTTTAAATGACCCCTGGATGGACCTAGATTGGCCACTACCGATAATCCTTGAGGCTATAACTCGACATGAGCAGCCAGAGACTGGATCTACACTCCTTTTCCCGGTCATACTGTGGAATAAAAAGCGATTTCGTATGTGACTCCCACCAAATGATCTTTGAATTGACCTTCAAATGACCTCTAGATGACCGTAGAGTTGCCACAATCGATAATCCTTGAGGCTAGAACTCGACCTGAGCGGCCAAGAACTGAATCTACACTCCTTTTCCCGGTCAGACTGCGAAAAAGGGCGATTTCGTGGTGATTCCCATCAAATGGCCCTTGGGTTGACCTTCATGAGACCTCTGGATGACCCTAGACTGGCCACTACCGATAATTATAATCCTTGAAGCTATGACCCGACTTGAGCATCCATGGACCGAATTTACAATACCGGTCAGACTGCGAATTTTTCCCGGTCAGACTGCGAAAAAAGTCGATTTCGTTGTAGTCCTCTCGAAAATTACCTTCAAATGATATCCACGTGATCTTCGAATGACTTCCATCGAACTTCTCTAGTTCTAAAACTCTTACTGAGAAATGTCAGTCAGAAATAAAATAAAAGAGAAGATTGACATAGTTTATACATACAAAAATATCAATATCAATATCAATATCAATTTTTTTTAAGGAAATTGAGTAACAAAATTGTAGACATAAGTATCAGGCATATAAAACGCTTAACGGCAAGGAAAATCCAAAGTTACAATGACCCTGTTGAAAATTCTGTTCCAAGATATGACGTGCATAATCAAATAATCTAATTGGGCAATATCCACGACGAGACAACAGATACTTCCACAATAAACAATAATGAAAGTACCCAGACCAATTTCACCACCGATAAATTAGCAATTTGGTGCATTACTTATAAAATACTGAGAACTGCAAAAAAGCGGGCTATGGAAAATTGACGATCACTAATTACTCCCCGGAAATTATTACCATCACGGCATAGAAAAATGTTAAAAGCCATGAATTTGCATTTATTTTCCGACACTATTTTTATTGATGTTTGTATTGATGGACTTCATATTTAAAAAAAACATATTATCATTTTGTTTTTTGCTAAAATATTCTAGATAAGCTGCCCTACCTGGTAAGCATGCCCATTGCGTAATGAACATAGCAATATCTCGTTATTCATGAATAAAATGGGCGATGTTATACCTTTCTGAAATCTACATTAATTATGCAATTTTTTGAATTGCTTTCCCATCACTGCCTAGTACATTTTTTTTCACCAGTGAAGGTCAAAGTAGAGTCAAATAATTTGGAGCAGCAACGGTCCTGTGTCAGTAATAAAAAAATGACATGCTTACCAGGTAGGGAAACTTATCTAGAATATTTTAGCGAAAAACAAAATGATAACATGTCTTTTTATGTGCACCTAATAATCTGGTAAAAAGGTAATGAAAATTTTATTTTTCATAGAAATCCAAATATCTCGAAAATGGTGAGGTCTTCACTAATGTCATATTTTGATATTCTGGTAGGTCATGACCCAAGCTACCATCCCCTTAATTTTGGCGCACTACTTCCTGGACACCCTGTATAATACATTCATAAATATATCTTTTCTAATAAAAAAATATCGCTGTATTATTTGAAGCTGTTAAAGACACGAGCAATTTTGTTAAAGTAATTTATTTCAACTTTCCAAAAAGTGCCTATGTTAATGCCAACCAAGAAAAAAATGCACTTATAGTCCAGTATAATTGCAATAAAACCTCCTGTGCATTTAATTGCAGTAATTTCCCGATACCCATAAAAACAAATTTTTGGATTCACCTCGATGAGATTTGGGGACATTTTCTCGTCCGAAATTGTTTAAATAATTGAAACAATTTTGATTAATTAATTAATTAATTAGTAAGTACACAATAGATCAGAAATACGATGAGCTTTCAGATGTTTCCTAGCCTTCCTATATTTTTTTCACCAATTATTAAAATCAAGTAACGGCTTGTGGGCCTAAAAAACCTTATTTTTATGCTCTCACATGAGCACTGGTAACGCGGGAACTATTAAAAATAACAAATTCACAACTTTTTTTCTATTTGGTAGAACAAATTCGACCTTGAAAAGTAATGGCAAATCTCATCAAGTTGAATCGAAAGAAGTTTAATAGTATATTACTGCCCGGAAACGCGTACGGTAGTTACCCCGCACGTGTGATGAAAAGAAGTTGTTCAAATTCCCCTGGAATTATAATGTCTCATAAACACCTCAACACCAGTGGGGTTGCGAGAGCCGGCTACAGACGACCCAACCTGCCTACTTTATATATCTCCTTAATTATTCGCAGTGTTGCGACCTGCTCCTGCTTTGACGTGGTCTACTTTACCGAGACTTGGTTGTGCGGTGGAATTTTGGACGCGGAGCTTTTTAGTTCGGACCACTTGGTATTTAGACGTGACCGCCATTGTTCGTTGGATGCTCCTGTAGGTGGGGGAGTTTTATGTGCCGTTCGGCGAGACTTACCTTGTGAGCAGATTGATACTTCGTGCCTTGGATTGGAGCTTGTATGTGTTATCTTGCGTCTCCCCAAGAAAAATGTTTTCATTATTACTGCCTACATTACACCGAATTCAGCTTCTGGATTGTATGAACAGCTCGCTTTGTTTACTTACAAACTCTCAGGCGATATTTCTTTTTCGGCCGGGCTTGTTCTGATTGGCGATTTCAACATTCCTTCGGTGAACTGGGCTCACTTGGACGATTGCAACTTCGTGTCTTCCACTGCGACTGCACCGCAACATAGTGTCTTTTCTTGATGGTTTATCATCTTCGGGTCTATCGCAATGCAATTCGGTTGCCAAAGAGAACAATACATTTTTGGACCTCGCTTTCTCCTCTGACCCCGATGGGACTGCGATCAAGCGCTGCGCGGCACCACTATTTCCTGAATCTATACACCACCCAGCTCTTCTCTTGCTATATTCTTTTGATTCTGTTGTAGTTGACTGTTCTGCTCCTAGCAATTATTGTTGTGACTTTAAAAAATTAAAAGCAAAAAAACCTTTTTTAAAAAAAGCTTTTATTTAAATGCTCTAAAAAGAAGAAAATAAAATTTTCCTTTAAAATTTTAACTATCAACTTATAGCCTCATTATACACAAATTATATGATCATAAAGGCTTGTCGCGAGGTTTGCGTAAGTACCTATAAGTATTTAATTAAACTGAAATTTAAAAAAAATTAAACTTAGCAGATTAAGTTACTCAATTAAATAGGTACTAGTTTATTTACACAAGTAAATCGCGCGACAAGCTTTTATGATCATATAATTTGTGTATAATGAGACTATAAGTTGATAGTTAAAATTTTAAAGGAAAATTTTATTTTCTTCTTTTTAGAGCATTTAAATAAAAGCTTTTTTTAAAAAAGGTTTTTTTGCTTTTAATTTATTTTTTACTTTTTAGTTATCGCTGGCTAGGTTTCTGAGTCTGTTCATCTCATTCAACGCATCATTGTTGCAAGGTGGTTTGCCGGTTAATTTCGAACAGTCTAGCTCTTCAATAACATAAATTTCCTAAGGGCATTGAAACGATACATTAAATGTCTACTTACTTATGTGTTTGGAAAAATGCGCCACTTATTTCAGCTTGGAGCTTACTTGTGCCTGACGAAACACAGTTCCGGGTTTGATTTTGGAGTTGTCCTTCTCCTAGACAGGTTGCAGACCAATGCTGATGACGCCCATTTCGCCAAATCACACAAGTCAAAGTTAATCAACCGATGTTAGAGGCTCAAAAAATTCTACCTCAAGAATAATCGAGGTCTCTACACCAAATTTCAGGTGGATTAGAGCAACGGAGCTTATAATCACCATCTTTTTTTTAACCTGCATTTTTATTCTCAGCGAACCCTTTAATTTAATACCCATACTATAGGAAAGCATAAAAAACTTCAAAAGTCCGCCATATTGGATTAAGAGTGATGTCAGAAAATTTTTCTAATTATTCTCGGCAAGCCCTTTCATTTGATACCCATATTGCAGAAGTGCATAAAAAATAACACATTACTTTTCGAGTTACTCTTAACAAGCCCTTTCATTTGATACCCATATTGTAGAAGTGCATAAAAAATAACTATTCCGCCATTTTGGATGTTCCGCCATATTGGATTTAGAATGACGTCACATTATTTTTCGAGTTATGGATGGTCCGCCATATTGGATTTAGAATGACGTCACACTGCTTATCGTGTATTGGCCCCCAAACTAAACGTGTATACAAAATTTCAGCTCAATCGGTTGAAGATATCTGCTTCAAAATTGAGTAGCAAGATTCCACCCGAACAAACATACATACATACAGTGCAAGTTAAATAAAAGCTTTTAAAAAGCAGACTTTTCCCTCTTGAACTAATGGCTCCTTGCTTGTGACTGGAGTGGGGTTTTGTACGAACGTGACATTGATAAAGCTGTGATGTCTTTTTACGACACTTTGTCTTTGTGTTTCGCTCATTGCATTCCTATAAAAAGGTCTGATAAATCTTGTACAAATCAGCCATGGCTTAATAGTACGCTTAGACACTTAAAAAATCTTAAAAGTAAGGCTTAGAGGAGGTTTGAAACATTCATTAACTTTGCTAATTTTAGCATTATTTTCACTTCATCACTGATCTCACTTTAACTATAATAAAACTCATCTCAATAAAAGTAACCCTGATAAAGCTAGATCGCAAAACAAAATCGATAACAAAAAAACGAAATCGAGGCAATACAGCGAAATTGTATGAATAACTTTTTAACAACAGACAAACCGATTTCAACGAAACACCATATAAAAATCTATTGGGAAAACTACTACAAAGTGAAAAATATTTTTTTTTAAATGCTCGTATGTTTCAATAGACTGTAATAATTCCACTAATGAAAAGGAAGGTACTCCGATGTGTCATCGCCGATTTTGTTGCAACTCAAATATGTTGTCCCAAATCTGATTTTAAGAAATACGTATTTTTTCTTCGGATAAGCATTTGTTGGGGGTATATATAGTAGCTTGATCACAAAGTTTCAGGATGACCACCGTGTGGTGCTGTCAGTCACCCGATTAGAATTCTTATTTTTTTGTTAGGTCACCACATATGTCATTGATATTTCCGGCAAATTGCATTAACAACAGACTCAACGGTGCGACCTTTTAAATGTTGGAGAATTTTTATTTATTTATTTAGGGCGGCTTGCAGCAAAATTATGCAAATCTCAATTTTATTAAACCTAGACTTAGCCCTAAACTCAACTTAACTTAAATCTCATCCAAGATGTATTGCACGTAATAAAATTTCTGTCGATTTAACTAAATCGAGATTTAGTCCATCGTTCACTCATCACTAGCTCTTTGCTTTCCGTTTCCACTAAAAATGTATGTAAAATTAATATTGCGTTTGTCTTGTCAAGTTGAAATGTCAATATCAGTTCATGTGGGTGCGTTGATTTTCGAGTTCTTTCGCTATATCAACAAAATCGAGATTTTGCAACTTAAACCGACCTAAGTGCCAGTTTAACTTTGACGCTTATTTAAATCCAGATTTAAGCTAAATCGATGATGTGCAAGACGTTAAATCGAATTTAAGCTAAAATCGAATTTTACTTCCAATAAATCTAGTTTTAAATTATAGCTGCAAGCCGCCCTTAAACAAGTTAGAACTTAAAATTAATTTTAAGCCTACCTATAATTATAGCGCACTCGGAAACCAAGTCCATATGGCGCATCCTAAGCTATAAATTATTACATTAATTAGCCCTATCTATTTCCTACCAAAGATACTATTTCTATATTTACAGATAATTTCAATCGAATCAGGACAAAGTTAATAAAAAGAAACAATTTTTTACATTTTGAATTTGAAGAATTTCAGGCAAACTTAAATTACGTAATACTCAAAATACAATTTCAGTTGTAAAGCAGCAAGTTTAAAGAAAATTAAATAAATATCTATTAATAAAAGGAACAAATTAACAATAATAGCGATCTACTGAATGAAATTATAATTACATCTAGTTACAGTTCAAGGATAACGGTTTAATTAAGGGTAAAGTATCAGTAGAAATTTAATAAGTATCTAATAATAAAATAAAATGAAAGGAATTAACAAAAATAGCGGTCTACAGGCCGAACTTATAATTACTTCTGGTTACAATTCAAGGATAAGAGATTAAATATGGGAAAGTATACCTAAGGATGATAGTAGGGACAGAAGGTCCGAGGGAGTGGATGGGTTAAGGAGGGTGGATAGGTTTGGAAATTGTCCGTTGCACATATTTTTTGTTATCTCGCATTCTGTTAAAATATGTCGGATGCTGAGGCTTCTCTGGCAACTCTGAACTGTTGTGGACCTCGAGTCATGAGGTGGGCGTGTCCTAGTCCTGAAAATTTTTACTCCGTTCCAACGAGAAAGTTCTTTATCGTACATAGGTGGAGCTACGGTCTTGTGGTGGAGGGCTAAGAAAGTGATTTCGTGTTGCCAGGGCTCCTCGGCAGCTTTCCTCATCTTTTTTAAGCAGAAACTTCGAATGAAAGAAGCAGCTGGAACTTCTTCTTCTCTTTCGCCGTCAACGAAGGTGGACTTGGCCGCTTTATCTGCCTCTTCGTTCCCTTGGATGCCAGAATGGGCTGGGGTCCAGATTAACCTAATGTGGTGTTTCGTTTTATTTAATAGGGCCTGGCAAGCTTTCACTAAAGGTTCACATTGATCTTTGTTTGTTATTGCCTGGATGGCTGACTTGGAGTCAGTGTAAATTGATATCTCTGCGTGCCTGTTCAGGGCATAGGAAATGGCCTTCCAAATGGCCACCAGCTCGGCCTCGTAGCTAGATGTTTCTTTCGGCAATTTGAAACGGAGAATGTCCGGGGAACTTGGGCTTCTAGGGTGTAAGACTACAACCGCCGCCGCAGAGTGGTCGTCAGAACTCGAGCCATCTGTGTACAGTCTTACCCAGTTTGGATGCTTGTTAATATCAAGGGCATGATTCGCACGTCGCTCCTCTACAGTGGAGTTGTTTTTCCTGGTGCGCCCAAGTGAATACGAGAAACGAGCATTTGAAAGGGGATGTGGGGTGGGATGTTGAGTCAGGATGGGGTCAGGTTTTGGGAGTCTTAAACCTAAAGCTGAGGTTAGTAGGAGAGCTTTTTTTAAAGCTGGTGTTGATTGGGGTCGGGTGGTCTCCTGGTCCAGGCGAAGAAGTGTTAGGTGGTGAGGTCGAATTGGGTCCAGACAGTTGGCTGCAACTATCTTGACCAAGGCCTTGTTGACTCTGTCTTCGATGGGCATAAGTCCTCCCTCTACCCAGAGGGCACGGTTTGGGGTACTTCTAAGGGCTCCAAAGGCAGTTCGCAGGGCTTTATTGGCGGATATCTGAATTTTATTGAGATTTGCCTGAGTTGTAGAGCCGTAAAGCGGTAGACAATAGCCAGTGTGGCCGGAGATCAGGACCTTTGCAATATGAGAGGTCGCGTGAATTGGGGCTCCAAAATTTTTTGCAGAAATGGCTCGCAGGAGGTTGTTTAATTTGGAGACCTTGATGGCGACTCTGGAGGAGTGTTCAGTCCAGGATAAACGTTTGTCGAAAATTAAACCAAAGATCTTTTGATTGTGAGCTGGAGTAAGTTCTAGATCCCCAATAACTAGGGGGCGCTGGATGAAATTTCTTTTCCTTGTGAAGGAAATTAGTTCTGCTTTTTGGACTGGGACTTTGGCTCCCGTTCTGTGGCACCAAATGTCGATTGCAGTCAATCCTCTCCTGAAGCAGGTGGCGGGTTCGTCTGTGTCCGTCGTTAGTAGTAGATTGTCTGCATAAACGTATGTTCTCAGTCCGTTGATGTCGTTAAGGGAGGGAATAAGGACGTAAATGAACGTATTGAAAAGGGACGTCGAAAGGGGAGAGCCCTGTGGGAGGACGTTATCAATTAGGCGCTTAGGAGACTCAAAACCATTGATTCTGACCTTAATTGATCTATTCGTTGAAAAGTAGTCAATTAACTTAACGAAAGTTTGATCGGATCCCCATTCTACCAATTGCTGACACACAACATTTCGGAGAACCCTGTCGTAGGCTTTTTCAATGTCTACCGAAACGAGATTTAGAGTTTTCTTTTTATCGAAAGCCATCTTGATGTTTGCCTCAAGTTCCAGCAGAAGGGACGCGGTCCCCCTGTGCCTTCTGAACCCGTGAATGGAGTTAGGGAGGATGGTATCTAAGGCCTTTGTGAGGCGGCGTCCGAGGATTTTCTCGAAGACGGGACAAAACCGGTAGTAAAGAAATGGGTCGTAAATCCTTAGGGGAGATCTGGCTGGACGAAGCATCTTGTATGATATTTTATCGTGCCCAGGAGCAGAGCCTTTACAATTGCTAAGAACCGAGCTTAGTTCTGAAAGAGTCACTGGGAAACCCAGATTGAAAGAAGGAGCCGTCACCGTTCCTTCCGTAAAGGACCAGGTATTTTTTCTTTGAATCAATTCTTCGTCGAAACTGGAGTCATCGGAGTAACTGGTCCAAGCCTGTGCTAGTTTTTCCGAGATGTCTGTGGCATCTGTAAAAGTGTCGTTGTTGATTGTTAAAGAACTGATTTGGCTATTTTGTTTTTTGCCGGCAATGGCCCTGACTTTTCGCCAGGCATCCGCTAGACTTAAATTTGGGTCCACAGACTGGGCGAAGGAGATCCAGGACTCCCTTTTTGCTATTTTGGAATTTAGCTTGGAAATAGCCGACTTCCTCCTGTACTCCCGAAGATTTTCGTTGGTCGGGTGTCGTTGGAATTTCTTCCATGCCCTGTTTTTGTCTCTAATTAGAGACAGGATGTTATTGTTTATCCAAGGCGGCTGGGTTCTGGGCTTGGGACTGGTGGTTGGAATACTGGCGGTCGCCGCTGCCCGTAAGGACCTCGTGACCTGCGCTGCCTCCCGATTCACATTTGTTGAAATAGGTCGACGGGACATTTCTAAGTCAACCGTCTCTGCAAATTTCTTCCAGTCGGCACGGTCTTCCACAAATCTGGTGACCTGCTTGGTGTTGGCAATGCCGAAATCCGCTTTGATAATGATAGGCAGGTGGTCACTACCTTCGGGGCTATTGTGAGTAAACCAGTCAAGCCTAGACGCCAGATGAGGAGGAACTATCGTTAGATCTATGGCGGATAGAGTCCCGCGAGAGGAGAGTAGGGTTGGAACATTAGAATTGAGAATGCACAGAGGGTGGTTTTCAATCCAGGCCGCCACCTGCCTTCCTCTAGGACTCCATCGTCCAGAGCCCCATAAGGGGCTATGGGCGTTAAAGTCCCCACCATATATGGTGTTTGAGGGAAGCTGACGAGACATGTCCTGCAATTCGTCAACCGTTGTCCTCTGAGCATTCTCAAGATAAATGGAGGTCACTGTAAGGGGAGGAGAAGTGCCCAAGGTGACAGCACAAGCCACGAGGGGCCCATTCAATTCCACAGGGGCTGCAGGGATGAAGTTGCGAACCAAAACGGCCACTCCTCCATGCCTGCTCTCCCTATTGGGATTGGTTCCAAAAAATTTGAAGGGTCCTATACGATCTGGATGTTCATCCTCTAGGATGTTTGTTTCCTGAAGTAAAATGATGTGTGACTTATATTGGCCAATAAGGATTTCCAGGTTTGTAAGATTATTATATAATCCCCGGATATTCCATTGTAAAATGGAAATGTCCTGGAGTGTGGGAAGATTTCCATTTAATTGTCTGGTCATAAAACGGTATTATTAAAGGTGAAATTGTCGCTCTATTCAGAGTCTGACTCTAGGGATGAGAATTCTACAGTCTCAAGGGACTTGTCCAAGGTAGACATAATCCCTCTAGATAGCGTCTTAGGTTTCCTTGTTTTAGTCGTTTTTTTTCTATGTTGTATGGTTCTTTTACTACTTTGATTAACGATTTTTAGAGGGGGAGTGGCTGATTGTTTCAGGCCTTCAATAATTTGGAATTTATTTGAAGGAATTGGTTCGGTGGTTATATTGTTTTTGTTTAGAGAAATTCTTGTGGGTTCTATTGTGGTGGAGGGAAAAGACTGATCTTTATTAATATTGGTGGTGGCAGATTCATAGATGAACTTGTTGAGTTCATCGGGGTTTTCACTATTTATATTTTGGTTTGATTTCTGAAGATTTGTTGGAGGGACGGTGGTGGGAAGCGGTAATTCTTTATTAATTTTATTGGTGGCGGATTCAGAGTTTGGTGTTGAGGGTTTTTCGGAATTTTTACTATTTTCTTTTTGGAAAGGATTCTGTGTGTTTTTGATTATGACTGTACTTTTTGTAAGATTTGTCAGGACTGTGTTTTGTGAAGATTTTGTTTGAACTGTGCTTTTAGTCGCAGCTGTCAGCGGTGAAGGCTGGTTGACAATTTGGGAGAAGGATGGCCCGTCCGTGGTTTTAACTAGTGAGTAATACTTTTTACGGGCTTCGTACATACTGCACTTATCCTGAACTTTTATTTTTAGTATTTCTTTTTGTTTCGAAAACTCTGGACAGGTCCTATTGAAAGATTCGTGCCCCTCAGCAGAGCAGTTCACACAAAATTTCCGAGAACAGAAATCTGAGTTATGCGGTCCAGGAAGGCCGCATGAGCCGCAAGTTTCGGATGGATCCTTACAATGCTTGGCGGTGTGCCCCAATTTTTGACAATTGCGGCACCTCATGGGAGTAGGGTAATGCTCCCTGATTTGAATTTTTGTCCACGCTCCTTCGATTTCGGACGGCAATGTGTACGCTTCAAAAGTAAGGATCACTAGCCCTGTGGGAAATCTCACTCCTCCCTCACCAGGACGAGAGATCTGAACGACCTCAGACACACCCTGATCCCGGAGGGCCTCGAGTAGCTCCTCTTGACTAAGCGATCTAAATTCGGGGGAGAAAGCCGTGCCTTTGACGCTATTCAAAGTTTTGTGGTATTCCGCTTTTATCCCTATGCCCGCTATCTCAGAGCATCCTACGAATCGGTCGGCGATTTTTTTGTTAGCTACTAGGAGCAAGAGGGACCCGTCTCTTAAGTAGCTCGCGGAGGTGAACTGGGTGGAGATCCCATTCACCGCTTTTCTGACCAAAAATTGGTTATATTCCTTAAGTGGTTTTTTTTCGTCCGTGGCTTTGATTGTTATATATTTGGGGTGTGTGACATCGTCATCATGTTTTTTAGTTTTTTGGGGGAGGTTAGGGAAATGGAAGTCGTGAAGCGACACCGGTTTCCCTGCCCTCTTCCTTCCCTTTTTGTCCATAGTCCCTGCAAGGGGAGCGAAAAAATTGGCGCTGGCCTGGCCAGACGCCATTTAGAAGAATTTGTCCTCTATCTGGTTATTTGACCTATTTCCCGAAAAAAAAGAAAGAAAAAGAAAAAAAGAAAGGGGGAAAAGAAGGAATAGGATGTATCACAGGGTAAGTAAAAAAAAAAAAGTCAAATTGTCGGCAAATGTGTTAAGTTAATAATTCTGCTGACTTCCACGCAGTTCCTTCTCTTGATTTTTTATTTTTCGTTGGCTGTCCGCCGTCCGGCAACAGCCGGAATCACGGGGTGCACAGGCACAAAAGGTCTCTGTACACTTAACAAACCAACTCACTTTCAAAAGAATCCTCTGGCGTCCCAGGATAGGACTAATCCTTCGGGGTGGCAGGACTCGCCTGAGCCCTCCAACAATCCGCTGATGTCCTCCGTTCCGATAAAATTCAAAAGTATGCTGCAACTATATCAGGTTCCAAAAAGTCTTCAGAGATCTCCGCTGCGATGTCCTCAAGTTTTAACTTCCGCTTGATGAAAATTTTTCTTCGCGTTTTTAAATATTTTTTAAATATTTTCTCAAGATTTTTTCAGGAGCAAAAACAAAATTCGCGTGCCTGCTGAGGCAAATCTCATGGCCAACTGAATGTTGGAGAAGTGTTTCGGCAACAATACTCTATCGAAAACAAACTTTTATGTGTGGCACGAACGCTTCAGAGGTGAACGTGAGTCTGTCGAGGATAACGAACGCATTGACAGGCCTTTGACAACGAAAACCCACGAAAACATCGATAAAATCAAAGAAATGATTGCCGAAAACCACAAATTAATCATTAGAGAGCTGGCAGACCGGAAAAGGAGTATTAAAAATGTTTCGAGGATTGCACCAAGCGCTGGCATAAGTTGATTGAGAGTAATTTGAAAGAGATAACGTCTATTTTGATGAATAAACTTGTGTTTTTAATTTTCTGAATAAATTCCTGAAACTTTTTGATCAAGGTGGCATAGAGGTTATCCAAAACCCCCCGTCCATCCCTTCTGAATCGGCTAAAAACTTTTTTTTTCGCCAAGGCGATTGCTTAATTTAAGTAAATCGGGTGCGCTCTATCAATTGGCGCTATTTTCAGCTTCTGGTCTCAACCGGAATTATCTTTTTTTTAAATTGAATGGGTACATTTTGACTTCGAATTCGGATTCCGCTATGAAAAATACACAATACACATTTTTCAAAAAAATAACGTTTTCGCCTTCTAAATGATCTTTGAGGTTTTTCAAACCGGATGTAGACCTTTAACTCCGGAATTGCAATATTTTACAGCGAATTAACATTCTACGTAATGACATGTTAAAAGGGGGCCTTTATCGCTCCGCCTCCTACCGAAAATATTCAGACCGGAAGTAGAACTTTTAACGTCGGAATTGCGTTTTTTACGGCGAATTCACATTCTACGTCATAACTTGTGCATGCTGGGTTTAAGGGGGGGGGGGGGGGGGGGGGGGGGGGGGGGGGGGGGTATGGTTTGAAAATTACTTTTTAAGCAAATTTTTGTGAAATTTGTTTTTTGGAAGTATGGCTACATTATTTTATTTTTAAATTAAATAGGCTTTTTAAGTATAATTCAACGAATGATTATATGAATTTTCAAGTAAAAATATTATGAATTGTGGCAATGGTAGCCATTTTTCGCAGACACATTCAACAAAAAAAAGTGAATTTGCGGTGGACATCAGAACTCGTCACTGGATAATCTGAAAAAAAAAAATTCAAAAAGATTATCTTAGTTTATGAGTTTCTCGATGGAGTGATGTCGAGATAATTTTTTTTTATGCATATTTTTTTATAAACAATAATAAATATGTTGATTTTCGCACTTTTTTTACACAAAATTTCGTTTTTTTGACTTCTAAGTGATGCCAAAAACTGAAAAATCGATAAAAATTGAAAAGCTCGACGTCACTCCATCGAGAAACTCATAAGCTAAGATAATCTTTTTGAATTTTTTTTTTCAGATTATCCAGTGACGAGTTCTGATGTCCACCGCAAATTCATTTTTTTTTTTTGACGTGTCTGCGAAAAATGGCTACCGTTGTCACAATTCTTAATATTTTTACTTGAAAATTCATATAATTATTCTTTGAATTATACTTAAAAAGCCTATTTAATTTAAAAATAAAATAATGTAGCCATACTTCCAAAAAAAATTCACAAAAATTTGCTTAAAAAGTCATTTTCAAACCATACCCCCCCCCTTAAATGGGGACTCTATCGCTTCCGCTTCCTACCGGAAGTCGAATGCTCAGACCGGAAGTAGAACTTTTAACGTCGGAATTGCGTTTTTTACGGCGGATTCACATTCTACATATCTGGGGCCAGTTTGCACCTTAAATATATATACAGGGTGTTCAGAGGTGGGAGGTCAATATTGCAGGAGGTGAAAGGTCAGACCGAGACAAGCAAAAAATCGTATGGGGGGGGGGGGGGGCATCTCGCATCGTTCGGCAGTTACAGGGTGATTCGTAAATTAAGATTTTTCCTTATATGGGAACCGCTCTTGTATTTTTATCTTTTTTTCTTGTTTGTTGTTGTTTACTTAACGACTTTTTTCATTATGGTGCAATAAAGTAATTAGGTACCTGTGAGTATGTTTTAATTTCAGGACTTTTGCAACCCCTTTCTACCTGGGCATGTTTTAAAAATTCATGAATTTTTTTCTCAAAAACCACAATTTTATTCAAAAATTTGCAAGAGACATTTCTTACTTCGAATTTTATGCAGAATGTCATAGTATTTCTTTTATTCAAATTTCGTTCATTTTTGAAAAGTTGGCCGCCATATTGGATCCACCATTTTGACTTTTTCAAAACGCCAGGTCAATTTCTGAAGAGTAAAGATAGACCAAAAATTTAAGCCCAAAAACAATTTTCTAGGTCTCCATGATTTTTGGTCATTTAGGTGGCCCGGTTGACGTGGAATGTCCCATATGTATATATTTTTCAGACGTTCTTTCAATTGCAATTGATCTGCTTAAGGAATAAGCGATAGATTTTGTTTCATTGAATTTTTATTATTTTCGAGCATTATATGTATGTTGATCAGTTATAACTTTTGAATGTGAACTTAAATGCATTTTTCTTGTAAATTAATACCCATTTGGTTATTTGAAAAAATATTGACTATGTATATATGTATGTGAACCTTCAAAATCTCTCTTAACCCATTAATGCGTAAAACGAGAATTTTGTACACGCAAGTTCAATTGTACGATTCGAATAGAAAATGTGGGCGATTTTCTTCCAAAATCGTATATAGGGGGTTTTTGGGGATTCCCTTTCGGAATCTGGCATATATTTGTGATATATGTATATTGTGATATTTTCTCAATTCTGAAGAAATTCACACGTGTTCTTTGGCTAATTTAAGCATTTTATGCTGTATACATTTTTGTTAAAAGTTGATCCTTTTCGTGTAAAAATCCTCGTTTTGCGCATTAATGGTTTAATGGGTTACGATGATTATCTGTATCATTTTACCCCCAAAAAATGCTTATCTGCAAAAATATAAAATGCTTATCTCTTAAAATTTGATGTAGAATAACATATTTCAATCGCAACAAAATCCGCGGTGACACATGAGGATACCTCCTTGTTAGTTATTTCGTATGTTTAATATCGTATTATTATTAGCATCAAAATACCTCTAATTTATTATGATTTCTTTATGAACAGATATCTTTTGAAGTCCGCGCGGTGCCAATTTTTACTGTAGAAGTAGTCAATAAAAAATAGAACACTGGCATCACGCAAATCGAATCTCGGAGTAATCGGTAAACATACATAAAAAATAAAAATACATACGAACCTAATTGAGAACCTCCTCCTTTTTTAAAGTCGGTTAAGAATGAATTCCAGTTGCAACTCATAGCCTCAAGGTCAACTTTGCTAGCTCAGTTTTATATCTCAATCTCAGAGCTATTCCTCTATTTTTCGCTTACAACCCATAGAATATTAAACTAATATCCCTTCCTTCCTACCGTAATCGGGTAGTGAAAACACGTTATACTACCATGATCAAAAGAGAGGGGACTTTACCATACAGTGCCATATGTTGTCCAATTGTAATTATAGTGAATGTAAATGAAGGTTTTACAAATCCAATAACAAAAAACTAAATGGTACGTTCAAAATTCCCCCTTCGTTTTGATCATGGTAGTTTTTATCTTATATTTTATTAATTTTTATTTATAGCCTACGAGAAGCCAATTAACAAGACGCATCAAGCGATACCCCATTTGTAAAAATCCAATGAATATTTATACTCGTAGTTTAGGAGCTATGAGAGAAAAGATGAACGTGGATGCATACCCGCAAAGCATACATAGGCAAATTAAATTATAACCCTCCTTGGCTTGACCGTAGTTGGGTAAAAAAACGAAATGAATGAAAGGCGGACATCCTCGTTTCAAAGCTCACGGAAGAAACTAAAAAGAACTCCAAGGGAATAGTTATGTGAAAATAATTGATGTTTTGCTTTTGTAAATAAAATTGTGCACATACCATATATATATGTTTTTTAATATATACATTCCCCTTAAATAAGGGAATCTTTTGATTTCTTCTGCTCTTCTGCAGATCAGCAGCTTTAATTACAAAATCATTTCCTAGTAACAGAAGACGCTATGTAAATGTTCGCTTTTAAATATTCTAATTACCTGTTAATTTGCATAATTAACCGTTAATTGCCCTGAGTTTTCTGAGAAGAATTTTACCTTTTCAATTCCTTTTCGAATATACATCTCTAGAAATCCTACTTAATGAATGTATCAACTGTTAAGATATTTTACTCACTAAAAATATTCAAAAAGAATCTCTCTTGGGAAATGACGAAAAAAATCGCCTGCATTATACAAAAAAATATAATTTACATATCAGAAAATTATATAATTTCATTCGAGTGTTCTCTTGCAAGTATCTGGAACATTGTCCCGGAAATATTAACTTTGACTTTCAAATTTAAGGCCAGAAGTTCTGAATAAAATATCACATTCCTCGAGGGATAGCTTGTACCAATTTTTCTGTACGAATATTTATTTATTCTGATGCAGCGAAGCCTTTCAATAATTTAAAATATTGAATCAAACTTCATCGAAATTGTGTTTAATATAATTTGTCATCGGTGGGAGAATTTCCCTTGCTTGGCAATATACTGATATTCGAATGAAGAGATTGAGTTCAAAATCGATTTATGTTAATGTTTAAATTATGATTACGAAATAGAGTAAGTTGAAAAACTAGTTTAATCTTTAAAAAATGTATTAAATATTTCTGCGATTTTAAGATGCATTTCATTATGAAGTGAAGAGTGCAATAAAGAAATTTACTGTAATTGCGATTTTTAACAAAATTAACTGGCACTACTCCTGCATATCTCACAAATGTTGTTACCAGGACCGACAATATTAAAATTTAAACTCCTGCATTTTAAATTTTAATTCTGTCAATCCTGGTAATCACATTTGTGAGAGCTACTTTTAGCTTTTGTATCTAATGTTTGGGTATAGTGTAGTCAAAATTCTGTTTAGCATTAAAATTTGTAGACTGAAATAATTTTTTGTTTGTTTTTTTATTGATATCTAAACCACCAAAAAAATTTGAAGATGCTGAATTGGTAGCATTATTGGCAGAGGATTCTTGCCAAACTCAATCAGAATTGGCTGCAGCATTAAATGTTGAACGATCAACTGTTGCAAAGCGTTTAAAAGCAATGGTTCAAAAAGTTGGTAACTGGGTTCCGTATGAATTGAAAGAAAGAGACATCGGAAGTCGAAAAACAATTTGTGAAATTTTACCTCAAAGGCAGCAAAGAAAGGATTTTTGCATCGAATAATGAAAAATGGATATATTATGAGAATCCTAAACGTAAAAAAGCTTGGGTGAAGCCAGGTGAACTCGGCCCATCACAGCCAAAGAGAAATATTCACTGTGACAAGGTTATGCTCTGCATTTGGTGGGATCAGAGAGTTGTTGTTTATTATGAGTTGCTCGAACCCTCTCAAACTATTAATGGAGAAGTTTACCGATGACAACTAATGCGTTTGAAGGGAGCCATAGAAGAAAAGCGACAAGAATGTGTTAATAGGCACAGTAAATTAATTCTTCAACAGGATAATACCAAACCGCATACCGCACAAGTCGTGAAAAGATATTTAGATGGACAGAACTGGGAAGTGCCCGCCATATTCGCGAGACATAGCTGGATTATCACTTATTCCGAACAATGCAGTCAGATCTTACGAGAGAGGAGAACGGTTTACTTCATACAAAAGTATCAAAATTTGAATTGATAATTGGATCACCTCAAAAGACCAGGATTTCTTCATGCAAGGAATACGTAAATTACCTGAAAGATGGGCGAAGATTGTAACTGCCGATGGAGCATACTTTTAATAAACTTTTCTTTAATGTTCTAAAAAAGCAAATTTGTTTTACTTTAACAAAAAAGGGCGGAGTCATATTCACACACCCAATAAAATGTTTTAATTTTTAAATTTAGTTTTCTACAGGATGCTACAATTAAATCTCATATACTTAAAAGCGTAAAAAGATGTTCTAATGGATTTACATTTTTCAAGAAAGCATAAGCCTGTAAAATGTTTAAGAGTAGTCGGGGTGCCAGAGGTTTTCATTTCGTTGTTGGACGGAATTTGATGAAAAATGGCAGAAAGGGAAGGTCATTGCCCGTACAGTGACCCATTAAAAAAGTTAGAATGAGCGATGTCGGGAAGGTACTTTGTTATTGCAAAATAACTTTGATAACCCGTTATTTTTCAGTTTTCTTGGAATAACTCGAAAACGAAGCGTTTCAGCGAAAAATATTAAATACAAAAGTTGTTCAGCTGATGATTTTACGTAGGAATACGGTTTTTTGATTAATTAAAAAATTGTTTTTCCGACCGAAAACCAGCAGAAAAGTAACAAAAATGCAAAAACAATAAGCATTAAAAAATAAAGGAAAAAAACGATTTCCATCGTTGATATTTGGGTTATTGATAGGTATTGGTATTGTTAACCAAATGCACTCGGTCCGGTTTTTCAAAAACAATATGGCGACCTATTGCAACATTGTTAAGTTAAAACTTTGGAACGCTGTAAATTCTGCATGAACAAACGGATCTTGATGAAACAAATTGGAATCGGTAGGTATTAACGGCATCTTTGAGTGTGCCAAATTTCAAAATTTTTCAACAATTACTTTTTTTGTTATTAACCAATGTGTATTCGTAATTTCGTCAATTTACAACATTAAGCTTTGCAACAAAATGCATCAAATCATCAAAACTCGCTATTTTCGCGTTTTTAGTCACCACTGTAGGATGTTAAGAGTAATCAAATGCATTTTGTTATTGTTGTAATGTTGTAAATTGACGAAATTACGAAGCACAGCAAATGGATTTTGGTTAATAACAAAAAAAGTAATTGTTGAAAAATTTTGAAATTTGGCACACTCAAAGATGCCGTTAATACCTACCGATTCCAATTTGTTTCATCAAGATCCGTTTGTTCATGCAGAATTTACAGCGTTCCAAAGTTTTAACTTAACAATGTTGCAATAGGTCGCCATATTGTTTTTGAAAAACCGGACCGAGTGCATTTGGTTAACAATACCAATACCTATCAATAACCCAAATATCAACGATGGAAATCGTTTTTTTCCTTTATTTTTTAATGCTTATTGTTTTTGCATTTTTGTTACTTTTCTGCTGGTTTTCGGTCGGAAAAACAATTTTTTAATTAATCAAAAAACCGTATTCCTACGTAAAATCATCAGCTGAACAACTTTTGTATTTAATATTTTTCGCTGAAACGCTTCGTTTTCGAGTTATTCCAAGAAAACTGAAAAATAACGGGTTATCAAAGTTATTTTGCAATAACAAAGTACCTTCCCGACATCGCTCATTCTAACTTTTTTAATGGGTCACTGTACGGGCAATGACCTTCCCTTTCTGCCATTTTTCATCAAATTCCGTCCAACAACGAAATAACCCATTTTTTGAACCTCTGGCACCCCGACTAGAGAGCATTCTATCGTACTTTGAAATTTTCAAACCGACAAGAACGAGTAATTAAAAAGGTTGCTAAAAATGAGGAATGGGAGGAAGCTAAGAGTTATTTTTATATAGATCTGGAATAAAGGATTAAGTGTAACAGAATTATGACTTTTCAATAATAAATTCATATTTTTTAATAAAAATAGTTCCGTTTTTCTGGTTCCGGATCAGCGATTTAACATGAAAATACATCAACACCTTAAACCAAATATTTATCCGGGTCTAGATCAAAGAGCCAGAAGAACGTATGAAAATAGTCTAATAGAGGCATTGCTATAGTATTTTGGTTCTAAAATGTTGGTGGCAATGACATTTGAAATTTAATGGTTGTGAACAAAGATTAAAATGGACAACTAAAGTAACTCCTGTGGTCAATCGTCGTTGGCGGAGTCCTAGAAAAGTTCACAAATGAAGGGATATAATGCCAAGGTTATGCGGATGACATTGTCATTATCATCCAGAGCAAAGAGGACCGCGTGCTATCACGCAAAGCCCAGATAGCTCTAAACCTTGTGTCAGGCTGGTGCCAGGAGGTTGACCTTAAAGTCAAGACCAATAAAACAGTAATAGTACCCTTTACCAGGAGGAGGAAGCTAAATGTGACGACCCCCTTGCTGAACGGAACCACGATCGGGTTAACCACAGAGACGAAATATCTAGGAGTTACGCTAGATCAACGCCTCACTTGGAACACCCACCTGAATGAAACAGTAGAACAGCGTACTTCAAACTCCTATCCCTCCTCCCCCGGCCTGTTACCAAAAGTACAACTCCCTCTCAGCCTCTATCAACAAGCCAGGCCAGTATCGAGCCCCAAAGTCACCGAGACCGCGCTACCTCTCCCGCGCCCATTTTTAATACTCCCAGCTGGCAGCTTAAACCAGGCCCATTTCCTAATTTCAAGCTAGCGACCCCTATAAAATACCCCAACTTAATTGGGAGACCAATGCATCAAACTAGGGCGCCCTTAAAAACACGTTATGAAAAAATGCGCCACTTTATGGCTTACGCTGTAAAAACTGTCTATGCGAATTTCTTGGTGACTATTTCTCTCTCTACACTTCTTATAGGAATTTACAAAGGAAGTAGCCCTGAGCTGCTTTATCTAATAGGAAATTTTGCTGACTGTATTTTGGAGAGCTTGCATATGGGTTGGAATTTTGAGAGGGTAATAATGGGTCTTCTTGTTATTATCGATATTTTTTGATATTAGGAAAAAAAAGCGTGGCCACTTTTGTTCTTTTTCTAATTTCCTCAAGATGACAGAGACGGCCGGCGTTAAAAGTCACTTTCAGTAAATCTTCCTATTTGTAACTACGTCTCTGTGCCAAATATCCTGTACATGTGGCATTTGTAAACAAAAACAATTACATATTTGAAATATTGAGCTGAATTTCTCGCAACAATTACTACTGATCATGCTTATACAACATTTTCTTGAAGGAAAATTAATAAAATCTTACTTCGCGTCTCTTTGTTAAAAAAAATATGACATACACAGGGTGCACTTGTTTTGGTTTGTTCTAGTATCTTCGCGTATGATACGTCTTTTTGATATATATGAGAAATATGAAGGTTAAACGAAGGCAGGAACAATGACTTTTAATCTATCTCTGTTATTCATAAGTCCTCACCTGATTGCCGCGAGGAATATTTTTGTGAAAATACTTAAAATTGATCGTGATATAAAAGAAATCGGTTCGTGAAAGTTTAATTATTTTTAATTTGGGTCAGTTTAAACATTTTAGGGTATTTTTAATAGTATGATTTGCTCAATGAGATTTGAGCTTATGCTAAAAATGGTTTAATTTTTCTGACGACGGTTAGCAGTCCAGTTCTTTCATTTCAGTGCCCCACCTTTAAGGCCCAAACAGAATGTGCCGCTGTAGCCTGCCGCTAGCGCTGTGTTGTTGTCTAAACTACAAAAATGTATGGCCAACGCCAGCCAGGACCAGAAACCAGAGGTGGCGCCAGGCTACAGCGACCTATTCTGTTTGGGCCTTTACACGGGTCACTAGGTCTGTTCGTTGACAACCCTGTGACACCCCAGTGCGCCCACTGACATATATAAACATGGACCACTCACTGACAGATAATACAGCGTTACCTCAAAGTATGGAAACGGCTAAATAACTTTCGAGGAATGCATTTTGGAGAAAAAAGTTGTAGACCCCCCCCCCCCTTCAAAAAACCACCTTGACCTTGATATAACCTTCAAGGTCATTGCGAAGGTCATGTTCAAGGTCAAGGTTGTAGTCAAGGTCACATTTGGACGCAAAACTTCCACTCTTCGCAAATCCGCAGTAACAATGCAGGTTCCTCTTTAAAGAGCTATTTTGACCTTGATATGACCTTCGAGTTCATGGTAGGTCACAGTTGGACTCTTGCTCATGTGCTGTTTATATCTATTTCATCGAAATGGAATTTGTATACCCTGCGACGGCAAAGATTATCAACCTCTTCAATGCTTAAGAGGTTAGGTGGGTTTGAAAATTTCAAAAAATCGATTTTTTTTTATCTTATTAAATAGTACAATATGTTTTTAATATTCTCCTAAAATTTCAAATCGATCCGAGTAAAATTCTAAGAGATAGACCCTTCGGAAGTTCCGCCCATCAGGCCACTTCAGTGCAGCGCTTTAAACTTTAAACGCGTTTATCTCAAAACTCAATTTTTTAAGTTAGTGGACATGATTTCTCGAAAAGTTATGAAGCGATTTTGTTCAAATTTTGCACACATCTTTGAAATAACATTATCTAGTTATTGAAGGAAGGATTTTTTTTTTTTTTTATTACAACTAATTTTTTCGAGCCAATACATGGCGAAAATTTGACCAAAAAATGTGTTTTTTTGTTCAAAGTCTGTCAAAAATTCAAATTTTAATTTTTTTTTTTTTTTTTGCTTCATTCAATGACGAGATTTATCCGTGTACTAACGAAATATTTTTGGTTTTTTGATTTTAGATGAACCAATAATGAGTTATGCTGTCCACGGCAAAAGCATTTTTTTTTTTGAGACGTCAAGGGAGATGAGGTGCCAACGGCTGAGTTTTCGGAATTTTTAAATAAGAATTTCACAAAATACTGTTTAAATATGTATCTTTGATATGCTGAATTGTTTAAATAAAATATATGATTCTATATATTAACACTAGATTTACCAGCTATTTAAATATACCTATTTCTACCAAAACCAGTCAAAATGACTGGTCTTTAAGAAAAGTACTTAGTGAAGTTTCCAGTCTTTATTTACTTTAAAAAAATAACAAATTAAGTTCAATAATATTCATTGTAATATATAGATTTATATTGTAGCTTGTATTAAGCGAATTAAATAAATAAAATTATAGAAATTATCAATTAATCAAACTTTTAGTAGTTTCTTGTACATTACTCACAATTTTTACACACGTAGATTTTTCTCTGTGTACACTTTCGCATAAATTTTTTTTGCATATATAGTTGTGGTCTTATTATTATTACAATATCCTATTTGACACCATTTACGTACAGGAAGGGTGCCACTTGAACTTGGTATATTCATTTCTTGTGGTTTTTCCCTTGCAGTCTGATATTCAGAAGCAAGTGCTTCAGCTAAGCGAAACAGAAAATCTTTCCTTGATATAGTTTCATCCGTTGTGTTTTTATACAATATCCAGGAATTTATCCCAGTTAAATCCAAGATATTGAAAAAAACTTGAAGCGGCCACCTTCTGGAACCTGACTTGACACTATACTTTCGTGCCATTTGATCAGTGATATCAACTCCAAATTTAGTGTTTTTTATAACAACACACAATTTCGTGTAGTCTCTTGTTAGTATTATCTATTTTTACGTGCTTGTGTTTTGTACTTAGTACAAGTACTTTCTTATTTGGTTTACTCTTGTCAACTGTAAGTGTACGTCTATTTGATTCGTACAGCAACGTTAACAAACGTGCTATGTCATCTTTTTTCTGTTTGCAATTTTTTGGGAGTTCCCTCTTGTTTGCACGCATTTTTCCAACTAAAGAAGTTTTTTTAGACAGTAATTTTAACGCCAGCGGAACACTAGTAAAGAAATTGTACATTGCTATGGTCCTCCCTTTCATGGTATATGGTTCTACAAGTTTCATTACAACAAATTCAACAAAGTTGATGAATCTCGAGCCTCATCTTTTCCTAAATAAGGAACGCCACTTACCACATATTTGGTTTTAACATCAGAGGCCAGCCAAAATTTTATGCCTTTCTGAGGTTTGTTTTGGTATATATTGTGTGAACCTGCATCTGGCATTCGTTGGAAAGAGATGCTCATCCACCGTAATATAAGCTCCTGGTTTGAAGCAATTTCGGCTATTTTCAATAAATTTATACCAAACTATTGAAACTAAAGCGAATTTGTCCCTTTCCAAACGTTAACTTCTCTCCTTTTTTTTTTTTTTTGTGGAAGCGAATGAAACGTAGCATCTCGGTGAAATCACGCCTACTCTTAGTTGAAGAAAAAAATGTTGGTCCGCACTTCTTATTCGACAAGTATTCAAGTTTCAAATTTTTTCCTTAGTACGCCCCAGGTGCTTACAATATTGCAATAAACCCCAAAACTCGAGAGGCTTCTAACTCTGTACAAGTTCTTATATGTTCTAAGATGTGATGGTCAATTAGTAATAAAAATGCGCTACTCATAATATTTCTTTTTGCGTATGCTGTAGGCTGTAGGACTCATCCTTGAAAATACTCTGAACTGGTGATCTTCCAGCAACATTCCCTTCTTCAATTTTTTTCCAAATAGTTCCGTCTGCAGCAATTTCAATTTGCTGATCTTCTGTTTCATTTTCACCTTCGTCCTCAGAACTGGAAGGATCGTATACATCTTCGTTTACGTTTATTTGGAATATTTTCGTAATCAATGTCGCTTGGCTCATCTCCACTGCCCTTATCAGAAATTCCGTTATCACTACTCTCGATAATAATACTGTTATCGCTACTGCCGTGTCGATCACTTTGGTTCTCTAATAATTCACTTTCGCCAGCATATAGTTCATAATTTTCAACATCCGAACATTCCATAAGTATGCTGGTTAGATTTTCCAAATACGTAGAAGGTTTCATTCGTTTTGCCATTTTCAGGGCCTGACGATAACTATAAAAATAAGTTGAAAGTAATAGTAGGATAGTATCTCTCTCTGTATTTAATCTTCTTACTGAAGAATCTATTTTTGAATACTTCGACATCCACATAAATGTTTCTTACCAGTGTCACAACAAAATCTTACAGCCGACGCCTCAAAATTCAATTTTTGTGAAAACTATGTTCCCCATAAAACCCGCGATATTTACTTTCTCAGAATCATGGTTTTCCCGGAACCATACATTTTTTGCCGAAAAAATGTTGCAGTACTTACCAATTGTTGTAGCTGTCCCAATGTAATTTTATCACATTGAAACTTGTACCAGTCATTTTAACTGGTACTGGTATAAGTGTCAATAACAAAAAATATATTTGTTACGAATATATATAAAATAATATACAGTTCATTAAACTAATTCTTCGGTTATAGCTACAAAAGTCATGATATCATTACAGAAAGAAAATGTTACATGCAGTAGGAATTTTAAATTGAACCTGCAAGACCAGTCATTTTGACTGGTCTGGTAAATCTAGTGTTAAAAAAAAATTTTTGAAAAATACCCTTTTTTTGAACCTCTGAAACCCACCTAACCCCTTAATCACAAGATATTGCACAAATTTTGCCGTTGCGTACTTTTGCTGGGAAATCTGTTAATATATAAATAATATAAATAATAGTCTAAGAGCTGGTCGCCAATTCGACTAAGGTACAGCTACAAAGCTGAAACTTTTTATACTTACTATTTAATGTAATTGAAGTAAGAAAATCCACTTCTGGCAGGATTATCGCGGTTGCAAAATAACCTGCTATTTTTTAAAAGTTGCCAATAAATAATTAATAAAAATGTACTACTACAAGTCTGGCAGTGGAGTATATCTTAATTTACACTATTTAGAATACAAAAAAAAAAATATTGCCAGACGTTTTACTCGGTTATAAATACCTTTAAGATGGGTCTAAAGGTACGGACACACCAAAAGCGAAGCGAGCATTTTTAAAAATTTGGGTGCCGTACAAATTAATTGAAGTGTCCGAATAGAACGCCACGTGAGTGAAGCGTCTACTGCGACAGAATGTTCCCAAATTTTAAATTGTTCGCTTCGCTTCGCTTTTGGTGTGTCCGTACCTTAAAGGTGCTAAGATGGGTAACACTGTATTCAAAGCTGATGGGTAACACTGTAATCAAAGAACGAGAAATTACATTTCCTAGAATATTTTCAGTAGAAGTCAGCTCTGAATACTGTGTTACCCATCAGCTTTGAATACAGTGTTACCCATCTTAGCACATTTAGACCCATCTTAAAGGTATTTATAACCGAGAAAAATGTCTGGCAATATTTTTTTTGTATTCTAAATAGTGTAAATTAAGATATACTTAGGTGCGAGACTTGTAGTAGTACATTTTTTTTAATTATTTATTGGCAACTTTTAAAAAATAGCAGGTTATTTTGCAACCGCGATAATCCTGCCAGAAGTGGATTTTCTTACTTCAATTACATTAAATAGTAAGTATAAAAAGTTTCAAATTTGTAGCTGTACCTTAGTCGAAGTGGCGGCCAGCTCTCCGACTATAATAAATCTTTAACCCTTTGCCCTATGATTTAATTTAAAATAATCGTGCGCGTGCACACAATTAAATTTAGCACAAATCTATGCGTGGAGTTATAAATTCATAGTAATAGTAAATATCATAATGATTTATTACAAGTTAGAAAAAATTTATCTAGTTTTTAAATCTTTAAATATGCGGTGAGTGTGCCCCATCAAAGTCAGATTTGGCACAGAAAATCTTTACGGGCGAAACTCGTCATTTTCACTTAAAGGGATAATATATCAAATGTATTTACCTGAACAGGAATCCTGTTCTGCTCTTCTCTTCGCTAGCAAGGCAGTCTGACACGATGCATCTTCCCACTTTTTTAAATTGTTTCATTTGTCCTTAATATAGACATCTTAATTTGCTTCACTCAATTAAATTATCCCCCGATTGTTCAAAAAAGTTAAGAGCGCTTAATCTCTTGATTGTTTGACAAATTATTTGGCGTTATAATAACCTCGATTTTAAACTTTCCTGTAAAGAGCTTCATGTACAAATGTTTAAATTAAAACATCAGAAACGTTTATTTTTATTATTATAATAATATATCACACGTTTTCATAACTCACATTTTATCAATTACAAATTCGTATAAATATTGATAATCTGGTAGGAATAAAGTTTGAAAAAGTATGTTAGGCATTTTTATTAATGTTTATTGGATTTAAACAAATATTTTTCACATTTTTGTTAGCTTAATATTTAAATTCAAATAATCTTCAGCTATTCCGCATTAACAAAACCTGTGATATCGGACCTACGCAATGGACAAAGGACAACCCCTTCTATTCTAAGTCGGCGATAAACTTTTTTTCGTCAAGTCGATTGCTCCATCTTAAGTAAAGTGGGTGAGCTTTGTCAATTGTCGCTATTTTCAGTTCCCGATCTCGACCGGAAGTACCTTTTTTTAAATGGAATGTGAATATTTTGACCTCGAATTCGGATCCCGCGATGAAAAATACACAACTTTTATTTGAAACATTTTCGAAAAAAATGGAAATTCCGCCCGCTAAGTGACCTTTGAAGTTGTGTAAACGAGAGACTAGTAGCGGATTTCAAATTTTGTATGTATCGTAAATTTTCTAATTACGTCATAACTTGTGCATGCTGAATTTGAATGGCGACTTTATTGTTCCCGTTTTCGGGAGGTTTTCTTACCGTCTTTTATGTGATATCCTTTTCTAATAAAAAGAAGATATAAGTAAATGTATCTAACAATAGTTCCGATGTGGGACTATCGTTTAAATGAAAAACATCAGTTATGATTTGACCAAGTTCTGAGCGTGGGAAGCTAAAAAATAAGTAAGAATCGCCGCTGATTTCTACTTACCAGACGAAAACTGTTCAAGTTCCCCGAAATAAGAGGAAAAAAAACACCTAGCCAACCAACACTGCGTCGAACTGAGTGTGGAAGAAATTGTCAATTTTATTAGATTTTTGGGTTTTGAATCGATTGTAGCTCGAAGGCTACGCATGGAACTCCCTGCGATACGTCATTAGAAAGGTATTGGGGAGAGGTATAACATATCGTCGTTGCGCGTGCAATACCGCGAAAGAGCAGTTTGTAAATACCGCATATCTGCATTTTCACGACTTTACAGGAGGAAGAAAAAACTTAATATCTTAGCCATTTAAGGTAGGTGTCTAGTCTAGAATTTTCAGAAATTCGTTTTTTTTCATTTTCCAACGACTTGTAGTGTCAATAATCACCTCTCGAAAATTGGTGACGAAATTCGCTATAGATAAAAAGTTACAGCGGTTTGTGTAGGGCCGAGTGGGAGCGTACGGTATGATTACGTTCTAAAAAAAGACAAAGAGCGAATGGCAAAGGCTGAAAAAGCAAGTAAGGCGGCAACGAAAGAAGGTCGTATGACTCATCAGAAGGAGAACCAAATCGAACAACTGGCTGAACAAGACTGTGGAGTGCTCTTATATGGGTCAGGGATAGCTGATTAAGCTATTGTAAGTATTAACACCTAAATCGAAAAAAAAAACTTTTTTTCAACTGGCGGACAGATAATCTCCGCAACCGCTCGATCGATTTTGATAAAATTTTGTACGATCCTTTATTAAGGTGTTTTTTGTTGTAATTCACTACATAAAAAAAACAATTCACAATATCAAAATGTACAGGACATGAACGGTGCAAAAATAGGTCAATTTTTGAACAATATTTTTCCAAAGTCGCCATTTTTTTTTTTTTTTATTATCGATATTTGTCAAACGGTGGTGAATTACCACGTGGCAAACCTTCCTCTATAAAATTACATTTTTTTTATTTTATTTCAGACTCGCAGATCCGGAGATTAATGCCTACTCTCCAATGAGGAAGCCAACCATGACACAACCAAAAAAAGTGCTGCTACCTTTTCCCTCTCATTGTAAAATAAATTTCCCGTCTCGCTCGTGTTTTGGTGGACATGCTCTAGCTTTTCGTTCGTATTAGTTAAAAGATTTTAATTGCCACATGCAAAACCCCCGGGAATACATATAAACACAAGCCGTGAAGTAGAAAATGCATACGTAGTGATGTAGTCCGAGAATCGCCGTGAAATAACATTGCTTCTTATGGCGGATGATCCAAAGTAAGCCACTCCACTCGCCTGAACTGCTAAACTATAACTTTTACGCGAAAATGATGTTCTACTAACTATAACTATGGAGGAATACCTTTCTAGTGATCTGAAAAACGTTATAGTGGCAAGAACAAAATATTAGAGTTTTTTGCACTTAAGAACAACTCTAACCATTTCCCCGAACAAAACAGCAGCGGCAGGTCGACTTGACAGCACGACTTTCCGTGGTAATTTGTTCGATGGGCAGTAAGAGTAACTTTTGAGCTCAAATATCTTTAATATTTTGTTCTTACCCCTATAATGATTTTGGTACCATAAGAACGGTATTCCTCCCCAGTTAGTCAGTAGAACATCACTTTTTCGTAAAAGCAATAGTTTAGCAGATTCGCCCTATGGAGCGGAATGAATGGGCTATACCGCCATAAGAAGCAATGTTATTTCGGTCTTTGAGGAGGAAACTAATGGAGTTGGCATTGTATGGAGAGAATGTGTACAGCAGTCGTAGCCAGAAAACTTTCTTCTATGTGTGTGCACTTTGCTTTTAGGGCAGCCATTGTGGTCACTCGCTGTCAAATTTTCGAGCGGGAGTACACTGGCGCATAGACGTCGTCAAATTTAGGAAAAAAGTGGAATTTCTCAAATCAATGCTAAACCATATATAATTTATTCCGTCTTATTATTTTTAATTTTTTACATTAAATTTTGCTAAAATATTTTAATTCATGTAATTTCCAAATTTAACCGCCCATAAGTTAACTGGTAATCAGATATACCGAAAAATTTTAACGCCTTCACTGGTTTTCAAGGCAAAACTTAAAAGTGGCTACGCTGAATCCTTACAATGCCAACTCCATTAGTTTCCTCCTCAAAGATTTCGGTGCAATCATCGGACTACATGACCCTATAGGTGTGGTAATGAGCAGGTCTACTTCACGGCTTGTATTTATTATTCCCGGGGGTTTTGCCACATGAAATTCAGCCGATTTCTAGTAGTGGTTCTGAGCCTAGCTAAATATTTAGTACTACTAAAATGTCAAATCTTAAGAAAAAATTGAGGTTAAGTGTTAGAAAAAAATTGCCGCCAAAAGTGAAGAAGCATTTTTAAGTGGAAATGGTATTTATTTGGAGTGTTAAGTAAAAAAGGATGAAATTTATAAACATCCGTATTCATAAATTACGAAATATAAATTTCTTCCTTTTCCATTTCACTCCCGATTAAAACAAGGAGAACGTTTTACATCTCACATCTACATTGATAAAGATGTGTACGACCGCATCTTGTCAGCCAACTGATAAGTGGTTGGTTTGTGGTTGGCTTTCTCATTGGAGAGTAGGCATAACTGTCCGCCATGGAGACATTTTTTTTCTACAGCGTCGACTTTGGCGCCCTCTACAAATTTTTTATAAAATGCTGGAGAAAATTAAAAAAACGTTCCTATTCTATAGGCTTAACATAATGTCCTGGTTAAAGATTTATTGTTTTATCTAGCATAGAAGCCGAGAAATAAATGTTTGAAAATGAGCTCATTTATCTCTCTCTAGACTAGACACCTACCTTAACTGTATTTTATGGACTGAACTTTAAGGCTACTTCTTTGCGATCTAATTTATAGGAAAATAGGGTTAGCTTACTAATAACTTGCTTAGATTCCGTATGCGCGGTTTTGATACAACGAATTATAGAAAAGTAATTTACAATGAGCAGGTACGCGAGTTTGAAATGAAACATTTTAATAAAGAATTGAATTTTTATTAATTGTTATGATTTATTATTATTATGAGGAAGGAACAAAAAATAAACTTCTGAAACATAACACATCCTAGAAAAAAAAGTGTTACAAAAATCCAATAATTTCTTTACCTCTTTATCTTATATAATTAAATCCAAAATCAAAAATTATAGTTATATATATTATTTACGAGTACGAAAAATAAACTTTTAAAACATAAATATTTTCTAAGAAATAAAACAAGAATTTCTTTCTTATATTGTAATTAAATTCAAAATCAAATTACAAACTTAATTTTTTTGATTGAGATTGATACTGAACTTAAAAAATAATACTTAAAATCTCAAGAAAATTATCATCTTATTAATTAATTGTACATTACGAATAATTAAGTGATTAATATGTTATTAAATTTGCTTTTAATTATAATAAACAGTTTCCTAGGTTCACAGCATCTTAACTTAATCTTTGTTAAATGTATTATAATCGCACCATTTACTAGCACAGTTAAAATATAAAATTTATTTATATGGCAAACTATCATAAAAACTATGACAGTGTCTAGGTATGACACTCTTAAGCTCTTGTAGGTAATCATATACTTGGTTTTGGATATTGGTTTCCTAGGCTCATAAAGTAAAGGCACACTATCAATCGTAGATATTTTCTTTGGTCTTCTTGACAAAGGAATAAAGTCTCTTTAAAGTTGAGCTTAAAGTGTATAGTACCATTTGGATTGTACCTGAAAGCCTTTGTATCAACGACACATTATAATTGGCTTGGTCCTCCATCATAATGTAGTTAATTGATACTTGAACGTTCTCATATCTAAAAATAATTAAATAAATAATGTCAATCTATACTTCTATACTAATATTATGAAAAGAGTGTGCGAATTGTTTGAATAATAAGATAGTTAGACAAGTATAAAATAATCCAAGCATAAACATATTAATAAAGATACACAATAATCATAAAAAATGTACTTACATGGTTGTTAATCATAACAAAATCAATATTTACGGGATCACTGCTTAATCGTGTCACAACTTGTTTGTCTATTTTGTAAATACGCGGACTTTCCGCCAATATCAATCAAGCAACTGTACCGCGGTATTGTTTCTATGTCAAAAATATGAGATCTATAAGGAGCGAAATCATGTTAAGAACGGATTCTTCGCGAAATTTAAATTTTGCGCCTTTTGCTGTTACGCGGTACAGTGGTACCTCGACATACGAGTTTAATCCGTTCCGTAACCTTGCTCGTATGTCAAATTGCTCGTATCTCAAAGCAATTTTCCCCATTGAAATTAATTGAAATGCCATTAATCCGTTCCGGCTTCCAAAACACCACCTCAGTTGTTTTTGTTAAGTGTTTTTGAATAAGAAAAATGTATTTACAAGAAGAAACATTTATTTATAAATAACAAATGCATATTCTATAAAAACATAATAAAAGAAAAAGTGAAGTGCTTACGGAAGCGCTAATTTTCGTCACTTGTCTTCGCTTTTTTCGTCACGCTTTGCTCATTTTCACCTGCAGATCGTTTAAAAAAACTGTCCAAGGAGGTTTGTTTCTTCCTCCCTTTCAGGATAGTCTGAGGTGGAAGAAACTGTTAGACGCTGCACACGACCCCAACATGCACCCCGCATGTTGGGGTCGTGTGCAGCGGTGTAGTGTGCGATTCCTCGTATCTCAAATCTTGCTCTCATCTCAAAGCAAAATATCGCTCGCTCGGCGGCTCGTATCTCAAAACACTCGTATATTAGGGCACTCGTATATCGAGGTACCACTGTATTTACAAACTGCTCTTTCGCGGTATTGCACGCGCAACGACGATATGTAAAATAAAAAAAAATTAAGCGGAAAAATTTTGGGAAAATCGATACGAACCGTTTTTCAGGGTGGAAAAGAGGGCCGATTTGACGCACATGAGGGGTATGGGAAAGAAATTATTAGCGATAATGAAGAAGTGGATTTGCAAAGTTAGCAAAGGTCGTAAAGTACATGTGAGTGGAAAGAAACAAGAATTAATAAAAAACAATGAAAAATGAAAATATGAAGGAAAATATCAAAAAAAATTAAATGTTATAAACGGTTTTGATAGATTCAGAGGGTGGTTGGTGTAAAATAATGAAAATTGTCATGATAGAGCATGCATATACAAAAAATTATTGAAAATTGCGATAAAATATATTTTAGTGGCAGAAAATAAATAAAATGGGTGGTAAGCTTTGATTGTTTCCATATAAAATATTGAGATTAACGTCGATTTACTTAAAACTACTGAACAGATTTTGATGAAATTTAAATTGGACCAATTCCGAGTAAATATATTAACAATACGTATGTCCCGACTTTAGAAATTTCCACCATTATTGTTCAAGTTTTTATAAGTACCTAAAGATGTAGTAAAAAACATATACAATTTAAAAAAAATTTAAAAAGTCATTGATTTTTAAGGGGAATAAAAGAATTCCTGAAATAATTAAATAAAAATAAGAATGCCGAAAGATTAGCAATATTTTGAGCCTTTAGAGTGGTGTTCCACCTCAACCGGTTTTGGTATGTAAATTCTTCTCAAATAGCATCATAAAAATTGCACTGCGACGACACATTTACAAAGTCTTGCATTGTAGGCTTCTTTTGACTTTTCAAAACCCTTTGGGATAATAATAAAATTATAAGATAAAGTTCTCTATTTGTCTATTCCGCCATAACTTCGAAACCCTTCAACAGATTTCTTTGAAATTTTGTTCACGTACATAATGGATTATTAGTAAATGTAATGTATGGCTTTGCTCGTGAGAAAAGAAAGATCAATATTTAACTTATTCTGAAAAGAGTTTAATTAGGCGCGAACGAGCCATAGTTGCGAGCAAAATCCTAGCTGTATGTACATTAAATGTTTAGAGATACAAGATTCCATTTTAAAAACGCCAGTCTTTATTAGCCCCACAAACCACATACCTATCTTACAAACTATGCCTCTTTTATTCTTCCTCTTTGATACAGGTCTCTACGAGTTCCCTGAGGTTTGGGTTTTCCATAGCAGCCGCAATTCGCTCCTTATCGTTGATCTGCTTGTTAACTGAAAGCACCGAAAATTATGTCAACCTTCAAAATAGTATGTTTCCTTACTCTCGTCCTCGGTCGAATGCGCACCCTTCTTGATGTAGATGTCCAGCTTTATGTTGTGCGGAAGACTCCTTTCGATTTTGACCCGGATGCAGAGCCCTATAAGTGTCGCTAGAGAACAGTGTGGCACTGTAGGGTTGAATTCGACTCTAACCTGTAAGTTAGTGTAGTTTTTTAGATAATTTGGTGGTTTATTACTCTAAATAAAAGCATACAATGTAAACATTGGATTTAGTGGGGCTCTGCACAAATATGCCATCTTCGTACACAACGTTCAAATCCTCCAGGCTGTAGGGTTTCTCCGGATCCTTTATTGTGCGAAGAGCGTCTGTTAAGCCCCACATTAAATGCAGTGGCAATAAATTAATTTTTATTCAGTGTATTTACCATAAATCGTTTCCTTAAGCTCATCCGAGTTGCGGTAGCCGAGCTCTTTGAGAAGTGCATCCTCCCCCATTACAACGGCGGTGTCAGCGGCTATCGCTTCGGTGGGCTTGGCGGATTGCATGTCTGCGTCCGTAGACTTTCTCCTGAAGAATGACAACATACTAATCTTATATAATTTAACATAAATATCTCTGGGTTTGATAAAAACGAAACACAAGCGATTCTTCAGATAACAGCAAGTGTCAAATCCGCAACCTGCAATGACAATTGGATTGAACAGCTGATTTGGGGCTTTTAAAAGCAATACAGTCGAGGTAAATTTTTAAAGGACAGATGGGAATTTATTTACAAATGATGTATAAAAAGGGTTCTAAATAAAATAATTTGCTAGTTCTCAAATAGAAAATATATAAGTGATTATAAAACATAATAGAGAAGATCATCGTTAGGTTTAGGGAAAAACATTGTTTTTACATTAAGTGACATCTACCCAGCAGCCGTATGAAACCGCGTTTTCAAAGGTTGGCATACATGGAGGAGTTTTTATCCAGAGGTTGTACTAAGCTAAAAAATGTAAATAGAAGGGAATTCTTATCACTTATCAGAAACTGCCGATTTGTCACTCCCGATGAGAATTTGTTTTCTATCAGTATTTCGTATTTACCTAAAAATAGCAACAAAACTGTCGCCGTCAACACTCTGGCTAGACAATAACCGCAGCATTGAAATTCACGACAGAGTGTCCCATCTCTGTCCGGTCAAGTGCTGTATTTTGATTTCTCTCTACTTTTCCGGACTGCCATTGCATAACGCGCACATTTCCCAGGTGATCCGAGCAAGAATTAGCGTATCCAGGTGAGAAATCGCGACGAGCACCTTGCGGTTGTGGTGTATTTTGCTCAAAACTGAACAACGGTCCGATCTAGTCGTCCTTCTTGGCGGTCAGTGCGCATGCCTCCCCGGTAACTTGATGAGGATTTTGCAACGGTGTGAGGGCCGCCTGGTTTGATTTCATTCGGAAAGCTGAACTGCATCTGCGAGGACTACAGCAGCACGCACGTGCGTTCCAAGAAATCTTGAATATCCAATCCAAGGTACGATCCTCTTTTTTTGTCGTTAATTTTCTAGTTTATCCCGGTACCCCGGTCGTGATTAAAACTCATAAAACAATCGCCGCGAATTATCCCCAGGGTAGCGGCAATTGTTGGTTATGTTTGGTTGCGAATTCACCACCGATCCCGATAGCTTTCGCTGATAAGCGGTTGCTTATCAAGGCACTCGGTTTCTTGTGTAAAATCTAGCAGTTATTCGATGGAAGCTGTGCAAAATTCCTCGTACCGACATATTCTTGTTTACAGTTATTCAACGTAACGCTGTGTTTTTCATTTGTTCCAGCATTTTGTAAATCATAGTGACAGTAAAATGGGTTCTGGAAGTGCAAACAATAGCACAAACGCTCTCCCCAAGGGGAAATACACGCTAGTCGGAGTCGATATCGACACAACCGGACGCCGGCTCATTGATGAGGTAAGTGGGGTTCTATTCGTTTGTTTATTTGGAGGCCCGGTGCTGAAACAAGTCCCGTTTCAGATCGTCCAACTGGCGGCTTACACTCCTAAATCGCAGTACGCCCAATACATTATGCCCTACATGAATCTAAATCCAGCTGCTAGACAGAGGCATCAAGTGCGAGTCATCACAATTGGGTTCTACAGGATGCTCAAGTGTATGCAAACTTATAAGGTAAGCTCATCTTATCTACATTTTAGGAACACGGTGAATTAAATTGTTTATGAGGGGGTACTGCCTGCGGTCTAAGGCATTATCCCAAACTTCGATAGGCCCACGTGTTACAATTTGCGTATCCACTTTTGGAATCAGTTGTAAGACAATCTAATTCCAAAATCTGTTCGAATCATATTACACTATATACTAGCCTTGATCAGTTTAAACTTAAACCAGCGTATAATGGTTATATGATGGATGGTACCATTTAAATTTCAAGGAACCCCTAAAAATTAAGCGATTTAGCTTTTGGGGGTTATATTCGTAACATTTGTTACATTTGCTGCCGTTTTGTTGAGTGAGTTTCTTGTGGAAGAAATTATTTCCCTGTATAGGAAGTACAAATTCAAATGATTTATCGATATATTGAATTAACATAAAAAATCCAGTAAAAAGGGAATTCTACAGTGCATTTCGTAATAGCTAATTTTATTTTTTCATTGTGTAGCGGAGTAGAGGCCGAGTTCAAACTAAGTTACCGGAATTGGGAGAGGATGGGAAATTCGACCATCTGGAAAAATTTGCAAATCACAGACATAAGATGGACTGCTCAATATCCTGTCTCAAGCGTACGTCAATTTGACAATCGACCTGTCTCAGTGGGACAGCAGAAGCTGTATAAAATTTGCACTATATACTATATACTATTTTTTCACACTGCAAGAATAGGATTAGAGTGTGATCTGGAAGTGAAACTGGTCAACAAAATTAATTTTTGTTTACATTATAATGCTAACAGAATTTTGTCTGAATGATCTTAAGTTATACTCGTTCAATAATGAATCAACAAAAATAATTGAATACGGTCATCGAATTCCTAAATTTTCCATGATAAATATTGGGTAGCAAGAAAGAATCTTTTTTCCATTAAATGCTCAGGGTATGATTTAAAAAAATACTTTATATGATTTTTAAGCATACTTCTTTACAAATAGGAAGTGATTTTAAGAACCAAAACTAAAAAATAAGAAAAATTCATGAAGATTTCGGATTTCATGCTGTGGTTGTCACAGTACAAAAGAAAGGGAACAAAAAACGTACCGTCCGCTTCTATAGAAAATCATTATATTATACAGTGAGAATAAAAGTGATGGCACACTTAGAAATTTTTTTTTTGAATTGACATATTTTTATAACTGTAAGTTATAGAAAACAGGTTAATGTCTCAAATTAAAGCTTTATTCATTATGAAGAAATTATAATCATTTCATAGCAATTTCTACAGTACTTACATATAAAAACAGTTCTATTTTTATCAGTCAAAAGTAAACTTATTCCATCTATATTATATCAGTTGAAAAATAATAGTTCCACTGAAAACTAATATGTTGTTGGGCCTATTTTGATTTTCTCACAGCTTGCAGGCGTCTCGGCATAGATTCTGCAAGTTTCTTTGTCACATCTGGTGATAAAGCTTCAAGCAAAACATTTTTCAAATCTTCTTCGAAATTGCCCTTTTCCGAACTCGCTGTAACAAATGAGATTAAGATCTGGAGACTAGAGTGGGTGATCCTTGTCTCGGGACTACTTCTACTAATCTTGGAAATTAATATACCTAATTATTACTTTGTTTAAATGCAGAGTTGAATCCGAGGTCAATTACATGTAAACGCAGATTGAGTTGTAAATTGGTTGACTCGACTGGACTCCGCTTTGTAAGCTAGGCTCAGTTCAAATTTTAAATGCGGATAAATATGTATTTGTTATATAAACGTTTCGACAACTGACCCTGGTGGCGCTTATACGAAGGTCGAAAATTCAACTCAATTTCAACTCGATCTTTAAACTCTGCATGTAAATGTAGTATAAGTTAGTTGATTCTATTCACAAATGCAAACGCCAACGAAAGTTGAAACTAGCTGCTTTCCTTTCGGTCTCGGTCAATATTAGAATCAAATTAGAAAAAACGATTCAGGTTAGCGATTTCGGTTTAGAAAAAGCTGCAATTTCTTCTTTTGTGTTGCTAAGGTGTTGAACTTCCATGTTAAAGCGCTGATCCAGTTCCTGATGAAAAAAAACCTAGGTTATATTTATGCATTTACCTTCTATTATACCAAATATGCCTGTTTGGACAATGTGATATTGGGCGTTTTCGAAAATTCATCGGTTTGATGCACCATCAATCACAATTTTACCCATAAGGTGCACCAATATGGTAAACTTCACCTACATTTATATTTTTAGCGGTGAATTTTCGAACGCATCTTCGGAAAAGAAATTTACAATATCAGCTGATCGAAATGTTACTGTTTGTCAACAAACGTCGGGCATTCCATCAAAAGCTAACCTTCGGGTCCAAAAATCTCAGCCATCTCATGCTCAATATTAGGACATATGTATGAAGTAGTTTCGACATTGTTAAATTACAGTTAAGGAATAACTTTTCATTTGTTTATACATATATATGGTAGTTACCGTCATATTGTACAATAAAGCAATGGTTTTTTCCTATTTCATTTTGCATCCCAGAACACTAAATTGAGGTAAAGCTTGATTTGTTTAACTATTTTTCTCGAGAGGATCATAAGTATTGTAGTTTGAAAAAATTACTTTCGAAATATAGGTTTACATACAAAATATTTTTAATTTTTCAGGTAGTGAAATCAAAGTCAGAAGTGGCTGCATTAAAAGACTTCCTAGATTGGATAGAATCCCTGAAGAAAAATGATCCTGACTCCCTTGGGGTTATCCTAATATACCATGAGGAGCGTAAATTTGTGCCTTATATGATTCTTGAAGCCATGAAAAAGTATAGTATGCTGGATAGATTTTTGGACACTGTTAAATCGTTCGCAAACGGCTACGCGCTTGCCAAAGAAAAATGCGCTAGCTCGGTTAAGTACTTCTCCCTTCGACAACTATCTAAAGTATTGCTCAACAACGACGACAACCAGAAGGAAAAAGAACAATTTGAAGGAAGCGCTAGTGTTCGTGCTAGATTAGCATTTGAAATTGTTCATCATTTGGCTAAAAGTGAACAACAGGACTTAGATCCCGAACGCGATGTTGAAAATCTGTTGAATGTTGTTTACGAATATTCTAGTCCAATTATTCAGGAACTTGATGAGCTCCAAATACAAAATAAAAACCTTGAGCGCCAAAACTCATTCCGACCAGTGTTCCTACAATATTTCAAGACTACGTTATATCATAGAGTTAAGGCTGTGAAATTTCGTATAATACTTGCTGAAAATGGTCACGACTTGGAGAGCTTAAAGGCCATTTGGACAGATAAGAGGAAGGTAAGGCTGTTGTTATAAAATTAAAATTCACTACTTTTTCATATTTAAACAGGAGGGACTTACTGAAGTAATCCAAGCCGTACAAGACCTCAAGCAGGATGAGAAAAATGAATTAATCGAGCTTCTTGACTGCCACTTTGACCCTGTAAAGCAACCAGTTAAGCCAGTGGTAAAGAGGTCAAAGAGGAGGAACCGAAGAAGTAAGCTTTCAATTTATTCTGAATCCAACTAATAATCAAATAAATTAGGCCTTGTTGCGGACAAGAATAAAGAGAACATTAAGCCACGCGACAATAATCAGGGGGCTGGGGACAAAAACATGCCGGATTCGACTGTCAAGACACCCATGAAGAAGATGCAGGGCAATCGTTCTCGGAATAACTCAACCTCTAACAAGGCTGCCCTTTCCTCAAACTTGTAAACAAAATCTATCAGAAGTTAATTGCGTAACGTAATTACTTTTTACTTTGTTACCGTTGCAATTTTTTAATGTTCGATTCATTTTGAATACGAGACTTGACAACATTTTAAGTGCCTTAAATGTAAATATAATCCGAGTTGAATTTACATCGTTAATACGTCTCTGAGGCGTAACTTCTTTTGACGGGGAGTTTATGGCTCCTTTTTTTTTTATATATAAATTGTTGAATTTTTAAAAGTTAGATATGAATTCGCGATGAGATATGGAGTTGAAAACGTCGCGAGTGGATGCAGAGCATCAGTCGCGATTCATTTAAGAGCTTTGATGCGCTATTATTCTTTATTTTTAAAACCTATAATGCAATTTAATTTTCGAATTACCCTTCAGAAAGAAAAAATTTGTCCCAAGAATGAACATGAGAAAATCTAGAAACGAAATCATAAAAGATGTGAAACGTCATAATGAAGTGACTGTGGCTTTTCCTCGCCACAATCCAAATTTCTGTTGTTAATCCGTTCGGATATCTTTGGCTTTGTTAAAGAATCTGGTGCTTCTCTGAACGATATGTATAAATCAGTAGTTTTAGCATATTTTTTTATATTATGAAAGCTATGCATAGTCTACTCCACCCGATCAGATGCCATTTACACATTACTCTAAATTTGTATCCTTTGTTTTCAAAGGAAGAACAGCAGAAGTCCTTAATATTAAATTGTATTCATTTAATGTAATTAATTATGTGCAATTTTTCTTTTGTTGAAATAAAATGTTCTATTCGAAACTCGGCTTACTTTTTTCATAACATTACATATTTTACCGTGTTTCTTAGTGATTAATTTCTGCTATGTGTAATTATACTTTTATAAAAAAAAAAATGAGCAATTTTTAACTTAATGATTAAAGTCTCCATTAACAGTCCTCGACTTTCGGAGATCTATAGAATTATGAGCTTTTATTATGGAAGTCGATTTCGGTCGACTCGACTAGCGAAGACACATTTTCAAGCCTGAAATGCTAATAAATTTGTTAATGGAGATTCAGGCCCTTATCGCGAGAGTCTACTATGAATCGCCTTTAAGTCGATAAGTTAGTAACGTGAGAGTCGATTTCCAGTGATATTTCTGTTTCATAGATTTATCAAGTCTATAGATATTTTGTGCGTGATTTCGAATTAATGCGTTTTCAAAACTAGCCACTCCTAGGCAAAAGGAATATGTATGTAGAAAGTCCAAAGGAGATAATTATTGGAGTTTTGTAAATAAAGAGTTAATCATATGTCTGATACAGATGGTAAGATAGGGTTTCCGTACTCTTGTTTAGTTTACTTCCCGATCTATAGATAGACATGTTTTCTAATTCGTTAGCTACTAATGTCCGGCATGTTGTCTGTCAGTAGTGTCGTGCATGTTAGAAGTAGTGCAAGAAAATTATTAAGCAGAAAGAAATAGAGTGAGTTGTGTCCTTTAATAGCAGCTTGTTTTGTTATTGCTTTATTTATTTTAAGTAATTGCTTGTAAGCTATGGCTGGGTACAGCCATCTTCAAATGGCGTTGGTTGGGCCCGTTGAGGGGTCCCCGACCGAAGCGTGAGTCCGGCGTCTGTGTGGGACAGGCGATTCATGGGAGAGTCACGGTTGTGTTAGTCTGCACCATGCCTGTGTGGTTTCCCAGAGCAACCATATAATGGCCCTGATTCCTGTAGTCGTCTCGTCTGTCGCGTCGTGTAACTTACAAGGAAACGTTCTCATGTGTGTCTCACCGATTTTGATGAAATTGAAATATGTTGTAGAGCATCGAAAAATAAGAGACGTATTTTTTTTATCTGCGGGTACGCAAGTTTAGGGGGTGAAAACCACCCCTAAAGTTTACCCCCAAAAACAGTTTTTCTTAAATATCTCAAGTTCTAATGATCACAAATCTTAAAACAAGTAATAAAATGTGATAAATGCGTATATAGATACAATACGTATAGATGTAATAAAAGTTTTTACCAGCATAACATTAAGGCTATGAAAACCTTTTCTGTTATAATAAAGGTGCTGTTCCTGATGTGAGGGAGAAAAGATCTTCACATGAGTTCCATCGACGCAACCTATGACCCCAGGGAATCCTTTTTTTTCATAAAACGCTAATTTGATGTCGTTTTTTTCTTCCTCTATGCTAGGAAATTTGATTTCGGATGGGCATATTTCAGTCTCAAATACATTGATTATTTCTGACAGTGCCTTCGAGAAATTTGACTGTGATAAGACCACATATTGGTCATTTCCTGCACCCTTTTGATATGATCCTTCTGCGAAGAAACGTAGACATCCTGTGAGTTTTATCAACGGTGACACTGAATGCGAACCTATCGGGGGCTTCATTTTTGATTCCATTATGTCAAGAAGATATTTAAAAACTTCCTTGGATATTCTAAAGTACTGACGGAACCTGCACAAAAGAAAATATGTATTGCTAATCCCCTTAAGGTAGTAGTTCCCTGTAGAATAGGGAAAAATAGACGTTTAAACTTTATTTATTTTCTCAGCTCCTTTTTTATAAATCTAACTACATCTTTTTTTATTTGGATACTTAAGTCTTGAAGTTGACGAAAAAAAGTGTTTTTCTTTTTTTACTACTTTATTATATATACAGAGGGCTTTCAAAAATGAGCAGTTAAAAAAAAGATGGTGCCATGGCGGACACTCAATCTCAGAAACGGCAAGTCTGAAACAAAAAAACCAAAAAGAATGTTAAAAAGGAAGATGGTTTATAGGGCAATTCACCACAATTAGAAAAAAATCGTAAAAAAAAAAAAATGGCGGATGTTTGAAAAAAAATTTCGAAAAAATCGCATTTTTTTCGCTTTGTTCGGTTTGTAAATATATTTTTTAATCAACTTTTTCAAAATTTTCTGGTGAATTGCCCTACAATAGACCTTAACCAACAAAACGCTATAAGGTTTATTCAAATCGGTTCAGCCAATCCGGAGACTGACTGTCCGCCGTTTTGATAAATGTAGTTTCGAGAAAAACGCGTTTAAAGTTTTTTTACGATATATTTATGTGTGCGTAGTGAAAATGCGCGCGCACTAAAACTGCTGTAACTCTTCGATTTTTTCGAATTTCTTTGTAAAAATTTAGTAGATGATTTCTGAAGATATAAGGAATCATAAAATGCAAAAAACAAAAAATCGATTTTTTGGAAAATTTTGAGGGAACTACTACACAAAATACCTGCGAACTTACATTATGTTACTCATTTCCAGCGGATTCGAATTATCCCGTATTCTTCGTCGCCTTAAACATACCTCTTCTTGATCTTCCTCGTCACTACTAGTAAACCACAACTCACTACTATTCATTTCAATCACGATTTACACAATTTGACAAAAAAATCCGTCGCAGGACCTTTCAGATCAAATTCAAATATCAAATCAAACTCCAGTGTTACCGTTTTAGATTTTTATTTTTTCACATGCCTGCTGTCACATCACCCGACTGCTGGAATAGGCGAATGAGTTTCATGTGACAATCAATGTGAGAAATCTCACTAGGTGAGACGACTATCAGAATAAGCACCATGCTATTCACGTGACAAATGTCGCCAAACCTCACATTTTTGGTTATTCTAGTAGTCAGTTTTTACGACAAACGTCGTTGCGAAGTGACGAGCCTTGTCGACCGCTTTTTTCAGGTGACAAACGGCGATTATTGAAAAATTTGGCGACATGGCAGATAAAAGGTGAGTTTAAAGATTTATTTTGACACTAGCTGGCCCGGCAGACGTTGTACTGCCCTTTTATATTGTTATATCCTAGAAATTGATTCAACCCGAAAACCCTTTTATGGATCCGCCATCTTGAATATCCAAATCTTGATAATTTTTAAAATTAGTGGCATTAACACAATTATTGTACCAAATTTCATTAAAACCCCTTGAAATCGAGAAATTTTTTTTATATATATTGGGATATCTTGGATCTAGAAACTTTGATAATTCGATAATGATCAAAATTAGTGGCACCAAACAAATCGTACTAATTTTCATGAAAATCCGTTGAAGTCGAGAAATTTGCATCACCATATTGGATCCGCCATCTTCATCATCGTAGTGGTATCAGAATAATCATTGTATAAATTTTCATTAGAATCTGTTGAAATCGAGACATTATGGTCTCCCTATTGGACCCGCCATCTTGGATTTACAAATTTTACTAATATTCGAAATTAGTGGCCTCAGAATAATCATTATACCAATTTTCATTAAAATCCGTCCAAATTGAGACATTTTGGTCGCTGTGTTGGATCCGCCATCTTGAATTTCGAAATTTTGATAACATTCAAATTAGGGGCCTAAAAATAATTATAGTACTAATTTCCATTAAAATTCGTTAAAATCAAGAAATTGTTGGTCACAATCTTGGATTTGGAAATCTCGATAATAAGGTACAGTCGCCAAATATCGTCCCCTACCCTAATTTCGTCCCCTTCAATATCTACTCTTTTAAAAACCGCCGTCTACTATCAGTGACCTGAACCGACAGCTAGTTGCATCAATCGGCTATTGTGTAGAAGTGAGTACGTCACGACGTTCGTACCGACAGAAATTCGAAAATCAAAAAAAGTGTTCAAGGTGAGTTTTTCATTGAAATATTCTGGGATACCATAAAATATTGAGATACCTGACTTATTGATACAATTTTTTTGTCAAACTAATTATTGATATCTCAGATGTTAATCGATTAAGTAAAATTTTCAGGTTTATGACACGTTTTTTGCTTAAATGGATGCGACAAAATAAATAGAAATTTCCTAATATCGTCCCCTTACGTGAACCTTATATCGTAACATGTAACTTTAGAATGGTTTTTTTTTTATTTTTTAGATGCCGAAAAAATGATTAAAATAATTAAGAAAGGGCTGTTTAGATATTAATATGATATTTAGGTTCAATTTTATATAATAGAAAAAGAGTAAGTACAACTCCAGTTCACGTACTGATTATTGTGATCTCAATATCGTCCCCGGGACGAAATTAGGAGCCCAAAAATATATTTTCATAATTTGAGTATTTTTGTTAAAGCTTTTTTATAACTCTTTCTAACAATGTTAACGCGTTTTTGATTATTTTTAAGAATAAAGGAATATTGAACCTAATGTTTGACGTTTCATTTATTACTGTGGTATTTTTTTCAATTTTTTTAGATTTGTTTTACAAAAAGGGGACGACATTTGGCGACTCTACCTTATTCTAAATTAGTTGCCTCAGAATAACCATTGTACTAATTTTCACTAAAATCCGTTGTAATTGAGACATTTTAATAGCCATGTTGGATCCGCCATCTTGGATTTGGAAATTTTGGTAATGTTCTAAATTAGTTTAATAAGTACAATCATTGTTATAATTTTCATTAAAATCTGTTGTAATCAAGACCATGTTGGATCCGTCATCTCGGATTTGGAAAATTTCATAATATTCAAAATCAGTGACCCAAAAACAATCATTGTACTAATTTTCATTAAAATCCGTTGAAATCGCGAACGCGCGAACGGTCAAAATCGCGAAGTATAAAATAAAAAATGCTATTAAAAAGTAGGGGTTGGTGGTAGAAGGGTAAAAATTTAGGACTAAATGTGTTTTTTAATGCCACACCATAAAAAAATTACAAAAAAAAAATTTGTCCAAAAAATAAAAAAACTTTTTTTAGGGTGACCCACCCTTAACATCTAGGGGTATAAAAATTAGTTATAAACCTATTCTCATACCTACTGAATATATATATTAAACTAGCTGGCCCGGCAGACGTTGTACTGCCCTTTTATATTGTTATATCCTAGAAATTGATTCAACCCGAAAACCCTTTTATGGATCCGCCATCTTGAATATCCAAATCTTGATAATTTTTAAAATTAGTGGCATTAACACAATTATTGTACCAAATTTCATTAAAACCCCTTGAAATCGAGAAATTTTTTTTATATATATTGGGATATCTTGGATCTAGAAACTTTGATAATTCGATAATGATCAAAATTAGTGGCACCAAACAAATCGTACTAATTTTCATGAAAATCCGTTGAAGTCGAGAAATTTGCATCACCATATTGGATCCGCCATCTTCATCATCGTAGTGGTATCAGAATAATCATTGTATAAATTTTCATTAGAATCTGTTGAAATCGAGACATTATGGTCTCCCTATTGGACCCGCCATCTTGGATTTACAAATTTTACTAATATTCGAAATTAGTGGCCTCAGAATAATCATTATACCAATTTTCATTAAAATCCGTCCAAATTGAGACATTTTGGTCGCTGTGTTGGATCCGCCATCTTGAATTTCGAAATTTTGATAACATTCAAATTAGGGGCCTAAAAATAATTATAGTACTAATTTCCATTAAAATTCGTTAAAATCAAGAAATTGTTGGTCACAATCTTGGATTTGGAAATCTCGATAATAAGGTACAGTCGCCAAATATCGTCCCCTACCCTAATTTCGTCCCCTTCAATATCTACTCTTTTAAAAACCGCCGTCTACTATCAGTGACCTGAACCGACAGCTAGTTGCATCAATCGGCTATTGTGTAGAAGTGAGTACGTCACGACGTTCGTACCGACAGAAATTCGAAAATCAAAAAAAGTGTTCAAGGTGAGTTTTTCATTGAAATATTCTGGGATACCATAAAATATTGAGATACCTGACTTATTGATACAATTTTTTTGTCAAACTAATTATTGATATCTCAGATGTTAATCGATTAAGTAAAATTTTCAGGTTTATGACACGTTTTTTGCTTAAATGGATGCGACAAAATAAATAGAAATTTCCTAATATCGTCCCCTTACGTGAACCTTATATCGTAACATGTAACTTTAGAATGGTTTTTTTTTTATTTTTTAGATGCCGAAAAAATGATTAAAATAATTAAGAAAGGGCTGTTTAGATATTAATATGATATTTAGGTTCAATTTTATATAATAGAAAAAGAGTAAGTACAACTCCAGTTCACGTACTGATTATTGTGATCTCAATATCGTCCCCGGGACGAAATTAGGAGCCCAAAAATATATTTTCATAATTTGAGTATTTTTGTTAAAGCTTTTTTATAACTCTTTCTAACAATGTTAACGCGTTTTTGATTATTTTTAAGAATAAAGGAATATTGAACCTAATGTTTGACGTTTCATTTATTACTGTGGTATTTTTTTCAATTTTTTTAGATTTGTTTTACAAAAAGGGGACGACATTTGGCGACTCTACCTTATTCTAAATTAGTTGCCTCAGAATAACCATTGTACTAATTTTCACTAAAATCCGTTGTAATTGAGACATTTTAATAGCCATGTTGGATCCGCCATCTTGGATTTGGAAATTTTGGTAATGTTCTAAATTAGTTTAATAAGTACAATCATTGTTATAATTTTCATTAAAATCTGTTGTAATCAAGACCATGTTGGATCCGTCATCTCGGATTTGGAAAATTTCATAATATTCAAAATCAGTGACCCAAAAACAATCATTGTACTAATTTTCATTAAAATCCGTTGAAATCGCGAACGCGCGAACGGTCAAAATCGCGAAGTATAAAATAAAAAATGCTATTAAAAAGTAGGGGTTGGTGGTAGAAGGGTAAAAATTTAGGACTAAATGTGTTTTTTAATGCCACACCATAAAAAAATTACAAAAAAAAAATTTGTCCAAAAAATAAAAAAACTTTTTTTAGGGTGACCCACCCTTAACATCTAGGGGTATAAAAATTAGTTATAAACCTATTCTCATACCTACTGAATATATATATTAAATTTCATCAAAATCGGTCAAGCCGTTTCGGAGGAGTATGACCACTAACACTGTGACAGAAGAATTTTATATATTAGACTATTAAAAAGTAGGGGTTGGTGGTAGAAGGGTAAAAATTTAGGACTAAATGTGTTTTTTAATGCCACACCATAAAAAAATTACAAAAAAAAAATTTGTCCAAAAAATAAAAAAATTTTTTTTAGGGTGACCCACCCTTAACATCTAGGGGTATAAAAATTAGTTATAAACCTATTCTCATACCTACTGAATATATATATTAAATTTCATCAAAATCGGTCAAGCCGTTTCGGAGGAGTATGACCACTAACACTGTGACAGAAGAATTTTATATATTAGACTATTAAAAAGTAGGGGTTGGTGGTAGAAGGGTAAAAATTTAGGACTAAATGTGTTTTTTAATGCCACACCATAAAAAAATTACAAAAAAAACATTTGTCCAAAAAATAAAAAATTTTTTTTTAGGGTGACCCACCCTTAACATCTAGGGGTATAAAAATTAGTTATAAACCTATTCTCATACCTACTGAATATACATATTAAATTTCATCAAAATCGGTCAAGCCGTTTCGGAGGAGTATGGCCACTAACACTGTGACAGTAGAATTTTATATATTAGATTTCATCAAAATCGGTCAAGCCGTTTCGGAGGAGTATGACCACTAACACTGTGACAGAAGAATTTTATATATTAGACTATTAAAAAGTAGGGGTTGGTGGTAGAAGGGTAAAAATTTAGGACTAAATGTGTTTTTTAATGCCACACCATAAAAAAATTACAAAAAAAACATTTGTCCAAAAAATAAAAAAATTTTTTTTAGGGTGACCCACCCTTAACATCTAGGGGTATAAAAATTAGTTATAAACCTATTCTCATACCTACTGAATATACATATTAAATTTCATCAAAATCGGTCAAGCCGTTTCGGAGGAGTATGGCCACTAACACTGTGACAGTAGAATTTTATATATTAGATGGATTTTTCCGAAACTAAAATCGTACCTGTCTGAAATGCAAAGGGGGCCCAAAATATCTATAAATATGTTTTTCAATCATTATAACATATTCTTATAGGATTAGAATCACGTTTTAGAGTTTATGGAATATCAAAATCTGGCGAAAAGCTTAAAATTTGCTGAAAGTTTTTGTATTACCGAAGGGAAATATCAGGATGAGTGGAGCCAAATAAGCTGAAAGCTAAATAGCATTGGTCCTCCAGTCAGGGCCCGTATTCCGCTCCTCAATTCGAAAAAAAAATTTATCGAATACGACAAATCGGCATTCCATAGCCCGATTCCGACTCTCGATTTCGATATGATGGCATTCTTCTTCTCGATAACGAGAAGTTTGTCGTTTGATCGTTGTTTTTCACAATGGCATTTTAGTTATCGAGAACTACATCGAAAGCGTTTGAAGTGCATAAAAATTTAAGTAAAATATAACATTTTTTTATTTATAAAGTAGACAACATAAATGAATTATATTCAAGGGTTAAAGTGACTGCACAAAGACAACGCGAAATTTGATCGATTCGTTCGAGAAGCGGAATACAATTTTTTTTCGCATCAGCCAGGATGTATTGTCGAAACGTTTCATCGTTTCGAGGAGCGGAATACGGGCCCACGACAAATGTAGAATGGCAAAAAGTTAAAGGTGAAGAGGAAACTACAAGCAAATAAAAAAAGAACAAAATGCCACGGGTGGTGGACCAAACAATCTCCACAACTAGCCAGTCCTAGTGGAGCTGTTTTTGGGTTGCCTGCTGCTATGTCCACACCTGTCGCTCAGTTACCTTTTCAGACTCTTCCAACGCCAAAACCAGCATTAGAAGCCCAATCTCTTGATACAGATTTACCTGATAATGCACCTCAGCCAGTGCCACCACTAGAGGCTGAACAATCTGTGAATGCTGAAATGAATCGGAATGCAAAGTCGGGAAATAAAAATGTCAGGAAAATCCTTTTGGAAAAGCAGACAAATATTAATGTGGAAATATTAAAGTCCCTAAAAAATAATTGAAAAGTACCATAATAAACTTGCCTTGGCTGCACCGATTCCAAAAATGGTTGATTAGATATGGTAAATATTTAAGTATCAATAATTTTGTATATTGTCCTTGAATACTCTTTTCTTTAAAGTAATAAAAATATTATTTTTAACTTTTTAGTTTAAGTATGTACATGCGTACAGGCTAAGTTTTGAAATTGGTTTTAATTTTTTTTGTAAACATTTATTTTTTAGATAGAAATTTACGTTTGGAAGCTGTCATGAAGTTTTTGACATGACCATGATGTTATACTAACATGTGTTGTAAACAACTACTCTATTAGAATATTTTCTAATTTTATTCGGTAACTTCCACGGTCACCAGCCCAGTTTATGCGAATAATCATCCATACAATTGTTTAACGTGGTGAGATCAGAATGAAAAAACGAACAATTTCAAAACAATAAAAAAAAAATTAAAAAAACCCTTTTTTCGATTTGTCACCACTAAAAATAACGCTGATATTTGACTGACTACTTACAAAACTGATATTAACCCCCCCTCGCCCTCCCCTCCCGTCTTGTCGCGATTATTCGTAAAAACTAGGATTTTGAGCATTGAAAATCAACTTGTTTCCGATCAACCGAGTGACCGTGAAATTGTATAATAAACTTGTTTTTTAAAACAAAGTAAAAAACGCGGCTCCGTGCGTATTCTGCTGAAGATTTAAAAAAGTCATTGCGAAATATTGAAAATTTTTCGAGTTAACGTGCGGAAACTATAGAAAAAACGCGTTGGAAGTTTTGGGTGATACATATAAACGCTTTTAATGCTGCTACATATATTTTAAAGATATATTTTTAAGACATTTTAGTATATGAAGATAAAAAACGATAAATGCGACCGTTAAATTGCTTTTACTGAAACCATATACTTTAATAAATGCTTCGTTTTTATGCACTTGACCCAATAACTGTTTTTGTTGCCCGCCACAAAATTAATTCTCTAAAAAAGATTTTTTCCTTTTAGCCTAGAATGCTGTTCCCAAGAAAACAGCTCAAGGAAAATTAATACTTATTCCCAAACGGAATTTTAATAGTAGGCGAAGAAATTTTTGCTTTACCTCATCCCATGTCTGCGCTAGCCAGATTTCCTGGTAAGCTGATTAAACGTCGTTGCTGATATGTCTAGTATGTGGGAATATTCTGGTAAGACATTTCATTTGAAAAATGGTATTGCGGAAGAAAATTGTAGATATTTTGATTAAATTACGTTCTTTGGAGAAACTGGAATTATTAGAAGTTGGAAAGTTAAGAAGGAAAAGGCCCTCATATTGGGTAGACTTTGTCATATTCCATAAGCAATCTTCTTCTCTAGAACTGTTAATTAATGCAATTGTGTTCTACCTTGATAATTTGAATTCCCTCATCACTGCATGTGCATCTGTCAAATTTCTAATCATTGCAGTGATTGCAACAAATCTGGCTTGCCATTTCTGTCTTACTAGAAAATCTAGTATGCCATGTGCGGTCTCCACCAGACATTTTATGGGCAGAATAGCTGGTAAAACAGAAAATCTGGGTAGTGCAGACGTGGGGTCAAGGAATATGTGCTCGGATACTTAATCCTTGAGGAAAATTTGAATATTAAACTATTTTTTTTCTTGCCGAACAGCATAATGTTTTAAAAACCGAAACAGAAAAAAGTTCCCTTTAGCGTTTTTTTACATGCGTTTTGAACTTTCTTGGCAACAGCAAACTAGGCTTAAGGAAAAATTGTAAAATGCCTACTCTGGGATACAAATAGGCCTTATCAATCTTTATTCTTTATTTCAACAAGTAAGCCGTCGATTTTACACATCAAATTTTTTGAATTGTGTTCACTTTTAATTTTTAAAGTAATCCTAAAAATTGCCGCCATTTAAAATCACCATGGTAATTGTTGAAATCATCAAAAGTCACCACAGTGTGACTGTTTTGATTCGACTGTTTGATTCGCCTGATTCGTTTGTTCGGGCTGTCAGGGAGAATTCGGTTCTGCCGACAGTCAGTTTTCATTGCTTGAGTTGTGAGTTTCGTGCTTTGAGTTTTAGGAGTCGCGCTAGTCAGCGAAGTAGTTGAACGGATAAAAGACGAGTTAATTAAATTGCGTACAACGTAGAGAGGAAGCTACAAAGATGTCAATCGATGATTATGAAATGGAGATGACCCTTCCGTTCGAGAACCTCAGATCGACCGCAAAGGACCTAATCTACTATGCGGCTAAAGATGGGCATGCAATCAGCATGATAGCGGCGCTGAACGATTTTGAGGATCAGGAAATCAAGGACTACCTTGTGAACCAGGTGCGTTACCCGCGGGAACCTGCGATTTGCGTAATTGGGCAGATCCTAGCGAAATGCGTTTTCTCACCGCTTATTTATAGTGGCCTCTAAAAATAGCGTCCTAACCGCGAGCACGTCAGCTGACCGATACTCGCCGCAGGAATACTTTATATTTTGTTTATGGTCTTCACTGATACGCCCCGCCCTTGCACAGCTTTGGGGCTGCTTCAAGCTCCACGTATGCGAGACACTTTTAACTGCTGAGTTTAAATCCAGTTCAGGTTCAATTTGCCAGTCCATAGGTTCCCATTGTTTCCCTGTGATTCACTGTAGCATCTAATTTTGTGTTTAGTTGCAGTGCTCCGCGGTGCACCTATTTAGAAGATTCATACAAATCTGAAAAGAACGGAAAAGGCAATTTTTCCAAATAGACATTCAGGGATCGCTGCCTGAATTTACGTGATTATATATTGTGAAAATAATTGTCTGTTAATCAACTCTAAAATTACTTCTAAATTAATATAACCAGCCAGATATTGAGAATATGCACATCCTCTAAATCCACTAATTTCTGTTAAGATATACACATATCTAACGAAGCATTATCCTTAATGCTATCTATTTTCGCTCACATATTCGAATCCATTAATTGGGTAGTTTTTATATCACTGGGAATGTTTGGTTTGAAAAGTTTTATTAGATTATTAGATATAAGTAATATAAAACAACAAAATTCGTAAAACCAGCATTATTACATAGGTATATAACACCGAACTATGATATAAATAACTCTTTATTGACCCGACTGAATAAGACCAAAGACTTGGGTGTATGGTTAAATAGTGACCAGGGACCGTAACCGTTATGATATTTTCGGTAAAAATCAGATCTAAAAAATTATTTCCTGACTGTTATTTTTCTGGACAACAATAAAAATTATGTTTTGATTTTTATTTTTAAAATCAGAAATAAAAATCAGAAAATGATTTTTATTATAAAAATCAGAAATAAAAATCAGACTATGATTTTTATTTTTAAAATCAAAAATAAAAATCAGAAAATGATTTTTATTATAAAAATCAGAAATAAAAATCAGAATATGATTTTTATTTTAAAAAATCAGAAATAAAAATCAGAAATTGATTTTTATTTTTATAATCAGAAATAAAAATCGGAAAGTGATTTTTATTTTTAAAAACAAAAATAAAAATCAGAAAGTGATTTTTATTTTTAAAATCAAGAATAAAAATCAGAATATGATTTTTACTTTTAAAATCAAAAATAAGAATCAGGAAATAATTTTTATTTTTAAAATCAAAACTACCAATCAGAATATGATTTTTATTTTTAAAATCAGAAAATAATTTTTATTTTGAAAATCAGAAATAAAAATCACAAAATGGTTTTTATTTAAAAAAAAAAAGAACGCGCTAAGCTAAATATTTTACGGCAATGGGAGCGCTATCTGTTGAATGTGATAGCAATGCACCCAATACTAAACATTGATCATGCCGGACACCTCTGGAAAACATTTTTCTGATTTTTATTTTAGATTTTAAAAATAAAAATCATATTCTGATTTTTATTTTTGATTTTTATAATAAAAATCATTTTTTAATTTTTATTTTTGATTTTAGAAATAAAAATCATAATCTGATTTTTATTCTTGATTTTAAAAATAAAAATCACTTTCTGATTTTTATTTTTGATTTTAAAAATAAAAATCACTCCGATTTTTATTTCTGATTTTTTAAAATAAAAATCAATTTCTGATTTTTATTTCTGATTTTTTAAAATAAAAATCATATTCTGATTTTTATTTCTGATTTTTATAATAAAAATCATTTTCTGATTTTTATTTCTGATTTTAAAAATAAAAATCATAGTCTGATTTTTATTTCTGATTTTTAATATAAAAATCATTTTCTGATTTTTATTTCTGATTTTAAAAATAAAAATCATTTTCTGATTTTTATTTTTGATTTTAAAAATAAAAATGCGAAAATAATTTTTTTCTGTTGATCTTTTTCGAAAAAATCACAAATTTAAAAAGCACATAAAATTCTTAAAGCTCAGGCCATAAGAATCATAATGCTACATTTAAACCAATTTTCCCACAAATTTGTCTACATGATTTTTTGGTTGGAAAAATTGAAAATAATTGTTATTTTCGGTCCCTGATAGTGACTTTACATTTGACGATCATATTGATGCAATATCTAATAAAGCTAACGGCACCTTAGGCTTTATTAAGAGATGGTCCAAAGAATTCGACGATCCCTACATAACACGACTTTTGTATTGCACCTTTGTGAGACCCATTTTAGAATATGCTTGTTGTGTTTGGTCACCTTATTACATAACTTATATTAATCGTGTGGAGGCCGTACAACGACGATTTATTCGGTTTGCTCTTCGTGGGCTTCCTTGGGAGGACCCTTTTCATTTACCTCCTTATATACATCGCCTCAGGCTCATTAATCTCGACTCTTTAGAATCTCGACGCAACATCTCCAAAACTGTGTTCGTTATGGAGTGCCTGCAAGGCCACGTCGACTCCTCGAGGTTGCTGTCTTCTTTTAATGTATCGGTTCCCTCTCGCTCTTTGAGAACCAGGCATTTTTTAAACATCCCCCAACACCGCACTAATTATGGATACAATGAGCCTATCACATCGATGTCTCGTTGTTTCAATAGTAAGTTTGATAGCCTTGATTTTAACTTATCGAAAATTAGTATTAAGAAAAGACTTTTGTAATTCCATACACGTTTTTGTCTTTTTTTTTCTTTTCTTCAATTTAATTGTTCTTTTTTCTTGTAAGTAATCAGTCATTGATGAAATTGAATAAAAAAAAAAAAAAAAAAAAAAAAAAAAAAAATCAGTTTCGGTAAACCATACAGTAAAATTCACATTAAAACTAAATTAAAAAATTTCTTTAAAACATCTTGATGACATTTAAAAGGTATTATAGCTAGAAAAGTTTTGATTATTTTTATCTTTTAAACTAACTTTTAATAACCTTGAACAACAAAATCTCAAAAACTCAAAATGAGTTGAAATCAATAAATAAATAACTGACAATACTTGCTATTATTGCAACAACTCTAAGTTTGCTCCCTCTATAGTTACAACTTTTGAAGTATGTTCATGAACACGTGTTCACGTCGTTTCTCATCATATATTTTCGGATAGATATTGCATCTGTAGCTATTCGACTAAAATCACCATTTTAAGCAATGTATTGAATTGAGGTGAATTTGAATATATAAGCAATAACTCAACATTTCTGCAGTAGTTCATATTTTTAATATTTTTGTTTAGAATATTGTATCAGATTTCTTTTATAATGATCTTTTTTCAAACAAACAAATAATCAAGAGTATTGAAATTTTGAATTTTGACGAATTTCAATTTCTTTCGAAATTTATAAACTGATTGGATCTTCTACACAACTTAACGCCTATGTTAAAATTTGTTCCAATAATCTAGTCTGTTTTAAAATTTCCTATATTCGATAATGTAAATAATCCACATATTAATTACATATACAATTTTATTTTGTTTTACTGCAGAGAGATGTAGAAAAAAGCTGACACAATTGAATATGCAATTTCGAAAAGGGCACATCTCGCATATTTTGACAAATACTTTTCTTCATATCAATGTGTCCTAAATGCTTCCCTGTACCTATTATGTTCGAAAAGGGAACATCTCTGGTATTTGTTCTACTGTCGACGAAATGTGACGCAAAGATATTTGTTTTATTAAACTTCTTAGAAAATAATTAGTTTTTTTTTTCATTTCCGTTGTTGCAGTTTTTGAGTCCTTTTTCCTGATAAAATTGTTTTTTGCTATTTTATTAGGCTGTCAAAGAATAAGTCGAAAACTAAAGGGCAAAGAAATTTAGTTCCTCACTAATGCTTTGGTTTTTGTTTCTCACATTCACACACTAAAAATCGAATTATAGGTCGAATGCAGTGCTTTTCATTGACAATTTCTTTATATGCTATTAATGCAAATTGCGTTTCTACAACAACAGCAGAATACTAAATCAGAACGAATCAGATAAATAATATGACAATCAATAATTGTTAAATAAGTATTTCAGTTCAGAAATAAACACAAAACTTCGAGTTACATTTATAATTACTTAAATAAACAAGTCGTAGCGTTATTATGCAGCTGTTGTGAAAAGATTATGTTTTAACCTTTCTTCTAGGTTTAAGGTAAAGGTAATACACCTTTTTCGTATTAAAAGCGATGGTTCTATCTTAAGATCTTTGAATATGTCGAATATCATGAGAGAGTTGGGATCATTCTGATCTCATGTTCAGTAATAAATGTTTAACAAAACGAAGTCTTTAGATTATTGTCTGTGACTTTTTTTTTATAATAAAACATTTTAGAAATTAATGTAATCGTTTAAAGACTTCGAAAATATTAAAACAGTTGCAAAGTGTATGTATGCTATTTGGCGGCATTATTTAAATTATTTATATTAAAGTCTATCGCATACCCTCATTACACAGACGTTTAAAAACTTTCTCAGTTTTTATAGCCGATTATAGGGGTTTGGGACCTCCTATTTACGAAACTCGGTTTTTTTCTATCACATCACGTTTTTTTAGCAAAATAGGGTTGAAATGCACAAAATAGCGTATTTCAGCCATTTTTAAAAACTCATTAAAAAATAACCGAATGTGGAGAAAGCTCTTAACACAGCTCAAAAAAGACCCTGAATCCTTATCTACATATATAAAATACCACTAATCTATAGCACTTACGAAGCATCTTTCAGAATTAGATTTTCATGAGCGTGCGCAAGCAGAGATCTTAATTCACTATCTATTGTATGAAATAATCGGTTTATGGAAAGAAGTGAATTTCACGTAAAATTTCGGAAAGTATTAAAACCTCTCGTATTTTAATATAATAACTAAATTCCTACTTTTATTTGAGCTAATTTACAAGTTCCTGCGACAATTGTTTATTTTTTAATTAATTTGCAAAAATGGCCAAAATACGATCTTTTGTACTTTTGAAACCTATTTTTTTCAAAAACATTACGTGATAGAACTATTTTATTTGCGGATTCGTTATCTACGGAAAAAAACCTATCGAAATTACCACTTTGTTTTGTAAAAGCAAAACTATCGCTGGCTGTGTTATTAATACATAAACACTGCAATCTTACAATACAATATATGATGATAATAATTTCAGTTTGTAATATTCTTCAAAATCTCCATAACATTAATGAATTTTTAAAAAAAGCAATTCTAATTTGAATTAAAAAATAAATTGCATGGATATTAATGTAAAAGTCAATGCCATTACTAATAAGGCCCGGGTGTATTCCTCCACCATCCCTTTTGATCTGACTGAAAATTTGTTTGAAATTCATATTTGTGTGAACTTATGTAGACAGGTTTCTAGAATTGTTAATTGGCTGAGTCACATTTATGTTATATTTAATTATTCATGGCTTATGCAGCTATTTAACTTTTATTTCTCAGATTTCAATTTGTCCGCATATCAAGAAAAATATCCAATAACTGAGTCATTGTTATAATTTTGAAAAGATGCGTAAACGTAATAGCTTTATATCAAGTAGGACTTAAGATCATAACGATTTGTTGCTGAACTCGACAACGATAGATTTATCCGCAGTTCATTCTTTGTTAGTCGGAAAGTGTGCTCCGCTCCCGGATTCGACGTAAATTCTCTTCAAAACAGTACAAAGGAAAAATTCTGTTTTATTTATACATCTTATTAGCACGCTGCGTCTTCCGCGGTAGAAAAATTTTCCGATTTTCTCTTTCATTCTACGTAACGCGATTTGGGTGCCAGCGGTAGACGCTTTTGTTCTTTGTATGTGACTTTTGATCGGGATCGATCGGGAAATTTCACTTACAGGAAACACAGAGCGCTAAAAATAAATGATCCTGTTCATTCTGTAGAAAAGTGTAACGACCTTGACCGTGAAATGAGCAACACAAAATGATCTTACAAGGATACTCGCGCTCTTGTGACACCTTAATAATCTGAATTATTGGAATATTTTTCCTCAGTTATAAATAAATCTAGATGCATATCGCAGACATGTGGGACTTTCAAATTCTGCGAAAGATGCCTCACAATACGGCAGCCGGCCGTGCGCATATAAAGATCTGTTTGTTTTTGCTAAAATTGATCATTGCGCACGTGCTTAAATATTATAGTTATTTCGTGGTGAAAATTAAAAATATAGCCGAGTCATTAAAAAATATCGTGCGATTTAAAATGTCGCAATTTTCACACACGTCGTGGTATTGAAATATTTAACTTCAGATAGATTTAAAACACTTTGTTCAAATGTTTCTTTGATGAAAATCTGATGAAAAAATCGGATTTACCTCGGTGTTTCACGTGAATCGCACATCTGTGTTTTGATCATCATATAAAGAACGCAAAAAACAGTATTCAAACACAACCAGCTCCAAAGTTCTTCACGAATAATGTTTCTTAATTCGTTAATAATTAATATAACTATTTTAAATATATACAAATTAAAATTACTTTTAGACCGGTCTTTTGTAATTTCTATTACACACCATATTTCTTTTGTATGCGATTCGACACTATTTTATTGGAATTACTTACTCATGTAATCTTATACGGGGATCGAGAAATATATCAATGTACTGTAGATAGTTCTAATAAACTCCAGTAACCGTAACACCAGTAGATAAATAATAATTATATATGTCTAACTTAATAATTTCCACGTGGATAACAAATATGAAATAATATCTACCAAATTTTCGATGAGATATGAAAAAGAGTTTTTTAGGTGTAAATCTATCTCTAAATAATTTTAAAAACAAGTGAAAATTTCATCCACCTACAAACATAATGAAATGCACTTTATTTGAATGATTATAATTTTAAATTCGGCGGCGGGCGGCCCAACTCGATAATATGGGAAAATTGATATATCGAGTCGAAATTTATAAATTATAAATATTTTATAAATTATCTTATTTCTTTATTGTAAAATTAAAAGGAATTAGGGCAGTCACTTAAACTTGCAAGAATGGCTTAAATTTGCCTAAAAATATTTACCTAAGCCTTAAAATACAAAAATTCAAATGATTTTGAATAGGGAAATTGCGATTTTTGAACCTCGTAGAAGTACCTACTAAACTAGCATGTTTCTTATTTTGGGTTGCAGACATACGAATAATACATATGTTGATTACACAAAGTTGACTTAATAAAGACATTTTCAATTACACATGTTTTACAACACAACAATTTGCATATAACATACGTATTACTAACATGAGATTCATCCACTAATTTTTAGTCTTGAGGTTCTAAAAGTTATTCTACATATACGTCTTCGTACAAACCATTTAAATCAAACTAATTTATAAAGAAAGAGAAAGCTGTACAGATATTTAAAATAAAATATATGAAGTTTACTACAAAATTTTATAAAGTAAACTACTGAAAAATAAAATTATTTGAATACTAATTTTTCCACGCTGGCGACTACCCCTAGCCCCTTGAAAAATTATTATTTTTTCCCAAATCAGATCACAAAATTTAGGAAATTCATTTTGTCGTTTTCCCTGCACTTAGTAAACTTATTCCGTAAAAGAAATTTCTTGCGTCTAAACGCCAAAAAACGCGCTCGATAGAATTCGTCAATCGTGTATTTGATTACAAATTTATTCGATTTAAAGCACGTTTTTTTTTGCTTAAAAGGAAAAATCCCATTAAAATTACTCATAACGTTTTAAATTTGAAAAAAAACGCCTCCAATAAAAATTATCCGTAATGTGGAATCGTATCGTATCGTTGTTTTTATTATATATAACATCCAAATGTCTGAAGACGTAGATATAAACATATATTGCCACCTAATAAAAAAAAAAAAAACTTTAGTGCGAGTGCGAGGTCTCTAGACTAAACGCGAACTATTGGAAAAACGTTTCTTTCCTCTAAGGAACAAGAGCCAATTTTTTCAAGAAAAAAAAATCATAGTTTTTATGCTGGGAAAATTGCCAATTGTCTTCGTATGAACTTAATAATTTCAATTTTACAGAGCAAGAGGTGAATGGTATTTTTATTTTGAGATCGTAAAAGGCTAAATTAAAATGAATCCAAATTTTTATTTGTGTTATTTTTATTTACCTATAAGTATTTTCTTGTATCAAAACCCTGTCGCATAAGCTGTTTTAGGCTGTAAAATAAACAGTATATTTTTCTAGACTTTCAGAGAGCTCGATGGTCAGTGCCTCACGCCTTTGGCTGTAGCAGCTACTCTTGGCAGATACAATGTGGTAAAAGCCTTGTTGACAAATTATAAAGTGGATATAGAAAAAGAATGCGTCGCTAAATTCGATGCTCACATGGTCCACGGGGCTACGGCTCTATGGTGTGCAGCCGGTGCAGGTAAGATGCAGAAGCTTCTAGCGAACCCATCTAGTCACTAATAAATCCCTTTGAACAGGTTATCTGCACATTGTGAAGTTGCTAATAAAACATGGTGCAAATGTAAATCATAGAACAAAAGCACATTCAACCCCATTACGAGCAGCGTGCTTTGAAGGTAAGATCAATAACCTGGCACCAGAACAAAATTATAAATACATATTTATCAGAGCGTGTGGTTGCTATTTTGGCAGTTTTGCAAAATGCGTAATTTTTTATTTTTTACATGATTGGCGGATTTGGGTCTTACAAAACTTTTTATAATGTTTTCAGGAAGACTGGATATTGTAAGATACCTTGTACTACACGGGGCAGATGTGCAATTAGCAAATGCGTACAATAACTCATGTCTTATGATTTCCGCCTATAAGGGTCACACAGCTATAGTGAGTTAATTTTTAGTGGCATTATGTATTCAAATTTTCGTATCTCTTTGTCAATAGGTGGAATTTTTATTAAGTTGTGCCGCAGAGCCAAATTTGCAAGCATTATGTGGAGCAACAGCTTTACACTATGCAGCTGAATGTGGTTATGTGGACATATGTGATATTTTATTAGATTTTGGCGCAGTTTTACTCAAAAATGAATTTGGTAAGTTTTCGTTTCACTTAATTTATTTAACAGTACGTAAAAATATTATGAAAAGGAATAAGTTAATTAATAATTAATTAAGAAAACTAGAACAAATGCGCACAAGCTAAAAAAAGAAAGGAGAAGTGAAAAATAAAAAATTAAAAAGCGACAAACGGTGAAGATAGATAGGGTAGGTAAAAAGTAATTCCAGAAATGAAGTTTGCATCCTCGAAAACGTATGAAACGATATGCATCTTGTTATTTTCGGTAACCAGCAAAAAACTACCCTCTCTATCTTCACCCCTTCAACCCCTAGGTAAAAAGTAACCCCAAAAAATGGATGCCTCATCATCGAAAATATTTTCTTTAATGACTATGTGTGCAAATGGAGGACGGTAATTATTGAATCTCGTGACACACACACTCATTTATATACACATATATGTATGTGTGTTTGTGTCCACAAACGCGTTATTGCACATTATTTATTATTGTAAACCAGGATGCGTGTGCGCGCGTGTGTGTGTGGGTTTGTGTGCGTGTGTGTGTGCGCGCATATGCGTATATATATATATATATATATATATACTGGTTTATGATAATAAATAATGTTTAATAACGTGTATATTAGGGTGCTTTTTTTCGCGACTATTTTTTTTTTTTTCAGTCCCACCTCGAAATTTTGTGGCCAATACCTAAACATACATTCCCTGAAAATTGGAGCCCAAAAAAATAATATTTAGTACTAGACCAAGACGCATAAAGATTTCCCATATATAAAATACACGTGAACTTTGATTATTTTTCTTCAAATCTCTACAACTCAGAGGCATTTTATGGCACAATCTTGGGCAAGGGTAGGGTTTCTTCAGAATTGAATGCTCTACAAAAGTGTCCATTGCGATGTAACCCTAACTCCCACCAGCGAGGTAGTACGGGTCATTAACCCCAATTTTTCCACGAAATTCTCGCTTTTTACCCCTATCTCGTAAACAACAAGAGGTACAGAAAAAGTGAATATTACAAACTTGTAGGAAATTCAATTTCCTCCAAAAAGTTCTTGAACACCAAATCGCTAACATCGATATTTCTTGAGATATTGGGCTTTGAAGTTGAGGTAGTGTGGAAGTTTCATGTATTATTGAGCTAAATTGTAGAAACACTACCTCAACTTCAAAGTCCAATATCTCAAGAAATATCGATGTTAGCAATATGGTGTTCAAAACTTTTTGGTAGGAAATTGAATTTGCTACAAGTTTGTCATATTCACTTTTTCTGTACCTCTTGTTGTTTACGAGATAGGGGCAAAAAGCGAGAATTTCGTGGAAAAATTGGGGTTAATGACCCGTACTACCTCGCTGGTGGGAGTTAGGGTTACATAGCAATGGACACTTTTGTAGAGCATTCAATTCTGAAGAAACCCTACCATTGCCCAAGGTTGTGCCATAAAATGCCTCTGAGTTGTAGAGATTTGAAGAAAAATAATCAAAGTTCACGTGTATTTTATATGGGAAATCTTTATACGGCTTGGTCTAGTACTAAATATTATTTTTTTGGGCTCCAATTTTCAGGGAATGTATGTTTAGGTATTAGCCACAAAATTTCGAGGTGGGACTGAAAAAAAAAAAATAGTCGCGAAAAAAAAGCACCCTAGTGTATATATGTATACAATGGGAGATACATTTTCAAAAATCAGTGATCGTACAGAGCTCAAAACCCTACTTTGCAAGCTCGTTGGACCCTTCAGATCGCTATAAATCAAGTTAGGCCCATGAGCACATTTGATCAGAATCATTCAGAGAGCATAAATCCGAAGTTTGGAGAAAATCCACGGTACTCTTTTTTCCATTTAGTTTGTGCGTGGTCCATTTGGTACATCCATAAGCATTTTCTAACAAGCACAAGGCACCGAAAACTTGTTTCGCGTAAAATATTGAAACTAGCAGTCCGCAATTGCTCTAGCTTGAGACATGTCAAGCTTGGTGCGCACCAAAAGTTAAAAGTTGGCAAAAATGAACTCCAGAGAACGCGCCAAGTGGCAAGCGAGCTACACATTCTGGCTGTAGCATTTTTGCCCCGTGCTTTCAACTTTTGGCAGCGCCAGCCAAGACAAGAACTGACGGTTGTGCCAGGCTACAGCGGCCTATTCTGCTTGGGCCTTTAAGACAAAAACTCAGCGCTAGCGCCAGGCTACAGCGCTAGCGCCAGGCTACAGCGCCACATTCTGTTTGGGCTTTTATTCTTATAAGAAATTCTGTCTAAGCTAAAAAAGAAACACCCTATATTTTTATGAATTTTCACGATTGCAAGAAATAGTTTTACCATGAGAAAAGCAAATTGGTTTCGGAAAGGCATCTAAAATAGTTTTTTTACTTTATTTTCAGGCCTAACACCAGTTCTAACAGCAGCAGAACGAACACATGAGGCTGTTGTTGATTTATTCATAAATAAATCAGAATTATTAACAAAACAGGACGTGAGTACAGTTTTTTTTTAAATAAAGAGTTTTTCTGTAAATTTCAAAATATAGAAAATAGATGCATACGAGTTGATGGGAGCGTCATTTGCAAATGATAAGGACAATTATAGTGTACAAAAGGCCTATCTATACCTCTCAAAAGCTATGCAGATAAGGTAAATAGCACACATTTTATTGTATTTTACACTAAAATACTTAACAACAAATTCAATAGATATGAAGATACAGAAAATGTGATAAGGAAAAATGTGATTCCTCCAGTTCCAGCCTATGATAACTGGGTTGAGAGCCAAACATTACAGGTTTATATACATAAAATATATTTAAGAATATAAAAACTAAATAAAAATACAATGCATAGGACTTGCAAGCCATTCGACTGAACAATAACTCAATTCACATGGAGTCTCTTACAATAAGGGAAAGGATATTAGGTAGAAAATTCCCAGATCTTCCACAACCCATAGTTTTCAGAGGGGCGATATATGCAGATCAGAGCAGATTCGATAAATGTGAGAGTTTGTGGCGCTACGCAATGGAAATTCGGCAAAGTAATAGGGTATGCATGTGGTTTATTATTTATGAGTATGATCCAAAACACTTAAGAAAATTCAGGTGTCTGTTGAACGAGATCTCCTCCGGTTTGCTCAACTTTACTCTCAAATGATACACATCGGAGAACATGTTAAACTGTCAAGTGTAAGTATTCACTTTTTCGTTTAGAAACAATAGCCAAAGTTATTTTTTTATTTAGATTCTATCTGTGTTATCAGCAGCTATAACAGAATTGCAAGAAAATAGGCGGAAAATAGCAGATCCTGGTCCAAAAGATGATATTGCGGCAATTTCAGTAGGTTTTCAAATCAATAAATTGTAAACCATTTACAACATTTTAACTTTATAGGAAGAATTTGAGCAAAACGTTGTTACCACTCTGTATATAGTGACAATTATTACAAAATCGTTGAAGGTGCCCAATCAGAAGTTTCAGATTAATGATTTGAATGAACTCTATAAATCAATATTCACCTTAAACAGAATGAAAGTGAAGCTGCGTGACGGACAGACTCTTTTGCATCTCGCTGTTAATGGAGTGACACCTGTGGATGACTTTCACACCAATGATGTTTGCCGGCAAGTTTTATTTGAATTTCAATATTAAATTGAAAAATCTTAGCAGAAACAGAATTAATGTTATTAACGTTTTACAGGTTCCCATGTATAGATACTGTTAAATTACTTCTTCACTGTGGTGCAGATATTTCAGCAATTGATTGTGATAGAAATACACCGCTACATACGTTAACTTCCACGGTGAGTACATATCCTGTTATAAAAACTCTAAAATTTCTTTAAAAAAATTAGCATACATTGTATTTTTCTGGTTGAAAAAATGTGGCACATCAATTCTATAAATAGTGTCAGATTTGAAATTTTTTACAAGTTTTCTATCAGTCGAGAATATCAACTGTACATAACCAAAGTACTGTATATATACGGTTTATTTTTAAAATTTCCACTGCCTTCTAGTACACCCAAATCTAGGGAGAACGAAGTTGTGGACACTAAGCTAATTTTATAAAATTTCTTTGGACTTAACATTTGAGCTAAAAGAATGAAGAAATTTGTAAATTCTGAATTTAATTTTTAATTGTTTTACTATTGTTTAACATTTCAGGGCATATTTATTGTATTGTAACCTTTAATTTTTCAGTTTCAAACGGCTAGATCCACAGACAATGAATTATTAACTATACTTGAGGACATCACAAAACTCTTCATAGAAGCTGGTTCACATCTAGATACAGTTAACAATGACGGTCTCACTCCAGCTCAAGTGTCGCCACTTTGTAAGTATTTTCGTAATTAGTATTTACCGAGTAAGCATGAAATTTATATAAATTTTTAATCAGTTGTTGTTGAAGCCATAGTGAAAAAGTACGAGGCACAGTACACAAGTCTTAAATGTTTGTCATCGCGGTGCATCGCCCGACACAAAATCAACTACAGAGGGGCCGTGCCCCAACAGTTGGAAAACTTCATTGAAATGCACAGCGCCAAGAAACCTGAGCCCTAGAAGATCTTAAGTGTTTTTTACAGTGTTAGGTTTAAGGGTTATCAGCTTTAATATTTTTATATCGGAGAAAAACCTATATTTTGTTACTTAAGATTAAGACTTGTTTCGTTCTACAAATGAAATTGTGCACAAATTTTATATTCACTCGGTTCTTGTTTGTCTCGATGAAATTATCAACGACTGATAAGTATAATTTGCACACTCTTGTTACTCCAGCATGTAAGCATAATTTTGCATAAAATAAGAATCTTGTCTTTGCAGTAATTTTAAATGGTCGTATAATTAAAAGAAATAATTGCAGTCTTCCACTCACACTATTCATCACATATTTATTTTTCGTTCGTCTTCCTCTAATTTATGAAATGTGTTGATGTTATTTTATTCCGATATAGGTATCCACATTCACAAGACTTGGGGAGCAAACTGTTTGCGCCATATTCTTTTTTAATATATCTGTTTTAGTTTTAAAATGAAAGTAATTTTAAGTTTACATTTTATATTAACTGCCATCCCTGTAGGTTAATTATCTAGTTCGATTCGACTTAGGTAGAAAGTCCGCTAGCTTAATTATGTGTGATTAATTTTACATAACACTGATTCAGCTATATGAAAAAATTTCTGTCAGATCGAATAAAGTAGGATAACATACTCCTAATTCTGAAAAGTTGTTTCCTCCCGGATGAATTAATTCAATTGCTTTTGTAATGCTATTTTGTACTACATAGGTGTTCTTCTAATTTTACGTGCTTCGATATTATATAAGTGATATTTTTGTTATTTTAAATTTATAAGATTTTTTATTCTCTTAATAAATTGGAGGAAATAAGAAACCTCCTTAAAAATATATTTGTCTTTTATTTTATTTACACATTTTACTACCTCATTTCTTTTAAGGGGTTAGATCACATTCTGGTACTACATGAGGATTCCGCAGTCGTATCAGAATAAATACCCACAATGATTATTAATATTTAATTGTTATTATTTTAATTTAAAATCGACATTAAATTTTGTATAACGGTTAAAAGTTAAGCAGAGCGGGAAGGGATGACATTTGTTAAGTTCAGCTTACAGAACAGCAAATGAATGGTTGCTCTAGTATACGGAGTTCACGAAAAACAGCTTTTCTATCTTCTGACTGAAGAGTATTTTACTACTGAAAGATGAATTTAATTCAAAATTGCTAAGTATTTCATACTTTCACTCCTTCAACCACATAAAGTTTGAAGTCACATTTGAAATTTACAGTTTGGACAACAGAAATTGTGAAAAGTGGCGAAGTGAATATCTCATGCGGAAATAGAGAAATTCAAACAGTATTTTATTATATTTATACTTTGCGGAATGTTTTTACTCCTACAGATTTGTATCATCTAACATACTGGGTCTTAGATTTTGATGGAGAAAAACATATTTAAAGAAGAAATTGAAAACTATAACTCGTCTTCGCAAACCTGTATTCTAAAAATTTCATCAAAAACCGTTATGCAGCTGTCAAAAGTAATATAGTCAGAAATAATGCTCGCCGAAGACTTATTTCCACATACAAATTTGTATTTAAAAAAAATTAAATGTGTCCTGAACTTAGGAATATTGAATGCAATCTTGAACAATAATTATTTTCTGCAATAGCAGCAGGCACACAAACATACAGAGTAATCCAAAAGTATGGAAACGGCAAAATAACTTTCGAGGAATGCATTTTGGAGAAAAAAGTATTAAACAACAGTTTTAGGAATTTTCCCTGGCTATTCAATGGTGACTTTAGATATGACCTTGACCATGGCCTTAAAGGTCAAGTTGATTTTTTTAAATGGGTACCTATATTTTTGACCACGGAAATGGAAAGAGCGGAAAATTTTACGTCCAACTATGACCTTCACCATGATCTCGAAGGTCATGATGGCTCTTTAAAGAGGAACCTGCATTGTTACTGCGGATTTGCAGAGAGTGGAAGTTTTGCGTCCAAATGTGACCTTGGCAATGACCTCGAAGGTTATATCAAGGTCAAGGTGGTTTTTTGAAGGGAAAACCATATTTTTGACCACGGAAATGGAAAAGCTATGACCTCTAAGGTCGTATCAAGGTCAAGATGGTTCTTCAAAGGGGAACGTGAAGTGTTCCGCTCTTTCCACTTCCGTGGACAAAAAAAATGGTTTCCCCTTCAAAAAACCATCTTGACCTTAATATGACCTTCGAGGTCATGTTCGAGGTCAAGGTCACATTTGGATGCAAAACTGCCACTCTGCAAATCCGCAGTAACAATGCAGGTTCCTCTTTAAAGATTGTTTCAACCCGGAAACCCCTTTATGGATCCGCCATCTTGAATTTCCAAATCTTAATAATATTAAAAAAAAAATTTTTTTTTTTTGTCCTGTCTTACTCCCTTTGGGAGCATAGGGCGTCTACAAAGTCTCTCCATCCCTTTCTATCTTGGGCTAGTTCCTTAAAATAATGATTATGCCAATTTTCATTTAAATCCATTGAAATTGAGAAATTTTGGTCGCCATATTGGATCCGTCATCTTGAATTTGGAAATTTTGCTGATATTCGAAATTAGTGACCTCAGAATAATCATTGTAATAATTTTCGGTAAGATCCGTTGCAATCGAGAAAGGTCTCATATTGGACCCGCCATCTTGTAATTACAAATTTTGATAATATTCGAAATTTGTAGCTTCAGAATAATCATTGTACCAATTTTCATTAAAATAGAAAATTTTGATAATACATATACAAAATTAGTGGTTTAGAGAGATTTATTTACGTTATAATAACTTAACAAATAACTTTTTTTTAAAGATTATTGCGTAATAAGTTAATCATGAAAAGATGTTATAAAAGCATAAAGATGTTTACCTTTGTTTCAATTAGCTCTGTGGATTCCGTGTCTGCGAGTTGATGTCAAATTTAGTTTTAAGAAGTAAAATTAAGAACTATGAGAAATTATCATTTATATTTCCTTGATATTTCCCAGTGACCCCGAAGGTAATCAAACCACTCGTTTTATATTAAAGAGGTATCGCCAGTAACCCTAGTCCTCTAAGATTAACCCATTAATGCGCAAAACGAGGATTTTGTGCACGCAAGTTCAAATGTACGATTCGAATAGCAAATTGGGGCCAATTTCCTCCAAATTCGTATATAAAGGGTTTTTGGCGGTGCTCTTTCAGAATCTGGCATTGGTTTTGCATAAAAACTTCAAAAACCCTATTATTTTTTGGGTTTTTTCAAAAAAGTGCCGATTTTTTTGGGTCATTTTTCGTTTCAACGTCGATTATCTTGTCGTTGCTGCTATTGAATGATCATATAACCACCAGAAATCGCGGTCCGAATGTCTACACTTTCTCAAACCATGGTTTTGAATTTTTTTTTTCGCTTTGGTTTTTGCAAAATGGCCATTTTGAACAGCAATGTAATAAAAACCTTCGCGATTTTTTTACACGAAAAGGATCAACTTTACAAAAATAATTTATATGACAAAAAGTGCTTATAATTAGCCAAGGAAAACATGTAAATTCTTTCAGAATTGTTTGGACTATTTTTGGTTTTTTGGATTTGGCCAATTTTTGAAAAATCAAAAAATGTCCCGAAAAATTCTGAAAAAATTCACACGTGTTCCTTGGCTAATTATAATGACTTTTTGTAATAAAAAATTTATTCGTATAATACGTCCTTTTGAGTAAAAATATCACCATCAGATCAGACCCCATCAGAGTCAAGGTCATTTCAAGGTCAAATCGAAGGATATAATAACTGCGTTTTTCAGGTCACTGAGTTAGAACCCGAGGTCCATTTGATCCCATCAAGCCAGAGTAAACCAGGGACTAACTATACAATCATTTGATCCATCAAGTTAGATTCAAATTTATTTCAAGTTCAAAATAATTAGACATGAGTAAATCTGGGAGAAATATGATAACTACATGTTTTGGATCAAAAGTCTATCCAATGATAAATGTTGCACTGAAACGAATTTTTTTAAAACGCCAAGCCGTCGGTACATATCCCCAGATTAGGTAGGCCCTAAAGATATTTTTTAGTGGCGGAACTAGAGGTGTATTTCTTGTCTTTAGCATGGTTTGATATATACCATCTATATATATACTATTTGTGCTCATTTACATATTTTCCGAAAATGTGAATTTTCACCTTTCCGAAACCTACATGAGGACAGTATTCGTAAACGGAATCCAGGACCTTCACCGTCTTCCGATCTATGCGCAGTGCAAGAGTAGAACCCTAGGGCTGTTCCTCTTGCTACTGAACGCACGGATACTATAGTACTTAGTGTCCAGTCCCGGATTCTGAATACAGAGTCGGGCAATTATGTTCCTGGGCGCCTTGGGGGTCCCAAGAATCCACATAACTTCCCATACCAGCTTGGTCATGTCGCTACCTTTCGTAGCTGAAAATTTGACGCCGTCGCACACATTTTCAAGCAGCCATTTGGGAGAATGCTCGCTCGTACACTGAACCCTTAAGGTTCCGTCACAAACGACCATTCCCTCAAACATGGGCGACTCTTCACTGCCAATAGCCTCCAAATGTGGTCCTCCACAAAGCTGCACAACGACCACAACGACCAGGGCTTGAAAAGCAGCCTATGCGAAGCTTAGAAAATATTTATTTACGTGTGTGGGGCAAACTATTAGAAATAATGAAGAAGTGGATCTGCAGAAAGTTAGCAGAGATATAAGGGTAGATGTAGATTGTTGTGGCTGTCCGAAAACATACTTACAGTCCTATTCTAGCAACCGTCAGTGACCAGTCATAAGTCACAAGAGAATCACAAGGGTGTGGTGAATCACAATTTGTGACTTTTTGGTATTCTGAGTTGGAAGTCACAGGACACTGAGGTAAATTTATTGTGATTTTCCTAACCGCACATATCAACTATTATAGTCAAACATCACAAGAGCTTGTGACTTGTGACCGGTCACAATGCCAGAATAGGGCTATTAGGCCATTATTATAGGCCCATTGTGATACCACTTTTTTTGTGACCAGGGTTTTCGTGGGAATCGAACCCGCAGCCTCTAGCGCTCTGCTGGCTCGCAGTCAACACGTCGCGTTACCAACTGGGCTATTGAGGCCCCCTAGAGAGAGATATATAAGGGTACACTTGCGTGAAGAAAAACCGAAATTAATTGAAGGGAAATTGGCCGAAAAAAATTAAAAACGAAAATATAAAGATAGTTGAAAAGAGTGTAAGATGTAAACGGTTTTTGGAGAGGGGGATGGGGTCAGAGTGTGGGTTGTGGAAAATAATGAAAATTATGACGATATAGATTCAGCCCCTCCCCTCCTATTTGTGATAAAATGTACTATATTTTGGTGTTATAAAAAAACTGAAATGTGTGATATGGTTTGATTTTTTCAACTTTTCTCTTTAATTAAAAAAAATCCATAATATTAGATAAAAATGATGATGCGAAAAAGTTGGAGAAAATAATAATCGATACTTGAAACCAAAAACAAAGAAAATCGGATCATAAATAAAAAAGTTACGCCTGTAATTGATAAAAATGCTATCACCTCCACATTTCCCTACCTGCTCCTTGGTTCTTCTCTTTTTGAATATCTGACATCTTTCAAAAATGACTTCTAATGTCCATTTTTCTTAAATGACGTTTATACAATTAAAATTTCAAAAAAACGTATTAACATAAAATGAAAAAATTTATTAAAAACAAATAATAAAAATAAATAGCAACAACAAAAAAAAAATTGATAGCTGTCGAACGGCAAAATAAAAACATTTTGACATAATGAATTGTATTTTAAAGTAAATACTTGCTTGCCATTTCAACTTTTTTATTCTTATTTATCACCTCAATTCACGTATTTACTTTAAAACACAATTTATTATGTCAAACTGTTTTTATTTTGCCATTTGACAGCTATCAACTGACTTTTACCAACATGTGAGACATTAACCACCCCAAAATTTTATACATAGCGCCCCTAGTTTTCTGTAGAACAACTAAGAGAACAGAATAAGAAAATTGTTCCTTTCGGCTTGCAGAACAACAGCAGAACAACAAATGTATGGGCTGTTCTGGAACAAGTGCACAAAAGAACGCAGCTATTGTTTTTAACTCTGCAGTATGTTACATCTTTTGCTTACGATGTTACAACCATTTTTCCGCTTTCGTGAAGCTTCCGAGGTATAGCTTTAACTCAACTCATATATATGTAATTATTCGCACGATCTTAACATATAATCTCCTTTTATCTGAACAGCCCAGCTACCTATACAATAAACCGAGTATTTTCCAATCCTATCGAACGAGGGGGAATTCCCCTTTCGGTATCGTACTTCAGAAAGACAAGTGTTTTTAGAATCCATCACACTCTGGAACGATCTCCCACTTCCTTAGAGAAGGAGTAGCAGCATTCATGAATTCCCTAAAATGTTTCTTGAAAATTTGGAAGAGAGATACATAAATCTTATGCTAAAGAGAATATTTCCTCCACATGGATTCTTTATAACTGGAAATTTTGAATTATAATTAAATTATATATTTCCGTCTACTATTTATAGCATTACTTTTATTGTTCTCTTCTTTGTTTTTTTTTTTAACTAGGTAATAAGAACTGTATTCTTAACTGCGTAGAGTAAAGTAATAATAAATAAATAATTGAAAACTTCCAAAACAAAATTGACAACTGCTTAATAATCACCAAAAATTTATTGAAATTTAGGGTGATTGTCATGTTACAGAGAGTCGATTTTGAATGGGTGATTGCCGAATGATACCCCTGATTTAGGCCTGGTTCAAGTTTTTAATGTTATTGAAACATGTAATAAAGTATGTATTGTAGCTTTGGTTATAACTACATCAAACAATTTTTTTTTGCAGAAATTAAACCTAACTAGATCAGCTACACTATTAATTTCACCAAAACCATTTGAGCCGTTTCCGCTCAAGTGCTCATACCGATTGTGCAAAATGTCACGTGATCGATATTTCACTGATTTACTTTAACCTGGAACCGTTATATAGATCTTTACATACACATCAAAATCAATTTTTAAATTATTTCGAATTTTGAATATTAATTATAGGAACACGTACAGGAATATGGTCGTTTACATATACTGCACTGTACGTACATATATCGCACTTAAAAACTTGATCGTTTAGTATATTTAGTAAGTTACATTGTTTTTATTTTCAAAAAATTTATTTTGTCCCATTTTCATATACATACTCGTAGTACAATGTGTTTAAAATTGTATGTTAATCTAAGCAAACTGAAGTTACTGAATATTAATTTGCAATGAATGAATTATGAATATTAACCCCTTCCGGTAAAATGACGAGTCTAGCTCGTCATTGGTTTTTCATGCCATATCGCACAATGACGAGCTACACTCGTCATGCATACTGTTGAATATAATAATTAATTTAGTTTAAAACCTACTAAGAGGTGCCGTGTGTGTTACAAGAATAAAATTAGAAGTGAGACTCCCTGGCAGTGTAAACAATGCAGGATTCCTTTGCACTTACCAGAGTGTTTTGAAAAGTACAACACGCTTGAAGACTGTTAACTATACAGGGTGTTCAGAGGTGGGAGGTCAATACTGCAGGGGGTGAAAGGTCAGACCACACCGTTTGGCAGTTACAGGGTGATTCGTAAATCAGGATTTTGCCTTATATGGGAACCGCTCTTGTATTTTTATATTTTTTTCTACGCATCGCAGCGGCCCCAAATTGATTTCAAAAAATCACTATTTGGAAGCCCTTTCCAAAAAAGTTTACACCACCCCCCTATCCCCAACCCCTTGGCCACAATCCCCCTGGAAGTTGAAAAAATTAACTTTTATTTCACGATTTTTCACCTTTCGCCCCACTTTTCTCCGAAATTCATGTTATTAACATACCTACTTTTTATTTTTTTTAAGTTGCCTATCTCCCGCTCCGTTTCTAATACCTCCTATGAATTATGGTATAAAAATGGGTAAGTTTGAAAGGATATTGACCACAGTTGAAGAAGCAAGCGATAAAACCGGGTGTTTAATAGAAAAAATTAAGATAAAATGGCAGAATGCAGTGTTGAAGAGTCTGCCGATATAATTTACGTGTACGGTTTAGTAGAAGGAAATGATAGTGAGGCCGTACGACAATACCAAAGGAGATTCCCGAATCGACGTGTACCCGACAGAAGGGTATTTTCCAGGACTTTCAGAAGGTTAAAAGAAACCGGAAGTGTAACCGCCCCCAGAGCAGAAACGCGAGCAAATCCTCAACATCGTCAGGAACAGCCCTGTAATAAGCATCAGGCAGGTCGCACGAAGGTCAGGATTGTCTTCAGGGAGAGTTTGGACCGTTGTGAACCGAGAGGGACTACATCCATACCACCATATCCCGGTCCAAGCACTACAGGAAGGAGATTCCAAAAGACGATTGCAATTTGCACTTGGCTGTTCGAGTCTGACATCGAAAACAGAAGGTTTCTAGACCGAATTCCTTCCAGCAAAGATTTAGTGTCAATGTCTGGGCTGGCATCATCGGGAACCAGTTGATAGGACCCTTCATCTTGCCCCAAGTGCTGAATAGTCAGCTATACTCGGACTTTTTGGAGAATATCCTTCCGGATCTGTTGGAGGACATCCCCCTGGCCACCAGAAGCGCAATTTATTTACAGCTCGACGGAGCACCTGCGCATACTGGGAACATTGTTAGGGCAAGGTTGAATGAACATTACCCAGAGCGCTGGATTGGACGAGATGGACCGATTCCTTGGCCTGCTAGGTCACCGGACCTTACTCCACTGGACTTTTTCTTATAGGGTATGATGAAAGATGAAGTTTACTCAAGGCCAATCAACACCAGAGAAGAATTAGTTACCAGGATTGGGACTGCAGCCATGAAAATACGGGAGAGACTGGCTACCATAGACCTCAAACGTGAAATAAAACGAAGGCTACTTGCATGCATCGAAACTAGCGCAGAACATTTTGAACAGCTTTTAAAGGACAAACGTTTTAATTATAATTAGTTTTTAAGCGAACAAAATGTATTTTTTAGTAAACTTAAGCATAATTTCCTAAAAATTCGAATTATCATGATATTCTGTAAAAGGATTTTTGTAAATAAATTTTCGTATCCTTTTCCTATCTGGGCATGTTGCACCTTTTTGGCAAGGTAATTAGATAGGCAACTTAAAAAAAATAAAAAGTAGGTATGTTAATAACATGAATTTCAGAGAAAAGTGGGGCGAAAGGTGAAAAATCGTGAAATAAGAGTTAATTTTTTCAACTTCCAGGGGGGATTGTAGCCAAGGGGTTGGGGATAGGGGGTGGTGTAAACTTTTTTGGAAAGGGTTTCCATATAGTGATTTTTTGAAATCAGTTTGGGGCCGCTGCGATGCGTAGAAAAAAAGATAAAAATACAAGAGCGGTTCCCATATAAGGCAAAATCCTGATTTACGAATCACCCTGTAACTGCCAAACGGTGCGTGATGCCCCCCCCCCCCCCCCCCCACCCATACGATTTTTTGCTTGTCTCGGTCTGACCTTTCACCCCCTGCAGTATTGACCTCCCACCTCTGAACACCCTGTATACCTTATTAAAGTTTTGCTCTGATTTTTTCTTAATTTTACCGTTTTTAATGTCATTTAACAATATGTAAAAATGAATATTAATTAAGAATATATAAGAATTATAAAATTAAAAAATTTTATTAAATAAAAATTAAATGGTTATTTCATGCACACTTTTTCATTATTAAATCCACTGACATAGAGGAACTGGACTGCTAACCGCCGTCTGAAAAACGAGACCATTTTTAGCGCAGGCTCAAACCACATGGCGCAAATCATGCTATTAAAAATTCCCTAAAATACCGCACAATTATGTTTAAAATGAAGCAAATAAAAAATAATTAAGCTGTCATGAACCGATTTCTTTTATATCACGCTTAATTTTAAGTTTTTTCACAAAAATGTTCCTCGCGGCAATCAGCTGCGGTCTTAAGAAAGACAAAGATAGCTATACAAATTATTTTTCTGCCTTTGTCTAACCTTCACATTTCTCGTTTATACCAACCCAAGCTAAAAATTGTATCACAAAATGAAGTAGCCATCTGTTGGACATCGTTAAACTATTCTAACAGCTGATTGCAACGGAAAATGATGAGTTGGCGGGCAACTTGTAAAGGCTGTCGTGGGTAAAAGTGATGTGCAAAAAGCTTGTGTTTACTTTTATTTATCTATTGGGAGTATCAAAAAGATGTATCACACGCGAAGATACTAGAAAAAACCAAGAGAAGTGCACATACATGGCGCCACCTTCATTTGGCTATTGGCCATTTTTTTTTGTAAATTTGTCTGCCTGCGGGCTTAAGAAAGAGCGAGATAGTTAGAATTCGGTGAAAATTTGGTCTTGCTTTTGATGTGAGTTTTTGTACGAGATCAGCAGTCCAGTTCTTATATGTCAGTGATTAAATCGTACCGGAAGGGGTTAAGTTGCAAGTTGCAAGCCTTTCTCTTAAAGCTGGATTCTTCACATCGGTGACCAAGATTACTCAAAAACTATTGATCCGATTTACTTCAAACTTTGCACACTATAGTACATATGTATTATAATTATACAGAGGCTAAATAAAATTGCAAAGTTTACTTTTATTAATAATAACAAGCGTTTTTTATATCCGAAATTGAACTGAATTTGTTCAAACAGTTAGTCTCTAGAATATGCATTGCTAGATAAATGACCACAAAGCCTTAAATAAAGTCAAGAGTAACCTTCAGTAGTCACAGCAGTGAACTTTGAACAAAACGGGAAACAGAATGGTGGCCCATATTGGTAAAAAAAGTAAAAGTAGTAGAATAAAGCTCAAACTTTATACTACCGAATAAATAAAACCAGTTGCAAAAAATATACCTATGTTTATTTTCATCGCAAAAAAAAACCCGATTTTTTTCAAAATTTCGTGTTTCCTCTTAAGAGCTTGATCAATAAGGATTTTGTAAAATTAATAAGCTATAGAATGCTCCCCTGCTTTTATAGTGAAGTGCAAGGCAATAGAACTCTGCTAAACTCCTGATTAATGCACGGAATGCCGTGGCTAGGGTATCTACAGATATATAATATTCATTATACATATTAGGAGGAATTACTATAGATTTTGTCCCAGATATAGCAAAGCCTTTCGCATTTCACGCCTACAGGGGGTTCGTTCAATACTTCAATACACAGCCGTATCCTTCGCGCATAACCCACTCTTCCTTGAAGTAGCGTGATGTCAGCCGCGATTGTTTTCCCACTTAAATTTAAGTACACATTTCTATGGTGAGGATAAGAGGACAACACACGAATATCGATTTTCCAGGAAGTCGCGAGCAACATGAAAAGGGGTTGGTGACAGCAAGGACCATGGGCTAGTTACGCGCTGACCACAACAATCGTCGTCGCAAAAGAACTGATTGCACAATTCGCTCATAACATATTTATATCGCGTACCTAGTGGCAAATATCCCTCCTATAGTGAAAATCAGCAGTGGAGATGAGTCCAATACCTGCTGAAAGTGCCATGTAATTCCTAAATTGTGGAAATCCTCTACGGAAGCCGGCTTGTCTGACGAATCGATTTCGCAGCAAATGCTATAAGACTATGCTTGGCTTTCTTTATCTTGTGTTGATTCTTGGTTGGATTTTAGTCATCGTTTTCCTCAAGTGCAAGAAGTCTACTGCTGCTCACCTAGGAGTCGATGGAGGCCAGCCATCCTTAGGCAAGTTATTGTACCGAAAATAGTAGCTATGTATTTACATGCTATAATAAATTAAAATATCCAGCAGACAGAAGTCCAACAGTTCACGTAATTCAGATTCAATCTGACTATAGGGAATCATCAGCTCACCAATCGATTTTTGACGAAGAAGCGGTTATTAACCCCGCCTTTAATAATGACGAAGAGTTAATTATAAATGGTAAGTTTCACATCATATAGAGTAATTTAAATTTTTTAACTAACATTTTCATTGTTCGATCTTTAGCGCCACCGCCTTCATACGAAGAAGTTATGCGACAACCGGAAATTTACCCGAAAGTACAGGAAGTGAAATCAACTTACCTGTGATATATATGCGTTTTTAACACTAGCCTTAATAGAATACATAGGCTAAAATTTGCTTAATTATGGAACATCTGTGATTTCAGTGTTTAAATAGGTTTTTATAAACATTTTGGAAATAAAGCTCTTTTCATGAATGCTCTGGCCTTTGGTCTCCTAGTTACCGAAACCCAAGTAGGTAAATGACTCATTATCGATAAAGGTTAGTGAACTTGCAAGACCATAAACAGTTATATTATATTTTTTTTTTAAATACATCTGATTACAAATTCCGAAGAACTCATTTTGAACTAAAATAATTTCATAAATTCCTTTTGAGACTGAAAAAGCAAAGGACAAATAACTTTTTCCAATTTGTTTTATTCAATAGATGTTGCTAACCAGCGAAACGAATTCTGATTGTTAAACAAAGGAGTTTTGTGGATTTTGCTTAAAATAAATATAATTCCTCGTGTTTTAAACCCAAATAAATTGGTAGTTAATTCCAAATGTGAGTAAACACACAAGCATTGAATTTTTTTAAAACCAGCCAATGCTTAAGAAAGTTTTCACAGTTTAGCTAACTTGGAAAACTTAAACTGATGTACAATCGTTTTTAAATAATTTACAATTGAAATATTTACATAAACATTATGATTTTCTCCTTGAGCTAATGACATTATCCGGAAATATTCACAATAGTTTGAAAAAGCATATTTTAGCTACTTTTCTCTTGCTTCACTTGCATCGAAATTTCCAAAATTGTGAGTTCGTGGGACAATTTTATTTGTGAACTCATATTTACTAGAAATCCCATTTAGGTCTTTTACTTATACTGTAACAAAATGTTGAACTGTGCCATTTAATGAATGTAATAATTTGCAAGAGTTCCTATTGAAATTGTTGTTCCAAAAAGAAAATTCCTGTAACCTACTCAAAAAATTACCCGTAAGTCCAGTGCCGGCCGTAGGGTTTCGCGTTTAGTCGGGCAAACTTTTCCTCGGCGCCCCTTTTAAAGACAAATATAAAAATTATGGCTTATAAAACAAAAAAACACGCTTTTATAAGTAGCGCAATAAAAAGTTAAACAATTATCGCAGGTTCAAAATTTCAAGATTTGGGCTTTCTCCGAACATAGTTAAATTTCGATTTCTAATTTTTAATTACACACAAAATGCACAGGCGGACGGACAACACGGTCAAAAAAAAGTACGATTTTTTTGCTACGATGAATTGGCCATAAAGCATAATCTGAAAAACTTTTAGATAATTCTTCTATATTTTCACAAGTTCCGTCATCTACCGCATTTTGATCGTTGGGCTCGTCCTCATCTATGTTCAACTTATTTCCATCCGAAATTGGTTTAGGCGATTCAGATCTAACTTCATTTTGAATAGTTGGTTCTGATGCTTTTCTTTTTCTGTATTCATAACCAGACGGTTTATGGTCTCGCTTTCCATCGTTAAAATAAAATATTATCAGCCTGCATAGAAAAACAGATAACAAATGTTGATAAGAAAAAATTAATTTTTCTGCTGTGCAGACCGCAAAGTGTCAACTTTGTAACCACCACTCAAAACAAATTTGCACTTTGCGTAGGCTTCGAACGGAAAAATCGTAAACGTTACTCGGGTGTTAAAAAAGAAGGCCTTAGATCAAATAGTTGGGCATTCTTTATTTATAACCGACTTCAAAAAAAGGAGGAGGCTCTTAACTCGACTTTATTTTGTTCTTCTTTTTCTTTTTTTGTGTAGGTATGTTACGCGATATCTTCGCCGATTGTGATCCGATTTTAATAATTCTTTTTTTATTAAATAGAATATTTCTCGAAGGTGGTCCCACTTAAATTTGAAGAAAATATTCCTCCTCTAAAGGTGGAAACTTAGGGGATGAATCCCTTTATTGAATTTCAACCACTTCCCGTCAGCTAAAAATTGAGAAATAAAACAAAATTTACAAAAAAAATAAAAAACGACTTCAAAACTTTGCCTGTATGTACAAATTTAAACTAAAAAGTTAAAAATAATATTTTTTATTACTTTAAAGAGAAGAGCATTCAAGCACAATATACAAAACTATTAATACTCGTTCTTAAATATTTACAATATCTAATCAGTTACTTTTTGAAGTCGGTGCCAACTAAGGCAAATTTAAAAACCCAAATTCTCTAGGTTTAAAACTTGCCTTGCCTACACCAATTAAAAAACTCACTGATTAGTTATTGTAAATATTTAAATATCAATAATTTTGTATATTATCCTTGAATGCTCTTTTCTTTAAAGTAATAAAAAATATTATTTTTAAATTTCTAGTTTAAATTTGTACATACAGGCAAAGTTTCGAAGTCGGTTTTTATTTTTTTGTAAATTTTTTTTTATACTCCCAACGTTGCGTAATCTATTATTGAATTTCATATTTAAACTGAAAACTACATTTAATACTGGATGTGATATTGGACAGAACAGGACAAAGAAAATTAAATTTGAAGGGTGAATATACCTTCCGTAAAATTTTCTTTGAAATGCTAGTTAAATGTGCAATAATAAAAGCAAAAAGTCAAAAATTTGGAAGAATAAAGAGTGTAAGTAGAAAATGTTGATTCATGTATTATAGAATCTTCAATGTTTCATCTGAGAATAAAATTTACTATATCCGAGTAATATATCTCTGAGAATCTTAAGGCTTCATGATTTTCGAAACGTATTTTGGATTTCCTGAAATAATCTTTATATGCATTTAAATATTGTATAGCATTCCAATTGTTTTTTATTGAATTACGAATCTTTGCCACGTAAACTTGGAATAATAATCAATTAAACCAGTAAATACTTCGAACGCAGTTTGATATTATCATGAAATCTGCAGTTTCAAAATAAACTATTGGAAAAATTGGAAAATCAATTTCGTATTTACGTTTCATAAATTTTGCATTTCAATAACATTTACAGGTAAATTAGAATAACTTTATCTCGTCAGAATCAAATACTAACATAAATATATAATAATCAGTTTTTATATCTTGCTTTTCTCTCAAAAACTGAATGCATAAAAGGTACAACGTCCAAAAATGAAATCGTTCATTTACCTTATGCATAACTCGTTCCTTTAATATTTTTAAAGTCCAAATGAGTTTTTAAAAATAATGGTTTGCAAATATTATTTAAAAAATTTACGGAACTCTTAGGAAAACCCAGAACACTCACGACGTCCTCAGCTTACGAGTGATAGCTGCACTCTGCAAATATATACAATATGTCTACATAAAGCGCCCATCGCGAATTTCTAAGAAAAAATTTATTCGACAATACACAAAAAAATGGAAAACGGCTCTTACCAAAACTCCCACTAATACATATAAACACAAGCCGCGAAGTTGAAAATGCACATGTAGTGATGTAGTCCGAGAATCGGCTCGAAATTATATTGCTTCTTATGGCAGAAATTTGAACGCAAATATCTTTAACATTTTGTTCTTGCCCCTATAATGGTTTTGGTACTATAAGATCGGCATTCTTCCTCAGTTACAATTAGTAGAACATCACTTTTTCGTAAAAACGATAGTTCAGCAGATTAACCCTGTGGAGCAGAATAAATGGGCTATACCGCTATAAGAAGCAATCATCGGGCCTAGACGGCTTGTATTTGTAATACATATTGTTCGTGGGGGTTTTGCTTTTACGATACTTATACATAAAATTGCCACTTTCCTTGGGGGGAACACAAAAACACTTCGGGAAGTAAAAAAAAAAAATGCTTCAAAACGCATGTTTGTCTCCCTTGCCTTCGTCTTACATATATTTTTACTCAATTTTGCAGTATAAGAATAAATAAGTTTGTAGTTATTCTTCTGAGAAATTTTAATATGTTCCTGATTCATTTGGCGCCCTAAATCGACCGGCGCCCTCGGGCGCCGCCCGAGCTTGCCCCCCCCCTAAGGCCGGTACTGCGTAAGTCAATCTGCGTAAGTAATGTGAGCAAAATTCGCTGTCATTGAACACCTTATTAAGTCTTTTTACTTTTTAACAAAACGAAAAGTGGTGCATGGTAATTTATATATGTTCCATATAAAGCTAAATAGTAGTTAAATCCTTATTAAACACAATATCTTAAACAATCGATTTTATTCAACAATACTATAGAATTAAAACAATAAAATTAAGAGTACAAATAAATTAAAATTATTATTATACTGACGAAAAGTGTTATGGCACATTACTAAGTTAAAACACACGATCTAACATTCCGCTTTCTTGCATGCACATAATACCAAATCGTACGCTACGCCAACATAGACGAAAAATAGTAAAACTAAACGCAGAAAAGTACGTGCATTGGTACTTTGGTTATCACAATTTTGATGAATCTATCATTAAGCATAGAAATGCTACAAGTTCGTCGTTGCTTGCAACTTGAGGTAGCGATTCCCGCTCTCTGGATCTGTGAGATGAGCCACTCGATCAGATGCTGTGTAACAAGTCGTCACTGTGGGATTTGGTCTAGTGCTGTTTCGAATCCGTGATGCTCCCCACAGAAGCACGACTATGCTGGTTATTAAAATACCTAAGCCGAGTCCAGGTAAGAAGCTCTGATTAAAGTTATCCATATATTCATATGAGTGATTTTTTGAATGAGAAAGACTAATTTTTTGTATGTTCTTCGTATTAATGTCGAAGTCATTTCCTCGAGCACTCGAAATTTCATCACTGCGACTAGATATTTTATCTAGATTTGATAAATCAGTCACAGCATTGGGTTTTCTAAATACTTTCAAGTCAACGTTTTGATCAATTGCATCACCAAATTGCAATTTAGTTAAGTTCGAACAACCGACAACAAAATCCGATTTTATTTTGTTCTCGTGATCTAACACTAGACAAAATCGGTAACTGTGTAGAAATTAAGCACATTTAATATTTAATTGGTGTAAAATGTAATAATAATACTCATACCTTTCCCCAACATCTAATTGAGAACTTTCTGGTACTATAACACTGACAGTATTCTGCCCATTTATGACTTTGCTCTCGCAGTGAATCTAAAACATAAAATTAATGAAAAGTACTATAAAACCACAAATGGTATATACATACCGGTGATTTGTTGATAAGAACTTCATTCAAGGTAATTTCTTTAAAAACAAATATTGCGTCACATAAATATTCATCTTTATTCAAATTAACTGTCCAAGTTAGAATTAATCCGTAGTCAGCAGAAACGTGTAAATCGCGAAGGGAAATCTATGGCAAATACTGTTAATAAAAAATAAAACTCTATTCTACTTAGTACCATTTCGCTCAAATCTTTTACAGAAGTAGAATAATTCTGCCTTGAGATGGCCTCCAATTGTTCTAAGATGTTAGCATTGTCCAGCTCAGCATTGTCCATGTCGCAATTGAGTGTCTCAATGGGAACCTGAATTAAAGGTGCGCCCTCCAAACGAGGGGGAGTTACACAAGTTGCACTTAGCAGGTCTCTAGATGCCAACTTCGATTCCTGGAGCCATTCTGCAAATGGACGTATTGCGCAGTCACAGGAAAGAGGATTTTCCTCCAACCATAAACTGGTCAATTCTTTTGCGCCATCCAATGCATTTTTAGCAATTATCGAAATATCGTTTCCGGCCAAACGAAGCTCCTTAAGAGATGGTAGCGGAATGATCAGATCGGACGTCAGTGCTCTATTCCAAATTTGATTTTATTATAAAATTCATAAATTGATTGCATAAGAAATAAGACCTTAAAAAATTGTGTGTTAGATCCAGGGTTATCAGCCTTGTCAAGTGCTGGAGTGACAAACTTGATATTGCAACAATACCGTTATAACTCAAGTCTAACGTTTCCAAAGATCCCAACCCGTAAAATGCGTGATCTTGGAGCACATCAATTTGATTGTGTTGGAGTGATAATACTTTGAGTTTTGAAAAATTCCTTAAAGCCTTGTTTTGTATGCTCTTTATTAGATTCTTATCAAGATTGAGAGATTCCAAATTGGGAAGAGTTGGAAGAACATCGTCTGTTAATGGACCATTTATTAGATTCGCTTTTAAATCCAACTGTCTGAAATAATAAAAATATATATATTTTTTAAATTAACATTAAAATTAAAAACAAAACAAAACTAATAGTATATAAATAGTGCGATTCAGCATTTATTTATCGAAGTATTTTTAATACTTATTTACGTATTTAAACTTCAAACGCATAAACAAAAATTTTTCATCTTTAATATCGGTTAAAACTTAATCTTACCTTAAGTTATAACACTGTCCAACAGCTTGCAAGCTCGCAGGAAAATCTCCCAAACGGTTTCCACTTAACTTTAATATTTCCAAGTTCCGCAGGTTGGAAAATGATCGTAATGAAATGCTCGATATTTGGTTGTCACTCAGTTCCAGGTATGTGAGATTTTTTAAATTCTATATAATCGATATACTTTAAAAAATGTGCATATTTCAAATATTGACCTGTATTACCGAAAAGTCAGCAGTTCCAATTGCCTTGATTTTATTGCTGGATAAGTCAAGCCTCTCCAAAGATATTAGTGGTGCGATTGAGCTCCAGGGCACACTAAGAAGCGCGTTACTTGGCAAACCTAAAAAATCGAATACGGTTATTAGCATGAGTGAATAATGTTTCAATTGAATTGGAGAAATAATAATAAGACAAATTTTAAAATTATTAATTAAAAAATTATTAAATTTACCTCTCTTAGATTTTCTCTTTCCGTTTAAAAAATATTGCAAAATTATTTTGTTTTTAAACTTTTAACGAATCTAGTTTTGAATACAGAAAATATTGATTATATGTCTTTGTTTAAACTACTAACTTGTCCAAATGAACGCTGGCACACTCTAGGAAATTTGGTCTAAATTATTTATGCTAAATTTGAGTCAATTTAAGATGAGGAGAGCTTTCTTAAGACGATCTCAGCCAAATAGTCTCACGTAAGACGAATTTAGCGAGGGCGAGTTTCTACGCTTGTTGAGAAAGAAAACAAAGCGTTGTCTTTCTGGTTCTTAATGGTGGTGAGACCAGTTGGACATGGACATGGAGAATCTCTGGTTTCAAAAAGACGACATCAACCAGTCACACAACAGAAAATATAATCGCGATACTATGCACATTTCTGTCTTGTAGTATGCATCATCGTAAGAAATAGTCATCTAAATTAACTGCCGAGATTTTGCGACTTAACTCCTCTAGATTTCTTTCTCTTTTGTTCATATTTGAATAACTTCAAACATTGAGAATGTGGTAAAAAAAGCAAATGTATTATAATTTTGCCATTTTTTTTTCTTGTTGATTTATAAAATAAAAAAACTTTAAGTTTAAAAGAGAACAAATTTGCTACGTCGACCTATTTGGAAAAAACCTTGTGTTTCAACATATGCCGCGTTTCAATTTTTACATTTGATTTAATAATACAGCTTTAATAAGATCAATTGCTGAAGTGTGCATTGACTACAAACACTGACTTCTTAAATACAACTATTTTAATAAAGTTGTGTGCTGTTCAATAGTTATGTTAATGACAAATTCTATAATTTTGTAAATATCAAATTATTCGTAGGGATGTGTTAAACAAGTATAAAAATTCATAAAAAATAAGCTTAAAAAATGTGATCTAATATCATTGATCATTGATAATACATTTTCCAGGCGTTAAGAAGTTTAGATGTAAAAATATAGATAAATTAATAAATTAAAAATCCCCTTACCTAGAGCTTGTAATGGATAGCTTAAACCAAGGAAGGCGGACTTGTGCACTCTTTTAATTTCTCCAGAGGAAATGACTAGCCCATGAAGAGAAATGTTTTCAAATATTCTAGCATCACTTAAGAAGCTAACATTTCTCAAGGTGCAATCTAAAAGGGAGACCGAGTAGGGTGTTTCTCGAAGATTTCTTGCAAGAGTCTATTAAAAAAAAAAAAAAAAAACAAATTAGTAAGTTATTACAGTATATATTATGTATATTATACCTCCAAACCATGTATGTCTCCACTACACCGCAAAGTATACGGAAGATCACAACTGCACTCCAAACTTCTAGTGCTTGTAGTATTTGGACATTTCCATTCTGAAGATATTTCTTCAATAGGAACCTTTCTCTCAAGTTTTGTTTTTTTTGATGCAGATTTATTAAACATTTTTCCATATCCTTGTTTGATGATTGAAGGTTTTATCGTTTTCAACTCTCCCGAATTTAATAGACTTTCTTCGAAGCTTTCTTGGCTTTCTTCATCGGATTGAATATCAGTTCTAGAAATATTTATCGCCGTACTATTCCGATAGGTATCGAAATCTAAGCTGGTTTGGTTTGTGGTTAACTGTAGTTCAATCTCTTCCACGGTAAGCAGAATGAAGAAAAGAAATCTGCAAAAAATCAAAAAAAATGAAAACATACAGCAAATGAAATGCAAATATAAACAATTCATGAACAACAATTGAGGCGGCTTGCAGGCACTCAGTAAGATGGGGTCAAGATGCGATAAGAGACTTCTTCCAATTGCCCATATAAATCAGATGAAGTGTCACATCGTAAGTAAGTTTACTATACTAAACAAGATGATTTAATATAGTGCCTGCTCCAATGGCGAATTCTAGCCCGGGCGCACTCCCATTGAAAGACCGGTAATTGACCTCTTGGTTGTGTCCGGCGAGGAAAATAGAGTCGCTTTTAAAATTAGTGCAATGCCTTCAATTTGGGTCAAAACTATTGTGATAGGATGTTCGCTGTTCTCAAGGTTTTATTGGTAATTCTTGTGTTAATGCAAATTTTTAAGTTTGCACGTCTGTCCTGCTTTTTATTCTGTGGGAATTTCTGAGTAAGCAATCACTAGCCGGATATTTTATATATTATATATTATAAGTTATTCTAAATATTCAAGACAAAGCAATGTATTAAGGGTCTTTAAATATATAATATTGTTAAGCAGCGATTACAGACACTTTTATTTTATCACTGTAAAAACTAACAATTAACATTACTAAGTCATAACAAAAGCTATCATGTCAAACATAGTAGCTAGTTAACCACGTCATTAGCAACTTGAAAATCAATTTGGAGAATATACCAATCGGGCAGCGCTTATCTACGGACAATCGAAATAAAAGACTTGGGAAGTTTTTGCTACAAAAATGGGAACAACTTTCAGCATATTATAGTTCGTAGCAATCACAAATATAAAGTGCCCAGACGAACAATACTTGTGTTTTTTAAAAGTTGTACCCATAACATATAATTAGGTATATAATATATATATACCCCATACGAAAAAATTATAGAAACAAGGACGAAAACTGCAATATTTGGGCTTATTTCAATTAAAACAAGTAAATATTTGGAAATTCGATTTGCCAACACTGCGCGTAGGTTGAAGCTATTAAAAAATTATAGTACATTCAAAAGATTTCACTTCATTTTTTATTAACCGAAAAAAGTAGCGCATTACACAAAAATGTAGGAACGAAATAATTATAGAAACAAAATGTTAATTTCGTCAAAGAATTGAATGTATCACATATAAAATTGTATAATAATTATATCAGAAACATTTAATAGTTCGTGTTGCCACCTGAGTTCAAAATTGCTTGTTGGAGTCTCATGAGCATAGAATTAATTAAATTTTGCAGATGCCATAGGTCAATTTTGTTCAATTCGCTAATTACTGCATCCCTAAGATCCCTAAGATGTTTCACAGATTCAAATTGACGTCCATTCTTGTAAACATTATTGGCCAGTAGTCCCCAAATATTTTCAATCCGATTGAGATCCGGACTACAGGCTGGCCAATCCAATAACGAAATGTTGTGATCACCCAAGAAGTCTTTCGTCAGTCTAGCAGAAGGATTGCTGCCAATAGTTTTGTCAGCCCATCTGATATAAAGCGGCAATTGAAATTAGATGTTTCCATGCGTCGAATACAGCAAATTATACATGACGACAAAAACTTGTCCTATGAAAATATGAAGTCGAAACCTCAACTTTTGTCTCGTCATAAAACAGCTCGATTTAAGGTTTGCTGAGAAATATCAGTTTTGGGATAAAGAGTAAACAAAGTCGTATTTAGCAACGAAAAAAAAAATTTAATTTAGACGGGCTTGGTGGTCTCCAAAAATATTGGCATGATGTTCGACAAAAAAACAAGGTGGTGTTTCACAAAATGTTGGAAGAGGATCCCTTATGATATGGGGTGCCATTGGATATACAGGAAAGACTCCAATATGTACTTTTTCTACTAAAATGAATGCTGTCTATTACGTTAACCTATTGGAATGTGAATTAGTGAATTCGGGCGATGATTATTTCGATCCAGATTACATATTCCAACAAGACAATGCGGCAATTCATTCTACTAGACTGACGAAAGACTTCTTGGGTGATCACAACATTTCGTTATTGGATTGGCCAGCCTGTAGTCCGGATCTCAATCCGATTGAAAATATTTGGGGGCTACTGGCCAATAATGTTTACAAGAATGGACGTCAATTTGAATCTGTGAAACATCTTAGGGATCTTAGGGATGCAGTAATTAGCGAATGGAACAAAATTGACCTATGGCATCTGCAAAATTTAATTAATTCTATGCCCATGAGACTCCAACAAGCAATTTTGAACTCAGGTGGCAACACGAACTATTAAATGTTTCTGATATAATTATTATACAGTTTTATATGTGATACATTCAATTCTTTGACGAAATTAACATTTTGTTTCTATAATTATTTCGTTCCTATATTTTTGTGTAATGCGCTACTTTTTTCGGTTAATAAAAAATGAAGTGAAATCTTTTGAATGTACTATAATTTTTTAATAGCTTCAACTTACGCGCAGTGTTGGCAAATCGAATTTCCAAATATTTACTTGTTTTAATTGAAATAAGCCCAAATATTGCAGTTTTCGTCCTTGTTTCTATAATTTTTTCGTATGGTGTATACCCATGGACAACTAATTAGATGATGTAATGAGTTAATGTATGATGTTTAATTGAGTTGAAAATTCTCAATGTTCTTGTTTCATATGTACAAAAAGGAGTTAAATTAACATTCTCTGACTTACAATGTATTCAAACTTATAGTTAAATTTCAATTGTTTTTTTAAACATTTTGAATAGAATGCCATAATATTTCCAATACGTAAATTTCGCCGGACAACTAATTAGAAACACTCCTTTTAGATGGAATAAAAATTGTTTTTTTTTCCAATATTTCATAGGAAAACCTGTTTATAATATTATTTCTTCGTACCTCTTCTTTATTGAAAGTATAAGTCGGTTACATCTCTTCACAGGTATATTTTCCCATGCTAATTTAATTGCAGTAAAAAGTTCGTCAAAATTTTTGAAGTTTTTTGTTGAAACTGATTTCTGTACGTCGCCCCACAGGTATTCAATAGGATTGAGGTGCGCATTTGATGCAGGCCACTCCAGCCCACTAATAAAGTTGTCTTGAAAAGAGTTGTTGGTATGCTTTGCTGTATGCTTAGGATCGTTTTCCTGTTGGAATGTCTAGATCATAGGCAAGTTTCCCTCAGCACATGACAACATTACGTTTTCAAGTATGTCGACGTACTTTTCCTTCATCAGGATGCCTCTATGCTATGAATGGGACCAACTCCATACCAGGAGAAGCAGCTTCACACGATGATCGATCATCGGCCATACTTTACAACAAGAGTAGTTTACCTCGAATCAAATGCAGCGGCTTTAGGTCGACGAACAGACCTTCTACCATCTCAACCCGTTCTATTAAATGTTGTTTCGTCGCTCCCTAACAAATGAGGCTTATAAAAATTCGCTCCTTTTTTTTCGGTTGCTTGCAGATACTAATGGTTTCTTCCGTGAAACTCTGCCGTACAACTCAGCCAAAAATCTTCTAACGGTTCTGGCTGAAACTGCCGTTACGTTATCACCGAAAATTTTGCAGTGGATGTCAGCAGAATTCCTCCTAGTGCCCTTTTTCGTTGCTCTGATGATTTGTCGATCTGTTAGCTCAGACATTTTCCGGGATCTTATTTTTCGTAGAACATTTTTCATTGTTCCGTGTACTTGAAAATGTTTTACTGCTCCATAAACAAGTTTTAAAGAGCATATCAACTGGTTTGCAATTTGGCAATAAAACATTTTTGCTTGCCAAATGCGCACTACTTCCATGTGCAAGGAAGCGTTACAATCTTTTTTTTTGCCCATGTTTATAAACAAAGTATTGACAAAAATAGTGTCTTAACATGAATATTTAATGTAACTTTAATATTTACCGATGCAATTATTCAGAGAAATCAATTTTTGTTTAATAAGATGGAAAAATGAATACTGTTTCTAATTAGTTGTCCACATAAAATAGCATTCACGCGAAATGGTATAACCACAGGATGTTTGTGCGGGCACGAACTACTATTAAAAGTGCAGTTTTTAAGTAGCACGTGGTCGTTAGGTTTTCGCTGGTATCATACAGTTAGATTAGAAACTAAGGAGAAAGAAGGAGAGTGCACAAAGCAGTGCTGATCAAACTGTTTCTAATTATTTGTCCACAGGTGTATATAATAATAATGTAATATATAATATATGTTTACTATGTATGTATATAATAATAATGTATAATGTATGTTTTCTTGAGTCAATCGCAGAAGATTTAAACCTGAAAATTAAATATCTACTTCGGAATGATACCAATGTGCTCATCTTTAATTATTTCAAAGAAATTACAGCAATACAGAGTGGTCTCATTTCAAATATTTCAAAACAAATCTTTAGTTACAACAAAAAAATATCACGTGATTTTTACTACACTCATTAAAACTAAGTGAAAAAATAAACTACGAGTAAGCTCAAGAACTGGAGCAGAGGGAATTTGGCTGCCAAAGTTGTTTTTTACGAATGATGCATACATATATAGTTATTGTAAGCGAAAAAACTACAAATTATAAAGACATTACTTATAATTAATTATCGCTGTGTTGATCACTTACACAAGCAACTAAATCACAACATATTTGTTAACTTAAGGGGGTAGTCCAGTGAAAAAAAAAAAAAAAAATCGTTTTTTTTTGCTTAAATCTACTCTACTACACTTAGAAAATACTCCCTTAAAATATCTAAGCAAAATATTGAATAGTTTTAAAGATACAGAGAGTTTTCGAGAGACGTGTAATCCGAGCACTCGAAGGTCCCCTGGCGTGTTTCGGAGCAAGGAGGACTCTTGTATTTCTGTTTGCTTCGCCCATTTTTTTTTCGGTTTATAACGGTCTAGGTCCTTCTGCTTTGTATTTAAGGTTAGTTATGTATGGAGGAGGCATCGCGTTATGTATGGAGCAGGCATCGCTGACTAAGGTAAAATTAATTTTTTTAGCTTTTTTCCGCATAAAAAACTTTAAACGCGTTTTTCTGAAAACAGCATGTTTTGACTCGGCGGACGTCAGATCTCAGAGTCTTTTGCTCCGATTGATCTAAAAATTTAGCTGTATATTTCTTGATTGTGTATCTATCGTCGGAACTAGAATTATTAAAATCCATTGTTTATTTACAAAGTTATAAACAAATTAAGCACCCGAAAAATTCGAAATGCCGCCATTTTGTTATTTTCTATTGAAAATTAATAATTCTAGTTCCGACGATAGCCAATGTTCTACAGATTAAAACCTCGTTTGAATTTTTTGTTTCAAATGAACCGTTGCAGAGATTCGACGTCCGCCAACAAAAAAAAATTTTTTTTTTGAGCGGCAATTTTGTCGGGATGACTCATCGAAAACAAACAAAAAAGTTGTTTGTGTATTTTAATAGTTGTACTATCATATGTCTAAAAGTTTTTTAATAAAAATTGACTTCTAATATGAAAAAAAATCGTTGAAAAAACAGTCGTTTTCACTGTACTACCCCCTTAAGAAGAGAATTGGTTTGTAATCTTGAAAATTTCGGGTTTTCAGATCGTTACCGCGTTCAGGGTATGATCTCGTCATAAAATATAAGACGTCAAAGATCATAAAAATTTGCAACACACGGAAACAAAACTTTTCAATCCATTGACTCCTTAAAAGGTTTTTATTTAAATAAAAATTAATAAATAAACAAATAAAACTCATTTATTATATTTTTTCCGAAATTTTAGAGTCAAAATAATTTTTTTTATCAGATTAAAAATCTCCAGATTTTCCAGATTTTGAATTAAATTATGTGAAGGGTCAAATAAATAAATAGACATTAAAATACAGGAAAATTATAATGATAGTAATTTCTTAATTATGAATGTTAATTGATTCGTCTCTATTACGAAAAAAGAGAACACGGAATAAATATATTTTTTTAATTTTTTTTTCAATTCAGCAAATCGATACGGAGAACCATACATTATTTCCATGTTCCATAATCAAATAAAGTTTATCATAGCGGTACTTCAACATCCTACGATCCTGAATTTGTAAACTCTCGCAGCCGATTTGAAATCAGTTATTATGTATATTAAAATTAATTTTATGAAAATCATACAAGTTTAAAATGTCGCCAACAAGTTTCGTGTTTGTATTTTATATTGTTGTATTTCTAGCCTTTACAATCTTATTACACATGAAAATGTCTGTTCGTTGGATAAAAGAATTTACGTTATTTTATCGCACTGTTTCGTCCTTTTTCGAGTACACTCCTCATACATACGTTAGTTTTGTAATTAAATCTTCACCGAACTACATACCGACAATTTTATGATATAAACATACTGAATTAATATGCAGTTCACATTAATATTCCTAAATTATTTGTATCCTAACAACCTAAGGCAGGAAACAAACGTTTAAACATACTTCTCCTATTCTTTTGAGCAATCTTATTGAAATATTGCAAATCAATTCATTGTGGGAATAATAAATATTATTATAGATATGTGATCAAATGTAATATATTCATTTATTATTCCAGCATTTCCGCTACTTATTTATAAATATTTTAAATATGTCGTTTATATACAGAACAGTTCTATTCACCGAGTGGTACGTATATAAAGTCTAAAAAGAAGAGATCTATTAACACTACAATAATTTTCCTCAGTTTGTACTGATAAAATTGTTTACAAAAAATTAGCAAACTAACAATGAGATTGTCGACAAGGCACCTATTGTCAAAATATTTTAAACAAGATATTGTAAGGACATCAAGTAATAAACCGTTAAGTTACCGAGTTATGTAGAATTCTATAAAAATGTTAACTATCTACCCATTAATTTTACGCATTCAAGTTTAAGGTCATGTGAACGTTATTTCCATGAATTGAGATCTTCGCTCCCAACTGATAAGATGAGTAAAGCGTGCTAAAGAAAACCAAAAATTAGAATCTAATTGCGTCTTAATCACATAATTTGCATGCAATTACATTTGCTTAGGAGATAACCACCAAAAAAAATATTGGCGAAAACCCCAGAAGAGCTAAATCCATTCAACCAAGATTAAGTATTAAGCGCTATCGAATATATGAAATTCAACAGCAGCTCTAGCCTAGCGAAAAATTAAAAGCTGTGTTGGCGCGGCGGCTGCGTCTTAAGTGTATAACTGCATCGCAAGGTGGATGCTTTAAAAGACTCTGTGGCCTAGGAGCCCCATTTAGTCTCGCGGATATCATCACCGTGCCTAGTGCTGCGGATTACTTTTTATCAACCACCAGTGAGTGAATCGTAGTCAGTGAATCTTGAAGTGATAATCAGCGGTCAGTCAAGGTAATAAGATGTTCGTCGATGGCTTTTGAATTTGTTGGCGGTAAGGTGTCTGGTTACAATTATTTCACGACGGTAGCGGAATACCAGCGACAAATGATCGTCTGAATTTTAGTTTAGTTTATATAATGCAAAATGTGTTGTCTGGTTGAAAACAAAAAGCTTCGACTGAAAAAAGATAGAGACTAACAAACCACCAATTGTGCAAATATGTACTATCCGATTGACTTATTTTTATTCTATTATGTAGTGCAAAATATACATAAATGTTTTCTTTTCAATTGTGTTTAATTGCTTGTTGGAATCAAATAATTGGATACAGTTTCATACAGATCAAATTTAATTGACAATATAATTAAAAGCGGTTTGAACCGCTGACATATGTAGCTTTTAGAAATATATGCAAATACTTAACGTTCATGTGCTTAAACAACATTGCGATTAGTCGGAACAAAATATTAAAACCACTTACATTTCACTATAAGTACAATCTGTAAAAACGAATCGTATAATGTACGTATGCCACTAGAAGACAATTGTTTTTTATCTTCAGGAAATCACGTGCTGCATGAAGTGGCATAATAAATTTGTTATTCCCCCGAATTTACATTAAACACTGAACTGTACCTTTTTTTTGAGATTTTTTTTATTGCACATAATCATTATTTCAAGGACAAATTTTGGGAGTTCAGCTCAATCTATCGTAATTAATACAATGAATTTAGGCAAAGCGAATGATCATTGTATGTGAATTTATTTATTTCATTTACATATTCGCGAATTAACCGATTACTAGAAAGACTAAAGACAAATAATTAATTTAGATAAGGAAGAAGATTAGGATTGCAAGCCAAGCGGTATGCACTTATATTAAATAATAACTAGTCGTGGTAGAGTAATTATTGGCTTATGTCTATTATATTTTGTCCGATGGTAGAATGATTTTCGCAACTTGTGGTATCAATTAAATTCAGCCGATCGCAATAAGGGCATTATCATGTAGATCTTTTCATTACCAGTGTGACAAAACACCTTAAAATAAAACATAGAAAAGGAAATTACATTCACATAACTGTTTAAACAAAGGGAAGCCAGGAAGGTTTTCAATAAATAAGAATAAAGGCAATAAGTACAAGTCGATCGACATTCCATTTTTGGGATTTTTAAAATGCTTATTTTCTATTTGCTATTAGATTGTAAGACGAATGTAAATTGTAATACAGATCTTAGAGAATTTTTAGAAATTTGCAATTATTTAATAATTTTTGAAAGTCGTTACCTAATTTACAAATAAATTCCTGCAATCTATGAAGCCATTATCATAAGGAAACAATAACTATAAAAAATGGATAGATTACATTGCTAAAGAAATAAAACACAATCTTCTATCTATCTATAAACAAATATGAATTTCATAGAAAACGAAATTTATAAAAAAAAGTTTTAAATTCGAGTATTGATTTCCATGAAATTGAATAAATAAAGAGAAGAGCAAAAGTTATCTACAAACGAGCCATTGGAATCAAAACTTTCTATTTCTATACTGTTTTAATTAATATTTGTAATTTCTGTTAATTGTTTCAATTCAGGAAATCTGAGATAAAAAGTAGACTCGCAATATATGTATGCACGTCGCGTCGTGAGGACTTCAGAAATGATAAGGTTTTACAACAATTTTGTGTAGAGATTTCGCAAATTATTATTCTTTCATATGAATTAGTCACTTCAAAAATCCAAATACTTCTGGATTATTACGCAATAAAACTGATAAGAATACTATTTAAATCTTCCTCATTTTTAGTGTCAACAATTATAAGTATTCTATCGATTAATATTCTTGTACACAGAAAGAATAACCTTTTTATCCCGATTTAATTTTAATTAAGTCTAGTTTTATATACATACTGCTTTTAATCATTTGTAGTTTACTTCTACCAAAGATAATATATAGTTTATATGATCTTTGGTTCTACCCAACTACGGCAAAGCAAAAGGGTTATGATTTTAGTAGCAAAAACTTCTCGCAACCGGCATAGTCTAATATAGCAATCATCGTCAGTCGAATATAGTATTATTTGATCTTTTGCTTCTATTATTTTTGCTATAAATGTATGAATGGGTAGATCCTCTTAATGAACAGTTTATATGTTTTATTTTTTATTTCGTGGTAAGGCAATGTGGCCTATCTATAGTTTAGGGTTTTCATTCAATTATTATCAAAAAATAAGAATTCTAAATGTGAATATAAAGATTAATTATCATAATAGAAACAATATCAATTTCTTTTCACGCAACAATTTTAATGAAGCCCAAAATTATATTCATGTTTCCTTTTTATTGTCTGTTTAATAACATCATATTTTTCTTGTAGATTTCATTGATAATCAATATGGAGCTGATAAAATCAACAATTTTAATCGCTGTAATTTTTATAATTTACACAAGAGATACAGAAGTTGAAGCGAAAATGTTTACAAGATGTCAGCTCGCTAAGGAGCTTATAAGATTTGATTTTTCAAGAACGTTCCTTTCAAATTGTAAGCAACAGCATTAAAGGGGAATTTTTATCAAAACTCATTATTAAAATCTTCTTATTGCAGGGGTCTGCCTTGTTGAAAATGAAAGCGGTAGAAGTACTTCGAAGATTAAAGAACTTACAAATCAAAGTGCAAACTACGGAATATTTCAGGTAAGCTATTGTAATATACTTACATATAAATCATTATATTATAAGGGATAAAATATTTGCAGTAAAAATTATTTAATTTAACTTTTCGAGGCACATTGTAAAATTTATATTTTCAGATTGTCTAAATTTGTTTTCATTAATCTTAACATTCGTTCTTAGACTTCATATGAAATGTGTGTCCATTTATTATTCTGCCATAATAATAATTGTTAAGACCTCATGGGAAATATCATTCTCGCCTATATGGTACATATTTATTTTCTCGATCATAAGATATATTTTGTAGTGTCATAATTCAGCGAATTACAGAATAATCTAGCCTTATTAGTAAGAATCTCAAAAGCATTAACGTTTAATTTCTCTTGATTCATAATTTCATCATAAAAAGCTTGGTGATATTTTTACTCAAAAAGGATCAATTTTACGAATAAAGTGTATAGAACAAAAAGTGCTTATAATCAGCCAAAGAACAAGTGTGAATTTTTGTAGTATTTGTTGGGACATTTTTGGTTTTTTCAAAAATTGGCCAAATCCAAAAACCAAAACAAGTCCGAAAAATTCTGAAAAAATTCACACATATTCTTTGGCTAATTTTAAGCATGTTCTGTTCTATTAAGTTTTTTGTAAAATTGTTCCTTTTCGTGTAAAAACATCCAAAGTTTTTTATTACATTGCTATACAAGATGGCCATTTTGCAAAAACCAAAGCAAAAAAAAAAACTTTCAAAACCATGGTTTGAGAAAGGTTAGACATTCAGACCGCGATTACTGGTGTGGTGGTTGTATGATGGTTCAATAGCAACAACGTAAAGATAATCGACCTTGAAAAGAAAAACGACTAAAGAAAATCAGGACTTTTTTCAAAAACCCCGAAAAATAATAGGGTTTTTGAAGTTTTTATGCAAAACAAATGCCAGATTCTGAAAGAACATCCCCAAAAACCCCCCTATATACGATTTTGAAAGAAAATCGGCCAAACAAACAAAATTCTCATTTTGCGCATTAATTGGTTAATGCCGATTCAACTTATCGCATTCAAAGGGACTGGGAGTGCACTACAAATTCACTACCACTCAATTGGTTAATAACAAAAAATTAATGTAAAATGACTAAAATTTCGCTATTAGTGATACTATAATGAAATTTTTTGTATAAGTAAAAACAAAAACTTTTCTGATTATAGAAAACAGTAAAACAATTCTAGAACGTTAAAAACATGTTTTTACTAATACAGAAAACCTAACCTACTGTCGGTAATAACGAAAATTTACAAAAGAAATACGAAATTCATTAAGTAATAATATTAGCTTTATGGGGTGAGGGTAATCTGCCATTATCCACGATATTGCAGAAAGTTTGATATCAAAATGTTGACAAAACTAACTAATATCTTTGCCGATCACGGTCCCCAGGCCAATTGAAGAAAGAAAGAAGAAACTTCTCATAAAAATGCTTTCTCTTTATCTTAGCTAAGTTCGTTTATGAGCCAAACAGTCCATTTGTTTTAACACTTTACCGACCGCTATTTTGCTTAAGAGAAATTCTCTCGCACCAAATACATTTTCTGCTCTAAGTATGTATCTCTTAAATTACGTTTTGAGCCTATTAATAGGCTTGCGGTCGGTAAAGTGTTAATTGCGACGTTTTACAATTGCCGAACAATCAAGAAAACTATTTGAGCTCTCTCTGCACGGCTGGCGGTACCATCGATTATATTTACATCATGTCGATTCTGTAAGTGGAATAAATAGAACAGAATTTGTGATTGGTTTCATAACCTCCCAATTCTTATGAGCGATGCAACTATCTAATCCCAACGATTTACAAAAAATACCAGCTATCATTTAACATACCCAGAGAATGTTAAACAGCTATAATCAACATATAAATTATTTCTGCACAGTGTCTAGCTTTAAAAGTTGGTGCACAACCCAACTACGTATATTCTACTGATAACACTAAAAGTACAAATTACAAAAAACAGCTTTAATAAATATATTTGCAGATAAACAGCAAGATGTACTGCCGAAGAGGTCGCAAAGGAGGATTGTGCAATATGAAATGCGAAGGTACGATGATCTTATCAAAGCATATAGACCCCAATAACGGAATTTAAATTTTCACCAGATTTCCTAAACGATGATATTGGAGATGATGTTAGATGCGCTAAAACTATCTTCAATCAAAGAGGTTTCTCGGCCTGGGAGGGCTGGAGGAAAAAATGCCAGGGGCGCACCCTACCCGATGTCTCAAGATGTTAATCTCTATGAAATTAATTAAAATCATGGTTTCCTCCATTTCCCTTTGTATTGTGATTTCTGGATACTCCCAATTAATCGCAGAGACGTCAGCATAGGTGAAATATTTAAGTATCGGTTATTATCTATCTATTGTTATTTATAAGGAGTATTTTTAAGACAATTTTATAAGATGTTGAATTTTTACGTTTTAGTCAAAATAAACTATAATCATTATTTTGCCGTGTTGTAACCTGTCGGATGAACCAATTCTTACTAAAAAGCTGTCTGAGCAAGTTCATTTGCATTGGAGATTTAATTTTGTGGTCACTGGCTGTTGCCCAGGCTGTGGAAATGATGTTTCTAAAAGCGTAGGCGGCATATGGTTATACTGTTTCCTCACATAAAGGTAACGAAAGTATTTGTTAAAAAAACAAGTTAATTTGTGTAATCCTATAAATGGTATTCAAGACAACTAAAACATTTAAATCGTTTTTTATGTCTTTCAAATATTTGCTTTGTTTTTCTTTTCATTTTCTTTTGTTTGGAATTCGTCTGCAGTATTATTACTAAAACTTATTTAAATTTGTTGGTTTCAAACTAAAATAATCTGCGTTTCTATACTTTAGCATCATATAAGTATTTACTAATTTCTAACTGGCCCATTTCCCCACTCCCTTAAAAAAAAAAAAAAAAAAAAAAAAAAAAAAAAATTCTAACTGGCCACCATGGGCTAAGATACCACCTAAATAAAATATGTCTGACAAATGAGACGGAATGTCGTCTGTGTCTTGAAAACGACGAAACTACATTACACATTCTGTATACTTGTTCTGCTTTAGAATATTTAACTTTAAAATTTGCAAGTGAGTTTTCCTTCGTGATTTACTGCATATTCCTACACATTTTTCTTGAAAATTGTGGAGAACCCTTAAATTAATTATGTTTCCATCTTTCTTCTATCAATAACTAGCTGATTTACCCGGCGTTGCCCGGGCGCAATCATTCTTCTGAAGAAAGCAAAACTTAATCAAAGTATGCCTTCTAAAAGTACGTATAAAAAATGCTGTTTTTATTGCAATTTGCATACCTATTACTTCTAGAAGTCACTTAAGTGCACATTGGTTAACTAAACATAACTAACCGGAAGGGTAAAGTCTTATCCTAAAAAATGTTTCAAACCAAGACCCAAAATTCAAGTCCAATATCTCTATCTTAGTTTTAATATTAACTGTTACGTGTAACAAATGTGATTTTATAGGACAAAGTGATACTTTTTATTTTAATAGTACGATAATAGATTTTTGCGTCACACTTCTCATCTTCTTCCATATCATGTACCATGTCTCGTATCATATCATCTTATACCATATGTAATATAACCTATCATTCTATGTCGAGTCATATATCGTGAAATGTTTTTCGTAATATCGTGTATTATGTCGGGTCATGCTATGTATCATGTCATATGAAATACTATGTAATATGTCCTGTCATGTATCAAGCAATGTGTCATGCCATATGTCCATCATGTACCATCTGTCATGTCTTGTGCCATCCCACGTCAAATATCAGTGTTATGTTATGTGTAAAGTCATATGCTACGTCATGTGTCACGTCATGTCATGTCTTGTGTCATGTCGTGTATAATGTCATATACCATGTCATAAGCCAAGTCATGTTCTCATGTAGCATGCCAAAGTAAACAAAAGAGCCCACCGAAGCAAAAACAAGTAATGCTTCTGTCATAAAGAAGTAGTGTAAATTAGTGTAATATGCTCATTCGTGTTAATTTGTAGCCTATATTCATTGGGAAGACATAATTTTGCCAATGGTGAAAGCATTATCCAAATCGGTTCAGTTGTTTATGAGATTATCTCTTACATATAAACAAAGTCACTCTCTTTATACAATATGATATATTTTAAAAAAAAGTATAGATATAGAATTCACAAAAGTCCTGAAATAAATCAAATTCTCCATTTTATCAATTTGGTATTTCACAAGACAAATATTCTAGCCATCATCGATTAATCAAATAAAATATTTTTCCTTTATTCGTTAAATTTCAAATATTTTTGCAAATTTTGTTACAATGGAAAGGAAACATCTCTAATTTAAGGTTTTTATACAACTTACAACGACATTAGTAAGCAAAGTAAAACTGCCACTTTTAGAAGGAAGTACAATTGACCACAAATTAATATTTTTACAACGTTTCATCAAAATCCGTGAGAAGACCTCAAACTTAATCTATTCCCGACTTTTCTTGAAAAACACTACCAAAATTTGTTTAAGTAATATCAATTTAATATTCAGTCCACATAGATGCTTCTCAAAGAAGATATCATGAATTACAAAAACGACATTATTAGAGGCTTTTATTAGATTTCCTTGATACATGTATGGATTGCATAAATACAATTTAGGTACCAACGCACGTTTCGCAATGTTTCAAAATCTACCGCTTGCGCCTCGAATCAAAATCATAGTCACGACTGTCGTTGGTTTCGAAGAATGAGGAGTAAATATTTATCTACGCAAATTATCTTTAAATAAAATACAATGTAACTGCTACAGAAAATATAATCTCAACATGAATTCATGTATCTTTTTACTTTTTAGTAAATTCCTAATCGCTCGACTAAGGGATACTTGAAATAATTTATTTATGCATGGTGGAGCTTAGCAAGCTCACTAAACATGATCTTTTATTAGAGCTTTTGATAGGGCAGATATTCTCAAGTTAAATATTTCTTTTTACCTAAAATTTGGTAGTCTCCTTTTAACTCGACACACAAAATAGAGCAAGTATTGTAGTATCTGTGCATTAGAAAAATGCAGTCTAAAACACTTTTATCTCACTCTTCCAATAGGTAGAGTACCCAATGACAATATGCAAAATTGATTTCACATCTAGAATATTTCTTCCACTTCATCTATGATACATAGCTGTGTCTATATTTAATGAAACCACTTTACTACCAATTCATCTTTGACACATATCAAATCAGAAATATTCTTCGAGGTCACAAGGGAAAAGAAAACATTCAAGCCAACAAATATTGATGATCTGATTGAATCTGTTGATTGATTTTGTCTTCACTTGACTTTTTCATTCATTTCATTGGAAATTCTACTTTTTCATCGTCACGTTGTTCGTTGTATTTTTGTACATTTTCATAGTAAAATTCGCTCATATAAGGAATGAATTTATTAAAAATAAACGGTATAATATATATAATATATACATTATAACATTAATTATATTAAAATAATCATTAAAAATTTGCATCAGTTTACCTCATGAGTTTGAATGCAGAGATAGAGATGAAGGTTTTATAATCAAGAACATAGAAACAAGGTTTATACCTTTGAAAGTATCCGGCTAAAGTAAAAAACACTATTTTTGTTAAATAAAAGGGAAAATGCATAAACCACATAGGAGGAATATAGAAAGGAACCTGTTTGAAGTTGCTTATTGTTTATATTTTGCTTTCTTCAATTTCCAAAATGTTTTACCAAACATTTAAATTTTTTAAACAATTCAGAGGCTAACTTACACACATTGGCGAGAGGTATTATGGGATTGAAGTTTACGTTGACGATTGTGTTGGTTTCTGTGGACGACGGTAGCAACATAATTCTTGAAAGAAAAAAGCTGAAATTTTGAATCGGTTTAAGTAATAAAGAGAAAATTGAATTTACAAAATGTATTACATCTGGAAATTTCTCAGATGTGCCACATTTATACATGATATTGTCTAAAAGTGATCGGATTCGATACAGGTTTCTTTACATATTTGGAATCTTTAGTATGCACATTTTAAAATAAAAAATAAACGATTTAATTATATTGCATTTTTTTTTAGTTGTTACTCCTTTCTACAAAATGTATAGCGTCTATGCCATTTTTACGCTAAGCGAAATTGCGGGAGAAGAATGATTTCAAAGTGCTGTAGCATACTAAATCAATTTTACAATTTTCACAAAAAAAAACGAGCATTAAAAAAAATAATAATATATAGTCATTATTTATATTCGCCATAGATGCCTGCAAATATACCTAAATAAATTACCTATACAATTTCGTAAAGTAGGTTTTGTATTCTGATGATCATTAAAATTTAAAATTAAGAAGTTATTTTAAATTTAAGGGGGTATCCCACTCTAGAGGCCCTTGAATTGAATGTTTTTTTCAGGGAGTTGAACAAGAAAATACAAAACATTTAGAGTTAAACATAACAATCCTTTTATTATCTAATCTTTAATGAACATTTTGAGAAAAAAAAATTTTTTTTATTGAGTGGTTGGGGCAGGGCAGGCCTGCTACTGGGACTCATAACTTAGGAACGGTAGCTCATGGTGTGCGCCATAACAGCCAAACAAATAATCCAAAAAAATGAGATTGCACATTAATATATGTGGCTATAGCAAGAGTGAGTCACATTTTGAAAACAAAAATTTATTCTTTCCTTTAATTTTTCCTACTATTCCTTATATTTTTTAGTTGATTTTTTACTGTTAAAACATGGGATACAAGCTATGTAAATGTAAAAATTCCTGATTTGCTCCACTTAGGTTATAGAAGCAAAGCTAACACAGCTTGTCCCAAAATCTGAATTTTTTCGGATGAATGGTTTTCTCAGAATACTGCACACCATTCATCAACACAGTGTTTTGAGAATACTGGCATTTAAGTTAAAGGCAACGAGGAGTGGTAGGGAGCGCGCAGCTGCGCACGGAATCGCCTGTAACAGCGCGGGCTTTTCAAATTTCGCGGCAAGAGATAGCTTAAACGATTCAGGAAAGAACACAGAATTTTTCAAAACTAAAAAAAAAAATGCATTGTTTGAACGTTCTAGAGTGGAATACCCCCTTAATTTAATTAGATTCATCAAAGAAACGTGCATTAAATGAGTCAAAAGATTGAAGTTAAAATTCTATACCTTATAAAAACTGGGACATAAAACATTTCATATGCAAGATCAGCCATAATAGGTTTCACCTGTGGCGTTCCTGTACCTACATAGCTCTACTCTCTATAAAGCAACAAAATCAAGAGTCAATGAAACTTATAGTTCTTCCAGTGAATTCAAATTTTCATATGTTGACTAAATAAAGGTCTTCCTCTGTGGACAATTTACGGCTCTGCATTTTCGTCTGAGGAGATAAAGAAAAAGTCGTTCGGTTTTTGTCCCGTATAATTCTTGTTTTTCGAATTTTTAGGTGGAAAATGATAAACTTAGGCTTTAACGTTCCACTTAATTCAAGGCGAAGCTCGTACACGTCGTCTAACGAGGCTATATTTACGCGACACGTGTAGGTGTAAATATTTTTCTTCATTTTGCTCTTCGCGCGGCCGAATAGCGCGATCGCCCAGCATCCAACAAAGTTTCAACAGAGATATCTGGCAAGGTAAGAAATATACGTAGGTAGATCGACATAATTATTGTGGGCCGATCCAGGTAAACCTCAACCGTCGTATGCAGCGCAGAGTCGAGGTTTTGTGGTGTCTTTGCGCGCGCACCTCGGAATTATATCACAAAGTGAATTTTTATGGCGGGATCGGGAAAGCAGCAGGAGAATCGCCTGGATTTGATATGTGCCCCAAAGAAGAAGAGGTGATTCCGCTTTGAAACAAGCACCTCGATGGAACCGTTCCCCCTACCGCTGAATTAAATTTAATAGGTGACATTAATTGCCGCTTTCGGGTATAAATTTGGAATTGACGGCTTGTTTCGTTAGCGTGCCAAGGCGGTCTCGTGTGGCTTTTAATTGTCTTGCTAAAGTGCCGGAGATTATCCGACGCGATAGCGACATCAGGTTAAAGCCGAACGGGCGCTGATGAGCATATATCGAGTATTTGGTGTCGTCGGTTATTCTTGACGCTCATTCATTTGGCAAAAATGTCTTAAAGGAAACCCGCAACTTCTCAGTAGAGGTTGTGTGGAAGTGCGTTACACCTTTTTTTACAGAAGAGGCCCGGGGCTGCCTTTGAGGGGCATTGGTTGGTGGCGTCCACCCACGAGCTGAGCCGTGAGCTCATAAAAATCTGTCAAGCGTTTACGAGATACTGAGTAGGTATGTATATATCTTCTGGTGCGCGGCTCACACAAAATAACTGTGTGGGAATTTCCTGTTCCAGACATGACTTTCTATTCAAAAGGCGGACCTGGCTTATTCTTTTGTGATGCATTCGTACGTGGAACAAACGCTAACTGTTTCCAAGCCAAAGGCCCAGAGGCGCCACCACCGCCTCGAATTTATTAAAATATATTCAACAGTGAGATGAGGACACGCAATATGTTGCTCGCCCATTAACGCGCTATGTACTCAACAGAAGCACTATTTAATCTTACTAGTTCTAGTTGCATTTTCAGATTCAATTTCAAACTCTATCCTGCTTGGCCTTTTGTTTGGGCACTATCAACAGTGATCTTCTGTAGGACATGCACATGCTTATCTGTTTCCTGCTTGGCCTTTTAATCAAACTTCCCCTTGATAAGTTTACTTTAGGAGCATACCATGAGAGAAGAAACCATAGAGGCGAACAAAAACTCGGCTGTGTCACCTGCCTCCACACACCTTGCGGCTCATATCAGCTAAGAAATTGCTTCTCTTCACGGGCAGATCTGCCTAAGTAAATAGTCAAGATACTGCGAAGCCGGTATTCTGCCGGACAGTAATTGCTTGCCATCGTCATAATTTTAGAAAATTGTTCTTTTGCCTGCCAACGCTTTTTTTAGGGAGCTGTTGGATACAAACATGAAATTTGAATAATTGGCTTCGAGGTTCTTGCACTTCCGGTGATTCATTTGTCAAGTCAAGCTATTTGAATATGTTTATTGGCCTGGCAGTTCTTTCGCTCAAAGTTAACAAACGACAATAATTTAGATTCTAGTTACGTATTTAATTCGTTCTGCATGGCATGAATGCTGCAATGGAACAGATTAAATCCAAAACCTGACCTCTTTTTAAGTAGTTATTGTCAAAAACCCCACCTTTGTGCGATAACAACAAAAATTGTTAAAAATGCAAAATTAGTGGAAAATAGAATCCTTTCAGGTTTCTCAGCAGTGGCTGATATAGACAAAATCTAAAAAAAATATATTTTGTCCACTATTCGGTGGCAGATTGGAGAAGTTCAAAAGACACCTTATGAAAAACCACCCTTATACAGGGTGATTTAGATCAAGGTGCCGCGGGGAATACTACGTGATTCCTTGAGGTGAGCTGATAAAAAAATTGTTCCACATAATTAATTAATTTACCAATTATACCCGGCCGGTTAATATCTAGTATTTAAGAAATGTTTTAGAAGTATTTTACTCACTTGTGTCATGATTTCTCAGTTGACCTTAATTTGAAGGTGTATTAACCCTTTCAGACACAATGTCCAATATATTGGACAAAAGTTGTCACTGATTTTAAAGCTATTTAACGTAGACACCAATATTAAATCTGCAATGGTTGGCAACTCTGTTAATAAAGTAGCTTTTAAACTTTACAAAAATAAGTTTTGTACCGAACTCTGACCATTTCACATGGTTCAGTGCCTTTTTTGTGAAATTATATTGTGCGGCAGTAAACAACTGGTCCTTAGTGCTCATATAAAGGTTGTTTTTTGTTTTTTAAGATCGAGTTTTAACAAAAATCGGTAAGTACTCTTTAACTATTTTTTAAACAATTTATGCAGAAAAGTGTAAAAAAATACGTTTTGATTGGCCGCCACGCGCAAAAAAAAGGCATGTCCCATATATGGGACATCACCTGGTGGCCAGGTGAGGCATCCTACCTTAATTTTTTTTTGCATATTCGTGTTTATTAGTGTCATATTTGTGTATAAGCAAAAATTCAGATTTTTATCTCAAACGCCTGATTTTTGTGTCTGAAAGGGTTAAAGAGTAAAATTGTTTCAGTATTTTTGATATTTTACTATTACGAGCAAATGTAATTTATCCAACTCTGAACACTTTTGCATCATTACATAATAATTCAGTTACTAATAATAGGTTTTTGTAGATTTCACTATGTGTCATTTTCAAATGAAGAATATGTGGATATGCATTTAATTTTTGTGGAAGCTAGAAGAAATAGAGAATTAGCCAGAAGGCTGTATCAGGAAAAATTCTCCAGCCAAGCGAGTTGAATGGTGTGGTATTTATCATAATGGTCGAATTGTTCACAGGTTATTTTCGATTTGGATTTCACTCACATTGAAGACACAAGCGAGTTTCGAGACGATCTGGAAATTCAGAAAGGCTCAGCTAACTTCAAGAAATCCACAGCTACTACGACCGTCACGCCCCAGGACAATGCTTGGCGGTTAAACATCTCTCGTTTTTGCTGTTCGTATGCATTCTTCTTCTGCATCATAAGCTTGAAATTTAAACCCATCCAAAACTACATATTGCTCCTGCTACTGCCGGAAGGATTGCGGATATGCTAACCCCTTCTATGTAAAGATACTTGAAGTAGACTATTGTACTCTCCGGAGTCGCATTTGAAAGTGAATGGCTAAAAAAAACTGCTCAGATTAATGGACCTTAAATGGTTTCCATCTAAAATTAAGTAAGCTAATTCGATAAAATAATATATTATAGACTTCAAGGGCGGTACTATGGAAGTCGATTTCACTCGAATCGATTATCGAAAACACTAACCATTTAGAATTTCAGCTTTGAATATGCTTTCATTTTTGAGAGATAAGAAGTTGTCCACATTTATAAAATGCTTCAACATTTAAAAACGGTAAATTCAAAAGATCTCCTCATATTTTTTTCTAAATATCGAACACTTTTTCAACGTTTTATCTTTCGTAGTTAGCTTCTAATAAATTTTCTTATATGAAATTAAATAATTAATCGAATGGTGCACTGAGAGAAAAAATGATTTTTATTTCAAAATTCTTAAATGTTTGACTGTACGTTCACGGAAAAAACTTATTTGATTCAAAAAAGTGTTTTATTCAAGTCAACCATTCAAACCAAATGATTTTGAAAAAGCACTTTTACAATTTACTTTTAATTCAAACGATAAGGCGTTTGACCCAAATAATTAAAAGTGTAACTATTTTCAGACAAACGACAATTGTATTCAAAGCTTAACTCAATATTTTTTATCTAACCAAGTATTTGAATTTTTAAAGTTAGTATTTTAAACGGAAATTATCTTCAACTTAAAAGCAAGCGCGTTTAATATTAATGTTCGAAAGTATGACTGGCGAAATGGTTTGTTTCAAACGCTGTGGAATTTAGATTGAAAATTGAAACGTTTCTTAATTTGAAGACATTTTCATTGAACACGCTATTTGGTTAAAAACTTCTGGTATTCAGCTTGAGTGTTGAAACGTTAATTTTTTAAGTATTTGTTCTGAACACGCTACGTTTGGCCAAATATTTTTGCATTTCGGTTGAGGGTTGAATAGTTTGATTTTGATGTTTAAATTGAACGTGACCCGTTTGGTTCAAAAGTTATATTCAGTTTGAAAAATGAAGCATTTGAAGATTTGAATGCGTTGTAAATTCGACTTAACAGTCAACGATGTTGTTATAAACGTATCTGCAATTGAATTAAACCGCGTTTTCGTGTTTTTTTTTTAACCAATTTTTTCTCTGGATGTGACTGTTCAAATAACTAGATTACATAACTCAAATCACAATAATTTCTATGCAATTTTTAATTAAAAGAAAAGTGAACGGCAGCTCGCGACTCAGTGTGTCTAAGTTATTTTAAACGGACCAAAGTAAAGCATACAAGCGCCACCACTTTAACAATTTGTCAGCCAGAAGAGACGCTGTGCATTTCAATTTAGCTACTTAGCCATGACGCTACAGCGAACAGTTTGCAGCGTTCGCTCGTTCAAATTGACTTTTCACATTGAGTGCTCCCACATTACGAATATCTACATATATTTGAATTAATTACCCAAATAGAGCTGAGATCCAAACTCACCAGATGTTAATAAAGGCTGTTGTGTTGGCTCTAACAGAAACTCCACACGGAGCCCCATAGATAAACTTTGATGTTGCGGACCATAAAGCCAGCATATTCTCCTGAATTGGTGCCAGTGAAAATGAAAAACACTTTAAAAATTTTGTCAAACCAAAGTGGGTGGTTAATGATGGGCAGCACCGTCTTCAACCGCCTGGGGATCTTCACTCGAACCCATCCTCAATTTCTCAACTCCTCAACAGCCGATTTGAATTTCTCCTATATTTAGCTCCAACCCAGCAACAATCTTCGGTACTTTAATGAACCGTGTGCCACCTCGAAGAATAAATTTATTGGTATTTATTTCTATGCACACCCTGACCTATTATGGAGGTAAACAGCGTTTGTGCCCAGTTCCTGTGTATTGTTGCCCTTTTATGATAATCAGAAACCTGTTTGAGCGGAAATGCATTTGAACTAGTAGTGGCCGGGCGGCGCAGCTTATGCACAATCTCACGTAGGGTTTTTGAGGTAAACGACAAACGAAATTTTTCTTCGGTCTTAATATGCTGCTGGGCTACGATGGTTATCACCTATCAGCAGAGATTAGCTACGTTACATCCTCCTTCGTTGGCACCTCTTTCCTTCACGGTTTTAATTCAGGGTGTAACAAATTTTTTATTGGCTTTTGATTTTTGCCGCAACGAATACGCTATTTTTTTACTTTTTTTTTCAAACTTCTTCCACGTAACTTTTCAGTTATATTATGTAAACATTTCTATTTGAACGCACTGAATAATTACTAAACAAAGCTTATCAGACTTGAAATCCAATTCATCCAGTATCCAAAAGTAGAACAGAGAAGTAAAATTAAATATACATAGTATTTAAAAAGTTTAGATTCGTAGCACTTTGGTGTAACTTATATACGTTATTATTTACCTAATCACGTCTACAATTAATAGTTATATTATTAATTATACCTATTATAAAAGAATACAACAATGTTATATAAATTAAAAAAGATAGTGTACTTAACCCCTGTTATATTTTGATACACACTATATGAAATTCAGTAAGTAGTCAGGTTACAAAAGATTCTTCTTCCGTTTAAATGAACCCTCCAACAATTCTGTAGCCCTTCCAGTGTGAGTTCTCAATTGCCAAAATTTACATATTGTAGAATTCTTAGCCATTTCTTTTAAAAACTCATAAAAAATTTTTAATTTGTAAACTATCAAAATTTGAAATTCAAAGTGGGAGAGCCAGAGAGATGCTTAAAGTGAAGAATTCTTTATCATGTCACTCCCGAGTGAGCTTCATAGAGTGTAGTGAAGAGGATGACAGGATGTTAAGTGAAAAAGTCCTGAAGCACATGAAACTTCCAATTTTTCTTTCTCTGAAAACGAGTTATAATTGACAACAATATAGTAACAACAATAGTATAACTTTCAAGATTTCAGACGAATTATCAAATACTTTCTTACGTTCTTTTGTTATTTATTTAAAAGCCTTCAATTTCAAACATTAATTATTAAACATAATATATTACCATTTTTACTACAGTTGAAAACAAACAGATATAGAAAAGTTTTTACAGTATTACAGTAAGAGTTTGATTTGGATTTGACTACCGTTGAAAATGACTGAAAAGGAGTTAAAATCCTTCTACACTAGCTTTAAGGTATAAATCAGTTAAAAATGTTCAACTTTTAATATTTGTGTGTCTATTATTATACCTAAATTCTAAAAATATTTTTGAATAATACTAGCTGCATTTTTTTAACTATCTATTATATACATCTGCCCATACAAAATTTTAATGTTATGTGATCCGGATCTATATAAAACTTTTAAAAAACTCAACTGCTCTCATATTGCCGTAAGGTGTAATTTATGTCAAAATCTTTGTTTGACCGAATATTTCGCCGTGATTTTATTAAGAAATTTAGAGTTGATATTTTTTTAAATTTAATACGCACGAAATTCTAAATTTCGGGTATAGTCTGTCCAAACTTAGAATATAAGTATTATAATATTTAAGTAATGTTGGTTGTGTTACTGAAACACTTGAAACACTATTCAAGCCGAAGTAGAGAATTTTTGTATGCCCACGAAGGAGGCAGATAATTTGATTGATAAATTGATGAAATGACGTAAGAAAGATCAAAAAAGGAATTAGCAAAAATTCTAAACATATGACTAATTTTGCGCATCAATCAGCAAGCATAAAATGTAAAAAATATCGTTATAGAGAAAAAGCAGCTCTGAAATGAGTTTTGTTAAGGGAAAGTGACATTTTTTCCCCACAATTTTAAAGAAGTGGAAAAGTGTGAATATCATAAAGCAATCATCCTTTATATGATAAATTAATAAAACTCTTATGTATACTGCACATTACAGGTAACATCAAAGCCTAAGAACCGTACAGATATAATGAATCATTACAAGAATAGAAAATCTAAGAATTGGGCAGACAGAATGAATCACTAAAAATCTTACCGGAAATCCATGTTTCCTATCCGCATTATATCCAAAAGGGCAATAATCCAAATAAAGTCAAACGACACTTGCACAATTAATACATGTGTTTAAAATTCGCAGCTCGTCACACTGGGAGCCTGGCGCACTGCATAAATCGATAAGCAGCCGATCATTTTTTCCCACTAGAAGCACGATCGGAAGAATCACTGTAGCACTTCTTAGCCCACACTTCCGGAAACCAAAAAAGGCCTATAAGTTAAACATACAAAGATTGCCGGATGATCGATACCCACTATCGGAGAGACAATATTGCAAAACTCCACTCGATACAAAGAATTGCGCGATATCATGTGTCCAGCGAGCTGTGCCTGAACCACTCAGCGTTGCCTGAAGCACTGATCTCGATCGCGCTAAGTGAAGAAAGGTTTGATACTGACAATCAAGATGAGGAGGTGCAGGTTGAGACCACAACCACGAATATTGGATGTCAATTACAGTGACAAGCAACGTCGTCCGTAGTGCAGGCAGGTAAGCCCAAGTGGAGAATTAGAGGCAAGAACATGCACCGGTGGTACCGGAGCGAACTGAGTGGGCAGATAGACTGAAGAGATCGTCTGAAGAGGCTCTGGCAAAAGAGCGTCACAGTTGGCAGGGTTCTCTTGTCCGAGCCCAGTAATGTTTTGCTGATTCCACTGGACACAAGTGACCCCAGAGGTAGAGGAATCGGAAACGTGTTTATCCATCCACCTTCCGTTTACGTTCGGCATGAATAAATTTGGTCATCGGAAGTCGGGAATCCGTTTGCTGGTTTTACTGATGCTTTCGACTCCAATTAATTAAAGAACAATGGCTTACCTGAGGAGTGGTCGGGATTATGGCTAATAGGTTTGTTTGACTTGCATTCTTCCCCTTTTTTTGCTGTCAATAAACTCATTAGCCTCCTTCTGCAATCAACAATTAATTATTTTATGTAGCTAGAAGATACCTGTCGGACTGTCCATTATTATGAATGAACCTAAATATTTAAAACAATACAAAACAAAGTTTAAGAAGTCGTGCTTTACTGCAGACATACATGTGTATAAGAACTTTTATTCTATTAGAGAAAACATAATATGACTAATCCCAACTTCCAGAGTTCAGTATCACATAGAATATATTTTTGGTACAAGCAGATCATTATACAACATTCTTCAAGGAACATTGGCTCAAAACTGACTTTCGCATAAAACTGCTGGTGTAATTGTTAATTTCGTCAGTTTTATTCTTCAAAGTCAGAACTCTGTAACTACGATTCTTTAAAATCAAGGCAAAATATCAAACGAACCAACAAATTCCGTACAAATGCTGAACAGTGTTTCAAGAGTATGCATGATCACAATTTATGAGAAGACACCATTATCTCCAAAGAAACAAGTTTCAAAAATACTCTTATAAATGCATTAGACGATTTTTTGGTTTTGATTTCTCCAGATCCTTTTGAAAATAATCAATGCAACTACTAAAATCAGACTAGCGTTATTATAAATATTTTCACATATACATACATATGTGTTCCATGAAATAAAAAAAAGAAGATAGGAATTTTCTAAATTTTTGAAGTCGAACATTTTAAAAGTGTCTTCTCCAATCGAACCTTTAACTACCTTATAATTGAAAAAAAATTTCTTATGATCTAATTTACCAAATAGTTATCTATCTATCTAGATTTCGTTTCTTTAATGATACTTCTTTCAGACTTTTAAAATAATTCAAAACATACAGTATGACAAATTGTCATATACAACCGAACCCCCTTGCCTTATGAATCAAACGACGATTGTTTATGCCATTTTTGATGAAAGCTTTTCTGATGCGTGGTGATTCACGTGTCTGATACGTGATTCCCATCTTAGGCACAGAAGTAGGATCACGTCTCCCACAAGTTGTTTTAAGGCAAAGGGTTAAATAAATAAAAAATTAAACTAAAACTGCAATTACAAGTTATTTGCTTAAAAATTTATGAAGTGTGCTATCTTTTTGACGTGGTAATTTTTTTTAAAATTATGAAATAACACAGTTAAATAATAATACCATTTGTTTAATATTTTTTTAAATTCCTTTTTCAACATCCTGATTCTTGTTATTAGAAGTAGGAGTTCGTTCAGATTACCCTTTTTCATGAAACAGCTAAATTCATAAGTGGGCTTTAATTTTGACGGGGAGTATATCTGCTTTACTATAAAAAAAGGAACGGTTTGTAAAATGCACTACGCAATAATAACAGTTGTTGGCAGATTGAAAAAAAAACCTAATGACAGTGTAGATAACGAAATTATTTACTGTCGGTTTTACGGCAGAGCCGGGCAAAGTTCCCCTCCAAGGGAGTCGTATACTTGCATAAATATCGGGTCGCTCCATAAGCCCCATGAGTGCGAATGAAAGATATGTACCCATATTCTTTATGGAATGGGGGGGACTTTGGATTGGAAAGGAGAAGAAAAGGATAGAAAGAGACTTTCTCACTCACACCAGCAAGAGCAATAGAGCTGAGGGGAATCGACCTTGGGAGTTCTCGGGAGCCAAAAGAGCAGAGTTTGCCCAGCTCTGGCCACGTTCGAGCTAGTGAATAGAAATGTAATGTCGCTTGTACGGCTACATTCGTCCGCAATCTTTGAAATTTTAAAATCACAAGTAGCATTTTCTTCAGTCATATATAAGCTGTGTTCTTTTGTGCTGGCTATCCGGAGTAGAACAAGTACAGCACAAAGGAACGGTTCAGAACACAATTTTTGCTTGGAGATTTGGCAGTTCTGTGAAATCTCAAAAGTGTCCACAGGTTGGTAAATATTTATTTATTCAGCTTAACCCTTAGCGGCCACACGGGGTAACTAGTTACCCCAGGCTCAGAAAAAGTGAAATTAGAGGTCTAAAACCTTTGAAATTAATACAAATAACGACATCTGTCTGTAGAAGACAAGTGTGAGTGTACGTTCTTTGTAGGATAACACGTGGGTTCTAATATATGAAAATACGATGTATAAACTTTGTTTCATATATATGAACAATTTTTATGTCTCAAATGCCCATAAATAACAAAAAAATTTCGCCTCTACATGTGAGAAGTGAAATAGATTTTTTTTCGTTTGATTACTGCGTGTTGGCTTTTTTGTTATATATTCCCGCGTAAGAATGTATACGTGTCCACGGGGAACGAAGATAGAGTCCCATAGAAGCGCACTTCTTACCGGCCGTTTGAAGCAAAAAAGTTGGGGTAGCCTGTGCTTGTGTTCGCTCACGTACAGTACGCATATTTGTATGTGTTCAAATATCATAAAGATAATATTTTTTCACTTTTCTGTAAGTAAATATATATTTAGAAGCTAATAAAACACAAAAACAGCCAATTTTATGATTTGTAATTTTTTTCATTTTTCCCTCCAGTAATTTTGTAAAATAAATATACTTTTTGAATGATCGGCGGATATTTTTTTATGGTAGTGGTATATGTTGTGCGTACAATCCTAAAATTTTAGTTCTTAATATTGAAAAATGGCGGAGATCTTTTTAAAAACAATGCAGTGCCCCCAGCTCTTTTGAAAAACAACAAATATCCTTATATCAGGTTGGCGGGGAAGTTCTGTCGTATTTTAAAGAAAATACACCCAATTCTCTTTTTACACGATAGATACGTTCCCAAAAATTACGTGTAAAAAAAAATTCGTGTAAAAAGAGACTTACGTGTAAACAATATTAAAAAGTTCTTGTTAGAGTTCACTTAATTTATTTCGTGCTTACACATTTTATTTCATTCAATATTTTATAATAAATAACTTCTACTTTGGAAAAATCTACCGAGTTTCAGCGACTTTTTCTGAGAATAATTTAAACGCTTCGTACACGCGTCGAAAAATGTCGCTCTATTTGCTCTAAGAGATTCAAGAAAAATTCCTGGAATATTAAAAATCGTGTTAAAACAAAACAATTCGTGTAAAATGAGAATTTTTTTTTCTTTTGAACTCGTGTTAAATCAAATTCGTGTAAAATAAAATCGTGTAAAAAGAGAATTAGGTGTATTTGAATCTGTTTTAATAACGTTTATTTACATTTTAATTAATAATATAATGTCCATTATTTGCAACCACTCGTGCTATCTTTCAGGTAACTTGTCGATTCCCCTAGCATAGAAGTTCTCATCTTTGGACCCAAAATATTCAGCAACTGCCTTCGAGACAGCTTCGAAAGGAATAAATTTGTTTCCCGTCAGATAATTCTGAAGCGATCGGAACAGATAGTAATCCGATGAAGCAATGTCAGGTGAATATGGTGGGTGACTAAGAACTTCCCATCCAAGCTCATTCAACATTTGTTGCGTCTCCATTGCAGTATGTGGTTTTACATTATCCTGATAAAACATAATTCCTTTTCTGTTCGCTAATATTGGCCGCTTTTCCTTGATAGTGGCATTCAATTTATCAACCTAATTACAACAGATGTTCGCATTGATGGTTTGTCCCTGTTTAAGTAGCTCGTAGTACACTGAACCTCTTCTCTCCCACCACACATAGAGCATTACCTTCCGTGGATGAAGATCTGGTTTTCCAATAATTGTGACGGATGTTCCAGATTTGCAGTAAACCTTTTTTCTCTTTATATTCTCGTACAGAAGCCTCTTTTCATCTCCCGTAATGAGCTTGTCCAATAGCGGCTCCACATTGTCTAATAAGGAGAGATGAAAAGATTCTCATACGATCCGACAAATTTCTTTCAGTCAAATTGTGCGGAACCCAAATACTCTGCTTCAAGACAAACCCAAGATGTTTGATGTGTTCCTCGGCAGTCGAATGGTGGATGCCTAATTCCATTGCAATTGCTCTAGAGGTTAGATGTGGGTTGCTCTCCAACATGGACCGCAGCATGTCATTATCGACCTTGGATGGCCGCCCAGATCGACGATCTTCTTTGAGACTGAAATCTCCTGAACGAAATTTGGCAAACCATCTTTGGCAGTTCCGAACATGGCACATAAGTTTTTATAAGCAACCGATGCGTTGCTTCCTTTCTGGAACTCATAGAAAATGCAATGACTTAATTGTACTTTATCCACTGCCATCTTATTCACTCTGTACTTCGCAACTTACTGATGAGGTATATTGAAAGTAGTCCTATTATATCCCACGAGAGCTACGCTAAATAATAAGACCCAACACGACGCATTCTACTTGCTTGTTTTGACCTGACAGGTAAAATAACCAGGAGGTAGTAAAATACGCCAACTCAATATATTACGTGAAAAAGTACATTTTCTCCGAAATTTTCAGACCCATAGACCTCACCACCTCACATAACCTTGAAAAAAAAATTAAAACGTGATTTTTAGTGTTTTGGCAATATCTTCTTGTGGATGTGGAAACTCCTTTTTTTAAAATTGTAGGTTTATTTTGTCAGCTACAAAATATTTTTTTCGAAATTTTTTGGCGGGAAAATCAAATGTGTATACGCATTCGAAATTTTTAAAATTCAGTCTTAGAAAAAACTAAAACAATAGTAACGCCGAAAAAAATTTTTTTATTTTCTCGATTTTTAGATGTGCTGCAACAGGGCCAAAATATCGAAAAACCGTTATTTCAGTGGGAAATTTCGCCAAAGATGTTCTTTTTCATGTACTATACAAGGATATTTTTTTGTTTTTCAAAAGAGCTGGGAACACTTTTCTTTTTAACTGGATAGACCCTTATTTTAACTACTTTTTAGATGCGAATCCAGAGTGCGGGAGGTGTCGCCGTTTTTTTTATTGTGATCTTCCCTAATGTACCTCTGCGCTTACAATTTTTCAATAACATTCTCTAGCGAACTACGTAAGATTTTTTTGATTGATTAAAATTCACCAATTTTATTAACGACTTACTACCGTTTTTTGTATCAAAAAATAAAGTTTTGTCTTTAAACTAAAGCCATTTTTTTTAACAATATTTTTACAAAATATGCAGTTCACTAGACTAGAGAATGTTATTATTAAGCTACAGTTAAAATTTTACATCAACAAGTAAAAAATTGTAAGCGCTAAAGCTACACTAAGGAAGATCACAAAAACTGCGACCTGGACGCACTCTGAATTCGCATCTAAACAATGTTTAAAATGTTTTTTTCAGTACTTTAAGACTTATATTAAAATGTACACAAAGCCGAATTGCATTATATTAAACAATTTTCATCAAAAAAACCCTCCAAAATTGATTTCGTGCACACAAAAAGTAGTATTACCCCTTACCGGACATCACAGCCAGTGCCTAAACTTTAGTCACAATTCGCACAGGCCCTTGGTAAATTTTCTTAGTAGTAGTTTTTTGACTCGCATTCGTTATTTTTTTATTTATTCAATCATTTTTCCTCATTACTTCTCACTTGCTCAAGTATTCCTGGCTTTCTTTGCGTACCTTCAAAACAGGATTTTTACCTTCAGCACTTCCTTAATTTTCTAAGTAAATCTTTTTTTGGGTTTTCTATTTTTACTACTGCTATTATTGCAACTTTTATTTTAACTCAGAATTTCAGCGGTGCATTGTAGCATTTTTAATATAGGCTTAGTAGAAAGGATGCAGCAAATAGGACAATAATAAACTAAGAGTTACAATTTTAAATAATTTGTAGTATTGCAAGGTAAAGTTAAATTTTTTCATGGGCCATATGTTAATGCTTATTTAAGAAATTCCTTTACATCTCTTGTTTCGTTTTTGTTAATAATAGGAGTTGGTTGGTTGGTTAAGGTGGCGACCCACCCCTGGGCGGAGTCGAATTAGCGCTAAGGCGCGCCGTTTTGATACCACTAAATCCCCAAAATAAACCATTGTATTGACGGAAATAGAAATGTCAAAAGATCAGAGCCAGCCTGTGAAATTCAAAAAGAGAACAATCTCCCTGATCTTGGACATAGATAAAACCCCGATGCCAGCGAAAAAGTGCCTGCCGAACGCCCGGTGCCTTGCTCCAGCTAGTGCCGGGCAGTTGCATAGGAAATGAGAAAGAGTCTGTTTCTCATTGGGATCATTGCAACTGCGACAGTGATTATTGAAAGGGATCCCCAGTCTGGCTGCATACTCTCCTATGGGCCAATGACCCGTAAGTACCGCCACCACCCTGGCAATATCCCCACGAGTTCGCTTGAGAAGCTCCTGCGTTCTACTCAGATCGTATGTAGGCCAGGTCGCTCTGGAAACGCAGCATGTTCCCAGATTTGCCCACCTATTATTCGCTAAAGCTAGAAAGTGCAACTGTATTTTTTCTTGACGGATCCCAGGGGAGCATGAACTGTCTCCACAAGGGATTCATCGAGACTTGCGCCTGCTCTAGCCAGTTCGTCCGCTCGCTCGTTACCCTCTATGTTCCTATGCGCGGGAACCCAGAGTAGAGTGATGGTATGGCGTTGCCCTAAAAAGACTATGCGCTCACGACAGCGATTTACCAATTCAGATGAAATGCTATCCGAGTCGAGCCCTGATAGCGGCTAACGAGTCTGTCAAGATTGCTAAATTTAGTGTAGGTGTTAGGTTGCTTAAAGCGTCGCAGGCCTTCATGATCGCGAGAACCTCTGCCTGGAAGACGCTAGCATACTCAGGAAGGCGAAACGACTCCTTAACATCGAGTGCCTCGGAAAATATGTCGGCTCCGACTCCTTTCGCGGATTTGGACCCGTCTGTGAAGATTACATGGTGGAAGGTTTGCGTCACATCGCTCTCCCTCCATTCCACTCTAGTGGGGAACCTCACCCTGAAGTTCTTCCCGCCAGGTTGCCTAGGGAAAATGTAGTCCGTACGGCAAACTGCCAACTCCTCTGGCAGTTGGCCCAGGATATTGCAATGGCCATAAGGCCTTGCATTCCAACAACCCGACTCTTTAAGCCTCACGGCACTCCAGCTCGCCATGTGCTTGATATGGAGCTCGATGGGCAAGAGGTGCGACATCACATTAAGAGCCTCAGTCGGGCAGGACCGTATGGCTCCCAGGGTGCCCACACATGCCGTTCTTTGAACCCTTCCCAGACTCTTCCGAATATAAGCTTTGTCTAGACAGGGCCACCAGACAAGTGCCCCATAAGTGAGGATAGGACGCACAACAGCTGTGTACATCCACCAGACCATTCTCGGCTGGAGCCCCCACCCTCTAGCAAAGGCTTTTTTACAAGCGTAGAAAGCTATGCAGGCCTTCCTAATTCGCTCATCGATGTTAAGTCTCCACCTTAGCTTAGTATCAAGTATTACACCGAGATACTTTGCCTGAGGGGTAGAGACAGAGTTAACCCGTTAACCAGGTAACCCGAAGGTTGGGATCTTGGACTTATTGGTAAACAGCAACAATTCGGTCTTACTCGGATTGATGCCCAGCCCACAGCTTTGAGCCCATGCATCAACCCTAACCAGAGCCCCCTGCATGATACTGCTTAACACGGAGGGGCACAGACCTGATGCCAGAATCACTAAGTCATCAGCGTAAGCAACTATCTTAATCCTGTCTCTATCTAAGCTAGCCAGGATTTTGTTCATTACTAGTAGCCATAGTAGGGGTAATAGGAGTAAAACTTTCGAATTAAAAAACCACTGTTTTTATTTCAAGTTTACTTTTTTTTTAATTACATATGCACTACTAATTATTTCCCATGTGAGGAGATCCCACAACATCAATAATATTTTCAAATGGCTTAGTCTCCTCTGTTGAGACTAATGAAGCGGGAATGTTGAGAGTCTAAAACATTAAAGATATTACCAATTAAAATGAAAACGAACATTTACCAAACTCACCTTCCCGGGGCATAATGCCTCATACTGATGCTTCAAACTTTCCAATTCAAAAGTGCAAGTTGATAACGCTGTACGAAGTTCACACAGAAGAACCATATCGGATCGTAATTCGTTAAAGGCGTTACAAATCTCCTCCGTTGGAGGTGGAGCGGGATCTAAATGAAAATATTTAAATCAAGGTTTAATTCGTTTTAAATTAAGGTAAACAGTTTGCTGCAAAGTCTTCATATTTGTATTCTTATAGTACGATAATTTATCTATTTATCTAAGGAATTGTATGGACAAATATTTCAGTGTTTTATGGGGTGTAATTTTGCAAACTCTTAATAAAGTAAATGTGCTTACCAACTTTAAATTCCTGTATTGCTTGCTCAAGACCTTTTGTCTTTTTCTGCCCAATATTCGCAGGCAGTTTCATTTTCTGTGACCGTAGTGAAACGCCGGACCCTCGCAAATCAGCAAACTTAATCCCTGCTGATTCTACTGCCTGCATTTATACAAATATTAATTTGATTTTTTAAACATTTTCGTTTCCCACATACATTAACAACAGAATCCACCTTTGAAGGCCTTGGTTGATTTTGAATTTTTTTTTTGTAGAATTTTTTCTCATGTTTCCTAGAAGCTGCCGAATTTTGCATCGCTTCACCTTGCTGCAATACTTTTTATACTTAATAAATCGTATATTTAAAATAGAAGAAAAACTGACTTGATCGGCTTGAGAAATGAGCTTTTGTAAATCTTGTGTTTTTCGCTCCCGTTCCTTCTTTCTTGCTTCTATTTTCTTCAATTCGTTCAAGAGCATTTGCTCCTCTTCGATTTGCTTGGGCGTCCGATCAAAGAGTTTCTTGAGCTGCTCCTTTCTTTTTCTTTCATGTTCCGCATCGTACACGTAAACCTTTTTATCACCATTACCTTTAATCTTGAATTACAAATAAATCTCATCAATCATAGAAATAGCAAAGTTAATACAAATTAAATATGTACTATACCTTTGCCAGAATGCCAATGACCTCATAGTACCGCTCCTTAAGATCTTCCACCGTTTTAATTCCATAGTTTGATCTGTCCCATCTATCAGCCATCACAATAAATCTTAAATCGAATCTAAGGACATTTTTTCCTTATTTTTTCAATAATTACTTATTCATTTCCAGATTACCTTTTAGCCAAATCAAACAAATGATCTGTCTGGGCCTTTGTCCACTTTGCAGGGTTCGATCGCAGATGCGTATTGTACTCATTCACCGTATAGGTGGGAATATTGAGTTGCTTGTTGAATTTTGCGAACGGATACTCTCTTTGGTCATCCGAAGCCCGTTTCCAGTGGTGAAAAACTGCCCCATCTGTTCTAGCTGGATTCGTGAAAGGAGCCCATTCCCACTTCCGAACTTTTTTCATCCCCAACCGAGCTTTGGCTTGTTTATAACCGGAACCAATGCCCAGAGCTACTTGAGGAGACTTTTTTTAGTTCTAATCGTTTAATTGCGTACATGTAATAATAAACTAATATTAAAACTGTGAAGAGTTTTCCTACATGTTACTTTTTCCGAAATTTCATTTTTTAACCGACGAAAAAACGGAGGAGGTTCTCAATTCGACGCGTATATTTTTTTTTATTTTTATGTATGACCACGCATAACTTTTTACGGAGTAGTCCGATTTTGATAATTATTTTTTTATTGGAAAAGGTATACCCCGAAGATTGTTAATTATATTAAGAGTTCTTTTCTATTGATCAGGGAGCGGAGTTTTAATTTTTTTTTTTTACTAAAAAAACGATGATTATTTAATGTCTTTCAAATGAAAATTATTAAAGCTATATTTGCAATTTGTATATATTTTTTATTATATAATCATTATACTAATTTTCATTAAAATCCGTTGAAATCGAGAAATGTTATATCTCCATGATGGATCCGCCATCTTGAATTTCTAAATTTTGACAGCAGGCTTGAAATCCCTGAAAACCCCTGAGTACCAATTTTCATGAAAATCGCTTCAAATTTAAAATTTTCAACCGCCATCTTGGATCCGCTATTGTGAAACCCTATATATTATTCGAAAAAAATTAGCCTATATGTTAAGTTGAAATATGTACTACCTTCGGACAAAAAATTAAAAATATCGATGCAAGCGTTTAGGCGTGATTGAGCAACAAACAAACAAACGTTCATTTTTATTTATATATAGGATTGTACAATACAGCCACAAATGCCTGTAGATTATGACTCTGAAAATACACTTCCAAGAACGGTTCCACAATAACTTTCTTCAGATCAATTGAAATCAAAAAATCAAACGGTATTTTTTATTTTACATATACACAGTTATCGTTCGACGAGCAAAAAATAAAAAATTAAAAAGAAAATTACATAGAAATGACAGCAGTTCAAAGTCTTCCGCTTAACAAATAGGCTAATTTTTCTTCAGATAATATAGGTATAGGGTTCCAAAAAGGCGGATCCAAGATGGCGGTTGAAAATTTTAAATTTGATGCGATTTTCATAAAAATTGGTACTTAGGAAATTTTCGGATTGCTGATTTCAAATCTAGAAATTCAAGATGGCGGATCCAATGTGGCGACCAATATTTCTCGATTTCAACGGATTTTAATGAAAATTAGTACAATGATTATCTTGAGGTCACTGATTTTGAATGTTATCAATATTTACAAATCCAAGATGGCGACCAAATTTTCTCGATTTCAATGGATTTTTATGAAAATTAGTACAATGATTGTTTTGATCCCTATATACAATGGGCCAATGGGCTAAAAACCATGAAACTTGGACGTTGGGTCACTGGAAACATGTCGTCTTTAGCGATGAATCCAAAGTTAACTTTATGGGTCCTGACGGAAAGTAAAATGTGCGTCGTAGAAAAAGCAAACGTTTTTATGAAGATTTCATGCTACCATTGGTTAAATTTCCTGCATCAGTAATGGTATGGGGAGCCATTATATTTAATGGTGTTGGTAATATAGTACTGGTAGATGGTTCTGTTAATTCAGGAAGGTACAAAGAAATTGTGGAAAAAGGGTTGTTACCGACTGTAGATAGAATGACAGAGTGGAGTGAAAATCCCAAATTCCGGCACGACTTGGCTCCCTGTCATAAAGCCCGCTCTGTAAGTATTAGCAACAATTGTTTTGAAGAAAATAAACACTACAATAAGAAGTTCACTTTGTTAAGTGTCGAAATTCAAAACTGAATTAGGAATATAGTCATTATCTAACAGCCCTGACCTCTATATTATCGAAAGATAATATATTTTTAAATTTATCTTTATAGTGAAAATTATCCGGATATGTTTGTTAATTTTTTTTTTTTTTTTTTTAGTAAGAATGAGATCAAATGAGTATATTTTATTTGTAAGACTTATATTCTGTTCAAATAAAAGTATATGTACCAAAATTACACTACTTTATTTAGTTGGTATGCCAAAAACAGCAGGAAATTTATAAGGGGCTTTTTGTATGTCGCGGGGTATATATTTATTTGTTTGTTGTTCAATAACGCCCAAACGCTTGCATCGATATTCTTCATTTTTGGCCGAAAGTAGTACATGTTC